>OX638312.1:87768704-89046749 GCA_951812415.1 Beris morrisii | reverse complement strand
CGACACATTCTAAAATACATATATCCTAAGCGGCTAATATCACAAAATTGAAACTTAATAGACATCTGTAGGTATACTAGGAAAACAGATCGAAAACAAATTTTTGAGTGGGGGCTGTGGCGTGTGGAGCGGGAGGGGAGGGACAAATTTTAGATATTGATATCTCACGAACCAATTCCACTAGAAAAATAAAATTCGGTTTATATATTAAGGTTGACAAATGCAATTTACTGAAAGTAAAATTTTTGAAGGGGCGGTGCAACATGAATGTGGATGGGATACGAACTTTTCTAAAAAATTACGTCTCATATCTCAAGAAGAGTGTAAGATAGATGCTTAAGATTTTTACAAGAAGTAAGCCTAATAGACTCCTAGCAGAATATGGGGTGAGGGTGTAGAGGATGAGGGTGGGGGAGGGTGAATGGGGAAAGGTTCCGATTTTTATATGTCGAGAACGTACAATGATATAAAGTTGAAACTTAGCATTTAGATAGAGCTATAGTAGTAGCATGTTGGAAAAATATAATTTGTCATAGTGGTAGTATGGTACGGAGGTGAGGGTATTTTTCCTAACTATAGAACGGCTTATGCTAGAAAGTTGAAACTCGGTGTGTATATGTAAATTAATTAGGAAAGTAATTAAGATAAAAAAAAATTCAAATATCCATTGGCGTTCGAAGGGGGTGAGGCAAAAAAAAATTATCAGTGAAAATGAAATGCATATATTTTTACGGTTTTCGTCATACTCGTATCTATTAAGTATTCCCAAATATTGAATTCATTTTTATTCTACGGCTTATTCATATAAATACGAGAAAGCGTTTTCAGGGTTTTTTTTTGAAATTTGACACCTAAGAAAGTGGAAGGGGGATTGTATACTTTTTCACAAATTCTGCCATATCACCCTGGTCTACATCTTTTATACGCCGATGATCTGAAAATATATCATTCCATTAGCTCCCCCGCAGATGCTGTATTCCTGCAATCCAAGCTCTTGGAACTAGATGGGTGGTGCAGTCAAAATAAATTAAAGCTTAATGTCGGTAAATGTCACGTGATAAGCTTCTCACGTAAAGAATCCACTTACCACTATAATTATACCCTAAGTGGAAATGTGTAAATCGAGTAAGGCATATTGAAGACCTCGGCGTGCTACTTGACAATAAACTATGCTTTAAATCTCACTACAATAGAATAATCTCAAAGGCCAAAAAATTTCTAGGTTTCATTAAAAGAAGGGCTAAAGAGTTCAAAAATGTATGGGTCATTAAATCATTATTCTGTTCCCTTGTTCGCCCTCTTTTGGAATATGCATGTCCCATTTGGGATCCCTTTTTCCAAATACACAGCAACAGAATAGAGTCAATCCAAAAGCAATTTCTTCTTTTTGCTCTTTGGGACTTGTATGACCCTAGAGACTTTGATGACCTTCAACACTACACAGTTAGGCTACGATTGTTAAATCTTCTACCGCTAAGCTCTAGGAGAACTATGCTCACATCCTGCTTTACCTTAGATGTCTTGAATGGTGATATTAAGGTTGACCACCTTACAAAGAAAATCAAACTTAACGACACTGCCAGTAAGGCTGACGAGACATTTAAAACCTCTTAAGGAATATCCCCATCGTACTGATTACGGTCAAAATGAACCCATTAACAGATGCTGTAGAACATTTAACAATTTCAGCGAACATTTCACACCTCCAATAAGTAAGCCAACATACAAACTGAAACTGCGTTCGATCTTATCAGTTCCTTCACATCCCGTTTAACCAACCTTTTACTAGTGCCTATAATTTTATACTAATTAAAGTAAATTAAATCAAATTAAATCAAATCAAATTGTATTAGATTGGAATAATCTGAATTAATGTTGAATTTGTAAATATCTTGTTTGGTAAATAAATAAATAAATTCTAAGGTCTGATCAGATATCGAATATGTTTTCACTTTCAAGGGCTTGCGTAATAATCGCCTAAAACTCGTTTTTAAGTTTTTTTCCTTTTTCAGCCCCTAAGGCCCGGACTACATGGTCCGTTTTTTTTCACTCCGGAAAATAACCGATTCCGGACAGCTTCGACTACACGGAGTCCGGAATAAAATGCTTTCAGTCTACTGCGAGCAAGCGTGGTGATGAATGCGTTCTGCTATGGAGAATTTAAGCTACGAAGAACTGATATGTTCGGCGGTCGTTGTAAACAACAATAAAAATCTGCCAACAGTCTGGGCGTAACTTTATTATTTTATAGGTTGAAGTTCGAAACGTGTTTAATGCTGAGATGTGGTGTAGGTTACTATGCGACTAAAACCCTAAAAAATAACGTTTCAAATAGCCTCCTGGGTATTCCTCAGATTGCCAATCGCGTAGTAACCTACACCGCATCTCAGCATTAAACGCGTTTCGGATTTCTTCTTCTCTCTAGCATAAGCCGATTCTGAGATATGAAAAAAAAACCACCTCCGTACCTTGCGACCACTATCAACAGTTCTGTTTTTCTGTGGCTCCATATAGTTGTCAATTCTTAGCTCCCTATCCTTTGCGATTTTCGAGAAATAAAAATCAGAATTTTTTCATTTCCACCCCATCCCACAATCACCCCCTACAATCAGATCCTCCAAATTTTGTTCTCCGCTAGAGATCTACTGGTCCTCCTGCAAAAATTTTCAAGATCATATCTGATACGGTTCTTGAGATATAAAAATGTAATTTTTTGAAAAATGGCTGCCCCTTCATTTCCGCGCTTTGCCTCCTCCCTCAAAAATTTAACAGTTACTAGACTCCACTCGTAATTCTATATACAGAAACCAAATTTTATATTTCTGGTACAATTGGTTCGGCAGATATTGCAATTCAAAGTTTTTCACCCTTCACCCCACATCCGACCACCCCCTTTAACAACTTTAACCCTTTTATACTCTCGTAGTATCTCTTAAGACAACCACAAAGTTTTAACTTTCTGAGATGAATCATTCAGGAGATATAGATTTTATAATGTTTCTATTTCAGCTTTTAAACGATTTGGACGTATTGTTTTCCCCCCACCTCCACATCCCTCTACCACTAAAGACCATTTTTTCGCAAATGGGTCCATTATAATAGTTCTATATAAGTTACAACTTTCAGCACCTAGCATAAGTGGTTCCTGATATCCAGAGACCAAAATTGTTCGTCTCAAACATTCCTCTGAATCGACCATTTCGATTAAGCTCAGCTACTCGAGTGACAAAATCACACCGAAAAAAATTCCGGACACGCACTTGTAGTCGAGCTCATACAACTCTGTATGTTCTTGAAATTTAATTCCGGATAGGTCGAAAAATTCCTGATCAACCGTCCGGAGAAACCTGTGCATGCTCAGGTTTTTTTCCGGACGCGCGTTTTTCCGGAGTCATGTAGTCGACGAGCTAAAATCTCATACATTTCTATGGGACATGGTTTCCATTCTTTCCGGAAGGCGGAGCCTATTTTCTCCGGAGTCGAAAAAAAACGGACCATGTAGTCCGGGCCTAAGAGGGTATAAAAGGGTTGAACACGTTTTCACGAATTCCGTCATATCTTTTAGAAGTGATAAGAACTTGAATAGGTTTTTACTTTCTCGTGATGTCTTCATATTTATCTATTTCCTACATAAGCGCCAAAAAGTCGATTTCAGTAGTTTTAGATATTCAATCCTAAGGAGTGTAAGGGGGTTGTATGCTTTTCAAAGCTTCGACATATTTCTTAGGTTTGATGAGATAATAGATCTCTTTTCACTTCCACAGATTTTTTATATAATCGCCAACAAACCCATTTCTCAATTTTTGGATATTCAACCCCCAAGGGTTTGCATAATGTTTTCAAAATTTTGGACATCCCTTAGTTCTGAGGAGATATAAAATTGGTTATTACGGCATTTGATGTAATGACCTAAAAACCTATTTCACGATTTTTCGAATTTCAAAAACCAAGGGGGTGTGAAGGGTTTGCTTGCGTTTTCACAAATTTTTCAAAATCCCAAATTTTTCAAAAATTCTCATGAGATATCAAGTTGCTTCTTAAAATCTTAAAATTGTTTCACAAATTTTTCGAAATTTAAACCTCAAGTGGAAGTAATGGGTTTGTATACGTTTTAACAATTCGTCATATCTCTTAATTCTGATAGGGCAGCCAATTCGTTTTTACTTCTATGGGCTTTTAGTAGTGATGGGTCTATACCGATATATGGTGATATCACCTAATACGAATATATTCATTACGCGGTATTATAATATCTAAACTAATATTTGAATATTACTAATATCTACTGTATCATATCGAGCTGGTACTTGTTGGAAAACAATCTTCATGAAATGATCATCGAATAGAGATTTATAACTATATTTGGTGAAGTTAAGCTAAAGAAAACATTACGGTATTTAAATTTTAAAAGTCAATATATTAGCAGCTTATTGCAAAATATCTAATTGCTGAAAAAATTTTTAACTCGGTATAGACCTATGAACACAAAACCGAAAATACATGAAAATCAAAACTAAGAAAGATGTTAAACATTACAAACTTACCCCATTTACCCTTGCCCAAACTTACGAGGTGCGAAATCACTCGGATTTACTCTACTATCCTTTTCATTGTCCAATATATGTAAGTTATATTTAATTCAATTGTTATTTCCAAATATAAAAACACCCACCCTTTCCCCCTTATATAACGCATAGATTTAGCAATCAATTTTTCCTTTACTTACTAGGATCCACATTGCACTAATTTACCAATCTACTCTTCTTTTCCTCACACAATAAATTTCATACATTGTCATTCATATCTTCAAAGCCGACAGTCCTTTCCCTTCCGATAAATTTTGAATTCGTTATTTAAATCTACCATAATCTTCCCTTACTCATTTACACTTTCCTTATTTAATGTGTAAGTGGTAGGAGCGAAATTGCATAGGTGTACTTTCCCAGACCCTTTCCTTCTTAAAGTGCCTGCCTCCTTTCTCTAGAATACGCTCAATACATTCATATATTTTTAGTTTTCTATCCTTTGCGGTTCTCGAAAAATATTGAATAATATTTTTTTCCTTTTCACCTTCTCCAGACATCGCCCCCTACAATCACACCTTCAAAATTGTTTTCCCTGCTAGAAGTCTATTGGGCCTAACTCCTGTAAAATTTCTAAGATCATATCTGCTACTGTTCTTGAGATATAAAAATCTAATTTTTTGAAGGGAATAGCTCCTCACTTTTGTGCTTCACCACCCTCCTCAAAAAGTTCATGTTCAGTAGACTTTACTTGTAATCCTATATACAGAAACCAAATTTTATCTTCCTGCTGTAATTGGTTCGGAAGATATTGATGTCCAAAGTTTTTTACCCCCCACCTCGACACCCCACCACCCCCCATACATTTTTTGGACCTTATCTAATCTTCCATTATTCCTTAAGATAACCACAAAGTTTCAACCTTCTGATATCAACCGTTCAGGAGATATGGATTTTAGAATGTTTCGATCCCAGCTTTCAAGCGTTTCGGACACATTATTTTTCCCCCCACTCCCACACCCTTCAACCTATATCTAAAATTTGGGTTCACGATCATAGTTCTACATAAGTTTTAAATTTCAGCCTCCTAGCATAAGCGGTTCCTGAGATCTAGGAACCAACATTTTTCATCTAAAACGCTCCCCCTCCTCCCCCTTACACATCCCCCCTCCCCAAAAGACACGCCATCACCATCCATCGGTCCCATGATATATTGGAATATTTCCTACCATATATTAGGTCAGATATCCATATTCGTATGTATTCACTGATATCACATATTCCTATGGATTCGCTGATATCAAATGTTAGTGAATATAAAATATTAGTGAATATAAAATATTAGTGAATATAAAATATTAGTGAATAGAAAATATTAGTGAATAGAAAATATTAGTGAATATAAAATATTAGCGAATATAAAATATTCGTGAATATTTGATATCAGCGAATCCATAGGAATATGTGATGGATGAAGGATGAATGATGGTGGATGGAGGATGGAGGATGGAGGATGGAGGATGGATGATGGAGGATGGAGGATTGAGGATGGAGGATGGAGGATGGATGATGGAGGATGGAGGATGGAGGATGGAGGATGGAGGATGGAGGATGGAGGATGGAGGATGGAGGATGGAGGATGGAGGATGGAGGATGGAGGATGGAGGATGGAGGATGGAGGATGGAGGATGGAGGATGGAGGATGGAGGATGGAGGATGGAGGATGGAGGATGGAGGATGGAGGATGGAGGATGGAGGATGAAGGATGGAGGATGGAGGATGGAGGATGGAGGATGGAGGATGGAGGATGGAGGATGGAGGATGGAGGATGGAGGATGAAGGATGGACGATGGACGATGGATGATGGACGATGGACGATGGAGGATGGAGGATGGACGATGGACGATGGACGATGGAGGATGGACGATGGACGATGGACGATGGACGATGGACGATGGACGATGGACGATAGACGATGGACGATGGACGATGGACGATGGAGGACGGAGGATGAATGATGGTGGATGGAGGATGGATGATGGAGGATGGAGGATGGAGGATGGATGATGGACGATGGAGGATGAGGGATGAAGGATGGAGGATAGAGGATAGAGGATAGAGGATAGAGGATAGAGGATAGAGGATAGAGGATAGAGGATAGAGGATAGAGGATAGAGGATAGAGGATAGAGGATAGAGGATAGAGGATAGAGGATAGAGGATAGAGGATAGAGGATAGAGGATAGAGGATAGAGGATAGAGGATAGAGGATAGAGGATAGAGGATAGAGGATAGAGGATAGAGGATAGAGGATAGAGGATAGAGGATAGAGGATAGAGGATAGAGGATAGAGGATAGAGGATAGAGGATAGAGGATAGAGGATAGAGGATAGAGGATAGAGGATAGAGGATAGAGGATAGAGGATAGAGGATAGAGGATAGAGGATAGAGGATGGAGGATGGACTATGTATGACAAAGGATGGATGATGGAGGATGGATGATGGAGGATGAAAGGTGGAGGATAGTGGGTTTAGATTAAAGATTAAAGATTAATGATCAAAGATCAAAGATCAAAGATTAAAGATTAAAGATTGAAGATTGAAGATTGAAGATTGAAGATTGAAGATTGAAGAATGAAGATTGAAGATTGAAGATTGAATATTGAACATTGAAGATTGAAGATTGAAGATTGAATATTGAAGATTAAAGATTGAAGATTGAAGATTGAAGATGGAAGATTGAAGATTGAAGATTGAAGATTGAAGATTGAAGATTGAAGATTGAAGATTGAAAATTGAAGATTGAAGATTGAAGATTGAAGATTGAAGATTGAAAATTGAAGATTGAAGATTGAAGTTTGATGATTGAAGTTTGATGATTGAAAATTGAAGATTGAAAATTGAAGATTGGAAATTGAAGATTGAATATTTAAGATTGAAAATTGAAGATTAAAGATGGAATATTAAAGATTATAAATGGAAAAGAGGAGATGGAATACAGATTTAGGAAAAAGTATTACTGGACACCTAAACGCCAAAATGAAAATTTACATTTTTCGTTTATGGTATTTCCACTTTTAAGTCAATTTCAATTTGTTTCACTCCCCGCTCGACTTGAAATTAAAAGATATCGCTAGCTCAAAATTTGCAGGGCTATAGGGACTAAAACTCCCTTTTCGTGTTTATGTTTGGCTGACTCGCGCTACGCTCCAACTGCCTTTTGCGCAGCCCTGCGTGGCTAAAAGGATTAAAACTCTTTTCGCGTTCATGTTTGACTGACGTGCGCTTCGCTCTTGCCATAGAAATATTTTCACTTTCGTTTAAAATATTTTATGTATTTTAAAGAAACTCATTAATTTCTATTTTGCAACCTTTTCAATTATTTTTCCAACGATATATATTAAGGAAATAAGTCAATAATTGTTGAGTGTTTACTAAATTTTAGGGAATACACTCTTCGAAAGGTTAAAAATAATTAAGTGTGTAAGAGGCTTTGAGATCAAATCTTTTAATATTTTTAGATATTGAATTGTTATGCCGTCAAATCCAGGACTAGAGCCAATATTTTTTAAAACGAGATTCCTATTATTTCCCGCAATACGCAATATAAAATTAAGTTACCCCCCATTGCCTTAAAATAATCAACTTTGAGTATTTTTATTAAAGCTCATAATTTATTCATAATTTTTTTTTCAAAGAGCCGGTTCAATGAAAAGAGCGAGATCCGGTGAACCGGTTCATTGAAAAGATCCGAATTTCCCATCTCTAATGAGAAGGGGTCGATGGGAAATGAATATCATGATATTCGAATATTTGATATCGGCATATTCCTAATATCTAATATATCCAAATATTAGTAATATCATAGCGAATACTAATATATTCGTCTCATCTCTAGCTTTTAGTGTACATAATATACCGAAATTCGAATAGTCTACACGGGCTTTTTCAATGTTTAATCGGCTAAAAATCTCTATTTTAAATACTTGTTTTTTAGAATAAAGCTAACTTTCCAAGAAACCTCATAACTTCGAAACAACTAATGATATACTCCGACTTTGACCGCTCCCGAACTTTGACCCGAAAATAATAAAGTTTCGCCCAGATTATTGGCTGATTTTTATATAATTGCTGGAAAACTAGTTTCAGACCTTGTCGACGTTGAGCCCACAAGGGATTGAAAGGAGTTAAATATGTTTTCGCGAATTCCAGCATATCGCATAGATCAAATTGATTTTTACATCCACGAATTTTTCGAGGTTCAACCCCCAAAGGGATACGTTTTCATATATTTGGTTATATTTCTTGGGTCTGATGAGATATCTTATTTTATTTTATTTGTACGGGATTAAAATATAATTACATTAAGATGGTACATCCGAGTAGAAAGCAGAAAAAATAGGTGAATTTTAGAAATTATTATCTCAAAAACTATTTGCTCGATTTTATCCAGGTTGGTTTTATTCGAAATTATATATGTTGAGGTACGCTCATAATTTATTATATAAATATATATCAATCAGGGGCGCTGCTGTCAGGGTCGGCGTGAAGAAAGTCCGTCGCTCGCACGCTCTGCGGTTCCCAAGATTACATGCAGGCGGTTGATTCAAAACAAAAATTTCAAAAAGATTCTGAAAATGTAAAGTATGATGCTCTTCGCTACGTAGGGGTTTTTGAAAAAAAAAAATTTTTGATTTTCAGTTTTAAACCTCAATTATCGACCTTTCTGGCTTGATAAAAAAAAAGTAAAGAAGTTAAAAAAAAAATCCTACGTAGCGAAGTAGACAACCTATCCAAAAATATTATGTGAAATTTTGGAAGCGATCGGTCAAGCCGTTTTCCGAAGATCGCGTTTGAATGCCGCTCCATATAGAGAATTCATAAAGGTCCCATTCCGGTTAACTGCCCATAACTTTCACAATTCTTGGAATTTCAATATGAAATTTATACACAATATTCTTAAGACTGCGAACTTTAAGATGAGTGAAAAAAAAATTTTTCAAAAAAAAAAATTTCTACTCGGATGTACCCCCTTAAAACGGATTTCAAGATTATTATCGATATTTTTACTTTAAAAAATTAAATTAAATTTTTGTATGACGTATAATGATAAAATTAGCTAATGACAAAATTAACTTTCCGATAACCTCCTTGGCTCGAAACATTCAGTGCATTATTTCGAATTTGACCTATCCTGAACTATGACCCAAAATCGTAATTTGTGTTTAAGGGTTTCAGTATAGTCAGCACTTCTGTTGAACTTCGATTTTAACCTCTTCCGATTTTGTTGCGAAAAAAAAACCTGCGCCTAGACTGTTTTCAGATTTTTTTTGCTGTATTGGAACACATTTTAATAAAATCGAATTTATCACAAAGATAGATTTTTATACTCTAGATGAAATCATATAGAGTATTATAAGTTTAATCCAGCCCAAAAGTTTGTAACGCATAGAACTAAGCCTCGGACGAAAAAAAGTTATATATTATTTTTTGTTTATTTGTGCCCAAAAACCTCAAATCCGCCTGACGTCCGTCCGTCCGTCCGTCCGTCCGTCCGTCCGTCCGTCCGTCCGTCTGTCCGTTAGCACGATAACTCAAGAACGCCTTCACCTAGGATCTTGAAATTTTGAATCTGGATGTTTGGTTGAATTTGTAAGGCTAAGTTCGTTAACGGACAAAATCGTCCTACTCCTTCGGGTAGCTGCCATACAAAATGTCCTTAAAACACGTGCTCATGAATATTGGTCGATAACTTCAGAAGGGTTTCAGCTACGACTTTGAAATTTTGTATGTGTTATTTTTCCAATAGTTGGAGCTAAATATATGAATATGAAGAAAATCCTGTTAGTCCTTCGTGTAGCTGCCATACAAATATCCTGTCAAAATGTATTGACTTAATTTACGAAACTCACTATAACTCAAGTAATCTTTTAGCTACGAATTCGAAATTTTTTACAAGTTAGTTTTGAGTGAAAAGAAAGTTCGACTTTACTAGTCAGCGAAATCCTTTTACTCGTTCAGGTAGCTGCCATACAAAATGTCCTTAAAACACGTGTTTAAGAATATTGGCCGATAACTTCAGAAGGATTCAAGCTACGACTTTGAAATTTTGTATGTGTTATTTTTACAATAGTTGGAGCTAAATGTATGATTATGAAGAAAATCCTATTAGTCCTTCGTGTAGCTGCCATACAAATATCCTGTCAAAACGTCTTCAATTAATTTACGGAACTTTCAATAACTCAAGTAATCTTTTAGCTATGAATTGGAAATTTTGTAGAAATTAGTTTTGAGTAAAAACGAAGTTTGAGTTTACTAATCAGCGAAATCCTTTTTCTCCTTCTGGTAGCTGCCATACAAAATGTCCATAACACACGTGTTCAACAATATTTTTCGATAACTTTTGAACGCTTCAAGCTACGAATTTGAAATTTTCATTTCACGTTCATTTTTAAATGGTTCTAAGGAAAAGGATAAATATGTAAGAAATCGAGTGAGTCCTTCCTGCACCTCCCATGTGAAAGTCCTTCAAAAAGGACATTTTTTTCGATGAATTACCCAGTTAAAGATGTGAAATTAAACAATGAATATTGTCTTTTAGTTTTGAGTAGCAATCTAATGGCAGTCCTTAATAAAGGACATACAACATGCACACACGTAATTCTACTTTACCCCAACTACAATATAAATCGGAGTTCAGTATTCATCTAGAGTATTATACGATTGGCTTGCAGCCGATCGTGACTGCAGTATGTTTCTTGAGAAAAATTAAGTTACCTACTGAGTAGTAGTGTGAAATGTTATGAATATTTTTATGTTAATGGCCAGAAGAACTGAATTTTAAGCAACTTGGAGAGAAAAGTTCAAATCGAACGAAGGTACGACCATACTGTTCTGTCCCAAATCCTGTCGAAGAGTCCAAGGACTGGTGTGGGCTGTCGTAATATAGAAGATGAATCAGTGATTGAAAATTCTAACGTATCCGTGGGCTGTGTACAATTCTTTTTTAAATCTGAGGTTAGACACTTTGTTCAACTTTTCAATTACTATATATTGGAGAGAATCATCCCGAGATTGTTTAATGAAAAAGCAAAAAACTCAACTCCCCTGTTTCTAATGCAAAATGACTGAGAAAACTTTAGAACATCACAATTTTCTTGTAGCGTGTCATGAAATAATAGATTTTGCATTCAGACTGTTTGATGGATTGGTTAGTTCAACGTGTTGTCAAGTAAACCACTCAAGTATGACAGCCTCTTTTCAGCGTTTTTTTAGAAGAAAACTGTTGTGTGTTTATCTTGCCAGCTTGAGAAAACAATTTCTTATGGTAGTCTCGTTCCATTTTAATATTCCTCAGAGTATAATAAACTATTACAATAGAGACGAGGCATACATTATGTAAGTATCAGTGGAAAACCATTGTGCAACTTATGTCGTGGAAATTTCTGGGCTAGGAGAATGAGCAATTTCTTTCAGTACGGTAAACAAAAGCAAAGTTTATGAAGAGAAAACTTTAAGTTATTAAGTATGATACTAACGCGAATTGATTAGATCAAATTTCATTCTTATTCCTCTAGAACGGCTTATGTTACAAAAATGATATTCGGAATGTATAAATGTATGTCCATAGACAGTGAGCCTAAAGATATACTCCAACACAACATATAGTTATTATCGACTTTCACTCCCAATGGAATCGGCTGCAAGCCAATCGTATAATACTCTAGATAAATACTGAACTCCGATTTATATTGTAGTTGGGGATAAAGTAGAATTACGTGTGTGCATGTTGTATGTCCTTTATTAAGGACTGCTATTAGATTTCTACTCAAAACTAAAAGACAATATTCAGTGTTAAATTTAATATCTTAAACTGGGTAAGTCATCGAACAAAAATGTCCTTTTTGAAGGACTTTCACATGGGAGGTGCAGGAAGGACTCACTCGATTTCTTGCATATTTGTCCTATTCCTTGAAACCATTCAAAAATTAATGTGTACAAAATTTGAAATTCGTAGCTTGAAGCGTTCAAAAGTTATCGCAAAATATTGTTGAACACGTGTCTTAAGGATATTTTGTATGGCAGCTACCAGACGGAGTAAAAGGATTGTGCTGACTAGTAAATTCGAACTTCGTTTTCACTCAAAACTAATTTGTACAAAATTCCGAGTTCATAACTAAAAGATTACTTGAGTTATAGTGAGTTCCGTAAATTAAGTGA
The DNA here is from genome assembly GCA_951812415.1 of Beris morrisii. Classification (NCBI taxonomy): domain Eukaryota; kingdom Metazoa; phylum Arthropoda; class Insecta; order Diptera; family Stratiomyidae; genus Beris; species Beris morrisii. Next base: position 89,034,007 of record OX638312.1, on the reverse strand, counting down.
AGACTTTTTGACAGGATATTTGTATGGCAGCTACACGAAGGACTAATAGGATTTTCTTCATAATCATATATTTAACTCCAACTATTGGAAAAATAACACATACAAAATTTCAATGTCGTAGCTTAAACCCTTCTGAAGTTATCGACCAATATTCTTGAACACGTGTTTTAAGGACATTTTGTATGGCAGCTACCCGAAGGAGTAGGACGATTTTGCCCGTTAACGAACTTAGCCTTACAAATTCAACCAAACATCCAGATTCAAAATTTCAAGATCCTAGGTGAAGGCGTTCTTGAGTTATCGTGTTCACGGACAGACGGACGGACGGACGGACGGACGGACGGACGGACGGACGGACGGACGGACGGACGGACGGACGGACGTCAGGCAGATTTGAGGTTTTTGGCCACAAATAAACAAAAAATAATATATAACTTTTTTTCGTCCGAGGCTTGGTTCTATGCGTTACAAACTTTTGGGCTGGATTAAACTTATAATGCTCTATATGATTTCACCTAGAGTATAAAAAGCAAATGGAGTGAAATTGCTAATTGAACAAAAGTATCTAACAACTATAACAAAATCCGTCTTCGTAATAGGTACCCGGTACCTCTGTTGGTAGATTTAAGGTGATAAATCTTCTGGTAACATAAGGGTTAACAAGGCCCCGAGTGTTTGATTGGGCCAAACAATTCGCATATGGGCGTGGAAAAGTCGAAAATAAACCCCATGATTGAGTGTGAGCAGGGAAAGTCCTTGCAATCGATTTTTTGACGTGTCTTTTGTTGGTTCATATTCTGCATGATCGAAGAACAGTCAATGCCGTCTACCGCAACAAAAGGAGCAAGCAACCCATCCGTGACGTCATTTTTCTGCACGATAACGCCCATCCCCACACAACTCCATTAACGAGAGACAAACTGCCAAAAATCAACTGGACACCATTGGATCATCCTCCGTACAGTCCAGATTTGTCACCTTGCGACTTCTATTTGTTTGGTCCGCTCAAGAACGCACTGGGGTGTCAGCATTTTCAAGATGATCCAGATGTTGAAAATTTCATGCGCAACTCGCTGCACAACCAACCTGTTTCGTTTTATGAACAAGGGATTAAAAACTTTCCTGGGAAAAAATGTGTTGAGTTATTGAGAGATTATGCGGAAAAATAAAATCCAAATATTACGTATCTTTTCATTTCATACAATACATACATACAAAAAAAAGTCTCGTTTATATTTGAGTCCCCCACGTATTAAGCTTTTTATTTTATTTGAAACCGAAACTGTATTTTAACTATGCAAAATATATAACTCAACCAATGTTATTTGCCCTGATGTCTGTATACATGTACTTGAATTATGCCTATAACCAAGTCAAAAGATGCTTTGCTTTATATTGGCTATGTGTGAACTGTGTATTCCGCATCTGTTGAGGGTTTTCATAAAATTTGATTGACATCTATTGTCAGTTAACTTCAAGTTTTGCGTTATGTGCGATTTTCCAGAGTACAGAAGGCTCGTTTCCAAGTCAAGTAGCGCGGTTTCGATTTCTTTTGTACTATTACCAGGGTAAGCAATCGGTAATCGCCTGGTTATACCTCGAGAATGTTCAACTTTTCATATTGAAAGGATACCATTATTCGATCTTATCACTGGAGTTATTTCCATTTTATTTTCATATTTTCAAATTTTTACAGCACAATAAAATTATAGTCTCAACACGTACAGACTTTCGAAATATATGAAGAATGATTTTCAGATTTTAGTGTGAAGATGCACAGATTGAAAGGATGTACGAGGGCTGTCCCAGAAGTACCCGACCTATCCCAGAAAACACAAAAAAAAATTAGAAAAAAAAAATTATTTCTCAATATAGCCTCCTTTTAGGTCGATACACTTTTCCCAGCGATGTTGGATAGCTTCGATACCCTCTTTATAGTGAGAACTTTCGAGCTCCTCAAAATAACCGCCAACCGCATTTCAATTCTGTTGGCATATCTTTTAGAACCGTGCCATTTGTTAAGTTTGAAAAGAGAAAATAATCCGAGGGGACTAAATCCGGCGAATAGAGTGTGCGATGAAGCAATTTGTACTTTAACTCATTGATTTTGGCCACCGCGATAACAGATGTGTGAACCGATGCATTGTCTTGCTGAAACAATATTTTATTTTTCGCCAAATGCGTCAAATCATTCAAACGCTGCAAAAAGGTTGCATAATACTCGCCGTTTATTGTTTTTCCTTTTTCTTCAAAAAATATATCACGCGCATCCCAAAAACTCACGCCATAAACTTACCTGCAGATGGAACTACCTTCGCCTTTCTTGAAGCCGATTCTCCCTGTTAGACCATTGTTTTGACTGTTCCTTCGTCTCACTCAGTTGGTCGCGAGTCTCTTACGAGATATTAGCTGTGTTTTTTTCAACTGGATCAAGATCAAAATCATTCGTTTTACATTGAAAACAACAACAAAGAGATGATCCAAAATCATAATGGGATCAAAGTTGGATCAGTTTTTCGCTATTAAAGCTCATCGAAGTTTCCACTATTTTACCATTTTCACAGATGGCGCCAAGCGATTCAGCTGTAATGACACCAGCAAATTCAATTTGTAGCAGGTATTTGCACCCAACAGGCAGAACATGCTCGTCAAAAAGTCATGGGAACTCAATACATTTTGTACGGAAATGCAAGTCCATGTGTAAGATAGAGACAGCATGTATAAAATTATTGAAAAAACCTTGTGTTGTTCAGGATCTTAAACAGCGAGTTAGACGCTCCACAATTTCTCGAATGCATTAATTTTCGTGTAGTAAACAGCTCATCACGACCTAATGATCTACTTTATACCACTTGTCACAGCACTTCATATGGCAAGAACTGCCCAGCCACTCGATTAATGGAAACTGGTACTAAATTTTGTGACATTATCGATTTTTTCCATATAAATATCGCAGAAATTAAATCTATGAATTACTTGTTATCTTAATTTTAATTTAAAAACATACTGCAGTCACGATCGGCTGCAAGCCAATCGTATAATACTCTAGATGAATACTTAACTCCGATTTATATTGTAGTTGGGGATAAAGTAGAATTACGCGTGTGTATGTTGTATGTCCTTTATTAAGGACTGCCATTAGATTGCTACTCAAAACTAAAAGACAACATTCAGTGTTTAATTTCATATCTTAAACTGGGTAAGTCATCGAAGAAAAATGTCCTTTTTGAAGGACTTTCGCATGGGAGGTGCAGGAAGGACTCACTCGATTCCTTACATGTTTATCCTTTTCCTTGGAACCATTTAAAAATGAACGTGTACAAAATTTCAAATTCGTAGCTTGAAGCGTTCAAAAGTTATCGAAAAATATTGTTGAACACGTGTCTTAAGGACATTTTGTATGGCAGGTACCAGAAGGAGAAAAAGGATTTCGCTGATTAGTAAACTCGAACTTTGTTTTCACTCAAAACTAATTTGTACGAAATTTCGAGTTCATAGCTAAAATAATACTTGAGTTATAGTGAGTTCCGTAAATTAAGTGAAGGCTATTTGACAGGATATTTGTATGGCAGCTACACGAAGGACTAATAGGATTTTCTTCATAATCATACATTTAGCTCCAACTATTGGAAAAATAACACATACAAAATTTCAAAGACGTAGCTTAATCCCTTCTGAAGTTATCGGCCAATATTCTTGAACACGTGTTTCAAGGACATTTTGTATGGCAGCTACCAGAAGGAGTAAAAGGATTTCGCTGACTAGTAAACTCGTACTTCCTTTTCACTCAAAACTAATTTGTAAAAAATTCCGAATTCGTAGCTAAAAGATTACTTGAGTTATAGTGAGTTTCGTAGATTAAGTAAATATATTCCAACAGGATATTTGTATGGCAGCTACACGAAGGACCAACAGGATTTTCTCCATAATCATATATTTAGCTCCAACTATTTGAAAAATAACACATACAAAATTTCAAAGTCGTAGCTTAAACCCTTCTGAAGTTATCGACCAATATTCTTGAACACGTGTTTAAGGACATTTTGTATGGCAGCTACCCGAAGGAGTAGGACGATTTTGCCCGTTAACGAACTTAGCCTTACAAATTCAACCAAACATCCAGATTCAAAATTTCAAGATCATAGGTGAGGGCGTTCTTGAGTTATCGTGTTCACGGACAGACGGACGGACGGACGGACGGACGGACGGACGGACGGACGGACGGACGGACGGACGGACGGACGGACGGACGGACGGACGGACGGACGTCAGGCGGATTTGAGGTTTTTGGGCACAAATAAACAAAAAATAATATATAACTTTTTTTCGTCCGAGGCTTGGTTCTATGCGTTACAAACTTTTCGGCTGGATTAAACTTATAATACTCTATATGATTTCATCTAGAGTATAAACATACTGCAGTCACGATCGGCTGTAAGCCAATCGTATAATACTCTAGATGAATACTGAACTCCGATTTATATTGAAGTTGGGGATAAAGTAGAATTACGTGTGTGCATGTTTTATGTCCTTTATTAAGGACTCCCATTTGATTGCTACCAAAAACTAAAAGGCAATATTCTGTGTTTAATTTCATATCTTGAACTGGGTAAGTCATCGAAAAAAAATTTCCTTTTTGAAGGACTTTCACATGGGAGGTGCAGGAAGGATTCACTCCATTTTTTACATATTTATCCCTTTCCTTGGAACCATTTAAAAATCAACGTGTACAAAATTTCAAATTCGTAGCTTGAAGCGTTCAAAAGTTATCGAAAAATATTGTTGAACACGTGTCTTAAGGACATTTTGTATGGCAGGTACCAGAAGGAGAAAAAGGATTTCGCTGATTAGTAAACTCGAACTTTGTTTTCACTCAAAACTAATTTGTACGAAATTTCGAGTTCATAGCTAAAATAATACTTGAGTTATAGTGAGTTCCGTAAATTAAGTGAAGGCTATTTGACAGGATATTTGTATGGCAGCTACACGAAGGACTAATAGGATTTTCTTCATAATCATACATTTAGCTCCAACTATTGGAAAAATTACACATACAAAATTTCAAAGTCGCAGCTTAAACCCTTCTTAAGTTATTGGTCAATATTCTTGAACACGTGTTTTAAGGACATTTTGAATGGCAGCTACCCGAAGGAGTAGGACGATTTTGCCCGTTAACGAACTTAGCCTTACAAATTCAACCAAACGTCCAGATTCAAAATTTCAAGATCCTAGGTGAAGGCGTTCTTGAGTTATCGTGTTCACGGACAGACGGACGGACGGACGGACGGACGGACGGACGGTCGGACGGACGGACGGACGGAGAGACGGACGAACGGACGGACGTTACTATGGAATTACTTATTATTATACTCTAGATGAAATCATATAGAGTAGGGGAGACTAGGTAGAAATGCACCATTTTTCATTAATTACTCCATATCTCAGAAGAAAATAATGGAACTTGATTAATTTTTATACTCTAGATGAAATCATGTAGAGTATTATAAGTTTAATCCAGCCCAAAAGTTTGTAACGCATAGAACCAAGCCACGGACGAAAAAAAGTGATATATTATTTTTTGTTTATTTGTGGCCAAAAACCTCAAATCCGCTTGACGTCCGTCCGTCCGTCCGTCTGTCCATTAGCACGATAACTCAAGAACGACTTCACCTAGGATCTTGATATTTTGAATGTGGATGTTTGGTTGAATTTGTAAGCCTAAGTTCGTTAACTGCCAAAATCGTCTTACTCCTTCGGGTAGCTGCCATACAAATTGTACTTAAAAACGTTTTCAAGAATATTGGTCGATAACTTCAGAAGGGTTTAAGCTACGACATTGAAATTTTGTATGTGTTATTTTTCCAATAGCTGGAGCTAAACGTATGATTATGAAGAAAATCCTATTAGTCCTTCGTGTAGCTGCCATACAAATATCCTGTCAAAATGTCTTCACTTAATTTACGGAACTTAATATAACTCAAGTAATCTTTTAGCTATGAATTGGAAATTTTGTACAAATTAGTTTTGAGTAAAAACGAAGTTCAACTAATCAGCGAAATCCTTTTACTCCTTCTGGTAGGTGCCATACAAAATGTCCTTAAGACACGTGTTCAACAATATTTTTCGATAACTTTTGAACGCTTCAAGCTACGAATTTGAAATTTTGTACACGTTCATTTTTAAATGGTTCCAAGGAAAAGGATAAATATGTAAGAAATCGAGTGAGTCCTTCCTGCACCTCCCATGTGAAAGTCCTTCAAAAAGGACATTTTTTCTGTAACTTACCCAGATATCAAATTAAACACGGAATATTATCTTTTAGTTATGAGTAGCAATCTAATGGTTGTCCTTAATAAAGGACATACAACATGCACACACGTAATTCTACTTTATCCCCAACTACAATATAAATCGGAGTTAAGTATTCATCTAGAGTATTATACGATTGGCTTGCAGCCGATCGTGACTGCAGTATGTTTATTGATAATTTTGTTTGCCCACTTCCGAACGCCAATGGATATTTAAACTTTTTGAATCAGTATTACCTTTCTCGTTGATCTACATATACATACCAAGTTTCAACTTTCTTGCACAAGCCGTTCAAAAGTTAGGAAAAACCCCCCACCCCCGTACCATACTACCCCTATAAAAAATTATATTTTTCCAACATGCTACAACTATAGCTCTATCCAAATACTAAGTTTCAGTTTTATATCAGTATACGTTCTCAAGATAAAAAAATCTGAACTTTTTACTTTTTACCCTCCCCTACCCTCACCCTATACACCCTTATCCCTGAAATTATTTTCTATTAGGAGTACTACTAGTAAAAATTTTAAGCATCTATCTTATACCGCTCTTGAGATATGAGACGTGATTTTTCAAAAAAATTCTTACCCCTTCCACTCCCATGCTCCACCACCACCTTCCAAAATTAGCTACAGATGATCATTAAGTTTCAATTTCGTGAAATTAACCGTTCAGGAGATATGGATTTTAGAATGTCTCGATCTCGCCTTTCGAACGTTTCGGACGCATTATTTTTCCCCCAACTCCCACACCCCTTCACCACAACAATATTTTTGCAAATGAGTCTACTATCGAAGCTCTATATAAATTTCAAGTTTCAGCTTCCTAACATAAGCGGTTGCTGAGATCTAGAAACCAAAATTTTTCGTCTAAAACGCTTCCCCCACTTTACCCCCCAAAATGTGATCACTTCAAGGGGCCTACCCAGTTTATTAAAAAGAAAATTTCAATTCAATGGCTTATAGGGCTTAGGAGCTATAGGCCCTCAAACGTTTTGCGTACGGCGGACGGCGCACAGACGGACTGAACATTTTTTTTCTTTTTTGGTGCTTATTAGTCATAAAACGTATAAAAAAAAAATTTCAGGGTAGCAAATTTTTTTTTTTTAAAAATCGATAACAATACTTTATTATTAAAATAATAAAGTAATTGCTAGATTTTCCTCAATTCCTCATTATAATTTTTTTTAAATGACCTAAAAAAACATACTGCAGTCACGATCGGCTGCAAGCCAATCGTATAATACTCTAGATGAATACTGAACTCCGATTTATATTGTAGTTGGGATAAAGTAGAATTACGTGTGTGCATGTTGTATGTCCTTTATTAAGGACTGCGATTAGATTGCTACTCAAAACTGAAAGACAATATTCAGTGTTTAATTTCATATCTTGAACTGGGTAAGTCAACGAAAAAAAATTTCCTTTTTGAAGGACTTTTACATGGGAGATGCAGGAAGGACTCACTCGATTTCTTACATATTTATCCTTTTCCTTGAAACCATTTAGAAATGAACCTGTACAAAATTTCAAATTCGTAGCTTGAAGCGTTCAAAAGTTATCGAAAAATATTGTTGAACACGTGTCTTAAGGACACTTTGTATGGCAGGTACCAGAAGGAGTAAAAGGATTTTGCTGATTAGTAAACTCGAACTTTGTTTTCACTCAAAACTAATTTGTACAAAATTTCGAGTTCATAGCTAAAATAATACTTGAGTTATAGTGAGTTCCGTAAATTAAGTGAAGACTATTTGACAGGATATTTGTATGGCAGCTACACGAAGGACTAACAGGATTTTCTTGATAATCATACATATAGCTCCAACTATTGGAAAAATAACACGTACAAAATTTCAATGTCGTAGCTTAAACCCTTCTGAAGTTATCGACCAATATTCTTGAACACGTGTTTTAAGGACATTTTGTATGGCATCTACCAGAAGGAGTAAAAGAATTTCGCTGATTAGTTAACTCGAACTTCCTTTTCACTCAAAACTAACTTGTTTAAAATTCCGAATTCGTAGCTAAAAGATTACTTGAGTTATAGTGAGTTTCGTAAATTAAGTGAATACATTTTGACAGGATATTTGTATGGCAGCTACACGAAGGACCAACAGGATTTTCTTCATAATCATATATTTAGCTCCAACTATTGGAAAAATAACACATACAAAATTTCAAAGTCGTAGCTTAAACCCATCTTAAGTTATCGACCAATATTCTTGAACACGTGTTTTAAGGACATTTTGTATGGCAGCTACCCGAAGGAGTAGGACGATTTTGCCCGTTAACGAACTTAGTCTTACAAATTCAACCAAACATCCAGATTCAAAATTTCAAGATCCTAGGTGAAGGCGTTCTTGAGTTATCGTGTTCACGGACAGACGGACGGACGGACGGACGGACAGACGGACGGACGGACGGACGGATGGACGTCAGGCGGATTTGAGGTTTTTGGGCACAAATAAACAAAAAATAATATATAACTGTTTTTCGTCCGAGGCTTGGTTCTATGCGTTACAAACTTTTGGGCTGGATTAAACTTATAATACTCTATATGATTTCATCTAGAGTATAATAATAATATAAACTTATGTACCACAATACTGGATATCCAATATTTGGGACACGTATCTACTAAGGTAGTTCCAAAAGTATCCGATCTAACAAAGAAGACACAAATAATTTGAGAAAAAATATCTCAATTTCTGAACATACTCTCCTTTTTGATCGATACACTTTTCCCAGCGATGTTGGACAGCTTCAATACCCTCTTTATTGTGAACGTGAACTGTCGAGCTACTCAAAATAACCGTCAACCGCAGACTCCACCTCTTCTCTGTTGGCAAATTTTTTACCACCGAGCCATTTTTTTATGTTTGAAAAGAGAAAATAGTCTGAGGGGATTAAATCTGGCGAATAGGGTGAGCTTAAACTCTTTGATTTTGACCACCGCGATAACGGATATGTGGACGGGTGCATTGTCTTGATGGTGATTTTACGTCATATGCAGCCGTTTTACCTTGATTTCATCACTCAAGTGGTGCAATAGGTTCGGATAATACTTGCCGTTAGTTGCTTTTCTTTTTTCAAGATAATCAATGAAAATTATCCCCCGAGAATCCTAAAAAACTGACGCCTTGCATGCGGATTCGCCTTCAATTTCTTTGAAGCCAATTCTCCCCTGTTAGTACATTGTTTTGACTATATCATCGTCTCAGGTGTGAAGTGATGGACACATGTTTCATCCATGGCTATGAATCAACGCAAAAACTCCGCTATATTGCTGTCAAACATCGCCAAATACCCGATTAAAACATCCTGAAGACGCTGTTTTATTCCATTGTGAGCAAACGCGGCAGCCATCTTTCGCACAGCTTTCTCATGTCCAAATTTTCAGTAAATATGCGATGTACAGCACATTTTGAAAAGCCTACAAACCTATCATATCTGCTAGCTACTACTGCTAGGATACTACCCTAATACTGGATATCCAGAATTGGGAACAGTTAAGTATCCAGTATTGAGGCATATAGAAAATTTGGCCTAACATATTAACATAAATTTCACTATTTCTTGTAATTAATAAAAAATGTTAAAACCATGTTTCGGAGTATGTAGTTAAGTAAACCAGGCAACCGCGCAACTCGATCGGTTTCGCATAATAGAAACAACAACAACCGAATACCTATCTGGAAATTAAACCCAATGAAAAGCATAGTTGAGTATATAAGGGCGGAACAAATTCGAAAGGAAACGCCTTCTAATCGAATGTTCTCGTTTGTGCCAGAACAGCGTAGAAGATCAAAAGCGAAAGATCTCAAGCCCACTAGAACCCTCTACACACACCATCAAACGAAGATTCAAGAACAGTCTCGACTACAGACAACTAGTATAAAAGCAGGTGAAGCTTTCAGCGAGGCACTTAGTAATTTTTATTACGTCGACTGCGACAGCCAGCGTGTATACGCGACCGTGTTGGTAGAAAGCGATATATAAGCGGGCTGTATTGCCATACAGTGCGAATTATTGTACGAATAGAATTAAAGTGCGATTAATAAATTATCACTTATTTTGATTTTAAGCGAATTGTGTTTTACTTGAAATCCCGGCGAACCCCTAGCTCGCAACAATACATATCATATTTAAGAGCAGTTTGAAGGGAAATAATTTAAAAACTTGTTGGGCGTAAGAACGCTTCGCGATTTTTCAGAAACTACTGATAGTAAATATGAAATTGCTGGCATCACACAAGTGACTAACTTCTTTTGATATTTCAGTTCTCGCCAATAAATTTACATGGCGGCATTAAGATTTTACATTTCAACACGGTATCCCATTTTAATACGGTATCCAGTATTTCGAACGTATCCATTGTTTGGTGCGACTCCTCTACCTATAATATATCGATAGAATTTATAGATTACGGATGTCCCTGCAAAAAGATTGTTTATGTGGAGATCTTTTTCATGTTATTATAATGACCAAACTTCTAAAAAATAAAAAAAAATCCTATTGTTACTAATGAGCAAAACTAAATCGCTGAGTCATTGATTTTATCTTAATCGCTCTTTTTATAATAACTACGCTGACATGGTGATTGATAGACAAACCCCAACTTTAATCAATGCCAACTGGCTTACAAGGAAGTAGCCTATACCTATACTGTACACTGAATTCTCTTCATTTAAGATTAATTGCCTGCACGTGAAAAGAGGCGTGAGAGCAAGAATAGCAATTGACGTATAAAAAAATAATAAAGAAATCTGTTTATGAAGTGTATACTAAGGGTTTCAGAACTAAAGTATCTACAAATTTTTGATGAACAAAAAAAAACATTGATTTCTTGTACTTAATATAAAAGAAATTTTTGAAATATTTAGCTTTGTCATCAATTTTGACAACCGTTTTCAAATGATGTACAGTAGATAATCATATTCAGTTCATTGTACCTATTCCCTAGATTTGCAAATGTTACACTCTTTCTTGGCATATTTTTGCTTGTATTGAGCCCTGAATTTCTAGTACCACTAATTATGACAATTGCTTATTCTTGTCATGGCATGCGAAACCTTGCAATCCATTAAATAACAAAAAAAACAAAACCGAAATCAATTTTCGGTGATAAGACATTAACAGGCAAATCCGAATTTTTTTTTTCAGTAAAGAAATCTCATTAAGAATACAAAAAGACTTTCAGGCATTTCCCTTAAATGGGTATTCCTGAACGGAATATAACAGACAATAGACTTCTTTGTGAACGAATTTATTAGAATCTTCTGCCCTTTCAAAGAAACAGTACTATACGCTTTCGGAAAGTACGCTTGTTGTGATCGGAGGCCTTGGAGTGGTTATTTCGACTTAAAAAAGTCAAAATAACCGAAGGGAAGGTTGGGATCGGGAAACAGGGGTCCAATTCCGCCTACGTCCGAATTGGTGGCTGAAATACGAACTGGAGCGACGTGCTTGCTGGCTTCCGGGCTAGCTGCGGCTGTGGGGGGTACGTTGTTCGTATTCCAGACCATAAAACCCATGGCCTATACAACAAAAATTTCACGCCGACTTACCCGGGTGATAAAATTGGGATAAGATTCCCAATCGGTCATGAGAGACCGAGAAAACTCCCTTCAACTCGACTGGCGCTGCTGTTGTGCGCCGTCTAGCCCACCCTACCTTAGCCATACTTGTCCTCAAAAGAATCTTATGCGTATGGCCCCTAAAGAGAGGAATGAGTGGGCGGAAGGTCTTCAAACAAGAAGATCCATCTCAATGACGCTCTATTAAGCCATTTTTACAGCGCTAAAAAAAATCAAACCAAACAAAAAGAAACCAACCAAAAAAAAGAAGAAACAAACAATAATAAAAAAAAATTACCTCTTGACTACTGCATTCTCGTTTTTTTTTTTTTCTTGTTCAATTATTTTAAATTTTTTTTACTATTTATTTTCTGTCCGCGTCAATTTCTGTCCTGGTCTGTCATATTTATTTTTTTATTTATAATTTAATTCATTATGATTTTCTTTATTCTTAATTTAATTTATTTTATTTTTAATTTAATTGTATTCCTATTTTATGATTTTTATTTATTTTTAATTTACTTTACTTTATTTTTAATTTTAATTTCTATTTTATGACTTTTTATTTATTCACTTGGTTTGCCTTTTTATTTAATTTTTTCATACGGTGGCCAAAAACTTTTGCGGGTCATTTCAATTTGCGGACTTTTAGTTTAATTTTGGTTTAAACTTATTTGGTGCTTCCATTTCTTTCTCTTCGTTTTGATGTGACCGAAAACTTCTGTGGGTCACTGTGCGACAGGTATTTTTCCGGACTTGGATCGTCTGCTTCCGTTACACTGATCTATGCCACCATAATACGCAGGGACCAATTTACTTTAAAGACAACGGACAGCTTTTTATTTTTTCTTTGGGTTCTTTTCCGAACGGAGGAGCCAAAACAATCAAGACAATTGCAATGAATTTTTTTCCGACTGAAATTTTCTACCGCCTAAATCGACAAGCCTCAACACGACACGAGAAACTGAATATTGCGCAATTACTAACTTCCGAACTTGTTTCTTTCCTACGATTATTTGATATTTTTATGCCCGTCCGCGCTTAAAACTCGAACTTCACTTCTTGGTTTTCCTATTTACGCACTATTTAATCTTATTTATTATTTTGCCCGTGCGCGCTAAAATCTAACTTAACCTCCTCCTCTTTCTTGCTCCCCCTCCAGCTGTCAGCCACTCTCCAAAACAAAAAACCCAACCCTGAACTCATTGTTTTTTGCGGAATTGGTGTGGATCAAAGTAATGCCACTGCATTAATTGGTCCACACCAATTCTCACAGATGACACTACACGCTCAATGCCTAGTTGTTGCGACGAATGTACAATGACGGACGTAAAATAAGTGAAAAGTATTGTTATTGAGAAATTTATCTACAGAAGATGTCCTATTACACCCAGAAAAATAATATTTGTAAGATTTAAAAACTGGCGTTGTAGATTAAATGAAATTTAATTTTTCGTATAAACTACGAACATTTTCGCAAAGGTTAATCAATTTCCTTACATTCAACGTAGTGCTTCGTATTTTTCACGAAAATAATTTTACGAAATGATATTAAAATATCGTTCACACAAAGAAAATATTTTCGTAAAAACTATTAAAAAGTTGCGTTGTCACAACGGAATGTTCTTGTCAAAATTACGATGCTCTGCCTTGTAGTTTATAAAACGTAAGAAAATGTTGTAGATTCTACGAAAAAATATCGTACATATGAAGATAATATTTTCGTAGAAACAATTAAATAGACGCGTTACCATAACGAAATGTTTTTGTAGAAATTACGATGCTTCGCACTCTAGTTTATAAAATATAAGAAAATGTTGTAGTTTCTAAAAAAAAAGTTTTTGGTAACGGTAATATCAAAAGGTTGAGTGATGCGCATTCGTTTACCAGTAATCGGCTGATGTGTATGCAGAATTACAAAGTATTAAAAATAGTGATGTGTAAAAATAAAATTTTAAACAATTGTTATTGTGAGTGATATTTTCAGTTTGATAGTGGAAAATTTTAATGAAAATCTAGAAAACTCTCTAACGCTGGACGAGATTTTTTTAAATTTAGACGGCAATTTTAATGTCTCCGAACTTGAGAATATCTCTGTAAAAACAGTAAATACAGTGGAGGAATCTAAAGCCTTAATAAACATTTTAAAAACACTACGCGGTGAAGTGTTCTTGAAGGAATTCCTAGGTAAATACCTATACATATTGTTACGTGTAATCCTGGCAACCGCGCAACCGTACAACTCGATCGTTACACATAATGAAAACAACAACAACCGAATACCTAGTTGCAAAATAACCCAATTAGAAATAAGGCGAAACAGCACGGTTGTATCTCTCTTCTTATCGAATGCTCTCCAATATACTAGAATCTTCTGCACGCACCACTGAACGAAGATCGAAATCAAAAGCTCTAAAGCTTTCGAGAAGATTCCACAACTGAACGATCATTCAAGTACAACCTAGACTGCAACCGGCTAATATATAAGCAGGTGAAGCGTTCAGCGAAGACACAGTAATTTTGATTACGTCGACTGCGACAGCCAGCGTGTATACGCGACCGTGTTGAGAGAGAACGAAAGTGAACGAGTCAAGCGATATATGATATAAGCGGGCGGTATTGCCATACAGTGCGAATTATTGTGCGAATATAATTCTGTGAATTAAAGTGCGATTAATAAATAATCACTTATTTTTATTTTAACCGAATTGTGTTTTACTTGAAATCCCGGCGAACCCGCAACAATATCAATAGTTCAGTGAATTTAATTTAATTTTTTATGTGCTTCCCGCTTACGTAGAGTGCGGTATAACGACCGAAAGCTTGAAATTCATCACATCAACTCATTTAGACAAGATATGTCCTATAACAAAGTTTGGTGACAGAATTATTCTGGAACATAACTTGCAACAATGGCAAATGCAATTCGTGTGTTAAATTAGGTACGTGGTAATGTATTCGACTAACTTTGACAATTTTTTCCAGACTACCTTTAACTCGACATCAGCTGATCTAGCAAGTCCAGCTTCTTCGATTGAATCGACACTTTCTATGAGTTCTTCTGTTAATAGTTGGATAGATCGAAACAATTTTTCAGACAGTAGAACTCCATGTGATGAGGTAATATAATATGTAAATTGCATCAATTTGTTTGAGTCTTAGTTGAATTAGTTTTTCAGTTATTAAAAAGTATTCTAAATACTTCAAAAGGACAGCTCATCACAGAATTTTACAAAAAAAACGGGACTTTAATAAAAACATACTGCAGTCACGATCGGCTGCAAGCCAATCGTATAATACTCTAGATGAGTACTGAACTCCGATTTATATTGTAGTTGGGGATAAAGTAGAATTACGTGTGTGCATGTTGTATGTAATTTATTAAGGACTGCCATTAGATTGCTACTCAAAACTAAAAGACAATATTCAGTGTTTAATTTCATATCTTGAACTGGGTAATCGAAAAAAATGTCCTTTTTGAAGGACTTTCATATGGGAGGTGCAGTAAGGACTCACTCGATTTCTTACATATTTATCCTTTTCCTTGGAAACATTCAAAAATTAATGTGTACACGATTTCAAAGTCGTAGCTTGAAGCGTTCAAAAGTTATCGAAAAATATTGTTGAACACGTGTCTTAAGGACATTTTGTATGGCAGCTACCAGAAGGAGTAAAAGGATTTCGCTGATTTGTAAACTCAAACTTCGTTTTTACTCAAAACTAATTTGTACAAAATTTCCAATTCATAGCTAAAAGATTACTTGAGTTATAGTAAGTTCCGTAAATTAAGTGAAGACGTTTTGACAGGATATTTGTATGGCAGCTACACGAAGGACTAACAGGATTTTCTTCATAATCATACATTTAGCTTGAACTATTGGAAAAATAACACATACAAAATTTCAAAGTCGTAGCTTAAACCCTTCTGAAGTTATCGAATAATATTCTTGAACACGTGTTTTAAGGACATTTTGTATGGCAGCTACCCGAAGGAGTAGGACGATTTTGCCCGTTAACGAACTTAGCCTTACAAATTCAACCAAACATCCGAATTCAAAATTTCAAGATCCTAGGTGAAGGCGTTCTTGAGTTATCGTGTTCACGGACAGACGGACGGACGGACGGACGGACGGACGGACGGACGGACGGACGGACGGACGTCAGGCGGATTTGAGGTTTTTGGCCACAAATAAACAAAAAATAATATGTAACTTTTTTTCGTCCGAGGCTTGGTTCTATGCGTTACAAACTTTTGGGCTGGATTAAACTTATAATACTCTATATGATTTCATCTAGAGTATAAAAACAGACGAGAATTGGGAGAGCTAATTGCATATACTCTCGTAGTTAAAAAAATATCGGCAAAACCATCATTTTGTGTGCTGATCAAATTAAGATTTTGTTCCCAACAGAATGTCAAGTAAGTATTCAAACCAGACTCATAGGCTGTTCTAATGATCTACTGTTAAGCTCTAAGAACTTTAACAGACAGTTCTAATATAAAAGCCTCAGTTAGAGCTTGACTGGAGATTGTAAGAACAACACTCAATGTATATATAAAAGTCATAATTATTTAATTCAATACATAGGAATATTATTACATTAAAAACCATAAAAAAAGACCAGGTGGAATTTTGTATAACAAGTATCATAATGTTTTATCAAAATTGCGTTCTGAAGGTCTCATAAAACGCCATATAACTAAATTTAAAGAAAAAGGAGATGCAGTGGATGCCGCTTATTGTAATCACTTTGGGACCGGCCATAAACAATAACATTAACCGGATGATAACAATAGACGAAGGGGAAAATTTTTCTCATTTATTTTCCTACGCTTGAATATAGATTGCTCGAAGCATCTAATATTATTTTTTTTATTCATTAAGAGTTATTTACAACTCTAGCTTCAATGTTTCACAAAGTTACAGAGAATATGAAATACTGCTTCCTTTTCCTCCTCATCCAGGCAGCTTCTACAGAAAGTCGTTTGAAAAGAATCGCCGTCTTTTAGCATGGCGGCTTATAAGACAGTGTCTGGCCAGGACACTTACTGTGGTGCTGATTCTCTTCCTTTTTAGCAAATTGAGCCTTGTACAGCGTTTTAGATCCAGCTTCGGTCATATCTGTCAGCTCAGCGCGCCACTTCTATTACACTGTCTCGAAAACTTACTCAAAGTTGAGCTCATTCTGTTAAACGAGATCAGCATCAATAGGTTTCAGAAGCTCCGAAAAGACTGAAATTTCTCATAGTAATCTATGATATGTATCGCCTTGTGTTCACATAAATGTAAAACCAAGAGCAATCATCTTTAATTTTGATATTGTTTTTATTTAGCGTTTTTGATCACATTCACATGAAGAAAAAAGAGGAGCGATTAAGAATACAGTCACAAAACTTGTAATGTTGTATGGAAATCTGGCCCGAATGATAACATAAAACGAGTTTTTATTCCAATAAGCGATGAATTTCGTTTGTGGAAAATGGAACTAACTTGTTTTGATAACAAAATGCGGCTTATAACATTATCCGCGATTACTATAAGCGGCATCTACTGTACTAACATAAATTTGGGTATATTTTACAAAAGTCTTAATTACACACAATGCTTAATTTAAAATAAATAAATATTTTTTTCAGAATTTCAAAATCAAAAATAATGATTATACCTTTAGAATTATTGAAATTATTATAGAAGGTAATAAAGAAATTTTTTTATATTGTCAACAAATAGAGATTTTAGAATACAAAACACACTATACTAGTTATCGAATTGGAGCATCCTTGAATAAGTTTGAAATGCATAAAATCGCAAAAATTAATTTCCCACCAGTAAAACTCTGTACTTCTCCCATAGGAGAAATATTTTTAAGACCTAAAGTTTTCTTCTGAATATTCTGTATTTCTACGATTTATTGTAACGTTTAATAAAAGAAATAATTTTACTTTATTATTTTAATAATACAGTATTGTTTTCGATTTTTTAAAAAAAAAAATTTGCTACCCTCAAAATTTTTTTTTTCACGTTTCATGACGAGTACACACGAAAAAAGCAAAAAAAAATTTCAGTCCGTCTGTCCGCCGTACGCCGTACGCCGTACGCCGTACGTCGACCGCTGTACGCAAAATCGTTTGAAAGCTCGTAGCTCCCAAACCCTTTGAGCTATTAAATTGAAATTTTTTTGATGAATAGACTGGGTAGTCCCCTTGAAGTGGCCAAATTTCAAGGGGTGGGGGTGTGAGGGGGAAGGAGGGGTAAGTGTTTTAGACGGAAAATTTTGGTTTCTAGATCTCAGCAACCGCTTATGCTAGCAAGCTGAAATTTGGAATTTATATAAAGCTTCAGTAGTGGACCCATTTGCAAAAAACTTGCCGATATAGGTGAAGGGGTTTGGGAGTGGGGGGAAAAATAATGCGTCCGAAACGCAAAATAAGTGAGATCGACACTTTCTAAAATCCATATCTCCTAAACGGTTAATGTCACAAAATTGAAACTTAATGAGTATCTGTAGGTATACTAGGAGAATAGAGCGGAAACAAAAATTTGAGTGGGGGCAGTGGCGTACGGGGGTGGGGGCTAAAAAACTTTAGATTACGATATCTCACGAACCAATTGCACTAGACAAATAAAATTTGGTTTTCTTATAAAGGTTGACAAATAAAGTTTGCTGAAAGTAAAATTTTTTACGGGGGCGGTGGAGCATGAAAGTGGAGGGGATAAGAATTTTTCTAAAAAATCACGTCTCATATGTCAAGAACGGTATAAGATAGATACTTAAAATTTTTACCAGAAGTAGGCCTAATAGACCACTAGCTGAAAACAAAATTTTGGAAGTGTGGGTGTAGAGGGTGAGGGTGGGGGAGGGTGAAAAGGAAAAAGTTCAGATTTTTCTATCTCGAGAACCTATAATGATATAAAGCTGAAACTTGGTATTTAGATAGAGCTATATTAGTAGCATCTTGGAAAAATATAATTTTTTATAAGGGTAGTATGGTACGGGGGTGGGGGGTGTTTTTCCTATCTATAGAACGGCTTATGATACAAAGTTGAAACTCGGTACGTTTATGTAAATCAACTAGAAAACTAATTTAGATAAAAAAAAATTTCAAATATCCATTGGCGTTCGGAGGGGGGGCAAAAAAAATTATCAGTGTAAATAGAATGCATATATTTTCACGGTTTTGGTCATATCTATTAGGTCTTCCCAAATATTGAATTCATTTTTATTCTACGGCTTCTTCATATAAATACCTAGAAAGCGTTTTCAGGATTTTTTAAAATTCGACCCCTAAGGCGGTGCAAAGAGGGTTGTAAACTTTTTCACGAATTCTACTATATCCCCACGTCTTATCAGATATCGAATATCTTTTCACTTTCACGTGCTTGCGTAACAATCACCTAAAACTTGTTTTTAAATTTTTTTCAGCCCCTAAGAGGGTATAAACGGGTTGAACACGTTTTCACGAGTTCCGTCATTTCTTTTAGAAGTGATAAGAAATTGAATTGGTTCCTACCTTCTCGTGCTGTTTTCATATTTATTTATTAACTTTTTTCAGGATTTGTGGATATTCAACACCCAAGTGGGTGTAAGGAGGTTGCATATCTGATGATATATCGAATTCATTTTTACTTCCTATGGTTTCCTATATAAAAAAGCCAAAAAGTCATTTTCAGTATTTTAGATATTCAATCCTAATGGGTGTAAGGGGGTTGTATGCTTTTCAAAGTTTCGACATATTTCTTAGGTTCGATGAGATATTAGATCGCTTTTCATTTCCACAGACTTTTTATATAATCGCCTACAAACCCATTTCTTAATTTTTGGATAATCAACCCCCAAGGGTTTGTATATGTTTTCACAATTTTTGCCATTCCTTAGTTCTGATGAGATATAAAATTGATTATTACGGCCAACCAATTCACGATTTTTCGAATTTCCAGAACCAAGGAGGTGTGAAGGGTTTGCTTACGTTTTTTTCGAAATTCAAACCCCAAGTGGAAGTAATGGGTTTGTATACGTTTTAACAATTCGCCATATCCCTTAATTCTGATAAGGCAACAAATTCGTTTTTGCTTCTATGGGCTTTTAGTGTACATAATATACTGAAATTCGAATAGTCTACACGGACTTTTTCAATGTTTAATCGGTTAAAAATCTCTATTTTAAATATTTTTATATTAAGAACCAAAATATTTTTCCAAGAAATCTAATAATCTCGAAGCAACTCATGATACACTCCGACTTTAACCGCTCCCGAACTTTGACCCGAAAAATAATAAAGTTTCGCCCAGACCATTGGCAGATTTTTTATAATACAATGGATTACAAAATAATAAATAATATTTTTGCAAACAGTTCTTTTTATTTTTACGCAGGGACGTCATTTGTGGGGGGCAGGGGGGGCATTTGCCCCCCCCCCCCCTGAATTACATATTTTTATAGATTATATATAACATATGTATATTTATATTGTTGCGAGCTAGGGGTTCGCCGGGATTTCAAGTAAAACACATTTAAATTCACAGAATTTAAATCGCACAATAATTCGCACTCTATGGCAATACCGCCCGCTTACACCATAGATCGCTTGACTCGTTCACTTTCGTTCTCTCTCAACACGGTCGCGTATACACGCTGGCTGTCACAGTCGACGTTATAAAAATTACTGTGTCTTCGCTGAACGCTTCACCTGCTTATATACTAGGCGGTTGCAGTCTTGAATGTTCACCGGTGTACTTGAACGTTCGTTCAGTTGTGGAATCTTCTCGAAAGCTTCAGAGCCTTCGATTTCGATCTTCGTTCAGTGGTGTGTGCAGAGGATTCTAGTATATTGGAGAGCATTCGATTAGAAGAGAGATACAACCGTGCCGTTTCGCCTTATTTCTAATTGGGTTATTTTGCAACTAGGTATTCGGTTGCTGTTGTTTTCATTATGTGTAACGATCGAGTTGCACGGTTGCGCGGTTGCCAGGCTTACACGTAACATTACTCCCTTCTTAGTTTCTGTTCGTCCCGAACAGAGTAGCGCCCTCGTCAGTGACGTCATTTTTCATTTTGGTCCGTGGTACTCCCTCCTTTAGTTGCGTGCTGACTCGATGCCTTCCTTTACCGTTGCACTGATGTTTTGACGATGTTTTCCTCTGTCTTCGAGTGCTGCACAACAATACTAGATCGCCATCTCTGTAGCTGGAGGATTTCGCTCGTTGACAATGCATGTGTGATTTGTTGTTGAACAGATTTTGTCCCGAGTTTTGTAATGTTTTGCCTGCTGTCGATCACAAACTTTTAATCGTCGCAAGTTCCCCACGACCTCTTCGTCTTGTTGACTATTCTGCATCACAATATGCTGATGTTGATTTCGCCAGCCAATTTGCGTCTCTTCTAATTGGCTCTGTAGCTTTGCGCCTCTGGTACTCCTTTGTTCGGCAGTACAATCCGAACAATAATTCGGCGTTCTCTTCGGCTTCCGACAATCAAACCTTAAGTGTCCTTCTAGTCCACAGTTCCAACATCGCATCGCTCCGCGGCGTTTGCTTGTTTTTCGGTTCCTTTCCACCGGCAATCGGTGTCAACAGTTATTTCCCGCTCATTACAGCTATTGCATAGTAGTTGTTTCGAAGTGTGCTCATCGTAATTTTTCCTGTTTCTTCTTAGATGCCAACAATCACGCCGTAAATGGCCGTCCTGTCCGCAATGCCAACATCGGAGAACGCTGAGCCTAGCGTGTTCCAATCTCTGACTCACGTAACATTGACCCGTGCCCTCACTGCGGCAATGGTGGGGTATCGCTCTTCCAGTGTAATTCGCTGATCTGCAATCCCGACTTAAGTGTCCCGCCTTTCGGCAATTCCAACATCGGGGGGCACCAGATCCTTCGCTCCGCTTGCTGTACTCTGCTCTCTGACATACACACTCTTCTGTTATTTTTCGGACTCGGTAGTTACTCCGCGAGCTTTGCTTGGCAGCTTCGAACGTAAGCCCATATACTAAGGCTTCGCCAATCGTTTTCTTTTCTGCCAATTTTAATGACAACTGTAGTTCTTCATCCTGTACGGCATTATTAAATGTGAAGACAGCCAAATCACTGCGTTGTTCGCCTTGCACATTAGGGAATGAAAGCAACGTAAGTCGTTCTATATCGAGCGCTAGCTCTTGCAATGTCTCGCCATCCTTTTGACTTCGGTTGTGGAGTTGCATCTTGTAGATCTCTCGCATGTGGTCACTGCCGTAATAAAGATCCAATGTCTGCACTAACGTCGAAAAATCTTGTTGTTGCTCTTGAGGAATTGTTTGAAGAACCTCTGCTGGTGGACCTCTTAGCGCCAATATAAGAGCCGTTCCTCATTCCAAATCATTCCAATGATTATTTCTCGCGGCAGCCTCAAATTGGGTCTTGTAGATGGCCCACGGTGTTTGCCCATCGAAGATTGGAGCTTTGTGATCTTTGTACGTAACGTGTTCTGTCTTGATGACTCCAGTCGCTTTCACGTTATCAAAGTCCCTTTTTAAACGTTCAACTTCCTCCACAATCACAGATGTCTTTTCCGTAATTTGATCTTCGAAGGTTCGAAGTTTCTTCTCGACATTTTCTTCGATTATTTTACCCATCGTGTCCATCGACTGGCTCAGATCTTTAATTTTATTATTTAGATCTTCTTTTAGCTCTTTTGTCTGTTCACTTTGCTGTTCCAATTTTTGGTTAAGGTCCTTCGAAGTCTGGTCTAGCTTTACGTTAAGATCCTTCAAAGTCTGGTCTAGCTTCTGATTAATGTCCGTTGAAGTTTGGTCCATTTTCTGGCTGAGATCTGCTGAGAGGTCTGCTGAGAGGTTTGCTGAAAGCTGTCTTTGTTGTTCTAATTCCTGATTAATGTCCTTCGACGTTTGGTCTAATTTTTTTATCATTTGCTGCATTAACTGCGTCAGAGAATCTGATGTACCAAAGCCCTCCTCAGCACTTCTTGCACGAGCTTCTTCGATTGGGAACTCGAAACTATTTGCGTCCTTACCTTCAGCCTCAAGTATCTCGATCATACGGCTGACAAGCTCAGACTTGTTCCATACTGTAGATAATTCGCGTCTACCGAGCTCTTCCTTCAGCTCCATTAGTTTTAAGTCTTTTAAATAACGCGGCATTTTTACTATCGATTTATTGTCCGTTAAAGATTTTTCCGTGATACAAATTCTCTTTTTGTCCGTATGAGAACTTTCCACTTCACTAATTAAAGTTACCGCTCACTAGAGCACTCGAGAATATTCGATTTCACAAAATTCTCACTGTCCGTTCGAGAATTTTAACTTCACTTCACAGCGCACAAAATTCTCACTTTGTCCGTTCAAGAATTTTAAATTTCACTTTTTCCACTCACGATTCTAACCCGAATTAATCCTTGAAATCCCACTTCTGACACCAATTGTTGCGAGCTAGGGGTTCGCCGGGATTTCAAGTAAAACACAATTCGGTTAAAATAAAAATAAGTGATTACTTATTAATCGCACTTTAAATTCACAGAATTTAAACCGCACAATAATTCGCACTCTATGGCAATACCGCCCGCTTACACCATATATCGCTTGACTCGTTCACTTTCGTTCTCTCTCAACACGGTCGCGTATACACGCTGGCTGTCACAGTCGACGTAATAAAAATTACTGTGTCTTCGCTGAACGCTTCACCTGCTTATATACTAGGCGGTTGCAGTCTTGAATGTTCACCGGTGTACTTGAACGTTCGTTCAGTTGTGGAATCTTCTCGAAAGCTTCAGAGCCTTCGATTTCGATCTTCGTTCAGTGGTGTGTGCAGAGGATTCTAGTATATTGGAGAGCATTCGATAAGAAGAGAGATACAACCGTGCCGTTTCGCCTTATTTCTAATTGGGTTATTTTGCAACTAGGTATTCGGTTGTTGTTGTTTTCATTATGTGTAACGATCGAGTTGTACGGTTGCGCGGTTGCCAGGCTTACACGTAACAATATATAAAAAAATATACAAACATAACATCTTGCCCCCCCCCCCCCCCCCCTAGAAAAAACTGAAAACTGTTTTTACGTAATAATATCTAATAAGAAACTCGTTTATGGATTCGTATACTTAACGCTGAGTTTCGTTGAAAATACTGAAATTGCTCGTTATTAATATTACACCAACTTGTTGAAAATATGAAAAGTAGTTCCGAAGATTTTACTATTATTTCGAAGCGGCAACAAACTTTTCGTGGATTCATAATTAACGCTAACTTTGGTTGAAATAACTACAATTTTCGTCGTCATCATTAAATATTTTCGTTAAAACTACGAAATATTTTTCCGAAGGTTTAGTTATTTTTTTTCGTAAAAACTAGAAACTTTTTGTAGATTCATAATCAACTACAATTTTCGTTGAATTGACTAATATTTTTCGTTATTATTATAAAAAAAATTCGTAAAAATAACGACAAATTTTTTTTTAGATTTTAAATCGTTTTTATCGTTCCAACAAGAAACTCATTCGTAGGCTCGTTTTTAACGCTATTTTTCGTTGAAATTACTGTAGTTTTTCGTAATTATCATTACATATTTCTTTGAGTGTATACGTAGGTATGATCGTGGCCTCGGTGGTGCAGTGGCTAAGCGCGTAAACTACGAACACTGTCGTTGCTGGTTCGAGTCCCAGCTAGCCAAGGACTTATCACCTGTTAGCTGTTATCTATGTAATACAGTGACATTTCAAACTGTAATAAGAATGGGAAATTACATGATTTCGACAATCACCCAGATATACTTTGTGATTTTGATTCAGTGTGAATATACTATAAGGCAGCCCAAAAGTTAGTAAAGTAAACGGAAAGAAGAAAAACTCTAAATGCACTTTCTCTGTTTCGTGGGTCTGTCAATTCAGCGAACAAAATTATAATTTTGAACGAAATAGTTTTCTATCAAGATTTCGCTAATGAGCAAAATTCCGACCCTATTATCACCTCTATTCGATTCCATCTATTGTCCACGTTAATGCTCGGTATCTTCAGAACGCTTCAACCTAGCAATTTGAAATTCTGCATTCGTCCTTATTTGCACTTAAGTCATTCGGCATCTACTTTAACGAAAGAAATCTTTCGGCCGCAATTTACTTCCGTCGCAGTTTTCGACAGCTCGCGTAGAAAAGAAAACCTTTAAAACTAGACATGTAAAATATTACACCTTACAGTTTTAATACGTTAGATGAATTCTAAAAGTATTATAAGTTTAATTCAACTCAATAGTATGTAACACATAAAACCGCATATTAAATTTTGTGTTTTCACGTTTTAGAGCTATTAGAGCCAAAAAAGCAAAAAAAAAAAATTAAGGTCTGTCCATCGTGAACACCGTTCGCCGTAAACGCCTTCCGCAAATACGTTTGATGTCGCGTAGTTCACAAATCCTTTCAAATGGTAACTTTTGGAAAGGAGGAAGGAGGGTTCTGAAGGGAGCGGGGGAGTGGGAAGAAAAAATTGCAAATGAAAAGGTTTTTCTATATCTTTAAGGTCTGTCAAGGTATCGAGTTAAGAGCCGTACAGAATGAACGCAATCGCAGTCGGATTGCAATGTCAAAATGTTGCAACGAGATGCAATGAAACGCTGTAAACCGCAAGTAAACGCTGCATGAACACAATGACCGGATTGAGTTCGCAGTTCTATCAGTGTCAATAATCAAAGCGAAAATGATATGGACGCAAAAATCGGTGAATTATTTTTAATGCTCATTAAAATCTCTTTCATTTTCCATTTTATTATTTTCTTCTTTAAATAATATAGTGCGTTTTAGGTTATGATATTGTCATATTTGACATTTCGATGCGTTCACTTGCGATCATTTTAAATATTACGAACTTACTTGCGACTATCTGCGACCCATAGCGTTCATTCTGTTTAGCTACATACAATGTGCATTTGAAACTTGTTTTTTCCTCTCCATTATTTTGATACTCTAATCCGACTGCGATTGCGTTCATTCTGTACGGCTCTTTACCTTGCGTCTAGACTGACAATTTATCTGGCATTAGCAATGACAACGGCAATATTGCCATACACAAATTGACACTGTAGACGCATCAAACGCATATGGCAATATTGCTCTCAACATTGCCATGTCAATTTTGAGAGCAATATTGCCAGAAACGCATCGTTTGACATAAGTGAGCTTCGCGTGTCAACAGGTAGGACTAACTGTCCAACTGTCATGTCCTCAAGGACAGCGCTTACTCAACAGTCGGGGATTTCGTGTTGGGGTTTCACACCAGAAACCCTGCTGACGCCGGAAAACAACTAACATTTAATCAAATTTGCCCCCCCACCCTTTCTTCAATTTCTTCCAACTCTCCTCTCCTTCGCACCAAGAAACACGGAAAAATATTTGATAGAACAATACCGCGGCCAAT
Source organism: Beris morrisii (assembly GCA_951812415.1). Classification (NCBI taxonomy): domain Eukaryota; kingdom Metazoa; phylum Arthropoda; class Insecta; order Diptera; family Stratiomyidae; genus Beris; species Beris morrisii. Next base: position 89,007,730 of record OX638312.1, on the reverse strand, counting down.
TGGGCTCAGTTTGTTCTTGAAAATTAGCCAAAAACAGCCATCAGCCGTAGGCGCCGTGCCGTGGTGCAGTGGGATCACAACGGACCCATCTAGCGGTCTATGTGTTAGGTATCTCTGTCAATAGCTACCCACCTAACCTAACCTAACCTAACCTAATCAAATTTGCTTCTATGGTAGCTTACCATGAAAAAAATTCCATTCTTAGGTAGGACTAAGTTTTTCTTCCTTTGATTGTGAAATGGCTGAAATAAGTGGTTCCTGATATCTAGCAACGAAAATGTTTCGTCTAGAACGCTTTCCTACCTTACCACTCGTAGTATTTCACCCAATCTACCCACCAAACAATTTCAACTTAATACATCAACTGATTTGTGAGCTACGCGCCTTGAAACGCTTCACAATAATGAAGTAAAATGGAAATATCTATTATATTTACGAAATCCTCTTCTCAAAATGCTTGGAGCAGTCTAGCTCTACCGCATTGTTCAGTAGAGCAGTCACTCTAGTTAGAGAAACTGAATTGACGTTTTCATCTCACTTTAAGGTAGAGCTAACTAAACATAGTTAGATTTGCTCTCTCTAGCTAGAGAAAAGCGAAAAGTTTACATATCTAGGGTTTTCCTAAATAATTTGCTTCAAGTACAGCAAAACGTCTACAAGTGTAAATTCACCTTTAGAGCCGATATAATGGCTGCGGTATCTTTTTTTTCTGATCTAGTAGTCCTTAAACGTAAAAATCTCTAAAATTTCAGTATCAATTTGTTTTAAATTTCAGGTCGATCATAATACTTTAGTCTTAAAAAATAAGTGGAATAGCAAAATCAGATAATCAGTTTTTCGACAATTTAATTACTTACTTACTTAGCTTTTGTACATACATAGAAAGTCTCAAAGACCGAAAGACGTAAGTCTTAAGAACTAAATTTTGTAGGTATGTGGGATAATTACTTAACGTCTTGTATAAATCACTTGACGTCATCTGATGAAAACTCGCTCTCTGTAATTCTCGAACTGAATTTGCACATGACGTACAGACGACTACAAATTATTTTGAATGAACCGTGTCCCCACAGCACCGAATCTCGCAAATTGCATGAAGACAATGGACTCAAAATAGGGAGACTAAGTTTAAGTATGGGCAATAGCTTTAGTGCGTCTTAAACAGATGTTTCACATCATTATTTCACGCAGAGGTACACTCTTTCTAAAAAGATTTAAGTAAATAATACTAATAGATTAATAGTTACACTTAATAAAGTATAATTTATTTAATAAAGTATAATGCAAAATCTGATTTGCCCTTTTGTTTTTCTTTAATCCTTCTTTTGTCTCCTGATTGAACAGAAGACTGTACCACTTAAAAATATTTCAAAATTATCAATTTGGATTTGGATTACGCTTGGACAATTTTCATTATGTGCATTCTTATCATAAATTAAGACGTAAATTGTGGTAAATGAAGTAAAACACAACATCATTGCTGTCCAGGTCATTTTGAATGGATTTTGAACTATGTTTCCACAAAACCTAGTTACCTGAGCAGATATCAAACTTATTCAAATTTATGGACGATCCAGTAGATCTAAAAAGTTTTGTCGAAATCACGAGATTTCTGGAAATCCAGTTTGAAATATTGCGTTGTAAATCAGCTACAAGAACTTAATTATGAGTATTTACAGTAACTATTACATATTAATAACTGATTAACATCCAAAGATTTAAAACTCGATTTTCCGAAATGTCGAGATTTCGATAAGATTCTATCAAATTCTAATATATTTCCGATATTTGGATGAATTTGAAATCTACTCGGGTAAAAAAGTTAGTTCAAACCCTAATCAAAGCAAAACACTCAGTTTAAAAATTTTGAATTTTTTTCGCAGGCTCGAATTAGTGTAAAAAATATGTTTTAAGTTTCATCTCGATAATATATGGAAATACGTGCCTCAAGGACCTTAAAGAAACCAAAATTGTATAAGATTCCGTAAACTCCCAAGATATCGACATAGGGCTTATATAATATCATTCTGTGGATGATTAAATACTAACTATATATATGTGTGATGTATGTATAGGTGGTGTACCATCGAATATGTCATCTATTGGCTAAATTCAGCAATTGAAGCTTTTCTTCAAAAATAAATTTTTGAGTGTAACTTTGTAACGATAAACGATACGAACTTAGTGTCATCGACCACATTTCTTTTCGAGTGCTCAATGTTATGAAAAAAAAGAGTCCTTCAGCAAGGACGATAAAGATGATTTTTGACATTTAATCACTAATCCGTCGTAGTTTTTATTTCGTACTATTGAAGGACTTCCTGAACCGTTTTCTGTTTCTATAATATAATATTGAGCATTAGAAATCTGATATTTTTGCCGACGAAACTAACTTCGTATTATTAACCATTATCAAAATACGGTCGAAACCGATTGAATATGAGAAAGTTCACTTTCTTATTACGACCACTAGATGGTATTTCCGATGGTATATAAACTATTGTATACTATAGATCGCTTTGGAATCAATTAATTTCATTTTCCAGTTCCTACCCATGCTAATTCAATTTTCCATTGTTTAAAGACAATCATACAATACAGCTTCAAATTTTTGATATCATACAATCAGCTGATAAATTGAACGATCTTAAAGAATATTCTGAAATTTGGTTGCCAAAACCTGGCGATTTAGATGCGGAAATGAAAAGTTGATAATTTCAAGCAGTACCAACCGCAGCGACCATAGCATTTGCACATTTCCATCCACGCTGAATTAACTGCTAGCTACCGCACCTATTTTCTGTACAGTAGCTACTGAACTTCAATGCTCCCCCCCATTGAAAGCGCAATATAACCGCCACTGGTGAGCCGGGGCGAAACACCAAAAGAACGTTGCACCAGAATACTTAACTTTTGTTTCAATCTATCGATATACTCGTATAAAAAAAAGCCAATCGTATGATACTCTAGATGAAATACTGAAGTCCGATTTATATTGTAGTTGCGGATAAAGTAGAATTACGTGTGTGCATGTTGTATGTCCTTTATTAAGGACTCCCATTTGATTGCTACTCAAACCTAAAAGACGATATTCAGTGATTAATTTCATATCTTGAACTGGGTAAGTCATCGAAAAAAAATGTCCTTTTTGAAGGACTTTCACATGGGAGGTGCAGGAAGGACTCACTCGATTTCTTACATATTTATCCTTTTCCTTGGAACCATTTAAAAATTAATGTGTACAAAATTTCAAATTCGTAGCTTGAAGCGTTCAAATGTTATGGAAAAATATTGTTGAACACGTCTCTTAAGGATTTTTTGTATGGAAGATACCAGAAGGAGTAAAAGGATTTCTCTGACTAGTAAATTCGAACTTCGTTTTCACTCAAAACTAATTTGTACAAACTTTCGAATTCATAGCTAAACGATTACTTGAGTTATAGTGAGTTTCGTAAATTAAGTGAAGTCATTTTGACATGATATTTGTATGGCAGGTACACGAAGGAATTTTCTTCATAATCATACATTTTGCTCCAACTATTGGAAAAATAACACATACAAAATTTCAAAGACTTAGCTTAAACCCTTCTGAAGCTATCGACCAATATTCTTGAACACGTGTTTTAAGGACTCCCCGAAGGAGTAGGACGATTTTGCCCGTTAATGAACTTAGCCTTACAAATTCAACCAAACATCCAGATTCAAAATTTCTAGATCCTAGGTGAAGGCGTTCTTGAGTTATCGTGTTCACGGACAGACGGACGGACGGACGTTAAGCGTATTTGAGGTTTTTGGCCACAAATAAACAAAAAATAATAAACAACTTTTTTTCATCCGAGGCTTGGTTCTATGCGTTACAAACTTTTGGGCTGGATTAAACTTATAATACTCCATATGATTTCATCTAGAGTATAAAAATCATTCTCTCACACCGCACCTAAAAATTTATCACCTGAAATAGTGCACCAATCTTTGACCTTACTGCGAAAAGTTCAACATAATTTTTCAGTTGTTCTCTTTTACCATACTTAAGTAACGAGGATCCAACCTTTCCGTTCAAAAATATCTGAACGTAATTTAATTAACTGAAAATAATACTTCCTGCCATATGTCATTCCTCAAATCTAATAATCTCATAGCCATTAATGCATCCTAAAAGACTGCTATCACAAAACTTTAGACCACCTTGTCGCCTCCAACAATACTACTTGGCTTGGATTCTTGTTGGGCTGAAATGCATTCCTTTTAGACGCTTTGTAGCTTACTCCTTAAAAGCTAGAACCTTTCTATAGTCGGAAGACCACAGTCTATGGAAGAATATGGATCGGAAGTGTATAGTATGGGCATACTATGTCCGGAATAATGTCCGTGTAACGTCTAGTTAAAGTTAAAGTATTTCAATTAACCCTATCTATTCTATGCAATAAAAGTATAAAAGGGGCATATCTACAACCTTAGATGCACATACTCGTACCTGTGTAGATTTCATTATCTCTCATGGACCACAAAATCCAATTGGGAGATTCCTTAGGAATAATGGCAATAAAGCCAATTTACGTAACCACTGGTGTTCATTAGGCTTTGACTATGTGCTCATTTCGGTGTCTGATGCTTTACTGTTTATTTCCAGTGAATATGTTGGAATTTTACAATTCGTGAAACATATGGGATCACGATCAGACGGTTCTATGTTTGGATCAGATGTAATAGGATCACCGTGTTCGGCATTGATAGTTTAGGTAAGACTATAATTGAATGTGGTCAATTACATTAGTTGCCTAGTTCGGTATTTTGTTGAATGCCAATTCGATTCGGATGTTTATTTACACTTCAGATTGCGCTAAGAATAAAGGAAACTTAAAATTCAATTAAATTGAAAATAAGGTTCGGTTACTATGCATACTCGTCGAGCTAAGCAATCGCAGCATACTTGCAAAACAATTGTATATTCTATATGAAAGATGAGTATTATAAGTTTGATCCAGCCCAGTTTTGTAACGCATTAACCGAGCCTCGGACGAAAAACAGTTATATTTTATGAAGTTTTTGTTGTTTTCCGGCGTCAGAGGAGTTTCTTGTGAAACCCCCAACACGAAATCCCCGACTGGTGATTAATCGCTGTCCTCGCTACTGCCATTGAGGACATGACAGTTGGAAAATCTTCACTGGAGAAGCCAGTTAATAAGACTGTGTTGGACTAGGCCCGAAGGAGCTGCTCCGTCAGGAATAGACTCGTCAGAGGGTGTATCATTCCTACTATCCGAAACACCTTACAGCTGGTGGTACACAACCACCTCCAAGTCTAGCCACCATAAAAATTTGAACTTAACATCTCAACGGGTTTGGTAGCAACGCACCTTTAAACGATTTTGTGTACGGCGGACAGACGGACATTTTTTTTGCTTTTTTGGGGCTTACTAGTCTTAAAACATGAAAATACAAAATTTCAGGGTAGCAAATTTTTTGGAAATTTCAGGTCGATCTCAATACTTTATTATTAAAACATACTGCAGTCACGATCGGCTGCAAGCCAATCGTATAATACTCTAGATGAATACTGAACTCCGAATTATATTGTAGTTGGGGATAAAGTAGAATTACGTATGTGCATGTTGTATGTCCTTTATTAAGGACACTCATTTGATTGCTACTCAAACCTAAAAGACAATATTCAGTGTTTAATTTCATATTTTGAACTGGGTAAGTCATCGAAAAAAAATGTCATTTTTGAAGGACTTTCACATGGGAGGTGCAGGAAGGACTCACTCGATTTCTTACATATTTATCCTTTTCCTTGGAACCATTTAAAAATGAACGTGTACAAATTTTCATATTCGTAGCTTAAAGCGTTCAAAAGTTATCGAAAAATATTGTTGAACACGTGTCTTAAGGACATTTTGTATGGCAGCTACCAGAAGGAGTAAAAGAATTTCGCTGGTTAGTAAACTTGAACTTCGTTTTTACTCAAAACTAATTTGTACAAAATTTCCAATTCATAGATAAAAGATTAATTGAGTTATAGAGAGTTCCGTAAATTAAGTGAAGACGTTTTGACAGGATATTTGTATGGCAGCTACACGAAGGACTAACAGCATTTTCTTCATAATCATATATTTAGCTCCAACTATTAGAAAAATAACACATACAAAATTTCAATGTCGTAGCTTAAACCCTTCTGAAGTTATCGACCAATATTCTTGAACACGTGTTTCAAGGACTCCCCGAAGGAGTAGGACAATTTTGCCCGTTAATGAACTTAGCCTTACAAATTCAACCAAACATCCAGATTCAAAATTTCAAGATCCTAGGTGAAGGCGCTCTTGAGTTATCGTGTTCACGGACAGACGGACGGACGGACGTCAAGCGGATTTGAGGTTTTTGGCCACAAATAAACAAAAAATTATATATAACTTTTTTTCGTCCGAGGCTTGGTTGTATGCGTTACAAAGTTTTGGGCTGGATTAAACTTATAATACTCTGATTTCATCTAGAGTATAAAAATTCGGATTTTCAGTGGTGTACGGAGGTAGATTAAAAGAAATCTGCCAACAGTCTGGGCTTACTTACATACTTATGATGGCGCTACAGTTCAAATCGAACCTTGGCTTCCTGTATGTGCCGCCTCCAGCCTTCTCGGTTCAGTGACCGTGTACTCCAGTTTGTGAATCTTAGCAGTAGAGATGAGACGAATATATTAGTATTCGCTATGATATTACTAATATTTGGATATATTAGATATTAGAAATATGCCGATATCATATATTCGAATATCATGATATTCATTTCCCATCGACCCCTTCTCATACCATGGATTTACCGATCTATTTATTCTTTATTTACTTGGATCCAAATTGCACTAATTTACCAATCTACTCTTCTTCTCCTTATACAATAAATTTCATACACTGTCATTTATATCTTCAAAGTAGACAGTCCTTTCCCTTCCGATAAATTTTGAATTCGTTGTTTAAGTCTACCATAATCTTCCCTTACTCATTTACACTTTCCTTGTTTAATGTGTAGGTGGTAGGTGCAAAATCGCACAGGTATACTTTCCCAGACCCTGTCCTTCTTAAAGTGCCTGCCTTCTTTCTCTAGAATGCGCTCAATATAGTAGTAAATTTTTAGTTTTCTATCCTTTGCGGTTCTCGAAAAATATTGAATCAGATTTTTTTTACTTTTCACCTTCTCCAGACATCGCCCCCTACAATCACACCTTCAAAATTGTTTTCCCTGCTAGAAATCTACTGGGCCAAACTCCTGTAAAATTTCTAAGATCATATCTGGTACTGTTCTTGAGATATACAAATCTAATTTTTTGAAGGGAATAGCTCCTCACTTTTGTGCTTCACCTCCCCCCTTAAAAAATTTACGTGCAGTAGACTCCACTTGTAATCCTATATACAGAAACCAAATTTTATCTTCCTGCTGTAATTGGTTCGGAAGATATTTATGTCCAAAGTTTTTCACCCCCCAACTCAACACCCCACCCCCCATAAATTTTATAGACCTTATCTAATCTTCCATTATCCCTTAAGATAACCACAAAGTTTCAACCTTCTGAAATCAACCGTTCAGGAGATATGGATTTTGGAATGTTTCAATCCCAGGTTTCAAGCGTTTCGGACATATTGTTTTTCCTCCCACTCCCTTCACCCTTCAACCTATATCGACAATTTTTTAAGCAATTGGGTCCACGATCCTAGTTCTACATAAGTTCTAAATTTCAGCCACCTAGTATTAGTGGTTCCTGAGATCTAGGAACCAACATTTTTCATCTAAAACGCTCCTCCTTCCTCTCCTTTACACATCCGCCCCCCTTCCTCCTTCCCAAAAGACACGCCATCACCATCCATCGGTCCCATGATATGATATTGGAATATTCCCTACCATGTATTAGGTCAGATATCAATATTCGTATGTATTCACTGATATCACATATTCCTATGGATTCGCTGATATCAGATATTAGTGAATATAAAATATTAGTGAATATAAAATATTAGTGAATATAAAATATTAGGGAATATAAAATATTAGTGAACATAAAATATTCGTGAATATAAAATATTCGTGAATATTTGATATCAGCGAATCCATAGGAATATGTGATATCAATGAATACATACGAATATGGAAATCTGATCTAATATATGGTAGGGAATATTCCAATATCATATCATGGGACCGATGGATGGTGATGGCGTGTCTTTTGGGGAGGGGGTGGATGTGTAAGGGGGAGGAGGGGAAGCGTTTTAGATGAAAAATGTTGGTTCCTAGATCTCAGGAACCGCTTATGGTAGGAGGCTGAAATTTAAAACTTATGTAGAACTATGATCGTGGACTCAATTGCTTAAAAAATTGTCGATATAGGTTGAAGGGTGTGGGAGTGGGGGGGGGGGGGGGAAATAATGTGTCCGAAACGCTTGAAAGCTGGGATTGAAACATTCTAAAATCCATATCTCCTGAACGGTTGATGTCAGAAGGTTGAAACTTTGTGGTTATCTTAAGGGATAATGGAAGATTAGACAAGGTCTAAAAAAATTAAGGGGTGGTGGTGGGGTGTCGAGGGGAGGGGGTGAAAAACTTGGGATATCAATATCTTCCGAACCAATTACAGCAGTAAGATAAAATTTGGTTTCTGTATATAGGATTACAAGTGGAGTCTACTGCACGTAAACTTTTTAAGGAGGGAGGTGAAGCACAAAAGTGAGGGGCTATTCCCTTCAAAAAATTAGATTTGTATATCTCAAGAACCGTACCAGATATGATCTTGGAAATTTTACAGGAGTTTGGCCCAGTAGATTTCTAGCAGGGAAAACAATTTTGAAGGTGTGATTGTAGGGGGCAATGTCGGGAGAAGGTGAAAAGGAAAAAAATCTGATTCAATATTTTTCGAGAACCGCAAAGGATAGAAAACTAAAAATTTACTACTATATTGAGCGCATTCTAGAGAAAGAAGGCAGGCACTTTAAGAAGGAAAGGGTCTGGGAAAGTACACCTATGCAATTTCGCTCCTACCACCTACACATTAAATAAGGAAAGTGTAAATGAGTAAGGGAAGATTATGGTAGATTTAAACAACGAATTCAAAATTTATCGGAAGGGAAAGGACTGTCGGCTTTGAAGATATGAATGACAATGTATGAAATTTATTGTATGAGGAAAAGAAGAGTAGATTGGTAAATTAGTGCAATGTGGATCCATGTAAATAAAGGAAAAAATGATTGCTAAATCTATGCGTTATATAAGGAGGAAAGGGTGGGTGTTTTTATATTTGGAAATAACAATTGAATTAAATATAACGAACATATTATTTATTGGACAATGAAAAGGATAGTAGAGTAAATCCCAGTGATTTCGCACCTCGTTAGTTTGAGCAGGGGTAAATGGGGTAAGTTCATAATGTTTAACATCTTTGTTAGTTTTTTTAGTTTTGATTTTCATGTATTTTCAGTTTTGTGTTCATATGTCTATACCGAGTTAAAATTTTTTCAGCAATTAGATATTTTGCATTAAGCTGCTAATAATAGTGTATTTTCGCGATCATATTGACTTTTACAATTTAAATACCGTAATGTTTTCTTTAGCTTAACTTCACCAAATATAGTTATAAATCTCTATTCGATGATCATTTCATGAAGATTGTTTTTCAACAAGCACCAGCTCAATATGATACAATAGATATTAGTAATATTCAAATATTAGTTTAGATATTATAATACCGCGTAATGAATATATTCGTATTAGGTGATATCACCATATATCGGTATGGACCCATCACTACTTAGCAGTGATTTGCTGTCTGCGTCAATAGAAGCCTCCCAGCGCTTCCGTGGTTTTCCAACTGATCTTTGTCCATTAACTTTTCCCTTTTGTGTGTGTTTGGGGATTCTTCCGTCATCCATCTACTTCACATGACTAGCGCATTTTAACTTCTTGAATTTTTTTAGGATCGATACTTCTGGATTATGAAAGATTTGTATGCCATCTATTGTATCGTATTCTCCAGATAGAGTCTTCCCTCACAGGTTCCAGGACTCTTTTGAGGACCTTTCTTTCAAAGGCGTTAACTATAATTTTTCGGACGCCTGAGTCAATGTCCACGTTTCGCTGCCATAGCATAGCACAGGTCTAATAATTGTTTTGTATAGTTTAAACTTTATTTTCCTATGCACATTTTTGTTTTTAATTATTGGGAGTACCGAATAATACGCCTTATTTGCCATCATTAATCTTCTTTTAATTTCGATGGGTTCGCTTCCATTTTTCGATATATTTGCCCCGAGATATACAAAGTTGTCTACGTTTTCTAGGTTAAGGTCTCCTAGTTTGTTTCATGATTTTCTTTCGTTTTGTTTTCGTTAAAACGTAGTCCAACTTCCCTTGCTACCGAGCCAAGGTTTGCAAATATCTCTTTGGCACTCTCCACAGATCTTGCAAGTATATTCATGTCGCCGGCATATGCTACTCGTTGTGTGGATTTGAAGCATAGTGTTCCCTTGGTGTCAACGGGGAATTTTCAAACAACATATTCGAGTGTCAAATTGAAAAGCATTGTTTAAGGCCGTTGTCAGTTCTAAAACTGAAAGTTAGATCATTTTCTACTCTGACTTGTGACAGAACACACACACAATATGGGCGCAACTTTATTATTTTTAGGTAGAAATGCGAAACGCATTTAATACTAAGATGTGCGGTATAGGTGTGCCAATGTGTTGACAGATTTTTTGATCAGATATGGCCAAAAACCTCATATCCACTTGCTGTCCTTCCGTCCGTACATCTAAACGCACCATAACTCACGACCGCCATCTAGGATGTTGAAGTTATAAATCTCGATGTTTGGTCAAATTAATAAGGCTAAGTTCGCTAAAGGGCAAAACCAGGTAGCTGATGTAGAAAAGTCCTTAAAGCACGTGTTCATGAATATCAAACAATAAAGACTTTACATTTTTGTGTACGTTCAAATTTCAATATTGGGAGTTAAATAGATGACTATGAGGTTAATCCCATAAGTCTGTCGTGTAGCTTCCCTTCAAAAATCCTCCAAAAATATCTTCACTTAATTTAAAGGAACTCACTATATCTCAAGAAATTGTTTAGCTACGAAGTCGAAGTTTTGCGCAGATTTGTTGAAAATAAAGTTCGAGTGTAGTAGTAAGCAAAATATTTCTACTCTTTCACTTTTATAAAATCCTTAAAATGTGTGATAAAAATATTGAGCTATATCTTCAAAACACTTCAAGTCGGAAATTTGAAAGTTTTTGCAATATGATAGTCCAATCGTGGTATATTGAGGAGTTGGTATGAATAAAATCGTGTGAGTCCTTCATGTAGCTGGCATAAAAAGATTCTTGGGAAATCTGAACAATAATCTTTAGAAACCCACTATAACTCGATAAATCGTTGAGCAAGGAGTTTAAAATCTTAATGAAATTAGTCTTTTGCTAAATAGAATCGCTTTTACTATTGACCAAAATCTCTTCACATGTTCTTTCAGTAGTTATCATACAAAAGTCGTAAAAATACCTGATAGCCAAGGGGCTCTGCAAGCGCTGAAATCTTATTGTTTCAGATCTAGGCTTGTGTGGACTGTAATTTTTTTTAAAAGAGCTGGCACATCATAACAGTTTAACATTAATGGGGGTGCCAGGACATGACAGTATTCCGGGAAACGAACCGGCTGACTAGCTAGCTAAGCAGGGAGTCAAAAAAAAAATGATTGGCCCAGAACCATTCTCTGGAGTAGGTAGAGGGTATTTTAAGATGGGAAAATCTTCGGGTGGATGATTATTGGAACTCACATTCAGGACTTAGACAGTCAAAGAAATTCCTGACTTTCTCAAGTAAGATAGCGTCAGAATTGCTTTTCTTAACCGGGTATAACGCGAGGGTTATAATGGGATACTTCTCAGGATATTATTTCCTCAATTATCATCTTAAAATTATAGACAAAGTATCACTAGATGCAAGTTGATTCTGGGAGACCATATCTGAAACCACTGTACACATTCTGAGTGATTGTGATGCAGTGACCAGATCAAGAAGGCAGATTCTCGGTGGATTTACTTTTACCTATGAGGACCTGTAGAAGACTCCCATGAATAAAATCATCTCCTTTCTTATGGGAATAGATATGACCTAGAGAGTGGTTAAAAGTCTGGAACAAAATACGGGAAGCAGTAAAGCTTCTACAGAAATAATAAATAATAAAGTATCATAGTAATAACACTTCAAAGTTTTAAATGGTTCCGTGTTCAAAAATAAATACGATAAAAATCGAGTGAGTCCTTCCAATATAAAATATCCAAGGTAAGATTCAACTCAAATTGCAAATATTACATTTTCATATTTTAATACCACTAAAGTGAATGTAGCTAGAAATTTTACTTTGTTTGACAAGTGCTAACTACTCCTATGGTTGCTTTCTTTTGATCGAGAAATATTTACACGAGCCGCAATATGAAAAATGTAGCAGATCCACTACACCTGAACAGAATCATACTTCAGAATAAATAACTCGAATATTATAGAGAAATTCTGCCGGACAAGTGCTGCTTAAACATTACAGCAGTATTTGCTTTAAACATTATGAATAAATGAGCGAACGGTGTTCATACAAGAACATGCCTAGCGAACTGATTCTAAATATTAAAATAAGATACGTGGAATCTGTAGTCCTGCTAAGCCGAAGAGTCCTAAATAAATACAAAAATGTTAGGTACCAGTTTAATTTTTTCCATTTAACCTAAGATAAGGACATTGGTAAGGGGGAGAAAGGGTGGCGATAAGAAATCTTTAATAGAAATATGTCTAGGCCTGAACTTCGTGGAGATATTGACCAATGACGCTCTTCCATCCCACTAGATGTTCAGGTGGAATGAATTTGGAGATTGTTATCTGTTTGACTTCCATGAATATCTGAAAAGATGTTAGGGTCAGGAAGCTTAGCAAGGAATAAATTATTTCCTTGTTCCGATACAGAAATATTCGTTTCTTATCGTGCTGGTTTCACGAACTTTCGGAGAATATGCTAACAAGTCCGAATACGAGAGTGTAACAGGGTACGCTTCGATAATCGGTCCTATTGTGTAGTAAGGTGAAGCGCGATCTCCTGCGTCCTCGTGGTGACCAGGGTTACTGTATAAGAGCTCACTCCAAAAAAGCCTCTAAGATTGGTTTGGCAGATGCGTACCAAAGTGAAAAATCTGCCAATGGTCTGGGCGAAACTTTATTATTTTTCGGGTCAAAGTTCGGAAGCGGTCAAAGTCGGAGCATATCATCAGTTGTTTCGAGATTATAAAGTTTCTTGGAAAGTTAATTTTGTTCTTAAAATAAAAATATTTAAAATAGAGATTTTTAGCCAATTAAACATTGAAAAAGCCCCTGTAGACTATACGAATTTCGGTATATTATGTACACTAAAAGTCCATAAAAGTAAAAACGAATTTGTTGCCTTATCAGACTTAAGAGATATGACGAATTGTTAAAACGTATACAAACCCATTACTTCCACTTGGGGTTTGAATTTCGAAAAAATTGTAAAACAGGTTTTTAGACGATTTCATAAGAAGCAACTTGATATCTCATGAGACACGAGGGATTTTGTAAAATTTGTGAAAACGTAAGGAAACTCTTCACACCCCCTTGGTTCTTGAAATTCGAAAAATCGTTAAATTAGTTTTTAGGTCATTACATCAAATGCCGTAATAACCAATTTTATATCTCATCAGAACTAAGGGATGGCAAAATTTGTGAAAACATATGCAAACCATTGGGGGCTGAATAACCAAAAATTGAGAAATGGGTTTGTAGGCGATTATATAAAAAGTATGTGTAAAAGAAAAGCGATGTAATATCTCATCAAACCTAAGAAATATGTCGAACCTTTGAAAAGCATACAAACCCCTTACACCCCTTAGGTTTGAAAATGTGAAAATACTGAAATTGACTTTTTGGTTCTGATATGGGAAACCTTAGGAAGTAAAAATGAATTCGATATATCATCAGATCTAAGCAATATGTAGGATTCTGTGAAAACATATGCAACCTCCTTACCACCCACTTGGGGGTTGAATATTCAAAAATCCTGAAAGGAGTTTATAGATAAATATGAAGACAGCTCGAGAAAGTAAAAACAATTGAATTACTTATCACTTCTAAAGGATATGATGGAATTTATGAAAACTTGTTCAACCCTTTTATATCACCTTAGGTGCTGAAAAAGGAAAAAACGTAAAAACAAAGTTTTAGGCGATTATTACGCAAACCCGTGAAAGTGAAAAGTTATTCGATATTTGATCAGACCTGAAGGATATGGCATAATTCGTGAATAAGTATACAACCCCTTTACACCCCCTTAGGGGTCGAATTTCAAAAAATCCTGAAAACGCTTTCTAGGTATTTATATGAAGAAGCCGTAGAATAAAAATGAATTAAATATTTGGGAAGACCTAATAGATATGACGAAAATCGTGAAAATATATGCATTCCATTTTCACTGATACATTTTCTGGCCCCCCCACCTTCCTAACGCCAATGGATATTTGAAATTTTTTTTATCTAAATTACTTTTCTAGTTGATTTACATATACATACCAAGTTTGAACTTTGTAGCATAAGCCGTTCTATAGATAGAAAAAACATCCCCCACCCCGTACCATACTACCCTTGTAAAAAATCCGGCAACAGTCTGGGCGCAAGTTTATTATGTTATGGGTAGAAGTCCGAAACGTGTTTAATGATGAGATGTGGTGTAGGTTACTATGAGACTGACAACCTAAGAAATAACCAGGAGGCTATTTGGAACGTTATTTTTTAAGTTGTCAGTGGCATAATACCCAACACCGCATCTCATCATTAAACACGTTTCGGACTTCTACCCATAAAATAATAAAGTTGGGCCCAGACTGTTGGCAGATTTTTAATTTTGATTTAAGTTCGGAACGAGTTATTGTAACACCCTTTGTAAGTATGCATTTCCTTATGTACTGTTGTCATGTTTAATAAATTATAAAACATTTAAACCGTAATAAACCGTAACATGTTAAATTTCTTAATTTTCATTATGTACACATTTTGGGTAATAAGCGGGAAATTAGAAAATGTGGGGAACTGCGGGGAATTTCATTATTTTGTGGGGAATTGCGGGGAATTTCAACATTTTGTTTGGGTAATTTGAGCGAGAGCATTTGATCGTCGAGAGACGTATACTATATCCGGGAAATTCGTAACAAACTTCGATGATCAACTGCGCAGAGAGGTTCAATTGTCGGTGTGTTCTTTGATGCGCCTATAGTGGAAATATTAAGGCAAAACTCGGCCGCACTCCTCATCAATGACCGGTAAGCTGTAGTTCATAATCAATTTATGAATTCTCTTTACTGAAGTGAAGGTATTGCCATCATCTTCTTTGTCATTCGAATCTTAAAAACAAATGCGCGGTAGGATTCATAACATAGAATTGAGTGCGGATGAGAAAGAAATGCGATTGTCTCACATGCATTTACAGTTTTATGATTTCTTTAACAATGTTTACATTAGTTTTTGTTCTTTTTTGACTATGTATCAAATAGTTTACCCTCAGAACGAAAAGTATCTTTAAATTTAGCAAGCTCAGTTCATGGATGCATAAAATATTTGTTATTTTAAATCATATTTAACCTAACAAGTCTGAAGTTGAATAGAATTAGCAAGACTCGTTGTGATTGACAAATAATCAAAGGCATGTCGTAGCAATGCTCATGGACAGGTATAAATCCATTTGCCTTTGTCACATCCTATTTCACCAATATGTTTCCTCCGTTTTGCTAGACAGCTCATATTCTCATATTCTTGTGAGTGCCAATTGCAGGAAATTGTCACTATCCCAAGGTGATGGCTGCTTGCATGCAATATGTTACTGCCTGCATGCTATAGGCATGACAGGTGTATAGATATGTCTTCATATAAGGTAGTTTATAAAACTAAGCAGCAGGTGCTGATATTTTGCTGTCTGGTAACTACTAGGATGGGTCTTCTGGTATCGAATGTTAAAACTGGACGAGTTCTGATTTAGCTACAGTAGGTATACAAAAATACTAGTACATTACACTCAGGATTAGTAGTTTTATGGACTTATTTCAGTGCTCGAAACTTCAACACAGCCCTCGTTTTTCATCATTATACATAAGCCCACTCCAAAATAATTTTAAGCCTTGCGACTTTCCTTTCCCAGTCACGCTAAAAGTTTCAATTTAATGGACGACTGAACGCTTTCCATTAAGTTGAAAAACATAAGGATCAAGGAGATGAGAATGCGTTATACACGACAAGGCATTAGCACGGGTGCCTACCATACACAGGCTGATCCGAGAAAATGGAAATTCGCAAAGAGATGGAAAACACATTAAACTTAGGCAGGGGGTGCAAACTACTTGGACTTTTAATTAGAGAGCTCTAAGATTCTTCATAATGTCTTAATTAGGTTTGCCAGTTAGCAGCAGAAGCACTAGAGGAAAGGCACTTTAGTCTCCTTTTCGTCACACATAAACGTTCTACCGGGCAAGATATGTTATACGGAGGAAAACGGCGTGATTGTAGATAGTAGAAAAAGATTAACTCGTTTTATGGGACACTCAGAAAATTGCCCATTTGAACGGTTATGTTAAGGTTTTTATAGCTGAGAATAACCTTCAGAGACTTGTTTACGAACATGTTTATGATGCGTGGTTTTATTGCATTAATCTAAAAAAGGCAGGTGAACTCTCTGGAGGTGGATAACGAGACCAAAATTTTCCCGAAATTGGTACTACTTATGGAAACAAAGGTAAATATAATGGAAAGAGTAAGAATTGGAGCCAATAAATGCACATAAGCGAAAACAGTTTGGCCCTAATTGTTTTTTTGATTTTGCTCCTTAACCCAACTTTTTCTTTTGCTCTAAACACAATAATGTAAAACTAAAGCCGCATCGATAGCTCAATACGTTTGTAGTTTCATAAGCTTTCCAACTTTGTCTACTTGCAAACAACAAAATTTTTCTTATAAATTACACAGTACAGTACTTATTAGTTCCTAAAATTCATATTAACTTAAGCCAAAACATTGATTACATTTTGGGATCCTGTACATGGGGAAAAGGCGCTTGAATAAAAATATCAAATTTAAATTAAACTGGCATACAAATAAGTTTATGCGAGAAGATTCGTTTCTTTTTAAACAGTCTTTCGAAATTGAGTTCTAAAGTAATTACGAATGCCATCAAACTTTATAAATTATCTTCTAATCAAATGAAAACTGAAAACGATAACACTATTCACGAAATAATGGAGTAGACACAAATGGCTTATTATAGACCCTCTCCCTTGTGAGAGTTTTTGAATTTAACCTTTTAGTAGACATAGGAATTTCGATTTTCCTTATCTCTAAGTTAAAGTGAAATGATGAATTTTTAATTGACTTAAAACCGTTTTTGGGATGTATAAAATTAATTTGAAAATAAGTTGCACCAGAAAAATTTAATTTAAAATGATAGGTAAGGAACCAACTCGGGAAAGTAGATTAATCAGTAAGAAGTTTTGGCATGCCAAAGGTTGTGCATAAATTTCACTTTATTATTACTTTATTTGTTCAATAATAAAGTATTGTTATCGATTTTTAAAAAGAGAAATTCGCTACGAAAAAAATTTCTGTCCGTCTGTACGCCGTGCGCAAAATTGTTTGAAGGATCGTAGCTCCCGAACTTTTTCAGCTATTAAGTTACATTTTACTTAATTATTTTCTAATAATACAGTATTGTGATCGATTTAAAAAAAAAACATACTGCAGTCACGATCGGCTGTAAGCCAATCGTATAATACTCTAGATGAATACTGAACTCCGATTTATATTGTAGTTGGGGATAAAGTAGAATTACGTGTGTACATGCTGTATGTCCTTTATTAAGGACTCCCATTAGATTGCTACTCAAAACTAAAAGACAATATTCAGTGTTTAATTTCATATCTTGAACTGTGTAAGTCATCGAAAAAAAATGTCCTTTTTGAAGGACTTTCACATGGGAGGTGCAGGAAGGACTCACTCAATTTCTTTCATATTAATCCTTTTCCTTGGAACCGTTTAAAAATGAACGTGTACAAAATTTCAAATTCGTAGCTTGAAGCGTTCAAAAGTTATCGAAAAATATTGTTGAACGCGTGTCTTAAGGATATTTTGTATGGCAGCTACCAGAAGGAGTAAAAGGATTTCGCTGATAAGTAAAATTCAAACTTCGTTTTCACTCAAAACTAATTTGTACAAAATTCCGAGTTCATAGCTAAAAGATTACTTGAGTTATAGTGAGTTCCGTAAATTAAGTAAATTCATTTTGACAGGATATTTGTATGGCAGCTACACGAAGGACTAATAGGATTTTCTTTATAATCATATATTTACCTCCAACTATTGGAAAAATAACACGTACAAAATTTGAAAGAAGTAACTTAAACCCTTCTGAAGTTATCGGCCAATAGTCTTAACACGTGTTTTAAGGACATTTTGTATGGCAGCTACCAGAAGGAGTATAAGGATTTCGCTGATTCGTAAACTCGAACTTTGTTTTTACTCAAAACTAATTTGTACAAAATTCCCAATTTATAGCTAAAAGATTACTTGAGTTATAGTAAGTTCCGTAAATTAAGTGAAGACGTTTTGACAGGATATTTATATGGCAGCTACACGAAGGACTAATACGATTTCCTTCATAATCATACATTTGGCTCCAACTATTGGAAAAATAATACATACAAAATTTCAATGTCGTAGATTAAACCCTTCTGAAGTTATCGGCCAATATTCTTGAACACGTGTTTTAAGGACTTTTTGTATGGCAGCTACCAGAAGGAGTAAAGGGATTCCGCTGACTAGTAAACTCAAACTTCCTTTTCACTCAAAACTAATTTGTACAAAATTCCGAATTCGTAGCTAAAAGATTACTTGAGTTATAGTGAGTTTCGTAAATTAAGTGAATACATTTTGACAGGATATTTGTATGGCAGCTACACGAAGGACTAACAGGATTTTCTTCATAGTCATATATTTAGCTCCAACTATTGGAAAAATAACACATACAAAATTTCAAAGTAGTAGCTTAAACCGTTCTGAAGTTATCGACCAATATTCATGAACACGTGTTTTAAAGACATTTTGTATGGCAGCTACCCGAAGGAGTAGGACGATTTGCCCGTTAACGAACTTAGCCTTACAAATTCAACCAAACACCCAGATTCAAAATTTCAAGATCCTAGGTGAAGGCGTTCTTGAGTTATCGTGTTCACGGACAGACGGACGGACGGACGGACGGACGGACGGACGGACGGACGGACGGACGGACGGACGGACGGACGGACGTCAGGCGGATTTGAGGTTTTTGGGCACAAATAAACAAAAAATAATATATAACTTTTTTTCGTCCGAGGCTTGGTTCTATGCGTTACAAACTTTTGGGCTGGATTAAACTTATAATACTCTATATGATTTCATCTAGAGTATAAATATGTGCAACCCTGAACAATTTTATTTTTTCGTTTCATGACTAGTAGACACGAAAAAAGCAAAAAAAAATTTCTGTCCGTCTGTACGCCGTACGCAAAATCGTTTGAAGGCTCGTAGCTCCCAAACAGTTTAAGATATTAAATTGAAATTTTTTTTATGAATAGAATGGGTAGGCCCCTTAAAGTGACTAAATTCTGAGGGGTGGGGGTGTAAGCGGTGAGGAGGAGGATGCGTTTTAGACGGAAAATTTTGGTTTCTAGATCTCAGCAACCACTTATGCTAGGAGACTGAAACTTGGAATTTATATATAGAGCTTTGATAGTGGACCCATTTGCATAAAAATTGTCAATATGGGTGAAGGGGTATGGGAGTGGGAGAAAAATAATGCGTCGGAAACGCAAAAAACCCGAGATTGAAACATTCTAAAATCCATATCGCGCTAAACGGTTAACGTCACAAAATTGAAACTTAACGAATATCTGTAGGTATACTAGGAAAATAGATCGGAAATAAATTTCTGTGTGGGGCAGTGGCATACAGGGGTGGAGGTGAAAAACTTTAGATTACGATATCTCACAAACCAATTCAACTAGACAAAAAAAATTCGGTTTGTGTATAAAGGTTGACAAATGAAGTTTGTTGAGAGCACAATTTTTTAAGGGGGCGGAAGAGCATTAAAGTTTTTTAAAAAATCACGTCTCATATCTCAAGAACAATGTGAAATAGATACTTAAAATTTTTACCAGAAGCAGGCCTAATAGATCCCTAGCAGGAGTGGTGAGGGTGTAGAGGGTGATGGTGAGGGAGAGTTTAGAAGAAAAGGTTTCGATTTTTATATTTCCAGAACCTATAATGATATAAAGCTGAAAATTGGTATTTAGATAGAACTATATATGTATCATGTTGGAAAAATATAATTTTTTATAGAGGTAGTATGGTACGGGGGTGGGGGGTGTTTTTCCTAGCTATAGAACGGATTATTCTACAGAGTTGAAACTCGGTATATATATGTAAATAAACTAGGAAAGAAATTTAGATAAAAAAAATTTAAGTATCCATTGGTGGCCAAGGGTGGCAAAAAAAATGATCAGTGAAAATGGAATGCATATATTTTCACGGTTTTCGTCATATCTATTAGGTCTTAACAAATATTGAATTCAGTTTTATTCTACGACTTCTTCATACAAATACCTAGAAAGGGTTTTCAGAAGTTCTTAAATTCGTCCCCTAAGGGGGTGGAAAGGGGGTTGCATATTTTTTAACGAATTCTGCCTTATCCCTCAGGTCTGATCAGATATTGAACATTTTTTCACTTTCACGGGCTTGCGTAATAATCGCCTAAAACTTGTTTTTAAGTCTTTTACTTTTTCCGCCCCTAAGAGGGTATAAAAGAGTTGAACAACTTTTCACGAGTGCCGTCAATTCTTTTAGAAGTGATAAGAAATTGAATTGGTTTCTACTTTCTCGTGTCGTCTTCATATTTATCTATTAACTCCTTTGAGGAGTTTTGGATATTCAACCCCCAAGTGGGTGTAAGGAGGTTGCATATCTGATGATATATCGAATTCATTTTTACTTCCTAAGGTTTCCCATATAACCGCCAAAAAGTCAATTTCAGTATTTTTAGATATTCAATCCTAGGGGGTGTAAGGGGGTTGTATGCTTTTCAAAGCTTCGACATATTTCTTAGGTTTGATGAGATATTAGATCGCTTTTCACTTCCACAGATTTTTTAGATAATCGCCAACAAACCCATTTCTCAATTTTTGGATATTCAACCCCCAAGAGGTTGCATATGGTTTCACAATTTTTGCCATCCCTAAGTTCTAATGAGATATAAAATTGGTTATTACGGCATTTGATGTAATGACCTAAAAACCAATTTCAAAAACCATGTTGGTGTGAAGGGCTTGCTTACTCAAACTCAAACTCAAACAATATTTATTTATAATAATTCAATGTGCGTTAACAGATCAAACATGTTTTAGAGATTAGACTTTTCATCTTAACAGCTAAGTTGTAATAATTATAGCACTAGGCAATGAGGAAAAACAATAGAAAATATATAATAATTTGCCAAGGAAAAGTACAGAGAAAAACCTTGCCTGTTTAAACTTAAGCTACTTAAAACTAACTTAGAACTAAAGGATTACATAGTAATTTACATGAATACCAGATAAGAATTATAGTTGACAAATTGCAGTATGCAGTAGAAAAAAAAAAGAAATACAATATAAGTCAAACTCTATAGGAACGATGCAACCAGCGGGTTACGTATATATCGACAAGCTAAGAAATAACGAGGAGGCTATTTGGAACGTTATTTTTGAGGTTGTCTGTCGCATAGTAACCTACACCGCATCTCATCATTAAACACGTTTCGGACTTCTACCCATAACATAATAAACTTGCGCCCAGACTGTTGGCGGATTTTTTATAAGGGTAGTATGGTACGGGGTGGGGGATGTTTTTTCTATCTATAGAACGGCTTATGCTACAAAGTTCAAACTTGGTATGTATATGTAAATCAACTAGAAAAGTAATTTAGATAAAAAAAAATTTCAAATATCCATTGGCGTTAGGAAAGGGGGGGGGGGGCCAGAAAATGTATCAGTGAAAATGGAATGCATATATTTTCACGATTTTCGTCATATCTATTAGGTCTTCCCAAATATTTAATTAATTTTTATTCTACGGCTTCTTCATATAAATAAGAGGGTGTAAAGGGGTTGTATACTTATTCACGAATTATGCCATATCCCCCAGGTCTGATCAAATATCGAATATCTTTTCACTTTCACGGGTTTGCGTAATAATCGCCTAAAACTTTGTTTTTACGTTTTTTCCTTTTTCAGCACCTAAGGGGATATAAAAGGGTTGAATAAGTTTTCATAAATTCCATCATATCCTTTAGAAGTGATAATTAATTCAATTGTTTTTACTTTCTCGTGCTGTCTTCATATTTATCTATAAACTCCTTTCAGGATTTTTGGATATTCAACCCCCAAGTGGGTGTAAGGATGTTGCATATGTTTTCACAGAATCCTACATATTGCTTAGATCTGATGATATATCGAATTCATTTCTACTTCCTAAGGTTTCCCATATAAGAACCAAAAAATTAATTTCAGTATTTTCAGATTTTCAATCCTAAGGGGTGTAAGGGGGTTGTATGCTTTTCAAAGGTTCGACATATTTCTTAGGTTTGATGAGATATTACATCGCTTTTCATTTCCACATACTTTTTATATAATCGCCTACAAACCCATTTCTCAATTTTTCGATATTCAACTCCCAAGGGTTTCTATATGTTTTCACAATTTTTGCCATCCCTTAGTTCTGATGAGATATAAAATTGATTATTACGGCCAACCAATTCACGATTTTTCGAATTTCAAAAACCAAGGGGTTGTGAAGGGTTTGCTTACGTTTTCACAATTTTTTCAGAATCCCTCGTGTCTCATGAGATATCAAGTCGCTTCTAATGAAATCGTCTAAAAACCTGTTTCACAATTTTTTCGAAATTCAAACCCCAAGTGGATTTAATGGCTTTATATACGTTTTAACAATTCGTCATATCTCTGAATTCCGTTGAGGCAGCAAATTCGTTTTTAGTTCAATGGGCTTTTAGTGTACATAATATACCGAAATTCGAATAGTCTACACGGACTTTTTCAATGTTTAATCGGCTAAAAATCTCTATTTTAAATATTTTTTTTACGAGCAAAACTAACTTTCCAGGAAACATCATAATTTCGAAACAACTGATGATATACTCCGACTTTAACCGCTCCCGAACTTTGACCCGAAAATAATAAAGTTTCGCCCAGACCATTGGCAGATTTTTTTTTTTTTGGGTAGAACGAGACCTCTATGTGGCTATCTATTTCTGGATGGGGTTTGATGGGGATATGGTGGTTGAATAATTATTTGTAAAAATATTGTCCATTGCTAGCCGCAACCTTTGCCGATCTTTCTGGCAGCATACGAATTCCACGTTTAAAAAACTCCACGTCTTTTGAGGCGATCCACGAATCGACCTAATTTTTGGCATCTTCGTAAGAACGGAAGTGCTGCTTAGAGCAGGCCATGCGTCATCGACCGGAATAGGTGGTATTTTGAAGGGGCGATGTCTGGCTAATAGAGCGGATGGGATAGGACGTCCCATTTCAGTGTTTCCAGACAGATTTTTAGAGCCTGAGCAACATGTGCCCGAGCGTTGTCATGTAGCAAAATTACTTTGTTGTGTCTCTGGTCATATTGCAGCCGTTTTTCTTTCAATGCTCGGCTCAAACGCATTAGTTGTCTTCGATAAAGAGGTGTGATTGGTCGACTGTAGCAGCTCATAATACTCCACGCGGAGCTGGTCCCACCAAATACATTGCATGAGCTTGGAACCATAGATATTCGGCTTTGCCTTCGATTTTGCTCAAACTTCGATATTTTCACGGTCAAAAAAGTAAATGACGCCGATAAAACTTGACAAATGTAATAATGGGGAGTTGTTGCCAGATGTCTAGTATTTCCACATTACGTTTCTGATCCGCCATTGTTTACCTGTATTTCGTGTTAGCTCCATCTAAAAGAAAACGCCGGGAACTTACTTGTACACCAATATTTTTTGATATTAAACCCACCCTGGTGGCAGGTAAGTTATTGTTCAAGTTTTCACGACTTCCGAAATTCTTATAGGTTTAATGAAATCAAATTCGCTTGTACTTCTGAATAATCTATTGAAAAAACGAATACATAAATTAATAAAAAAAAATCTGCCGACAGTCTGAGCTCAACTTTGTCATTTTTAGGGTTGAAGACCGAAACGCGCATTATACTGAGATGCGGTGCATTAATAACCAGCAGGCTATTTGTAACGTTATTTTTTAGGTTGTCAGTCGCATAGTACCAACACCGCCACCCATAAAATAATAAAGTTGCGCCCAGACTGATCGCAATTTTTTTAATTTTTTATACACTTCCCTTACTTTCGTATTGAGAAATATCTATGTCACAGTATCTAACTTAATTGAAATAAATAAATTCTAAAAGAATACAATTAAATTAGAGTAATTGAAATCGTAAATTGTTATCGTAAATCGTTATTAAAAAATAATAAAGTATCAGAATAATAAAAAGAAATTGAATCGAGCATTAATTTTTTCGTTAGAAGCTTTTGAAGTCATACAATTTGCATGAACATATATGAACTTCCACAAAATTATGGATGCATGAAATTTAAAGCGTCTTGCAGAATTCTGTTAAACTTCAAAGCTGAAAATGAAAAGCCAGGGTTCTGGAAATCGCACCATTCCCTTATACCAACGTACCAACCTTAAGCATACATTTGGTTACTTTGCCCAACGTCTTTCAAATCTGTTTTTAGGTATCCAAAGCTCTTGGTAGAATACCAGCAAATAAATACTTTCCACCCAAAGGTTGATTTTTGTCTTTTACGTTCTTCTAAGAAAGAAGCTACATATATTAAAGCCCTCCTAAATAAACAAAATGCCTTTTTCAGCAAATAAACAAAAGGAGGACCAGTTCATTTTCCTTGTTTAATTTGACTTTTCTGGTAACGTGCAGTAGGTATTTTGAAGAAGGCTGTGGCCTAAATAGGGAAAGGAATTCAATGGTTTTTTTATATGTACCTACAAGGCTCTCAACTTCAATTTGAATTTTAAATTTATTTGCAAATGCAATAAAAACATTTGAATAAATTTATTGTTGATCAAATTAGCTGCATCGTTTCCATTTGGATATATTCACTCATATTATGATAAAATTAAAATTAAAAGCATAATGCAGTAACGAACGAGCTGAACTTCTGTTCGACACTTTTTCTGAAGCACACATGCTGTTTCAGAACCCACATCTCACCGCAAATGAAGTTATGGTAAATAATACACTACACAAAATCTCAACATACTTGTTGCCTCATTTTTCCAAACCAAGTGAAATTACGACTATTATTAGCTCCCTAAAAAATAGAAAAGCTCCTGGTGGGCGGTGCAATTACACCTACACTAAAAAATCTTCCTTAAGCTTTGATAATCTACATCTACTTCCCTCACATATGGAAAATGGCAGTGACAGCCCCTACCCTTAAGCCAGGGAAAGACCCTACTTAGCCAAAAAAGCTATCGGCGATAAGCTTGTTACATATTCTGAAAAAGATTTTCGAAAAGATCATATTAAAAACCTCGATTTTACCCGACTTCCAATTCAGTTTTTAACCCTGTAAAATAATCCCAATTTTATTATTCTAGGAAAAAAATTACCAGAGATATGAATTTTCAAAGAGGACTCGGACACCGTTTTAGCGAAAACTTTAACATACTACATATAACTAACAAAACAAATTAGATAGAAACAAAAAATTTAATTCCAATTATTTTTTTCACTAGTTCTTCAAGTACAAAAATTTTCAAAAGAATCGGAGATGGCAAGGTCACAAATTTCGTCATTTTTGGCGATTTTTGATGGAATGACCCTATATACAGAGTTATAAATGGAGTCTATTGAATGTATATTTTTGAGGGAGGAGGTAAAGCACAGAAGTTGAGGGATAGTAGTTTTTTAAATAAAATTTATTATTATATCTCAAGAACCGTACCAAATCCGATCATAAAAATTTTACAGTTTTGATGCTTAGTAGACCTCTAGCGGAGAAAGAAATTTTGGAAATGGTATAAGAGGTGATGGTGAGAGGGGTTGGAAGAGAAAAATTCTGATGATTTTTCCCAAAAAAATTGTAAAGTATGTAAAGCTAAATACTTTATTATAAAAAAATAATTAAGTAAAATTGATGATTATATAGAGCGACTATAGAGGCGTTCTAGACAAATAAAATTTTAGATAAGAGTAGCAGGGTAGGGGAATCGAATCCCAGAAATAGTTTATGCTAGAAAATTGAAACTCAGTAGTTAAATGTAGATATGCTGCGAGAGCAATTAAATAAAGAAAGAAATCAGACTTTTATTGTCATACGGAGGTTGAGTAGAAAAATTGTGAATGAAAATGGTTTTCCCATCATTTTTACGAGTTTCGTAATATTTTTTAGGGATGTCCAGTTATCAAATTATTTTTGCTCCTGCGGACTCTTTATATTAGCGCCTAGAAACAGTTTTACAATTTTTCGATATGAAATGGATGTGTACATTATCACGAATTGGGATATATTCTCAGATGTAATGAGATATAGAATTTGCTTTCACTTTTAAAGGCTTTACATATAATCGGGAAAAACATTTTAAGCATTTGTTGGTATTCAACCCCACAGGGAGTGTAAGGTATTGTTGCGAGCTAGGGGTTCGCCGGGATTTCAAGTAAAACACAATTCGGTTAAAATAAAAATAAGTGATTATTTATTCTTCGCACTTTAATTCGATTAGCACAATTATTCGCACTGTATGGCAATACCGCCCGCTTTTATATAGCACTTGTCTCGATCGCACTCTATCAATCGCTTTCCACCAATACGGTCGCGTACTAGGTGTCTGTCACCGTCGACGTAATAAAAATTACTATGTCCCTCGCTGAAAGCTTTATCTGATTTTATACCAGTTGTCTGCAGTCGAGACTGTTCTTGAATCTTTGTTCGGTGGTGTGTGCAGAGGGTTCTAGTGAGCTTGAGATCTTTCCATTTGATCCACTACGCTGTTCTAGTACATTCGAGCACATTCGAGCACATTCGATAAGAAGGGGGGTATAATCGTGTTGCTCCGCTCTCCTTATAAATACTTCAACTAGGTTTCTGATTGGGTTACTTTGTAGCTAGGTATTCGGTTGTTGATGCGAAACGATCGAGTTGCGCGGTTGCCAGTATTGTTCAATTTTTAACGAATTCCGATAATTTTTTTAGGTTCAATGGGAACGAATTCGCTTTTATTGCTATGAGCTTTATATATCTTCTATATAAATAAAAATGGATCGCTAAATGTGCTGCTACCCACAAATCTCGAGAACGGCTGCACCAATTCGGGTAATTTTTGTTTCCAAACGTTCCCTGAAGTCCGAGGAAGGTTCTTATGAAAAGAAAAATTGGAAAAATTCCCCGGAAAAACGTAAAACCCCCCTTTTTCCACTAAAGGTGTTCCAACAATGTTCCTGCAATGCCTGATGAAGCAAGGCATTGCAGCAACATTGTTGGAAGGCGGTCAAACAGCCCATTCAACAAAAAAAAAAAAAAATTGCCGTTTAATATGCAAAGCAGCGAAAGCAAAATGGCAAAGGTTTCGCTACTAACCAAGATGATGTCGTCACCTATCCACTCGAATTTTTGAACTCGCTGGATTTGCCAGGATTTCCGCCTCACAATCTTCAATTGAATGTCGGATCGGTGGACATAATGTTGCGATATTTCAACCAACCACGTCTTTGTAACGGCATAAGGCTAGTGGTGAAAAAATTAATGAACAACGTGATTGAAGCAACCATTATACGAATTCCGACATACCACTTAGTTCTGATATGATATGGAATCGTTTTCTACTTTAAATCGCATAAAAAAACTGATTTTTATTCAACCTCTAATGATGGGTTCTGGCGATATTTTATACTCCATGTCTCCTTAAAATTGAAAAATAAATAAATCAGTAAATAAATGTTTGAAACGTTATTTTAGGTTATCAGCAGCATAGTAACTACAGAAACTCATCGTAAAAAGCGTTCCGAGCTTTTATCAAAATATAATAAAGTTTTTTTGTTTCATTCCTGCTGGTACATTTTCTATTGCGGAAAAGCGTTAGCACAACAAAATGTCAAACAAATCTCATAAGGGCGATATAGGGCCACATACTCGATACCATTGTGTTACTTAGCACAACCTCTGATGTACCTATTCAACTTATCCCTTCAGTCGGGTATTTTTCCAGTATTGTGGAAAAACTCTTATGTTACACCTATTCACAAGTCGGGAGATAAGAGCAACGTTCACAACTACAGGCCTATATCTATACAGTCTACTGTCGCTAAAATTTTTGATGCTATTATAACTACAAAACTTACTCCTCTGATCAGAAATTATATAACGCCTAATCAGCATGGCTTTCAAAAACGCAAGTCCACATTGACAAATCTTTTACCTTACATCGAGACCATCCACCGTGCAATGGATAAGCATTCACAGGTGCACGCCGTTTACACTGACTTCTCAAAGGCGTTTGATAAAGTGGATCATTGTTTACTTATTACTAAACTATCTAATCTGGGTGTTTCCGGTTGCTTTTTAAGCTGGATACGTGACTACCTTTGTAATCGTTCCTGTGTTGTAAACATTAAAGGTGCTAAATCGGATCCTTTTGTGATTAAATCAGGTGTTCCACAAGGTTCACATCTTGGTCCTCTCCTTTTTTTAATTTTTATTAATGATATTTCCTCTATTTTTTCTGAAGTAAACTTTTTACTATATGCAGATGACCTTAAGATTTTTAAAATAATTAATTCCCCCAGTGACTGTGATATTATTCAGAATAATCTGAACTCTCTTTTCGATTGGTGTGTCAACAATCGGTTGCCTTTGAATATATCCAAGTGTAACTACATTGTTTTCCACAGATTGCGTACTTCTATATGTTTTAATTATAGTATAAACAATTGCTCATTGCCGCTTGTTGATGTCGTTAAGGATCTGGGCTTGTTACTCGACTCAGCACTAACATTCATTCCGGATTTCAAAAAGATATGTAGGTAGCCCGAAGAATGCTTGGGTTTGTTATTCGTAACAGTCAGGATTTCAATAATATTCGGTCTTTGAAGGTTCTTTACTGCTCTCTTGTGCGCCCACACCTAGAATATCTGTCAGTTATTTGGAACCCTCATTTCCAAATTCATTGCTCTAATATTGAAACTGTTCAGCATAAATTTCTACGCTACATTGCCTACAAACTTCACATACCATCAGAGGTAATCGATTATGATAGTCTGCTAACATATTTGAACCTCTCTACACTCTCAAAACGTCGCGAGCATTTTGATTTAATTGCCTTGTACAGAATCATCAATAACGAGTTAGATTGTCCCGACTTTCTACAATTCATCAATTTCAGAGTCCCAAGTTATTCGTCCCGGTCGAATGAAACCTTTTATGAATCGCGTCACAGAACCTGCTATGCCAATAACAGTCCAGCGAATCGATTAATGAGATCTGCAAATAAGCAATCTGAGAACCTGGATATTTTTAACACCAGTGTTCACCATGTCAAGTCACTATAATTATTTTATTTTATATTAATCTTTTTATTCTTTTCCTATTAATTTTTGTTTTACATGTTTCTTTTTGATTCCTATTTATTTTATTCTTAGTGTAGTTCATATTTACTGCTAAGTTTTCATTCTCATATTTTTAAATGTTACTATTTTATTACGTTGGTGTACATAGTTAGTTATAAGTTATTATTACCTTTTTAGTTTTTATTATTCTATTGTATATTATTATTATTATTCTTATTAAGTCTTATATCAAGGGTCACGGCCCGTTAATAAATAAATAAATAAAAAAAAAATAAATAAATTAAGCAGGCTTCCCAGCAGCGAAATGAGCAAGGAATTACCGATATAAGTCATTCTCTAACTAGTTACCGAGCAATCATATACATAGATAACAACATGAAATATATAATATATATGTTGGATTCCGCACCAGTTAATGAATCAGAAAAACCCCAAATGAGTATGCATTACCAATCTTTTTCCAAATTGGAAAAATTTAATGCAATCGGTGATGTGTTAATCGTTCAACGGTGTCGATGAACAGAGACAGAAGTTGTATTTTACATTCAATTGTTTCTTTTCTGATTTTCAGTCATCTGTGGATTTGTGTTGGTTCGTTTAGCAAATGGTGAATATATTAAAATTAAAAAATGTATGTTTAATTTTATGAAAAAGCTTTATTTTTTATTTTTAATATTTATATATTTATTAGGTGTACAAATAAGTTCCCGGCGTTTTTTGGCAAACTTGGAGCCTTTATTGCGAGAAATTGGTTGCATTATTTTTTTTAAAAATATTGTCCATCGCTAGCCACAACCTTTTCCCATCTTTTTGGCAGCATATGAATTCCGCGTTCAAAAAACTCCACGTCCTTTGAGGAGATCCACGAGTCGACCCAATTTTTGGCATTTTCGTAAGAACGGAAGTGCTGCTCAGCCAGGATATTTTTTATCGATCGGATTAAGTGGTAGTCGGAAGGGGCGATGTCTGGTGAATACAGCGGGTGGGGTAGGACGTCCCATTTCAGTGTTAACAGGTAGGTTTTCACAACCTGAGCAACATGTTGCCAAGCGTTGTCGTGTAGCAAAATCACTTTGTCGTGTCTCTGCTCATATTGCGGCCGTTTTTCTTTCAATGCTCGGCTCAAACGCATTAGTTGTGTTCGATAAAGAGGTCCTGTGATGGTTTCACTCGGTTGCAGCAACTCATAATACACCACGCCGAGCTGGTTCCACTAAATGCCTGGCATGACTTCGGGACCATGGATATTCGGCTTTGCGGTCGATGTTGATGCATGGCCAGGGTATCCCCACGATTTTTGGTGCTTCGGGTTATCGTAGTGTCTCCACTTTTCATCACCAGTCACGATACGATGCAAAAATCCTTTCCTGTTCTGCTGTTGGAGCAGCTGTTCGCACGTGAAAAAACGACGTACGACGTCTATTGGCTTCAATTCGTACGGCACCCAATTTCCTTGCTTTTGCATCATTTCCAAGACTTTCAGACGATGTGCAATGGCTTGTTTAGTCACATCCAATGAATCCGCAAGACTTTGTTGTGTTTGGCATAAATCTTCGTAGTTCCTCCGATTCTGCGTCTTCGAAATTTTTTGGCCGGCCGGAACGCTCCTTGTCTTCCGCACCGAAATCACCCATTTTGAAGCGATGAAACCATTCGCGACACGTTGATTCGCTAATAGAAGACTTGCCATAAGTTTCTCTAATCATCTGACAAGCCTCAGAAGCAGATTTCTTTGAATTAAAACAAAAAAGCAAAACTTCCCGCAAATGGCGCTTATTTGGCTCGAACTCCGACATGTTTAAGGACTCACAAGTAACTGACGCCGATAAAATTTTACAAATGTAATGATGGGGAATAGTTGCAATATGTCTGATCTTGCCATATTACGAGCTTTATCCGCCATTTTTTCCCAGTATTTCGTGTTAGCGCCATCTATACGAGAACACCGGGAACTTATTTGTACACCTAATAATATTAATATTTAATATAATTAAATAGAAATATGATTTTTTTTTTTTGTTACTTAGAAATTAAGAAAAGAAAAAGAAGTCTCATTAAAAATATAATTTGTTTATTATTTAAAATTTATGCATTTTATTTTTGCTGTTGAGTGTATCCTTCTTAGTAAGTAATCATTGCAATGTCGCTTATGACTAAAAACGTACCGAATTTGTACCATTAATTTGTTCCGGAGCAAATAACTTACTCTGAAGTGGTTCCGGAATAGATTAGTAGCAGAAATTCTTTCAGAAATAGGTGCATAGTAAATGCAGACACAACGAATTACATCTACCCATTCCGTAAAAACTTCATTGTAACTAGTTCCATATCGCATTTCAATAATTTAATCTATAACAACTTCTAAGGAATGTGTTCTAGAATTATGTATATGTAATGCAGAAGGTAATCATTCGCATACTGCCTATGACATCGCTGTGTAAATGTAAGGCATTCTTAACATGGGGTGTAAACTTGATTGTAAGCAATTCCCATTACCGAGAAGTAATTACATTATTGATTCTGTAATGCCTTTTTTCGCTGCTGGGTTGTTAGTGCTAAATTGTCCAAAATGGCATACTCAATGCATATGCCGATCGCAATTGGTTAACATTTAGTTGCTGTTTTAGGATCCATAGATTTTGTGATCGCAAATTTACTTAACAGGTGTATAATTTTTTAATGCTTTTATGTTTATACTCTAGATGAAATCATATAGAGTATTATAATTATACTCTAGATGAAATCATATAGAGTATTATAAGTTTAATCCAGCCCAAAAGTTTGTAACGCATAGAACCAAGCCTCGGACGAAAAAAAGTTGTATATTATTTTTTGTTTATTTGTGGCCAAAAACCTCAAATCCGCCTGACGTCCGTCCGTCCGTCCGTCCGTCCGTCCGTCTGTCCGTTAGCACGATAACTCAAGAACGCCTTCACCTAGGATCTTGAAATTTTGAATTTCGATGTTTCGTTGAATTTGTAAGGCTAAGTTCGTTAACGGGCAAAATCGTCCTACTCCTTCGAGTAGCTGCCATACAAAATGTCCTTAAAACACGTATTCAAGAATATTGGTCGATAACTTCAGAAGGGTTTAAGCTACGACTTTGAAATTTTGTATGTGTAATTTTCCCAATAGTTGGAGCTAAATGTATGATTATGAAGAAAATCCTGTAAGTCCTTCGTGTAGCTGCCATACAAATATCCTGTCAAAATGTATTTACTTAATTTACGTAACTCACTATAACTCAAGTAATCTTTTAGCTACGAATTCGGAATTTTGTACAAATTAGTTTTGAGTGAAAAGAAAGTTCGGCTTTACTAGTCAGCGAAATCCTTTTACTCCTTCTGGTAGCTGCCATACAAAATGTCCTTAAAACACGTGTTTAAGAATATTGGCCGATAACTTCAGAAGGGTTTAAGCTACGACTTTGAAATTTTGTATGTGTTATTTTTCCAATAGTTGGAGCTAAATGTATGATTATGAAGAAAATCCTGTCAGTCCTTCGTGTAGCTGCCATACAAATATCCTGTCAAAAAGTATTCACTTAATTTACGGAACTCACTATAACTCAAGTAATCTTTTAGCTATGAACTCGGAATTTTTTACAAATTAGTTTTGAGTGAAAACAAAGTTCGAGTTTACCAGTCAGCGAAATCCTTTTACTCCTTCTGGTAGCTGCCATACAAAATACTCTTAAGACACGTGTTCAACAATATTTTTCGATAACTTTTGAACGCTTCAAGCTACGAATTTGAAATTTTGTACACGTTAAATTTAAATGGTTCTAAGGAAAAGGATAAATATGTAAGAAATCGAGTGAGTCCTTCCTGCACCTCCCATGTGAAAGTCCTTCAAAAAGGACATTGTTTTCGATGAAATTAAACACTGAATATTGTCTTTTAGGTTTGAGTAGCAATCTAATAGCAGTCCTTAATAAAGGACATACAACATGCACACACGTAATTCTACTTTATCCCCAACTACAATATAAATCGGAGTTCAGTATTCATCTAGAGTATTATATGATTGGCTTGCAGCCGCTCGTGACTGCAGTATGTTTTTAATGTTTTTTGAATCGCGAGTATACGTCAGGTAAGAAAGAAATCCTTTCATAAGTTGTTTAATAACTTAAACATTAATAATTCAATTCTACTTGTAGATTATGTCGAACTTCACTCATCGATTTGAAGTTGAAATATGAAGGTCAATATTGATTTCCTTGCTGAAACTATGTCTAGCCACGCCACTGCTACTAGCTGCTAAATTTAAATGTCACAGAAACCATTTCTGTTAAGGTTTGTAACTTCAGCATGGTGTAAAGCTTTTTTTCGATATATGATCGACAGCAAACTGAGCATGTGTGACGTACCTTCAACACCGTTCAGTAGTCTATATATACATCAATGGTTTACATACATATTTCCATATTACTTTCCAAAATGAAACGTAGCCGCATACGTGAAGTTCTGTTGTGGTTGGATAACGCTGTCTCCGCTCAGTTCTAATTGTGATGTGAACGCGATTTCAAGTGAAGCATACAAGTGAAAAATAAAAAAACAATCAAGTGAAAATAATAAAAATTTATATAAAAATTTAAAAGGAGGTATATTAATGTATTTATGTTTGATGAGCGAATTAAATTCTCGTCACAATAAACATTGCTTCTTCTTCATAGCTTTAAACAAAAATATCCAAACAATGTGGGCGCAAAATTATTATTTTTTGGATAGAAGTCCGCTATGCGTTTAATGCTAAGATGCGTTGTAGGTTACTATGCGTTACTAACCTAAAAAATAACGAAGGTGTTCCGGACTTCCCAGAACTGAATAAAATTGCGCCCAGACTGTTGGAAATTTTTTAAAATTTATTTAAGCATTATTTTCAATAGAAGTAAAAGTGGATTCGATCTTATTAAACCTAAAAGATTTTTAAAATTCGTGAACACTTGAACAATACAAGAGGCTTAAATATCGAAAAATGCTTAAATCGGCTTTCCCCGATTATATTTAATGCCTTTGGAAGTGAAAGTGAATTCGATATCTCAATAGACCTAATAAATATATCGGAATTCGTGAAAATGTTCACAACCACCTTACACCCTCTTAGGGGTTGCATATCGAAAAATTTGGAAAGGGTTTCAAGGAGCTTATAGAAAGAGCCAATAGAAGTGAGATTAATTTCATAACGCGACATCTATGAAAGGTATAACGAAAATCATGAAAATTTGAAAAAAAACTTTTGACGGACATTTTTTTTTACTTCACCTCTGTACTAATTTTTTTTACTTCAAGTAGAACATCTAAATATACGTGCGAAGCTTACTCTTTTTAGCATAAACCGTTTCTACCACTATCAAACATTTTTTCTGTGATTCCCTTTACAGTGGCTCTATATAGGCGTAAATGTTTAGCTTTCTATCCTTGGCGGTTTTCGAATAATAAAATACTTTTCGTTCCACCCTCGCCCACCGCCACCCTCTTCACCAGCACCAACAAAATTGTTTTCCCTGCTGGAATTCTACTGCGCCTAACTCCTGTAAAATTCGTAAGATTATATATGGTACCATTCTTACGATATAAAAATAACATTTTTGGAAATATTTCTACCCCTCACTTTTGTGCTCCACCTTCCCTCTTAAACATATTTTATCTTCCTGGTACAATTTGAAATAGCGAATTGCAATTAATCTCACAGTATCCGCTCGATTAAATTAGCTATTTCACATTGCTTATTACTGCAATTTGACCACTTGGTCAAACAGTGTAATACTAGCTTAATAAACGTATTCGAATAGTATTACAAGACACAATATCGCTTGCTCACTACTTTTGTCCTCCGCTTTCGTAGTATTTCGCACAAGACCACGACCAAGGTCGAACGAAAACTGACACTTTCCATACAATGCGTCATTGGAGAAGAGTCATGTTACCTACATGCGTTTGAATCTAACATCTACCGGTTTTCTGGAAGTAAGAGAATTAGACCAAAAGTTGCGCAT
Source organism: Beris morrisii (assembly GCA_951812415.1). Classification (NCBI taxonomy): domain Eukaryota; kingdom Metazoa; phylum Arthropoda; class Insecta; order Diptera; family Stratiomyidae; genus Beris; species Beris morrisii. Next base: position 88,971,990 of record OX638312.1, on the reverse strand, counting down.
GAATGTCCACTTCGAGAATATGCAATAAATTATTATAAATAATAAACATATGTACGTCCACAGTGTGGTGATGGTTCGAAACCAAAATCTTATGATCTTAATAAATCTTTTAGATTAAAAAAAAAATCTGCCAATAGTCTGGGCGCAACTCATAGGCGTGCCGTGGGTTGAAATCTGGCAGGGGCCACGGGCCCAACGACTTCTTCCGAAAGGAACACATTCTTTTCATAAATGTTCGTCCTTTTTGTGTTTACAGATTGGGTGTTCGTATAAACAATGAATGATTAGTCTTAGGCTACGACTTTGAAATGTTTTATACGTTGTTTGAAGGAAAAAATTTTAAAAAGTTCCTATGACTCCTCCTTCGAGTAGCTGCCATACAAAAATCCTATAAAAATGTCTTCACTCAATTTGGGGAACTCACTGTCTTTTAGTTCCGAGTAGCAACAAAAAGAGAGTCCTTAAAATTGGATTCAATCCCAGATAGAAATTAGAATCAGTTTTTCTGTAATCACTTTTCCTTCATTTTTGCACCGTGAAGAAAATTGATGAAAAACCATACCATGGAATCAAAACTGTTTTCTAGGAGGGGGTCATAATGAATGAGTTCCAAAAACTAATGAAAAACTAATTTTTCGCCGATTTTTAACATGCATCAGTTTTGATTGGCCAAGTTAATGTCCAAAGAAATTTCCGTTCTTCAAATCAATTCAGAATCAGTTTTAAACTAGATGTACTGACAAAATTTTTTGGGATTCAAAATGATTCCAATTCTATGATTTTAAGAACTGATGATACACTGATGATAAACTGGTGTCTCTATTCCAACATAGAATTTCTAATTGCTGTTAAAGGGATTCCCCCAACGCTATCGATACCATTTCGTAGTAATTTCGTAGTAAGAGAAAGATGATGGTAAACTAATTTTTCTTTGATTCTGACGTTAAAATTATTAATTTCTCGTTTAATAGAGTCGCATTGTCTGTTTTATTCTGTGTGATTGCAGTAGTGAGACGTGAACGTTCAGTGATAATTCAGGTGAGTTTACAATTTTACAGTGTTTTGTTTAGTAGAGCCGTTTGTTGTGTCTTTTAAGAATGTCAAAAATTTATAAGAAATCGGAAAGAATAGCGGGTGTGAGCAGGCGTCATTTTAGAAGACTTGTTGAAAATGAAATACAAAACATTAATTTTTTAAAGTCGGAAACAGAAATTGAATTTCAACCTGAAAGACGTAATGGAGCATGTCTTTCCAGTAAATACTTATTGCATGAGTCCATTGCAAAGGATTATAACTTCTCAGGGAAAAGCGGGAAAAAAATCATTTGAAAATTATACAAACATCAACCAATGTATCTTTGGTAAGTATTTGGATTAATTGAGCTAAAATTGAAATATACTACATATTAAAATTTCACTTAATTCACAGCTTGTTTCAAAAAAAGTGGCTTCGGATGAAACGAATACCATTCAGCAATAGAAAGTGCCTTAAGAGCCTCCAAAGTAAAAGTTAACAAAAAAAATTGGAATGCCAAAAATACAAAAAATTAAAATTGTTCATAATTATGTGATTTATCTTATTATTAATATTTTATTTAAGATTTCTTTTATTTATGCTGGTTATTGTGGTTTTCTCAATTTTGAAAAAAAATTTTGTTTATAATAAAGTTTATATGGATTAAAATTATTAAAAATTGTTTTTGTTATGTATTCGAATTGATTGCTATATTGACTTTTTCGTTCGTTTCAAATGAGGGGTATATTCATATGTAAATCGTTCTTATTGTTTCATGCTGAAAATGAGTACCTTAGCAAAGTTCTTTTATAGAAAAAATTAATAAAAAAATGCAAAGGTTTACATTTTTTGACTGCCTTATTTACTATTCCTGGTAGAATTTTGTTTCCTTTCCTTTTCGTGTGTCAGATCGAAGCTGTTTTGACTGAGGCTTAAACCTTTAACATTAATCTCCACAAACAGATCTTTCCTACCCCATCATTATATCGTAAAAATCAATTTTTAAACGATTATGCAAGTTATAATAGTTAATAACACTGTCAAGGTTTATTTGCAGAAAGCCGCCCTCCGGAAAATTCAACCATATACGATTAGGTAGCATTTGCTACCAACTACACAGCGTTTTTAACAGATTTGCATAATTAGTAAAAACTGAATATTGGAATATAAATATAGAGAAGGGAAATCTGTTTGAAACCGATTATATACCGATTACTTGTTCAGTTCATAAAATCGATTATTAACTGATTTCTGTAATCTATTATAAATTGATTATTAGCACTTGAAGTTTAGATACAAAAATTTGTTTTAAATCAATTATATATTGATTCCGTCATCAATGCCAAAATCTATTAAGAACCGATTTCACTGTGATTGTATCTTCAATTTATTATATCTATTTAAAACTGATTTCACATTGATTTCATTCCATATCTTTCAAACCAAAGGAATTAATGAATATCTGATTTTGCTTTGATTTTTATATCACACTTTTCATTGGTTATGAGACCAGCCAATCACGATTCTCAAAAAAGCGGACATACTCCATACAAAAACATCATTTTTTCTTAAAAAAAAAACTGATTTCTTGATACCTCAGAATTAATTTCGAATTAGTTAAACATCAATTTTTTTCTATCTGGGATGTTCATGATTGAGAGATTCGAGAATCTATCTTGCGTAGTAACAGCGGTGCCAGATTTGAAGATTTTTCTTCAATTTGAAGATTTTTAGCGTTACCGAATATATGAAGACTTTGATGGCTATGTAGAAGATTTTTTTGTATTCGTAAGATATTTTCTTTAATTTCGATAATAAAAAAAATTAATTTATAAATTCCTGGCTTATTTTCTATTATTTTCGCAATTCTCACTTAACAGCTTCGTCAGCTCATCCATATTCATGTTCAAAGTCAGTCAGTACCGGCAACACTGATCTAATTACGTTTTCTTCGATCGCGTTTCATTTGTTCTTTATCGGAACACTAAATTAAAAATACACAGAGTTTTATCCGGAAAGCTAGTTTTGCTAAAATAAGTGAATCTTTTAATTTGGAAAGATTTTTACGAGGTACAACGAACCAGTGTTTTCAATTTAAGAAGCTTTTTTTGACTTACCTCATAACTCATAAAATATAAATAAAGGTTCTTTTACTGACATTAAAAAATATTTAACCCACATTGAAAAATATCATAATGGGTTGTATAGGAATGGTTTCAAATATCTTAAGTGTTATGGTAAGTTTCACAAAACAGCTCCATTTGACAGACAAATAAAAAAATGTTATGATTCTCAGAAAATTTCTTCTGTTCAAAACTCTATCCCACTTCAATCCATTTTTTCCACTCACATCTAATCTTAATGCATGAAAAAATTTGCGGCCATATACTCGTTGGTTCCATCAGAGGAAAACGAAATCCATTGATATTATGGACATGTGACCTATGTACAAACGTAGTGATGGAGCATGCTTAATAAACGAGTATAATTTATAACAAATTTTTGATTTTATTATTAAAGATTTATAATTTTATTTTATTTTTAAAATATTTTTATAAATACTTGACGATTTTGCAACAATGTATCCAACTGTGATTTGCAAATTATGTTAATCCTGGCATATATTTTAAAGCGCAATAAAAGATGTTTACTCTTGACCCACAGTTCAGGAGGGGTTTTAAGGATTTTACGAAACAAGAGCTTAATTTATCAGATTGTAATTTTTATTGTTTCTACAATTTATATAGGTATCTAACTGTTTTCTTTTGATATTGTTGTCAAAAATTCATTATCGTACTTACTTCCTGCATTCTTAAAACCAACTGGAAAACCTCACAGAAGTTGTGAGAGATGGACAGAACTCATTTTACTTTATTATTTCAATAATACAGTACTGTTATCGATTTTTAAAAAAAAAAAATTTGCTACACTCAAAATTTTTTTTTTTACGTTTCATAACGAGTAGACACGAAAAAAGCAAAAAAAAATTTTCAGTCCGTCTGTCCGCCGTACGCCGTACCCCGTACGCCGTATGCCGTACGCCGTACGTCTACCGGTGTACGCAAAATTATTTGAAGGCTCGTAGCACCCAAACCCTTTGAGCTATTTAGTTGAATTTTTTTTCGTGGATAGAGTGGGTAGGCCCCTCTAGTGACCAAATTTGGAGGGGTGTGGGTGTTAGGGGGGAGGAGGGGGAAGTGTTTTAAATGGAAAATTTTGGATTCTAGATCTCAGCAACCGCTTATGCTAGGAAGCTGAAATTTGGAAATTATATAGAGCTTTGGTAGTGGACCCATTTGCAAAAAAATTGCCGATATAGGTGAAGGGGTTTGGGAGTGGGGGGAAAAATAATGCGTCCGAAACGCAAAAAAGGCGAGGTTGACACATTCTAAATTCTATATCTCCTAAACGGTTAATGTCACAAAATTGAAACTTTATGAATATATACAGGTATACTAGGAGAATAGATCGGAAATAAATTTTTGAGTGGGGGCAGTGGCGTACGGGGGTGGGGGGTGAAAAACTTTAGATTACGATATCTCACGAACCGATTGCACTAGACAAATAAAATTTGGTTTTTGTATAAAGGTTGACAAATGGAGTTTGCTGAAAGTAAAATTTTTTAAGGGGGCGGTGGATCTTGAAAGTGGAGGGGATAAGAATTTTTTTAAAAAATCACGTCATGTATCTCAAGAACGGTGTAAGATATATGCTTAAAATTTTTACCTGAAGTGGGCCTAATAGACCCCTAGCAGAAAACAAATTTTGGAAGTATGGGTGTAGAGGGTGAGGGTGGGGGAGGGTGAAAAGGAAAAAGTTCCGGTTTTTATATCTCGAGAACCTATAATGATATAAAGCTGAAACTTAGTATTTAGATAGATATATATTAGTAGCATCTTGGAAAAATATAATTTTTTATAGGGGTAGTATGGTACGGGGGTGGGTGGTGTTTTTCCTATCTATAGAACGGCTTATGCTACAAAGTTGAAACTCGGTCTGTTTATGTAGATCAACTGGAAAACTAATTTAGATAAAAAAAAATTTCAAATATTCATTGACGTTCGGAGGGGGGCAAAAAAAGTTATCAGTGAAAATGGAATGCATATATTTTCACGGTTTTCGTCATATCTATTAGGTTTTCCCAAATATTGAATTCATTTTTATTGTACATCTTCTTGATATAAATACCTAGAAAGCGTTTTCAGGATTTTTTAAAATTCGACCCCTAAGGGGGTGCAAAGGGGGTTGAAAACTTTTTCACGAACTCTACTATATCCCCAGGTCTTATCAGATATCTTTTCACTTTCACGTGCTTGCGTAATAATCGCCTTAAACTTCTTTTTAATTTTTTTCCTTTTTCAGCTCCTAAGAGAGTATAAATGATAAGAAGAAAGAAATTTTCCAATGTTTAATCGGCTAAAAATCGCTATTTTAAATATTTTTATTTTAAGAACAAAATTAATTTTCCAAGAAATCTAATAATCTCGAAGCAACTCATGATACACTCCGACTTTGACCGCTCCCGAGCTTTGACCCGAAAAATAATAAAGTTTCGCCCAGACCATTGGCAGATTTTTTGAATTATTTTAAAGGAGCAAAAAATATAAATTATTCAAGTACCTACTGCTCGTATTATCACAATAGGGCAATAAAAATATGAATTTGATCAAATTGCAGTTAATGGTTCTGATCATAACTTTATATGCAGAAGCGTTTTACAAGCTTTAGATATCGCTGACAAAATATTTTAGAGTTTCGATGTTGATTACCCACACGCAGAATCAAATGTGCTGATTTTTATCCAACAGATGTTCCTCAACACAATTGTGGAAGATCAATCTTGTAGATTTGGTTCGTTAATTTTAAGAGATTCTTTTATATTGTTAAAAAAAACATTTGACAAAAAACAATTGAAATAGGAAGGAATTATTTTTCTGGAAGGGTCCAGAATTATTTTTCTGGGAGGGTCCAAGCAGGGAGCTGGAGGGGTCCCGGCCCCCATACGGCGGCGCCTATGGCGCAACTTTATTATTCTTTGGGTAGATGTTCGGACCGAGTTTAATTCTGAGATGCGGTGTAGGTTACTATGTGACTGAAAACCTAAAAAAAATTCGGGAAGCGGTTAGAATAGGGTCGCGCTAGAATACTTACGACGCTACCACATATAACATATGAATTAGGTAATTGGGTCATACTCCGGGACGAGGTCTAGTCCTAGTATAATATCAGTTGTTACGCCATTAGAATGTTTTTCGTGATTTGGTTTTGGGCCATTACATGAAATCGGAAATGCATTTGTAGGCGATTATATAAAAAGTCTGTGGAAGTGCAAACCAATCTAATATCTCATCAATCCTGAGAAATATGTCGAAAGTCTTACGTCCTATTGGAGTTGAATATCTAAAAATCCTGAAATCAACTTTTTGACGATTTTGTACACTGAAGGAAAAAATGTGATTCTTCTATAGTTGCGGTGACCATAATTTAGTCATTATAACTATATTAAAATAACCATAGCTTATAATTCACACAAACATACTATGGTTATAATAAACATATTTGGTGATTCGTGAGTTAGGTTCATTTATAGCTGTGCTTACAAGGAAAATGTATTCAAGTGAAATTGATATTTTAAAGCTGAAGTGTTAATAATTAAGAAATATGAGTATGTATAGAAATTTCTTATTTTATATATTGAAAATATTAAGTATTTTTTTCAGTTATGAAAATATATTTATATTCAACTTATTACAAATTTTTAGTACAATTTACTCTTGAAGATTTGAAAAATAAAAATATTCATAAGAAAATACGCAGTTTCTCCAATTATTATAATTTATTATTACAAAGTCCTCTATAGCTGTACTTCATTACTTTTCAGCGATCTGGGAATACATTTTATCCGGCATTTGACGGGACTTGTCTTCCTCACAGAGACTAGAAATAAGAAAGTAAGTTTGTGATGAGAAGTGAATCCAATCTTAAAGTGAGTGAGGATCCCCAGTGTCATTTTTTATAACATGATAGTAATTTAGTGCTCACAGCATTATGGTTATTGGTTATAAGAACCATACATCATTGTTTGTCTCAATCTTAGCTTTGTTTGAATCAAACGTATTAATGTATCTTAGGATCTTAATTACAGTTCTCACAACCAGGTTCTGTAATAATTGTAACAACTATATGATTGACGTAATTAGAATATGTTTATGATAACTTAAGTCATAAGATACTGAATATTCAACAGAACATAAGTTAAGTTGGTTGAACCAAAACTATGTTTACGTTAACCATACAACAAGTTTTCACAACCTTTCATTTGTTTGATTCAATCATAACATATTTCTTAGAATGATAACTATAGTTGTAATAATCAAATTACAAATATTTTCATGATTGATATAATCATACTATGTTTAGAGCAACAAGACAGTAAAGTTAGTACAACCATAACATCAGTTATCAGAACTATCTTACATCTTGTAAGGTAGTTCACGCAACTATAAATTCAACCATAGTAAGGTTCTTCCAAAATATGGTTACCACAGTCATATTTTTTCTTTGAGTGTAGAAAATCTTAGGAATTTAAAAATGAATTCGATATGTCATCAGAACTTAGAAATATGTAGAAATTCGTGAAAACATATGCAACTCCTTTGCACCCACTTTGGGGTTGAATATCCAAAAATCCTGAAAGTCCGAGGTAGTGAAAACCAATCCGATGTCTTATCACTCCTAAGAGATATGACGGAATTCGGGAAAACGTGCTCAACCCGTTTTTACACTCTTAGGGGTTCAAAAGAAAAAAACTTGAAAAGGAGTTTAAGGTGATTATTAAATAAGCCCGTGGAAATGAAAAGTTTTTCGATATCTAATCAGACCTGAGGGATACGGCTGTATTCGTGAAAATCGACCACCTTCGGGGTCGAATTTCAAAAAATCCTGAAAACACTTTCTGTGTATTTATATGAAGAATCCGTAGAATAAACTTACTGCAGTCACGATCGGCTGCAAGCCAATCGTATAATACTCTAGATGAATACTGAACTCCGATTTATATTGTAGTTGGGGATTATTATTATTATTTAAAACTGGTAGAGCTTAAAGAAGCCTCACTACTTCTCGAACTACGACCTAAGAGGTCTTTTGTTCCTGGCTCTTAACCACTCCCTAGGCCATATCGATTCCTTTGAGAAAGGAGATGATTTTACTCAGGGGAGTCTTCGACAGGTCTTCACAGGTGAGAGTAAATCCACCGAGAATCTGCCTTCTTGATCTGGCCACTGCATCACAATCACACAGAATGTGTGCCGTGGTTTCAGATGTGATATCACAGAATCGACATGTATCTAGTGATACTTTACCGATGATCGTAAGGTGATAATTAAGGAAATAATGTCCGGAAAAATATCCCATTATGACCCGTGCGTTATACCTGCTTAAGGAAAGGAATTCCGACGCTCTCCTACTTGAGAAGGTCAGGAATTTCTTTGACTGTCTAAGTCCTGAAAGTGAGTTCCAATAATCTTCCACCTGAAGATTTATCCACTTAAAAATACCATCCTTAATGAAGCCTTTACCTACTCCACAGAATGGTTCCGGGCCAATCATTGGTGAGCTGGCTCCCCGCTTAGCTAGCTGGTCAGCCGATTCATTACCCGGAATACCCTCATGTCCTGGCACCCACATCAGGGTTAGACTATTATGATGTGCCAGCTCTTTAAGAAGAGTATAACAGTCCCACACAAGCCTAGAACGGAAACAATAAGATTTCAGCCCTAACAGTGCCGCGTGGCTGACAGATAGGATAATAACTGTAGCATAACGCTATTTCCTTGGCTGTCAACGTCTTCTCAATTTTTTGCACTAAATTGTGAAGAGCGCTAACAGTCGATTTGCCAGCTTGATAAGCGAATTGATATTTGTTGAGCCGGCTGAAAGCAGCAGAGCTCCTTATGTATCTGTCTAATACCTTTTCCATAGATTTAAGTTTAAGTTGTTGGGGATAAAGTAGTATTACGTGTGTGCGTGTCATATGTCCTTTATTAAGGACTGCCATTAGATTGCTACTCAAACCTAAAAGACAATATTCAGTGTTTAACTTCATACCTTGAACTGGGTAAGTCATCGAAAAAAAATGTCCTTTTTGAAGGACTTTCACATGGGAGGTGCAGGAAGGACTCACTCGACTTCTTACATATTTTCCTTTTCCTTGGAACCATTCAAAAATTAATGTGTACAAAATTTCAAATTCGTAGCTTGAAGCGTTCAAAAGTTATCGAAAAATATTGTTGAACACGTGTCTTAAGGACATTTTGTATGGCAGCTACCAGAAGGAGTAAAAGAATTTCGCTGATTAGTAAACTCGAACTTCGTTTTTACTCAAAACTAATTTGTACAAAATTTCCAATTCATAGCTAAAAGATTACTTGAGTTATAGTAAGTTCCGTAAATTAAGTGAAGACGTTTTGACAGGATGGCAGCTACACGAAGGACTAATAGGATTTTCTTCATAATCATACATTCAGCTCTAACTATTGGAAAAATAACACATACAAAATTTCAAAGACGTAGCTTAAACCCTTCTAGAGTTATCGGCCAATATTCTTAAACATGTGTTTTAAGGACATTTTGTATGGCAGCTACCAGAAGGAGTGAAAGGATTTCGCTGACTAGTAAAGCCGAACTTTCTTTTCACTCAAAACTTATTTGTACAAAATTCCGAATTCGTAGCTAAAAGATTACTTGAGTTATAATGAGTTTCGTAAATTAAGTGAATACATTTTGACAGGATATTTGTATGGCAGCTACACGAAGGACTAACAGGATTTTCTTCATAATCATACAGTTAGCTCCAACTATTGGAAAAATAACACATACAAAATTTCAAAGTCGTAGCTTAAACCCTTCTGAAGTTATCGACCAATATTCTTGAACACGCGTTTTAAGGACATTTTGTATGGCAGCTACCCGAAGGAGTAGGACGATTTTGCCCGTTAACGAACTTAGCCTTACAAATTCAACCAAACACCCAGATTCAAAATTTCATGATCCTAGGTGAAGGCGTTCTTGAGTTATCGTGTTCACGGACAGACGGACGGACGGACGGACGGACGGACGGACGGACAGACGGACGGACGGACGGACGGACGGACGGACGGACGGACGGACGGACGGACGGACGTCAAGCGGATTTGACGTTTTTGGCCACAAATAAACAAAAAATAATATATAACTTTTTTTCGTCCGAGGCTTGGTTCTATGCGTTACAAACTTTTCGGCTGGATTAAACTTATAATACTCTATATGATTTCATCTAGAACATAAATATTGTTGAACACATGTTTTAAGGACATTTTGTATTTTGTAAGGAGTAAAAGGATTTCGCTGATTAGTAAACTCGAACTTCGTTTTTACTCAAAACTAATTTGTTCAAAATTTCCAATTCATAGCTAAAAGATTACTTGAGTTATGGTAAGTTCCGTAAATTAAGTGAAGACGTTTTGACAGGGTATTTGTATGGCAGCTATACGAAGGACTAACAGAATTTTCTTCATAATCCAACTATTGGAAAAATGACACATACAAAATTTCAATGTCGTAGCTTAAACCATTCTGAAGTTATCGACCAATATTCTTGAACACGTGTTTTAAGGACATTTTGTATGGCAGCTACCCGAAGGAGTAGGACGATTTTTCCCGTTAACGAACTTAGCCTTACAAATTCAACCAAACATCCAGATTCAAAATTTCAATATCCTAGGTGAAGTCTTTCTTGAGTAATCGTGTTCACGGACAGACGGACGGACGGACGGACGGACGGACGGACGGACGTCAAGCGGATTTGAGGTTTTTGGCCACAAATAAACAAAAAATACTATATAAAACTTGTTTTTGTCCGAGGCTTGGTTCTATGCGTTACAAACTTTTCGGCTGGATTAAACTTATAGTACTCTATATGGTTTTTTTTTGGTTTGAATTTTTTTGCAATAAAATGATAAAATAAAACACCATTAGGATGGATCTTCTCGGTTGAAGACCTTCCGCCCCCTCATTCCTCTCTTTAGGGGCCGTATTTTAATATTTTCTAAAAGGACAGATATGGCTATGATAGGGTGGGCTAGACAGCGCACAACAACAGCGCCAGTCTAGTTGAAGGGAGTTTTCTCAGTCTCTCATGAAATTGCGCCCAGAATATTGAAAGATTTTTTTTAATAAGGACTCAGAAAAACCTGAATGACAAGGAAACAAAGTGGTTGTTTTTATCTATTTGGTACAGTTTTTTGCGTAGGACCCACAGGAAAAGGACATGGAAGTGCTGAATGACTGCGTCACGCAGAAAAACCGTTACATGCTGAACAGATTCAGGGGGTGATTCTGCGCCAAATCTGAAAGGAATGGGACAGCTAGGGCACACGACATCGAAACAAGGAGATAACCACGTTTTGGGTTTATGAAAATCTTTAAAGCTACAGCAGCAAGTGCTCCCAAGGTCCGTGAGACGACCTTGAGCCTTGAGGTAGCCAAGAGAAACGTGAAAAAAAGGGAAGAGGCAAGGGCTGAAACCAAGACTCATCGGGAATTCACACAGCTTTTGAAGATATGGCAGAAGTTTGGGTAAGTTGACTGTATCCCTGCTTGGCCAGTGTCCTTCACGTCCCAACGCCCTCGTACTTTATACAGAGCGCCTTTGAACGTGAAAGCTGCCTCCGGAACTTAAGACTTTCTTTGAATGGGTTGCGGGGGTGTTTCGCTCTCCAAAGCGACTTAAATTTTTGAGGACAACTAAAATATAAACTAGAAGGAAGTCAGACTCCTTCACACAACGTTAAAAACATTCGAAAGACTTTTAAATTAAAGTTAAGGCTGCCACAGAATCGAAACGTGAAAAAAAAATCTGCCAATGGTCTGGGCGAAACTTTATTATTTTTCGGGTCAAAGTTCGGGAGCGGTCAAAGTCGGAGCATATCATCAGTTTCGAGATTATGAAGTTTCTTGGAAAGTTAATTTTGTTCTTAAAATAAAGATTTTTAGCCAATTAAACATTGAAAAAGCCCCTGTAGACTATACGAATTTCGGTATATTATGTACACTAAAATCCCATAGAAGAAAAAACGAATTTGTTGCCTTATCAGACTTAAGAGATATGACGAATTGTTAAAACGTATACAAACTCATTACTTCCCCTTGGGGTTTGAATTTCGAAAACGATTTCATAAGAACCAACTTCACATCTCACGAGGGATTTTGAAAAATTTGTGAAAACGTAAGCAAACTCTTCACACCCGTTTGGTTCTTGAAATTCGAAAAATCGTGAATTAAGTTTTTAAGTCATTACATCAAATGCCGTAATAACCAATTTTATATCTCATCAGAACTAAGGGATGGCAAAATTTGTGAAAACATATGCAAACCCTTGGGGGTTGAATATCCAAAAATTGAGAAATGGGTTTGTAGGCGATTATATAAAAAGTCTGTGGAAATGAAAAGCGATCTAATATCTCATTAAACCTAAGAAATATGTCGAACCTTTGACAAGCATACAACAGGATTGAAAATCTGAAAATACTGAAATAGACATTTTGGTTCTTATATAGGAAACCTTAGGAACTAAAAGTGAATTCGATATCTCCTCAGATCTAAGCAATATGTAGGAATCTGTGAAAATATCTGCAACCTCCTTACACCAACTTGGGGTTATCCAAAAATCCTAAAAGGCGTTAATAGATAAATATGAAAACAGCACGAGAAAGTAAAAACAATTGAATTACTTATCACGTCTAAAGGATATGACGGAATTTGTGAAAGCTTGTTCAACCCTTTTATATCCTCTTAGGGGCTGAAAAAGGAAAAAACTTAAAAGCAAGTTTTAGGCGATTATTACGCAAGCCCGTGAAAGTGTAAAGATATGCGATATTTGATCAGACCTGGAGGATATGGCATAATTCGTGAATAAGTATACAATCCCTTTACACCCCCTTAGGGGTCGAATTTCAAAAAATCCTGAAAATACTTTCTAGGTATTTATATGAAGAACCCGTAGAATAAAAATGAATTAAATATTTGGGAAGACCTAATAGATATGACGAAAATCGTGAAAATATATGCATTCCATTTTCACTGATACATTTTTTCGCTCCCCCTTCCGAACGCCGATGGATATTTTAAATTTTTTTTTATCTAAATTACTTTTCTAGTTGATTCACGTATACATACCAAATTTCAACTTTGTAGCATAAGCCGTTCTATAGATAGGAAAAACATCCCCCACCCCGTACCATACTACCCCTATAAAAAATTATATTTTTCCAAGATGCTACTACTATAGTTCTATCTAAATACCAAGTTTCAGCTTTATATCATTATAGGTTTTCGAGATATAAAAATCGGAACTTTTTCCTTTTCACCCACCCCCACCCTCACCCCCTACACCCTCACCCCCAAAATTTTTTCTGATAGGGGTCTATTAGACCCACATACGGTAAAAATTTTAAGCATCTACCTTACACTGTTCTTGAGATATGAGACATGATTTTTTCGAAATATTCGCATCCCCTCCACTTTCATGATCCACCGCCCCCCAAAAAAATTTTACTTTCATCAAACTTCATTTGTCAGCCTTTATACAGAAACCGAATTTTATTTGTCTAGTACAATTGGTTCGTGAGATATCATAATCTAAAGTTTTTTACCCCGCACCCTCGTACGCCACTACCCCAACTCAAAAATTTGTTTGCGATCTATTCTCCTAGTATACCTACAGATATTCATTAAGTTTCAATTTTGTAACTTTAACCGTTTAGGAGATATGGATTTTAGAATGTGTCGATTTCGGCTTTTTTGCGTTTCGGACGCACTATTTTTCCCCCCACTCCCACACTCCTTCACCCATATTGACAATTTTTATGCAAATGGGTCCATTACCAAAGTTCTATATAAATTCCAAATTTCAGCCTCCTAGCATAAGTGGTTGCTGAGATCTAAAAACCAAAATTTTCCGTCTAAAACGCTTCCCCCTCCTCCCCTCTCACACCCCCACCACTCAGAATTTGGTCACTTCAAGGGGCCTACCCACTCTATTCATAAAAAAAAATTCAATTTAATATCTCAAACCGTTTGGGAGCTACGAGCCTTCAAACGATTTTGGGTACGGCGGACGGAGTACGGCGGACAGACGGACTGAAATTTTTTTTTGCTTTTTTCGTGTCTACGAGTCATGAAACGCAAAAAAAAAATTTTTTAGGGTAGCAAATTTTTTTTTTTTAAAAATCGATAACAATACTGTATTATTAGAAAACATTAAAGTAAAATAACAACAAAAAGCGAAACTTCTCCACTTACCAAAAATGCACTACAAAAATACCGGTAACATCCCCCCCGTTTCCACACAAATCGACACCTAATAAAACTGCCGCGCCGACTCAAGAACAACCGAACCGAAAACTGCCGTCGACTCACTCGAAAAAAATCTTGGAAAAAATTATCGCCACCAGCCACCACCGGCCAGCAACCACTCGACTTAACCTAACTTTTCATACACAATTTTCGCGCGGATTTTTACACACATTTTCCATAGATTCCGTCCTGATAATGCGGTAATTTGAACGCGCGACACTTTGCGGTCCGTTCGAAACTATTTTCCCGGAAAATGGAGCAAATTTCCCGGGAAAAATGACGAAAAACGCGAAAGTTTACGCGGAAAGACGCAGCTGACTTGAACAGTGAAGAAAAAACTCAAGGAAGAAAACGAACACGAACGAAGTGAAGCGAGACAGCCCGATCGGTGAAGAAAACATTGACAGATGGGAGCAAAAACACTGAAAATTCTGGTGGAAACATACGCTGAATGTAAGTCGCAGGTTGGTGTCCAGGCTTTAATTTAGTTTTTGTATCGGCTTTTTCTGGTCTCGGCTAGAGGCAAACATCCGCTTTTTCAATTTTACTTTATTATTTTTTAATAATAAAGTATTGTGATCGACCTGAAATTTCAAAAAAGTTTGCTACCCTGAAATTTTGTATTTACACGTTTTAGGACTAGTAGACCCCAAAAAAGCAAAAAAATAAAAAAAATGACCGTCTGTACGCCGTACGCCGTCCGCCGTACGCCGTACGCAAAATCGTTTGAAGGCGCGTAGCTCCCAAGCCCGTTGAAATATTAAATTGAAATTTTTATGGTGGGTAGATTGGGTGAACCCCTACAACTGGTATATTTTTGAGGGGTGGGGTTACAAGGGGAGAGGAGAGGGGAGCGTTTTAGACGAAAAATTTTGGTTTCCAGATCTCAGAAACCACTTATGCTAGGAGGCTGAAATTTGGAACTTATGTAGTACTATGATAGTGGACTCATTTGCAAAATTATCGATAAGGGTTGAGGGGTGTGGAAGTGGAGGGGAAAACAATGAGTCAAAAACGCTAGAAAGCCGGGATTGAAACATTCTAAAATCCATATATCCTGAACCATTGATGTCAGAAGATTGAAACTTTGAGGTTGCTCTTAGGGATACTTGAAGATTGGACAAGGGCTAAAATTTTTGAGGGGGGTGGTGGGGTGTAGGGGCGGGGGGTGAAAAACTTTGGATTACAATATCTTCCGAACCAATTACACCAGGAAGATAAAATTTAGTTTTTGTATATGGGATCACAAGAGGAGTCTACCAAAACTAAATTTTTTGAGGGGGGAGGTGGAGCACGAAAGTGGGGGGATAGCAATTTCTCAAAAAATTTCATTTTTATATCTCAGAAACCGTATCAGATATGATCTTGAAAATTTTACAGGAGTTGGGGTCGGTAGACCTCTAGTAGGGAAAAAAAATTTAGTGGTGGGGATGTAGGGGGTGATGGTGAAAAGGGGTAGAAAGAAAAAAATTTTGATTTTTATTTCTCAAAAACCGTAATGAGTGGAAAACTAAAAATTTAGGATTATATAGAGCAACTCTAGAGACATCCCAGAAAAATGAAATTTTTCATAGGGGTAGCAAGGTACGGGGGTGAGGGGTGGTTTTTTATATCTCAGAAACGGCTTATGCTAGAAAGTTGAAACTTGGTACGTATATGTAGATGTGCTATTAGAGTAACTAAAGCAAAAAAAAAGTTCAGATTTTTATTGGCGTTCAGATGTTGAGTAAAAAAAATTTACGTGAATCCACATTTTCACCAATTTCATTAAAACTTTTAGACATGTCAAACTATCAAAGCAATTTTACTTCTGCGGGCTATTCATATAAGCGCCTAATAATGTTCTTCAAATTTTTTAGATATCCAACCCCTAAGGGGGTGTAAAGTGGTTGTGTACATATTTACAAATTCTGATATATTCTTAAGGTATATTGAGATTTGGAATTCACTTTTACTTCTATAAGCTTTAAACTAATCGGGGAAAAACCCAATTTAAGTATTTTTCTCAATTAAACCACCTGGGGGTATTGTTCAAGATATCACTGATTCCGAAAATCTCTTAGGTTTAATGTGATCGAATTCGCTTTTAATACTATGAATTATTCTATTGATAAAAAAATACGCAAATAAATAAAAAAAATCGGCCAACAGTCTGGGCGCAACTTTATTATTTTATGGGTAGAAGTCCGAAACGTGTTTAATGATGAGATACGGTGTTGGGTACTATGCGACTGACAACCTAAAAAATAACCAGGAGGCTATTTGGAACGTTATTTTTTAGGTTATCAGTAGCATAGTACCCAACACCGTATCTCATCATTAAACACGTTTCGGACTTCCACCCATAAAATAATAAAGTTGCGCCCAGACTGTTGGCCGATTTTTAATGCTGTTAACGGTTTTGAAAAAATCTGATGTGCATAGAGGGCGCTGATTTCGGTTTTCCGTTATTATTTTAACAGCCTTTTTTTTGGAGTTTGTTTGTGGGCGAGGAGGTGGGTTAGGGGTAGAGATGGGTAACTCAGATCTGAGCCGGCTCAATGAACCGGCTCAAGCAGAAGATCCAACTGAGCCGGTTCAACGAATCTAAGCCGGTTCAACGGATCTTTACGGTTCAACGGTTCAACAGATCTCGACGGTTCAACAGATCTGCACGGCTCAGCAGATCTTTACGGATCTTTGCGGTTCGCGGATCTCGACGGCTCAACAGATCTTGACGGATCTTTGCGGTTCACGGATCATCACGGCTCCTGTATCTTTAAGGTTCGCGGATCTTTGAGATGATGATGATGGAGGATGGATGATGGAGGATGAATGATGGTGGATGGAGGGTGGAGGATGGAGGATGGAGGATGGAGGATGGAGGATGGAGAATGGAGAATGGAGAATGGAGGATTGAGGATTGAGGATTGAGGATTGAGGATTGAGGATTGAGGATTGAGGATTGAGGATTGAGGATTGAGGATTGAGGATTGAGGATTGAGGATTGATGATTGATGATTGATGATTGATGATTGATGATTGATGATTGATGATTGATGATTGATGATTGATGATTGATGATTGATGATTGATGATTGATGATTGATGATTGATGATTGATGATTGATGATTGATGATTGATGATTGATGATTGATGATTGATGATTGATGATTGATGATTGATGATTGATGATTGATGATTGATGATTGATGATTGATGATTGATGATTGATGATTGATGATTGATGATTGATGATTGATGATTGATGATTGATGATTGATGATTGATGATTGATGATTGATGATTGATGATTGATGATTGATGATTGATGATTGATGATTGATGATTGATGATTGATGATTGATGATTGATGATTGATGATTGATGATTGATGATTGATGATTGATGATTGATGATTGATGATTGATGATTGATGATTGATGATTGATGATTGATGATTGATGATTGATGATTGATGATTGATGATTGATGATTGATGATTGATGATTGATGATTGATGATAGATGATTGATGATTGATGATTGATGATTGATGATTGATGATTGATGATTGATGATTGATGATTGATGATTGATGATTGATGATTGATGATTGATGATTGATGATTGATGATTGATGATTGATGATTGATGATTGATGATTGATGATTGATGATTGATGATTGATGATTGATGATTGATGATTGATGATTGATGATTGATGATTGATGATTGAAGTTTGATGATTGAAGTTTGATGATTGAAGTTTGATGATTGAAGTTTGATGATTGAAGATTGAAGATTGAAGATTGAAAATTGAAGATTGAAGTTTGATGATTGAAAATTGAAGATTGAAAATTGAAGATTGAAGATTGAAAATTGAAGATTAAAGATGGAATATTAAAGATTAAAGATTATAAATTGAAAAGAGGAGATGGAAGATATATTTAGGAAAAAGTATTACTGGACACCAAAACTCCAAAAAGAAAATTTACATTTTTCATTAATGGTATTTTCACTTTTAAGTCAATTTCAATTTGTTTTACTCTCCGCTCGATTCGAAATTAAAAGATAACGCTATCTCAAAATTTGCAGGGCTAAAGGGATTAAAACTCTCTTTTCGCGTTCATGTTTGACTGACGTGCGCTTCGCTCTTGCCATAGAAATATTTTCACTTTCGTTTAATATTTTATGTCTTTTAAAGAAACTCATTAATTTCTACTTTGCAACCTTTTCAATTATTTTTCCAACGATATATATTAAGGAAATAAGTCAATAATTGTTGAGTGTTTACTAAATTTTAGGGAATACACTCTTCGAAAGGTTAAAAATAATTAAGTATGTAAGAGGCTTTGAGATAAAATCTTTTAATATTTTTAGACATTCAATTGTTAAGCCGTCAAATCCAGGACTAGAGCCAAAATTTTTTAAAACTAGTTTCCTATTATTTCCCGCAATACCCAGCACTGCCTTAACATAATCAACTTTGAGTATTTTCATTAAAGCTCATAATTTATTCACAATTTTTTTTTTAAATTAGTTTTCGGTTTTTCAATATTAATCTGCAGTCTCCTTGTACGGCAGTGCAAAAGATCCACCTGGATCTTTTGAACCGGCTCAAAGAGCCGGTTCAATGAAAAGAACGAGATCCGGTGAACCGGCTCATTGAAAAGATCCGAATTTCCCATCTCTAGTTAGGGGAGTGTTTTAGTAGACAAATTTTGCTTTCTAGATCTCAGCAACGGCTTGGGCTAGAACGCTGAAACTTGGAATTTATGTAGAGTTTGAAGAGTGGAATAATTTTTTAAAAAAAATTGTCGATATCAGTGTAGGAGGATTGAAGGAGTGGGGAGAAAACAATGCGTCCGAAATACTCGAAAGCTGAGAGCGAAACATTCTAAAATCCATTTCTCCTAAGCGGTTGACGTCACAAAGTTTAAACTAGTTGTGTATTTGTAGTTATACTACTGACGGGAAATAAAATGTTGTGGCGGCTCAGTGGCGCGGTAAGGAGTGAAAAACTTTAGATTACAAAACTAGATGAAATACTGAACTCCGATTTATATTTTAGTTGGGATTATATCAAAAGAATGAGGAGTGCACATACAATTATTGCATGACCTTTTATTTACAGGTAGAAACTATTGTATAGTGGCTACGCGATGGATGGTTAACCGATTTCTTGAGCTATAGTGAGTTCCATAAATTAAGTTGGGACATTTTTACAGAATTTTTGTATGGCAACTACATGAAGAACTTACGGGATATTTTTCATATTAATATCTTCAGCTGCGACTATTATAAGATCAACGTATACAAAATTTTAAAGTCGTAACTTAAAGCGTTCTAAAGTTATCGTTCAATATTGGTGAACACGTGTTTTAAGAACTTTTGTATGACAGCTACCCGAGGAGTTGATGAATTGCGCTAATTAAAGAAGTCAGTCTTGCTTTTGATTTAAAACTAATTCCTGTAAAATTTTGAATCCCTGCTTTAACTTGTAATAGAGTTATAGTGGATTCTGTAACTTGTATACATTTTTGAAGGACTTTTGTATGCTGCTACACGAAGGACTCATTCGATTTGCATCATATTCGGAACTTTCGTTTCAAACATTGTAAACTTTAAGTATTCAAAATTTCAAGCTCCTAACTTGAAGCATTCGAGCAATAATTGTGAATACGTGTTTTAATGACTCTTGTATGGGAAGTACCCGAAGGAGTGGAAGGGTATTGCCCATTAACAAACTTAGCCTTACTTTTTCCATTTTACAGGTGGTGACAAAATTTCAACTTCCTAGGCCAACGCGTTCTTGAGTTATCGTGCAAACGGACGGACGGGCGGACGGACGGACAGACGGACGGACGAACGGACGGACGGACGGACGGACGGACGGACGGACGGACGGACAGACAGCAAGTGGATTTAGGGTTTCTGGCCACAACTAAACACAAAATAATATATAACTTTTTTTCGTCCGAGGCTCGGTTCTATGGGTTACAAACTTTTCGGGCTGGATTAAACTTATAATACTCTATATGATTTCATCTAGAGTATAAAAATAAGAAAACCTAATTTCATTGGTCTTTTGGGTTAAATAAATCTACTAGTCTTAACGGCTCAAATACAACGTTTGCACACTACACAAGTCCTCTTGCCACTAAGTCTCGGTTCTCCAGTCATAATATTGAAAAATAGTAGTTCACACGATATCTATCTGATATTTGCAAACTAAAATTAATTTAGAATCGGTTCATTATTTGTAGACTTTCTACACTGAAAAAGTACTGTTCTTAATATTAATGAATTCCTTTCATTAAAAAAAATTCTTCGGATTAATGGAAATATCATTACAACAATGTAGAAAATCATCAAATATTTTTCATGATATATGAATCGTACATTAATATTATCAATATCATTTCATTAAAAATATGATCATCAATTTGTATATATGGAAAGGGCACATATACTCTCAGAAATTAACACCTAGGAATTTTGATGCACGCCTTCATCATATTGATTAAAAAGTTCTTATAAACAATGCATCTTTGTTTGGTATTCGTAAAACTTATTGATTATATTAATGGTAATAATGAATACATTCATTATATTGAAGAAAATGAATATCGCACAACTCACGGTTTCTGCTGGCTGCTACGTTTTGTTAAGGTTCCCGCATACTAGTAAATAATCGTTGGCACGTAATCAAATGGTGTCAATTGTTCCGGTGAGAAACAGTTGCAGCAGCAGCAGCAGCAAATATTTCGCACAAGTGTATGGAAACCTTAATTCGTTTTCATATGGTATAAAAAGCCGAAATCATATCCAGTTCCACGTTCATAATATTAATGTTTAAATTCATCGTATTGATATCAATTTGTGTATTAATATTATGAACGCAGTTTTGATTACAGTGACAGGATTAATCGCAATTATGAATTTATACTTTAATATGAGGAACAACATTAGTAACATTAATTACTCTTTTCATCAATATTATGAATTCGTTCATCATATTATACTGAGAGTGACACAGTTAATAGTAGTAATGAATCAGTACTTTAATACAAATTACTGATTTTATCAATATTATGAACTCGATCATTGTAACAATGAATTTTTACATCATTTATGTTATTGTGTGAGTGTCCAAAGCAGACCGATAAATTATGAACGATTTTGCATAATATCATATTAATGAATACTTGCATCGGCTCAAAAGCAATGATTTTTTCATTATGATGATGAAGATTTTAATTAGTTGGATGTACCTTTTTGGTTGAGTACAAATGAACCACTTTCTTTGAAGTTATGGATACCTGTAGAAATATAACATACAAGAGACAATAGATTTACCAATATTGATGACTGTCATAGAGTTCCTTTATTTTTTGCATAATTCATTAATTATAATTTTTGCTAGATTGGTAGGTTACAGACACGTGCTGCAAAAATTTCAGTTCCTCCAAAGTCATTGTTACATGTTTACTGTGACAACCCGAACAACTCACTTATTATTGATATTAAAGTTTCCAGAGAAAAACAACAACCTTGCAATATTGTAGAGAGCTCTATTTACTTCTCGCATGTTCTAGACACTCTAAGTACTTCTGCCGCGTTCCACACAAACAACCGAATATGCTGGAAATTTCTCGACTTAACACATGCAGTATATAAATGCCACAGAGCCGAGGGCAACGTTTTTCTATTTTCATCGATAAAAGCGATCAAGTAGTAAATGAAAACGAATTATGTTTTACTTGAAAACCAGGCGGAATTATTTTACAATTATAATTTTACCTTTAATTTGCACCTAATATGTTTTTCAAATAAGATTTTTAAAATGGTGATAAATACGAATTTATGTATTCACACATTATTTATTATAAATTACAGTGTTTCTTACGAATTCTGGAACACATTTCGTCGTTGAAATCGCAATTGTGTTTAAGTAGCTCTTTAAATTTGCAAAGTTGAGTGCGGTATTAGGGCTACAAGTCTTCATGCGGGTTTTGGGCTATTTCATAAGATCATTTGGCGGGTTCTGCAGCCAACTATCTGGCAACTCTGATCCTGTTACTTTAATTAACATACCTTAAAATTTTGCATATTTGAAAACACAAAAATAAATGAACATATTTAAATAAAAAATGAATAAATGTTTAAAAAAAAAAAAACATAAATAAAAAAAATACAATTAACGCAATTATATTTTTTTCGTAGTTATGTTTGTCGAAAGGATGTATAAAAAACATACTGCAGTCACGATCGGCTGCAAGCCAATCGTATAATACTCTAGATGAATACTTAACTCCGATTTATATTGTAGTTGGGGATAAAGTAGAAATACGCGTGTGTATGTTGTATGTCCTTTATTAAGGACTGCCATTAGATTGCTATTCAAAACTAAAAGACAATATTCAGTGTTTAATTTCATATCTTAAACTGGGTAAGTCATCGAACAAAAATGTCCTTTTTGAAGGACTTTCGCATGGGAGGTGCAGGAAGAACTCACTCGATTCCTTACATGTTTATCCTTTTCCTTGGAACCATTGAAAAATGAACGTGTACAAAATTTCAAATTCGTAGCTTGAAGCGTTCAAAAGTTATCGAAAAATATTGTTGAACACGTGTCTTAAGGACATTTTGTATGGCAGGTACCAGAAGGAGTAAAAGGATTTTGCTGATTAGTAAACTCGAACTTTGCTTTCACTCAAAACTAATTTGTACAAAATTTCGAGTTCATAGCTAAAATAATACTTGAGTTATAGTGAGTTCCGTAAATTAAGTGAAGGCTATTTGACAGGATATTTGTATGGCAGCTACACGAAGGACTAATAGGATTTTCTTCATAATCATACATTTAGCTCCAACTATTGGAAAAATAACACATACAAAATTTCAAAGACGTAGCTTAAACCCTTCTGAAGTTATCGGCAATATTCTTGAACACGTGTTTTAAGGACATTTTGTATGGCAGCTACCAGAAGGAGTAAAGGAATTTCGCTGATTAGTTAAGTCGAACTTTCCTTTCACTCAAAACTAACTTGTTTAAAATTCCGAATTCGTAGCTAAAAGATTACTTGAGTTATAGTGAGTTTCGTAAATTAAGTGAATACATTTTGACAGGATATTTGTATGGCAGCTACACGAAGGACTATCAGAAGGAGCATGAAAGTGGAGGGGATAAGAATTTTTCTAAAAAATCACGCCTTACATCTCAAGAGTGGTGTAAGATAGATGCTTAAAATTTGTATCAGAAGTAGGCTTAATGAACCCCTAGCAGAAACAACAAATTTGAGTGATGAAGTTGGGGGAGGGTGAAAAGGAAAAAGTTCTGATTTTTGTATCTCGAGAACCTATAATGACATAAAGCCGAAACTTAGTATTTAGATAGAGCTATAGTAGTAGCAAAATATAATTTTTTTAAGGGGTAGTATGGTACGGGGGAGGGGGGGGGTGTGGTTTTTCCTAACTATAACTTATGCTAGAAAGTTGAAACTCGGTACGTGTATGTAAATTAACTTAAATACTTTATTATTAAAAAATAATAAAGTAAAAGTAATACCAACTAAAAATTTAAATATCCACTGGCGTTTGGAAGGGGGGCAAAACAAATTATCAATGAAAGTGGAATGCATATATTTTCATGATTTTCGTCATATCTATTAGGTCTTTCCATATATTGAATTCATTTTTATACTCTAGATGAAATCATATAGAGTATTATAAGTTTAATCCAGCCCAAAAGTTTGTAACGCATAGAACCAAGCCTCGGACGAAAAAAAGTTTTATATTATTTTTTGTTTACTTGTGTCCAAAAACCTGAAATCCGCTTGACGTCCGTCCGTCCATCCGTCCGTCCGTGAACACGATAACTCAAGAACGCCTTCACCTAGGATCTTGAAATTTTGAATCTAGGTGTTTGGTTGAATTTGTAAGGATGAGTCCGTTAACGGGCAAAATCGTCCTACTCCTTCGGATAGCTGCCATACAAAATGTCCTTAAAACACGTGTTCAAGAATATTGGTCGATAACTTCAGAAGGGTTTAAGCTACGACTTGGAAATTTTGTATGTGTTATTTTCCAAATAGTTCGAGCTAAATGTATGATTATGAAGAAAATCCTGTTAGTCCTTCGTGTAGCTGCCATACAAATATCCTGCCAAAATGTCTTTACTTAATTTACGGAACTTACTATAACTCAAGTAATCTTTTAGCTATGAACTGGAAATTTTGTACAAATTAGTTTTGAGTAAAAACAAAATTCGAGTTTACTAGTCAGCATAATCCTTTCACTCGTTCTGGTAGCTGCCATACAAAATGTCCTTAAGACACGTGTTCAACAATATTTTTCAATGACTTTTGAACGCTTCAAGCTACGAATTTGAAATTTTGTACACGTTCAATTTTAAATGGTTTCAAGGAAAAGGATAAATATGTAAGAAATCGAGTGAGTCCTTCCTGCACCTCCCATGTGAAAGTCCTTCAAAAAGGACATTTTTTTACGATGACTTACCCAGTTCAAGATATGAAATTAAACACTGAATACTGTCTTGAGTAGCAATCTAATGGCAGTCCTTAATAAAGGACATACAACATGCACACACGTAATTCTACTTTATCCCCAGGTAGGTAGGTAGGTACGCGTGGCTGCCCGTGAGAACACGGACACACTTAGACCTAAAAGGTCCGTTGTGTTACCACAGGATCATCGAATCCGGTCCTACTCGTCGAACCATTTAGAGCTTGCAATGAAGCGTTGGATTCTCGCGACCTCCACTGAGGCAAGGTCACCGAGACAGTTGAAGAAGTAAGCTCCGAGATGAGCTTTCCTTCTGGCTGATAGAGCTGGACAGGTACAGAGAAGGTGAAGGACTGTCTCCTCCTCCTCCTCATCCAGGCAGCTTCTACAGAAGTCGTTTGAGAAGAGACCGAGTCTTTTAGCATGTCGACCTATAAGACAGTGTCCGGTCAGGACACCGATTGTGGTGCTGTTATTCGCCCTTTTGAGCAAAGTCAGCTTTTTGGAGCGTTTTAGATCCAGCTCTGGCCAGATCTGTCTCGCAGTGTGACATGTAACACCATCTGCCCATCTTGAGTTGGTTTTCTCAATTGAGTCTAATCCCAGTAGCAGTTTACATGTAGAGAGAGGCACACCCAGATTCCGATGTTCCGGCATAATCTGAAGGGTAGTACCGCGTCGAGCGAGTTCGTCAGCCATGCAGTTCCCTGGAATATCCCTGTGTCCTGGCACCCAGCACAGAAGAATACTGAACTGTTCGGCCATCTCCTTAAGAGATGATCGACATTCTGCGGCGACCTTTGATGTTGTCGAGGCCAATTCCAGGGATTTTATTGCCGCTTGACTGTCTGTGAAAATGCTAATATCCCTAGTAGATATTACATTACACCTCAGCCAGGACAAGGCCTCCTTGATCGCCATAAGCTCCGCCTGAAAGACACTACAGTGGTCCGGAAGGCGGAAGGAGCTGCTAATGTTAAGCATATCAGAGAAAACACCTCCACCTACCCCGCCTTCAGTTTTGGAGCCGTCCGTATATATGTGGGCGGACTCTTCCGTCCGTACCGAATCCCTTTCCCATTCTAGACGGGTTGGGATGGTTGTTAGGAAATTTTTCTATCATAACTGGGAGGGGTGTAGTCGGTGTTTTCAGGAATGTTATTGAAATGATTCAAGATTGTTGAGTGACCTGCATATATGCCAGTCCACTGTGTAGAGGCCCTAAGTCGAATGGCTGCATTGGCTGCCATTTGCTTGCCAAAAATGTCTAGGGGTGACAGACTGAATAGCATGTCTAGTGCTGCAGAGGGAGTTGTTCTCAGAGCTCCACTGATGCATATGCATGCTGATCTCTGTACCTTCCCTAGGGTGGTGCAGTTAACTGCTTTGTTTAAGGCCGTCCACCAGACAATAACACCATACATAAGTATCGGTCTGATGACGGACACGTAGAGCCAATGAACAATCCAGGGTTGCATACCCCATTTTTTGCCAATGGCCTTTTTGCACGAGTAAAGCGCAACTGTTGCTTTTTTTACCCGTTCCTGAATGTTAGGTTTCCAGTGAAGTTTCCTGTCCAAAATAAGACCCAAATAATTTTGCACTATCGCCGAAAACTAGACTAGTACCATTTAGAGTAGGAGGGTCTACGTGAGGAATTTTATATTTCCTGGTGAAGAGGACTAATTCTGTTTTGCGTGGGTTCACACCCAACCCGCATTCAGCTGCCCATTTGGAGAGGATAGAGAGAGCATTTTGCAATATCTCACTCAGCGTGTTGAGGTACTTTCCCGAGACAGCAATTGCAACATCATCTGCATAGGCAATCACTCTGCAGCCCGCCCCTTCCAGTCTCAATAGTAGTTTGTTGACCTCTAAATTCGAAAGAAGAGGGGAGAGCACACCACCTTGTGGTGTACCTCTGCTGACAAACCTTCGAGAGGAGGACTCGCCCAGCTTTGTGTTCACAATCCTGGATGTTAACATCAAATTGATCAGCGCGCCAAGCAAGGACTTTATCCCCAACTACAATATAAATCGGAGTTCAGTATTCATCTAGAGTATTATACGATTGGCTTGCAGCCGATCGTGACTGCAGTATGTTTATACTCTAGATGAAATCATATAGAGTATTATAAGTTTAATCCAGCCGAAAAGTTTGTAACGCATAGAACCAAGCTTCGGACGAAAAAAAGTTATATATTATTTTTTGTTTATTTGTGCCCAAAAACCTCAAATCCGCCTGACGTCCGTCCGTCCGTCCGTCCGTCTGTCCGTGAACACGATAACTCAAGAACGCCTTCACCTAGGATCTTGAAATTTTGAATCTGGATGTTTGGTTGAATTTGTAAGGCTAAGTTCGTTAACGGGCAAAATCGTCCTACTCCTTCGGGTAGCTGCCATACAAAATGTCCTTAAAACACGTGTTCAAGAATATTGGTCGATAACTTAAGAAGGGTTTAAGCTACGACTTTGAAATTTTGTATGTGTTATTTTTCCAATAGTTGGAGCTAAATGTATGATTATGAAGAAAATCCTGTTAGTCCTTCGTGTAGCTGCCATACAAATATCCTATCAAAATGTATTCACTTAATTTACGAAACTCACTATAACTCAAGTAATCTTTTAGCTACGAATTCGGAATTTTAAACAAGTTAGTTTTGAGTGAAAAGGAAGTTCGAGTTAACTAATCAGCGAAATTCTTTTACTCCTTCTGGTAGCTGCCATACAAAATGTCCTTAAAACACGTGTTCAAGAATATTGGTCGATAACTTGAGAAGGGTTTAAGCTACGACATTGAAATTTTGTATGTGTTATTTTTCAAATAGTTGGAGCTAAATATATGATTATGAAGAAAATCCTGTTGGTCCTTCGTGTAGCTGCCATACAAATATCCTGTCAAAATGTATTGACTTAATTTACGAAACTCACTATAACTCAAGTAATCTTTTAGCTACGAATTCGGAATTTTAAACAAGTTAGTTTTGAGTGAAAAGGAAGTTCGAGTTAACTAATCAGCGAAATTCTTTTACTCCTTCTGGTAGCTGCCATACAAAATGTCCTTAAAACACGTGTTCAAGAATATTGCCGATAACTTCAGAAGGGTTTAAGCTACGTCTTTGAAATTTTGTATGTGTTATTTTTCCAATAGTTGGAGCTAAATGTATGATTATGAAGAAAATCCTATTAGTCCTTCGTGTAGCTGCCATACAAATATCCTGTCAAATAGCCTTCACTTAATTTACGGAACTCACTACAACTCAAGTATTATTTTAGCTATGAACTCGAAATTTTGTACAAATTAGTTTTGAGTGAAAACAAAGTTCGAGTTTACTAATCAGCAAAATCCTTTTACTCCTTCTGGTAGCTGCCATACAAAATGTCCTTAAGACACGTGTTCAACAATATTTTTCGATAACTTTTGAACGCTTCAAGCTACGAATTTGAAATTTTGTACACGTTCATTTTTAAATGGTTCCAAGGAAAAGGATAAATATGTAAGGAATCGAGTGAGTCCTTCCTGCTCCTCCCATGTGAAAGTCCTTCAAAAAGGACATTTTTGTTCGATGACTTACCCAGTTTAAGATATGAAATTAAACACTGAATATTGTCTTTTAGTTTTGAGTAGCAATCTAATGGCAGTCCTTAATAAAGGACATACAACATACACACGCGTTCTACTTTATCCCCAACTACAATATAAATCGGAGTTAAGTATTCATCTAGAGTATTATACGATTGGCTTGCAGCCGATCGTGACTGCAGTATGTTTTTTTTCTGTGATTTGTACACAATTTCTGAGTAGGAAAAAAAATTAAAAATGTATGGCTTTCGTAGCAATATCTGTACTGTAATCAGAAGCGTCATTGGTATGATTCCATTCAATTATTTCTTAGCTTGACAACTAAATTACATTTTTTCTATTTTCTTTTTTATCTATCACTCATAAATTGAACTATATTACGAAATTCTACAAAGTTATTTTTAGGAGCACAACAAACGGATACCATGCAAAATAATAATTATTATATTTTGGTGTGTATGAGTAGAGTATGCTGTAAAAGAAATTTTTGCTGAATAACTTAACTCAAATATAAATATTCGCTCCGATAAGATCGCACCCTATATTTTCACGCTATTAGGAAAATTTCCACAGAACTTCTTCAGTCGTCTCTTGGCAGTGGAGCACAAAAGCAATAAAAATTAAATTCAATAAGAAATATTCGCGATAAAGTATAGCGGACATGATCTCCTCACTTAGTTGCAATTTGAAGCTATCAGTTACAAATTGTTCGCGATTGAATACGCTATGCGGTGCCGTTCGTCAGCTGAGCTCCAAAGAAATATTCAAGCGTGAAGATAAGTACGGCGCCCACAACTATCATCCGATACCGGTGGCTATCTCGAAGGGACAAGGTGTTTTCGTTTGGGATGTCGAAGGGAAGCGATATTTCGATTTTCTAAGTGCTTATTCTGCTGTAAATCAAGGACATTGCCATCCGAAAATAGTCGCAACGCTAGTGAAACAAGCGCAACAGCTGACTTTAACTTCCAGGTACGAACGCTTAGAGACACCGGGATTAAAGCGGTTTTTGTTTATAATTCAAAGCTTAATCACTTTATAGAGCCTTCTACAATGACACCTTAGGCGAGTTCGAAAAGGTGACCACCGAATTATTTGGATATGATAAACTGTTACCCGTGAATACAGGCGTGGAGGCCGCTGAAACTGCGTGTAAATTATCAAGAAAATGGGGTTACATGGTGAAGAAGATTCCAAACAATAAAGCTAAGGTATACACCATTAGTGAATCACTAGTTAGAGCACTTTTGATGCATTCAACTTCCAATAGATTGTATTCGCAAAAGGAAACTTCTGGGGAAGGACCTTAGCAGCAATATCTGCTTCGGATGATCCTCAAAGCTATGAAGGATTTGGACCGTACATGCCTGGATTCTCGCATGTGCCTTACAATGACGTAGGGGCTGTGGAGGTAAATCATTTTATATTCCATCGTCATTAGAATATTTATCGCTGTAATGTCATAAGTCACTGAAAAGATAACGTAGAAGGTTGTAAATTTCTGAATTAGTTACGCGTTAATTCCATTATATTACATGAGATTGATATATTAAATTGATATGTTATCGAGTATTTTACGACTGGAAATTTTATAATCAGTTTGTTTGTTCGGAATTGAATCGAATTGCTTTTTAATTGAATCGGAACTATCTGACTACTTTTAATTTGATTTCAGCGCGCTTTGCAAGACCCGGATGTATGTGCATTTATGGTCGAACCAATCCAGGGTGAAGCCGGTGTAATTGTTCCGGACGAAGGATATTTGCGAAAAGTGCGGGAAATTTGCACGAAATACAACGTGCTCTTTATCGCTGATGAGATTCAAACTGGCTTAGCGCGAACAGGAAAGTTGCTGGCGGTTAATTACGAAGATGTTAGACCAGATATTTTAATATTAGGTGTGATAAAAATATATTTTGTACATACGGCACCATAAACAAATAACATTCTTATACCTACAGGTAAGGCTTTATCAGGGGGTGTGTATCCTGTCGCTGTAGCCTTAGCTGATGACAAAATAATGCTATGCATTAAGCCGGGCGAGCATGGATCGACCTATGGTGGAAACCCATTGGGTGCCCGTGTAGCAATAACAGCTTTGGAAGTTCTTATCGAAGAAAATTTAGCGGAAAATTCGGCAAAAATGGGCGAGTATTTGCGAACTGAACTGAGGAAATTACCGAAGGAAGTCGTTTCTTTAGTTCGAGGAAAGGGGCTGTTGAATGCTATTGTTATAAATTCAAGTAAGTAGATGTTTTTCTTATCATGACTTGTTACAGGAAATTTGACGAATTTTGATATTTCAGAATTCGATGCCTGGGATATTTGTATGAAATTGAAGGAGAACGGACTTTTAGCCAAGCCGACGCATGGAGATATAATACGTTTTGCACCGCCGCTGGTTATTAACCAGGAACAAATCAGTGAATGCGTCAATATTATTTCAAAAACAATAAATGACCTGAAATAACACAGAAATTTTATATGTATCTTTTATTTAAACACTTTTTGCAGTCAGTCTATAACTTTTCGAAAGCACGTAAGGCTCTTTAATTGGACAACGCAAAGGCCTGAAAAATTTTCACTGGCTAACGCGTGAATATTCGTTTCTTTTTATTGGAAAAAATTAGCTACCCCGAAAATTTTTTTTTCACATTTCAAGACTAGTAGACACGAAAAAAGCCAAACAAAATTCAGTCCGTCTGTCCGCCGTACGCCGAACGCAGAATCGTTTGAAGGCTCGTAGCTCCCAAACCCTCTGAGCTATTAAATTACATTTTTTTTTTATGAATAGACTGGGTAGGCCCCTTGAAGTGACCAAATTCTGAGCGGTGGAGGTGTGAGGGGGAAACGTTTTAGACAGAAAATGTTGGTTTTTAGATCTCAGCAACCGCTTATGCTAGGAGGCTGAAACTTGCAATTTATATAGAGCTTTGATAGTGGACATATTTGCATAAAAACTGTCAATATGGGTGAAGGGGTATGGGAGTGGGGTGAAAAATAATGCTTTCGAAACGCAAAAAAGCCCAGATCGACACATTCTAAAATCTATATCTCCGAAACGGTTAAAGTCACAAAATTGAAACTTAATGAATATCTGCAGGTATACTAGGAGACTAGATCAGAATCAAATTTTTGAGTGGTGACAGTGGCGTACGGAGGTGGGGGTGAAAAACTTTAGATTACGATATCTTACGAACCAAATGCGCTAGACAAATAAAATTCGGTTTGTGTATAAAGGTTGACAAATGAAGTTTGCTGAAGGTAACATTTTTTAAGGGGGCGATAGAGCATGAAAGTGGAGGTGAAACGAATTTTTATTTTTATCTCAAGAACAGTGTAAGATAGATGCTTAAAATTTTTTACCAGAAGTAGGCCTAATAGACTCCTAACAGAAAAAAATACTGTATTATTAAAAAAAAATAAAGTAAAATTCTGAGGGTGAGGGTGTAGAAGTTGAGGGTGAAAAGGAAAAGATTCCTATTTTTATATCTTGCTCCTATAATAATATAAAGCTAAATTTTGGTATTTAGATAGGACTATAGTAGTAGCATGTTGGAAACATTTAATTTTTTTTAGCGGTAGTATGGTACGAAGAGGGAGGGTGTTTTTCCTATATATAGAACGGCTTATGCTACAAATTTGAAACTCGGTCTGCATATGTAAATCAGCTAGAAAAGTAATTTAGATTAGACAGAAAAATATTCAAATATCCATTGGCGTTCGGAAGGGGGGGCAAACAAATTATCAGTGAAAATGGAAGGCATATATTTTCACGGTTTTCGTCATATCTATTAGGACTTTTCAAATATTAAATTCATTTTTATTCCACGGATTCTTCATATAGATACCTAGAAAGCGTTTTTAAGATTTTTTTTAATTCGACCCCTAAGGGGGTGGAAAGGCGATTGTATACTTATTCACGAACTCTGCCATATCCCTCAGGCCTGATCAGATATCGATTATCTTTTCACTTTCAAGGGCTTGCCTAATAATCGCCTAAAACCCGTTTTTAAGTTTTTTCCTTTTTGAGCCCCTAAGAGGGTATAAAAGGGTTGAACAAGTTTCACGAATTCCGTCATATCTTTTGGAAGTGATAAGAAATTGAATTGGTTTTTACTTTCTCGTGTTGTCTTCATATTTATTTATTAACTCCTTTCAGGATTTTTGGATGTTCAACCCCCAAGTGGGTGTAAGAAGGTTGTATATCTGATGATATATCGAATTCATTTTTACTTCCAAAGTTTTCCTATATAAGCGCTAAAAAGTCAATTTCAGTATTTTTAGATATTCAATCCTAAGCGGTGTAAGGGGTTGAATGATTTTCAATGCTTCGACATATTGCTTAGGTTTGATGAGATATTATATCGTTTTGCGCTTCCACAGACTTTTTATATAATCGCCTACAAACCCATTTTTGGATATTCAATCCCCAAGTGTTTGCATATGTTTTCATAATTTTTGCCATCAGTTAGTTCTGATGAGATATAAAATTGATTATTACGGCATTTGATGTAATTACCAAATAACAAATTTCCCTATTATTCGAATTTCAAAAACCATGGGGGTGTGAAGGGCTTGCTTACGTTTTCACAAATTTTTCAAAATGCCTCGTGTCTCATGAAATATCAAGTAGCTTCTGATGAAATCGTCTAAATACCCGTTCCACAATTTTTCCGAAATTCAAACCCCAAATGGAAGTAATGGGTTTGTATACGTTTTAACAATTCGTCATATCTCTTAATTCCCCTAAGGCAGCAAATTCATTTTTACTTCTATGGGCTTTTAGTGTACCTAATATACCGAAATTCGAATATTCTACACAGGCCTTTTCAATGTTTAATCGGCTAAAAATCTCTATTTTAAATATTTTTTTTTAAGAGCAAAACTAACTTTCCAAGAAACCTCATAATTTCGAAACAACTCATGATATACTCCGACTTTGACCGCCCCCAAACTTTGACCCGAAAATAATAAAGTTTCGCCCAGACCATTGGAAGATTTTTATACTCTAGATGAAATCATATGGAGTATTATAAGTTTAATCCAGCCGAAAAGTTTGTAACGCATAGAACCAAGCCTCGGACGAAAAAAAGCTATATATTATTTTTTGTTTATTTGTGCCCAAAAACCTCAAATCCGCTTGACGTCCGTCCGTCCGTCCGTCCGTCCGTCCGTCCGTCCGTCCGTCCGTCCGTCCGTCTGTCCGTGAACACGATAACTCAAGAACGCCTTCACCTAGGATCTTGAAATTTTGAATCTGGATGTTTGGTTGAATTTGTAAGGCTAAGTTCGTTAACGGGCAAAATCGTCCTACTCCTTCGGGTAGCTGCCATACAAAATGTCCTTAAAACACGTGTTCAAGAATATTTACCAATAACTTCGGAACGCCTAAAGCTACGACTTTGAAATTTTGTATGTGTTACTTTTTTAATAGTTGGAGCTAAATATATGAATATCAAGAAAATCCTGTTAGTCCTTCGTGTAGCTGCCATACAAATATCCTGTCAAAATGTCTTCACTTAATTTACGAAACTCACTATAACTCAAGTAATCTTTTAGGTACGAAATCGAAATTTTGTACAAATTAGTTTTTAGTAAAACCAAAGTTCTAGTTTACTAGTCAGAGAAATCCTTTCACTCCTTCTGGTAGCTTCCATACAAAATATCCTTAAAACAGGTGTTCAAGAATATTGGTTGATAACTTCAGAAGGGTTTAAGCTACGACATTGAAATTTTGTATGTATTATTTTTTCAATAGTTAGAGCTAAATATATAATTATGAAGAAAATTCTGTTAGCCCTTCGTGTAGCTGCCATACAAATATCCTGTCAAAATGTATTCACTTAATTTACGAAACTCACTATAACTCAAGTAATCTTTTAGCTACGAATTCGGAATTTTGTACAAATCAGTTTTTAGTAAAAACAAAGCTTGAGTTTACTTGTCAGCGAAATCCTTTTACTCCTTCTGGTAGCTGCCATACAAAATGTCCTTAAAATACGTGTTCAAGAATATTGGCCGATAACTTCAGAAGGGTTTAAGCTACGTCTTTGAAATTTTGTATGTGTTATTTTTCCAATAGTTGGAGCTAAATGTATGATTATGAAGAAAATCCTATTAGTCCTTCGTGTAGCTGCTATACAAATATCCTGTAAAAATACCTTCACTTAATTTACGGAACTTACTATAACTCAAGTAATCTTTTAGCTATGAATTCGAAATTTTGTACAAATTAGTTTTGAGTAAAAACAAAGTTCGTGTTTACTAATCAGCGAAATCCTTTTACTCGTTCTGGTAGCTGCCATACAAAATGTCCCTTAGGCACGTGTTCAACAATATTTTCGATAACTTTTGAACGCTTTAAGCTACGATTTTGATATTTTGTACACGTTCATTTTTAACTAATTCCAAGGAAAAGGATAAATATGTAAGAAATCGAGTGAGTCCTTCCTGCACCTCCCATGTGAAAGTCCTTCAAAAAGGACATTTTTGTTCGATGACTTACCCAGTTTAAGATATGAAATTAAACACTGAATATTGTCTTTTAGGTTTGAGTAGCAATCTAATGGCAGTCCTTAATAAAGGATATACAACATGCACACACGTAATTCTACTTTATCCCCAACTACAATATAAATCGGAGTTCACGATTGGCTTGCAGCCGATCGTGACTGCAGTATGTTTTATTTCCGCATCTAAGTCCCCAGATTTAGGCAACAGAATTACAGAATATTGAAAAACATTAACATCGCTCTCAAGATATTTCTTTGACACTTTTCAATTTATCAGCTGACTATAAGATGTCAAAAATTTGAATCTCTAGTTTATGATTGTAAGTCTTCAAGCAATGGAAAATTTAATAGCATAGGCAGGAAGTAAAAAAAAAGCTAATTAATTCCAAAGCTTGGTGAACATAATTTAAGGGTTGTTTGGTTTCAGTTGGATTCGCTCTCGATTTCGACCAAATTTAGAAGCCCAAAAAGTTTTAAAAATCTTTCACATTTATGAGGAATCTTCTAGCTTTGGATAATATTGTCACAATTTCGAGGTTATCCCTGTGCGAATAGATCCTGGTTGCCCCTCCTACAGAAACCACGCGCCTTGCATTTTTTTGTTTCGACAGAAATAGACGTGATTGAAAAACAGTTTTCTAGTTTCAACCTTTCAGACATACCTCATACACATTATTATATTAGATTTTCGTGTTGGAGTAGGTTTGGTCACCTCTGCCATTGAAGCCTCAATTGGGCCTATTGCGACGTCCCTTTGGATTTTCTATGGTTCCTCTTCGATCCCTGCGCTTTCAATGAAGCTTAGTATTTTTCGAAGAGGAATAGCCCAGAATTCCGATGATGAAGTCTTTTATGAGCAAGTTCCTCCATAGAGAATGTGCTCTGGTGTTTCGTCTCCATCATCGAAAATTCTGCATATTTTGCTCTCAGAGAGACTAATCCTATGGATATGATTCCTCATGTAACAATATGACTAGGGTTCGTGTCAGATGTAAGTATGAGTAGGTATATAGGTATACACATATAATCACACACATAATCAGAATTGAAAAATGCCGTTCTAGTTCTAAAATATGCTATGCTAAAAATATCGGGTCCGATAGTCGGATTTTAATATCGATATATCACTTTAAAAAATATCGGCCGATATTACCGATATATCGTTCAAAAAATATCGCTATTTCGACATGTCGATATTTTTTTAACATCCCTACTGCATAGTGTCCAGTATTGTTGTAGATAGTCTTTGGCAATACTGCTCAAGATCGCAGAATACGACGAAGAGCACGATTTTTGGTCGAAATTCATCATGAGCGACGAGGCCCATTTCCATCTGAACGGATTAATACATAAACAAACAAAATTTGCGCTTGTGTGGCACTGAGAAGTCCCGAATTACTCACGAAAATGCATTACATCCACTCAAAGTCACTGTATGTTGCGCCATTTACACATCGCTACCAATTTTTTCGAGCACGCTGTGGATAATGCGGTTACTGCGATTAATGGCATGATTATGAACAAAATCTCATTAGTCCTTCGTGTAGCTGTCATACAAATATCCTGTAAAAATGTCTTCACTCAATTTACGGAACTCACTATAACTCAAGTAATCGATCAGCCGCGAATTCAGAATTTTGTACAAATTAGTTTTGAGTGAAAAGAAAGTTCGAGTTTACTAGTCAGCGAAATATGGTAACTCCTTCCGGTAGCTCCCATACAAAAAGTCCTTAAAACACGTGTTCCAGAATATGTTCCGATAGCTTTTGAACGCTTCAAGCTAAAAATTTTAAATTTTACACACAATAAGTTTTAAATGGTTTTAGGTTAAGGGATAAATATGGCAGAAATCGATTGAGTCCTTCCTGCGAAGGTCCTTGAAAAAGGAAAAATTTACTTATGGAGTTTTTCCTAGTTTCATATATGAAATCGAACACTGATGATATTGTCTTTTAGTTTTAAGTACCAACCAAATAAGAGTCCTTAATGAAGGACAAACTGCAGGCGCACTTCTAATTTTGCTTTAATAAAAAGTAACGTTTCAAATCGCCTCCTGGTTATTCTTTAGGTTGTCAGTCGCATAGTAACCTACACCGTATCTCAGCATTAACCAAATTCCGGACTTCTACCCATTTCACTTATTCTACATTTTACTTATTCTACACTATTTGAATGTAATTTTTCAGTAAAGCTAGTATTACACTGTTTGACCAAGTGGTCAAATAAGCAATGTGAAATAGCGAATTTGACCGAGCGGATACTTTGAGATTAATTCGAATTCGCTATTTCGCCTTGCTTATTACTGCAAATTGACAACGAGGTCAAACAGTGGAATACTAGCCTAACAGTATCGTATGATTTATTGGTTACCTTTCTTGACTGTGGTAGTTACCCCGACTGCAAAATTATGAAGAGGAATCAGAATTCGTTTTACATGGAGTATAACATTACGGACAATAATTGGGTTCTTATTTTGTTTTTAATTATTTTTTTGCAATTTATTGAATATACATATAGACATGCATATGACACCAGTAAGCATTAATTACTTTATTATTTTTTAATAATAAAGTATTATGATCGACCTGAAATTTCCAAAAAATTTGCTACCCTGAAATTTTGTATTTACACGTTTTAGGACTAGTAAACACCAAAAAAGCAAAAAAAAAAAAGTTCGTCTGTCCGCCGTATACGCCGTACGCCGTCCGCCGTCCGCCGTCCGCCGTCCGCCGTCCGCCGTCCGCCGTCCGCCGTCCGCCGTCCGCCGTCCGCCGTCCGCCGTCCGCCGTCCGCCGTCCGCCGTACGCCGTACGCCGTACGCAAAATCGTTTGAAGGGGCGTAGCTCCCAAACCCGTTGAGGTATTAAGTTGAAATTTTTATGGTGGGTAGATTGGGTGCACCCCTACAGATGGTATCTTTTAAGGGGGTGGGGGTGTAAGGGAGGATGAGGGAGGATCGTTTTAGACGAACAATTTTGGTTTCCAGATCTCAGGAACCATTTCTGCTAGGAAGCTGAAACTTGGAACTTATCGATAAGGGTTGAGGGGTGTGGAAGAAACATTCTAAAATCCATATCTCCTGAACCATTGATGTCAGAAGATTGAAACTTTGTGGTTGCCCTTAAGGATACTTGAAGATTAAACAAGGGCTACAATTTTTAAGAGGGGTGGTGGGGTGTGGGGTTGGGGGGTGAAAAATTTTGGATTACAATATCTTCCGAACCAATTGCACCAGGAAGATGAAATTTGGTTTCTGTATATGGGATCACAGAGGAGTCTAATGAAAGTAAATTTTTTGAGGGGAGAGGTAGGGCACGAAAGTGGGGGATAGAAATTTTTCAAAAAATGTCATTCTTATATCTCAGAAACCGTATCAGATATGATCTTGAAAATTTTACAGGAGTCGGGGTCGGTAAACTTCTAGTAGGGAAAAAAATTTTGGTGGTGAGGTTGTAGGGGGTGATGGTGAAAAGGGGTAGAAAGGAAAAAAGGATTATATAAAATAAAATAAAATTGTTTATAGGGGTAGCAAAGTACGGGGGTGAGGGGTGGTTTTTTATATCTCAGAAACGGCTTATGCTAGAAAGTTGAAAGTTAGTACGTATATGTAGATGTACTATTAGATTAACTAAAACAAAAAAAAAGTTCAGATTTTTATTGGCATTCAGAGGTGGAGTAAGAAAAATGTCCGTGAATCCACATTTTCACGAATTTCGTTAAAACTTTTAGACATGTCAAACTATCAAAGCAATTTTACTTCTGCGGGCTATATATATAAGCGCCTAGTAACGTTCTTCAAATTTTTTTTATATCCAACCCCTAACGGGGTTGTAAACTGGTTGTGTACATATTCACGAATTCTTATATTTTCCTAAGTTATATTGAGATTTGGAAATCATTCAATTGCGCGATAGAAGTCCGAAACGTGTTTAATGATGAGATGCTGTGTAGGTTGCTATGCGACTGACAACCTGAGAAATAACCAGGAGGCTTTTAGGAACGTTATTTTTTAGGTTGTCAGTCGCATAGTAACCTACACCGCATCTCATCATTAAACTCGTTTCGGACTTCTACCCATAAAATAATAAAGTTGCGCCCAGACTGTTGGCAGATTTTTTATTTCAAGAGCTGAATAGCAACGAAAAATAATAGCCTTATTCAGACCAGCAGTTTCTTTATTAAGAAACCTTTTGTTCCTCAAGTCATACTCCCAATTAGCCTCTGCCGACAAAATATGGTAACTACATATTGCATTATACATTCTTGGCATTAAGATAAGAATAGCTGTGGGTGTTTCGCTCTCCACGCTTCCCAGGTAATGGCTGAAACGACTAATTAAAGTAATAAATGGTATAGTGTGCAATACCTGTACTAACTGCAAGCGGACTATGTATAAGACCAGAATAGGTCGAGGTGAAGTGCAATAATTAACCACAGCAATTAAGTGAACACAACGGGCAAGCGATACAGACAATTAATGATTTCTTACTCGTATATTGTTAGAAGTGAAATAATTTTAAAGAAGTAGGAACCTATTTTACGTGACGTGTTGCTATCATTTTTTGCTCTTGCTCTTACGAGTATCAATAATATAAATGTGCTTTCGATGGATTATGACAGGTGGACATTAAGCACTTACCAAATAAGATTATTCTTGAAATTGACATTGATGTTAAATGATATTAAAAACATACTGCAGTCACGATCGGCTGCAAGCCAATCGTATAATACTCTAGATGAATACTCAACTCCGATTTATATTGTAGTTGGGGATAAAGTAGAACTACGTGTGTGCATGTTGTATGTCCTTTATAAAGGACTGCCATCAGATTGCTACTCAAACCTAAAAGACAATATTCAGTATTTAATTTCATACCTTGAACTGGGTAAGTCACCAAAAAAAATTTCCTTTTTGAAGGACTTTCACATGAGAGGTGCAGGAAGGACTAACTTGATTTCTTACATATTTATTCCTTTCCTTGGAACCATTCAAAAATTAATGTGTACAAAATTTCAAATTCGTAGCTTGAAAAAAAAGTTATAAAGTTATCGGAAAATATTGTTGAACACGTGTCTTAAGGATATTTTGTGTGGCAGCTACCAGAAGGAGTAAAAGGATTTTGCTGACTAGTAAACTCGAACTATGTTTTCACTCAAAACTAATTTGTACAAAATTCCAAATTTATAGCTAAAAGATTACTTGAGTTATAGTGAGTTTCGTAAATTAAGTGAAGACATTTTGGCAGGATATTTGCATGGCAGCTACACGAACAACTAATAGGATTTTCTTCATAATCATAAGTTTAGCTTCAACTAATGGAAAAATAACACATACAAAATTTCAAAGTCATAGCTTAAACCCTTCTGAAGTTATCGGCCAATATTCTTGAACACGTGTTTTAAGGACATTTTGTATCGCAGCTAGCAGAAGGAGTAGTACGATTTTGCCCGTTAACGAACTTAGCCTTACAAATTCAACCAAACTTCCAGATTCACAATTTCAAGATCCTAGGTGAAGGCGTTCTTGAGTTATAGTGTTCACGGGCAGACGGACGGACGGACGGACGGACGGACGGACGGACGGACGGACGGACAGACGGACAGACGGACAGACGGTCAAGCGGATTTGAGGTTCTTGGCCACAAATAAACAAAAAATAATATATAACTTTTTTTCGTCCGTTTTCTATGCGTTACAAACTTTTGGGCTGGATTAAACTTATAATACTCTTTATGATTTCATCTAGAGTATAAAAATTAGAAAAGTAATAATGATTCTTTATAAGCTTATACATACATTCTATTCTTTTATAAAAACAGTGCAAGGAACAAAATAATTTTAATTTTAGAAATTTATGACTGGTTAAATTGTTATTACATAAATTAAATATTTTTGTTTTAAAGGTACAAACTTCGTACATATTTTCTATTCTTATCTTGGACCACGTGCACTCTTATCAGACGGATAATTAACATGTGGTCCAATCGCTTATCTAAGTCATAAATTTTATGATCTAAACTAAATCTACAGAGAGAGCTTAACAAGTACTTACGAGTATATACTAATAATAATCTTCACACGTTGAATGGGACATTGAACCAGTTCATAAACTCATATGCTGCGGACGGCTTATGGCAAGTTCGTCCACCATTTCATTGCCAGAGAAGTAGCAGTGACCTGGTGACCAAACTAATTTTTAGATTATTATTTCTTGGTAGCATTTTACTTTATTATTTTTTAATAATAAAGTATTGTGATCGACCTGAAATTTCAAAAAAATTTGCTACCCTGAAATTTTGTATTTTCACGTTTTAGTAGACCCCAAAAAAGCATCGCCGTACGCAAAACCGTTTCAAGGAGCTCACAAACCCGTTGAGATATTAAATTGAAATTTTTATGGTGGGTAGATTGGATTAACCCCTATGATTGGTATCTTTTTTGGTGGTGGGGGTGTAAGGGGGAGGAGGGGGGCGCGTTTTAGACGAAAAATTTTGGTCTCTAGATCTCAGGAACTGCTTATGGTAGGAGGCTGAAATTTGGAGCTTATGTAGTACATACTATGATAGTGGACG
This sequence comes from Beris morrisii, assembly GCA_951812415.1. Classification (NCBI taxonomy): domain Eukaryota; kingdom Metazoa; phylum Arthropoda; class Insecta; order Diptera; family Stratiomyidae; genus Beris; species Beris morrisii. The sequence goes on along the minus strand of OX638312.1, from coordinate 88,930,402 downwards.
TATTTGCAAAAAAATTGGTGATAAGGGGTGAGGGGTGTTGGAGTGGGGGGGGGGAGCACTGTGTCCGAAACGTTCGAAACCTGGGATTGAAGCATTTTAAAATCCATAGCTCGTGAACCGTTGACCTCAGAAGTGTGAAACTTTGTAGTTATCTTAAAGGATACTAAGAGAGTAAACAAGAACTAAAATTTTAAAGAGGGGAAGTGGAGTGTAGGGGTGGAGGGTGAAAAACTTTAGATTACAATATCTTCCGAACCAATTGTACCAGGACGATGAAATTTGGTTTCTTCTGGCAGGAAAAAAAATGTTGGTGGTGCTGGCGAAGGGCGTAACGGTGGGAGGGGGTGGAACGAAAAGAATTCTGATTTTTATTTCTCGAAAACCGCAAAGCATAGAAAGCTAAAAATTGACGACTATATAGAGTCACTGCAGAATTATCCTAAAAAATTTTTGATAGGGGTAGCAAGGTACGGGGGTGGGGGTGGTTTCTCATAACTCAGAAACAGCGTATGCTAGAAAGTTGAAACTAAGTACGTATATGTAGAAGTACTACAGGAGTAATTATAGCAAAAAAAAATCAAAATTTTATTGATGTATAGTGTTGGAGTAATGCGGTGTAGGTCACTATGCGGCTGACAACCTAAAGATTAAACAGGCGGCTATTTGGAACGTTATTTTTTAGGTTATCAGTCGCATAGTGACCTACACCGCATCTCAGTATTAAACACGATTCGGACTTCTACCCAGAAAATAATAAAATTGCGCCCAGACTGTTGGCAGATTTTTATACTCTAGATGAAATCATATAGAGTATTATAAGTTTAATCCAGCCGAAAAGTTTGTAACGCATAGAACCAAGCCTCAGACGAAAAAAAGTTATATATTATTTTTTGTTTATTTGTGCCCAAAAACCTCAAATCCGCTTGACGTCCGTCCGTCCGTCCGTCCGTCCGTCTGTCCGTGAACACGATAACTCAAGAACGCCTTCACCTAGGACCTTGAAATTTTGAATCTGGGTGTTTTTTTGAATTTGTAAGGCTAAGTTCGTTAACGGGCAAAATCGTCCTACTCCTTCGGGTAGCTGCCATACAAAATGTCCTTAAAACACGTGTTCAAGAATATTGACAAATAACTTCGGAACGCCTAAAGCTACGACTTTGAAATTTTGTATGTATTACTTTTTAAACAGTTGGAGCTAAATGTATGATTATGAAGAAAATCCTGTTAGTCCTTCGTGTAGCTGCCATACAAATATCCAGTCAAAATGTCTTCACTTAATTTACGAAACTCACTATAACTCAAGTAATCTTTTAGGTACGAATTCGGAATTTTTTACAAATTAGTTTTGAGTGAGAACAAAGTTCGGGTTTACTAGTCAGCGAAATCCTTTTACTCCTTCTGGTAGCTGCCATACAAAATATCCTTAAGACAGGTGTTCATGAATATTGGTTGATAACTTCAGAAGGGTTTAACCTACGACATTGAAATTTTGTACGTGTTATTTTTCCAATAGTTGGAGCTAAATATATAATTATGAAGAAAATCCTGTTAGTCCTTCGTGTAGCTGCCATACAAATATCCTGTCAAAATGTATTCACTTAATTTACGAAACTCACTATAACTCAAGTAATCTTTTAGCTACGAATTCGGAATTTTTTACAAATTAGTTTTGAGTAAAAATAAAGTTCGACTTTACTAGTCAGCGAAATCCCTTCACTCCTTCTGGTAGCTGCCATACAAAATGTCCTTAAAATACGTGTTCAAGAATATTGGCCGATAACTTCAGAAGAGTTTAAGCTACGTCTTTGAAATTTCGTATGTGATATTTTTCCAATAGTTGGAGCTAAATGTATGATTATGAAGAAAATCCTATTAGTCCTTCGTGTAGCTGCCATACAAATATCCTGTCAAAACGTCTTCACTTAATTTACGGAACTCACTATAACTCAAGTAATCTTTTAGCTATGAATTGGAAACTTTGTACAAATTAGTTTTGAGTAAAAAGGAAGTTCGAGTTTACTAATCAGCGAAATCCTTTTACTCCTTCTGATAGCTGTCATACAAAATGTCCTTAAGACACGTGTTCAACAATATTTTTCGATAACTTTTGAACGCTTCAATCTACGAATTTGAAATTTTGTACACGTTCATTTTTAAATGGTTCCAAGGAAAAGGATAAATATGTAAGAAATCGAGTGAGTCCTTCCTGCACCTCCCATGGGAAAGTCCTTCAAAAAGGACATTTTTTTTCGATGACTTACCCATTTCAAGATATGAAATTTAACAATGAATATTGTCTTTTTGTTTTGAGTAGCAATCTAATGGCAGTCCTTAATAAAGGGCATACAACATGCACACACTTAATTCTACTTTATCCCCAACTACAATATAAATCGGAGTTCAGTATTCATCTAGAGTATTATACGATTGGCTTGCAGCCGATCGTGACTGCAGTATGTTTTATAATTCTTTTGAATGTGTTCACTAGCCTGAATTTAGTTACATGGGAACCCCTTTATATCAACCTATCTGGCCCGCATTTTCTTCTGTACAATCTTACTTTGACTCAAGATTTTTTCTATAATTTTCTGTAACAGTATTAATACCTCACAGCAAGATAGAGGGTAACGAGCAGACAGAAGAATTTGCTAGGCAAGGTTCTGCTTTTCGGAGTTCTCCTGCGTAATTTGTTCAAGTCCCCCAAAATATCCTCCCATTTTCTGACAAACGCGACCTTCAGGTGGAAAGTACTAACCAATTGCATCATATCTAGTAAGATATGGGCACCCTAAGCAGTTCTGCCGAAGCAGAACATACGAACTCTTAAGCAGGAGCCTTGTAGACATCTTCAGAGCCACGGCGGTCAAAACAGCTCACAGGCCAATCGAAGACCACGCGGCCAGGCTGGGTATTCGCTTTAACGCTTAGCGCCGCACTTGTAGGGATGTAAATGATAGGGATACTGTTATCCACCTTCTTTGCAGCTGTCCAGCTCTAGCCAGAGTTAGACTTCGTGTATTAGGCAAACCTTTCTACAAAAACCTTGATGAGATGCCGAAAAATAAGATTTTGAGATAAGCCATTCCAGCTCCAGGTCTCTGTTAAACTCTGTAACTACTTCATCAGCCATCAACAACCAGGTTAAGCGAGTTATTGCAACAAAACGGCACGTTTTGTGCAAATTGGGCTCTGTTCAACTGTCGGGCCACCACGTAAACCAACCAACCAACCTACACCCCTTCCTTCATCTTTCCAAGTACGGAAAGTTTTTATAGCTAATGCGATTTTTAAGGTTGAAAACTAGAGAGCATCCAGATTGAAATCCTTTCCAGATCATAACTGGATTTGGTTCAATATGAAACTTATGATTGAGTCTTAATAGCCTTTAGAAATCCTAAAAGAATTGAATAAAAATGTTCAGTGAAGTAGCTAAATCCAAATTATCCAAAATACCTAACATTAACATTCATAAATATGTAATACGATGTGCCATATGCCCTTGTAGGCTTGGCCGAACACCAATGGGCTCGCTTATTTATAATAGAGCCACATTAAAAAATAAATAAATAATAATAAATAATACCTAAAATTAACATCGAACCTATAGAAAATGTCTGCAAAATTTCCTGATGATACCTTCGAAACGCTACGATTACTTGTACGGCATATGGCGGACAGACGGACAATAAATTTTGAATTGCTTTTTTAAGGTCTGCTAGTCCTAAAACGCGGAAAAAAAATCAGGGTAACAATTCTTTTGAAATTTTCAGTCAATAATAATACTATGCTATTAAAACAATAAACTAAAATGATATGAAGTCGGTTTTTATTTTATTTAATCATTTAATTTCTATAAACCATCATGTACCACTGTACTTACTGTGACTGTCTCCTCGTATTCGGGTAATTCTGCTTGCGCTAATGAGCAACTGGAATAAAGCTGAATGGTTTGAGAGCAAAGTATATGCATGACTAACCACTCTTTGCCTATATTGTAGCAAACAACGTTGGTAATAGCACCCTTTATGACCATGTCTGAATGCGAAACGTTTGAACATTTTATACGGAGATAATGAGCCCTGCTGTTTTGTCATATGTTTACAGTCTTACGGTTTTAATAACATACACCATAAGTGCTCTTAGTGATACGCAAACATAGTACTATAAGACAACTAGATCGTACAAAGAGGATTCACTTTCAAAATAGACTTACACAACGGAATAACGCAAGTATAGGTACACTTGGAAATAATTACAGCATTAAAAACGTAATAGTGCTACTTAGCCGACAAGTGTAAAAACATATCTGGAGGGATTTCACAACAAGTTTACAGAATATTCACTAATTTGTGATTTATCCTATATTTTGAATCTGTTTAGGTCTTGAATTTTTACGTGACTACTTATTGAGGATTGCCTGGTTACCAGAACTTCTTTATACCTTGAATTTTCTTTTCGATTGTTCGTCTCCACGTGTTATTTGGACGATCGTTCCTTCACGTCTTTCTTAGGAATTTTTTTTCAGAGGTTAAAGATGTTTTGTTTTAGTTTCCTCAATGTGCGACCGATCTGTTATCATTATCTGAATCCTTATTCAATGGCCCTCCAAAGATCTTTGTTCGAGATAAGGTCTGGCCACAATGATTGACGAAAGTCTGTAATTTCTGAAAATGTCATCAAACACTTTGCATGTGGTACGACCGTATTGCAATAGCAATGAAAAGTGAATGTCACTTTTCATTCGAATCCTGGGTCAAGTTCACCAGAAAGACTTGGGGAGCTTAGTCGATGCGAGCCACTACTGATAATGCAAATTTTCCCATTTAGGGTTGACTGTTCGTATATTAAAGCCGATATTAAAGATGATATTAAAAGGGCCCGTATTAAATATCTCTTTTCTCTCCATTTTCTAGGCTTTGAAGAGTGTGATTAACGCCAATAGAAGCGGAGCCTGTGATAATATAAGGACTTCTATTTCAGCCCTTTAAATACCGAAACTCCCGGAGAGCTCTCCTTTATGCAAAATTCAAAAGGTGGCATTTTCACAAAATTCTTTTATTATGGCTGCGATTTTATTGAAAATACGCAGTAGAGCCTATGAAGAACATTCTATATATTATCGTTCTTCAAACAATCGAACGCCTTCTTAAATCCTTATTGCCATTAAGTACATTGCTTTAAGGTATTTTTGTGATCAGCACAAAACTTTCCCGAGTAGAAATTTTCTCAGGCTAGCCTGATTTGCCGTATACCTGATCAGAGTCATGTCTAGTTGTGAGTAAGGCAAGCCTGATTAGACTCGCCAGACTTGCGCCGGATCAGGGCCACGTCTGGTATGAGTAAGGCAAGCCTGATCAGGCTCGCCAAACTTTCGGCGGATCAGGGCCAAGTCTGGTTTGAGTAAGGCAAGCCTGCTTACGATCGCCCGAACTGTTCAGGCTCGTCAAACTTTTAAACCGGACCAAGGGCTACGTTTGGTATCATTTTTAAACCGTACTACAGATATATATGTAGTATGGGTTCCCAACTAGCAAACAAACTTCGCATTTTGATTTTCCGGAGGCTATAACTTCAATAAGACTTCGGTAAGACTTTTGGGCGCAGATTGTGGATGTTTAACTTCGATAAAGCTTCCGTAGGACTTGCGAGCGGAGGCTGGATCTTTTTAGAAGCCATAGCTTCGGTAATAACCTCAATAAGGCCTTATGGAAGTAAATACCAACGGCTTTATGTAGGTTTCCAAGCGAGCTTCGCTCGACATGTCTAAGTGGAAACTGAATAACACCAAGCGTTTTTGGTGTGTTTTAGGAAAAATGCCCGAGTATCACAAATAATAAAACTAACTGTACTATGATAACTGATGCTTTATTGAGCTTCTATGCAAACGATTCAGTCAGTGGTTGTAATGATAATGAAGTAAGTTATGGACTGCGTTGAGGTGCACCGGCATGACCGTGTTGCCAGATTAAACATGCCGCCCACCTTGAAAGCCCTGGATTTTGAAATTAAGTTGTTAAGTGTCCACAGGCAGTGGACACACATTGACTACGGATCTCTTGAAGGCTCCTGTTGCCGTCTTCACAGTAACGGCTCTAACTAAGCCATCAGATCCAGGATGGACCTCGATTATGCGACCAAGCTGCCATTTCAACGGTGGCAAATTTGTGTCCTTTATGAGAACTAACGTATTAACGGTGATGTTGTTGGACTCGTCTTTCCATTTGGTTCTGTTTTGAAGTGTGTTGAGATAATCCGACGACCATCTATTCCAAAAGTGTTGATATAAAGCCCGCAATCGATTGTATCGATTCAGTCGATTGATGTTTTCTTCTTTGATCTGTGGTTCGATTACGGACGTGAGTGGAGCACCGATGATGTAATGTCCAGGAGTCAATACTTGGAGATCGTTAGGGTCAGCCGGCAACGGAGAAATCGGTCATGAATTCATGACTGCTTCAATTTGTATGATAATGGTGTTTAATTCTTCGTACGGAATTCGTGATGTGGCAATAATACGATGCATGTAAAACTTAGCTGTTTTGACGGCAGCCTCCCACAGGCCTCCGAAATGCGGTGACCGCGGTGGAATGAATTTCCACTGTATTCCGTTGTCCTGGCATGCGATGATTATATCCTCTTGATGTTGTTGTGAATAAAAAAGTCGTCGTAGTTCTCCCAACTGCGACTTTGCCCCAACAAAATTAGTGGCATTATCAGAATATAGAACTGAACATTTACCACGACGTCCGATGAATCGTTTCAAGGCCAGAATGAAAGCCTCCGTTGTAAGCTCTGAGACCAGCTCCAAGTGCACTGCTTTCGTAGCGAAGCATATGAAGATCGCCACATACACCTTGATTGCAGCCTTGCTTCTGATGCGGGTAGTTATATACATCGGACCGCAAAAATCGATTCCCGTTGTAACGAATGGTCGTAATTGTTGGTATTGAACGCGCTCCGGTGGGAGCTTACCCATTAATTGATTGGCGGAGGAGGGTCGACAACGGAAGCACTGAACACATTTGTGTACTATTCTCCTGGCAGTACTTCTTCCTCCTATCGGCCAGTAGTGCTGCCGAATACTGTTGAGCAAAGCAAGACATCCTGCATGTAGCATAATTTTATGGAAATGGTTAAAAAGAGCGTCTATTACTGGGTGAGACTTAGGCAATAATATTGGATGTTTGGCATCATATTGTAATTGTGAGTGCTTGAGACGACCTCCCACTCTAATAAGACCCTCATAGTCAATGAAGGGATTTAATCCTTTTAATGCACTACGTCCAGGCAGTTCTTTTTGTGACGCATGAGTGTCGAACTCTACCTTGAAGAACTGTTGCTGTAGTATTTTGACAATTGTCTTATAGCCTTGATCTAGCTCCTTGATCGTAAGATGTCCTGACGAACGCCTGGTACGATTGCGGCATGTTGTGATAAATATTGTGACATATGTGAAAACTCGCTGTAAGCGAGAAAACGAATTAGAGTATTTATGATTATCTAGCAAAGTCGTTGGTTCTGTGGCGACTAACATCAAGTATTGTTTGCGCTCCTCTGGTGGGTTCTCCACTTTTATGAATGTAGCTGACTTCGATGATTCACTTGAACATTCTCTCAGAAAATGTGGACCATTGAACCAGAATGTTGATGATACTAGTTCTTCCGGGTACAAGCCTCGGCTGATAAGATCGGTAGGGTTGTTTTCAATTCGAACGTGTCTCCACATGTAACCTTTTGTGAGCTCTTGTATTTTTCCTACACGATTCGCGACAAATGTGGACCATTTATAAGACGGTTCTGATATCCATGTAAGAGCGATGGTAGAATCACTCCAACAGTAGACCTGTTTTATAGGAAAGTCTAATGCCGGCAAAGTGTGCTGAAGTAGTTCAGATAGAACCAAGGCCGCATTTAGTTCTAAACGAGGAAGTGATATATTTTTTAACGGTGCTACTCTTGATTTACCGCACAGAAGTCGTACTTGTGCTGGACCTTGACTCCCGATGGACCGGCAATATATACATGCACCGTACGCCTTTTCACTGGCGTCTGCAAACCCATGTATTTCTACGATAGAGTTAGGCAATATAACATGGCGAAGAATTCGAAGATCATTGATGCCGATTATTTGTTGATGATATTTCTGCCATTGTGTCTCCAGCTGCTGAGGGAGTGTATCATCCCAGTGAATATTAAGTTTCCACAGATTCTGCAACAGAATTTTCCCTTTGACGACAATTGGGTTGATAATTCCTAATGGATCAAAAATACGAGCAACTTCAGCTAATATCCGTCTTTTGGTGAATGGGCGCCTGCTTTCGTTGTCAGTCGTCTGGTGCAGGAACATGAAACTGTCTTGGTTGGGATTCCAAATGAGCCCTAACGCTTTGACAACCTCGTTATTGTTGATGTACATTAAAGGCTCCCTTTCTTCCGATGGTATGTGTCTAACAGCCTCTAAATTATTTGAGCACCATTTACGTAGCGGAAGTTGGCCGCGCTCTAGTAACGCAGTAGTTTGGTGTATGATGTTCGATAATTGTTGCAAGGAGTTAGATCCTGACATCATGTTATCCACATAGAAGTCGCGATTAAGTACCTGACTTCCTGGCGGGTATCTTTCTGCTTCATCCATGGCGAGTTGCTGAAGAGTTCGTATTGCCAAAAATGGCGCAGATTTCGTTCCGTACGTAACTGTCGTCATCCGGTATCCTTGAAGATCGTCTTCAGGGTTGTTACGCCAAATAATGCATTGCCAATTGCGATAATTTTCTTGCATTGAAACTTGGCGATACATTTTGGCAATGTCAGCTGTCACAACGTAGCGGTAGGTGCAAAAACGTATTAATAAACTGAACAGGTTGGGCTGTATCGTTGGACCAGCCATTAGTACGTCATTGAGCGACTGTATACTCGAAGATTTGCAGGAGGCGTCGAATACGACCCGCAACTTTGTGCTTGAGCTATCATCTTTGAGGACGCCGTAATGAGGCATGAAGTATCTTACTGCTTTAGAATGTGTTGCGACATCAAAAGGTTCCATATGATTTAAGAACAAGTATTTCTTCATAAATTCTGAGTATTGTTGTTTCAGTGTAGGAAGTCTACACAGTTTCTTTTCCAAAACTAAAAACCTTCTAAGTGCGATTTCAAAAGATTCCCCAATAATATCGGTGGACTTCATGAATGGAAGTCGAACAGCATACCGACCGTCTGACAAACGACGAGTGTTCTTCCTCCTCAGACAATGATGTGGTTGGCGCTCCGTAGTTTTCTGAGATCCAGAACTGTTGAACAAGGTGATCTAGTCTATCATCAGACTCTTCGTTGCCTTGAATGCATGTGTTCGCTGCGACCGTGACACATGATGAAGTTCCCGTAGGTCCAGCAACGATCCATCCCAATGAAGTTTTCTGGATCGTATGTAGGTTGTTGCCAATTTTGATTTGACCGACTGCAAGTAGTTCAAAGAATAATGTCGCTCCGATAAGAATGTCGACACGTTGAGGCAGATGAAACGTTGGATCCGCCAAGACAATGTTGTCAGGAATGTTCCATTCCTGGGTGTCGATCCTATGATTTGGCTGGACAGCTGTTAATTTACGAAGGACAAGGGCATCAATAGTTGCCCTGAAGTTCGACTGACGTGACTGCAATGACAGTTGTACTGAGTGATGAACCAGAGAGTCTGTTTCTCCAATTCCATTAACGATCACGTTGACCTTAGTTCGCTTCAACTTCAATAGCTGCGCACAGTGCTCTGACACAAAGTTCATCTGAGAACCAGAATCCAATATAGCTCTGCAGGTTAATAGTGCCCCGGTGTGATCCTCAACATTGATTAGCGCGGTGGCTAGTATGGAAGCTTGATGACTGGCACAATCGCTGATGTGTAAGGCTGAGGTTGAATTTATATTATCTGCGATGAGAGCTGTCGCTTGACTTTGATCGGTCTTTGGCTCTACGTCGTTCTTGACTACGTTAGGATGTGACTCAAAGTGTAGAAGCGTATGGTGGGATTTTTTACATACTTGACACCTACCTGCCTTACACTGACGGATACCGTGATCGGGATTCAGGCAATTGATGCACAAATTTCGCGTCTTTGCTTCACTAAAGCGTTGAACGGATGTAAGTTTCAGCCAATCTTGACATTTAAAGACTGAATGCGACGTGTCTTTGCATATTATGCATCGTTTTGAAACAGCCGATGCTGCTGCAGTTGATATGAACGTTGTTGAATTATGAATCCTATTTTGATTCGGTTGTTTTGTCATTTGACGTTGACTGACGTTTGGCAATTGACGTTGACTGACGTCTACTAAAAAGATGGCGAGTATCCGACAACGGCATTCTAGAAACTGGCGAAACTGGTCCCATGTTGGTATCTCTGTAGTGGTAGAACACTCCTACCACTTTGCTTGTGTTTCGATGTCCATTTTACTTGCTATTAAATGCAGCAACAGAGAATCTGCGAGTTGTTCTTTGGATTCTATGGATAACAGTGCGCGAATGTGACAGTTCGCGAAGTCCAAAACATCTCTTAATTGTTGGGTTGATTTCTTACCTACACTAGGCAAGCCGAAAAGTTCAGCAATGTGAGATCGGACGATAAATGATTCGTCTTCGTAGCGCTCCCTCAATGCAGCAAGCGCCCCTCTCTTTTCGGGTGTGAGCTCTAACGACGATACTATCTTTGAAGCATTGCTGGTGAGACATGACCTCAAATGATAAAACTTCTCTATATCATCCAGGTTATTGTTTTCATCTACCATTTGTTCAAACAGGCTGATGAAGTCGAGCCACTTTGTAGGTTCACCACTAAATTTAGGAAGCAGAATGTTAGGTAAATGTACCGAGCGTCGCTGTGTCACTTCGATGTCGATTGGTTTCCTATTGTTGCTTCACTAAACTTTCTGGTACCGCGTTGAATGTATGTTAGCAACTTAGTTTTTATGTTGCAATAGCATTCTTCGTATTGATCGCGTTTGTCGGAATTTACCTCCCCTTCATTCAATATTTCGATTGCTGCCTGAACCCGATTAAGTATGATTCGAGGAGTTGAAGTTTAGTCTCCAATTCTGGAATGCTTGCATCGCTGGCTCGCTGCTCTGCATATGTCTTAATCTTTGTCTGCTGCATCGTCGCTATTCCACGCTCCAATCTCAATTTGGAAAGATTCTTCGCATCCGCAGCGATTTTGCCTGAAGATTGCTCTTCGTCGGACGTATACATGTTTTATGTTCAAATGCGACTGATATTTCCGATGGTGATCGTACAAAACTCTGTTCTTCACTTCAATCACACGTTTATACACGCGGTTCGAACGGTAAATTGAAGAGCAATTTTCTAACTTTGCAATATTTGCAATAAAACTTTAATCTTCGGATTTTAACATCCGGCTCGACGGACCATGAATAACACCAAGCGTTTTTGGTGTGTTTTAGGGAAAATGCCCGAGTATTACAAATAATAAAACTAACTGTACTATGATAACTGATGATTTATTGAGCTTCTATGCAAACGATTCAGTCAGTGGTTGTAATGATACTGAAGTAAGTTATGAACTGCGTTGAAGTGCACCGGCATGACCGTGTTGCCAGATTAAACGGAAACATTAAGTGATTCGACTTTAACCCTATTACGAGAATGTTCAGATTGGCCTAGCGGGTAGCGTAGTGGACTAATGTGTGACGGTACCATTGTTCTGAAAGTGTGCAAGGTAAGGTGTAAGTAAAATCAATTCTCATTTTTCAAACAAATAATAATAATTTACAGGAAAATAAATTCGTAGTTGGAAGAAAACAAAAGGAAAAAAATTTGTGAATAATATTATTCATTTTCAAAGGCTAAATCAGGCACCATGTCAGGCCCATATTCGCGAGAGCGTTACATCGTGATCAGGCCCACATTGGATTCGCCTGATCTTGGCCGGATTTATTTTAAGGCACGCCAGATCTGGGCCTGATTCCCGCCTGATTAAATTTCTACTCGGGTTGCCGAGATCAGTTTGGTAAGCCTCCTGCACTCTCGAGGCACCCTTAGAAACTAACCATGAGGCTATTTGGAAACTTAATTGCTTAGAGTGCCTGAATCGAAACATCAGTGTTACTTTTCGACTTTAACCACGTTCTTGACTACGACTCAAAACGAAATTGATCTTTTATGGTTGGCAGTAGCGTAAGGACTTCTGTCGTGCTTTGACTTTAACCGCTTCCCTGACTTTGCCTGAAAAATAATAAAGTTGTGCCCAGACAATTGGCAGATTTTCATTTACTTATTTACCCATGTACGAAAAACAGGACGGCACAGCACAGACTTAGTACTGGTGCCGGAGTTGCCAGTACTGGCTAATGTTTCGGGCCCAGTATGTGGCCTAGACTAAATCATTGCCGAGCCAATGTCGATTGGATCACACCGGTCCTACTCTTGGTGAAACTCTGGCCCGATACTGGGCCTCAGTAAAGAAAAGAAACGAAAATAAAAGTATTATTACTAATTTCTTTTTTTTTTTAAACTACGAATTTATTTTGCTATTATTATTTTTTTGAAAAATGCGAATTGATGTTACTTACACACCTTGCACACTCTCGGATTCCAACCATGGTCCCGTCACACATAATCAATTAATATGTTGAGAAACAAAAAATATTTCTTCCAAGATGTGCGCAATACAGAGCCGACCGTCGAGCCAATGCCGAAAGAGCTTAGACACCAATAATAAGCCAATTCCAGGCCCGACATAGGCCCAGCAACTCGGACCAAAGTCGGCTCAGATCAAGTGGGAGTACTGATCACCAGGATTGGCCCGACACTGGTCTGGTGGTTTGTCAGTACCAAGACAATACCGATCGACAAGTCTTGGCGGACAATGCAATGCCATTTCTGGGCAGTGTACGGGACTCTGGTTGGACTCCCGCATTTCGCACATGGGTATGTCTTTTTTAATTTGAATAAAAACATACGGGATAAAATATCGACAAAACTCCTTAGGAGCAAAATATCGAAAAATTCTGCAACCGAAAAGGCCCGCAAAAGTAAAAGAGCAATTCGATATCTCTTCACACTTTACGGGATTGAACATCGGAAAATTTTGATATTAAGTCTTTTGGCGATTAAATAAGAGAAAGTCGACATTTCGTTAGACCCAAAGGTTTTGTCGGAATTCAGTGCGTATTCACGCACAAAAGTACTTTATACTGCTGTAGGGGTAGAATATCGAAAAATACCAACGCACCCATAAACTTTTTTGCTGGTCTGTTCATATAAAAACGTCAGTCAAGGTTTACATTTTTATCATGCTGAAGTTCATGAACAAGCAACGTTTGGAAATTATTCTCCGATTGTGTTCTGCAAAATTTCAAAGAAAATCACCAATTTAATCGAAAAGAGATTTTCAGCGATGAAGCTCATTTTTGGCTTAGTAGCTTTGTCAATAATCAAAAAATGCATTAAACAGCAACAAACTCACATGTGCTTCAAAAGATGCCATTCCATTAACTAAAAGTGACCGTGCGGTGTGGATTGCATGCCTAAGTTGGAATTGGACCGTATTTTTTCGATAATGAAAATGATCGCCATGCAACAGTCAATGGAGTTCGCTATAGTGCCATGTTGGAAGACTATTTTTGGCCAGAATTGGATGGACTTAACATCTGTGAGATGTGGTTCCAACAAGATGGTGCCACATGTCACACAGCTGTTCAAACAATTGATCTATTGTGCTATGATTGATCTATGTTATGTCACTATTGAATAAGCCTTTATAATAAGCAGCCAGAAATAAAAGTTATTTAAAGTCTCGACAGACCTAAGCGATACGAAATTTTTAAAAATGAAACCAAACCACTTATCACGGATAATTTTTTTCCCCACCCCTTGCCAATGCACAACTGTTTGTTTTTGTATCATGACAATCAAAAAAAAATCTGCCAATAGTCTGGGCGAAACTTTATTATTTTTAGGGTCAAAGTTCGGGAGCGGTAAAAGTCGGAGTGTAACATGAGTTGCTTCGAGATTTTTAGATTTCTTATGGAAAATTAATTTTGTTCTTAATATAAAAACATACTGCAGTCACGATCGGCTGCAAGCCAATCGTATAATACTCTAGATGAATACTGAACTCCGATTTATATTGTAGTTGGGGATAAAGTAGAACTAAGTGTGTGCATGTTGTATGTCCTTTATTAAGGACTGCTATTAGATTGCTACTCAAAACTAAAAGACAATATTCAGTGTTTAACTTCATACCTTGAACTGGATAAGTCGTCGAAAAAAAAGTCCTTTTTAAAGGACTTTCACATGGGAGGTGCAGGAAGGACTCACTCGATTTCTTACATATTTATCCTTTTCCTTGGAACTATTCAAAAATTAATGTGTACAAAATTTCAAATTCGTAGCTTGAAGCGTTCAAAAATTATCGGAAAATATTGTTGAACACGTGTTTTAAGGATATTTTGTATGGCAACTACCAGAAGGAGTAAAAGGATTTCGCTGATTAGTAAACTCGAACTTCCTTTTTACTCAAAACTAATTTGTACAAAATTCCGAATTCGTAGCTAAAAGATTACTTGAGTTATAGCGAGTTCCGTAAATTAAGTGATAACGTTTTGACAGGATATTTGTATGGCAGCTACACGAAGGACTAATAGGATTTTCTTCATAATCATACATTTAACTCAAACTATTGGAAAAATACTACATACAAAATTTCAAAGACGTAGCTAAAACCGTTCTGAAGTTATTGGTAATATTCTTGAACACGTGTTTTAAGGACATTTTGTATGGCAGCTACCAGAAGGAGTGAAAGGATTTCGCTGAATAGTAAACTCGAACTTCCTTTTCACTCAAAACTAACTTGTACAAAATTCTGAATTCGTAGCTAAAAGATTACTTGAGTTATAGTGAGTTTCGTAAATTAAGTGAATACATTTTGACAGGATATTTGTATGGCAGCTACACGAAGGACTAACAGGATTTCTTTCATAATCATATATTTAGCTCCAACTATTGAAAAAATAACACATACAAAATTTGAATGACGTAGCTTAAACCCTTCTGAAGTTATCGACCAATATTCTTGAAGACGTGTTTTAAGGACATTTTGTATGGCAGCTACCAGAAGGAGTAAAAGGATTTCGCTGATTAGTAAACTCCGACTTCCTTTTCACTCAAAACTAACTTGTACAAAATTCCGAATTCGTAGCTAAAAGATTACTTGAGTTATTGTGAGTTTTGTAAATTAAGTGAATATATTTTGACAGGATATTTGTATGGCAGCTACACGAAGGACTAATAGGATTTTTTTCATAATCATATATTTAGCTCCAACTATTGGAAAAATGACACATACAAAATTTCAAAGACGTAGCTTAAGCCCTTCTGAAGTTATCGACCAATATTCTTGAACACGTGTTTTAAGGACATTTTGTATGGCAGCTACCCGAAGGAGTAGGACGATTTTGCCCGTTAACGAACTTAGCCTTACAAATTCAACCAAACATCGAAATTCAAAATTTCAAGATCCTAGGTGAAGGCGTTCTTGAGTTATCGTGCTAACGGACAGACGGACGGACGGACGGACGGACGGACGGACGGACGGACGGACGGACGGACGGACGGACGGACGGACGGACGGACGGACGGACGTCAGGCGGATTTGAGGTTTTTGGCCACAAATAAACAAAAAATAATATATAACTTTTTTTCGTCCGAGGCTTGGTTCTATGCGTTACAAACTTTCCGGCTGGATTAAACTTATAATACTCTATATGATTTCATCTAGAGTATAAATATTTAAAATAGAGATTTTTAGCCGATTAAACATTGAAAAAGTCCGTGTAGACTATTCGAATTTCAGTATATTATGTACACTAAAAGCCCATAGAAGTAAAAACGAATTTGTTGCCTTATCAGAATTAAGAGACATGACGAATTGTTAAAACGTATACAAACCCATTACTTCCAGTTGGGGTTTGAATTTCGAAAAAATTGTGAAACAGGTTTTTAGACGATTTCATAAGAAGCAACCTGATATCTCATGAGACAAGACGGATTTTGAAAAATTTCTGAAATCGTAAGCAAACCCTTCACATCTCGTTTGTTCTGGAAATTCGAAAAATCGTGAATTGGTTGGCCGTAATAATTAATTTTACATCTCATCAGAACTAAGGAATGGCAAAAATTGTGAAAACATATACAAACCCTTGGGGGTTGAATATCGAAAAATTGAGAAATGGGATTGTAGGCGATTATATAAAAAGTCTGTGGAAATGAAAAGCGATCTAATATCTCATCGAACCTAAGAAATATGTCGAAACTTTGAAAAGCATACAACCCCCTTACACCCATTAGGATTGAATATCTAAAATACTGAAATTGATTTTTTGTCTTTTTTATATAGGAAACCTTGGGAAGTAAAAGTGAATTCGATATATCACCAAATATGCAACCTCCTTGCACCCACTTGGGGTTTGAATATCCAAAAATTCTGAAAGGAGTTAATAAATAAATATGAAGACGGCACGAGAAAGTAGGAACCAATTCAATTTCTTATCACTTCTAAAAGAAATGACGGAACTCATGAAAACGTGTTCAACCCTTTTATACCCTCTTAGGGGCTGAAAAAGGAAAAAACTTAAAAACAAGTTTTAAGCGATTATTTCGCAAGCACGTGAAAGTGAAAAGATATTTGATATCTGATAAGACCTGGGGATATAGTAGAATTTGTGAAAAAGTTTACAACCCACTTTGCATCCCCTTAGGGGTCGAATTTTAAAAAATCCTGAAAACACTTTCTAGGTATTTATATGAAGAAACCGTAGAATAAAAATGAATTTAATATTTGGGAAGACCTAATAGATATGACGAAAATCGTGAAAATATATGCATTCCATTTCCACTGATAATTTTTTTTGCCCCCCCTCCGAACGCCAATGGATATTTGAATTTTTTTTTTATCTAAATTAGTTTTCTAGTTGATTTACATAAACGTACCTAGTTTCAACTTTGCAGCATAAGCCGTTCTAAATATAGGAAAAACTCCCCCCACCCCCGTACCATACTACCCCTATAAAAAATTATATTTTTCCAAGATGCTACTAATATAGCTCTATCTAAATATCAAGTTTCAGCTTTATATCATTATAGGTTGTTGAGATATTAAAATCGGAACCTTTTCCTTTCCACCCTCCCCCACCCTCACCCTCTACACCCTTATTTCCAAAATTTTGTTTTCTGCTAGGGGTCTGTTAGGTCTACTTCTGGTAAAAATTTTAAGCATCTATCTTACACGGTTCTTGAGATATGAGACGTGATTTTTTAGAAAAATGCTTATCCCCTCCACTTTCATGCTCCACCGCCCCTTTCAAAAATTTTGCCTTCAGCAAACTTCATTTGTTAACCTTTATACACAAACCAAATTTTATTTGTCTAGTGCAATTGGTTCGTGAGATATCGTAATCTAAA
This sequence comes from Beris morrisii, assembly GCA_951812415.1. Classification (NCBI taxonomy): domain Eukaryota; kingdom Metazoa; phylum Arthropoda; class Insecta; order Diptera; family Stratiomyidae; genus Beris; species Beris morrisii. The sequence continues at coordinate 88,912,936 of OX638312.1, read as the reverse complement.
GTTTTTCACCCCCCACCCCCGCACGCCACTGCTTCCACTCAAATTTTTGTTTCCGATCTATTCTCCTAGTATACCTACAGATATTTATTAAGTTTCCATTATGTGACATTAACCGTTTAGGAGATATGGATTTTAGAATGTGTCGATCTCACCTTTTTTGCGTTTCGGACGCATTATTTTTCCCCCCACTCCCAAACCCCTTCACCTATATCGGCAATTTTTTTGCAAATGGGTCCACTATTGAAGTTCTATATAAATTCCAAATTTCAGCTTTCTAGCATAAGCGGTTGCTGAGATCTAGAAACCAAAATTTTCCGTCTAAAACACTTCCCCCTCCTCCCCCCTCACACCCCCACCCCTCCAAATTTGGCCACTTTAAGGGGACTGCCCACTCTACCCACGAAAAAAAATTCAACTAAATAGCTCAAAGGGTTTGGGTGTTACGAGCCTTCAAACAATTTTGCGTACACCGGTAGACGTACGGCGTACGGCGTACGGCGTACGGCGTACGGCGTACGGCGTACGGCGGACAGACGGACTGAAATTTTTTTTTGCTTTTTTCGTGTCTACTCGTTATGAAACGTAAAAAAAAAAATTTTGAGGGTAGCAAATTTTTTTTTTTTAAAAATCGATAACAATACTGTATTATTGAAATAATAAAGTAATACTCAGAACTACATACCTTGGTCTCTCTATAAAATTTTTTTTGGTTGTCCTATAGGGACAGATGCAGTTCCTGAGAAATAAATCAAAGTTTTTTCGGTTTCCTGCAACTCTTAGCCACACGCACCCCCCCCCCCTCCCTTGACAAACCCTACCACAAATTTATATGTCTACTTCGCCTAACTTCTTGCTTAAATTGCATTACCATATCTGGTGCAGTTCCCAAGATATTAAAAATCTGCCAACTTTATTATTTTGTGGATAGAAGTTCATAACGTGCTTAATACTGAGATACGGTATAGGTTGTAGGCAACTGATAAAATCAAAAAATACTTAAATCGGGTTTTTCCACGATTGTATTTAAGCCCCTTAGAAGTGAAATTGAGTTCGATATCTCATTAGAACTAAGAAATAGTTCGGAATTCGTGAAAATGTACACAAAGACTTTACACCACCATAGGGGTTGGATATCGAAAAATTTGGAAAAACTTTTCTAAGCTGTTATAGAAAGAGTCAGTAGAAGTAAAATTAATTTGATTACTCAACATGTCTAAAAGATAGAAAACGTGAAATTGTGTAAAAAAAACACGCTACCGAAAATTCTCTAGTACTCGTATACCTCGTGAATTTTTAGCTTTCTATTCTTGGCCGTTTTTGAGAAATAAAAATCAAAATTTTTTTCTTTCTACCCCCTTCTACCATCACACCTGCATAATTTAAATAATTTTACATTCTATAGGCTCCACTTGTAGTTTTAAATACAGAAACTATATTTTATCTACCTGGTACAATTGGGTCGAAAGATATTGTAATCCAAAGTTTCTTCTATCCACGCCCAAACCCTACGTCCTCCCTTACAATTATAATATTTTAGCCCTTGCCCAATCTCCTAGTATTCTAGTCTTAACTTTCTGCCATCAATCGTTCAGAAGATATAGATTTTAGAATGTTTCAATCTCACCTTTCAATTGTTTCGGACGCATTGTTTTTCGCCACACTCCCACACCCCTAAACCCCCATCGACCATTTTTTAGCAAATGGATCCACTGTCATAGTTCTATATAAATTCCAGTTTCACCCTCCTACCATACGCGCTTCCAGAGATGTACAAACCAAAATTTGTCGTATAAGACGGTCCCCACACCTCGCCTTTCACACCACCACATACCGAAAAATACTGCTCGTAGGACTTCACCCGAACTATTATATATACCAAAAATTAAAATACATAATAAAAAATAATTTTCAACGTAATATCTCTACGGGTTTGTGAGCAACGTGTCTTCAAACGTTTTTGCGGTGGACAGACGGACATGTTTTTTTTGGGCTTTTTTGGGGTTTCCTAGTCCTAAAACGTAAAAACACAAAACTTCAGAGTACCCAATTTTTTGAAATTTCAGGTCGATCATAATACTTTATTATTGAAAAATAATAAATTAAAATTGGTTTTTTAGAAAACTTGTTATAACCTTTTACTTCTTTACATGCTCGACTGCTCGCCTCACAAATCTTACATTTAACGTACTCCAATTTTGAACCTTTATGCGAAGGACGTAGAAGTAGAAACTTATTCGATATCTAGCCAGACCTAAGGGATATGATGGAACTATGATATGCCGTTTTGTATGCCTGAAATACTTTTATAATGGACATATACTCACCAAATTTCAAGTTACTAGTATAAGCTGTTCCAGAGGCAGGAAACGCATCCCAGCCTAACGTGACACTACTATTGTTCAACGTTAAATTTCAGATATTCTCCACTGCCGATTGTCGAGAAGTAAACATCGGCATTTGTTTCTATTTATTCTTGCTCAGCCTCTTCTTAAAAAGTTCATGAGAAATGAAACGTGTCTTTTTAAAAACATTCTTAAACCCACCTTACATGCTCTACCATAGGCGTGCAGATTTTTTATTGCTTTGTTGGTTTCTATTTACTAGTCCAGAAACGTGAAAAAAATGGTCGGGGTAGCAATTGTTTTTTAAATCAATCATAGTACATATTTTACAACATTGAAATAATAAATTAAAATCAATTTAATTGTAACAGCAATATGAAATTTAATGGATACCTAAATCATTATGTTGTTTATCCGAACACCCGAACTCCAATGGTTTGCAAAACGGATCACGTTCGTTATTCCCAACTAATAATTGATTAATGCACAATCCGTTACAAATATTTTGCTCAATCTTGATGCATTTGGATTCCGTCTTATTTAATCAGTGGTCTATAAACTACACTAAATTTAATCATAAATGGCATATGTACAATAAAAGTACAACGATCCAATAGAAGCAGCATAACATACGAGTACGTTTCGATATGACATTTGTTTCTGAAATATCTGACAACGTTGTTTAGAAAATATTCACCCTGAAATATAAGGGTGGCCTGCTGTTGCCACCTATCAAAAAGTGTCGAAAAAGCAAATTCGTTTCGCAACAGATAAATTTTGGTCTCGCCCCATCTGGTGAAATATATGTGCAGAGAAGTCGAGAAGGTATCTATCTACTGTTAAAACTTTCGAATTTCGTCTGGAAACTTGAGAAATGTTGAAGCATTATCTAATTCTGGCAATGACATTAGAAATCTTTTAGGCAACAACGAAATATTTTGCCGTAAACATTCTCTCACTTTGTCTTCAGGACAATAAACTTTTTCTCTCCGATATTTGTTCATTCTTTTTCTTATAAAGTAAAACAATTTATAATGTCAGTTATTGTATTGTGGGCTTAAAGCCACCTTTAAATGACAATACCTTCAATATTCAATTTCATATTCGGAACTAAAAAACATCGAAAGTAAAAGGAGTGTAGGAAGGACTCATTTAATTTCAAGCATATTTATTCTTTTACCTTGAAACATTTAAAAATTCCAAATTCCTAGCCTGAAGTGTGTTGAAAGGTTATCGAAAAATATTCTTGAATAACTATTTTTACTCAGCCCTCAAAAATTAATATTAAACATACCGCAGTCACGATCGGCTGCAAGCCAATCGTATAATACTCTAGATGAATGCTGAACTCCGATTTATATTGTAGTTGGGGATAAAGTAGAACTACGTGTGTGCATGTTGTATGTCCTTTATTAAGGACTGCCATTAGATTGCTACTCAAAACTAAAAGTCAATATTCAGTGTTTAATTTCATATCTTAAACTGGGTAAGTCACCAAAAAAAAATGTCATTTTTGAAGGACTTTCACATGAGAGGTGCAGGAAGGACTCACTCGATTTCTTACATATTTGTCCTTTTCCTTGTAACCATTTAAAAATGAACTTGTACAAAATTTGAAATTCGTAGCTTGAAGCGTTCAAAAGTTATCGAAAAATATTGTAGAACACGTGTCTTAAGGACATTTTGTATGGCAGCTACCAGAAGGAGCAAAAGGATTTCGCTGATTAGTAAACTCGACCTTGGTTTTTACTCAAAACTAATTTGTACAAAATTTCCAATTTATAGCTAAAAGATTACTTGAGTTATAGTAAGTTCCGTAAATTAAAAGAAGACGTTTTGACAGGATATTTGTATGGCAGCTACACGAAGGACTAATAGGATTTTCTTCATAATCATACATTAAGCTTCAACTATTGGAAAAATACTACGTACAAAATTTCAAAGACGTAGCTTAAACCCTTCTGAAGTTATCGGCCAATATTCTTGAACACGTATTTTAAGGACATTTTGTATGGCAGCTACCAGAAGGAGTAAAAGGATTTCGCTGACAAGTAAACTCAAGCTTTATTTTTACTCGAAACTAATTTGTAAAAAATTCCGAATTCGTAGCTAAAAGATTACTTGAGTTATAGTGAGTTTCGTAAATTAAGTGAATACGTTTTGACAGGATATTTGTATGGCAGCTACACCAAGGACTAATAGGATTTTCTTCATAATCATATATTTAACTCCAACTATTGGAAAAATAACACATACAAAATTTCAATGTCGTAGCTTAAACCCTTCTGAAGTTATCGACCAATATTCTTGAACACGTGTTTTAAGGATATTTTGTATGGCAGCTACCCAAAGGAGTAAAAGGATTTCGCTGACTAGTAAACTCAAACAGCGTTTTCACTCAAAACTAATTTGTAAAAAATTCCGAATTCGTAGCTAAAAGATTACTTGAGTTATAGTGAGTTTCGTAAATTAAGTGAATACATTTTGACAGGATATTTGTATGGCAGCTACACCAAGGACTAATAGGATTTTCTTCATAATCATATATTTAACTCCAACTATTGGAAAAATAACACATACAAAATTTCAATGTCGTAGCTTAAACCCTTCTGAAGTTATCGACCAATATTCTTGAACACGTGTTTTAAGGACATTTCGTATGGCAGCTACCCGAAGGAGTAGGACGATTTTGCCCGTTAACGAACTTAGCCTTACAAATTCAACCAAACATCCAGATTCAAAATTTCAAGATCCTAGGTGAAGGCGTTCTTGAGTTATCGTGTTCACGGACAGACGGACGGACGGACGGACGGACGGACGGACGGACGGACGGACGGACGGACGGACGGACGGACGGACGGACGGACGGACGGACGGACGGACGGACGGACGGACGGACGGACGGACGGACGGACGGACGTCAGGCGGATTTGAGGTTTTTGGCCACAAATAAACAAAAAATAATATATAACTGTTTTTCGTCCGAGGCTTGGTTCTATGCGTTACAAACTTTTCGGCTGGATTAAACTTATAATACTCTATATGATTTCATCTAGAGTATAAAAATCCAATAAATAGGGTCTCCCGATAACCTCAATTATTTATGAGGGACTATAGCCAGATTTGAGCATCCCTTTAAATTTTTCTAAAAAGCGCTTACTATATTTTGAAATGGGACAGCCAAGCACATACAGTCCTAGATCATAACAATATCAAAACTTATTGTACGGAGTTAAATACTGAGAACGAAAGTGTTGTTGATAAATTGAAATAAACAGTTGAATTTAGTTTTCATATAAGGTATATTTAACTTTCATTACTTTGACGCATGTTCCGTCGGAGTGGAGAGTACGAGTAGTTTACATACCTAAAGGTACAGTCTGGCTGGTACTGCCGACCGTCGCGATCAGCAGCAACTGCCAACCTCAACTGCTGCTTTGCACTCACAACCGTCAACTGACGAGCAATAGTCTACTGCCGGCAGTTACTGCTGGCAATAACCTTTAATAACGTCAACATACAACTATCAAAACCGTACTGCTACCAATGGAAGTAGAATCCGAGATTTGCAATTCGATTAACTTATTGTTACAGAGCTGAATTATTGAATCCAAGCTGGGAGAGTGTCTTATGTACAAAGTTTCCAGATCTCGTCCATACTTGGGCTTCCTGTCGTCGATAAAATCCTCGTTGAACTTGAGAACCTTGGAGTTACGTCGACGACTGGTCATCCTTGTCTCAAGGAAACACTTATCGACAATTAGATTAGATTAGATTTCCGATAGGTCTTAAATTTCGAATCAATGCGAACTCAGTGGGCCTATTGTGTTTGTTTTCCCTTGTCATAGCTTACTCAGAACTTTTATATCAATAAATTTTAATATGTTCTTGAGTGAGTTAGATCTTGATGGAGAAGCACTCAACAAATTACGACAACAGACCGATAAGAGCGGCTTAGGGGTTAATCCTTCTGAAACTGTGCTGGTTCTCTTTACGAAGAAATACTAAATTCCATTACAAAATATGGGAAGGGACGAGCTTCATCTTTCCGATAGCACTAAATATCTTGGGGTTGTTATAGACAATAAACTCAGATGGAAACTGAATCTAGAAGAACACGGTAACAAAGCGTACAACGCATTTTACGCATGCGGAAAGATGTTCGGTAACAGGTGTGGTATCCAAACAAAATTAGTACACTGCATGTAAACAGCCAAAATAAGACCAATCTTAACCTATGGCGCGATAGCGTGGTGCGCAGCGACCAGAAAGTCCTTGTATCTAAGCAAGCTTACAAAAGTACAGCGCTTAGCATGCATTAGGGTCACTAGCACCCTCAGAAACACACCCACGACAGCACTGGAAATTATCCTCCACCTGCTGCCTATGGACATGCACATCAAAAGCATAGCTGCAAAACGCGCTCTTAGACTCAAAGAGTTAGGTTACTGGGGAACTAAACCTGTGGGTAGGCTCCTTGAAGTGACCAAATTTTGAGGGGTGGGGGTGTGAGGGGGAGGAGGGGGTGCGTTTTAGACGGAAAATTTTGGTTTCTAGATCTCAGCAACCGCATAGGCTAGGAGGCTGAAATTTGGAATTTATATAGAGCTTTGATAGTGAACCCATTTGCATAAAAATTGTCAATATGCGTGAAGGGCTGTGGGAGTGGGGGAAAAAATAATGTGTCCGAAACGCAAAAAAGCCGAGATCGACACATTCTAAAATTCATATCTCATAAACGATTTACATCACAAAATTGAAACTTAATGAACATCTGTAGGTATACTAGGAGAATAAATCGGAAACAAATTTTTGTGTGGGGCAGTGGCGTACGGCCGGGGGGGGGGGGGGTAAAAAACGTTTGATTACTATAACCCACGAAATAATTGCACTAAAAAAATAAAATTCGGTTTGTGTATAAAGCTTGAGAAATGAAGTTTGCTGAAAGTAAAATTTTTTAAGGGGGCGGTGGATCATGAAAGTGGAGGGGATACGAATTTTTCTAAAAAATCAAGTCTCATGTCTCAAGAACAGTGTAAGGTACATACTTAAAATTTTTACCAAAAGTAGGCCTAATAGACCCCTAGCAGAAAAAAAATGTTTGGTGATTAGGGTGTAGAAGGTGAGGGTGAAAAGGAAGAAGTTCCGATTCTTATATCTCAAAAACCTATAATGATATAAAGCTGAAACATATTATATCAATAGAGCAATAATAGTAGCATCCTGGAAAAATTTATTTTTTTATAGGGGTAGTATGGTACGGGGCTGGGGGATGTTTTTTCTATCTATGGAACGGCTTATGCTAGAAAGTTGAAACCCGGTATGTATATGTAAATCAACTAGAAAAGTAATTTAGATAAAAAAAATTTCAAATATTCATTGGCGTTCGAAAGGGGGGCAAAAAAATATATCAGGGAAAATGGAATGTATATATAATTTCACGATTTTCGTCATATCTATTAGGTCTTCCCAAATATTTAATTCATTTTTATTCTACGGATTTTTCATATAAATACCTGAAAAGCATTTTCAGGATTTTTTTAAATTCGACCCCACGGTGGTTTAAAGGGGTTGTATACATTTTCACGAATTCAGCCATATTCCTCTGGTCTGATTAGATGTCGAATAATTTTTTACTTCCACGGGCTTGTTTAATAATCACATAAAACCCGTTTTTAAATTGTTCCCTTTTTCAACCCCTAAGAGGGTATAAACGGGTTGAACACGTTTTCACGAATTCCATCATATCTCTTTGGAGTGATAAAACATCGGATTAGTTTTCACTTCCTCGGGCTTTCTTTATTTATATCTAAAAACTCATTTCAGGATTTTTGGATATTCAACCCCAAAGTGGGTTCAAGGGGGTTGCATATATTTTCACAAATTCCTACATATTTCTTAGTTCTAATGAGATATCAAATTAATTTTTACTTCCTAAGGCTTCCTACATAATCGTCAAAAAGTTGATTTCAGGATGTTTGCAATTCAACTCCAATAGGACGTATGGCTTTCGACATACTTCTGAGGATTGATGAGATATTAGATTGGTTTGCTCTTCCACAGACTTTTTATATAACCGCCTACAAACGCATTTCCGATTTCATGTAATGGCCCAAAACCAAATCACGAAAAACCTTCTTATGGCGTAACAACTGATCGCCCCGGACTATGACCCAATTATGTAATTCATATGTTATGTGGCAGCGGCGTAAGTATTCTAGCGCGACCCCATTCTAACCGGTTCCCGAACTTTTTTTTAGGTTTTTAGTCACATAGTAAACTACACCGCATCTCAGAATTAAACTCGTTCCGAACTTCTACCCGAAAAATAATAAAGTTGCGCCCAGACTGTTGGTATTTTTATACTCTAGATGAAATCATATAGAGTATTATAAGTTTAATCCAGCCCAAAAGTTTGTAACGCATAGAACCAAGCCTCGGGCGAAAAAAAGTTATATATTATTTTTTGTTTATTTGTGGCCAAAAACCTTAAATCCGCTTGACGTCCGTCCGTCCGTCCGTCCGTCCGTCCGTCCGTCCGTCTGTCCGTGAACACGATAACTCAAGAACGCCTTCACGTCGGATCATGAAATATTGAATCTGGGTGTTTGGTTGAATTTGTAAGGCTAAGTTCGTTAACGGGCAAAATCGTCCTACTCCTTCGGGTAGCTGCCATATAAAATGTCCTTAAAACACGTGTTCAAGAATATTGGTCGATAACTTTAGAACGGTTTAATCTACGTCTTTGAAATTTTGTATGTGTTATTTTTTCAATAGTTGGAGATAAATATATGATTATGAAGAAAATCCTATTAGTCCTTCGTGTAGCTGCCATACAAATATCCTGTCAAAATGTATTCACTTAATTTACGAAACTCACTATAACTCAAGTAATCTTTTAGCTACGAATTTGAAATTTTGTACAAATTAGTTTTGAGTGAAAAGAAAGTTTGACTCTACTAGTCAGCGAAATCCTTTTACTTCTTCTGGTAGCTGCCATACAAAATGTCCTTAAAACACCTGTTTATGAATATTGGCCGATAACTTCAGAAGGGTTTAAGCTACGAACTTGAAATTTTGTACACGTTTATTTTTGAATGGTTCCAAGGAAAAGGATAAATATGTAAGAAATCGATTGAGTCCTTCCTGCACCTCCCATGTGAAAGTCCTTCAAAAAGGACATTTTTTTTCGATGACTTACCCAGTTCAAGATATGAAATTAAACACTGAATATTGTCTTTTAGTTTTGAGTAGCAATCTAATGGCAGTCCTTAATAAAGGACATACAACATGCACACACGTAATTCTACTTTATCTCCAACTACAATATAAATCGGAGTTCAGTATTCATCTAGAGTATTATACGATTGGCTTGCAGCCGATCGTGACTGCAGTATGTTTTTTTTAACTCAAGCCCGCAACACCAAAAATTATATCTGATTAATTTTTTCTGAATGACTTATTTTGAATAGTTTTTTTTCTAGCCGAATACTTGATTTTAGCGAATTGTGTGGAGTGTTTTCTACCCGTGATGCTCACAAGTAGCCGACACCCCACAAATTCTGGGAAATAATCAAAAAATTCTGTGAAATTCAGCAATCGTATCGTTGCGCCAACCTTACGAAGATTCACGCTACGCGCCTGCTTGATAGATACGTAGTTCAAAATTTTAGGAAGTCCACTTTTGCGGCCTTTGATTAAAATAGTTTTGTACATTTATTTACTTTTAAAAATTTAACACAGACAGGTGATATTACTTTCTATTGCATCGATTTTTTAAAAAATATTTTAAACCTGCCTAGCTAATCGCGATAATCCAACACGATTTAAGATGGAAAAATGAAATTAAATCCAATAACCGCTCAAAGGTTCCCGAAATATTCAGAATCTAATACACTCAACTCCTTAAATTAACAAAAAGGGAAAACTCCTTTTCCCCTTCATTGCCATTATGTATTCATGCGCTGGGAATATTTCTTATACTGAGAGTATTTTGCCATTAACAAATTGAGGACAAGCTAACTTTCGTTGAATGGCTCAATAGCCTTAATTAATTACGAATAATCCGTATATACGGCATATCCTTTGAATAGTAGGCGTTTTTGAATTAAGAACTCTCTGCTCCTTTTCCAACGTCGTTATGCTTAATGGCCGAAATACAGTCAATGGATCGGGTAAATTTTGGCTGGAATACCAGAAGCAATAGTAAGCCAGTGCAGATAATAAAGTAATCAAGGCAACGTATAAGCACTTGGTGTTTCAGTTTCTGGGATATAGTATCCCAAAATAGTATAGTATCTGAGAAACCATTTGTTCCTAATTGGGTTTATTTAGTTTCAAATAAACTGCAGACAATATGACATAAATGTTTAAAATTAAAGATGTTGTTTATTATTTACTTTGTGAATGATATTTGATTTATTTATTTATGCAGAAAATCTGCCAACAGTCTGCGCGCAACTTTATTATTTTTTGGATAGAAGTCTGAAACATGTTTAATACTGGGATGCGGTGTAGGTCACTATGCGACTGATAACCTAAAAAATAACGTTCCAAATAGCCTCCTGGTTATTCATTAGGTTAAAATAACGAAATTCATGAAAATGTTGGAAAAACCCCTTTTCACGCACATTTGTTTTACTCCAGCTCTGTACATCAATAAAATTTTGAACTTTTTTTTGCTTTAACTGCTTCTGTAGTACTTCTACATATACATACTGTTACATGTAAACCTGGCAACCGCGCAACCATGCAACTCGATCGTTTCACATAATGAAAACAACAACAACCGAATACCTAGTTGCAAAATAACCCAATCAGAAACCTAGCTGAAGATAAGGCGAAACAACACGATTGTATCTCCCTTCTTATCGAATGCTCTCCAATGTACTAGAACCCTGTACATAAACCACCGAACGAAGATCAAAATCGAAAGCTCTAAAGCTGTCGAGAAACATCCACATTACCGAGCGAACATTCAAGTACATCCTAGACTGCAACCGGCTAGTATATAAGCAGGTGAAGCTTTCAGCGAAGAGATAGTAATTTTGATTACATCGACTGTGACAGCCAGCGTGTATACGCGACCGTGTTGGTAGAAAGCGAAAGTGATCGAGTCAAGCGATATATGGTATAAGCGGGCGGTACTGCCATACAGTGCGAATTATTGTGCGAATAGAATTTAAAGTGCGAATTATTATTAAACACTTATTTTAATTTTAAACGAATTGTGTTTTACTTGAAATCCCGGCGAACCCCTAGCTCGCAACAATTGGTATCAGAAGTGGGATTTCAAGGATTAATTCGGGTTAAAATCGCGAGTGGAAAAGTGAAATTAAAATTCTCGAACGGACAAAGTGAGAATTTTAATTTAAAAAATTTCAGCCATAAAGCGTCAACCGTCTGACATTAATCGTTCAGGAGATATGAATTTTAGAGTGATGGGTAAGCCTACCAAGTTATTCTGGCTAACTCGATTCATGCTAGAAGGGCATCAGGCCACGGGTTTCAAAAATTCGCCAAAATTAGCGCAGCATAGATAAATTTGTAAAATATAATTATATGAGTTATAAATAATCTCTTTTATTGATTCGACAGAGTATGCTTAACAGTTGTCTATAGGTGGTTTTTTTGGTTTTCCAACAGTTTACAAAAATTGACTAATGCCCTTCTAGCATGAATCCATTCAAATAGAACAATTGAAAAATGACTTTTAATCCGCGAGTCAAAAATACCTTAAAAACGAAAAACAATTTTTCCAAGCATTTATAATTATTGTGGATTCGGACAAACAGATGAAAAAAATAACATACAGACGGACTTAAGCGAATGTATGAGTATACAAGACTCTTTGATTAATGTATCGTAGCATACATCAGTTTATTACACTATCTAGAAAGTAATGCAATGCAATAAATATGACCTTGTTTCTTGCTCTCTTAAAAAACAATAACTATAAAAACCACGATTTTCCTACTTAAAGGACTTTATATATTATACGACAAAATTTTGAGGAAAGAAAAATTCAAATGAAACATAATGAAGACGATGAAATGGCAACTATTCGCGCACTTCATTTTTCAACTTTTCCCCCAATTTGAGGTAGTGAAGGAAAAATTGAATTTCATGTTAGCGATGCCCTCTTCGCATATTTTCTCCGCGTATTGTTCGATTTAATACGAACAACTCCTTAAAAATGAAGACGTAGATGACGATGACATCGAAGTTGACAACTCGGCTCTATGATTTGAAACGTTTCGTAATTCAAAATCAATAAAAAGCAAGGACTTCTTCACTCCCTCTAGCAGCTCTTTCTTACAAGCGCATTTTTTACTTTTTACTTCAAGTTTAGAACATGGAACCGACTTTAATGGTATCCTGTCTATTGCAGAAAATATTATAGTATTACTTTAAGGAATTAACTGTTTGCTGTGTTTCTCCTACTACTTTTCAGATGGGTTCTAAACTTCTATCTTTTTAGTATAATTTCATAACAATTGAATCTTTAAGTACATTTTTCGTAAATATACATATAATTAGAAGATTAGATAATTTATATGAACTTGAACTCCGCAGTTTAATCAAATCAGTATGTGATTTCGGATTTGGACGAACCTTAAAACTCTTTTTCTTACTTTCGCCATGTGATATTAGTATTACAATGGAATCTTAGGAAAAACTAAAAATTCACAGACTTGGGTTACCATACTGTAGCTATTTCTGAAATAATCTATAAATTTTCGGAAAAAAATACAAAATGAACCAATATACTCCTTTTCATCTATACATTTAAATCTACTCCTTCATTAGCCGAATCGTATGTAGATAATATTTCTAAGCTCAATAAAATATTAATTACAAAGAAGAATGCCGTCGTATTTACTATTTTGTGTACAAATTTAACATTGTAACATTATTTACATTATTATTAACAAATATCAAAAAATAATCAGTAAATTACTTTATTATTTTAATAATAAAGTATTTTAAGTTATTATTTTACTTCATTATTTTTTAATAATCTAGAAACATACATACATATAATAATAATCGACCTAAAACTAAAAAACAATCTGCCAACAGTCTGGGCGAAACTTTATTATTTTTCGGGTCAAAGTTCGGGAGCGGTCAAAGTCGGAGTGTATCATGAGTTGCTTCGAGATCATTAGATTTCTTGGAAAATTATTTTTGTTCTTAATATAAAAATATTTAAAATAGAGATTTTTAGGCGATTAAACATTGAAAAGGTCCGTGTAGACTATTCGAATTTCGGTATTTATGTACACAAAAATCCCATAGAAGTAAAAACGAATTTGTTGCCTTATCAGACTTAAGAGATATGACGAATTGTTAAAACGTATACAAACCCATTACTTCCACTTGGGGTTTGAATTTCGAAAAAATTGTGGAACAGGTTTTTAGATGATTTCATAAAAAGCAACTTGATATCTCATGAGACACGACGGATTTTGAAAAATTTGTGAAAACGTAAGCAAACCTCCACACCTCCTTGGTTCTGGAAATTCGAAAAGTCGTGAATTGGTTGGCCGTAATAATCAATTTTATATCTCATCAGAACTAAGGAATGGCAAAAATTGCGAAAACATATACAAACCCTTGGGGGTTGAATATCGAAAAATTGCGAAATGGGTTTGTAGGCGATAATATAAAAAGTCCGTGGAAGTGAAAAGCGATCTAATATCTTATCGAACCTAAGAAATATGTCAAAACTTTGAAAAGCATACAACCCCCTTACACCCATTAGGATTGAATATCTAAAATACTAAAATTGACTTTTTGGCTTTTTATATAGGAAACCTTAGGAAGTAAAAATGAATTCGATATATCATCAGATATGCAACCTTCTTACACCCACTTGGGAGTTGAATATCCAAAAATCCTGAAAGGAGTTAATAAATAAATATGAAGACAGCACGAGAAAGTAGGAACCAATTCAATTTCTTATCACTTCTAAAAGAAATGACGGCACTCGTGAAAACGTGTTGAACCCGTTTATACCCTCTTAGGGGCTGAAAAAGGAAAAAACTTAAAAACAACTTTTAGGTGATTATTACGCAAGCACTTCAAACTGAAAAGATATTCGATATCTGATAAGACGTGGGGATATAGTAGAATTCGTAAAAAAGTTTACAACCCCCTGCGCACCCCCTTAGCGGTCGAATTTAAAAAAATCCTGAAAACACTTTCTAGGTGTTTATATGAAGAAAACGTAGAATAAAACTGAATTCAATATTTGGGAAAATCTAATAGATATGACGAAAACCGTGAAAATATATGTATTCCATTTTCACTGAACACTTATTTTGCCCCCCCCCCTCTGAGCGCCAATGGAAATTTGAAAATTTTTTTTATTTAAATTAGTTTTCTAGTTGATTTACATAAACGTACCGAGTTTCAACTTTATAGCATAAGCCGTTCTATAGATAGGAAAAACACCCCCCACCCCTGTACCATACTACCCCTATAAAAAATTATATTTTTCCAAGATGCTACTAATATAGCTCTATCCAAATACCAAGTTTCAGTTTTATATCATTATAAGTTGTCGAGATATTAAAATCGAAACTTTTTCCTTTTCACCCTCCCTCACCCTCACCCTCTACACCCTCACTTCCTAAATTGTTTTCTGCTAGAGGTCTATTAGGCCTACTTTTGGTAAAAATTTTAAGCATCTATCTTACACTGTTGTTGAGATATGAGACGTGATTTTTTTGAAAAATTCTTATCCCCTTCACTTTCATGCTCCACCACCCCCTTGAAAAATTTGGTTTTCAGCAAACTTTATTTGTCAACCTTTATACACAAACCAAATTTTATTTATCTAGTGCAATTGGTTCATGAGATATCCTAATCTAAAGTTTTTCACCCCCCATTCCCGTACGCCACTGCCACCACTCAAATTTTTGTTTCCGATCTATTCTCCTAGTATACCTACAGATATTCATTAAGTTTCAATTTTATGACATTGACCGTTTAGGAGATATGGATTTTAGAATGTGTCGATCTCACCTTTTTTGCGTTTCGGACGCATTATTTTTCCCCCCACTCCCAAACCCCTTCACCTATATATATTTTTTTGCAAATAGGTCCACTATTGAAGCTCTATATAAATTCCAAATTTCAGCCTCCTAGCATAAGCGGTTGCTGAGATCTAGAAACCAAAATTTTCCGTCTAAAACACTTCCCCCTCCGCCCCCCTCACACCCTTACCCCTCCAAATTTGGTCACTTCAGGGGGCTTACTCACTCTACCCAGGAAAAAAAATTCAACTAAATAGCTTGTAGGGTTTGGGTGCTACGAGCCTTCAAACAATTTTGCGTACACCGGTAGACATACGGCGTACGGCGTACGGCGGACAGACGGACTGAAATTTTTTTTTGCTTTTTTCGTGTCTACTCGTCATGAAATGTGAAAAAAAAATTTTGAGGGTAGCAAATTTTTTTTTTTAAAAATCGATAACAATACTGTATTATTGAAATAATAAAGTAAAACAATCTGCCAACAGTCTGGGCGAAACGTTATTATTTTTCGGGTTTAATTTCGGGAATCGGTTAAAACAGTCTGGGCGCAACTTTATTATTTTTTTGGTAGAAGTTCGGAACGAGTTTAATTCTTAGATGCGGTGTAGGTTACTATGTGACTGAAAACCCAAAAAAAAAGTTTGGGAAGCGGTTATAATGGGGTCGCGCTAGAATACTTACGCCGCTGCCACATATAACATATGATTACATAATTGGGTCATACTCCGGGACGAGGTCGAGTCCTAGTATAATATCAGTTGTTACGCCATTAGAAGGTTTTTCGTGATTTGGTTTTGGGCCATTACATGAAATCGGAAATGCGTTCGTAGGAGATTATATAAAAAGTCTGTGGAAGAGCAAACCAATCTAATATCTCATCAATGATGAGAAATATCTCGAAAGCCATACGTCCTATTGGAGTTGAATAACAAACATCCTGAAATCAACTTTTTGACGATTATGTGGGAAGCCTTAGGAAGTAAAAATGAATTCGATATCTCATTAGAACTAGAAATATGTAAGAATTTGTGAAAACATATGCAACCCCCTTGCACCCACTTTGGGGTTGAATATCCAAAAATCCTTAAAAGAGTTTTTAGATATATATAAAGAAAGCACGAGGAAGTAGAAACCAATCCGATGGCTTATCACTCCTAAGAGATATGACGGAATTCGTGAAAACGTGTTCAGCCCGTTTTTACCCTCTTAAGGGTAGAAAAAGGAAAAAACCTGAAAACAAGTTTTAGGTGATTATTAAATAAGCCCGGGGAAATAAAAATTTATTCCATATCTAATCAGACCTGAGGGATACGGCTGAATTCGTGAAAATGTATACATCCCCTTTACACCAACTTGGGGGTCGAATTTTAAAAAAATCTGAAAACACTTTCTAGGTATTTATATGAAGAATCTGTACAAAAAAATTGAATTCAATATTTGGAAAGACCTAATAGATATGACGAAAATCGTAAAAATATATGCATTCCATTTTCACTGATCATTTTTTTCCCCCTTCCGAAAGCCAATTGATATTTGAATTTTTTTTTAATCAGAATTACTTTTCTAGTTGATTTACATATACATACCAAATTTCAACTTTCTAACATAAGCCGTTCTATAGTTCATAAAAACACCCCCCACCCCCGTACCATACTAACGCTATACAAAATTATATTTTTCCAACATGCTACTACCATAGTTCTATCTAAATACTAAGTTTCAGTTTTATATCATTATAGGTTTTCGAGATATAAAAATCGGAACTTTTTACTTTCCACCATCCCCCACCCTTACCCTCTGCTGGGGTCTATTAGGCCTACTTCTGGTAAAAATTTTAAGCATCTATCTTACACCGTTCTTGAGATATAAGATGTGATTTTTTAAAAAAATTCTTACCCCCTCCACTTCCATGCTCCACCACCCCCTAAAAAAATTTTACTTTCAGCAAACTTTATTTGTTAACCTTTATACACAGATTAAATTTTATTTCTTTAGTGCAATTTGTTCGTGAGATATCGTAATCTAAAGTTTTTCAACCCCACCCCCGTACGTCACTGCCCTCTCTCAAAAATTTGTTTCCGATCTATTCTCCTAGTATACCTACAGATGATTATTAAGTTTTAATTTCGTAACATTAACCGTTTAGGAGATATGGATTTTAGAAAGTCTCTATCTCGCCTTTTTTGCGTTTTGGACGCATTCTTTTTCCCCCCACTTCCACACCCCTTCACCCATATCAACAATATTTTTGCAAATGGTTCCACTATTAAAGCTCTATATAAATTTCAAGTTTCAGCTTCCTAACATAAGCGGTTGCTGAGATCTAGAAACCAAAAGTTTTCGTCTAAAACGCTTCTCCCACCTCCCCCCTCATACTCCCACTTGAAGGAGCGTAGCCAGTCAATTAAGGAAAAAAAATTCAATTCAATAGCTTATAGGGCTTAGGAGTTATAAGCCCTCAAACGTTTTGCGTACGGCGGACGGCGCACAGACGGACTGAAATTTTTTTTTGCTTTTTTGGTGCTTATTAGTCATGAAACGTATAAAAAAAATTTTCAGGGTAGCAAATTTTTTTTTTTTAAAATCGATAACAATACTTTATTATTAAAATAATAAAGTAAAAGGGGTTGCGCTAGAATGCTTACGCCACTGCCACACTCAGAGAAAAAACCTGATAGCATTGACAAAGATGCAGTTCTATTCGACAAAACTGTGGCCAATATACGTCCAACAAAATACTTTATCGCTTTGTCAAATGATGAAAACCCACTGTCTAGATGAAAAATAAGTTGTTGAACTGAGGAAAAATTTTTCAATAAAAGATTTGTAGTTTTTACTTTATTATTTTTTAATAATAAAGTATTGTGATCGACCTGAAATTTCAAAAAAATTTGCTACCCTGAAATTTTGTATTTTCACGGACTAGAAGACCCCAAAAAAGGCGAAAAAAAATGTCCGCCTGTCCGCCGTACGCCGTACGCAAAACCGTTTGAAGGCGCATAGCTCACAAACCCGTTGAGATATTAAATTGAAATTTTTATGGTGTATAGATTGGGTGAGCCCCTAGGATTGTTATCTTTTTCGGGGGTGGGGTGCAAGGGGGGAGGAGGGGTGGTGTTTTAGACGAGAAATGTTGGTTTCTAGATCTCAAGAACTAGTTATAGTAGAAGGCTGAAACTTGGAACTTATGTAGTACTATGATAGTGGACCTATGTATTTGCAAAAAAAATGGTTATAAGGGTTGAGGGGTGTGGGAGTGGGGGGAAAAACAATGTGGGATTGAAGCATTCTAAAATCCATATCTCCTTAACCGTTGATCTCAGAAAAGTGAAACTTTGTAGTTATCTTAAGGGATACTAGGAGAGTGGACAAGGGCTAAAATTCTTAAGAGGGAAAGTGGAGTGTAGGAGTGTGGGGTGAAAAACTTTAGATTACAATATCTTCCGAATCAATTGTAAAAGGAAGATGAAATTTGGTTTCTGTAAATATGATCACAAGTGGAGTCTACTGAATGTAAAAATTTTGAGAGGGGAGGTGGAGTACATAAGTGGGGGTTCTCGAAAATCGCAAAGCATAGAAAGCTAAAAATTCACGACTATATAGAGTAACTGCAGCAGTATCCAGTAAAATTTTTGATAGGGGTAGCAAGGTACGGGGTGGAGGTTGGTTTTTCAAATCTCAGAAACAGCGTATGCTAGAAAGTTGAAACTTAGTATGTATATGTAGAACTACTACAGGAGTAATTAAAGCAAGAAAAAAGTTCAAAATTGTATTGATGTAGAGAGCTGGAGCAATGCGGTGTAGGTCACTATGCGACTGATAACCTAAAGAATAAACAGAGGGCTACATATTTGGAACGTTATTTTTCAGGTTATTTGTATTTACGATAAATACAAATTATCAAATCAAAAATTTTTTTGTATTTGTAACAAAAGAATATTATCAAATGCAGTCGGTGCTACAATTATTTGTGCATAACCTTTTTATGCGTAAAAGCTAAAGGGAAAGTACTATATAATAACTTTTAGAAATAAGCATAATTATATCATTTTTTTTCATAGTTACATTCAGGGTGTTTGGCACTCCGTCCGCCACCTTGTAAGAGGTTATTCCTTGATATATTTGGAGAAAAAAAATGTTCTACAGGGTGGGTTAATTTTCAATATCAGTGGAGATACAGGGTGGTTAAGAAAAGTGTTTTTGACTGGTACCCTCACTCACAAAGCAAAGTGTTATAACTCGTTTTTTAAGGAATAGAATTACCTTTCATTTGATGTAACAGTCTAAATTGTAACTGAACCCTATTTTGAGATATTTACTCGAAAACACAAACTTTTGCTACGTCAACCCTAAAAATTCAATGATCAATGTAGTTTTTCTCAGAAAACCCCATTATAAAATGACATACTAATTTTATTTTTTTATAAACCATATTATTATATACAAAAGCTGCATAGGTATGTATGAGTTACAATTAACATTTTGGAAGTAATAGGTAAAAATACATATCGCATAAAAATTAAATATTTCAAAAGTCGGTGCTATAAAGTGGAATAAGTTTCCCATTAAATGTCTGTATTATTCAGCTGAATTCAACCAAAAAGCAGTATTTTAAAAGTTTGGAGCAATAATGTTACACATCTGATTGATTTACGTAATTTAAAGCTCGCTTTATATGCTGGTAAAATAAATATTCAAAAGAAACAAGCTATAATTTATTAAACTTTTTCCTAGATAGTTGCTCGAACCATGCGATTTTCTATAGACCAGTACTATCGATTCGTAGTTTTGAAACTTTTTAGTTTTCGCAAGATATGCACAAGAAAAAACTTTAAAATCAAACATGAGGATATGCGTTTGGAAATAACGAAATAAGATGTACGTAGTTTACTTGGTGATTTCGGCTGGGAACGAACATAAAGAACATTTTGAACTTTATCGGATATCTCTCCAAATACTGGATAGCAAAAATTTTCGAATTTGTTAAAACTTTAAGTGCATGATTTTCAAAGAAGGTAGCAAAGTTTTGAGACTTTATAACGTGTCTGACAAGACTCTAAATTGCAAGTCGATAGTTCAAGAGGAGCAAGTACGTTATATTTCAAAGGAACCGTGCAAAATCATTTTGAATGCAAGTTATAATAATGTGTACCAATTGGTTTTAAAATTCACTACTAATATAATTTTAAACTATTTATGTAGACTGTTATTTTAGTGGTTAAAATGCTAACTCCATTTTCATAAATTTATATTTCAAACAATAAGCGACCTAACGGTCGGTTTATAGTGCTAAGCTCATTTGGACAATTTCGGTATTTGGATATTGTGAGCCATTTAGTTGGACACAGTGAAGTCCATCTAAATGGCACGCAATTATCTTTGAAACAATTCCACAATTTGATGAACGTGTAAGCATTCAAATGAAGCCATTACAGTACCATGTGAATTGTGAAATAAAAGATTTTATGTGAACTATACTAACCAGAGTTATATTGTACCACAGGACCAATTCCGACTATTCCACAAATTGAAGGACGATTTTTTTTTTGCTTGAAAACCAGCATTCTGGGTACCTAAGCTGGAGTGGTATGTGCATGTGTTCCGATAAGAGTCGCAACTTCTCATAAATTCGTGGTAAAAAATGCTTGTAGAGCGAGAGAGTGTTTTCTGGGTCATCTAGCATTTCGAAAGCATATCCTGACAGTATTGTTATAAATCCCGTGTTTTTCCTCTGACTTCACATGGTTTAATTATTGAGCCTGGTATCCGGCAGCGTGTGCTACTATGTGAAATACGAAAGTTAAACTATTGGCAGCTATAGATTTGGGTTCCTTACAAATTGAGATATTGAAGCACACTGTAACAAGGTCTTGGCATAAAAGTCTTATGTGGGTATTCTAGGTACTTTATACAAAACTGTCAAATATGTATTCTTATACTGCACATACGTTTAAGGGGGTCGCCTGGTTTAGAGGGTCAAAAAAATCGTGTTTTTTTACCCTTTTAATCGATGGTTTAACTATTCGAGAATATGTGCCCAAAGTTTTAGAAGCCAACTCGAAGTATTTTCGAAGATCCATGTCCGAGAACAGGTAAGTGTCTAGAGCGGGCCGGGCGAACCGAAAACTTTAAAGCCCGTTTTCTCGAAATCTTTTTTTCGTGATTTTACTAAATTGGCGGGAACGATAGCAAAAAACTATTTGACATATCGAACCAAATCAAAGTTCATTCTCTAGAGTATTAAAGACTATCCTAAATGAACTAAAAACATTGATAAACATTGCATTTTATACTATTTTTATTGCACGAAGAAACAGAAAAAAAATAGTGAAAATCGTCACTTTTTTGTTCAAGCTCGAAAATTAATATGATGTCAATTACAAATTATTATTTTTACGTTTCAGACATGAATTACGCACACCATCGTTTCCGCCAATTTCAAACTCCAGCTGCGAGGCGCTTCAAGGATCAACCAATAATTCCGCAATTTTGCGACAATTTGCCGATGAAAATTTGTTTTTGTACTTTACAAATGTGCGTTAAAGTACACTAAAAATTTTAAAAAGTTTCGTTGTTTCTTTCCCTATATAAAAAAATCACCAAAAATTACCTTTTTTAGGACTCTAAACCAGGCGACCCCCTTCATAAGTTCAACCCCAAAAGTATATTATGCTTGGAACTGAGCCTTAATAAATTTAAAGGAGCAGTTGGTATCTACCCAATCGCACCTAGAAAGTGTTATTTATAGACCTCTTTGCTGTAGTTAATATAAAAAAAAAACATTTTAAAACATATTGAACCTCTAAAATAAGATAATGAATATATTCATAAAGACTTATTAAAAAATAAAGAGAAACCTTAGATAAAATATATCCTATAACTCCTCCAATTAAACATACAATTAAAACTAATATTTTTAAATAAACAGGTAACAAAATTATTCTAGGAATAGGAAAAATTAATCACCTTAATATACTTCCCCCTAAAATTCTTATAACTATTAATCCTATCATACCACGTAATATAATATATCCTTCATCTGATAAATAATGTATGCTAAAACAATTTAATTTTCCAAATTAAAAGCAACCAAAAAGTAAACTTTGCACATCATCTTTTTGCCACACGACGAGCGATTGTCGAGTTTCTTGGGAAAATGAATATCACAAATTTGTATATAAGCGTAACTAGAAATATTAATAGAAAGAAAACCGACTCTGTGAATATCATCCCTTTTTGTTGGACCCGACACCTTTTTTTACATTTTTTGAAATGTTTTTTTTTATATATCACGACTTTTTGTTGTACCGAAAAGATTTTTTTACAACACAAACAATTTGTGTGTTCGTTGGAGATTTTGAGGAGACTTCGTAAGAGGGACACAAACACAATTTGTGTTGGTTGGAAACCTTAAGAGGGGGACTTTGGGAGAGGGACACTTTGGGAGGGACCCGACAATTTGTTTTACATTTTTCGATCAGTATTACTACTCTCGTTGATTTACATATACATACCGAATTTAAATTTTCTAGCACAAGCCGTTCTATAGTTAGGAAAAACACAGCGCACCCCCGTACCATACTACCCCCATAAAAAACTATATTTTTCCAACACGCTACTACTATAGCTCTATCAAAATACTAAGTTTCAGTTTTATATCAGTATAGGTTCTCAAGATAAAAAAATTGGAATTTTTCTCTTTTTACCCTCCCAAACTCTTACCCTATACATCTTCATCCCTAAAATTTTTATTTTCTGCTAAGGGTCTATTAGGCCTACTTCTGGTAAAAATTTTAATTTAAGCATCTATCTTACACCGTTCTTGAGATATGAGACGTGATTTTTTAAAAAAAATCTTGCCCTTCCCACTCCCATGCTCCAACTTCCCCTTCAAAAATTTTACTTTCAGCAAACTTTGTTTTAGGGATGGGAATCGATTGCTTTACAATCGATCGTTGCAAGATCGATCATTTTAAAACGTTCGATTAAGATCAATCGATTAATTGATGCCTTCTAATCAATTTATCGATTAATCGCGTAATTCGTACGTTCCAGGTATAGCGGTACATGTACATAAAAAACATACTGCAGTCACGATCGGCTGCAAGCCAATCGTATAATACTCTAGATGAATACTGAACTCCGATTTATATTGTATATTGTCCGTCCGTCCGTCCGTCCGTCCGTCTGTTCGTTAGCACGATAACTCAAGAATGCCTGCACCTAGGATCTTGAAATTTTGAATCTGGGTGTTTGGTTGAATTTGTAAGTCTAAGTTCGTTAACGGGCAAAATCGTCCTACTCCTTCGGGTAGCTGCCATACAAAATGTCCTTAAAACACGTGTTCAAGAATATAGGTCGATAACTTCAGAAGGGTTTAAGCTACGATATTGAAATATTGTATGTGTTATTTTTCCAATACTTGGAGCTAAATATATGATTATGAAGAAAATCCAGTTAGTCCTTCGTGTAGCTGCCATACAAATATCCTATCAAAATGTATTCACTTAATTTACGAAACTCACTATAACTCAAGTAACCTTTTAGCTACGAATTCGGAATTTTGTACAAATTAGTTTTGAGCAAAAAGGAAGTTCGAGTTTACTAATCAGCAAAATCCTTTTACTCCTTCTGGTAGCTGCCATACAAAATGTCCTTAAGACACGTGTTCAACAATATTTTTCGATAACTTTTGAACGCTTCAAGCTACGAATTTGAAATTTTGTACACGTTCATTTTTAAATGGTTCCAAGGAAAAGGATAAATATGTAAGAAATCGAGTGAGTCCTTCATGCACCTCCCATGTGAAAGTCCTTCAAAAAGGACATTTTTTTTCGATGACTTACCCAGTTTAAGATATGAAATTAAACACTGAATATAATCTTTTAGGTTTGAGTAGCAATCTAATGGGAGTCCTTAATAAAGGACATACAACATGCACACGCGTAATTCTACTTTATCCCCAACTACAATATAAATCGGAGTTCAGTATTCATCTAGAGTATTATACGATTGGCTTGCAGCCGATCGTGACTGCAGTATGTTTTTTTGTTTATTTGTGGCCAAAAATCTCAAATCCGCCTGACGTCCGTCCGCCCGTCCGCCCGTCCGCCCGTCCGTCCGTCCGTCCGTCCGTCTGTCCGTTAGCACGATAACTCAAGAACGCCTTCACCTAGGATCATGAAATTTTGAATCTGGATGTTTGGTTGAATTTGTAAGGCTAAGTTCGTTAACGGGCAAAATCGTCCTACTCCTTCGGGTAGCTGCCATACAAAATGTCCTTAAAACACGTGTTCAAGAATATTGGTCGATAACTTCAGAAGGGTTTAAGCTACGTCTTTGAAATTTTGTATGTGTTATTTTTCCAATAGTTGGAGCTAAATATATGATTATGAAGAAAATCCTATTAGTCCTTCGTGTAGCTGCCATACAAATATCCTGTCAAAATGTATTCACTTAATTTACAAAACTCACAATAACTCAAGTAATCTTTTAGCTACGAATTCGGAATTTTGTACAAGTTAGTTTTGAGTGAAAAGAAAGTCGGAATTTACTAATCAGCGAAATCCTTTTACTCCTTCTGGTAGCTGCCATACAAAATGTCCTTAAAACACGTGTTCAAGAATATTGGTCGATAACTTTAGAAGGGTTTAAGGTACGATATTGAAATTGTGTATGTGTTATTTTTCCAATAGTTGGAGCTAAATGTATGATTATGAAGAAAATCCTTTTAGTCCTTCGTGTAGCTGCCATACAAATATCCTGTCAAAATGTATTCACCTAATTTACGAAACTCACTTTAACTCAAGTAATCTTTTAGCTACGAATTCAGAATTTTGTACAAATTAGTTTTGAGTGAAAAGGAAGTTCGAGTTTACTAACCAGCGAAATCCTTTTACTCCTTCTGGTAGCTGCCATACAAAATGTCCTTAAGACACGTGTTCAACAATATTTTTCGATAACTTTTGAACGCTTCAAGCTACGAATTTGAAATTTTGTACACGTTTATTTTTGAATGGTTCCAAGGAAAAGAATAAATATGTAAGAAATCGAGTGAGTCCTTCCTGCACCTCCCATGTGAAAGTCCTTTGAAAAGGACTTTTTTTTCGATGACTTACCCAGTTCAAGGTATGAAGTTAAACACTGAATATTGTCTTTTAGTTTTGAGTAGCAATCTAATAGTAGTCCTTAATAAAGGACAAACAACATGCACACACGTAATTATACTTTATCCCCAACTACAATATAAATCGGAGTTCAGTATTCATCTAGAGTATTATACGATTGGCTTGCAGCCGATCGTGACTGCGGTATGTTTTCCTTCAAGGCTCCGTTCTATGCGTTGCAAAATTTTGGGCTGGATTAAACTTATAACACTCTCAGATTTCATCTAAAGTTAGTACAAAAATTTTGACTTTACTCAGTAATAGCTGAATTACATCGCCTGATTTAAATTTCGAAAGCTGAAAAAGCGTTGCGCTTGGAAGAAATTTGTTTGACATTTAAAAATTTAACAGCTGTCTGTTGTGTCAAAATTTTTAATTTATTTTGTAGGTTTATACGCTTTCTGCAATGGAAAATCGACCAACATCAGCGCGAATCAAACAACAGAAGTAGTAAATTCCAATGCTTGCATTCCGAACTTTTTATTTGGAATATGAGACAGTGAACACTGTGGTGAAATGTGAACGTGGTGAAACATAAATTTCAGGGCTGTCCTGACCGATTTTAGTATATTTCGCGATGGATTTCCGCAAAATTTAGTCAGTGAAGGATATTTAAAAACTTCTGAAATGTACAGAAAATAGAGTAGATTTCGATAGAGATTTATCAAAATCTCAATAATTTGCGAAATACAGGTCAAAATCGGGTGATTAAAACTCCCTTTTCGCTGTAAAGTTTTAATCAATCAAAAACAATAATTTTTGTAAATTTTTTTTAACTTTTCGCACCTTTTCCCGCCATGTTTCACTTCTGATGTGGAACAAATACCACAAAAGATTTAATATGTCAATGATGTTGCCATGCGAAATGTCATAGTGAAGTCCAGCTGACATCAAAAAGATAATTAAATCCGCAATTTTTAAATACGTATATATTTTTTAATTTCAGTTCGACCCGGGATTGAAAACAACTGCGCCCCTTATACATATAACGAACCTTTACCCTAATTTCTTTTACTTCTCAAATCTGCTCTCCGGAAAGAGCAGCAGCATGCAGCACACCGAATATTACTTTACAGATCTAATTTATAGAGTAATCGTTCGCCAATGAGACCTATTACTGCAGTGTGATTGTCGCATAGATTAATATGATATACAAGCGAGGATTACAATGTAGGTATTTACCAAATGTTACGTTTTGTAATGGAATTGCATAGAACAAAACACTTCATACTTCCATATTCGTCAGGAAGCAACTACATAAACACGGTACTCCATCTTTCAGCTTTCTGGTGCTGCGGAAAGTCCTTGCTCAGAAACCTGCGTTGTAATGGAATTGCAAACAAAAAAATAATACGAGATTTGCCTACTGGGCAAAATAATTAAACATCACTGTCATTGTGAATTGATGTACACGGCAAACGATTGTCACAGCACGATCGATACTCGATCGTGAAACTTGAACGAAACGTCAGGAAATGACAGAGAAAAATCGAGAAGTCTGATTTTAACCTCCGACGAAGGTGGGTGTGCGTTGTGAATAAGTACCGGGAGGACTCCAGGGAAGACTGGAGGATTTTTTTTTGCTTTCTTCAGCTGCTCCCGACAGCGAGTAGGGCAAGATTCCGGCCTCTGGAGGAGAACTAAACCCCGAAGTCCAGGAGGGAATTCCATAAATACCAGGCGGAAGAAAAAAAATAATAATAATAGGATCAATACGGGTATGGAGTTTTGGTTTTAAAATTTAAAGATATATACCTTTTTTTTTTTTTTTTAAATCGAAGGAGGTAAATTTTGCCATAATTTTTTTTTATGAAATACACATTAAAGTTATATTTCTCAATGGAAAACTATTTTACGCGTCTTTCGTTTCCTTTCGGAATGTAAACCTGTCGTGTAATACATGTGTCGTCTTAAGTGTTGTCCGCGAAAGTAAAGCTCAGGATTATGTAGCGTTTTCCGGTTAATTGTTTCTTCAGTGTACGGTTTCAGTGAGCTAGTTAAGAAATAGAAAAATGGGCCTTATCTAATTTTATGGCCTGAGTGCTTCTTCCCCTTTTGGTGCTTAGGTCTTTTCTTTTATTCGTTTTACTTTGGTCGGATCCACGCTACGTCCATGGAGTCCCGATGGCCCCTTTTTGGAAGTTTTGGTGTACATAGTTTTTTTTTGTGACCGCGTATCAGGCGAACGCGCAGATCGGTGGCTTCCGAGTGCCCCCTTCTTGTCCTAGACAGTGTGGAGCGCGCAATTTATGGAAGTTTTTTTTTTTTTTTTTAAAAGGGAATTTGCGTTGGGCAAAGTTCTGGCTTCGGTGGTTAAAAAGCACGCGGTATATAGTGCGAAAGCGTGTAGTAACGGTAGGGCCCCCGAAAACAAACGGGTTTTCGCAGGCACCGTTCGTTCTACAAAGGCGGCGTGGGTGACGCTCTACCGCGTGTTGCTCGTGCACCGTTATAGCCCAATGCGGAATTTTTTTCTTTTGTGCGCGCTTGGTCAGGGTAAATTATTTTTTTTTTGGACTACTTTTCAACAATCTTTGGGTACCCAATTGATCGAATCCTATTGGAGTTCATCTAATTGGAGGATGCAGGTATTGCTTGGTAATCCTTTAGGGCCGCACTCGTACTCGCTCTTGAAGATTGTGTTGTATTGGGTTGAGACCAGTAGGGCCTGAAGCGGCGTGTTTTAAGAGTTTTAAGGACTTTTAGCTCCCTCAAAGCGCTATGTTATCTTCAGGGACCATATGGCAATCCAAGAACAAAGGAAAGAATTTCAGTTTTTCTTTTAGTCACAATTTTCAGCAAGTTGGTTTTGTATCCACAGCCAGGCGGTGGGCCAATAAAGGAGCCTCCCTTTACTTTTAGGTTGAAAGACGCAAGACGCAACGCGGAGTCTACCATATACTTATCTGCGCAAGTCAATGTCGCCATTATCGTCGTTCCGGTTCTTTTGGTTGCGTTATCAATACCTCCGATGGTTAGGTAGGGTATTAAATACGTGCAAATCTTTTATTTTGTCGGAAATCCGCCTACGCCGCCGATTTGTCCCCGTTATAGAAGCTTGTGCCACGAGGCGAAACCAAAATTCGAGTTAGGGAAAATTCGAGTTAGCGAAAATTCGAGTTAGATAAAATTCGAGTTAGAGAAGTTTATTCTTCTTTAGCTCCACAAGTGAATGCCCCAACACATGAGGCATTTAAAATAGAAAGTAGTATCGGTGCTCGTTTAAACGAATAGGTAGTCCTATTAGAGGGGCGCCCTATTTCCCGATTACTACCAAAGCCAATATACTCTCTGAATTCTTTTTCGGAGGAATACGTGCGAAGACATCTGTACCGATTTTCTTGAGTTTTCCTAAGCTATATTTTGGGTTGAACTTCATCTGCATGAGTTCAAGTTTTTTTGTTTGGGGCTATTAACATCCTACGGCGATGAAATACCACCCTTCTCCACAATCATGCCAGTATATCTGATAGGATTATGGAGATCGCCTTTCTTCTGCCTTTCCACCACGAAAGGATAATTATCGAATAGATATGAATCTACATAACAGCTATAAAATATGGTTACTGCTTCGGCCTTCCCGCCGAAAGTCTCCATCCTTGTGCTCTCCTCCTTCATTTCCTCACTCTTCTTTCTCCATCCTTCGCCTAGTCTGCTTTCCTACTTTCCTTCTTCCCATACCAACCCAGCCCGCTGAGGATAGAGTACGGACTTCTCAAACCGTACTTCTCAGCCCATATCGTGCATAAATACATACGATGTCCATGGATACAGGTAGCAACCCACGCCCCTTCCGACGAGCTACGCACGTGCTTAAATGCTAGATGCACGCTACCCTTCGGCAATCCATGGGGCATATGCCACCCAACTGTGGCTTTGTCACCAGACGACAATTATCTTAGCCGGTCTATATGATCATGGCCGTCTTGATCAAATGGTGACGGAGACCTACTCCCACTATTTGTTTTAGGGCGAAGTACAGGGTACTATACACTCGTGGCGAGGATAATTAATTAGGTTACAGTGTTGCGATTTTTACGTTTGGTTGGACGGATACCATGATGTGATTCGATTCATGTCATGGCGCCCCCAAATAGATTGCGGCATTGTAATTTAAAAACGTCCTGCGTACATTACATGGCGCCCAACGGGTAGGCAAATTCTAGCTGAGGATTTTGTCATCATCAGTACGTCACTCCTTAACGGATTAAGGACGTATTGGAATTTGTTACAGCCCGAAATATGTGTTTAGTATATCAGTCTGATATACTCGCTTTGGTTCTATTGCTATCGAGCAATACTTCGAAAAAAAAAAAAAAATTAAGTCCTTAGAAAAGTTAGCTCTAACATTTTGTCCACTTTCTAGCCTTAATGGCATACTAAGGCAAAACAATTTATTAATTCCTTTCCAAGTACAAGGATGAGATGTCAGCCGATGAAGCATATGATGAGTGCATGCTAAGGAAAAAGAGTTACCTATTGCACGGACTCTCATGGCTCATCCTCTAGAGTCTCTTCGGGGCAGATATAGTACGGGAAATAATTAGCACGTCTGCGACCAGCGGTCTTTACCGTTGCCCCAGGTGCGGGATTATTTCAGCTGTGGGCGATCACGGTTTCGAGGCCATGCGCTGGAGGTAAGATGGTTTTGTTAATCAGATGGATTGACATTTGACTGGGCGAGCTCGAGCACTATGGTGCGAGTTCAACCCCTGGCTCCCCTGATTAATAAGACTTGCAAGCTTCGTTAAGCGAAACAAGTCAATAGCGTGGTCGTGATCGATAAAACCCCTCCGTAAACTAACCTTTCGATCGGGAGCTTGCAGTCACTGGACGATCGAAATACTTGCGGTTGGACTTGAGCTGTCACTTCCGGTATAAGTGGATAAGACATATATATCGGGAGGTTGATATCGTCCTACCTGTCAGAATGTCGAAGTACAGGTCTAGACAAGTAAATGGCCAAACGATCGTTATGCTAAAACGATCAACAAAGATAATGATGTTAGTCATTGTTTGACAGAAAAAATATAAACCATATATTCATATATATACGTTCTTTCGTGGAGCAAAATTAGATAACGTTTACCAATTGGCTATCCATTGAATTTTTCATTTGTAAAGTTGTGTATTTTACTTGGAAAGTTTAGTGGCTAGGAAATCGATTGATGTTTAGAAGAAGATTCGTCAATACTTAACTTTCCACTTGTTAATTTTGTTTCACTGGCTCATTGAAACTGTTGTATATGTATCGTTTAGTATTCAATGTTTAATAAATTTAATAATCGTAATCTAACTGGTGGTTGGTTGACTTTTTTTGGCTCTGTAAAGAGTGCATGTTTAACAACTTTTCAATAAAGTCAAAATTTTAATTACTATTGAGTCCTTTCATTAAGGTTGTCTAACTTGATTGATTGGGAAGGAATGTAGAATGTGAAATATTAGTTCATTTAGTGAAGGTGGTGGTAAAGTAGTTTTTCTAAAGCTACCTATATGAGAGCAACCGATATGGTACTGGTATTTTGTTTTGATTCGGTGTTCCAAAAGAAGTTCGGAAGGTTTGTTTATTTCATTTCAGATATAGGCTCAATGAAGCATTGAAGAAGTTAACCCTCAGCTAGTGATGAGGCATATGGCATCTTAATCGAAAACTGTTTGGCTTCCGAAATCAGAGAAACCAGAAGAGCTGCCATCAACCGAGAACCCGTTCCGAAGACCGAATCCGAATACTCCTTGGCCATCAGCCCAACAATAATTTCAGACCAAACTTTACTATTTACTTCCGCTCGCTTTACTCCTCAGTATCGTTGTTTAACTGACGATGTTCAGCCAGTGGAAAACGTAAATCAGCCGCAGAATTCCGTGGACTTGTCCGGTGATTTTCAGACTAATAAATCCATACCACTATACAAACAAAATTTAACTCTGCGACAAGCTAATTATGCTAATGTCCGTAATAGAATTTTTGAAACAAAAACCATTTCAGATGATATTACCTTAGGCCCAAACATAAAAAAAATCTATAAGGAGACGCAAAACGAGTCTGCATCGTCAAAGGCTTCTCAGTGCAATATTCATTTCTTCAATACGTTCCAAAAATGGAGATGCTAGAATGTACGCCCAGGTATTGATAGGCGGACATCCAATTGTTGGACTTTTGGATAGTGGAGCCAGTGTTAGCTGTCTAGGTGCTGGAGCCTTAAGCCTTCTAAAACGACTCGGTATTAAATATTTACCTTCTCAATCAGATGTACGAACCGCCGGAGGCGCAATTCACTATATTTTAGGCCATTTTCCCTCGCGTGTTGAATTTAATGGCGTTACAAAAACTCTTCATATCCATGTTGTTCCCGACCTAGAATAAGAGTTGTAACTAGGAATAGACTTTTTGGAAATTGTTCAATCTTACTCCATCATGTTCGACTACCTTTCCTGTGGACTCTTTATCCACAGAAGCAGGCCCAAATAAACACAGCCTGACGTCACAGGAACAGATTACGCTGGATTTAGTAGTAGACAAATTTCCATCGTGTTCCATTTATGGGTTGGGTAAAACAAATTTAGAACAACATGTAATTGAGGTTAGAAATAACGAACCCATTAAACAGAGGCATTACCCTGTGTCACCTGCGATACAAAAATACATGTATGATGAACTTGATCGTATGCTTTCATTAGGTGTCATAGAAAAGAGCACTAGCGCGTGGAGTTCACCAGTAGTGTTAGTGCGTAAGCCAGGAAAAGTTCGATTGTGTCTAGATTCGAGAAAGTTGAATCATGTTACGGTGAAAGACGCCTATCCTCTACCTCATATAGAGGGATTGCTTAGCCGATTACAAGACACTCGATTTATTTCATCAATCGATCTCAAGGACGCATTCTGGCAAATTCCCTTGGAAGTCTCGTCAAGAGAGAAAACCGCATTTACAGTCCCTGGTAGACCATTATACCAGTTTTCAGTAATGCCCTTCGGCCTCTGTAATGCTCCACAGCGAATGTGCCGACTAATGGACAAAGTGATGATTCCATTACCCGACACCTTCAGAGAACAAGTCTTCGTGTACTTAGACGATCTACTAGTTATTTCACCCGATTTTCCTTCACACGTTAAACTACTAGAAGAAGTAGCCAGATGTCTTACTATGGCTAAGTTAACTATTAACGTAGCAAAAAGTCATTTTTGTATGACTCAAGTAAAGTATCTTGGATACGTGGTCGGAGATGGTGCTCTAAAAGTAGACGACGGTAAGGTTTCGGCTATTTCAGACTTTCCTACACCCACAACATGTAAACAAATCCGTAGATTTTTGGGTATGTCTGGTTGGTACCGTCGCTTCATACCTAACTATGCAGCAATCGCAGCTCCTATCACAGATTGTCTGAAAAACCCAACGCAAGGATTCCGATGGTCTGACGAAGCCCAAGACGCATTCGAAAAACTGAAGAAAGCCCTAATGTCATCTCCGGCGTTACGCAATCCCGATTTCAATAAGCCATTCGTCATCCAATGTGACGCATGCACTACCGGAATAGGTGGAGTGTTATATCAATTAAATGACGAAAATGAAGAACAGCCTATTGCCTATGTATCACAAAAATTAAATGATGCTCAAAAGAATTACAGCATTACCGAATTAGAGTGCCTAGCCGCTATCATTTGTGTGAAGAAGTTTCGTGCTTATGTGGAAGGTTTACCATTTACCATAGTCACAGATCACGCAAGTTTGAAGAGGCTTATGCGACAAAAAGACTTAAGTGGCCGACTCGCCCGCTGGTCTCTAAAACTACAAGCATTCGATTTTACCATTGAACACCGTAAGGGTAGTCAAAATGTCGTACCCGACGCCTTGTCTAGAGCCTTCTCGGAGGATAAACCTAAGCCGCGTGTCGTCCCTAACGTTCTGCCTTTAGAGCCAGACCCGGAATTTAACGAGCATCCCTGCGTGAATGAAATTTCATGTGAGACCTTCTCGGAAATTGATCTCTCTTCTGCTTGGTTTAACTCTGAAAAAATACAACCAGGTAAAAGAGGTCATAAACGATAATTTAAATAAATTACCTGACGTAAAGTGTGTTGATGGTTACATTTACAAACAGATTACTGTTTCAAATCCAAATGACTTTCACACTTCTTCTTGGAAGTTATGGGTGCCCGAAGAATTGACTGCTGAGCTCATTATCGCTGCACATGATCCGCCCTTAGCTTCTCATGGTGGAATTAATAAAACTTTGGATCGGTTACGTTCAAAATATTACTGGCCACAAATGGCGATTCAAGTAAGAAATTATATTCGGAAATGTGAGATTTGTAAACAATCCAAAGCTCCTAACATAGTACTACGACCACCTATGAAAGCACAAATAACTCCCTGTAGGCCTTGGCAAAGGATCTATATGGATCTTATGGGTCCATATCCTCGTTCGAAATCAGGAAACACGACTTTGTTAATTGTTTTAGACCAATTCACTAAGTATGTTCTACTGAAACCCGTTCGTAATGCTACTACTCGCCCTATTATAAATTATTTAAAGTCGGAGGTATTCCACGTATATGGAGTACCCGAACATATCTTTACCGACAATGGCGTACAATTTACTTCACGGATTTTGCAACACTTATGTCCACGTACGGAGTCATACATACCACAACGGCAGTATATTCTCCTCAGGCGAATGCGTCGGAACGAGTAAATCGTTCAATATTAGCAGCCATTCGATCCTATCTAGGCAATAAGCACAACGAATGGGACGTACACATCAGCGAAATCGCTTGTGCTCTTCGGACTACGACTCACGAAGCCACAGGACAGTCTCCTTATTATCTAAATTTCGGAGAGAACATGATTCTTCATGGAACAGCATATCGACTCCTGGAGAAGATACAAAGCCTCCAATCAGAAAATGCCACTTGCCTGTTCATGCCAGATCACTTGCATTTAATACGTGAGGATGTTCGAAATAAATTGACGGAAACACACCGAAAATACGCGTCGCGTTATAATTTAAAATCCCGCGAAACAAATTTTGTCCCCGGTCAGGAAATTTATAGACGAAACTTCGCCCAGAGCGATGCGTCAAAAGGTTTTAACGCGAAACTAGCGCATAAATTTCTGAAATGCCGAGTCATTCGAAAAATAGGCAACTCTATGTATGCCATAGAAAACCTCCAAGGTAAATTTTTGGGCAATTTTCACGCCAAAGACTTACGGAATTAAGTCGGAATTAACAATTCGGGATTTCACGTGTCGGATTTTATAATGAAATAATACTTATACTAATACGGAATTAACCGCGCGCCGCCCCAAAAATCATATAACGAGATATTAATTTCTCCCTTCACGGAACGCGGAACTAAGACAACGTTTTCTTGTAAACGCTCTCGAAACAAAACGGGCGACATAATACCGAATCCAAATCAAAATTGTTATAAGGATCAGAGGAATCCGGCATCTTATAGCAACATTGATCATCGATACTAATAAAATATAAGCCACCAAAACTTCAATTCAACAATAAGTAAACATCCAATTGGTTGTTTATTTATTGCATGTTCTATACGAGCGGTTGGTCTTAGCAAACTTTAAGCCATACGAGCGGTTGGCATAAATTACATAACTATGTTTAACACGTTAACTCAGTCTTGGCCTAGGCCGGAATTTAGTATTTAACGTAGTTGTTTAGACAATAGATCGCTGTCAATCTCAAATCCGCATATCACTCATGTAGTTCGGGTAATTAAACGACTCAATAAGAAATTTATGAATTCTGTTTACTTATTGCATGTTGACACTTGTCAAGAAGATGTCGTTTTGACGTTTTAATCTATACACACCACGATCGTTAGTGACCTTAGAGTATAGAATAAAACGGATGAGTTGAAAGTTTAATTTTTTTTGAAGCATGCCTAAAATCCGGACGTTTCCATTATTTTAAAATGCAAATATAAATAAAATATTAATCGCGGAAACTTAGTACGATAATTCGACACAAAGTACATAATTAGATCAATAAAGTAGCATAAATAAGACGATCAATATGTAAAGTACTCATTATTGCCTTACCTTAATTGAGGTTGGATAAATTTAAATTTTTGTTTAGCATGTAGTATGTCAACCAACCATACCATAACAATTCATTTAGATTTTCTTTTGTTTTATGTCAATACCTATAATATTATAATATAAGTAATATATAATTTAATAATATATATACATATATGTATAATTGGATTTTTTTTTTCTCTAAATGAGATAGTTTGAAATAACTGACTGAAATAAAGTACTAGGTATTAACGTCATAAATTTACTACGAATTATCCGTAAATTGATACGTAAATTGAAATCGAATGAAATTAACTAAAATTAAAATAAACCAGTACAAAATATAAATTTAAATTCAAAATATTAATTTTTATAAATAAAATAAATTACACTGCCGAATAATGCTAATTAAGCAATTGAAAATGTAATGCGGTAATAATATATAATAAATAACTAGAGAATTGTAAAGCATCGCTAGGGATTGCTATAATGAATTCAAATAAAGAAGTGTAAATGAATTATTGTTAGATTTAAGAACATAAAATGTATAAAATTGCTAGAGAAAAAAAAAAAAAAATCAAACCACTAACTTCTAACGGAATAATCGCCTTAACTTAAAATCCTAACTCTACGGATGCAGTACCGATAATATAAAACTAATAATATAATAAAAACAAAAATAATAACTTCGAAATCTATCTACGGCAGAGCATCGAAATCCTCCTCGCAGCTGCAGCGTTTTTCTTTCACTAATGCCCGGCTTAGTCGAATTATTGAGACTCATAGTCAGGGTCCTGGGTCGAGCCACACGTTGTAGGCGCACTTCATACTACCATATACATCAGGAAGCAACTACAAAAGCACGGTACTCCATCTTTCAGCTTTCTGGTGCTGCGGAAAGTCCTTGCTCAGAAACCTGCGTTGTAATGGAATTGCATAGAACAAAACACTTCATACTTCCATATTCGTCAGGAAGCAACTACATAAACACGGTACTCCATCTTTCAGCTTTCTGGTGCTGCGGAAAGTCCTTGCTCAGAAACCTGCGTTGTAATGGAATTGCAAACAAAAAAATAATACGAGATTTGCCTACTGGGCAAAATAATTAAACATCACTGTCATTGTGAATTGATGTACACGGCAAACGATTGTCACAGCACGATCGATACTCGATCGTGAAACTTGAACGAAACGTCAGGAAATGACAGAGAAAAATCGAGAAGTCTGATTTTAACCTCCGACGAAGGTGGGTGTGCGTTGTGAATAAGTACCGGGAGGACTCCAGGGAAGACTGGAGGATTTTTTTTTGCTTTCTTCAGCTGCTCCCGACAGCGAGTAGGGCAAGATTCCGGCCTCTGGAGGAGAACTAAACCCCGAAGTCCAGGAGGGAATTCCATAAATACCAGGCGGAAGAAAAAAAATAATAATAATAGGATCAATACGGGTATGGAGTTTTGGTTTTAAAATTTAAAGATATATACCTTTTTTTTTTTTTTTTAAATCGAAGGAGGTAAATTTTGCCATAATTTTTTTTTATGAAATACACATTAAAGTTATATTTCTCAATGGAAAACTATTTTACGCGTCTTTCGTTTCCTTTCGGAATGTAAACCTGTCGTGTAATACATGTGTCGTCTTAAGTGTTGTCCGCGAAAGTAAAGCTCAGGATTATGTAGCGTTTTCCGGTTAATTGTTTCTTCAGTGTACGGTTTCAGTGAGCTAGTTAAGAAATAGAAAAATGGGCCTTATCTAATTTTATGGCCTGAGTGCTTCTTCCCCTTTTGGTGCTTAGGTCTTTTCTTTTATTCGTTTTACTTTGGTCGGATCCACGCTACGTCCATGGAGTCCCGATGGCCCCTTTTTGGAAGTTTTGGTGTACATAGTTTTTTTTTGTGACCGCGTATCAGGCGAACGCGCAGATCGGTGGCTTCCGAGTGCCCCCTTCTTGTCCTAGACAGTGTGGAGCGCGCAATTTATGGAAGTTTTTTTTTTTTTTTTTAAAAGGGAATTTGCGTTGGGCAAAGTTCTGGCTTCGGTGGTTAAAAAGCACGCGGTATATAGTGCGAAAGCGTGTAGTAACGGTAGGGCCCCCGAAAACAAACGGGTTTTCGCAGGCACCGTTCGTTCTACAAAGGCGGCGTGGGTGACGCTCTACCGCGTGTTGCTCGTGCACCGTTATAGCCCAATGCGGAATTTTTTTCTTTTGTGCGCGCTTGGTCAGGGTAAATTATTTTTTTTTTGGACTACTTTTCAACAATCTTTGGGTACCCAATTGATCGAATCCTATTGGAGTTCATCTAATTGGAGGATGCAGGTATTGCTTGGTAATCCTTTAGGGCCGCACTCGTACTCGCTCTTGAAGATTGTGTTGTATTGGGTTGAGACCAGTAGGGCCTGAAGCGGCGTGTTTTAAGAGTTTTAAGGACTTTTAGCTCCCTCAAAGCGCTATGTTATCTTCAGGGACCATATGGCAATCCAAGAACAAAGGAAAGAATTTCAGTTTTTCTTTTAGTCACAATTTTCAGCAAGTTGGTTTTGTATCCACAGCCAGGCGGTGGGCCAATAAAGGAGCCTCCCTTTACTTTTAGGTTGAAAGACGCAAGACGCAACGCGGAGTCTACCATATACTTATCTGCGCAAGTCAATGTCGCCATTATCGTCGTTCCGGTTCTTTTGGTTGCGTTATCAATACCTCCGATGGTTAGGTAGGGTATTAAATACGTGCAAATCTTTTATTTTGTCGGAAATCCGCCTACGCCGCCGATTTGTCCCCGTTATAGAAGCTTGTGCCACGAGGCGAAACCAAAATTCGAGTTAGGGAAAATTCGAGTTAGCGAAAATTCGAGTTAGATAAAATTCGAGTTAGAGAAGTTTATTCTTCTTTAGCTCCACAAGTGAATGCCCCAACACATGAGGCATTTAAAATAGAAAGTAGTATCGGTGCTCGTTTAAACGAATAGGTAGTCCTATTAGAGGGGCGCCCTATTTCCCGATTACTACCAAAGCCAATATACTCTCTGAATTCTTTTTCGGAGGAATACGTGCGAAGACATCTGTACCGATTTTCTTGAGTTTTCCTAAGCTATATTTTGGGTTGAACTTCATCTGCATGAGTTCAAGTTTTTTTGTTTGGGGCTATTAACATCCTACGGCGATGAAATACCACCCTTTTCCACAATCATGCCAGTATATCTGATAGGATTATGGAGATCGCCTTTCTTCTGCCTTTCCACCACGAAAGGATAATTATCGAATAGATATGAATCTACATAACAGCTATAAAATATGGTTACTGCTTCGGCCTTCCCGCCGAAAGTCTCCATCCTTGTGCTCTCCTCCTTCATTTCCTCACTCTTCTTTCTCCATCCTTCGCCTAGTCTGCTTTCCTACTTTCCTTCTTCCCATACCAACCCAGCCCGCTGAGGATAGAGTACGGACTTCTCAAACCGTACTTCTCAGCCCATATCGTGCATAAATACATACGATGTCCATGGATACAGGTAGCAACCCACGCCCCTTCCGACGAGCTACGCACGTGCTTAAATGCTAGATGCACGCTACCCTTCCAATCCATGGGGCATATGCCACCCAACTGTGGCTTTGTCACCAGACGACAATTATCTTAGCCGGTCTATATGATCATGGCCGTCTTGATCAAATGGTGACGGAGACCTACTCCCACTATTTGTTTTAGGGCGAAGTACAGGGTACTATACACTCGTGGCGAGGATAATTAATTAGGTTACAGTGTTGCGATTTTTACGTTTGGTTGGACGGATACCATGATGTGATTCGATTCATGTCATGGCGCCCCCAAATAGATTGCGGCATTGTAATTTAAAAACGTCCTGCGTACATTACAGTTTCTCACTATTAACAGCGCGTTATAAATGTCAGAACTATAAATAGAATTCTGGATCTCTTTTATTTAAATGTGTAATGCAATTTTGCATTTCAGCGTTTGACAAATTATCTGTGCTCAATTCCCATCATTGCAAATCTCTTTTCAAGGCTTAGAGCACATTGATGGTATTTTAGCAAAGACTTTATTATATTGGTTTGCTGTACTGCACTAAGCAGTGCGTTAGTTGTTCAAGGTACATTTCGCGTAAATTTCACCAATAGAATCCTGAAGCAGATAGTGAATTATTTATGTACTGAATAGCCGATTATTGCTAGCTTTGATAGCTTTGACACATTTTCGATAAAGTACTCCTATAGTACCTATGGTGTTGAATAAATCACCTGGTTTTCTTTGAAAGTGTTCACATATTCGAAATTGATAGAGGGGATCCTTTGTGGTTCAGCTAATGCATCGCAACAAATTTATTCAAGCGAATAGTACATCCCTGTAGTTGCCAGTTTGAGGATTCAAGAATTCAAGGACTAATGAATTATGTAAGGTCAAGTAAAAACGATTGAGGATGAAAAGTATTTTATATTACAACATAAATACAAATTTTCATAACGTTCGAGTCAGTATGATGATGAAAGGTGCCACCAGTAACGAAAGAGTGTCAACATTTAGGTCTATAAAAAATAATAAAGTGAAAATGATTGACACGGATGGTGGTATGTTGAAGTCAGCGGCAATGCAGTTCGAGAGGCTCATAAGCTAGA
Source organism: Beris morrisii (assembly GCA_951812415.1). Classification (NCBI taxonomy): domain Eukaryota; kingdom Metazoa; phylum Arthropoda; class Insecta; order Diptera; family Stratiomyidae; genus Beris; species Beris morrisii. The sequence continues at coordinate 88,872,728 of OX638312.1, read as the reverse complement.
ATAGAGACATTCTAAAATTCATATCTTCTGAACGGTTCATGCCAGAAAATTGAAATTGAATAATTCGTTGTAGATAGGTACTAGGAGAGTAGTACACACAATTTTTAAGAAGAGGTTTGCTTGTATGTATAAGGATACGGAATTTGAACTGCGATACCTATCGATCTAATTAACAACCAAACGGTAAAATGGTTTGCCCACAGGGTGGGCCAAATACAAGTTCCTTTTTAAAAATGCAATAAAATGAACAAAATTAAATTTTTTTTCCATGTATTATGGCTTTATTAGTAAGAGTAAACATTCCCATTAACACTTTGACTGCCGCGGCACCCGTATTCGGGTGACAGCAAAAGTTCTCATCGGGCCGTGTCAACCGTATTCGAGTGACGCTTATTTGACTACTTGCAGGGGATCTTCGAAAATATTTGGACAGATATTCCACAGTAAGTAATAAAACTATTGAATTATTATAAGAATGGTTTATTTAAAAAATTATTTGCAGTGTAAATTATTAAAACATTCTTTGCATTCTTTGTGTGAATATCGTAACAGGTCTCTTCTTCACTGCTGTATGACTCACTAAGAACTAACTTTTTCATTTTTCTTTTTAATATTAGTACCTCCACTCGGTACTCAGCAAAGATTCCAACTGTTCATGCAGAGTAGCGAGGTGATAAGTGAGGATCGTAATAAGGTATCGAACGGAACGTATGAACAGACATAAGCCAGCAGCGCAAGCTTCCTACAGCGGCACGGGTGGCCTGACGGAGATTTCATTGCAAATACGCGTGGCAGTCAAAGTGTTAATGATGGAACACAACTTCGGTCAAGTGGCTGCCTCGGCTGGCTGCGCAGTAGCGCATTCAGTCACTCCAATTTTCGAAGACCTTGTTGTTGGTTTCGGGCTGTAGCTCACGGATTGCTTGGATGATATTGAACTTAAGTGCTTGAATCGTTTCTGGATTGTTGGCATAACATCGGTCCTTCACGGCTCCCTACAAAAAAAAATTCAAAGGGGTCAAATCGCAGCTCCGAGGCGGCCAATTGACATCGCCAAGACTGCTGATAACACGATTTGGGAATTTGGTGCGTAAAAGATCGATTGTGGCATGGCGCGCCATCCTGCATGAACCAGAGGTCGTCCAAAGCCATGTCTTCAATTTCAGTAAAAAAAAAGTCGGATAACATGGCTCTGTAACGTTCACCGTTGACCGAAACGTTGTTCCCAGCCTCATTTTCGAAGAAAATTGGTCCAATGATGCCACCACTCCACAATCCGCACCAAACTGTCACTCTCTGTGGATGCATTGGCTTCTGGACAATAACGTGTGGGTTTTCCGAACCCCAGATGCGGCAAAATCGCCCGAAATCGTTGTCCAATTCAAGCTGCTCTAAGGCCCAAATTGCAAGTCAATTGAACCTTGTAAGCGAATAAACCGAGATTTTTGTGCAGAATTCTCCTCAGACTAGTGCGTGAAATGTTGAGCTGTTGAGATCGACGGCGAGTTGATGTTCGTGGAGTGAGTCTCACACTCTCGGCTACAGCAGCCACATTCTCGTCTGTGCGCACCGTACGACGACGGGGGCCATGAGTGTTGTCCACTAGCATGCCAGTCTCAAGAATTTTTTGCACAAACTTGCGTACAGCAGGCGCGGTGGGTGCTTCATTTCGGCCAAAACTTCTTTTCAAAAAACGCACTGTTTGGGCTACAAAGCACTCACTTGGGAAATAAGTTTTCAATATTTCCCAACGTTGTTCAAGCGTAAAGCAAATCATTTCGTTCCGCGGAGGTATGATACTGACTTTCTGTCAAGATTTCGAGCGGGAAACAGCTTTCAGTGTCAAAATAACCTATGATTTAAAAAGAAACCACTAGATGGCCCACCCTGTATAAGTATTGTTATGTCTTTTTGAATCAGTTGTACTAAATATTAAAAATTGTATATTGGCAGCATATCTTGGCTATTGTATGCATTTTTAATCCGAAGAATATCTGGCAACACCATGTAAAAGACTGAAGCAAGAGATAGTTGAGATTCGACAGGAAAACCGAAAGGTTTGCAAAACTAATGGACAAAATAAAATCTTATAAACATTTTACATTGAATCGTCTATTTATTTAAAAGGTGGTAATAAAAATGAGACCATTACAGTATATAAGTTTATGAATAATTCCATGCAATTAAGATCAGAATTCGCCACGATTCGTAAAAAATAAGTATTAGTGGGAACTGGTAAACCGAATTTGTTCAAACGTAGTATTTGCGTAGACAGAAAGTAAATATGACAGCGATAGCGGCAATAGAAACGTATGCCTTTCGTTTGTTGCTTCGAAAATATTTACGAAGCTTCGACAGGTGAACTCCACAAATTCAAGTCACAGAAGGACCTTTGTGTCCTATTGAATATTTCACGAGTGCCTTATAAAACTCTGAAGATATTTCGTATTGGCTCAAATTCAACTCCACGCCCCACAAATACACTCCTATGTATGGCGTATTTGTTTACCATGTCTTACAGTACACAGGATATACCTACTGGGCTTAAGAATGCCGTATTCGAATGAGGTTTCACATGTACCACTCGTGCCACTTCAATCTTCCTTTGCCTTGTGTACATCCTTAAGTACTTTATGAAGTTCTTATGAAGAAATTGGGCCCAGTGCGGGATTATCTTTAGCTTTTTGGTTTTTAAATGAAGTTTACATAGGACTATTTGCTGATTTTGTATGTCCCGAAAATTTCAATTTTAGTTTAAGCTACCGAGGAGGGCTGTCTTAATAGAATATCAGGTATGTTCTTAGACCGAATATTATACTTATCTGTACCATTCGCATATGTCTTTAAAGATTAGAGAAAATGCATGAAGAAGATATCATACAATTGTTATTAGTTTCGATGCTGAGGACATGAACGTCGCATATTCAGGATGGCCCAAAATGAATCACCCTATTGGAAGATGTTGTACCTTTGGAAAATGGGGCAAATGTAAGTTTTATTTTGATATTTGTGCATCTGTTTACTATGCAGAATACACATCGACAAGCCATGGGAACGCAATACTTCTCAAGAGCGACTATTCATTTTCATGAGCGACGAGGACGATTTCCATCTGAACTGATACGTAAACAAACAAAATTTGCGCTTTTGGGCACTGAGAATCCACGTGTCACTCACGAAAAGCCATTACATCTACTCAAAGTCACTGACTGCATGGTGCGTCATTTACACCGGAAGTGTCATCGGGTCTCATTTTTTCGAGGACGCAGTGGGTAAAACCTTGGATACACAGCTTGTATACAAATCATAATATCGTTAATATCACCAGTGTATCACCCAATAATATGCATATGGTACGTCAACGAGCTGATATCTACATAATATCCAAACTGTTTCCTTGTATATAAATTCGATGATTTTAGCTGACATAGCCTTCTTTTAACTGCCATCAGCGCCATCTAAAAGTGAAATCAACTGAAATTCCAATGAATGACAATTGTGGATTTTTATATCCTTCCGTCAGTTAAAATTATTTGAGCGTGTTTTAATTTTTGTGTGTGATGTGATGGTCCGCTTTCTACATTTCTTTATTAGCAATGAAAGTGCTTTTCGTAGCAACATTTCCTTTATGTACTGCGACGCTTGACACGAAGAGCTAGCAGTCGAAGCCTTTTTTCCTTCACTGCTAAAATTTCGGAATGCACTTTTTGCTGTTCCAGATTAATTAAAAGTTCCATTAAATTTTGTTGCTGCGTTGAATTCATAGTAATTTTAAAATATCACAATATAAGCACAATACTACGATTGATAGACGCTTGAAATAAAAAATTTTGTCTTTGACAGTTAAATATCAGAGTAAAACATGTATAGGCTGAGTATCATGCCATCTTGTATCGCATATCTTGATTTGAATTAAGTAATTTGTATATAAGCAGTGTATCAATGGTATAACGCGGTTATTGTGGTTGCTGACCAGACCAGACCGGTTTGGTATTTTTCGGTCTTGTATTTATGTGCGCTTTTCATAGTCTGGTTTGGTTTCATTTGGTTCATACCAATATCAGGACCAAAATAATTCCAAATGGGCTGGTTCGGTTTACGTTTATGCGTACGACTTAACTGTTTTTATACTCTAGATGAAATCATATGATTAGTTTAATCCAGCCCAAAAGTTTGTAATGCATAGAACCAAGGCTCGGACGTCAAAAAGTTGTACATAATTTTTTGTTTATTTGTGACCAAAAACCTCAAATCCGCTTGACGTCGGTCCGTCCGTCCGTCCGTGAACACGATAACTCAAGAACGCCTTCACCTAGGATCTTGAAATTTTGAATCTGGATGTTTGGTTGAATTTGTAAGCCTAAGTTCGTTAAGGCGCAAAACCCTTCTACTCCTTCGGGTAGCTGCCATACAAAATGTCCTTAAAACACGTGTTCAAGAATATTGGTCGATAACTTCAGAAGGGTTTAAGCTACGACATTGAAATTTTGTATGTGTTATTTTTTCAATAGTTGGAGCTAAATATATGATTATGAAGAAAATCCTGTTGGTCCTTCGTGTAGCTGCCATACAAATATCCTGTCAAAATGTATAGACTTAATTTACGAAACTCACTATAACTCAAGTAATTTTTCAGCTACGAATTCGGAATTTTAAACAAGTTAGTTTTGAATGAAAAGGAAGTTCGAGTTAACTAATCAGCGAAATTCTTTTACTCCTTCTGGTAGCTGCCATACAAAATGTCCTTAAAACACGTGTTCAAGAATATTGCCGATAACTTCAGAAGGGTTTAAGCTACGTCTTTGAAATTTTGTATGTGTTATTTTTCCAATAGTTGGAGCGAAATATATGATTCTGAAGAAAATCCTGTTAGTCCTTCATATAGCTGCCATACAAATATCCTGTCAAAATGTATTCACTTAATTTACGAAACTCACTATAACTCAAGTAATCTTTTAGCTCTGAATTGGAAATTTTGTACAAATTAGTTTTGAGTAAAAACAAAGTTCAAGTTTATTAATCAGCGAAATCTGTTTACTCCTTCTGGTAGCTGCCATACAAAATGTCCGTAAGACACATGTTCAACAATATTTTTCGATAACTTTTGAACGCTTCAAGCTACGAATTTGAAATTTTGTACACGTTCATTTTTAAATGGTTCCAAGGAAAAGGATAAATATGAAGGAAATCGAGTGAGTCCTTCCTGCACCTCCCATGTGAAAGTCCTTCAAAAAGGACATTTTTTTTCGATGACTTACCCAGTTCAAGATATGAAATTAAACACTGAATATTGTCTTTTAGTTTTGGGTAGCAATCTAATGGCAGTCCTTAATAAAGGACATACAACATGCACACACGTATCTCTACTTTATCCCTAACTACAATATAAATCGGAGTTCAGTATTCATCTAGAGTATTATACGATTGGCTTGCAGCCGATCATGACTGCAGTATGTTTTTTTATAGGGGTAGTATGGTACGGAGGTGGGGGATGTTTTTCCTAACTATAGAACGGCTTACGCTAGAATGTTGAAACTCGGTATGTATATGTAACTCAACTATAAAAGTAATTTAGATTAAACATTTTTTCAATTATTCATTGGTGTACGGAAGGGGGGCAAAAAAAAATATCAGTAAAAATGGAAGGCATATATTTTCACGATTTTCGTCATATCTATTAGGTGTTTCCAAGTATTGAATTCTTTTTTATTGTACAGATTCTCCATATAAATACCTAAAAAACGTTTACAGGATTTTTTGAAATTCGACCCCCACGGTTGTGTAAAGGGGTTGTATACATTTTCACGAATTCAGCCATATCCTGTCTGATTAAATATCGAATAGCTTTTTAATTCTACGGGCTTGTTTAATAATCACCTCAAACCGGTTTTAAACTTTTTTCCTTTTTAGCGGGTTGAACACGTTTTCACGAATTTCGTTATATCTCTTAGGAGTAATAAATCCCATTGGTTTTCACTTCCTCGGGCTTTCTTTACATATATCTAAAAACTCATTTCTGGATTTTTGGATATTCAACCCCAAAGTGGGTGCAAGGGGGTTGCATATGTATTCACAAATTCCTACATATTTCTTAGTTCTAATGAGATATCAAATTCATTTTTACTTCCTAAGGCTTCCTACAAAATCGTCACAAGTTGATTTTAGTATTTTTAGATATTCAACTCCAATAGGACGTAAGGCTTTCGACATATTTCTTAGGATTGATGAGATATCAGATTGGTTTTCACTTCCACAAACTTTTCATATAATCGCCTACAAACGCATTTCCGATTTCATGTAATGGCCAAAAACCTAATCCCGAAAAACCTACTAATCGCCTATTAACTGATATTATACTACGACTTAGACCTCTTCCTGGAGTATGACCCAATTATGTAATTCATATGTTATATGTGACAGCGGCGTTTAAATATTCTTGCGAGACCCCATTATAATCGCTTCCCGAACCTTTTTTAGGTTTTCAGTCACATAGTACACCGCGTCTCAGAATTAAACATGTTCCGGACTTCTGCCCGAAAATAATAAAGTTGCGCCCAGACTGGTGGCAGATTTTTTTATACTCTAGATGAAATCATATAGAGTATTATAAGTTTAATCCAGCCCAAAAGTTTGTAACGCATACAACCAAGCCTCGGACGAAAAAAAGGTATATATTATTTTTTGTTTATTTGTGGCCAAAAACCTCAAATCCGCCTGACGTCCGTCCGTCCGTCCGTCCGTCCGTCCGTCCGTCCGTCCGTCTGTCCGTGAACACGATAACTCAAGAACGCCTTCACCTAGGATCTTGAAATTTTGAATTTGGAAGTTTGGTGGAATTTGTAAGGCTAAGTTCGTTAACGGGCAAAATCGTCCTACTCCTTCGGGTAGCTGCCATACAAAATGTCCTTAAAACACGTGTTCAAGAATATTGGTCGATAACTTCAGAAGGGTTTAAGCTACGACTTTGAAATTTTGTATGTGTTATTTTCCCAATAGTTGAAGCTAAATGTATGATTATGAAGAAAATCCTGTAAGTCCTTCGTGTAGCTGCCATACAAATATCCTGTCAAAACGTTTTCACTTAATTTACGGAACTATGCTATACTAAGCTATGAATTGGAAATTTTGTACAAATTAGTTTTGAGTAAAAACGAAGTTCAGGCTTACTAATCAGCGAAATCCTTCTACTCCTTCTGGTAGCTGCCATGTAAAATGTCCTTAAGACACGTGTTCAACAATATTTTTCGATAACTTTTGAGCCCTTCAAGCTACGAATTTGAAATTTTGTACACGTTCATTTTTAAATGGTTCCAAGAAAAAGGATAAATATGTAAGAAATCGAGTGAGTCCTTCCTGCACCTCCCATGTGAAAGTCCTTCAAAAAGGACTTTTTATACTCTAGATGAAATCATATAGAGTATTATAAGTTTAATCCAGCCGAAAAGTTTGTAACGCATAGAACCAAGCCTCGGACGAAAAAAAGTTATATATTATTTTTTGTTTATTTGTGCCCAAAAACCTCAAATCCGCCTGACGTCCGTCCGTCCGTCCGTCTGTCCGTGAACACGATAACTCAAGAACGCCTTGACCTAGGATCCTGAAATTTTGAATCTGGATGTTTGGTTGAATTTGTAAGGCTAAGTTCGTTAACGGGCAAAATCGTCCTACTCCTTCGGGTAGCTGCCATACAAAATGTCCTTAAAACACGTGTTCAAGAATATTGGTCGATAACTTAAGAAGGGTTTAAGCTACGACTTTGAAATTTTGTATGTGTTATTTTTCCAATAGTTCGAGTTAAATATATGATTATGAAGAAAATCCTGTTAGTCCTTCGTGTAGCTGCCATATAAATATCCTGTCAAAATGTATTCACTTAATTTACGAAACTCACTATAACTCAAGTAATCTTTTAGCTACGAATTCGGAATTTTAAACAAGTTAGTTTTGAGTGGAAAGGAAGTTCGAGTTAACTAATCAGCGAAATTCTTTTACTCCTTCTGGTAGCTGCCATACAAAATGTCCTTAAAACACGTGTTCAAGAATATTGCCGATAACTTCAGAAGGGTTTAAGTTACGTCTTTGAAATTTGGAATGTGTAATTTTTCCAATGGTTGGAGCTAAATGTATCATTATGAAGAAAATCCTATTAGTCCTTCGTGTAGCTGCCATACAAATATCCTGTCAAATAGCCTTCACTTAATTTACGGAACTCACTATAACTCAAGTATTATTTTAGCTATGAACTCGAAATTTTGTACAAATTAGTTTTGAGTGAAAACAAAGTTCGAGTTTACTAATCAGAGAAATCCTTTTACTCCTTCTGGTACCTGCCATACAAAATGTCCTTAAGACACGTGTTCAACAATATTTTTCGATAACTTTTGAACGCTTCAAGCTACGAATTTGAAATTTTGTACACGTTCATTTTTAAATGGTTCCAAGGAAAAGGATAAACATGTAAGGAATTGAGTGAGTCCTTCCTGCACCTCCCATGCGAAAGTCCTTCAAAAAGGACATTTTTGTTCGATGACTTACCCAGTTTAAGATATGAAATTAAACACTGAATATTGTCTTTTAGTTTTGAGTAGCAATCTTATGGCAGTCCTTAATAAAGGACATACAACATACACACGCGTAATTCTACTTTATCCCCAACTACAATATAAATCGGAGTTCAGTACTCATCTAGAGTATTATACGATTGGCTTGCAGCCGATCGTGACTGCAGTATGTTTTATTATAAGTAATCAGTATTTTATGAATTTGAATAAAAAATAAATTGTGATATTGCTTTTTAGGCGATTACATAAAAAGCAATTTTATATCTCATAAAACACTACTGTTTTTGAAAAATTTGTGAAAACGTAAGCAACCACTTTACGACCGCTTGGGGATTAAATTTCGAAAAATCGTGAAATTCGTTTTAAGGCCATTACTTGGGGTTTATTGGCGATTATATCTCATCAAACCTAAGAAATACGTCGAAAGCTGTGAAAAAATCCTGAAATGAACTTTTTGACGATTATATGTGTACAAAATTAGTAAACGATTACTTTTAGAGTGCTCTTACTCGTTTAGTTATTTTTCTTCCAACACTGGTCATGTAAGAATTTCTTACTGGATGAAGAAATTCCATTCTAGGAGCACTTTTATAAAATGTTTTCATTTTAAACTAATTACTTTACGAACAAAAATAATGCATTCGGAAGACTACAATTTCATTTCCTGATTACAAAGCAACTCTCCAAACTGAAATAAATCTCGTTTTTCTAATTATTTGATTACAAGTTCCTTCCATTCCAATTTCAAATGTAACTCCTTATCCTTCCTTGACTGTTTTTTATTCAAATTGCAAGAGCTCGTAGCAAGACGCTTGATTTTCCATAGAAATGCAGGATATATGCGAAAAAATTAACTGAAAAAGAGCACTTCACTTCTGCATAGTTTTCTAAAGATCCATTTCGCAATTTAATCCCGTCCGGTTTGAGATTGTCGGGCTGAGTAAATTTCCATTAATTGCAAGCGCATAAATTGGCTAATGACTCCTGGATAATATCACGGTCAATTTAATTTGCTAAAGAGACAAATGAAGCGCGATGGTAAATAAAGTTTTTCCATCTATTTGGTGTCTCCGCAATTAGTGCAATTAAGTTTGACCACATTAAGGATGGGAATGTCGCTAGTGCCACTGGTACATATAGAAGTGGTTTTTGGTTGCGAAAATAGGAAGCCACTTCATTAAAGAGGATGCGATGATTGAACATTTTTAGGAATTGAGGAGAGCTCAATGGGGATGTAGTTTAAGGTTCACGTTGCTGTTCTTATAGAAATACGGACCAGAATTTGTGAGACCACAAGATATGATAGTCTAGTCTTGTTCGCAAAAATGTTCTACGATAGGGGCTCGTGGTAATATGGTTTGTAGTGGAGGCTAAACAAAAATTCTTTAGTATAGTATGTGTACCGTACGGTAAAGACTGCGAGCCCTACGCCAGTTCCAAGCCACCATCTCTAATTTCATAAATATAGGGTGTCCTAAAAACACTCATCCGATGTTGTTTGGCTATACCTTTAAAATGAAAGGACATAATTTTTTTTAAATGTTTATTTGGACCTTAAGGTTTTTTTCCGTTACTTTTTGAAGATGATATCGGTCAAATAGACGCCGACATTGTTGATGACCATTTGGGCTCTTTTTACCGCATTTTCAATCGTTTTGGCGAGAACTTTGGGCGATAAGTTCTCACACTCTTGTCGGATATTCTCTTTGAGAGCTTCTTCCAGAGTCTGTGACTTGTTCCGATAGACACTTAACATCAAAAAACCCCAAAGAAAGAAGTCTAAAGCGGTCAAGTCGAGGGATTTTGCCGAAAACGAGACATTAGGCGACCCGGAAAAGCATCCTTCAAAATGTCTAATGTCGCGCGAGCTGTGTGTGCGCCGTCTTTTTGGAACCGCATGTCCTCCAGTTCCTATTCATCAATTTTCGGTAACTCATTGATCATGGTTCTGTATCGCTCACCAGTCATAGTAATCGCATTACCCACCGCGTCCTCGAAAAAATGAGGCTCGATGATACCTCCGGTGTAAATGGCGCGACATTCAGTGACTTTGGTTTTTCGTGAGTGATACGTAGATTGTCAGTGCCCCGGAAGCGCAAATTTTGATTGTTTACGTATCCGTTGAGATGGAAATGGGCCTCGTCGCTCATTATTAATTTCGACCGAAAATCGTTCACTTCATCGCTGAGTTTCAGGAGAGCGTGAGCGTAGCTCATGCTGTTATGACACTGGTTATTTTTGGAATTTTACAGCGGCTAAATCAAATGAAGAGAGATAGAAACTTTAACATACAATTTAGACATTGGTGTGAGAGAGACAGTCCGAACAGCTAAAATGTGAGTAACTGTCAAAAAAAGCAGCAACATAGCGCAATCTGATAAAAAAAAGCCGCAACATAGCGCATTCGAGCAGCGTTTCGCAACATTCGTGCAGTTCAAGCCAAGAAATAACCACTGGGGGCTAGATTTTCCAGCCTCTACGCGCTTTTTTTTGACAGTTCGTTATGTATAAATTATTGAAAGTGTCATGTTATGTTGTGAAACGCGCTAGAACCGGTATTTTTCATAACGAGTCAGTTGTTAATTTCGTTTACTAGATGCTGCTAGCGGTTTTTATCGAAATTCTCTTTCTTTTTATCTGTTGTTCGCCTTGTCGCACGATTGGTTATTCATGCGGTTTTTTTAAGCTTGAAAAATAACAAGTGTCATAACAGCATGAGTGATTCAGCTGCAGGCATCGTTTGAAATATTTTCAATTGTTGTCAGAATTCATAAAGAACAGTTTAGTTTTCAGAGACACCGTAGTGGTTACAGCATTAGTTCTACATAATTGGTGTAGGTATTGTAACAATAATGAAAAGTATATTTTACAAATATTATGAATTAATTTAACATTGAAAATGTTATAATTAATTAGAATAATAAGGAGGCTTGCGACGGCTATTACATTTCTGATAATTTCCATTTCCGAGCTTTGCATCTATCATTTCCTGTATCTTTTTCATTGATCTAGTTGCGAGTCCCAAGTTCTGAGCCTACTAAGAATCTTAAAACAATTTTCCTAAAAATACAATTATAACTAAAAATATAATTATACAGAAAATATTATAATACAATATTGTTCTAATGAATTATAATATTGATTAAATGTTGGTTGTTTTCCGGCGTCAGTAAGGTTTCTGGTGTGAAACCCCAACACGAAATCCTCGACTGCTGATTAATCGCTGTCCTAGAGGACATGACAGTTGGAAAACACTTCACTGGAATACGCCAGTCTTTATAAGATTGTGTTGGACTAGGTCCGAAGGAGCTGTTTCGTCATCGGAGGGCATACACTCGTCAGAGGGTGTATCATGCCTACTATCCGAAACACCCTTACAGCTGGTGGAATTGCTGAGCATAATTTCTATATAGCGCACTCGAAATCAAATTCACGATCCGAGACTTTTAAACTTAGCTACTTTCCCGCCATCGCAACCCTATACTAAAGGAGGTGGCGCTGAAGATCACCTAATATTTGATCATCAAATATTTCAACTAATTTGGTGGAATTTTTGGTTGTAAGCCAGGATATATAGAGCTAAACGCTAAGAGAGCGACTTCGAGACCCGCCAACAGCAATTTTATTTTTCCGCTAAATTTAAGAATGGAATTTTTTCATGGTAAGCTACCATAGAAGCAAATTTGATTAAATGTTGGTTGTTTTCCGGCGTCAGGTTGTGGTTCAAAAAGGAGAAAACCTGAAAACCAGTTTTAGCTGATTATTAAACAAGCCCGTGAAAGTAAAAAGTTATTCGATATCTAATCAGACCTAAAGGATACGGCTGAATTCGTAAAAATGTATACAACCCCTTAACACCATCTTGTGGGTCGAACTTAAAAAAATCCTGAAAACCCTTTCTAGGTATTTATATGAAGACTCCGTAGAATAAAAGTTAATTCAATATTAAGGAAGACCTAAAAGATGTGATAAAAATCATGGAAATGTATGCATTCCATTCTCGCTGATAATTTTTTTGCCACTCTTCCGAACGCCAATGGATATTTGAATTTTTTTTATCAAAATTTCTTTTCTTGTTGATTTACATGTACATACTGAGTTTCAACTGAGTAGCATAAGCGGTTCTATAGTTAGGAAAACACCCCGCACCCCCGTACCATAATTCCCACTAAAAAATTATTTTTTTTCCAATATGCTACTACTATAGCTCTATCTAAATACCTAGTTTCAGTTTTATATCATTATAGGTTCTCGAGTTATAAGAATGGAAACTTTTTCTTTTTCATCATCCCCCAGCCTCACCATCTACACCCTCACCACTTTTTCTGCTATGGGTCTATTAGGCCTACTTTTAGTAAAAATTTTAAGCATCTATCTTACACTGTTCTTGAGATGTGAGACGTAATTTTTTAGAGAAATGTTTATCCCCTTTACTTCCATGATAAACCGCCTCCTTCAAAAATTTGGCTTTCAGTAAACTTTATTTATCAACCTTTCTACAGAAAACAAATTTTATTTTTCTAGTGCAATTGACTCGTGAGATATCGTAATCTAAAATTGTTCACCCCCACCCTCGCACGCTTCCGATCTCTTCTCCTAGTATACCTACAGATGTTCATTAAGTTTTAATTTCGTGACATTAACCGCTTAGGAGATATTGATTTTAGAATGTCACGATCTCGGCTTTCGAGCGATATGGAAGCATTATTATTCCAAATTCCAAATTTCAGCCTCCAAACATAAGTAGTTACTGAGATCTAGAAACTAAAAATGTTTGTCTAAAACGCTTCCCCAACCTCCCCGCTCACACCCCAACCCCTCAAAAAGTGGCTATTTCAAGGGGCATACCCAGTTTATTTACAATTTAATAGCTCATAGAGTTTGGAAGCTATAAGCCCTCAAACGATTTTGCGTATGGCGGACGGCGTACAGACCTACTGAAAAAATTTTTTTAAACATGGAAAAACAATATAGGGGTACCAAATTTCTTTTTTTTTAAATCAATAGCAATACTTTATTATTAAAATAATAAAGTAAAAATACTTACTTGTTTTATATATAATACATGGTAATTGAATATGCCAAAACCGAAATATGCACAGGAGCAATCCGAAAAGGGTCAATAATTCGGTCTGTAGGTCAGAAATATGGGATACCGCTTGGTACAATACAAAACCGTTCGCATAATCGAAGGCATAAACCTATCAGTGTCCCTTCACCCATTTTAACTAATGCCGAAGAAGAGAAAATTGTCGACTGGATATTACAGTGTTTTCTCAAAGGCTACCCTAGAAGGAAAGAGGATATCCAATTAGCTGTAAAGGAATTTCTGGATGCCCTGCCTAGAAGTAATCTATTTAAAAACAATACGCCCGGGAATAAATGGTATAAGAGGTTCCTCCAGTGACACCCTTCTTTGTCAGTTAGGACATCTGAAGCAATTACTGATGCCAGCCCCCCATTCGTGGAGAATGATATCCGCAAGTGGTTTATGCAGATCCAAAACTATCCTGAATCGAAAAACTTACTGCACATTGGTGCAAGTCGAGGGTTTAATGGCGAAGAAACCAATTTTTTAATGTGTCCTCAAAGTGGAAAGGTTCTTGTTCCCAAAGGTGAGAAAAAATTCTGAAAAACAGATACTGTGAATTTATAAATTTTATATCTATGTACAAAAAATGTATATGAAGCAGATCGTGGGCAAGCCAAGGCGAACCTTACCTTCATGTTTACGTTTTCTGCTGAAGGACTCATTGTTTGGCCGCTAGTAACATACCCTTATGAAAGGATGCCGACTGAAGTCATTGATTCTATTCCTGATGTAATAGTAGCAGAACAAACGGACAACGGTTGGATGACATGTGATGTTTTCCACAACTATATTGAAAATGTTTTTTAAGCTGCAGTAGTACAAAGTGACATAGAACTACCTCTAATTTTGTATGTTGATGGTCATAGAACTCATCGCACATATAAATTGTCTCAACTTTGCGAAAAGTTGCAAATCATACTAATCTGCTTCTATCCGAATTCCACGCGAATACTACAATCTGCGGATTTATCAGTTTTTAAACCGTTGAAAAGTGGTTGGGAAAAATCTGTACATAGATGGAGGCATATAAATCTCGATGAAAAGCTAACCAGGGCATACTTTGCTCCTTTCCTAAAAGATGTTGTCGATAATTTCATTGAGAAAGACTCCATAATAAATGGCTCTCGAACGTGTGGACTCTATTCTTTTGATCCAGATGCAATCGATTAATCCAAGTGTCTTGGTAGAAATTCTGATTTCGCATCCGGCACAGCATCTACACCTTTAGTACCAGCATGCAGCAACCAGCAACCACGAAAAAAGGGGATCTAAGTTTTCAGAGTTTTGTAGGACATGAAAAAATTGAGGCATTCAAACCTACAGATTCGGAAGATTTTTTATGTCTATACAAAACTTACAAAGAATTCTGCGATAATGAACAAAAGAAAGAAAAGCAGAGAGAAAAGTAAACCAAATTGAGAAAAAACCTGAAACAGAGAAACCAAAAAGAGCTTATTCAAAAAAAAGGTGAAGGTTACAGAAAAATTTGGTAGTGAGTTGTCTCATACAAATGAATAAGTGCAAAATAGTCCTGCAAGCCTTTCCAGAAAGGATCCAACGATCTCATATGAGAAAGCTATTTGATGATGAACCGTTTCCTGCCGGCAAGTCAAAGCTTTGCCTGAAAACGAAGTTCATAAAAGTGCTATGTGTAATGTACGCAAGATCATTTTTAAGCTACAATGTCGCAATCAGTTTGGGGCGCCATGACATGAATTGAATCACGTCATGGTATCCGTCTAACTGAACCGAAAAATCGCAACACTGTATCCTAAGTAATCGTCTTCACCACGAGTGTATATTACCCGGTACTCCATGACCATTTGTTCAAGACGGCCAGGATCATATAAACCGGCGAAGACAATTATCGTCTGGTGACAAAGGCACAGTTGGGTGGCTTGTGTTCCATGAATTGCCGAAAGGTAGCATGCATCTAGCATAAAAGCACGTGCGTAGCACGTCGGAAGGGGCGTGGGTGGCTATCTGTATCCATGGACATCATAATTTATTATGCACGTGTTGGGCAGAAAAGTCCCGTTTGGGAAGTCCGTACTCTATCTTCAGCGGGCTGGGTAGGTGTAGGAAGAAGGGAATTAGGAAGTCAGACTAGGAAAAGAATGGAGAAAGAATAGAGAGGAAAGGAAGGAGGAGAGCACAAGGATGGAGACTTTCGGCTGGAAGGCCGAAGCAGTAACCATATTTTAATGCTGTTCAACTTTACGAGTATACATATATATCCTTTCGTGATAGAAAGGCAGAAGAAAAAAAAGCGATTTCCATGATCATTCATACTAGTATACCAATTATCCAGGTATGAATGTGGAGGAGGGTGATATTGTACCGCCGTTAGGTATTAATAGCCCCATAGATAAAAGAGAGAAACTCATGAAGACGAAGTTCAACCAAAATAACCAGAAAGAAACTCAAGAAAATCTATCTAGATGTTTTTGCACATGTGACTCAGAATAATTCGGAAAATATTGTGGCATTCGTAGTAATCGGGAAATAGGACGCCCCTCCAATAGGACTACATATTCGTAAAAAAAACGAGCACCGACACTAATTTCCTATCTAGCATATCGCATGTGTTAGGGCATTCACTTCTAGGAGCGAAAGAAGATTAAACTTCTCCAACTCGAACTTTCTGAAAAACCATTATTCACAGTATATATTTTAGCTTCACTTTGTAGCACAAGCGGCAAGAAGGGACAATCAGGCGAATTTCCGAGAATTATTTGTTTTAATTATTACCCTACCTTACCAATCTGGTATTGATATCATAACCAAAAAAAAAGAATAAAAATTTTTACGAAACCTTTTTGTACAGGTGAGTATATGGTAGGCTCCGTTTTTGCGTCCATCATCCTTCAACGTAAATAAAGGGGTTCCTTTTAAGCACACCGCATGGCTATGGTTACCCCGAAACTTGCTGAAAAATTTAGGAAATGGGGTCTCAAAAATCGCCTCAGCCCAACATCTTGTGGAATTTTCTGATTTTCATGCTTTCCCCGAAGATAACCTGACAATTTGAGGGATCTGAGAGTCCTTAAACGGCCGATTCAGTTCCTATTGGCAACAAACCAACGCAACCTAAACCTCAAGAAACAAGTAGAAGTTCAGGCTAGAAATTATTAAGAACAAAAACGATGACTCCAAGTTGATGAACTCCAATCGGATTCGTTCAATTGGTGAGCCCAAAAATTGTCAAAGAGAAACCAAAAAGACCTGCCAAAAAGCACCCAAAAAAAACACAAGAAAATTCCCCCTTTGATGATACCTCTTAATTTATTCGAACTCCACGGTGTTGAGCGTCACCCACGCCGCTGGGATAAAACAAACGGTACCTGTCGAAAACCCGTTTGTTTTTGGGGGCAATACCGTTACTTCACTTTTACCATTGGCACCGCGTGCCTCCGAAAAAAATTCAAAAACCAGTAGAATGTTTAAATCGCGCAAAATCCACTTTACACGGATAAAAAAAAAGAACGGGGCTCTCTGACGCCGCCGATCTTCTTTCCCTTCTGTCACTCCGTAAAAGGGAGCATATTGCAAAAAAGGGGGCATCCGGGCCTTCATGGACGTAGCGCGGAACCGACATAGCAAAAATAAACTAAAAACATACTGCAGTCACGATCGGCTGCAAGCCAATCGTATAATACTCTAGATGAATACTGAACTCCGATTTATATTGTAGTTGGGGATAAAGTAGAATTACGTGTGTGCATGTTGTATGTCCTTTATTAAGGACTGCCATTATATTGGTACTCAAAACTAAAAGACAATATTCAGTGTTTAATTTCATATCTTAAACTGGGTAAGTCATCGAAAAAAATGTCCTTTTTGACGGACTTTCACATGGAAGGTGCAGGAAGGACTCACTCGATTTCTTACATATTTATCCTTTTCCTTGGAACCATATAAAAATGAACGTGTACAAAATTTCAAATTCGTAGCTTGAAGTGTTCAAAAGTTATCGAAAAATATTGTTGAACACGTGTCTTAAGGACATTTTGTATGGCAGCTACCAGAAGGAGTAAAAGGATTTTGCTGACTAGTAAACTCGAACTTTGTTTTCACTGAAAACTAATTTGTACAAAATTCCGAGTTCTTAGCTAAAAGATTACTTGAGTTATAGTGAGTTCCGTAAATTAAGTGAAGACTTTTTGTCAGAATATTTTTATGGCAGCTACACGAAGGACTAATAGGATTTTCTTGAAAATCATACATTTAGCTCCAACTATTGGAAAAATAACACATACAAAATTTCAAAGACGTAGCTTAAACCCTTCTGAAGTTATCGGCAATATTCTACAACACGTATTTTAAGGACATTTTGTATGGCAGCTACCACAAGGAGTAAAAGAATTTCACTGATTAGTTAACTCAAACTTCCTTTTCACTCAAAACTAACTTGTACAAAATTCCGTATTCGTACCTAAAAGATTACTTAAGTTATAGTGAGTTTCGTAAATTAAGTGAATACATTTTGACAGGATATTTGTATGGCAGCTACACGAAGGACTAACAGGATTTTCTTCATAATCATATATTTGGCTCCAACTATTGGAAAAATAACACATACAAAATTTCAATGTAGTAGCTTAAACCCTTCTGAAGTTATCGACCAATATTCTTGAACACGTGTTTGAAGGACATTTTGTATGGCAGCTACCAGAAGGAGAATAAGGATTTCGCTGATTAGTAAACTCAAACTTTCGTTTCACTCAAAACTAACTTGTACAAAATTCCGTATTCGTACCTAAAAGATTACTTAAGTTATAGTGAGTTTCGTAAATTAAGTGAATACATTTTGACAGGATATTTGTATGGCAGCTACACGAAGGACTAACAGGATTTTCTTCATAATCATATACTTGGCTCCAACTATTGGAAAAATAACACATACAAAATTTCAATGTAGTAGCTTAAACCCTTCTGAAGTTATCGACCAATATTCTTGAACACGTGTTTGAAGGACATTTTGTATGGCAGCTACCAGAAGGAGAATAAGGATTTCGCTGATTAGTAAACTCAAATTTTCGTTTTACTCAAAACTAACTTGTACAAAATTCGGAATTCGTAGCTAAAAGATTACTTGAGTTATAGTGAGTTTCGTAAATTAAGTGAATACATTTTGACAGGATATTTGTATGGCAGCTACACGAAGGACTAACAGGATTTTCCTCATAATCATATATTTCGCTGCAACTATTGGAAAAATAACACGTACAAAATTTCAATGTCGTAGCTTAAACCCTTCTGAAGTTATCGACCAATATTCTTGAACACGTGTTTTAAGGACATTTTGTATGGCAGCTACCCGAAGGAGTAGGACGATTTTGCCCGTTAACGAACTTAGCCTTACAAATTCAACCAAACATCCAGATTCAAAATTTCAAGATCCTAGGTGAAGGCGTTCTTGAGTTATCGTGTTCACGGACAGACGGACGGACGGACGGACGGACGGACGGACGGACGGACGGACGGACGGACGGACGGACGGGCGGACGTCAGGCGGATTTGAGGTTTTTGGCCACAAATAAACAAAAAATAATATATAACTTTTTTTCGTCCGAGGCTTGGTTCTATGCGTTACAAACTTTTGGGCTGGATTAAACTAATAATACTCTATATGATTTCATCTAGAGTATAAACATACTGCAGTCACGATCGGCTGGAAGCCAATCGTATAATACTCTAGATGAATATTGAACTCCGATTTATATTGTAGTTGGGGATAAAGTAGATTTACGTGTGTACATGTTGTATGTCCTTTATTAAGGACTCCCATTAGATTGCTACTCAAAACTACAAGACAATATTCAGTGTTGAATTTCATATTTTGAACTGGGTAAGTCATCGAAAAAAAATGTCCTTTTTGAAGGAATTTCACATGGGAGGTGCAGGAAGGACTCACTTTATTTCTTACATATTTATCCCTTTTCCTGGAACCATTCAAAAATGAACGTGTACAAAATTTCAAATTCGTAGCTTGAAGCGTTCAAAAGTTATCGACAAATATTTTTAAACACGTGTCTTAGGGACATTTTGTATGGCAGCTACCATAAGGAGTAAAAGGATTTCGCTGATTAGTAAACTCAAACTTCGTTTTTACTCAAAACTAACTTGTACAAAATTCGGAATTCGTAGCTAAAAGATTACTTGAGTTATAGTGAGTTTCGTAAATTAAGTGAATACATTTTGACAGGATATTTGTATGGCAGCTACACGAAGGACTAACAGGATTTTCTTTATAATCATATATTTAACTCCAACTATTGGAAAAATAACACATACAAAATTTCAAAGTCGTAGCTTAAACCCTTCTTAAGTTATCGACCAATATTCTTGAGCACGTGTTTTAAGGACATTTTGTATGGCACCTACCCGAAGGAGTAGGACGATTTTGCCCGTTAACGAACTTAGCCTTACAAATTCAACCAAACATCCAGATCCAAAATTTCAAGATCCTAGGTGAAGGCGTTCTTGAGTTATCGTGTTCACGGGCAGACGGACGGACGGACGGACGTCAAGCGGATTTGAGGTTTTTGGCCACAAATAAACAAAAAATAAAATACAACTTTTTTTCGTCCGAGGCTTAGTTCTATGCGTTACAAACTTTTGGGCTGGATTAAACTTATAATACTCTATACGATTTCATCTAGAGTATAAAAAGGAGACCTAAACACCAAAGGAAGGAACACTCTGATCTGAAAATAGCAAAGGCCATTGCCAGTAGCTCACTGAAACCATACAAAGAAGGAGCAAAAGGGTTTGGGGATACCCTTCCCCCCTACCAAATGATTAGCTCACCTAGTAAGTTATAGTTACACATAATAGGAAGTTTTCTTTATTTAAGACGAAGTATTATAAAAGCATTAGAAGGCTATCCAAATACCGAATAGTTTCTAGAAAAGTATGGCCGATTTTCAGGTAATCTCTTAACGTTGTCATTCTTCGCTGGTCTGAGACTGTCACTGCAGTCGGAAGACAATTTCCAATTCATCTTAACGCGTCTATTCATCAGCACGAAAAAGCTAGAATGTAGTAGCGTTGAACGAAAGTCTGTGAAGGCCTTTTGATACTGCTAGAGATTATTGTTGATCTCCAATCTCCAACTTCATTTGTTTGCCAGTTACAAAATCCAAAGCGTGAGTAAGTGTATAAAAAATATTGGTGTATAGTGATTTTATGAATATGACTTCAAAAGAAAGGATATTATCACCATCAATTATGGAACGGTGATCGATAAAAAAAGTCAACTCTCTCTCCGATCAATAACAATACTTCATTTCGAAACGAAAGCACGTCAAAGAATGTGAACGATACAAGTAGGTTTTAGCAATCAGAAGCTTATGAATTCAATCCTTTTCTTTATTATTTTAATATAGTAAAGTATAGTGATCGATTTGAAAAAAAATTACAAGCAGATACCAAAAACGCAAAAAAAAAATGTAATCCGTCTGTATGCCGTCAGCCTTTCACGAAATGGTTTGAAGACTTTCAAGCCCATTGAGCTCATCTTCATTAATGGCGCGACAGCCCAAATCAGGCCTCCTGAAGTCGTCGCCTCCAATAGTCTCGGTCCGAAGACCGCGTCCTCCAGCTGCTAAGTTTCAAGATGGCTTTGCTATCTTCATCAACCGAGTCTTCCCATTGCTTGCGTGTTTTGCCTACTGGCATGTTACCACTAGCTTCGCTATTAAGAGCACCTTTGGGGATTCTTCCATCTTCCCATGCTCTACATGGCCAGCCCACTGCAGTTTACGCAGTGTGATGAACGTTGAAGCTTGTGGCCCATCGAAGAGTTGATACAACTCATGGTTGCATCTTATTCGCCATTCCGTCCCATTCTTCACAGGTGTTGAGTTGTCAAGCGATAACTCGTAGATTTCCTACTGGGCGATTGCTGGTGCGATCAAAATTCAGCTACGATGAATTTTGATCGCACCAGCAACTGCCACCAACTGAGCGGCATCGAAAAACCGTTTACCGTTATTCGGTAAAGGCCGGAAGCGAGATAAGTGGATAGCGGTCGAGAGTGCTTGTTCGACGACGGTGCGAAATGAGGATGAAGTTTTAATTCAAGAATTAACAACGAGAAAAGTTAAAAGAGTGGTAAAGAGTTTTGGTTGTTGTGACTCGGTCGTCCTCCTAGGAAGTGTTGAAAATCGAAAGATCGAAAAAAAAAAAGAAAAAAAAAGAAAGAAAAGTGTGCAAGTGCAATCAATTGAATGGTGAAGTTGTCCATACGCTCCATTGAAAACGTTTCGAACGCGTAAATAATTTGCGAGCGGGATTTAATCGTGCGATTTTTTTCAACTCGAACGTAGTTTTGTGTGTGCGCTGCGGAAAAGTTGCGGCCCATCGTGATGGCGGGATTCGACTTAAATGTCGACAGTTTGATACAGGTCCTTCCCTTAGCGCGGCGACTCGAAAAAAAAAGATTTAAATAAACCAAATCGAAGGGTTTGCATAAAATGGAGAGTGTCTTAAGCGAGTTTCTTCCCCCCCCCCCCCCCAACGTAATGGAAATACTGAATGAAATCGAGATCAGTGAAAAATAAATTGAAGCCTGAATCATAAATGATCACATTGTGCGTGAAATCTTAATACAAAAATTGAGTATTACCGGGAAAAATCGAGTTAGAATATAAATACCCATATTGAAATTGTTGGAATCGAGTGCTTGAGTGATGAATTTCACATAGTTTAACACAAAAAGTGATGTGGTTTAAATTTTCATGCGAATGCCATCGTATTGAAAATTGCGTAAAACCCCTGAAAATTCAAGTGAACAAATTTCCGCGGTCCCACAATTCAATTTAAATAAATAAATGGAAAATTTTAAAATTGAAGTAAAATTATGAATAAAAAAAAAGTAAATAAAATAAAATGAGTTAAATTAAAAATTAATAATTAATATAAAATAAAACGATTGACTGACAAGGACAGGACGGACGAAAATTAAAATAATATAATATTTCTAAAAAAAAAAAAGGTGAAACAAACCAATGGGGTGAGTTTGTTGTTTTTTGTTTATTTAAATTTTTTTTTGGTTATGGTTTTTTTTTAATTTTTGGATTTTTTTCAGATTTTTTTTTATGATTTATAATTTTTTTATGCTCGTTTTGAGCAACACATTTTTTGCTGCTTCTCGTAATGATGCTTAGAGGCTAAAGGCCAATAAAATAATGAACCCGAGCGTTTGAGCTCCGCCCTGAACCTCAATAAGGGGCCAAGACAAAGTTGTATTTTTGGACAGTCATGGCTGAGGTAGGGTGGGCAGGCAGGGCGCTATGACACCTAAGCGCCCTGACAAATCGTGAAGTCGCGCACTCCACCGCTTCTTGGTCTTTCACGACCTATTGGGAAGATAGTCCCATTTTAAATCCCTGGAGTAAGCCGACACGAAATTTTTTTTGTTGTACAGGCCAAGGGTTTATGGACTGAAATCTGGGCAAGAACCCCCCACAACTGCCGTAGCTAGTCCCGGCCGCCAGCAAGCGTGTCGCTTCCGCTCGGATTTCAGCCACCAATTCAGACGTAGGAATTGGCCCACTCTTTCCTAAACCTTCCTTTCCTTCGAATATTTTGACTTTTTTCAAGTCGAAATATTCACTCCAAGGCCTCCGTTCACAACACAGGGCCAAAATTCTTAGGAGGACTTTTTTTCGAATGCGTTAACTGCTTTTTCGGCAGTTCATGTTAATGTCCACGTCTGCCATAACAGAGCACAGGTCGTATATTAGTTTTATATATATTCGCAGTTTGTTGTTCCTGTGCCATTGTTGGATTACTTGAAGTTGGAAATACCGAATAATACGTTTTATTTGCTGGCATGATCCGTCGATTGATTTCGTCCGATTCATTGCCGTCCTTTGCAAGATTAGCCCGAAGATATATGAATTTGTCTGCACTCTCCAAATTATACTCCTCAATTGTTATATACTGTCTGATTGGCGTTCTTTTTCTTGTTTGCGACATTACTTTTGTTTTATATTATGCGTAACCCGATTTCTTTTTCGGTGGAGTCAAGATTGACAAATGCCTCCTTAGCACTAGGGAAGGATCGTGCGAGAATGTTTATATCGTCACCGTATGCTACTAGTTGTCTGGACTTGAATTGTAGAGTCCCATTGGTGTCGACTGGGATTTTTCGGATGGCATACTCTATTGCGAAGCTGAAAAGCATTGGGGACTAGACTATCTCCCTGTTTTAAACCACATTCCGTTCGAAATCTGGTTGTGAAATCGTTTTGTATTCTTTGCAAGTTGAAATTTTTTCAGTGGGTAGACTGGGTGGATCCTCTTTAAGTGGCTTCTTCTTGTGTGGTCAGTTGTAAGGTTTTAAATGAAAAATTTTTTATTTTAGATATTCTACGAAGTAGAAACTTGAAATTTATATAAAACTTGGATAGTTCGCAAAAAATTGTCGATATGCGTGGAGGGTGTGGGAGTGGGGAAAAACAATACCTCCGAAACGCTCCAACGCTGATATCGAGATATTCTAAAGTCCATCTCGTAAACGGTTAATGTTGACAGTGAAGCAAGGAATTTTTCTAATGAATCACGTCTCATATCTCAAGAACTGTTTAATATACAGGGTGTAACTAGTACTGAGGTTCAAACGAAAATGGAAGATAGAGGAACTTGTCCTGAGTAGAAAATCGTTCCACACATACTCCCGTTTTTGCACCGTTAAGGAGATAGCGCGATTTTAAGGACGAAGGATTTTCATCGTATCTGTGATCACTGTTTGATCTCTAACTTCTGCTGTACTTAGCGTAACGTAATAATTCTGGGCTCGTTGGAAAGGACACAAATTCTTCTTTCTAATTGCTGTCAACTGTGTCAATCAGTGTTATACTTTTTGAAAAAAATTCATTTAAATGACACAAAAATAATAAAAAATTAAAAAAAAATACAAAAAAGTCCTGTTTTCTCCAAGAAGGACCTGATTAACTACCAAATTTTATTACATTTTCGGAAAGCCCATAAAATTTCACCAGTTCCTCTATCTCCCATTTTCGTTTGAACCTCAGTACTAGTTACACCCTGTAGAAGCTTAGAATTTAAACGGGAAAAAATGTAGTGTTGAAGATAGAGGAGAATGAAAAATTCCGAGTTTTATATTTCGAGAATCGCCACTGATGTATAGCTGAAACTTGGTATTTCGGTAGACCTATAGTAGTGGCACGTTCTAAAAATAAGATTTTTAAAAAGGGCATTCTGGTACAGAGAGGGTGGTGTTAATTTTTGCACAATAGGAAATTGGTCTTGTAGAGTTCCATTTCATTAAAAATGTTTTCTTATTCTAATGTGATTTTACTTTATTATTTTTTAATAATAAAGTATTGTGATCGACCTGAAATTTCAAAAAAATTTGCTATCCTGAAATTTTGTATTTTCACGTTTTAGGACTAGTAAACCACAAAAAAGCAAAAAAATAAAAAAAATGTCCGTCTGTACGCCGTACGCAAAATCGTTTGAGGACGCGTAGCTCCCAAACCTGTTGAGATATTAAATTGAAATTTTTATGGTGGGTAGATTGGGTGAACCCCTACGACTGGTATATTTTCGAAGGGTGGGGGAACAAGGGGAGAGGAGAGGAGAGCGTTTTAGACGAAAAATTTTGGTTTTTAGATCTCAGGAACAACTTATGCTAGGAGGCTGAAACTTGGAACTTATGTAGTACTATGAAAATGGACTCAATTGCAAAAAAAGTGGTCGATATTGGTTAAGGGGTGTGGAAGTGTGGGGGGAGGGGAAACAATGAGTCATTAACGCATGAAAGACGGGATTGAGACATTCTAAAATCGATATCTCCTGAACAATTGATGTCAGAAGATTGAAACTTTGTTGTTGTAATTAAGAATACTTCAATATTAGACAAGGGCTAACATTTTTAAGAGGGGTGGTGGGGTGTGGGGGTGGGAGGTGAAAAACTTTGGATTACAATATTTTCCGAACCAATTACACCATTAAAATAAAATTTTGTTTCTGTATATGAAATCACAAGAGGAGTCTACCGAAACTAAATTTTTTGAAGGGGGCGAAAGTGGAAGGACAACAATTTTTGAAAAAATTTAATTTTTATATCTCATAAACCGTATCAGATATGATCTTGAAAATTTTACAGGAGTTGGGGTCGATAAACTTCTAGTAAGGAAAAAAATTTTGGTGGTGTGGATGTTGGGGGTGATGGTGAAAGGGGGTAGAAAGGAAAACATTCTGATTTTTATTTCTCGAAAACCATAATGAATAGAAAGCTAACAATTTAGGATTATATAGAGCCACTATGGAGACATCCTAGAAAAATAAAATGTTTGATAGGGGTATCAAGGTACGGGGGAGAGGGGTGGTTTCTTATATCTCAGAAACGGCTTATGCTAGAAAGTTGAAACTTAGTACGTATATGTAGATGTACTATTAGATTAATTAAAGCAAAAAAAAAGTTTAGATTTTTTATTGGCGTTCAGAGGTGGAGTAAAAAAAATGTTCGTAAATCCACATTTTCACAAACTTCGTTAAAACTTTTAGACATGTCGAGCTATCAAAGCAATTTTACTTCTGCGGGCTATTTATATAAGCGCCTAGTAACGATCTTCAAAATTTTTCGATATCCAACCCCTAAGGGGGTGTAAAGTGGTTGTGTACATATTCACAAATTCTGCTATATTTCTAAGGTATATTGAGATTTTGAATTCACTTTTACTTCTATAAGCTTTAAACGTAGTCGGGGAAAAACTGATTGAAAGTATTTTTCTCAATTAAACACCCTGGGGGTATTGTTCAAGTTTTCACTGATTCCGAAAATCTCTTAAGTTTAATGTGATCGAATTCGCTTTTACTACTATGAATTATTCTATTGATAAAAAAATACGTAAGTAAATAAAAAAAATCTTGCCAACAGTCTGGGCGCAACTTTATTATTTTATGGGTAGAAGTCCGAAACGTGTTTAAAGATGAGATGCGGTGTAGGTTACTATGCGACTGACAATCTAAGAAATAACCAGTAGGCTATTTGGAACGTTATTTTTTAGGTTGTCAGTCGCATAGTAACCTACACCGCATCTCATCATTAAACACGTTTCGGACTTCTACCCATAAAATAATAAAAGTTGCGTCCAGACAGTTGGCAGATTTTTTTTTTCTTTAATTGTAGTACATAATATCTACTACTACTACTACTAACTACTTGTAGATAATAGCGAACTTCGCTGGTCAATTTGAAGTTCAAATTGGTCAATATTGAAATCCTCAGTTATCCTGGGGTCCTCCCCAATGAGCCGATACTGGACACCCTGATCCACTTGGTACCCAAAAACACAAACTTTACTTTCACTCGGTTTTTTGTGAACCGACACCGTCTGATGTTAAAATTCGACTCCTCGATTTTTCCCTTGCGTCATCTCGCGACGTTTAGGTGATCTTATATTTACTACTCGAGTATCGTTCTTGAAAATCATTCATTGTTTGATATCTGTATCGCAATGTCAGTGGTGCTTAAATGTTTTTAACCAGCAGGCAAATCGTTGCGATTGAGGAATTAGGCATTCCATTACACATGTTTCTACGAAGGACGTAGAAGTAACTTGCGTCCTGTGCCTTAGTACTTACCATTCAAGATGTGCTTTTAAACTACGCACAAATGAGACTGATTTTCATTGTTTAACATGTGAACTTAGCGATATTTAATATTACTTTCAATCTTACCGTTACCGTTACATACACAACGCACTCTACTCTTTAATAAATCACAACGTACTGATGTTAAAGTATTTTTAGCTGAATTAAACGTATTTAACTGTATAACTTACTAATTTTATCCTGAGTTAAAAAAAACGTTTCCCCTAGCAATAAAGTAAAAGAAAGAAATTTATTTTTCATGTCAAAATCAAGATTATATAATATTTTCATAATGCCTACGTGTAAATGTACATTGAAAACATATCCCAATAAGCAATAACGCCTTTAAGATCCCATAATCCTTTGGCATATCTCCGTGTTTTTCGATTTTGTGTCGACTTTCAATATTATGCAAAGAAAAAGAGAAGAAAGTCATCCAGGATGTAATATTCGTTCATTTCTATCCAATTTTCAGTCAGGAACAAACGGAAGGAAGTCATTTTGCAGCTATTGATGGCTTTTACATACATTTTTCGAAATCCCATGACAGCACCTATGCGTGTCTCCTATTTCGAAAGCGTTGTCAAGCCAATCCGATGGTAAATAACACAAAAGAATGATGACGAAGAAAGAAGCCATCAGCGTTTATACAGCGTATCCAAAATCCCCGAAGAGGAGACTGTATTTTCTTATAGTAGCCTCCTCTTTCAGTAGGCAAATTTATTCGAAGGAGAGACATCAATAAAACTCTCACGTGACATTTATTCAAAAAAAAAAACAAACTGACTTGTTCTCCGATGTAACATAAAGGGATATTGTATGTTGGGAATTTCCGCACAAAACGTGATCGAAATCGCTATATAAAGATGTCCCATATGCCTTATAGGTAGGTTGTATTCCCTTTTAGGTTATACATCAATTTTTTCATATCGTATAAGTCTTGCTTTGTTTATTCTTTTTCGCCAATATATTGTAAATTTGATTTCAAGAGTTATTTGATGCATTTCGCCGGCAAGGTCGGAACTTTTTTTTACAATTTGCTTAAGATACCTATAGCGGATATAGAGAATCGTTCAATATTTTATTTCCGTGGGATATTATGTAAGAGTTTTATTTTCCGTAAGCATTCAATAGCGGAATTTATTACAATGTCGAAGATGAATGATAACATTGTTGTGTGAACATGACAGCTGGTTCGAAAAGTATAGATCCAAATATTTTATCCGGTTCGGAACCTGGCTTTTTCCATGTTAGACAGAACGAAGGAAAGAATGGTTTATGATATTTTTAATCTAGTGGAATTTTATTAGCTTTAATCTGGATAAAAAGTTTTAAGTTCGTAGAGCGGAGCCTCAGACGAAAAATTGTAGCGCAGGAAAATGCACATTTCATATAATTTTCTAATTTCCGCTGTGTATTCAAACTATAATCATGAGCTTCTCATCTTACTTTTTTTTTCTTAGATAGATAGATATATATTTTCCATAATATTAACATTTAGTGCTTAAGCTAACTTATAATTATTCTGTGCTCAGACTTTCGTCTCTACATCAATTGTTATTAAATTCTAGCGCTGATGCTGATGTCTCTAACGAATCATTGTGGCTTTCTGAAGGAAAATGGAGCAAAACCTTCCTGCGTATAACTAATTTAACTTAAAACTACTTAACTACTACATAAAAACTTAAGTTAAAGGCTCTTGCTATGATTGAAGCGAAGAGAGAATCAATGGATTTTTCGCGGCTGTGCAACGAAGCAAGAAAAGTTGTTTTAATGTCTGTCGAATGGATTATAGAGGAAAGATGGAGAGGCAGGATGATCTGCATTTGCAGTGACAGTCAGGCCGCTCTACAATCTCTAGATAATCCAATCGTCTTTTCGAAGATGGTACGTGAGTGTAAAGAACGGTTGAATTCTGTTGGCAGATTCAATGACTTGAAGCTCATATAGGTTCCAGGCCACCAGGGTATAAATGGCAGTGAAATAGCTGATGCATTAGCAAAGGCAGGATCGGAGTCAGCCATGGTTGGACCAGAACCAGTTTTCGGTGTGCCGGTTGCCTCTGTTAGGGCTGCCATTGCTGAGTGGAAGAGTAAATCACACATTGAGAGATGGCGGCTTTTTCCGGGAATGCGGCAGACCAGAAACCTTATTGATGGACCAAGTTGACGAATCGCTTCTTTTCTTCTCAATTTGAGCAGAAAGGAATGTGGTAGTATGGTTGGTGTCCTCACAGGGCATAACTCGTGTGGCCTACACATGGTCAGATGGAGAATCATTGACGACCCCATGTGCACTGCTTGCGAGGAGAGCGACGACACAACGGAACATTTCCTTCTCGAGTGTCCAGCTTACTCTTTTGCGAGAGTGCACGCTTACAGCGTTGATATTATGAGGATGGAAGAACTCCGTTCTCGTTCCCTACCTGAGCTCCTGAAATTCGTGAGGAGGACGAAAAAGTGCAATGGACAATAATTGTCTGAGTGCTCAAAATGCGCTGCCTTGCTGCATATCTTTCCCCGCTTCAAACAACAACGGTATCGTTAACCAAAGCAATGTGCACATTTTCGTGTAGTAATCGCGTAGAGTAGTGCCACGGTTTATTAAGTATAATCTTCAAGATATTTGTTTTGCACAATTTGAAGAGTTCTCTTGTGATTTTTGGCACAACAACTCCAAGTAGGAGCGCCATAGAGCAGCATTGGCTGCATCACCATTTTGTATGTTAGCAGTTTATTTTCCAAGGACAGTTTCGATTTCCTGTTTGTGAAGGGATATACTATTCTAATACTTTTCATTGTTTTAGAGGTCGCTTGAGCTATATGTTGATGGTATGTGAGCTTCTTATCCAAGTAAACGCCTAGATATTTAATATCACTGCTCCAATTTATCGATTGACCCAAAACATTAATAGAGGGGTAGGGAAGGTATCTCTTAGCTCTTCTTTTCGTGAAATGAATAGCTTGCGTTTTATCAACATTAACTTTGATTTACCAATTTTTGAAGAATTCTGAAAAGGCTTCCAGTCTCATCTTACTTTTAAATTTATGGGATATAGGGCCATCTGCCGTAAAAGCAACCTTATGCAGGCGTTTGGTGTCAAAATGCAGTCCAGCTCTATAATGATTTTTAACCCACAAATATGCTTCCGCGCCAGTTTTCTGTATAATTGCCTGTGTAACTATTTACACGGCTGTATTGTTGGCTTTATATGTTTTTTGTTTATACGGCAAAGATGCCGTATAGTTTGCTTTGCAACTATTTACACAGCTGAATTATGCAGCTATTATACATTTTTCGCTTATATGGCAATTATATGGAGTAGAAATTGCTCTACATGCAGCCTTTACATGCTTTTACTTTTTCGGTAGATGTCTTGTGACTTTAAGATATGATTTTATTAAGATAGCCCATTATGATCCGTATACAACGCTGTCAAAATCGTACAAGACTAAGGGCCATATTATTCACTTCGAGTTATTTTCGCCTTAACCAGCGGGTAATTTATCCGTGAAATTAACTTTAATCACTGGTTAATTTCTCTGGGTATAAAATTGTATTATTCACCTCAGGTTAGCGATTT
Organism: Beris morrisii; assembly: GCA_951812415.1. Lineage (NCBI taxonomy): Eukaryota > Metazoa > Arthropoda > Insecta > Diptera > Stratiomyidae > Beris > Beris morrisii. Next base: position 88,841,860 of record OX638312.1, on the reverse strand, counting down.
AATAGGTCGGGTAATCTTAACGGCTGGTTTTCCATTTTTATATTCTAGATGAAATCATATAGAGTATTATAAGTTTATTTATATATTATTTTTTGTTTATTTGTGGCCAAAAACATCAAATCCGCTTGACGTCCGTCCGTCCGTCCGTCTGTCAGTGAACACGATAATACAAGAACGCCTTCACCCAGGATCATGAAATTTTGAATCTGGATGTTTGGTTGAATTTGCAAGGCTAAATTGGCTAATGGGCAAAATCGTCCTACTCCTTCGGGCCATACAAAATGTCCTTAAAACAAGTGTTTAAGAATACTGGTCGATAACTTCAGAAGGGTTTAAGCTACGTCTTTGAAATTTTGTGTATGTTATTTTTCCAATAGTTGGAGCCAAATATATGATTATGAAGAAAATCCTATTAGTCCTTCGTGTAGCTGCCATACAAATATCCTGTCAAAATGACTTTACTTAATTTACGGAACTTACTATAACTCAAGTAATCTTTTAGCTACGAGTTCGAAATTTTGTACAAATTAGTTTTGAGTGAAAACTGAGTTCGAGTTTACTAGTCAGAGAAATCCTTTTACTCCTTTTGGTACCTTCCATACAAAAAATCCTTAAGACACGTGTTCAAAAATATTTTCCGATAACTTTTGAACGCTTCAAGCTACGAATTTCAAATTTTGTACACATTAATTTTAAAATGGTTCCAAGGAAAAGGATATATATGTAAGAAATCGAGTGAGTCCTTCCTGCAGCTTCCATATGAAAGTCCTTCAAAAAGGAAAATTTTTTTCGGTGACTCAGCCAGTACAAGATATGAACCTAAACACTGAATATTGTCTTTTAGGTTTGAGTAGGAGTCAAATGGGAGTCCTTAATAAAGGACATACAACATACACACTCGTAATTCTACTATATCCCCAACTACAATATAAATTGGAGTTCAGTATTTAATCTAGAGTATCATAAGATTGGCTTGCAGCCAATCGTGACTGCAGTATGTTTTTTGGCTCGTGTTGGTCGTTCAGTAAAAATTTTTTGAGCTTCACTAGTCCTATAACATGAAAATCCGAAATTTAACAATACTCTATTATTAAAAAATAATAAACTGAAAAATTATTTCATCATATTTTTCCACTGATTCTTTGAGTAGGAGAAGTTTCGATAGAATTGGAGATGGTGAGGACACACCTCTTGATGAATCTTGCTGGAATAACCATCACTTAATGAGTAAGTTGTCTTTTCGTATCAGGAAAATTTTTATAGTGTAGGTACATAAATTCACTAGTTACCTGAGTGTAATAGCACCAGTTTAAGTCTCTGTTCGAAAAAGGCAACCATATTGTAAATTTATGATTTCTGCTTAGAGAAGCATGAAACTTGCTGAATGAATTTTGTGTACAACATCGTCAACAGGGCGTACCATACGAGCACAATATCCGCCGAGCGCATATCAAGGAGATATTGATCGCAAATCTCTGTTTGTAATATGTGAGTCAAATATTGTGTACATAACTATACGCTAATAAAGGCAAAGCTAAAAGTAGAGAGGTATGTTGTGTAAATTTTAGAGAAATAAAATGAAATCAGAAGCTAAATTCTTGGAATATATATTAAATGCTTAAATCGGATTTATTGCAAGCTTAATTGGTTCGTACTTTATTATTAATAATAAAGCATTGTTATCGATCGAAAATTTGTGTCTCCATGTTTCATGACTAAAGGCCGTGACACAATAAAAGCAGAAAGCGACAGCAGAGTCGACAGTGCGGCTTTTTGCTCTGCTTAATGAATTTAAATAAAAGTAGAAGCAGAGAAGAATGTGTCCATGCTAATTGCCACCGAAAGTAGATGCAGGCAAAAATGTGTTCATGCTAATTGTCAACAATCACAAGTATTTTAGTCTCTTGCTTGCGCGGACGAAAATATTTTGTTTCCGTTGATTCTTCTGAGCTTTTAGTTTACAATGATCATTAAATACGAGTAATGGAAACAATTTTGACATCTTTAACATTTCCATTGCTGACAACATTCCCAATTCTTACAAGATTTACGTTGATAGCACTGAAGCAGAATTTTAGAACGTAGAACGAAAAAGTAGCACTGTTTTCGTCTCTGCTTCTGCCGCTGCTTTCATTTAAAAAGGCGCCTATGATCCTGTGCTTTCTAAAATAATCTACTCCTGCCGCTGCTTTCTGCTTTTATTGTGTCACGGCCTTAATACCAAAAGAGCAAAAAAAATTCAGTCCGTCTGTACGTCGTACACCAATCGCCCTCCACCGTACGCAAAATCGTTTGAGGGCTTATAGCTCCCAAACCCTTTGAGCTATTAAGTTGCATTTTTTTGTGGGTAGACCGAGTGAACCTCTTTAAGTTGCCAGTTTTTGATGAGGGGTGGGGGTGAGGGAGAAGTAGAAGGAGCGTCTTTGGCTGAAATTTTGATTCGCTTACCCTAGGATACTGAAACTTGAAATTTATATAGAGTACTATATTGCTATTGGACCTATTTGCAAAAACCTATCGATGTGGATGGAGTTGTGCAGGAGTGGGGGAAAAACAATGCGCCCGTAACGCTCGAAAGCCTAAATTTAGACATTCTAAAAGCCATATATCCTAAACGGTTAATGTTATAAAATTGAAACTTAACAGCATGCGGGAGTGGGGGGTGAATGACTTTAGATTACACTATCTCACGAACCAATTGCGCCAGAAAAATGTGATTCGGTTTGTGTACATATGCAAATCGACAAATGAAAATAAAATTGTTAAAAAGAGGGAGGTAGTACATGGAAGTGGGGAGAATACGAATAAAACGTCTCATATCTGAAGAACGGTTTAAGACACATGTTTCAAACTTTTACGGGAAGTAGTCCTAGTAGATCCCTAGTAGGAGGGGTGTGGGAGTGAAGTGAAGGTGAGGAGGGTGAAAAATAAAACGTACCGATTTTTATATCTCGAGAACTCATAATGAAGGATAGCTGAAACTTGGTATTTATATAGAGCTATAATAGTGGCATGTTGAACCAATATAATTTTTTATAGGGGTAGTATGTTACGGAAGTGCGGAGTGAATTTTCTATCAATGGAACCGCCTAATAATTTTATGTTGCAGAAATTACTAGGTGGAGGACTGATAATTTATTTTTAAATATAAGATGTTGTTGCGAGCTAGGGGTTCACGAAGATTTCAAGAAAAACACAATTAGTTTAAAATCGAAATAAGTAGGTAATAATTTATTTAATCGCACTATTATTCTTTTCGCACAATAATTCGCACTCTATGGCAATACTGCCCGCTTATGGATCGCTTGACTCGATCACTTTCGCTTTCTACCAACACGGTCACGTACACACGCTGGCTGTCACAGTCGACGTAATAAAAATTACTATGTCCCTCGCTGAAAGCTTCGCATGCTTTTATACTAGTTGGCTATAGTCTAGACTATTCTTGAATGTTCGCTCGGTGATGTATGTCAAAGATATTAGATATTTATGTAAGATGTCCCAACCAATATAAAATCAATCAATAAAGCAATACGATTGGCGACCAAGCTCTGGTGGCTATTAGAGCTTTTTATAATAATATTTGTAGTCCACTATAAACATGAATCCGAAAGCTCTGTTTTATATTGTTTGGAAAGTCAATGTTACCGATTTCGAAATCGGTAAATTTGAATAAAACAGGATCTTTACATTTATTTGTCATTATTAACAAGTTATGGAAAAATGTAAGTTTAATATTTAACATCGGGTTAAATATTCGTGCTTTCACCTCCCGGTTGAGCTGCAGAGACGGGCGTGGCGAAGGTATTGGGTACCAACAAAACTAAATGTCACAGGATAACAGTACTTGGGCGCGATTTTGCGGAAAATTTCGACAACCTATCGCAATCGGCGTCGGATCAGCCAGCCTCACTCCTTGACAGTCCAGTGGCAAAAGAGGCTTCGGTCATCGTGTTCCATTTCGAGGAAACCTCATTTCCTGCAAACGCTCACTCCTTCTTCATACCAGCGTTGCAGTATTTGGTCCAATTGGCCTAATGTTGGTACTGATTTTCTTGAATAAAGTTCCATGGCACTCTAGTTAATGGCATGCGTCAACGCTGCTCCTTACTCAGGTTTTCGGGCTAAATTCTGCGCAGGTCGGTTCTCAGGTGTTGGTAACGTTACCGTGTCTTTAAACGCGGACCTTCATCCGCTCAAGTTCGCTTCCTCTCAGCAAAAGAAATACTTCAAAATGAAAAAAAAAATAATTTCTTGAGCCAAACGTAAAGCAAATTACCTTAGCAGGCGTCTACACGTGAAACCCATCTTCCCGGGTACCATATTCGAGCCTTGCGGGCCTTCGCTAATCTAAACGTAACAAGTGTTTTAAACTAATGAAAATTTCTAAAGAAACACCTTTTTTAATGTTGTGCCATGACCATCGGCGAGAAGACTTAGATGTTATGTTGTTGGTTCTTCTGCACAAGAATTGTTCATGGAAAACGAAAGAGTTAACAAATTTAAAAAGAAATTCTACACTAAGAATATTACATCAGTAATAACAATATTTTGATATACTGTCCTATAGAAGTTCTTCAAACACGTGTGCAGATATCTTCAGTATGCTTCAGCCAGGAACTTGAAGTCTTTGAAAAAGGAAAGTTTTATAGGTATTCAGTGGTTTGCCATCTACCTACAGTTTCAGAAATACTGGCATGTTTAGCTATCGTTTGGTGGCTACTTGAAGAAGAAGGTCATTATTCGCATTTTTAATTCAGTAAGTAGATATTTTGGTATATCACTGATTGAAAAATTTGTATTTTGGGGAATTTTGTATGCCAGCTAATTAAAGGAGTGAACCGATTTGGCCATTAAACCTGGCCCCGCAAATTTGATCAAATATTCAGATTCTAAATTCGTGTGTTCGGAAAAGAAGATTTGGGGTATTTGGCTACAATTGAACAAAACTACCATAAACACCAAATTTCCATAGGCCGAGCAGAACAATTCATTCTTGTAATTTATCTTATGAATTAAATGATCATAGAAACACTGGTTTCATTCGGACGTAGAATTTTTAGTACATTCCAGGAAATGAACAAAAATATCATGAAATTTAACGATTATCATGTTGAACTAGCACTATGAATATTACCGCCATACGCCTCATATTCACATATGTATATAGCTAAAAATGATGTCCCATTGACAATCCGATACAAAAAACCTGCCTTTGATTGATTATTTGTTGTTAGTTGGCGAGCTTTCACTCCAACACACAGTGGGTCACAACATAAATTCTAAAACTTTGCACTAGCCACCGGAGTTGGGTCGCCAATCGTAAAGCTTTTCAAATTGATATTGACATGCTTGGGACATCTTATAATTTCTACTGTCTTTGTGTGTGTGGACGGTTCTCGAAAGCTTTAGAGCTCGATTTTGATCTTCTACACTGTTCTGGTACTTGCGAGAACATTCGATTGGAAGGGAAGTACAATCGAGTTGCTCCGCCCTTTTATATACTTCAACTAGGTTTCTGATTGGGTTACTTTGCAGCTAGGTATTCGGTTGTTGCTATTTCCGTAATGCGAAACCGATGCCAGTCTTGTATATAACAATATGTTAAATATAATTTGAATTGAGACTTTTATTAAAAGACATAAGGGGAGCTTTTAAAATGTTTAATCATAATTATTTATTTTTTGTAAATACCTAATACATTTACACTGTTTTGAATAAAATTTTTAATTGTGAAAATTTGTGTAAAGCAGAATATACTGGAAACAACAAGTCACCGGTTTTGTATAAAGCGCTTTAGAGCCAGACAAGTGAGATGCAGCAGCGGCCTAGTGTCAAATTGCTTTAGTTAAGTGTGTTTCTAAAGCTCCGCCACAATTTCTAATGTGCTTGAACTAGAATTCTGTAGTCGATCGTGTCGAAAGCCTTGTATAAGTTCATATAAACATAGACTGCCGAGAGTCTTGGATTCGAGAGCGAAATAAAAAAATTGGAGAATCGTTACAGACTAGTTAAAATGGAACTGCCTTACACAAATCAATTGACTCATATAAACTTGAAACGCACTGAAGGTTTGCTATGGATCCATAATTTTTTTTGTCGTCTCTTTTTTCGGTCTAGTAGAGATCCAAAAATGATCTTTCAAATTCCATCATATTCAATTCTTAAGAAGTTATATTGAACTGAGCTTCCTCAAGAGTGAGGAGCAGCACTCAGTTGCCGTAAATCATGATTCCGCAAAAAAAGTAATATTACCTAAATACGGAACACACTGAGTCTCGAGAAATTGTTGAGTGGTACAATTGAAATTTTCCAGCAATTAGTTCTGAGTTAAAAATAAGGTCGAGTTGACTATTAAAGAAAATCCCTTTACTACTTCGGGTTGCTCTCAAACAAAAATCTTTTAGGCATGTGCCCACGAATATTTGTCAATAACTTCAGAACACTTCAAGCTAGGACCTGGAAGTCCTGTACACATTAATAATCAATGGTTCCAGATAAAGGCGACTAAAATGCTGAGAACTGAGTAAGTCCTTCCTGTAAGTCATTGAAAAAGAAAATTTGTCATACTGTGAGATTTGTTTCACCTTCAGTAACAACCAAACCATTCTTATTAATGTGTTTCAAGAATAAATCATTTTGGAATTCTGCGTTTTTGATTTTAATGAACATGAACTTTTCCCTTTCGATGGCAATGATTAGATTTTTTAACCAAGCCATCTTGGAAACCATCAACTTAATTCGGGGCCAATTGGTACCGTCCTAAATTCTTTGGAAAATAACGATTTGGTTTTCTCGTTAATCACTAGCCATTTATTCGGAAATATTGGGATGAAAAGGTTTCAAAGATAAACGAGTGAAAAAGGATCTGGATGTGGTATTGGATTTCAACTTGTTGTGTATCAAAATGTTATGCATAAAAAATAGCAGATGATTTTCGACCTCAAACAGATAATCCTCAGTAAAATGATAGGGTTTATTAATTGTTGAATCAGTGAAGGCGTAATGAATTGGGATAGAATAAAAAGATAAACAATACAATAATTCAGCTAAAGTATAATCTTTCAGAAGGATTCGTTAAATTTATTTAGCTACACAGTTTAAATTTGTTTAACTGCTTATGCTAGAAAGATGAAACTTGGAGTTTATACAGTTCTACGAAAGTGGAGTTAATTGCAAAACTTTTAGTCTGTAAATTGTTTAGTCAGTGTCCATGTGTAGATCATTCAAATTCAAATTACTCGGACGATAGATATTTCAGTAGATTGATGTATACCAGACAGATTTTGTATGGAAACTGCAGTTGCTGTAGTCGGGATCACATGAGAAAGGTCGCTCCCTTTCGTGGCCTCTCGTGTGTAGCGTTTTAAACGGAAAATTTTGGTTTCTAGATCTTAGCAAACGCTTACGCTAGGAGGTTGAAACTTGGAATTTATATAGAGTTTTAATAGTGGACTTATTTGCCAAAAAATTGTCGATAGGCGTCCGAAACGCTCGAATTTCAAGATTTACACATTATAAAATCTATAGCTCCGAAATTGAAACTTAATGACTACTACTATAGGTATACTAGGAGAATAGACCAGAAAAAAACATACTGCAGTCACGATCGGCTGCAAGATATTTGTATGGCAGCTACATGAAGGACTAACAGGATTTTCTTCATAATCATATAAAAATAACACTTACAAAATTTCAAAGTCGTAGCTTTAACCCTTCTGAAGTTATCGACCAATATTCTTGAACACGTGTTTTAAGGACATTTTGTATGGCAGCTACCCGAAGGAGTAGGACGATTTTGGCCGTTAATTCAACCAAACATCCAGATTCAAAATTTCAAGATCCTAGTTGAAGGCGTTCTTGAGTTATCGTATTCACGGACAGACGGACGACGGACGGACGCACGGACGGACGGACGGACGGACGGACGCACGGACGGACGGACGGACGGACGTCAAGCGGATTTCAGGTTTTTGGCCACAAATAAACAAAAAATAATATATACCTTTTTTTTTGTCCGAGGCTTGGTTCTATGCGTTACAAACTTTTCGGCTGGATTAAACTTATAATACTCTATATGATTTTATCTAGAGTATAAAAATTTAACTGTTTATAGGGGCTGTATGTTACGGCGGTGGGAGCTATTTTTCCTATCTTTAGAAAGGCTTATGCTAGAACCTTGAAACTTGGTGAGTATATTTAGATCTATTAGAAAAGTAAAAGCCATATGATTCAATGCAAAATCTACCAAAAAAGTAAAAAAAAAATTCACTCCGTCTGTTCGCCGCCGCCGTACGCCGCCCGCCATACGCAAAACGTTTGAGGACTTAAAGCTCTCAAACCCTTTAAGCTATTAAGTTGAATTTTGTTTTATTGGTAGACTGATCGGACCCTTTCAAGTGGCCACCTTTTGAGTGGTGGGGGTGTGAGCGGGGAGGTAGGGAAGTATTTATTTGGAAAAATTTTGATTTCTAGATCTCAGTAACCGCTTACGCTAGCAAGCTGAAACTTGGAACTTAGATAGAGCACGATAGAGGACCCATTTTTTAAAAAAATTGCTAATATGGGTGAAGGGGGGTCTCGAAAGCCGAGATCGAGACATTCAAAAATCCATGTTTCCTAAACAGTTAAAGTCAAGAAATTAACATTTATTAGACATCTGTAGGTATACTAGGAGAATAGATCGGAAACAAATTTTTAAGAGGGGGCAGTAGCGTACGGAGGTGGGGGGTGAAAAACTTTAGATTACGATATATTACAACCCAATTGCAATAGAAAAATAAAGTTCGGTTTCTGTAGTTTGCTGAGAGTAAAATTTTTGAAGGGGGTGGTGGAGCATGGAAGTGGAGGGGATAAGAATTTTTTTAAAAAATCTCTTCTCATATCTCAACAATAGTGTGAGATAGATGCTTGGAATTTTTACCAGAATTAGACCTAATAGATCTCTAGCAGAGAAAATTTGGGGGTATGGGTGTAGTGGGTGAGGGTGCGGGTGGGTAAAAATAAAAAAGTTCAGATTCCTATATCTCGAGAACCTATAATCATATGAAGCTGAAAGTTGGTATTTAGATAGAACTATAGTAGTAGCATAGTTGGAAAAAATTAATTTTTTATAGGATTAGTATGGTACGGGAGTGGGGGATGTTTTTCTAACTATAGAACGGCTTTTGCTACGAAACTCGGTATATATATGTAAATCAACTAGAAAAGTAATATTGATTAAAATAAATTCAGAAGGGGGGCAAATAAAATTATCAGTGAAAATGGAGTACATATATTTTCACGATTTTCGTCATATCCACTAGGTCTTTTCAAATTTTGAATTAATTTATATTCTACGGATTCTTCATATAAATACCCAGAAAGTGTTTTCAGGATTTTTTGAAATTCGACCCCCAAAGTGGTGTAATGGTGCTGCATACATTTTCGCGAATTCAGCCGTATGCCTTAGGTCTGATTAGATATCGAACAACTTTTCACTTCCACCTTGTTTAATAATAACCTAAAACTCGTTTTCAAGTTTTTTTTTCTTTTTTAACCTTTAACGGGTTGAACTCGTTTGCATGAATTCCGTCATATCTCTTAGGAGTGACAAGATATAGGATTGGTTCAGGAGAGTCAGGCAGGAGGTCTTAGATATCACCATTTAATTAATGTTGATTGGATTGGTCTGTTTGCTGAAAAAATGGCAGAGGAATCATTAAAAGTATTCTATGATGTGTGACAAGATCTCATAATTCGTCAGGTTCCAAAATATGTCCCCAGTAAAATACGATAACCTGTGTATTTTTCTAGGTCTACTGTTAAAGCTGTGCGTATCAAGGAAAACCTTCGCAAGAAGTACATGAAATCTAAGTTAATTTCCGACTACTTAAATTTCAGATCTCAGCGTATTTCAGTAAGGAAAGAAATTAATTCTTCTCTTTCAAAATACGTGTCTTCAATTGATACGTGCTTAGCTCGAAATGAAACTAAGCCTTTTTGGGCTCATATAAAGAAGACCAAAAAATTATCACTGACAACTAATGTACTAAAACATGTAGATACTTCTGTCACTGATCAGCAATCAATGTGCAATCTCTTCGCTACATTGTTTGCCTCTGTATATTCTACATCAAATAAGACGTCCTATAATGTCCTATGACTTTGTTGTTCCTGAACATAGCATACTAAGCAATGTCTCCTTTTCAGTCTGTGATGTTTTTCAATGTATTAGTAATCTTAATCCGAATATCAATGGTTGTTTGAATGTCAAACATATTTACTCACCACAGTCTACTTTTATGGGCCGGACTGTGAAACAACCTAGACTGCGTTGACTGTGTTGCTGGAATAAGCAACGGTAGCTAAAGCTACTTGGCCCTATAAAAGGTCCGTCTGCCTATCAGTCGGTCTGTTTTATTTTACCAACACTTGGGATCCCACTCTAGACTGCGAAACGCATCGTGCTGGGTTCAGCGGGTAGAACCTGACAGCAAAGGTAAATTATCACCAACACCAAAACAGAAATCTTTGAGTTTCGCCTGTACGCTGCATCAGCTGGGGGCTCTTCTCAAAGATAATACGTTATCGCGGCATCAATTACGCACACACAAACCATTCCTCCTGGTTCTTACCATACACCACATCAACGGCAAGCAAGCTCCATGTCTCCTTCGACAACCTCGTCAACCAAAAAATACAATTAACGATCAAGCTTGATCATATTTGTTACCTACACAAATACCAGATCATACCTGATCGTATTCAATGGTGGACCCGATGATTTGCCAAATTGCTTCATAAAGCCTCTTGCTTGTGATATCTCACTACCACTTTCAATTATTTTCAACCAAGCAATAAATGAAGGTTTTTTTTTTTTTTTTTTTTTTTTTTTTTTTTAACGAGGAGTAAAAGCATCGAAAGCCTAAGTCAGTGCGGGACTTTAACCCGCTAAACATCTCCTCAGTCGTACGGATGGATCCTCCCGGAACCACCGTTAGGTGGGTGAAGGTTGCTTTCCTGCAATGTGGAAACTGTCCAATGTAATTCCAATTTTTAAGAAAGGTGATGCTACGGATGTATCCACATCACACTAAGCTGCTTTAGCAAAATCTTCGAAAGGCTAAACCATAATGTTATTTGGGAGCAGCTTGAACCTTAAATTTTTCAATACCAGCATGGCTTCGTTAGAAATCGCTCCACAGCTATCAACTTATGCGACTTTACTAACTTCATTGTCAAATCACTTGATAATCGCTTATCGGTTTACACTATCTACACTGACTTCTCCAAGGCATTCGATACTGTCAATCATAAAATTCTTCTAGCCAAGTTGCAGTTGTACGGTATATCTGGTTCCCTACTAAATGTACTAGAGTCGTATATCTCGGACCGCATCTTCCGGTGTTGTTTTCAGAGGAACATTTTCAGACGAGTTTCATGCAATATCAGATGTTCCTCAGGGATCTACTTTGGGACCACTACTATTTAACCTTTTCATAAATGATCTTCCACTTAACATCTCGTCTCATTGCCTTCTATATGCCGATGACCTTAAGTTATTTCGGGCAATAAGATCCACTGAGGACTGTATACGTCTGCAATCAGATTTAAACTATCTGTCACACTGGTGCGACCTTAATGACATGGTCACTAAATATCAATAAATGTTTTTCTATGTACTTTTCCCAGAAAATTAATCACCCGGTATTTACCTATTCTTTGAACGAATCTCAACTCTCCCTTGTCACCACTATGAAGGATCTAGGGGTAACATTTGACCCCAAATTAAAATTTGTTGACCATATCACTGATATTGTAAACAAAGCTTTCCGTCTCTCAGGTTTTGTTCTACGTGTATCGTCCTCTTTTAGACGTCTTAGTACCGCTTTGTTGTTATTTTCCTCCCTAGTTCGTAGTGTCTTAGAGTACTGTTAGTATGGAATCCGCATCATAACTATCTAATTAATTTAATTGAAAGCGTTCGACGCAGATTTACGCCATCTCTTTTCTATCGTCATCACATACCATATCTTGAACGTTCCCGGAGTTCTCCCAGTTGAAGAGTTATCACAGAGGACAAGTGCAGTTCCAACTAGAAACTGTAACATCTTTCAGCCTCCTCGCCCTTTTTTTGGATGTTTACTACTTTTCGCCACTAGTAAGACTTCAGAGAACACATGACACTCTACAACTCGGATATCTGTCCACCTCTTATACATCTTTTATCATTAAATTGAAGCATGCGCTTTTTACAAACTGGTTTTTTCTTTTGTCAATTTTTAATTTCTAAGCCATTGTATTAGTAAAATCATTATATTTTGTCTCAATAGCTTTTAAAAAATAAAATGAACAAATAAAATTAATAAATAAATTTGTACTCAATTCCGGAGCATAAAAATCTACAACTTGCACGTCTCTAATGAGACTTCTATGTCAGATCATAGGCATATCCTATTCAACATAGAATCTAATATCATTTTATCTGAAACGTACAGGAAGCCACAAACGTCGAACTGGGAACTATACGATCAGAAATTGTCGGAATGCATAGGCGGCACCATACGTAATATTATAGACATTGACAGCATGGAAATAGCATCAAAACAAATACGCAATGCTATTGAAACTGCTTTCAACTCATCGTGCCCAGAAAGGTCCAGAGAAAGTAACAGAAAAGTAGCTTGGTGGAACCCAGCATTAACTAAGCTCAGATCTCAAACAAGAAAGCTCTTCAATAGGGCCAAAAAAACTGGTGAGTGGGAATCGTACAAAAGGGCTCTAACAGAGTCCAACCATGAAATTAGACGTGTGAAGAGTAATTCGTGGAAATTGTTCTGTCTGGGTATAAACTAATTACCCAGCAGCGCAAGAGTACACAAAATACTATCTAAAGCACACACTAACAAAATGGACCTATTAGAGAAACCCGATGGTTCGATTACCGAAATGGGAAACAGACGTTGGAACTTTTAGCTCATACTCATTTCCCAGGATCTTCAACCACAGAACCAATCAATGGAGAACGGTACACCGTCTCCAAGCCGAGTAGACCAACCATATTGGACTGGAAAAACTCAGCCAAGATATTCACTACTAACAAGGTTAAATCGTCCATACGTAGCTTTAAACCATTTAAATCACCTGGAGAAGACAGAATATTTCCCGCTTTACTGCAAAGAAGAATGGACCATCTTCTACCAACGCTACTATCCATATTCAGAGCAAGCTACGCATGCGGTTACATACCCATATCCTGGCGTAACGTTAAGGCGATATGCATACCAAAAACAGGGTGCCGTCTGAGCAACAATCCGAAGTCGTATCGTCTATCAGCTTAACGTCATTTCTCTTTAAAACTACGTAAAAGATTATTGATAGGCATATGAGAGATGGGGCTTTGAGATCTCAACTCTTACACTCCAATCAGTATGCATATCAACGAGGGAAGTCTACAACCCACGCCTTACAAAACCTAGTCACGAAAATCGAGAAATCGATTACGGACAAGGAATTAGCTGTGGGTTGCTTCTTATATATTGAAGGGGCTTTTGACAACACTGCCTACGAAAGTATCTACTCTCCTGCACAAAAGCGTGGCATTGATCCAAAAGCCTGCAGTTGGATCAAGGTCATGCTAGAACGCAGAAAAATAACTTCGACACTAGCCGACTCAACAGTCACAGTCACAGCTGCGAATGCCTGTCCACAGGGTGGGGTACTATCACCCATCCTCTGGTGCTTAGTAGTGGACAACCTTCTTCAAGACCTAACAAAATCCGGAGTCACGGTACAGGGCTACGCTGACTACCTTTCCATCCTTGTTAGAGGTAAATTTTGAAGAGACGGTAACTGATCTGGTTCAGAATACCCCAAACCAGGTAGCAACCTGGTGCACTAAAGCTGGATTGGGTACAAGCTATCTAAGCCTACTCTTTTTGGAGAATCTATATATATAGTTAGGTAAAATTCCTAGGAATCAAATTGGATGAAAAGTTCACTTGGAATGCTCATTTGGACAACGTTTTTGACAAGGCCAGAATCTCTCTATGGACCTGCAGGAGCCTTCTCGGCTGGATGTATGCCGTCGTTGCTAGGCCCATTGTAACTTTCGCGGCATCCGTCTTAAATGACAAAGCCTGGCATGCCTGGGTATTACGGGGGCGATGCGCACCACTCCCACAGCTGCCTTAGAGCAGTGGCGGTCATAGGGGGGGGGCCATGGCCCCCCCCTAACAAATTCGTCACTCATGATTACTTTACCATTTCTGCTTTAAAGAAAATTATGACTATTAGAAAATGAGACTATTAGATTAATAGGTACACTTAATAAAGTGTAATGCACTTAATAATTAATGATTTAATGATTTTCGCTTATGTTTTTCTTTAATCCTTCTTTTGTATTTTGTCTCCTGATTGAAATATTTCAATCGAAAAGTAATAAAATTTCGAATATAAATATATGTAATTAATCCTTGGGCTGTGGTGTGTTATTTTAAGAAAGTAGCTTTTAATGTTTGAAACTAATTTTGAAAAATTTGGATTTGAATTATGCTTGGACAATTTTCATTATGTGCATCCCAATCCTAAATTAAGACGTAAATTGTGGTAAATCCAGTGAAACAGATCACTGCTGTCCAGGTTGGTTTGAGTGAATTTTTAACTATGTTTTCAAAAAACCTATAGTCACCAGAGCAGATATCAAACTTATTCAAATTTATGGGAAATCCAGTAAATCTTAGCAGTTTTGTCGAAATCACAAGATTTGAAATATTGTGTTGTAAATCAGCTATAAAAACTTAATTATTAGTATTTGCAGTAACTATTACATATTAATAACTGATTTACATCCAAAAATTTAAGATTCTGTTGTGTAATTGGATAAGTTTAGCTGTACAATGGATTTAATTAAATAAATAAATAAACTCGATTTGCCGAAACGTCGAGATTTCGATAAGATTCTATCAAATTCTAATATATTTCCCATATTTGGATGAATTTGAAATCTACTCAGGTGAAAAGGGTAGTTCAAACCCTAATCAAAGCTAATCACTCAATTTAAAAAATTTGAATTTTTTTCGCAGCACCCATCCAGTTTTAAGTTTCATCTCGATAATATAATATACGTGTCTCAAGGACCTTAAAGAAACCAAAATTGTATAAGATTCCAAAAACTCCCAAGATATCGACATAGGGCCTATATATGTTAGTATCATTCTGTGGGTCATTGCAACTCTAAATATATAAATGGTGTACCATCGTAAATGCCATCTAGTGCCTAAATTCAGCAATTAAAGTTTATCTTAAAAAATAAATTTTTGAGCGTAAACGATACGAAGTTAGAGTCATCGGCAACATTTCTTCTCGCTCAATGTTGTGAAAAATAAAAAAAAAAGTCGAAAAGATGATTTTTGACATTTAATTACTAATACGTTATAGTTTTAATTTCGTACTTGGTGAAGAACTTTCTGAACCGTTTTCTCTTTCTATAATATTATATAATATTGAGCATTAGAAATCAGATATTTTTGCCGACGATACTAACTTCGTATTATTAACCATTATCAAAATACGGTCGAAACCGATTGAATATGAAAAACTTCACTTTTTCATTACGACGATGGTACATAGCCTATATATTTAGAATTACAATTAACTACAGAATAATATTAGTTATCCGTTTTGTTAATACTTCGGGACCCATTTTTCGGAATCTAAATTTTTTTTCTGATCGGGGTGAAACTTAAAACATATATTTTTTACACTAATTAGAACCATTATAAGAGGTACCGCGAAAAAAATCTGTGGGAAAAAAATCCTTAAAAAAAAATTATAGTCACTGAACAGTCCTGAAATTATCTATCACCACAACTACCTGTATAAAATATTACACAATTTCAAATTGCATGATAATGCAAGCTTTCGACTCTTGTTCATTCAATTTAAATTTCCTCGTTTCCAAAAGTTAACATAAAATATTTCTTTCGTAGATTTTGAGTATTGTAGGACAACTTAATAACTGGGGTGATCACTTCTTCGTTGGGCCTGAAGTCTTTAGATTATGAGATATAGGGTTTGAATTTTAATGCCTAATATTGAGTTTCATCAAATATGTATGATAGTAGAATTAATAAACATTAAATACACTACTTTTCTAGTGGTCTCAAAAAACAGCTAATTTACATTCAAAGATTTCAAACTCGATTTGGCGAAATCTCTCAAAATCTACAAGATTTCTCATACATGTGAGAGATCTTGAAGTCTGTTTGGGCTTCTATTTTGTCGAAATCAAGATCGACATCGACTTCTACTGAAATCGAAAATTATGTTCACCAAGCTTTGGAATCAATTAATTTTATTTTCTAGTTCCTACCCATGCTATTCAATTTAACATTGCTTGAAGACTTACAATCATACAATACAGGTTCAAATTTTTGATATCATACAATCTGCTGATAAATTGAACGATGTTAAAGAAATCCCTCCAGAGCGATGTTAATGCTTTTTAATATTCTGAAATTCGGTTGCCAAAATCTGGCGATTTATATGCGGAAATGAAAAGTTGACATTTTCAAGAAGTACCACCGCAGCGACCACAGGATTTGCATAATTTCCATCCACGCTGCATTAACGAGTAGCTACCCATTTTCTCTACAGTAGCTACAGAACTTCAATGGCCCCCCCTTTGGAAAAGCAATATGACCGCCACTGCCTTAGAGGTGCTTCTCAACCTAGCACCTAGTTTCGAACTCGCTTCCATATATCAACATTGTTATACCTTCTCAAATTATCTATCGATACTCGATACTCTGCGATGGAGTATGAATAACTAAGTTAGTTAAATGTTCAAGTATTTAAAAAAGGGACCGTTAGGAATACACTTCCATGGCAGTAACTGATGAAGACAACACTAATAAATTAATTCCAAATATTCATATCTTTAAGTGCAGAGACGAAAAAAATGGCAAAAGCATGTTTACAAATCGAGCGTCTTGACTTGATATTATGAATGCCTCTGTTTCTTAAAGCAATTAACTTTTGTCAGTCGTTTCGTATGTTCATCACCGGGATAATTTGATTAAAACCCTTGGAACAAACCTGAATTCAATTAGCGTTCCTGCCTATCTATGTAGCAGTTTTTAATTAACGTCTGACACGGTTATACAGGATAATCGATATGAATTCAGAAAACATTTCCTCTGATAACGAAATACGTTAATAAGGTGATATTCAGATTCATGCGAGATTGCAGTTTATCCCAGTTTTTCCATCTTTTTGCAGCAAGGATTATCTCATATTGCCACTTAACAATAGTAAAATGCAATGTCGGTCTTTGAAGAAAACATGAGCTCAAATTCGTTTGCTTGGCTCCTCATCGACGTTTTAAAACCATCTTGAACTCGAAGTCTTCTGATGACGATAATGGTTAAGTGCTTTGCCATCCAATTATCGGGTTGACCTCATTTTTCCGTGAGCTTAGAACTGACGATTTCATATCATCGGATAAAGATGGTGCCGATAATCTAGTTCGATGTGGAAAAGGATTTTTAATGAGATCGGAAGTTTGGTAATAGCGAAAAGTTCATTAAAAAATAATGAATTCACCTTTCAAAATTAAATTATACCAAGAGAAGGAAAAACATTATGCTAAAGTGGAAAAATTGCGTTATGCGGTCCATTATGCGATACATTAAAAATGCATTTCAGAGTTTTAGAGTACCACTTTTTGAAATATCCACACCACATACTGTCGAGATATGGTGCAGATATAATTATGAAATGAACAGCCCGTGGTTGGCATAGCGGTATATATTTAATTGCAAAACACTATTATCCTAAATTATGAAAATAATATGTGGCAATCTGGGTTGTAGAGCCAATCATCATTTAATTAATATGAAATGCATTTCGCCATCGAAATTTTTAACATTTATTTAAAACTTATTTATGAAGAATCTTCTTCTATTTACTACATCTTACGAGTAAATTTACCAAAAGAAGAATTTATTTTTGTAGTTTTAAGAATCAGTTGAAGTTTCAATTGAGTGATTCACTTGAAATTTCAAAAATATTTGATACCCTCGAATTTGTATAGTAAGGTGTATTTCTATGTCGTCAATTCTTAAGTAGAACCAACAACACTGAGAGAAATAATTGGTTGGCATGCGTTTGCATCAATAAAATTTTTATTGCAGCAATCGAAGTTCATTTATGCTAATAAGAATTTGCTTCAAGCAATAGGTGTTCATTTGTCCTAAAAAATATTCCTTCAAGGGAATAAAAAACGCGATACACGCAATAGAATCATTCTTTTAAGACAATCAACTTAATTCGTTTGTGCAGTACTGTTGAGACAACCAAACATAAAAATGTCTAGGAACTCAATGTTGATTCACAAACGATTTACGGCATTTTCCGTTGTGATAACCGAATGTGTGTTCCGTCAACCGAAGGTTTGTTGCGGTAACTTAATTAATGCGCTAGGTGTAGTCCAGTGGTAGTGTACTAGGTCTTGAAAACATAGCTGCCGGGATTCAATTCCCACTCACTGCATAATTTATTTATAAATTTTTCAGTTGCTATTGGTTTCGGAATATTAGTATTAATCGTGAACAGTGCGGAATGTTTAATAGGGGTCATTTGTAAAGGATTTAACCTAACTTAGTTAATCAACATTAAGTTAAGTTGCACATAAGAAAACGAAAATGAAAGGTCTTCGGTGGCGCAGTTAGGGATGTTAAATAAATATCGATATATCGAAATTGCGATATTTTTTAAACGATATATCGATAATATCGGCCGATATTTTTTTGAGCGATATATCGATATATCTATATATCTATCGGACCCGATATTTTTTGTTAGGTGTTGCATATTTTAGAACTCGAACGGCATTTTTCATTTCTGCTTATTTTTGTGGTATATGTACGTACTCATGCTTTGGCCACAAATTTAGCTATTTCAAGTTGATATTTTTCATGGCAATCTAATAAGTTACTTATGCCGAAGCATTCGGAAAACAGAACGTCTGAATATCTTAAATTAAGCAAACATCTGACCCAAGACCTAGTGGGAGCTCTGACTGGACATTGTAACATGAGGAAGCATCTCCATAGGATTAGTCTCTCTGAGAGTAAAATATCGAGAATTCGCGATGATGAAGACGAAACACCAGAGCACATCCTCTGTGATGTGAGGGACTCATCACTTCGGTTAGGGTTTCATGAAACCATCGGAATTCCTGGCTATTCCTCTTCGAAAAACACTAAGTTTCATTGAAAGCGCAGGGATCGAAGAGGAACCATCGATAATCCAGAGGGACGTCGCAATAGGCCCAATTGAGGCTTCAATGACAGAGGTGACCAAACCAACCCCAACACGAAAACGTAATATAATAATGTATATGAGGGATGTCAGAAAGGTTGAAACTAGAAAACTGTTTTCCAATCACGCAATGTCTATTTCTGGCTCTTTCAAGTAGAAGGGATTTAAAAAACCCCGAGGAAAGTCATATTTTTGTATTCTAGAGTCACAGCTTACCATAACTATCCGTTGGTGCGTCACATCCCTTTTTCGTATATTTTTATTATCACTTCGAAAGTGCATTTAGCCTTGTTTTTTGTTGTTAAAATTTAGTGAAGTGAAGAACAATTTTAAATTTCGAAATATCATTTATTTATTGGCTTTGGGTTTGTATTAACCGCCGTAATCTTCATTAAGGAGAGCATATCGTTTTTGGGGTAAAAAAAACATTTTTTTAAAATTCTTATTTTAGACTCAATTCTGGGTAAAAAACGAGATCAAGAAGTGCCTCTCCTGAAAAGTTGTATTTATTTACGTTTGATCCATTTTCTCAAAAACCACTCGTGCCTAGTGGTGCCAAGTATTTTTCTTGGTTGAGCACTAAAATATGAAATTTTGAGCGTTAATTTCAACTTAAAGGCACTAAAAATGTATTTTTTCATATCAATCGCAGGAATATTCAAATAACGCGCAAGCGGTAAAACTAATTTTTGTCCGCTGAGACGAAATATTGGGCACCAAATTTAACGCTGAAAGCACTAAATTGGCATCACTGTCGTGTCACCTCTGCTGTCAGATAGAGTAGAAGGAAATTTAAAATGTTTAATTATTTAATAAAGTAATATGAGACTGACTTGACCCTTTCTGTTCGTCAAAATTAGATGTGCAACATATACAACCTTCGCAAAAATAATAAAATTTTACTCCACTCTATTTGCTCGTTTTGCACTAAGGAATAATTGTCCAAAATTTCATTCGAGTGGTTTCTGAGAAAATGGGTCATGAATTTTACACTGAAAAGCCCTTGCGATGTGCTCCTCTTAACGTTAAATTTGATATGGGAAGGGAGATAAGAATTTATTTTTCATTGGAAAAAATATTCGATATATCGATATATCGATATTTTTTTCCGATATATCATCAGCCGATATTGATATTTTTTTCAATATCGATATATCGATATTTTTCTTCGATGTTAACATCCCTAGGCGCAGTGGTTACGCGCGACGATCCAAAAACGTTCAACACCGGGTTCGATTCCTACATGCAAGCCATAGCTTTTATTAAGTCAGTAAGTAAGAAATAATATTTGAAGTAGGAAAATAGTGTCTTAGAAAAGTTCTCTACCTCCTTTCTAGGTAACAAAAAAAAAATTTAATGTAGAATTTAACACAAACAACTCCATTTTTTTTTGAGTTTACCAACAACCCGCGCATTTGTAGCAATAAAAATTTTAAAAATTTTCTGATTGGCTAGACAAATAATTCAGTTGTCGGAAAATATATTCGATTCCAATAAACAATAATTCGGTTCGGGCAACCCAAAATTTCTGTTCCAACAATGGGATAGGAACTTTTCCTGCAACCGATGGAATTCGTTTGGCATATATTTCTATTGCAACAGTGAATTTTAACAGGTTTTTTGAACGATGGCCACTTTATGTCATATTTGATTTTTAAGCGATATGTATTTTCGCCTATTACTTCTAAAATATTAAAACGTAACTAATTTATATGTATGCAGCTTTTGCAGGTAATATTATGGTACATAAAAAAATAAAATTAAACTGACTTTTTTATAATGGGGTTTTTAGCAAAAATTTGTGTTTTGAAGTAAATATCTCAAAATCAGGAGCAGTCACAATTTGAACCGTTACAGCAAATGAAAGGTAATTTGATTCCCTAAAAAAGAAGTTATAACACTTTGCATTCTGATTATTAATTTTCAAGATATAACGTTTTAAATGAGTGAGGGTACAGGTCCGAAACACTTTTCTTAACCACACTGTATTTTCACCGATATTCAAAATTGACCCACCCTGTAGAACAAGTTTTGTCTCAAAATATATCAAGGAATAACCCCTTACAAGGTGGTCCACGGAGTACAGGACACCCTCCATATAAAAATGAATGTTTGTATGTATGCTTGTTTTTTTGTTGGTTTGTTTGTTGTATGCGTTTCTATACCATGTATCCCATTGCGATGAAACTTTGGTGATTTGTTGAGCGCACGCCCGCGAAGTCTTTTGAATTAGTAAAACCATTCAACAATAGGTGACGCGCGATTCATTTCAACAAATGAGTGTATTTTATACTGTTTAGAGGTAGTTCGTGCGTTTTCGGTCATGAGTGCCAAAGCTTGACAAAATTGAACAACGGGAGCAAAGATGAAACGAGAGCAACGGTGAAACGGGAGAAACGGAGAAATAAGAACAACAGCAGCAACGAAGCAACGGGACCAGCGGGAGTAACAGGAGCAACGGAGCAACGGAAGCAATGGGAAGCTAGACTGGAAACCGCTGGCTTTGTAGTTTCGATGGTATAGCACCTTACAAACGCGGGTACACTCTAAAAGACAAGAAAAAAATTCTAGTGACAAGAATATTTTACACTGTTACTGTTATAGTAATTGACCGGAAACTTAAAAACAAATGTCTAACCACAAATTTTATAGTTTCACGTTTTAGGACTAGTAAAGGGTGTTTTTTTAGGTGCATGAGAACTTAAAATTATAATACAAGACAGAAATATTTTTGGAATGAAATTTTTTTATTATATTCTGATAGATAATTTCATGGCATTTATTCTTTTAAATATGATTTCCGTGATATGTCCGCCGCGGTTACGAGTTACATGGTCCATTCGATCAGTCTAAGTTTTGACTACTTTTTCCAATAAACCTGGCCGTATGGCGTCAATAGTGGCTTGAATATTGGCTTCCAATGCTTCAAGAATTGCTGGTTTAGGTATAAACGCATGACTTAATATAGCCCCATAAAAAATAATCCAGAGGCGTCAAATCGCACGAACGAGGGGCCATTTGCAATAAATCGATTGTTAAGCGCGCTGTATGGCAAGTTGCGCCGTCTTGTTGGAACCAAATGTCGGCGATGTTTAGCTGATTAATTTTTGGAAACAAAAATTCAGTCAGCATGGCTCGATAGCGCTGGCCATTCACCGTAACGGCAGCTCCTTTCTCATTCCGAAAGAAATAAGGACCGACGATGCGTGTAAACCGCACCAAACAGTCAATTTTAATGGATGTAATGGTGATTCGTTAAGAGAAGAGTAAAATTAGTACGAAAACGATCAATAACTGCACGAATTGCTTGCTCACTAGGCCGATTATGTTGACCGTAAAATGGACGAAGTGCTTTATGAACTTCGGGAACATATTTTTTTTTTTAAAGTAAATTTCCACAATTTGGATTTGGCGTTATACGATTCATGATGACTTGCCAAACCTTACTGAACAGAAATGTCAACACACTTTGACATTCTCAGCTGTCAAACCACAGTTATCGATATCGATAGTTCTCATGCACCTAAAAAAACATCCTATAGAACCAAAAAACAGAAAAATATAAAATTAAAAGTCTGTCTGTTTCTAGTTACAGTTAGGTGGTTGAACATAAATGGGTTAAGGAGCGACATATCGACGATCGGATTGTAAGGTTCTATATCTGATGGTTCCGTTTATGTTAGGACGCTGAACCTTGAAATTTACATAGAGATATGATGGAGAAGCTTTTATGGAAGAGCTATTAAGGTTTTTGTTTGAGGAAACAGTTTTAAAACCCCCGCACAATGAGTAGGAGGATGAACGGGCCTTGTCCGGTTCAACCCAGAGAAAGGATCGTGAGTGCCACTGATCTGTTTTTGTAAGGCTTCATTCTTGTCTGTCCGCGATCGGACCACTGATCGTCTGAAAGAAAAAGAAAATTCACAAAAAAAGGCAAACGCAAGTTATGCTGAAAGCTGAAAGACGGCACAATTTTCATTATACAAGTAAGGCATGTAGGTTGGTAGGTACGCGTGGCTGCCCGTGAGAACACGGACACACTCAGATCTAAAAAAAAGGTCCGTTGTTCGGTCTTGGAGCTACGCGACTGCGAACTATAATATTTTGCGTACGGTGGACGGCGTTAGGTTAGGTTAAGTTAGGATGGTGGCCACTTTAAGCGACCAAATACATATACCGCCAATGGATCCGTTGTGATTCCACATGCACGGTAAGAAGCACCCGTCGGCCCAAAACCACATCTTAGGTAAACCACCCTGCCAGCCTGACAAACTGCAGTAGCTTGTCTTGCTTAATGCGAATTCTCCCAAGTCCATGGCGAAGCGCTTACCTAAAGTACGTTTGCGCCTCCAAGCCAGACCAGGGCATTCGCAACGCATGTAGAAAATCCTTTCCTCGGCATCGGGTTCACTACAGCTGCGGCACAGATCTGCAACGTCCGCAATACCTAGTCTTCTAGCGTGCCGGCCGATCAGGCAATGGTCCATCAGTACACCAATTAGGATACGAATAGTATTCCCATCTCCGAGTAGGGTAAACTTTGTCGTGCTCGCATTTAAGGTCGGTCAGAGCTGCCTGGCCACGAGACACGATGTGAGGCCTGACCACCTAGTGTTAGCCTCTGATATGACCGTCACGTCGACCGCTTGCTTAATGTCTTCGATTGGCCTCCTCATTGAAGAAACTAGCGCTTTATCCAGCGCCGCGCCTCTCCTTGCGAGTTCATCCGCGGCCTCGTTGCCCGAAATCCCGCTGTGGCACGGAACCCAAAAAATTGTTATCTTTAAATGAGTGCATAACGCACCAATCTTATCTCTGCATGACCTCACAAGGCGGGATTTGATCAAGTGTGAGTCGAACGCCTTAATCGCCGCCTGACTATCTGTTAGGATAACAATGGGTGTGTTCCGCACTGCACCAGCTTTTAGCAGATTGCAACGGGTGGGTGATTGGGTGGACGACGTACTGCGTTCGGCGTGCGGCGTACAGAAGGGTTGCATTTTTTTCGCTTATTTAGTGTCTACTAGTTATGAAAAAAATGTTTGCAGGGCGACAATTTTTTTTTTTTAAAATCGATAACAATATTTACTTTATTATTAAAATAATAAAGTAAAAATTGTTTATCAAATTTCTGGTTTAGTTTATTTATTCGATTTTTTGTATTAAATAAATTAAGTGTAATAAATTAAGAGAAATACATTTCACCGTGAAGTGTAACTTTTTTCCTGTCTACGTCAACAATTTACGCTCCTTAACTGTAACTAGAACGAACTTCGAAGTTACTCATGGAGAACTATTCGTCCAGAATACAAGGAAGAAAACTTTTCTCATAACCCTCGTAATAGATCTTCACTTCAGCAAATTACTCCCAAAAGTGTATTTTATCATGAAAATTATAAAGTGTCCATTTCTTGTATGAACGAGAAAATCTAAGAAGGATATAGATGTTATCGGCAATATTAGTTAAGGATGATTTATTGCTTAGAAGTTTTAAATTTGATGCCTAGAAGTTGGTAACTGCTGCGTTTATTATTTGACTTCCATTAATTGTCTGACTCGTCTATCGTATGCTTTTCATTAGATTAGATATAGAAGATACGATGATTATTAAATTAAAATTCAATGCGGTTTGTTCTATCATACTTAGCGGATACTATGAATAACACATTAAAAAAGCCGGCTATGGAACTTAGAACCATATAGTGAAGGAGTAATAAAAATAATATTTTTCTTTATTACTTTAATAAAAAATATTAAGAAAAGCTAAATAAAAACTGTCAACAGTCTGGGCGCAACTTTATTATTTTTTGGGTAGAAGTCTGGAGCGCGTTTAATGCTGAAATGCGGTGTAGGTTACTGTGCGACTGAAAACGTAAAAAAAAGTTCGGGAAGCGGTTAGAATGGAGTCGCGCTAAAATACTTACGCCGCTGCCACAAATAACGTATGAAGTACGTAAATGGGTCATTCGCCGGAACACGGTCAAAGTCGTAGTATAATATCAATTATTACGAGATTAGGAAGTTTTTCGTGATTTGGTTTTGGGGCATTACATGAAATCGGAAATGCGTTTGTATGCGATTATATAAAAAGTCCGTGGAAGTGAAAACCAATTTGATATCTCATCAAACCTAAGAAACATGCAAAGCCTTACGTCCCCTTAGGCTGGACGCACACTGAAAGAGCAAACCAGTTTTAGTCAAAAACGTTTTTGACTAGACATGTTTTTCGTTTTTGTTTAAATGCAAGTTTAATTTTTAGACTCACACTGATTAGTCGCGGGACTTGAAGCTGAAATGTCAATCAGTCTTTTAATAAAATATCACTTCGTTTCGACAGACCTGACGCGAAATTTCATTTGTCGGTGATTCTTTTGGGACTTTCGAACAAAGGTGAGCTCTATTTTTGTGAACTTTTCGGTTTTTGCATGTTTTGTATCGGAATAACTCTTTTCTGTTCTTTTAAAGTGTATACACAAATTTGAGAGAAATGTCGCACGATGAAGCTACCGACATTGCTGCAATCTTAGGAGTCTATAGGGAACATATGTACATACATATATATTAGGTTGTTGCAGATGAAATGTTGTTTTTGGTAGTGCAATTTCAAACAATTGTAACTTTTATAAAACTTAATTTTATTAATCAAAAATCAGTCACCAGCATATGAAATACACTTCTCCCAACGAAATACAAGTGCTTCGCTCACGTTGTTCCATCGCTCCTGTTAATTCCGTTGCTCCCGTTGCTCCGGTTGATCCCGTTGCTCTGGTTTCTTCCGTTGATCCATTGCTCCTGTTTATCCCGTTGATCCATTGCTTCTGTTTCTCCCGTTGCTCCCATTTCACCCGTTGCTCCCATTTCACCCGTTGCTCCGTTGCTCCCGTTACTCCATCCTCTATCCACCATCCTCCATCTTCCATCATCCATCCTCTATCCACCATCCACCATCCTCCATCCCCCATCCTTCATCCTCTATCCACCATCCTCTATCCACCATCCATAGTCCAACTTTACCATTTAGTAATAGGAACGCATAACTAATACACCGAAAACGAACAAACCACCGCTAAATCATATGAAAAACATACTGCAGTCACGATCGGCTGCAAGCCAATCGTATAATACTCTAGATGAATACTGAACTTCGATTTATATTGTAGTTGGGGATAAAGTAGAATTACGTGTGTGCATGTTGTATGTCCTTTATTAAGGACTGCCATTAGATTGCTACTCAAAACTAAAAGACAATATTCAGTGTTTAATTTCATATCTTTAACTGGGTAATTCATCGAAAAAAAATGTCCTTTTTGAAGGACTTTCACATGGGAGGTGCAGGAAGGACTAACTCGATTTCTTACATATTTATCCTTTTCCTTAGAACCATTTAAAAATGAACGTGTACAAAATTTCAAATTCGTAGCTTGAAGCGTTCAAAAGTTATCGGAAAATATTGTTGAACACGTGTCTTGAGGACATTTTGTATGGCAGCTACCAGAAGGAGTAAACGGATTTCGCTGATTAGTAAAGTCGAACTTCGTTTTTACTCAAAAATAATTTGTACAAAATTTCCAATTCATAGCTAAAAGATTACTTGAGTTATTGTAAGTTCCGTAAATTAAGTGAATACGTTTTGATAGGATATTTGTATGGCAGCTACACGAAGGACTAATAGGATTTTCTTCATAATCATACATTTAGCTCCAACTATTGAAAAAATAACACATACAAAATTTCAATGTCGTGGCTTAAACCCTTCTGAAGTTATCGGCCAATATTCATGAACACGTGTTTTAAGGACATTTTGTATGGCAGCTACCCGAAGGAGTAATAGGATTTCGCTGTCTAGTAAAGTCTAACTTTCTTTTTACTCAAAACTAACTTGTAAAAAATTTCGAATTCGTAGCTAAAAGATTACTTGAGTTATAGTGAGTTTCGTAAATTAAGTGAATACATTTTGACAGGATATTTGTATGGCAGCTACACGAAGGACTAACAGGATTTTCTTCATAATCATACATTTAGCTCCAACTATTGGAAAAATAACACATACAAAATTTCAATGTCGTAGCTTAAACCTTTCTGAAGTTATCGACCAATATTCTTGAGCACGTGTTTTAAGGACATTTTGTATAGCAGCTACCCGAAGGAGTAGGACGATTTTGCCCGTTAACGAACTTAGCCTTACAAATTCAACCAAACATCTAGATTCAAAATTTCGTGCTAACGGACAGACGGACGGACGGACGGACGTCAAGCGTATTTGAGGTTTTTGGCCACAAATAAACAAAAAATAATAAATAACTTTTTTTCGTCCGTGGCTTAGTTCTATGCGTTACAAATTTTTGGGCTGGATTAAACTTATAATACTTTATATGATTTCATCTAGAGTATAAACACTCAAATGTTGAAATAACTCGCGTACTACCAATTGTTAAATGATTTTGTTAACGCAGAAACCATCTCGGACGTGCCCTAAACAAATCACCAAAGCTTCATCGCAATCAGAAGAGTATACGACCCGTATACGGGTCAGACAAACAAACATTCATTTTTATATATTGAGATTTCTAAAAAATTTCCTAAAAATAGCACTTTTTAACGTCCAAAGTAGTATGAACCCTAAAATGTTTCGACATGAAACGACAATTGAACTATTGACGTCGAGCAGCCTAATTGCGACTAAACGCATCTAAACAAGCTTCAAGGCACATTGATGATGTATGAAGACTGAAAAAGTTAAAAGGAATTATATATCTCATCAGAAGCAAGAAATATGTAGGAATTTGTGAAAACATATGTAACCTCCTTGCACCCACTTTGGGGTTAAATATACAAAAATCCTGAAAGGAGTTTTTAGATAAATATGAAAAAAGCCCGAAGAAGTGAAAGCGAATTCGATGTATTATCACTGCTAAGAGATATAACGAAATTTGTGAAAATGAGTTCAACCCGTTTATACCCTCTTAGGGGTTGAAAAAGGAAAAACCTTGAAAACGATTATAACACAAGCCCGTGGAAGTGAAAAGATATTCGATATCTAATCAAACCTGAAGGATACGGATGAATTCGTGAAAATGTATACAACCCCTTTACACCACCTTGGAGGGTCGAATTTAAAAAAATCTTAAAAATGCTTTCTAGATATTTATATGGAGAATCCTTAGATGAAAAATAAATTCAATATTTGAAAAGACCTAATAGATATGACAAAAATCGTGAATATATATGTATTCCATTTTCACTGATAATTTTGTTTGCCCCCCTTCCGAACGCCAAATTATATTTGAATTTTTAATTTATCAGATTTACTTTTCTAGTTGATTTACATATACGTACTGAGTTTGAACTTTGTAGCATAAGCCGTTCTATAGTTGGGAAAGACATCCCCTACCTCCGTACCATACAATCACTATAACAAATTATTTTTTCCAACTTGCCACGACTATAGCTCTATCTACATACTTAGTTTCAGCTCTCGATGATTATAGGTTTTCGGGATACAAAAATCTTAACTTTTTTTTTCACCCTCCCACACGCTCACCCCCTACACCAAGATCTTCAAAATTGTTTTTCCTACTATAAGTCTATTAGGCTTACCTCTCGTAAAAATTCTAAGCATCTGTCTTAAACCGTTCATGATATATGAGCCGTGATTTTTTTTAAAAATTATTATCTCCCCCACTTTCATGCCCCACCTCCTCCTTTAAAAATTTTACTTTATTCAAACTCCATTTGTTGACTTGTATACAAATACCGAATTTTATTTTTCTAGCGCAATTGGTTCATGAGATATCGCAATCTAAAGTTGTTCACCCCCACTCCCACACACCAACCATCCCCTCAAAATTTCATTTCTCATCCTTTCTTCTAGTATACCAACAGATAATCATTAACTTTCAATGTAGTGGCTCTAACTGTTTAAAATATATGGATTTTAGAATGTCTCCTTCTCAGCTTTTTAGCGTTTCGGACGTATTATTCTTACCCCCACTACCACACCCCTCCAACCATTTCAAACAAAAGCAAGTGGGTTCACTATCAAAGCTCTTTATAAATTCCAAGTTTCAGCCTCCTAGCGTAAGCGGTTGCTGAGATCTAGAAACCAAAATTTTTCCTCTAAAACGCATCCTCCCCTCTCTCATCCACCCTCACAGTCACACCTTCCCAAAAGATACCTCTCGTAGGGGTTTACCCATTCTACACACCATAAAAATTTCAACTTAATATCTCAAGGGGTTTGTCAGCTACGTCAGCTCTAAAACTCTTTCCCCACCTCCACCTATTACCGTTTTTCCCGGCGGAAAAACCGTTTGAACCCCAGCACAAAAGAGGCGAACGGGGCCTTGTCGGGCCAACCCAGAAAAGGGTCGTGGGCGCAGGGGTGCCCTTTTTTAACTACCCGTTCTAAACTTTTCCCGGACCGAATCACGAGTTCGGGGAAGACTTCCACGCGCACGCCAAAAAAAAAAATCTGCCAATAGTCTGGGCGAAACTTTATTATTTTTAGGGTCAAAGTTCGGGAGCGGTAAAAGTCGGAGTGTATCATGAGTTGCTTCGAGATTTTTAGATTTCTTATGGAAAATTAATTTTGTTCTTAATATAGAAATATTTAAAATAGAGATTTTTAGACGATTAAACATTGAAAAAGTCCGTGTAGACTATTCGAATTTCAGTATATTATGTACACTAAAAGCCCATAGAAGCAAAAACGAATTTGTTGCCTTATCAGAATTAAGAGATATGAGCAATTGTTAAAACGTATACAAACCTATTACTTCCACTTGGGGTTTGAATTTCGAAAAAATTGTGAAACAGGTTTTTAGACGATTTCATAAGAAGCAACCTGATATCTCATGAGACAAGACGGATTTTGAAAAATTTCTGAAAACGTAAGCAAACCCTTCACACCTCTTTGGTTATGGAAATTCGAAAAATCGTGAATTGGTTGGCCGTAATAATCAATTTTATATCTCATCAGAACTATGTTTTCACAATTTTTGCCATCCCTTAAATTGTGAAAACATATACAAACCCTTGGGGGTTGAATATCGAAAAATTGAGAAATGGGTTTGTAGGCGATTATATAAAAAGTCTGTGGAAATGAAAAGCGATCTAATATCTCATCGAACCTAAGAAATATGTCGAAGCTTTGAAAAGCATACAACCCCCTTACACCCATTAGGATTGAATATCTAAAATACTGAAATTGACTTTTTGGCTTTTTTATATAGGAAACCTTAGGAAGTAAAAATGAATTCGATATATCACCAGATATGCAACCTCCTTACACCCACTTGGGGGTTGAATGTTCAAAAATCCTGAAAGGAGTTAATAAATAAATATGAAGACAGCACGAGAAGTAGGAACGAATTCAATTTCTTATCACTTCTAAAAGAAATGACGGAACTCGTGAAAACGTGTTCAACCCATTTATACCCTCCTAGGTGGAAAAAGGAAAAAAGTTAAAAACAAGTTTTAGGCGATTATCACGCAAGCCCATGAATATGAAAAGATATTCAATATCTCATAAGACGTGTGGATATAGTAGAATTCGTGAAAAAGTTTACAACACCCTTTGCACCTCCTTAAAGGTCGAATTTTAAAAAATCCTGAAAACACTTTCTAGGTATTTATATGAAGAATCCATAGAATAAAAATGAATTCAATATTTGGGAAGACCTAATAGATATGACGAAAACCGGGAAAATATATGCATTCCATTTTCACTGATAATTTTTTTTGCCCCCCCTCCGAACGCCAATGTATATTTGAAATTTTTTTTCATCTAAATTAGTTTTCTAGTTGATTTACATAAACGTACCGAGTTTCAGCTTTGTAGCATAAGCCGTTCTATAGATATGAAAGACACCCCCACCCCCGTACCATACTACCCCTATAAAAAATTATATTTTTCCAAGATGCTACTAATATAGCTCTATCTAAATACGAAGTTTCAGCTTTATATCATTATAGGTTGTCGAGATATTAAAATCGGAACTTTTTCCTTTTCACCCTTCCCCACCCTCACTCTTTACACCCACACTTCCAAAATTTTGTTTTCTACTAGGGGTCTATTAGGCCTACTTCTGGTAAAAATTTGAAGCATCTATCTTACACCGTTCTTGAGATATGAGACGTGATTTTTTAGAAAAATTCTTATCCCCTCCAGTTTCATGCTCCACCGCCCCCTTGAAAAATTTTGCTTCCAGCAAACTTCATTTGTCAGCCTTTATACAAAAACCAAATTTTATTTATCTAGTGCAATTGGTTAGTAAGATATCGCAATCTAAAGTTTTTCACCCCCCACCCCCGTACGCCACTGCCCCCACTCAAATTTTTGTTTCCGATCTATTCTCCTAGTATACCTACAAATATTCAAAAAGTTTCAATTTTGTGACATTAACCGTTTAGGAGATATGGATTTTAGAAAGTGTCGATCTCACCTTTTTTGCGTTTCGGACGCATTATTTTTCCCCCCACTCCCAAACCCCTTCACCTATATCGGCAATTTTTTTGCAAATGGGTCCACTACTAAAGCTCTATATAAATTCCAAATTTCAGCCTCCTAGCATAAGCGGTTGCTGAGATCTAGAAACCAAAATTTTTCGTCTAAAAAGCTTCCCCCTCCTCCCCCCTCACACCCCCACCCCTCCAAATTTGGCCACTTCAAGGGGCGTACCCAGTCTATTCATAAAAAAAATTTTAATTAAATAACTTAAAGGGTTTGGGAGCTACGAGCCTTCAAACGATTTTGCGCACAGCGGTCGACGTACGGCGTACGGCGTACGGCGGACAGACGGACTGAAATTTTTTTTTGCCTTTTTCGTGTCTACTCGTCATGAAACGTGAAAAAAAAAATTTTGAGGTTAGCAAATTTTTTTTTTTAAAAATCGATAACAATACTGTATTATTAAAATAATAAAGTAAAATTTGAAAAAGTTCCTATGAGTCCTCCTTCGAGTAGCTGCCATACAAAAATCCTATAAAAATGTCTTCACTCAATTTGGGGAACTCACTGTCTTTTAGTTCCGAGTAGCAACAAAAAGAGAGTCCTTAAAACTGGATTCAATGTTCATGATTGAGAGATTCGAGAATCTATCTTGCGTAGTAACAGCGGTGCCAGATTTGAAGATTTTTCTTCAATTTGAAGATTTTTAGCGTTACCGAATATATGAAGACTTTGATGGCTATGTAGAAGATTTTTTTGTATTCGTAAGATATTTTCTTCAATTTCGATAATAAAAAAAAATTAATTTATAAATTCCTGGCTTATTTTCTATTATTTTCGCAATTCTCACTTAACAGCTTCGTCAGCTCATCCATATTCATGTTCAAAGTCAGTCAGTACCGGCAACACTGATCTAATTACGTTTTCTTCGATCGCGTTTCATTTGTTCTTTATCGGAACACTAAATTAAAAATACACAGAGTTTTATCCGGAAAGCTAGTTTTGCTAAAATAAGTGAATCTTTTAATTTGAAAAGATTTTTACGAGGTACATCGAACCAGTGTTTTCAATTTAAGAAGCTTTTTTTGACTTACCTCATAACTCATAAAATATAAAGGTAAGGTAATATAAATAAAGGTTCTTTTACTGACATTAAAAAATATTTAACCCACATTGAAAAATATCATAATGGGTTGTATAGGAATGGTTTCAAATATCTTAAGTGTTATGGTAAGTTTCACAAAACAGCTCCATTTGACAGACAAATAAAAAAATGTTATGATTCTCAGAAAATTTCTTCTGTTCAAAACTCTATCCCACTTCAATCCATTTTTTCCACTCACATCTAATCTTAATGCATGAAAAAATTTGCGGCCATATACTCGTTGGTTCCATCAGAGGAAAACGAAATCCATTGATATTATGGACATGTGACCTACGTACAAACGTAGTGATGGAGCATGCTTAATAAACGAGTATAATTTATAACAAATTTTTGATTTTAATATTAAAGATTTATAATTTTATTTTATTTTTAAAATATTTTTATAAATACTTGACGATTTTGCAATTATGTATCCAACTGTGATTTGCAAATTATGTTAATCCTGGCATATATTTTAAAGCGCAATAAAAGATGTTTACTCTTGACCCACAGTTCAGGAGGGGTTTTAAGGATTTTACGAAACAAGAGCTTAATTTATCAGATTGTAATTTTTATTGTTTCTACAATTTATATAGATATCTAACTGTTTTCTTTTGATATTGTTGTCAAAAATTCATTATTGTACTTACTTCCTGCATTCTTAAAACCATCTGGAAAACCTCACAGAAGTTGTGATAGATGGACAGAACTCATTTTACTTTATTATTTCAATAATACAGTATTGTTATCGATTTTTAAAAAAAAAAATTTGCTACCCTCAAAATTTTTTTTTTACGTTTCATAACGAGTAGACACGAAAAAAGCAAAAAAAAATTTCAGTCCGTCTGTCCGCCGTACGCCGTACCCCGTACGCCGTACGCCGTACGTCTACCGGTGTATGCAAAATTATTTGAAGGCTCGTAGCACCCAAACCCTTTGAGCTATTTAGTTTTCGTGGATAGAGTGGGTAGGCCCCCTCTAGTGACCAAATTTGGAGGGGTGTGGGTGTTAGGGGGGAGGAGGGGGAAGTGTTTTAGATGGAAAATTTTGGTTTCTAGATCTCGGCAACCGTTTATGCTAGGAAGCTGAAATTTGGAAATTATATAGAGCTTTGGTAGTGGACCCATTTGCAAAAAAATTGCCGATATAGGTCAAGGGGTTTGGGAGTAGGGGGAAAAATAATGCGTCCGAAACGCAAAAAAGGCGAGGTTGACACATTCTAAATTCTATATCTCCTAAACGGTTAATGTCACAAAATTTAAACTTTATGAATATTTGTAGGTATACTAGGAGAATAGATCGGAAATAAATTTTTGAGTGGGGGCAGTGGCGTACGGGGGTGGGGGGTGAAAAACTTTAGATTACGATATCTCATGAACCAATTACACTAGACAAATAAAATTTGGTTTGTGTATAGAGGTTGACAAATGAAGTTTGCTGAAAGCCAAATTTTTGAAGGAAGCGGTGGAGCATGAAAGTGGAGGGGATAAGAATTTTTCAAAAAAATCACGTCTCATATCTCAAGAACAGTGTAAGAGAGATGCTTCAAATTTTTACCAAAAGTAGGCCTAATAGACTCCTAGCAGAAAACAAAATTTAGGAAGTGACGGTGTAGAGGGTGAGGGTGGGGGAGGATGAAAAGGAAAAAGTTCCGATTTTTATATCTCGACAACCTATAATGATATAAAGCTGAAACTTGGAATTTGGATAGAGCTATATTAGTAGCATTTTGGAAATATATATATAATTTTTAATTAAATATATAATTTTTTATAGGGGTAGTATGCTACAGGGGGGGGGGGTGTTTTTCCTATCTATAGAACGGCTTATGCTACAAAGTTGAAACTTGGTACGTTTATGTAAATCAACTAGAAAACTAATTTAGATAAAAAAAAATTTCAAATATCTATTGGCGTTTGGAGTGGGGGGGGGGGCAAAAAAAATAATCAGTGAAAATGGAATGCATATATTTTCACGGTTTTCGTCATATCTATTAGGTCTTCCCAAATATTGAATTCATTTTTATTCTACGGTTTCTTCATATAAATACCTAGAAAGTGTTTTCAGGATGTTTTAAAATTCAACCCGTAAGGGGGTGCGAAGGGGGTTGTAAACTTTTTCACGAATTCTACTATATCCCCACGTCTTATCAGATATCGAATATCTTTTCAGTTTCACGTGCTTGCGTAATTATCGCCTAAAAATTGTTTTTAAGTTTTTTCCTTTTTCAGCCCCTAAGAGGGTATAAACGGGTTGAACACGTTTTCACGAGTTTCGTTATTTTTTTTAGAAGTGATAAGAAATTGAATTGGTTCCTACTTTCTCGTGCTGTCTTCATATTTATTTATTAACTCCTTTCAGGATTTTTGGATATTCAACCCCCAAGTGGGTGTAAGGAGGTTGCATATCTGATGATATATCGAATTCATTTTTACTTCCTAAGGTTTCCTATATAAAAAAGCCAAAAAGTCAATTTCAGTATTTTAGATATTCAATCCTAATGGGTGTAAGGGGGTTGTATGCTTTTCAAAGCTTCGACATATTTCTTAGGTTTAATGAGATATTAAATCGCTTTTCATTTCCACAGACTTTTTATATAATCGCCTACAAACCCATTTCTCAATTTTTCGATTTTCAACCCCCAAAGGTTTGTATATGTTTTCACAATTTTTGCCATTCCTTAGTTCTGATGAGATATAAAATTGATTATTACGTTCAACCAATTCACGATTTTTCAAATTTCCAGAACCAAGGAGGTGTGAAGGGTTTGCTTACGTTTTCACAAATTTTTCAAAATCTGTCTTGTCTCATGAGATATCAGGTTACTTCTTATGAAAACGTCTAAAAACCTGTTTCACAATTTTTTCGAAATTCAAACCCCAAGTGGAAGTAATGGGTTTGTATACGTTTTAACAGTTCATTATATCTCTAAATTCTGATAAGGCAACAAATTCGTTTTTGCTTCTATGGGCTTTTAGTGTACATAATATACCGAAATTCGAATAGTCTACACGGTCTTTTTCAATATTTAATCGTCTAAAAATCTCTATTTTAAATATTTTTATATTAAGAATAAAAATAATTTGCCAGGAAATCTAATAATTTCGAAGCAACTCATGATACACTCCGACTTTGACCGCTCCCGAACTTTGACCCGAAAAATAATAAAGTTTTCCCAGACCATTGCCAGATTTTTTAGGTTGGTTCGGGTTCCTGCGCGAGGAGTAGTTGTTCAACAAGGATACCGGGAGTGATCTTCTTTGGTAACTTTTATTTTAAATATTTTATCGCGGTATTGAAAACTAACAATTATCTTCTTTTCATATAGGGCGACAATAACCAACCGTAACACACCCTCCACCCCTACTACTCAAAAGGTCTCCTTGAAGGAGTCCACTCAGTATACCAATAAAAAAAGTTCAACTTTATAGCTCAAAGGGCTTGAGAGATATAAGCCCTCAACCGTTTTGCGTACGGCGGACAGACGGAGTGAAATTTTTTTTTGGGCTTTTTTGATGTCTATTAGTAATGAAACGTGGATAAAAAATTTTCGGGGTAGCAAATATTTTTTTTTTAAAAGAAATCGATAACAATTCTTTATTATTAAAGTAATAAAGTAAAAGGCACATCACGTATGTACCTATACATACTCCGCATTCGGGACTATTTTCAACCAGGAGCGTACGGTTCGAATCCCTCCTTGGCAGTGGCATATTAGAAACTAAATATTTGGTATTTATATATTATTCTAAAATAGGTTTGATTTTTTTAACCTAAAAATTTTTAAATTTTATATGGCAAAAATACTTCATCAGATTTTAACTGATAGCAGCAGTTGTCCAATTGCACAAAACATTGAATTTTAGCGATGACGCGTAACGACCCAAAGTATATTCGTAAAAGCTGAACTTGTTTTACGAAAACACTACCAAACCCGAATTCTTCGTACGCACCTTCTTGTCACTGGAATGTCTTTCTTAGATAGCCAAACTTTTATTTATTTCTTCAGGATACCTGATCAATTTCAATTCATCCGTATACCTGTATTGAAGCAGTACCTGCTTCCATTATCTTTAAAAACACAATCATGGTCAACGTAACTTTAAGTTATAAAAATTCAGGACATCTCCTCTGGAACGACATTGTAACAAGATCCCTTGCTCCACGTCTCGAATACGATAACAAAAGGATACATGCCCGGTTCGATTTCTCCTTTGAATGTAATCGAAAATTATATGGTAGAAAACATGATGACAGTAGATTGGTACGTATATTGCGCTGGACCTCTGGGGAAACGTTCTGTGTATTATCTTCATGACTACCCATTTGCATAATGCAAGTAGCATTTATGCATTTCATAAATGCACCCGCACATTTACCCGCATCGTTGTAGGTAGCTATGGAGCGAGACCAAATTCACCTGAAATGAAACGAATTAAATTTTATTGATGCAACTCCATTTAAAATTACATGTAACCATGGGACTAATATGAAAATAAAATAAAATGGTAAAAGTCTCTATAATCGTAGAAAATAATAAAAAAGGAGGCACAATGGAACACACTACCGAGAAACGTTACTGAATTAGCGAATTGGACAATTGGTTTAATAGGGCGTAGTATAACTATTCCGGATTCATGTACTCGTTTAGCGAATAATTGCAGGTCTCTATGCGTATTTTCGCTAGCGAAAATTGTCATTTTAATTTATTAATGATGTTTTTAATTAAATAACGTCCATATCGAATGTAACCGACTCATTTAATAAATAAATAGTGAAGTGTCATTTTATGAGTTATTTAATGAAGAACATCTAAAATTAGCTATATTATGTAAATAGCTACTGGTTTTAAATGTATATTTAACTTTTACGGAAAATAGTGCAATAATGATATGCCTGTACAATCCCTTGGGTTGGATTACTCTATTAATAAAATATTTTTGTTGTTTCTATGAGGGCAGATAGCACTGATAGTACCCCTATGGTCCACAACACTCGAGTCAACAGTTTCGCCTTCATCTAGTCCAACTCTTACTCAGGACCATATAATACATTAAGTTTGACAGGCAGACGGGGTCACCGTTGCTGAAAACTGCAGTAGACGGTACACGTCGATTATGGTATAAGGCTCAATTTTGACATATCGGTTCACTTTACGTTATATTTATTTTTTTAATAATAAAGTGTGTGCAAATTTTATATTTACACGTTTCAGGACTATTAGAGTTCAAAAAAGTAACAAGTCCGGCGTAAACGCCGCCAAAACATGTTTGAAAACTTGTAGCATCACCCAATAAACTATTAAGATTATAAAGGCAGCCAATGTTTTTTGGGGGTGTAAACTGGAACCGGAATTTGATAGTTAAAAATCTGCGAGTTTATAATTTAAAAAAAATAATTATTTTATGTGCTCTATTCCATTATTTGGGGCACAATCGTTTTAAAAAATTTGGCTTCAAAAAGTCAGGAGGATTGTCGATTGATTTCATCAATTTGTTTTTCGTTTTATTTATGTTGTATTAGGTGTCTATAAAAATTATAAAAAACGCAATTAATATATTCATATACAGGGTGGGCTATCTGTGGTGTGGTTTCTTTTTAAATCATAGGTTATTTTGACACTGAAAGCTGTTTCCCGCTCGAAATCTTGACAGAAAGTCAGTATCATACCTCCGCGGAACGAAATGAGTCGCTTTACGCTTGAGGGAAATATTGAAAACTTATTTCCAAAGTGAGTGCTGTGTAGCCCAAACAGTGCGTTTTTTTGAAAAGAAGTTTTGGCCGAAATGAAGCACCCACCGCGCCTGCTGTACGCAAGTTTGTGCAAAAAGTTCTTGAGACTGGCATGCTAGTGGACAACACTCATGGCCCCCGTCGTCATACGGTGCACACAGACGAGAATGTGGCTGCTGTAGCAGAGAGTGTGAGACTCACTCCACGAACATCAACTCGCGTCGATCTCAACAGCTCAACATTTCACGCACTAGCCTGAGGAGAATTCTGCACAAATATCTCGGATTATTCGCTTACAAGGTCCAATTGACTGAGCAATTGAAGGCGCACGACCATTCGCTTCGTTATCGCTTCGCAATTTGGGCCTTAGAGCAGCTTGAATTGGACAACGATTTTGGACGAAAAATTATCTTTTCTGACGAGGCGCATTTTCATCTCGGCGGCTACGTTAACAAACAAAATTGCCGCATCTGGGGCTCAGAAAACCCGCACGTTATTGTCGAGAAGCCAATGCATCCACAGAGAGTGACAGTTTGGTGCGGATTGTGGATTGGTGGCATCATTGGACCATTTTTCTTCGAAAATGAGGCTGGGAACAACGTTTCGGTCAACGGTGAACGTTATAGAGCCATGTTATCCGACTTTTTTTTTACTGAAATTGAAGACATGGACTTGGAGGACCTCTGGTTTATGTAGGATGGCGCGCCATGCCACACAGCCCATGCCACAATCGATCTCTTACGCACCAAATTCCCAAATCGTGTTATCAGCCGTCTTGGCGATGTCAATTGGCCGCCTCGGAGCTGCGATTTGACCCCTTTGAATTTTTTTTTGTGGGGAACCGTGAAGGACCGATGTTATGCCAAATATCCAGAAACGATTCAAGCACTTAAGGCATCAGTCTACTTGTGACCGTTTGAAAAAATCGTTTTTTTTTTTTGCATTTTTCGAAAGTATGTACATTCAAAAATATTGTAAGAAAAATTCATAAAGATCCGAGCAGTCTAAGTGCCAATGTCGAGCAGCTGCTTGTATTAACACAAACTTATTATTAAGGTTGCTCTACTGCTTTCACCGGCAGTTATATGTCCACATTTGAAACTGTAAGGGCAAGATTCTGGAAAAGGCAGAAGGGATCCTGTATGGTCTGGGCATCGCTGATTAGGCGTACGTATGATTTTTTCACGATTTCGTAGAAAAAAAATTTAACCGCGTTTTTCTCGAAACAACGTTTTCTCGGCTCCCCGGACTGAAATTTTCGAAACCATTCAACCGATCTTGATACAAATTAGACCACATATCCCTAAAATATATAATTTCGTCTGGAACTAGAACCAAGTGAAAATTTTTATTTTTACTATTAATTTTGATGCAAAAACTAGTGGAAAAAGTGCCATTTTTTGGTATTTTTCCGAAAAAGTCCGCCATTTTGTTATTTATGCATGAATATTAAATCTTCTAGTTCCAGACGGAATCACAGTTATACTGAATCTATAACTTTTTCATTTTTTTGTGTCAGATGAATCTGCTGAACAAAATCAATCCCGTCAGCCACCTATGTATTTTTCACACAGTTACGTTTAACGAGTATTTTAAACAACAAAAACTGCAAAAAGTAAATAAAAAAAAATGTTTTTAGCTAGTTTTAGAGTATATTCATTAAACCCAAAAAGAATGACATCGATATTTATTCTTGTAAACTCTAAAAAAATTCCTAAAAATAGCCCTTCTTTGGGGCGTCCAAAGTAGACTGAGGCCTTAAGGCCAATATCATCCAAGCAATCCGTGAGCTACAGCCCGAAACCATCAAGAAGGTCTTGGAAAATTGGAGTGACAGAATGCGCTATTGCGCAGCCAGCCGAGGCAGCCACTTGAACGAAGTTGTGTTCCATCATTAATGGGAATGTTTACTCTTACTAATAAAGCCATAATACATGGAAAAAAATTTAATTTTGTTCATTTTATTGCATTTTTAAAAAGAAACTTGTATTTGACCCACCCTGTAAATGCAAAGTGATCAAGATCAAAATTTTACTTTTACTAGCTGTTTTAGTTTTATTATACCTACTCAAATTCGGTTTTGGAATATTTATTTACTTTATTCAATAACACACATTTTGTACAAAGAAAAATATTGCTAATATTTTAACAACTGTTTCTGTTCATATTTGCACCAGAGAGGAAATTGGAAAAATGTCGCTTACAGCGTAATAAAATATGCCGACAGTATTGGCGACTCGAAATTATTTTTCAGGTCAAAGTCAGGCTAGTGGTAAAAGTGGGGATGCAAGTGTTGGCGTCACTGCAACCATTAACACATGAAATACGTTAAGTAGAAAAGAAATGTCAATTTTGTCACTAGAATAGCTTTTTGTAAAATACAACTTCAACAAAATTGTGGGCATGTATGTGTGATTTGTGGGTACCTTAATCACGAGTAATTAAATAAGTTCCATTAAAGATATATTTAAGAAAATATAATATAAGAAATAAGAAAAAAATCTACCAACAGTCTGGGCGCAACTTTGTTATTTTTTCGGTAGAAGTTCGGAACGAGTTTAATTCTGAGATGCGGTGTAGGTTACTATGTGACTGAAAAAACAAAACAAAGTTCGGGAAGCGGTTAAAATGGGGTCGCGCTAGAATACTTACGCCACTGCCTCATATAACATATGAATTACATAATTGGGTCATACACCGGGGCGAGATCTATTCCTTGTATAATATCAGTTGTTACGGCTTTAGAAGGTTTTTCGTGATTTGGTTTTTGGCCATTGCATGAAATCGGAAATGCGTTTGTAGACGATTATATAAAAAGTCTGTGGAAGTGCAAACCAATCTAATATCTCATCAATCCTGAGAAATATGTCGAAAGCCTTACGTCCTATTGGAGTTGAATAACAAACATCCTGAAATCAACGTTTTGACGATTATGTAATACCATGGATACACTGCTGGTATTGATATCATAATATCGTCAATACCAACATCGTATTACCCAATACTAAGCATATTGTACGAGATAAACGAACTGGTATATATCTAGTATTGAACCTGTTTCATGGTATACAAATGCGATAATGTTACGTAGTGTACCATGCACTTTACTGCTTGTTGTGCCATTCCCCTATTCTGTGGCGAGTATCGCAACTAAATGCCTTTGTTTGCTTATATCAGATACTGTCAAATCATTCCATATGTGCAGTGTCTCATGTGCAGCTAGTTTCAATACCATGATTTCAATACCATGGTTTGTATATTAGCTGTGTATCCATGGTATAAGAAGCCTTCGAAGAAGAATTCGATATCTCATTAGAACAAGAAATATGTAAGAATTTGTGAAAAAATCCTGAAATGAGTTTTTAGATATATATAAAGAAAGCCCGATGAAGTAAAAACCAATCCGATGTCTTATCACTCCTAAGAGATATGACGGAATTCGTGAAAACGTGTTCAACCCGTTTTTACACTCTTAGGGGTTGAAAAAGGAAAAAACTTGAAAACAAATTTTAGGTGATTATTAAATAAGCCCGTGGAAGTGAAAAGTTATTCGATATCTAATCAGACCTGAGGGATACGGCTGAATTCGTGAAAATGTATACATCCCCTTTACACCACCTTGGGGGTTCAATTTTAAAAAATTCTGAAAACACTTTCTAGGTATTTTTATGAAGAACCCGTAGAAAAAAAATGAATTCAATATTTGGAAAGACCTAATAGATATGACGAAAATCGTGAAAATATATGCATTCCGTTTTCACTGACCATTTTTTTGCCCCACTTCCGAACGCCAATGGATATTTGAATTTTTTTTAATCAAAATTACTTTTCTAGTTGATTTACATATACGTACCAAATTTCAACTTTCTAGCATAAGCCGTTCTACAGTTAGGAAAAACACCCCCCACCCCCTATAAAAAATTATATTTTTCCAACATGCTACTACTATAGTTCTATATAAATACTAAGTTTCAGCTTTATATCATTATAGGTTCTCGAGATATAAAAATCAGAACTTTTTACTTTTCACCCTCCTCCACCCTTACCCTCTACACCCTCATCCATGAATCTGCTGGGGGTCTATTAGGCCTATTTTTGGTAAAAATTTTAAGCATCTATCTTACATTATTCTTGAGATGTGAGACGTGATTTTTTAAAAAAATGCTTTATACAGAAACCAAATTTTATTTCTCTAGTCCAATTGGTTCGTGAGATATCGTAATCTAAAGTTTTTCAACCCCCACCCCCGTACGTCATTGCACCCTCTCAAAAATTTGTTTCGGATCTATTCTCCTAGTATACCCACAGATGTGCATTAAGTTTTAATTTCGTGACATTAACCGTTTAGGAGATATGGATTTTAGAATGTCTCGATCTCGGCTTTCGAGCGTTTCGGACGCGTTAATATTCCCCCCACTCCCACACC
The DNA here is from genome assembly GCA_951812415.1 of Beris morrisii. Classification (NCBI taxonomy): domain Eukaryota; kingdom Metazoa; phylum Arthropoda; class Insecta; order Diptera; family Stratiomyidae; genus Beris; species Beris morrisii. Next base: position 88,798,804 of record OX638312.1, on the reverse strand, counting down.
CCTCTACCCATATCATATTTTTTTTTTGCAAATGGGTCCACTATCGATGCTCTATATAAATTCCAAGTTTCAGCCTCCTAGCCTAAGGGGTTACTGAGATCTAGAAACCAAAATTTTTCGTCTATAACGCTATCCCCACCTCCCCCCTCACACCCCCACCACTCTAAAGGTGGTCACTTGAAGGGGTCTGCTCAGTCTACCACCAAAAAAAAAATTCAACTTAATAGCTCAAAGAGTTTGAGAGCTATAAGCTTTCAAACGTTTTGCGTACGGCGGACGGCGGACGGCGCACGACGCACAGACGGACTGAAATTTTTTTTTTGCTTTTTTGGTGTTTATTAGTCATGAAACGTGGAAAAAAAAATTTCAGGGAAGCAAATTTTTTTTTTTAAAAATCGATAACAATAATTTATTATTAAAATAATAAAGTAATATAAAAATATAAAAATATGAAAATATACGAGTCGTCGTAGCGTCGTTCGTCGTTGGCCAAGAGGAGAGAACGGCCATGTGGTCCGAGTTTCTTTTATACTCGTTCACCCGGTAATAGTTTGCCTACAATTTATAACTTTGAAGTTAGTTACGTTAAATAACACATTGTTTACAATATAAAGTGATAGGTAAAGTACACTATGACTCAGTTTATAATTAATTCCACATGTATGCCACCGCCTTACACTCCATAGCATGTCAAACAGAAAGTCCAGTGATGTAGAACCCAATTGAATGTTTTGTCAGACCTACGAAATGATTAGCTCTCCTAATAAGGTAATAGTTACACATATGAGTAATAGGACGTTGTCTTTATTTAAGACGAAGTATTATGAAAGCATTAGAAGGCTATCCAAATACCGAATAATTTCTAGAAAAGTATCGCAGATTTTCAGGCAATCTCTTAACGTTTTCATTTTTCACTGGTCTGAGACTGTCACTGCAGTCGGAAGTCAATTTCCAATTCATCTTAATGCGTCTATTCATCAATACGAAAAAACTAGACTATAGCAGTGTTGAACGAAGGTCTCTGAAGGACATTTCATACTGCTTGATTAGTGTTGATCTCCAATCTCCAACTTCATTTGTTTGCCAGTTACAAAATCTAAAGCGTGCGTAAGTGTATAGAAAATATTGGTGTATAGTGATTTTGTGAATATGACTTCAAAAAAAACGATAATCACGACCGATCACCATCAATTATGGACCGGTGATCGATAAAAAAAGTTAAATCTCTCTACAAACAATAATAATGATTCAATTCGAAACGAAGGCACGTCAAAGAATGTGAACGATACAAGAAGGCTCTAACTATCAGAAGCTTATGAATTCAATCCTTTTCTTTATTATTTTAATATGATAAAGTATACTGATAAAGTATACTGATTAAAAAATTAAAAAAAGTCGGAGTATATCATCAGTTGTTTCGAAATTATGAGGTTTCTTGGAAAGTAAGTTTTGTTCTTAAAAAAAATATTTAAAATAGAGATTTTTAGCCGATTAAACATTGAAAAAGCCCGTGTAGACTATTTGAATTTTGGTATATTATATACACTAAAAGCCCATAGAAGTAAAACAAATTTGTTGCCTTATCAGACTTAAGAGGTATGGCGAATTGTTAAAACGTATACAAACCCATTACTTCCACTTGGGGTTTGAATTTCGAAAAAATTGTGAAACAGGTTTTTAAACGATTTCATAAGAAGCAACTTGATATATCATGAGACACGAGGATTTTGAAAAATTTGTAAAAAAGTAAGCAAACTCTCCACACCCCATCAAATACATCAAATGCCGTAATAACCAATTTTATATCTCATCAGAACTAAGGGATGGCAAAAATTGTGTTATCATATGTAAACCGTTGGGGGTTGAATATCCAAAAATCGAGAAATTTGTTTGTAGGTGATTATATGAAAAGTCTGTGGGTGTGAATAGCGACCTAATATATCATCAAACCTAAGAAATATGTCGAAGCACCCCCTAGGATTGAATATCTGAAAATACTCAAATTTACTTTTTGGCTCTTCTATGGGAAACCTTAGGAAGTAATAATGAATTTGATATATCATCAGATCAAAGCAATATGTAGGAATCTATGAAAACATATGCAACCTCCTTACACCCACTTGGGGGTTGAATATCCAAAAATGCTGAAAGGAGTTAATAGATAAATATGAAGACAGCACGAGAAAGTAAAAACCAATTCAATTACTTATCACTTCTAAAGGATATGACGGAATTTGTGAAAACTTGTTCAACTCTTTTATACCCTCTTAGGGGCTGAAAAAGGAAAAAACTTGAAAACAGGTTTTAGGCGATTATTACGCAACCTCGTTAAAGTGAAAACATCGATATTTGATCAGACCTGGGAGATATGGAAGAATTCGTGAAAAAGTATACAACCCCCTTTGTATCCCGTTAGGGGTCGAATTTCAAAAAATCCTGAAAACACTTTCTAGGTATTTATATGAAGTATCCGTGGAATAAAATAAATTTAGTATTTGAAAATACTAAATATAGATATACAGATAGATATAAATAGATATGACGAAAACTGTGAAGATACACTTACTAGAAAAAGTCTGCGTTCACCTGCTATCAATCAGTTTGTAACTTTAAAAAATCAAAAACAAACAAATATTTTCCAGATTTTGTTTCACATATTTAAAGTATTTCTTACGTATTCGACACATGTAAGTTCATTTATTTCGCTTTTACAATTTTTGAGATAACGGCTCTTTTCAGAAAAAACATACAAAAGCGAGGCAGAAAAAGTCTGCGTTCACATGTATAAAAAATAATAAAATAGAAAATAGTAAAACATATTTAAATTGGTTAGTTACTGGTGGGGTATCCTCGGTTCTTTATTACCTCTTGGAGCCTTTTCGGCATCGAATTGACGAGCTTCGCTGTCTCTTCAGCACTTGTTATCTCCCACTCCTCTGTGAAAACAGTTTTCAACATTTCCTGACTAGTTATTGAGTGTTGTCGAATTTTCTTCTCTAGGGAATCCTATAAGTGTTCGATGGGGTTTAGGTCTGGTGATTGTGGGGGTGTATGTAGCTGTTTTGGGGCATGATAAAGTAACCAGAGCCTCACTATCTCGGCTGTATGCTTCGGATCACGATCATGTTGGAAGCAAAAATCCGAACCTAAGCCGAGTTTAATGGCACTCTGCCTGAAATTATTTTTCAAAAGGTTGAGATATCCAAATCTATCCATTGTCGATTCGATAAACTCCAACTTCCCAACGCCAGTACTCGCCATACACCCCCACACCATTACTCCACCTCCACCATGTTTTACAGTGGGTAGGAGGTTTCCTTTTTGGAGTGCCGCTCCATACTAACTTGTGCTGCTTGGCAAATGCCATGTGCTTTTGTCGGTTGACCGGTGAAATGTACGGTTTCTTCCGAGCAACCCGTCCGTGGTATCCAGCCTTTTTGAGGATTTTTCTTGTAGTATCCGGACAAATATTTTTCTTTGATTTCAGTTGCTATTTGGAATGCAGTCAGCCGTGGATTTTTTTTTACTAGTGACACGATATGTCGTTTTTCCCTGCAGGACAACTTTGATGGACGACCGGAACGAGGTTTGGATGTGAGTTCTCCTGTCGATTTGAAATTATTTATAACCCTTTGAACTGACGAATATTGTCTTCCCACTATTTTTGCTGTTTCTCTGTAGCTGTTCCCTTCTTTCCATAATTTTATGATGATTTTTCTTTCACTCACACTAATTTCTTTCCTTTTATCTTCCATTGTGAAAAAAAAATTATTCACAACACAAACTCTGCAGGAAACTATTTAACCACTTGCCAGAATAGCTACTACTGAATAATAAATGCAATAAAACACTAGAAGAGTGTATTTGAAACGACTTATTCCGGGGAATCGCATAATTCATCAAGTGAAGGCAGACTTTTTCTGCCTCGCCTTTGTATGTTTTTTCTGAAAAGAGCCGTTATCTCAAAAACAGTAAAAGCGAAATAAATGAACTTACATGTGTCGACTACTTAAGAAATACTTAATAAATATATGAAACCAAATCTGGAAAATATTTGTTTGTTTTTGATTTTTTAAAGTTACAAACTGATTGACAGCAGGTGAACGCAGACTTTTTCTAGCATGTGTATATGCATTCCATTTTCACTGATAATTTGTTTTGCCACCCTTCCGAACGCCAATGGATACCAGAAATTTTTTTAATCTAAATTCCTTTTCTAGTTGATTTACATATACGTACCGAGTTTAAACTTTCTAGCATAAGCCGTTCTAAAGATAGGAAAATCACCTTCACAACCAACATGCTCCTATTATAGCTCTATCCAAATACCTAGTTTCAGCTTTATATCGTTATAGGTTCTCGAGATATAAAAATCGGAACCTTTTCCTTCTCACCCTCCCTCACCCACAAATTTTTTTTTCTGCTAGGAGTCTATTAGGCCTACTACTGGTAAGAATTTTAAGCATCTATCTAACACGGTTCTTGAGATATGTGACGTGATTTTTTAGAAAAATTTTTATCCCCTCCACTTTCATGCTCTACCGCCCCCTTAAAAAATTTTACTTTCAGCAAACTTCATTTGTCAACCTTTATACACAAACCGAATTTTATTTGTCTAGTGTTATTAGTTCGTGAGATATTGTAATCCAAAATTTTTCACCCCCCACCCCCCGTACGACAGTGACCCTCTCAAAAATTTGTTTCCGATCTATTCTCCTAGTATACCTACAGATATTAATTAAGTTTCAATTTCGTGACATTAACCGTTTAGGAGATATGGATTTTAGAATGTATCGATCTCAGCTTTTTTGCGTTTCGGACGCATTATTTCCCCCCCACCCCGCACTCACACACCACTACACCTATATTGACAATTTTTATGCAAATGGGTTCACTGTTAAAGCCCTATTATAAATTCCAAGTTTCAGCCTCCTAGCGGTTGCTGAATTCTAAAAACCAAAAATTTCCGTCTAAAATTCCAGATTCTAGGTCAAGGCGTTCTTGAGTTATGATGCTTACGGACAGACAGACGAACAGACGGACCGATGGGCAGACGGACTGACAGACGTCAATCGAATTTCGAGTTTTTGACCACAAATAAACATAAAATAATAAATAAGTAATTTTCGTGCGAGGCTCCGTTCTACGGGTTACAAACTTTTGGGCTGAATTAAACTTATAATACTCTCAGATTTCATCTAGAGTATAAAAACGGCCACAATACGACGAGATACACGACAGCTGGCTGAACAGAATCTTCAGTCTTATGAAGAAGCCATAAAATGTCTCGATTCGTGGATAACCTCAAAAGATGAGTCGTTCTTTCGACATGGTATTCGAATGCTGCTAGAAAGATGGGAGAAAGTAGTCGCTAGCGATGGACAATACTTTTAATGACATGTTCTTTGCCAGTTTTTGATGTATGTCGATTCTGTGAAACCACATTTGGAACCACTGTACGCATTCTATGTGATTGTGATTAAGAAGTCAGACTCTCGGCGGATTCACTGTGACCTATGAAAACCTGTCGAAGCCTCCCCTGATTAAAATCATCTCCTTTCTTAAGGGAATAGATATGACCTAGGGAGTGGTTAAGAGCGAGGAACTAAAGACCACTCAGGTCGTGGTTTGAGAAGCAGTAAGGCACAACCAACAAATAAATAATACCGATTTTTTAAATAAATCATTCTTTTTCCCAAAAAAATGGCCAATGCTGGAAATTATTGAACTCCCTAAAAAATATGATAATAAAGTAGAAAAATAATAAATTGAAACTCCAAGTTTGATCACAACAATTTTTCGTAACATGCCAATTGTAATCACATAAATTATAATAAATTTGAATTGAAACATTTTCGAAATAAACTCCAAAGGCAGCTCGTTCTACTGTTTCCAGTTTATTGTCAGTTAATTGAAATAACTTGTGTATTGAATTAATTCGCTTGCAAGTTGGAGTCCCTACTTTCAAGCCAATCGAAATATTTTTCCTTTTAAAGGAGCGATCTTCTGGGTGAAGGGTATTAAGCTTCTTTTCTAGTAATGGCATTGATATGTTCTCCTTGCTATTGCCGGCGGAATCTCCTTTACTTCGTTATTCCCATTTCAGGATTTGTTTCTATCTGACCTGGATTGTGTCTGGCTTTTCATTGTACTGTACCACTATTGATATAATTCCCGAACTGAATGCATAATGAGCTGATAGCGTCTCATATTGTCGAACGTTGGAAAATCGTACAAAGAGTGAAACGCTGAGAGTGGCCCTTTTTCCGCTTTTCATTTTAAAAGTACGTTTCGAGCGGAATCGTGAAATTCGAAAAGTTCACTATCCCCTGTTTCTGTTCGTGATATGAAATTAAATTAAAAGAAGTCTGGCAGACTTAATTCGGCGATGTTCTATGACAACGTCAGACTCAATTGGAATTTTAATGGTGTGCGCATTGTGCAATGGATTCGATATAAAAAACTTTATTTCTTACTCATTAAAAGTCAGAATGTAGTCTCGATTGCATGCTTTAAGTTGCTTTTTGGTTAAAAATTTTACAGCAGTTCGTGACGAAATACTTGTTAAACTGAAATACGTTAAAGGTTTAGCTATTAAAGTGTTTACATAAAATTACATAATATTTTCGCGAGTAATCTACAAGGATGTGCATAATGTCTGCTAGAAGGAATAACATTTTTGGACAATATTTATTATAGGTACGTGTGGTGAATGTGTGACCTAAAATACACCTATGTGCATCCCACTTCCTTGGAAACAGAAATTAGTTGAGGTTATCGGCAACAACCACTAAATGTCTCTAATGGGCGGATATAAAGGCTTTTGGTATCAGGAAGGTTAAAATTATTCTTCTACTTCGTGGTTCATATTTAAGACCGTTACCAATTTATTACTTCAATCACTTTAGGTGCACGAGCAATTTTCAAGCAATTAATTGCCCGACGACTATTGCCAAAACTAATGGAGCAATACAGGGTAATATCATGCTAGTTGCGGCAATATTTCGCCAATGTGGCAATGTTTTGACAGATTGCTGGTACTGTTCGCCCTATGGTTGCTGTATTTCCACTGAATTGTCATTGTTTGGTGATTCAATTGTCAAGTTTTGTTTTGAATTTTGCATTCATTTGTCAAGTTAGAATTGAAATATTTCCATGTTTTATTTTAAGTTTTAGATTTGTTTGTTAAGTTCGTTCATAGACTAAATTGCTCGTGTAATCCCTTATGACTGGATTGCTAGATATTGGTCAATATCGCTCCTCACACTTCAGGAACGAATTGATGAAACGTTTATCCACATCACCTGTTGCTATTGTTGCTTCATATTTTCGTGATGTCAAAATTGACGAATATTGCTGCAAATTGAGCAATTTTAATCGCTTGTGTAAGAACAACCTTTAAAGAAATATCGCTAATTTTAAGTGGTTTTTAAAAGCGATAACACTCTACGAATTTCGAATCTACCAGGCTAGGATTACGCAACTTCGTCCGTTCATTAAAATATAACTTTTCCTTTATCAAATGATCGCTTCGCATGTGGAATCAACTACAAGGATCTATATTTCCTGGCACATAAAGACAAATGAGTTTCAAACGAAATACTCATCGCTATCAGTCGTCCTGCTCTTTTCTATCTAGCACGTGATCCCTTTCCTCCTTATTGATATTACATGTAGGGATTTGACTCCCTTTGTTGGTTTACGTGGTGGCCCATCAGTCAAATAGGGCTCAATTAGCACAGAAAGAAGCGTTTTGTTGCCGTAACTTGCTTAACCTGGTCGCTGAGTGCTGATGAAGTGAATACGGAGTTCTAAAGTGACCCGGAACTAAAATGGATGGGAATATCCATCCGGAGCTGAATCAGTTCTCCAATCTTATTTTTCGAGATCTCATCATGGTTGTTAAAGGAAGATTTGTCTAATACACAAAGTCCTAGAGCCGGACACCTGACCGAAGACGATGAATAACAGTCTCCCTCTCATTAGAATCCCCACAAATACGGCAATGGACTTTTAAGTTAATATCTAGGCTGGCCACGTGTTGATCAGTCACCCGTGTTGACCGCCGTGACTCTCGAGACGTCTACTCGGTTCCTGACTAAGAGTTTGTCTGCTCTGGTCCGCCATATCTTCTGGTTAGTCCCCTTCTCCTGGAGTTCGCATTTGTCAGAAAGTGAGAAGATATGGCCAAATTCCGCGAGAGAACCCTGAAGAGTAGAACCTTGCCCAGCTAATTCGTCTGCCCGCTACTTAAACTTTATCTTGCTGTGGACGGGAACCCAAAGCACGGTTACTTGATCTGCTAAGTAATCTAGCTCCTCTTGGAACTGTTTTACGAATTTAGAAGAGGTGGTATCCGAATCTAAGGCTTTATCTGCGGCTTGGCTGTCAGTGAGGACAACAACATTTTACATTGGCGTAGAGTCTTGCTTCAAAGGCCGACAGTCCTCCCGGATCTCCAGAATCTCCGCCTGAAAAACGATGGCGTAGTCCGGTAGGTGGTAAGGCTGCGAAATTATCTTCAACTCCGCAGTACATCTTTGATTCCCTTTGTACTGAAGGAAAAAAAGAGGGAATATTTTATTGTAGAGAAAAGGTTAATCACCTACATTTACATTTGCATTTCAGGGAAATAACCGATTAAAAATTACTTCCTTATTTTGTTATTTATAAACCAAATAGTTTGATAACTATGTATTTTAAAAACATTAATATATACTAAACATGCCCCGCTATAAGTATTTGTGTTTCCATTTTGGTGAGGGTGAGGGGGAAGCCACTGCATTTTGTCAATTTTGAAAAAAAAACAAAATTTCTTCCCCTAAATCTTTTTTCACGTCTAGAAGACACTAAAACGAACACGAATTTCAATCGTAACCTTGTGAGTCCTTTGAGGTATCACATTGAATTGATTTTGGTGGTTAAGTTGTTTGGATAACATAAGGAGCTAAAAGAGTGACTTAGAGGTGAAACTCAAAAATTATGGATATCAATAGTTTTCGTGTCACTTTGACTTCAAGTTTTTTTTGCTATCTCTGATACTAACATCAATAACTTCTGAACCGTTAATTAGGCTACTAAAAAAGGTTGTTCACCATCGGTGCAAAAGTTTATTAAGAATTTCAAAAAGCGGTTGTCTATTTTTTATGTTCCGATATAGTCGAAATCAAATCGTTTTTAATTCATTTCAGGTTAAAAATTTTGGTTCAACGCCATTTACCAAAAAACTCTGTCAACAGTTTGGGCGCAAATTAATTTTTTTTTGATTTACTACCCGGAACGCGGCTTATGGAGGGTACAATTTGATATCTCATCAGACCTAAAAGATACGTCGGAATTCGTAAAAAAAAACTTAATTAAATTAATTCTAAAATTTTTTGATACACGATTATATTTTAAGCACAAAGAATTAAGCAAAATTAGACCATAAATATTTGTCAACAACCTTAGACGTTGGAGCGTTGAATGCTTAAAAATTCTGAAATTTGTTTTTAGCAACTATATTTAAAGCTTCTAGAAATTAAACCGGATCTGATATGAGTGGTTGAGTGGAAGAGTTGCCTAACCAACAATTACTGCAAAATGAGATATCGGACTCTAAACTTAGACGTAATTTGAAAAATTATTCTCAAAAAGAAATAATTTTTATTTTGTTATATTGTCAAGCAATGTATACTGATATTACGGTGAATAAATAAGTTTTTCATACATATTATATGGTTATTTTTGTCAAACTAAAAAAGCCTAAGCATCAACAAATTCAATGTGGCTTGGACAACTCTTCCACTGAACCGCTCATATGTCCTTTCAAAAAAGTAATACGTCGGAATTCGTGAAAAGGTACTCAACCACTTTACACCCCTTAGTGATAGATTATAGAAAAATCCAGAAAGCAGTTTCTAGGCGCTTACATAAAAAGCCCGGAGAAGTAACATTAATTCGTTATCTCGTCAGACCTAAAAGATATGACAAAATTTGTGATAATGCAAAAAAAACGGTTATGTGAAAAATTTGTTTTGCCACACTTCCATACGCTAATGCGAATATAAATGTTTGCTGAGATTCCTTTCATAATACAACTAGATATACATACCAAGTTTCAACAGCATAGTCCGTTCCTGAGATACAAATAGGAACTGCCTACCTCAGTTGTTACTTTCCCATCAAATATTTTGGCATTGTTTCTAGTGTGCCACTATGGTGGCTAGATCTACTTTAAGTTATCTATCATTAGCGGTTTTCGAGAAATAAAAATTAAAAAGAATTCACATCCCCATTTTTTCTGCCAGAGGGCCTAGCTCCTGTTTTCAAGAACATATCTGAAAGACTTCTCCAGATATAAAAATCTTCAAGCAGTATGGGTGCAACTTTATTATTTTCTCGGTAGAAGTCCGGAATGCGTTTAATGCTGAGATGTGTAGGCTACTATGCAACTGAAAACTTAAAAAATAACGTTCCAAATAGCCTCCTGGCTATTTAGCTGAAGATCTATCGTGTGAATAATAAACACGATTTAAAGTTATTAATAATATCACTGAATTTATTAATTATAATATCACAGGATTTATTAATTAGAATTTATCACAGAATTCATTAATTAGTTAATATTACAGGATTTATTAATTAGTTAATATCACAGGATTTATTAATAAGATAATATCGTAGAATTTATTAACTTTTACTTTTATTTTTCTTTGTCTTACATTGATCACTTCTATTTTTCAACTAAATTTTCTCCCCTTTATGACTTTTTTTTATTGTTTTTACCGGTTGCTTGATTTCTATTTTAATTGAAATCAAACAACCGGCTACTCGATTTTCACGATGTGTGGAGTGTTTGAAACAAGTGTATTGTTTAAAGTCATACACCTCACACACCCCCTTCCTAGAGAAAGGCTACTGGACCTTCTCGATTATTTTTCATCCTGCACCCGTCCGTGACCTGGTTTGGATCATGGATGTGGCAGCTGCATTTTGCGCGAACGCAACGCGTTTGATCGGTTTCGAAGGGAGATAAACCGAAGTTTCGAATGAGGGCTTGAGGCGGTCAATTGAGATATTCTTCTCTCTGCCCTTAATACTGAGGGTGAAAAACTTCTCGTGACGCTTAATAACCCTGTATGGACCTCCATACGGTGGTTGAAGCGATTTCCGAACCAAGTCCTGACGCACAAACACATGATCACAGTCCTTAAGTGAATTAAAGACGAATGTGTTCATGGTTGAGTGTGAAGAAGGTGGTTGAGGTTTCACCGAACGCATGACCTCCCGCAGCCTTTGCACATAGTCACTAGGTGAAATTTGTTGTGTTGTGTCTGAATGTATAAGTTCGTATGGCAAACGCAGATTCTGACCGTAAACTAGTTCAGCCGTTGTGGCATCAGCATCTTCTCTGATGATGGAACGAAGTCCTAAAAGAATGAATGGTAGTTCGCGGGTCCATCCTTCTGAAACTTTGCACATCAAAGAGTCTTTGAGTACTCTATGCCATCGTTCGAGCATACCATTTGCTTTGGGGTTGTATGCAGTCGTTCTGCTACGCTTAAACCCCAAAACCCTGTTTGAGCTTCGAATTGCGCTCCTTGATCAGTCACAATTGCGAGAGGAGTTCCGTAACGTGGAATAAACTCTCTGACCAGCGAGGTAGCAACGGTTGTTGCACGAATGTCCGCAATTGGATATGCTTCTGGCCATCTTGTGAAGCGGTCAATGACGGTAAGACAGTAAGTGAAACCTTCCGAAGTAGGAAGTGGACCAACCAAATCGATATGTATGGTGGTGAATTTTTCTGTTACTGGCTCGAACTTACCGAGAGAGCTTTTCACATGACGTGAAATTTTGACCTTACCACATGCTGTGCATTCTCTGCACCATCTGTGTGAATCCTTGTTGATGGATGGCCAGATGAACTTCCGAGCTAAAAGCCTAGTTGTTGCTTTAGCACCTGGATGAGCCGTACCATGAACCACATCGAAAATCTTCCTACACAACGTCGCAGGTATGTAGGGTCGCAAAGTACTTTGCAAAGCGTCACACCAAAGTTGCTGGGAGGAGTTCTCAATGTTAATAGTAACTGCAGTAACTGCCAACCTCAATTGCCCACGCGGCTGCTTTGCCCTCACAACCGTCAACTGCCGAACAGTCGCAAACAGACATGACAGCTTATTTTTGCCTGAGGCAGTAGTCTAATGCCGGCAGTTACTGCTGACCGCGACGTTCGGCATTATCAGCCAGATTGTACCTTTAAGACAATCACAAAGTTCTAACCTTCTGACATCAACCGTTTAGGAGATATGGTTTTTAGAATATTTGAATTCCTGCTTTCGAGGGTTTTGAAATCATTGCCCCCCCCCCCTCCCACTCCCACATTTGTCAACCACTATCATCCACTACCACTATCATAGTTCTACATAAGTTCCAAGTTACAATCTCGTAGCATAAGTGGTTCCTGAGATCTAGAAACCAAAATGTTTCGTCTAAAACGCTGCTGTGCATAGAAACTACTACCAACTTTCAACATCCTGACATGAACCGTTCAGGAGATATGAAATGGCTACGACACTATCAAAGCTGTATGCAAATTCTAGTTTATTGCCTCCTAGATTTTGAACCCCTCCTGAAATTGAAATATATGAAATCTGAGAGTATTATAAGTTTATTCCATCCCAAAAGTTTGTAGAACCGAGATTGGGATAACAAAAAGTTGTTATTATTTTCTGTTCATTTGGAGCTAGGAGCCCCGAATCCGCTGGTCCATTATAAACGACTGTTCATTTAATGAAAGTCCATTAGTAGTGAGTTCACCTGTAAATTTTTGTTCTATTGGAAGTTTAAATTATGTAGTTATCTTTCCAAAATTGCTGATTCAAAACTTAAAAAATTCTTAAATTATCGAGTTATATGTCTTCCAAGGACTTTTGTACAGCAGTGCTTAGTTTTTCGGATATTTATATGCAGAGTGCGCAATATACTTTTTGGTTTATGCGCATCAGTGAACAAAGTTGATTGTTCAACCTTTTCCTTTTAGTTATCCCAGTCTTGAGTTACTTTTAAGAATTAATTCAATTTTTAAAAATTTTCCTTTTGATCTGCAGTACAAGAACGCAAAAGTTTTCGAAGGTAAATAAAACATTGTTTTCACATCATCCTGCAACTACTTTCCGTTCACCATCTCTTCTATCACAAGACAACTTATTAATTAAAATAGTCCCTTGATTTGCGGTGAAAAAATTCTTTTTCACAAGTTAGTCCACTTTATGTGTATTTTCATCTTATCTGCTTTGAAATTAGCACATGGTCTATAACTAGAACACGACACAATGAAAAGGTATAAAATGAAACTGTGACTTTTCATTTACCATCCAGTCTCGATGGGAGTCCAAGATACCTGTTCTGCTGAAAGAGAAACTACTATACATACAGAAGCAAGAAAATGCCAAAAGAAAATAATTTCCCTTCATCGTCTCGGCGAACGTTTCCTCCTCAACGCACTAATTCCTTTAATCCTTAGCTTATCTCTGAAGGATTTCTGTTCAGAGCCTGAGATATCTCGACGTTGTAGTACTACAGAAACTTCCCTTGTTTATAATTGCGTTCGGCGGAAATGTTTGCAAAAAGATTTTAAACTTTCACTGAGACAATGTTCCAGGATCAAGGGCGACTTTAGAAATTGTGAAGGATAAGTGGATACAATAGTAGCATAATGTATAAAACAAATCTTGAAGAATTTTGAGATTTGAATTGAAACAGAAACGAATTATCCTATTTGGTGAATCTTTGACCACTTTTTCAGATATAATAAAAACCGAACAATTTTCATAAAATTCGGAGTACAGATCAGCTTATAAGGAAGAAATCATATTCATATAGTCACCATAGGTAAATCGTATGATACTCTTGATAATCTAATGAACTTCGATTTAATTAGTAGTCGGGGATAAAGCGGAATAAGTAGTAGGTTGCCCTTTTTTAATGACCCTCGACTGAATACAACTCAAAAAAAGGCAATATCTTTCATTTCCAATTTGTTATCTGGAACTGAATTTACGGCTGCAGAAAGGACTCACACGATTTCCAGCTAATTAATTAATTAAAATTAGTTAATAATTCTCTTTACCTGTAACCAATTATAAGTTAATGTGGATAACATTTCAAATTCTGAAGCTATCGGTTATCACTTTTGTTTATTTATTCACTAATCATCAAACATTGATTACTTACAACACAAAATATAAAATAATGTTACGTGTAAGCCTGGCCACCGCGCAACTCGATCGATTACGAATAGGGACACAGTAACAACCGAATACCTAAGCTTCAAAGTAACCCAATCAAAAGCCTAGTTGAGTAAATAAGGAGAGCGGAACAACACGATTATACCCCACTTCTTATCTATATCGCTCGAATGCGCTCGAACAGCGTACAGGGTCAAATGGAAAGATCTCAAGCTTTCGGGTACCCTCTACACACACCACTAAACGAAGATTCAAGAACAGTCTCGACTACAGGCAACTGGTATAAAAGCAGATAAAGCTTTCAGCGAGGGATATAGTAATTTTTATTACGTCGACTGTGACAGCCAGCGTTGGTAGAGAGCAAAAGTGATCGAGTCAAGCGATATAAATAAGCGGGCAGTGCTGCCATACAGTGCGAATCATTGTGCGAATATAATTCTGTGAATTAAAGTACGGATTAATAAATTATCACTTATTTTTATTTTAACCGAATTGTGTTTTACTTGAAATCCCGGCGAACCCCTAGCTCGCAACAATAATAAACAATAACAATAAACAATAATAATAAAAATATTATTATATAGATACAACTAGTATACTGAGAATGGAATTTTTTCAAGGTAAGAAGCTATTTCTGGTGTGAAACCCCAACACGAAATCCCCGACTGGTGATTAATCGCTGTTCTTGAGGACAGTACAGTTGGAAAACATTCACTGGATAGGCCAGTTTATAAGACTGTGTTGGACTAGGTCCGAAGAAGCTGTTTCGGCATCGAATGGCATAGACTCGTCAGAGGGTGTATCATGCCTACTATCTGAAATACACTCACAGCTGGTGGTATTGCTGAGGATTATTCTGTATAGCGATATAGAAACCAATTTTATTATCTACGAATTAAATACTTAGTGAAATTCTTGCCATTGCATCCTTATACTTAAGGTAGGTGGCACGGAATATCTCCTAATATTTCAATCAATTTGGCGGAATTTTTGGTTGTTCGCTAGGAAATATAGAGCTCAACGCTAAGTGCGCGGCATCGAATACCGCCAGCAGTAATTTTATTTTTTTTCTAATTTTCATGAGAATGGATTTTTTTCAAGATGAGAAGCTAGCATACGAGGCCTGACAATAAAGTTCGCGGACAAGATTTTTTAAAAATCATTTATTAGAATTATTAAAATTTTACACATGACACCCTTCAAAATAATTCCGTTGGAATCTAATGCACTTCCATTCGCCTTTTCCACGCTTCTTGACATTCCAGAAAATGTTCTTCTTGAATTGCCCCCAACGCCTCTGGCGATGACTCTGAGAATGGTGCCCTTTTGAATTTTTCTTTGACTTTAGGAAATAAAAAAAAGAGACAAGGAGCCAGATCTGGTGAGGAGTTAATTTCGCCAGAAATTACCCTGAAAGCAAAGATAGCTCTGAGGACATCTCGTCTATCCTCAAGTAACTCCATAGGTAGGAGCTTAACACGCTCTTAGTAAGGAGGCAGATGCAGTGGATCTTGCCAAGGAAGACCTATAAATGAATCTGGATCTGAAAAAACCGATATATCCAGGAAGCGCTTAAGCGATACAAACCGTTACGTTTGGGTGTTTCTTAGTTCAATAGACAAAGAAAAGAAGGTTGAATTCTTCGGGAACTTCGGAAGGAGGGATCCGAACCCGGTGGACACTCCCCTAGCTACGGCCTTGCGTGTAGTTTGTCCTATATTAAGGACAGTCAATTGGTTTCTACTCGAAATTTAGTGTTCAATTTCATATCTGAAACTTAGCAAATCACCGAAAATAAAATTTACTTTTTTCAAGGACTTTTACATGTAAGGCGAAGGAAGGACTCACTCGATTACATATTTGCATATTTATCCTTTGACTTGGAACCATTGAAAAATAACTATGTACAAAATTACAAACTTCTAGCTTGACGCGTTCAAAAGTTATCGGAAAATATTGTTCAGCACGTGTCTTAAGGATTTTTTGTATGGAAGCTACTGGAAGGAGTAGTAGCATTTCGGTGACTAGTAAACTCGAACTTTGTTTTCACTCAAAACTAATTTGTAAAAAATTCCAAATTCGTGACTGAACGATTCCTTGAGTTAAGCTAGTATTACACTGTTTGACCAAATGGTCAAATTGCAGTAATAAGCAAAGCGAGAAAGTGAATTTGACCGTGCGGATTCTGTGAGATTA
The DNA here is from genome assembly GCA_951812415.1 of Beris morrisii. Taxonomy (NCBI): domain Eukaryota; kingdom Metazoa; phylum Arthropoda; class Insecta; order Diptera; family Stratiomyidae; genus Beris; species Beris morrisii. The sequence goes on along the minus strand of OX638312.1, from coordinate 88,782,374 downwards.
ATTTGAATTCGTGATTTTGCATTGCATATTACTGCAATTTGACCACTTGGTCAAACAGTGTAATACTAGCTTTATAATGAGTTCCAAGAATTGAGTGAAGATATTTTTACAGAATGTTTGTATGACAGTTATACGAAGGACTTGGGATTTTATTCAAAATTATACATTTAACTCTAACTATTGAAAAATCATTACATACAAAATTTCAGTGTCGTAGCTTAAACCGTTCTGAAGTTAGCAGCCAATATTCTTGTATACGTGTTTAAAGGACTTTCTGGATTGCATCTACCAGAAGGAGTAAAGAAATTTTACTGACTAAAGCACTCGAGCTTAATTTTCCTTTAAATGTACTTTGTATAAAATTTGAACTTCGTGGCTTAATGATTTCTTGAGTTATAGTGAGTTCGTAAATTGAGTGAGAATACTTTTAAAGAATTTTGTATGAAAGTTACTCGAAGGACTCATGAGAACTTTCTCATGTTCTTACCTTTTACTAGAACTATTGGAAAACCAACGTATACCAAATTTCAAAGTCATAGCTTAAGGCGTTCCGAAGTTATTGGCCAATATTTTTGAACACTTGTTTTAAGGACTTTTTGTATGGCAGCTACCCTAAGGAGTAAGACTATTTTGACTATTAACGAACTTAGCCTTACAAATTCTCGGAAGAGAAAACTCGGTTCAAGTATCGACCAAGGCTGTTAGCTTTCGTTTTGATCTGGTGCAGGCCTGTTGAAAGCATGTAGTCCAGAAATTGTTCATCCTGCGTAGGACATGAGGAGAACAACGGCATAAAGCAGTCTTCATCTCCAGATCGAGGCCACATTACCAGCGGTAAGTTAAAATCACAGAAGATAAGTAGTTCATCACAAGGACGAATATCACTGCAGATTCTATCCGTAACGTTAAAAACAGATTCATATACTATAGATAGCACACACGGAGGGATGTACGTCGTGATGATATAAAGTTTTTTGTCGCTAAAGGTTAGCTCAACGCGGAGGAACTTGATGGTGTTAGCGTCTTGAGTATCAATTACCTCAGCGGAGAAATTAAGATTTGCTGCACGAAGCTCTCAGCCACCAACCGGAGCGGACCGGACGAAAGATCTGATAATCGCCATCAAACAGATCGGCATCCTTGAAGTTCTTGCAACTGCACGTTTCGGTGATGCAGATCAAAGAGTATGATATAGAGGGGAAGCCTCCATATAAGCTCCTTGGAAAAAACCGTATCGAGTTACGTACATTCTCGCAAAAGAGTAAGCTGGACACTCGAGAAAGAAATGTTCCGTTGTATCGTCGCTCTTGTCGCAAGCAGTGCACATCCCAACTAGCAAACTAACTTCTATAAGGCCTTACCTTGATAAAGCTCTGATAAGGTTTTACCGAACTAATTTGGATCACATTTCCCCATGTTTCAACAGCAACAGCCAGCGCCAACAGTTGGTATAAGGCCTTATCGAAGCTGTTCTTGTTCCGTAAGGAAGTTCACATTGCTTCCAAACGTAGGTTATGACATTCACGGCAAGCAATACTTCGAATGGGAGGCTTCGGTATGGTCTTACCGAAACTTGAAAAAAAAAAAAATAATAATATTCAAAATTTTTTATTTTTGCTTTATTCCAACTGCGAATTTATTTTTCTGTAAATTATTATTATTTGTTTGAAAAATGCGAATTGATTTTATTTACACCTTTCACACTCTCGGATTCGAACCACGGTCCCGTCACACATTAGTCCGCTACGCTACACACTAGGCTAATCTGAAACATTCTCGTAATAAGGTTGAAGCCGAATCACATGATGTTTCTAATTAAATATGTCGAGCGAACATCCATAAAGCCTCCATAAGCCCTTGGTATTTACTTCCATAAGGCCTTATAGAGGTTATTACCGAAGCCATGGCTTCTGTTTATCGAAGTTTAAAGTTCACAACCTGCGCTCAACAGTCTTACCGAAGCCTTATCGAAGGTATAGCCTCTGGAAAATCAAAATACGAAGTTTGTTTGCTAGTTGGGAATGATTCTCAATCTGACCAGGTGTAGGCCACATGAGTTATGCCCCGTGAAGACACCAACCATACTACCACATTTCTTTCTGCTCAATTTGAGAAGAAAAGAAGCGGTTCGTCCACTCAACAAGGTTTCTGGTCTGCCGCATTCCCGGAAGAAGCCGCCATCTCTTAATGTGTGATTTACTCACACACTCAGCAATGGCAACCGAAACACCGAAAACTGGTTCCGGTCTGACCATGGCTGACTCCGATCTAGCCTCAGCTATTTCCCTGGAACCCATATGAGCTTTTTTGTCATTGCCATAGTACAGCAAGATGGAATTAAGGTTTTTTTGGCCGAGTAGCGTGATGCGCGTTGCGACAATGCGGGACGAAATATCTAACAATTGCTGAATGACGCCAGCAGTTTTAAAACAGGACTTTAGCAGTACGAATTACCATTGCGTTGTAACGACTCGTTTTGTAACCGGGGTATGTTCATCGGTTGACAGAATTCTTTACAAACATTTATTTGTTCTAGACTTCACTTTATTATATATTTGGTTGAAACACATTCAAATTCACGGTATAATCTCCTAGCGTTCTGCTCGTCTTCGATGTCAGGTTTTGCTCGCCTTGTCTTGCGTTCACTTGACGTATCTCGAGTCTGCTCGCTTGCCATAGTTCATCGTTATGCGCTCATCTTAGCTCGCTGTATTATGTCTCTACCCGTCTCGTGTTCCATCTCTGCCCGTCGTTCGCTCGCCTCCGCCCGTCTGCTGTGCTCGCCTTGACTTGGTCCTGCGCAACGTGATTCGACTCTGTGGTTCTGTGGGTACGATTCTGCTCGCTTTGCCTTGACTCTCTCTGCTCGGCTCTATCCCTGTCTTCGTCCTCTCTGTATGGCTTTGTCTTCGTCCTTCCCTGTCTTCATCCTTCCCCGTCTTTGTCTCTCTGTGTGGCCTTGGTACTCCCAGTCTTTGTCCTTCCCTGTCTTCATCCTTCCCTGTCTTCGTCTCTCAGTGCCGGGTGTAGTCCAGTGGTAGTGTACTAGGTCTTGAAAACATTGCTACCGGGGTTCAATTCCCACTCAATGCATAATTTATTTATATGAATTTTTCAGTTTCTTTTGGTTTCAGAATATTAATATAAATCGTGAACAGTACGGATTGTTTAATAGGGTCACTTGTAAAGGATTTAAACCTGAGCAAATGAGTTCTGTTTACATTCTTATCAGATTCACAAATACCATCAGAGCTGCCAGACAGTAGTTGATTTGCTATAGGCAATTTTGCTGTTCTGGTAGATCGTATCACAGCCAATAGTACTGCAAAATTATGATCATTAACACCTGCTAGTACACTGCCATACCCGGCCCGGTTCCTGATCTTCCTTTCCATTCCTAAAAACTGATTAAGTTTGGTATCCCCTTTCTTCTTCACAATTTCTTCCAACTCTCCTCTCCTTCGCACCAAGAAACACGGAAAAATATTTGATAGAACAATACCGTGGCCAATTGGGCTCAGTTTGTTCTTGAAAATTAGCCAAAAACAGCCATTAGCCGTAGGCGCCGTGCCGTGGTGCAGTGGGATCACAACGGACCCATATAGCGGTCTATGTGTTAGCTATCTCTGTCAATAGCTACCCACCTAACCTAACCTAACCTGGCTCTGCTGTGTCTGGTTGTCGTAGTTTGGCGGAGTTCGCCGTGGCTTGTCGTAGCTGATTTAGCTCGATTCCTGGCACGACTCTGCTTGCCTCTTTTGACCCTGTCACTGATTGTTATCTCGTGGTGTGCTCTGTGCTTGGCTTTGCTCGTCGTGGCTCGCTGTGCTCTGCTGCAGCTCTGCTCTGGGCTATTCTCTGCTTTGCTGCGTTTGTCTCTGCTTGGCTCTGCTGGGCTATTCTCTGCTGTGGTCTGCACTGCTAGGTTAGTCTCTGCTCTGCTTAGCACTGTTCTGTTCTGCTTGGCTTAGCTCTGCCTGGCTCTGCTCGTTTCGCAGCCGGTACTATTTTCTTGCAAGAAACAGCTCCTTGCGGAAAATCAATGCTGCTGGATTGCTAAATTTCATTGATATTACTGTAAATCTCATCTTCCGACGTACTGGTTGCAGGTGTGATATGAAAAGTATCTACGGCTTTTCAACGGCTTTAAAAGAGCAACGTGGAGTTTTAGAAGTAATACTTTTGGGTCCTGGCGACGCAACTTCTATCCAAATTACTGGAAGAAATGTAGACATTTCGCTTAATAGCAAATCCGATCCTACTTTTAGCTCAAAATTAATTCCTGCAAAAGTTTGGCTTCCCAACTCAACAACTTTTCGAGTTACACTGGAATTCGAAAAATGAATGCACATAAGTATGTATTTTTCAATGAAGATTGAATGGCTGCTATCATATTTATTTCATGCTAATTCCTTTATCTGAGTCCAGACTTCTTTTTTAGAATAGTTTGAAATAAGATTCAACTGATAAGCATTAACCGTTAATTACATTTACAAGTTAGAGCTATCATTCTCGAAACATTCTTCAGTTGTTTAAACATAGCAGCATCCCATAATTTATGCCTTTAAGTCAGAAGTATTGTCATCAATATTTCAATATAGAACTTGACATTTCTGGGGACTCCATCAATTGGCACTTCAAATTTAACTCTTCGAATCTTTCTCGAAAAAGCCATTCAGTCTTGTTACCATATCCTTAGGTAGTGTATACAATAAATTAAGAATTAATTGACAATAAAAGCTTCCAATCACGACCGTTTCAATACTCCTACTCCCGTTCCAATTTCGGCCAGCTTTATTTGGCCTGGTAACTTTTGCTATTAATTTTCGCAATGAATGCTTCACTTTAACCGTAAATAAGTGATTACCCGAAATGACGTCACGTACATATTTCGAAATGGCTCCACCATTAAAACAGCCTCCAGGAACCAAAAAAAAATAGTACTTCGACAATTCGCCACTATGGTCTGCCATGGAAAGATGGAAACGAAGTTATCGACGTTGGAAAAAAGGGAGCTAATAACTGCCCTTTTGCTATCGAATGAATAAAGTTGCCTTTCATGGATCCGAACGGAATGTCACCGCTGCTATTCCACGGATACTTGTACCATCCCTTTGTGTGCCATTTGGACTACCAGCCCGAAGCTAAGCTAATTTTTGAAATATGAAATGAACAAGGCTGGCTTGTATTTGGCAAGGGCTGCGAGTAGCCTGAACACATTGATAAAGTATTCGAAGGGGCGTATGATTTGCATGGGTGTCCTGCTCAGTCGACCGTAAAGCTGCTGCTATTCGACCTTCGAGGTTGTCTGGCCATTACTGACCCGACCCATTCGTTCCAATGCTCTTCAAGTCCCAGCAGAGCTCAGGCAAATCGATTCCATCGGGATTCGGGACCAATTCGTCCACAAGAGGGGATGAAAGTTTCACGGAATCAACGCATGCTCCGCATTAAAGTTACACGAAGCGAAAGATTCTAGATATCTGGACTCTCTTGCTTCATAACACCGAACAGAGCCTTTACTAACAAGACGATGGTTGCAAAATTTAAACGAAAATTTAATAACATTCGTTAAAGCGTCCTGTGTAATGCGATTGAGAAATTAGATTGAAGTTTCACAGATACGTAATACTTGAAAGGTACGTATACGAGTACTGTGAGAAATTTCCAACAGTCGACTCAAAAAGCTACATTTAGAATGTTTGCTACTCGTATGCACCTACTCTGCGATTATCTTTTAGAATGCGATTTAAGTTTATATTTCGGAATAAAGTAGCGCAGATAGAAACGTAAGAATACGTCAAACATAATATGGTTTGGTTAAAAACAAAGTATTTCGACACCATCGAAATATGGTAGAAATTTTGCGTCCTTTTCTACAATTTTGGTTACTTATAACTTCTCCAAACACGCTTGAAGCTATTATCATTCTTGGCAGCCTTGTAATGAGACGAGATCAAGTAACAAGTATCAACATAGATGCCAGTTGGTTCTGCAGTCTGCACTGGCATCGGAGATGACCACTACCTTGTATTACTTTAATCATACATTATAAAAAAATTTGCCACTAGTCTGGGCGAAACTTTATTATTTTTCGGGTCAAAGTTTGGGAGCGGTCAAAGTCGGAGTATATCATCAGTTGTTTCGAGACTATGACGTTTCTTGGATAATCAGAACTAAGGAATGGCAACAATTGTGAAAACATATGCAAACTCTTGCCTCTCGGGGGTTGAATATCCAAAAATTGAGGAAGGGGTTTGTAGGCGATTGTATAAAAAGTCTGTGGAAGTGCAAAGCGATATAATATCTCATCAAACCTAAGAGATATGTTGAAGCTTCAACCAATTCAATTTCTAATCAAAAGAAATGACGTGAAAACGTGTTCAACCCATTTATACCCTCTTAGGGGCAGAAAAAAAAACTGAAAATCGAGTTTTAGGCGATTATTACGCAAGCCCGAGAAAGTGAAAGGTTTGTCGATATCTAATTAGACCTGGGGCATATGACAGAATTCGTGAAAAAGTATACAACCCCTTTACACCCCCTTAGGAATCGAATTTAAAAAAATCCTGAAAACGCTTTCTAGGTATTTATATGAAGAAGCCATAAAATAAAAATGAATTCAATATTTAGGAAGACCTAATAGATATGACGAAAATCGTAAAAATAATATGCATTTCATTTTCACTGACCATTTTTTACGCCCCCCTTTCAAACGCCAATGGATATTTGAAATTTTCTTTGATCTAAATTACTTTTTTAGTTAATTTACATATACATATCATACTTCAACTTTGTAGCATAAGCCGTTCTATATATATAAAAAAAACACCACCCACCCACACCACCCCCGTACCAGCCTACCTCTGTAAAAAATTATATTTTTCCAATATGCTACTACTATAGCTCTATCTAAATACCAAGTTTTAGATTTCTATCATTACAGGTTATCGAGATATAAAAATCGAAACTTTTTCCTTTTCACCCTCCTCCACTCTCACCCTCTACACCGTCACCAACTTTTTTTTCTGCTAGGTTTTTATTAGACCTACTTCTGGTAAAAATGTTAAGCATCTATCTTACAGTGTTCTTGAGATATGAGACGTGATTCTTTAGAAAAAATTTTATCCCCTCCACTTTCATGCTCCACCACCCCCTTAAAAAATTTTACTTTCAGCAAACTGCATTCCTCAACCTTTATATGTAAACCGAATTCTATTTGTCTAGTACAATTGGTTCGTGAGATATCGCAATCTACTAAAAAATTTGTGCCTGATCTATTCTCCTAGTATATGTACAGACGTTTATTAAGTTTTAACTTCGTGACATTAACTGTTTTGGAGATATGGATTTTAGAATGTCTCAAACTCGGCTTTTTTCAGTTTCGGACGTATTATTTTTCCCCCACTCCTTCACCCTTTCACACATATCAGCATTTTTTTGCAAATGGGTCTACGATTGAAGCTCTAGCATAAGCGGTTGCTGAGATCTAGAAACCAAAATTTTCCGTCTATAATGCTTCCTTCACCTCCCCCTTCACACCCCCACCCCTCAAAAGCTATCCACTTAAAGGGATATACCCAGTCTACCCAGGAAAAAAAATTCAACTGAATAGCTCAAAGGGCTTGGGTTCTACGAGCCTTCAAACAATTTTGCGTATACCGGTAGACGTACGGCGTACGGCGGACAGACGGACTGAAATTTTTTTTTGCTTTTTTCGTGTCTACTAGTCTTGAAACGTAAAAAAAAAATTTTGATGGTGGTACATTTTTTTTTTTTAAAAATCGATCACAATACTGTATTATTGAAATAATAAAGTAAAACTGAATTATGAGTGCACAGAGCAACGCTTAGAACGTTCGCTGACAAAAAACTAATATGTCTATTTTATAGCATTTGAAAACGTATTGTTTTAACTGTAAAATGCAAAATAAAACTACCGAATATCTGGGTGTAACATTATTATTTTTCGGGTCAAAATTTGGGAAGCGGACAATGTGGGATTGCGACAGAAGTGCTTACGCTACTGCCGCGTTTGACACATGATCCACATTTTTCAGTCATAGTCCAAGACGCGGTTAAATCCAAAAGGTAATATTGGTTGTTTCGAGACAAGTAAGTTTTCTGGAAAGTTCTTCATACAGACATTGAAATAACATTGAAATTTAGCCTAAGGGTTTTAGTAAGAAAATAAGCCCAAAGAATTACAAATAAAGAAAAAACCTGAAATCGCCTTGCAGACGATTATACAATAAACTCATTGGAGTCATGATCAGTTGCAAGCCAATCGTATGAAACTCTGGATAAAACACTAAAACTTAAAAAAAACTTAATTACTGCAAAATTGTTACTTCCGGCTTAAGCGCGTTCTTGAGTTATAGTAGATTTTGAGACTTGAATATATTTTTGAAAGACCTATGCTGCATCTCCGAAGACTGATTCCATTTGAATTATATTCAGAATTTTCGCTTCAAGAATTGAAAACTTTATGAGTGCAAAATTTTTCAGTTAGGAACATTAGACCAATAATCGTGAATACGTGCTTTAAGCACTCTTGTATGAGAAGTGGCCGAAGGAATGGAAGGATATTGCCCATAATCGAAATTAGCATTACTTTCTTCATTTTACAGGTTTTGACAAAATTTCAACTTCCTAGGTTAACGGGTTCTAAACTATCGTGGAAACGGACGGATGGATGGATAGTAAAAGGATTTGGGGTTTTTAGCAACAACTAAACATAATTTTTTGGTGAATGTTTTCACAGTACATGTTGAAATGAAAAAACAAGTTTTCCGGGTTCAATACTGTTATAATTTATTTTACGTGACGTTTCGGACTCGACTGAGTCCTTTATCAAACTGATCGACAATATCTTTACAAACTGTTTTTATATGAAAGCAGGTAGAAAAAGGTTACAATATTTAAACAAGCGAGTCAATTAAAAACAAAGGGGGAAAATTACGTTAACAAGAGTAGTCATAAAACTATTAAAAAGGAGCGAAGTTAATTAAAAGGGGCATATTTATGAAGTCTAAGCTTAATTAGTTTTTGGGATCGATGATTTTTGATAAATCGTGTTTTTTCCAAAACGTAGAGCAGGTAGCCAAAGTGAAGAGAGGTTGTATCCAGCGTCTCGGTTGAAGTTTTGTGGGTGTTTGGCTATTTCAATCGCTTCCCTTACGATTCTTTGATGGTAGTGTTTTGTCTTGGCCAATATTTTAACGTTGTTAAAATCGATTGAGTGGTTTTCTACCGCTGCATGTTCTGCAATTGCCGATGAGTGGACCTGGTTTTTTTGTGTACAGCGCTGATGTTCACGAATTCTTGTTCTAATGGTGCGTCCTGTTTCTCCTATGTAGACTTTGTTGCAAGACCCGCAAGGAACTTTATAAATACCCTCCATTTCCAATGGGATTTTATCCTTTTGGTTTCCTAGGATGCCTCGGATCGTAGTTGCCGTAGAATAGGTCGTGCGTATGTCGGCTTTCTTTCCCCAACCATCGCACCATTATCACAGCTCAACAAGACTAAAGTAGTGGTAAACCTTTCCACAGCGGCTTTATCGGAAGAACAGGAGACTATTTTAAGCAAAGGTTTCAACTTCGCCATCACACCCAACAAAATCCCAACCGAAGAGATTATACAACAAATTGAACCTGCCATCAGAGGCCACCCTCAGGCAATGCAAATCCGGCACGAAGTCTCCCACATTATAAACCGTGCAACCCTCCCGGTGGCGAACATATCTAAACCTGAACGAAGGGCCCTCAAGGAGCTAAAAGAATTGAAGGACATCTCAATTATGCGGGCTGACAAAGGAAACGCCACAGTAGTTATGGACACGACGCAATATGAAGCTAAACTCCAGAACATTTTACAAACAGGACCATACACCGAAATAAAAAGAGATCCAACTGCTTCCCTCCATCGAAAACTTGTACTATTGATGAAAAAGGACCCCAACTTGACGTCAAAATATTCAAAATTGATCCCGTCTGATCCACATACTCCGAAAATGTACGGCTTACCAAAGATCCATAAACCAGATGCTCCACTTCGCCCTATTGTTAGTTCCATCGGATCAATTACGCAAGGTTTAGCCAAAGCATTCGCGGCTGAGTTGCGCCCGTTCGTTGGAAACACACCCAGGTCCATAAAAAATTCTACACATTTAGTAGAAACATTAAAAAACATTCAAATAAGCCCGGAGGACATACTAGTAAGTTTGGACGTCGAATCCTTGTTTACCAACATACCGATCAAGGACACCATGAATCTCATCAAAACACTCATACCAGATAACAGAGTGGATTTAGTTGATTTTTGCCTAAACAACACCTATTTCTCAGCGTTAGGCAAACTCTACAAACAAACAGAAAAAGCCGCTATGGGGTCCCCGATATCTCCAGTAGCGGCCGAAATTTTCATGGAAGAATTCGAAGAGAATGCGCTCAACTCAGCACCATTAAAACCGAAACTATACCTTCGATATGTTGATGATACCTTCATCATTTGGCAGCATGGAAAAGAGGAACTAGATAAGTTCCTAGACCATCTCAACTCATGCCACAGAAACATCAAATTCACAATAGAGATCGAAAAAGACGGCAAACTCCCCTTCTTGGACGTATTAGTTAAAAAATCTGGCCCTTCTCTTCAGTTCTCTGTTTATAGGAAACCTACTCATACAAACAGGTATCTACATGCATCATCCCACCATCATCCTAAGCAGAAGGAAGGAGTACTTAGAACTCTTATCCACAGAGCACAATGTATTACCAACGGTAACCCACACGCCCTCCGCAACGAAATGGAACATCTACAGAAAACCTTTGCAGCCAACGGATACACGAAGACAACGATCAACAGAGTATGCAAACAAAAACCAAAAGCTATGAAAAACCAGGAAGAGAAAGATAAGAACGACCATACTATTAAACGGTGGGTAACATTACCTTACATAGAAGGTACCACAAATCAAATCGGTAGGGTACTCAAGAAAGCCGACATACGCACGACCTATTCTACGGCAACTACGATCCGAGGCATCCTAGGAAACCAAAAGGATAAAATCCCATTGGAAATGGAGGGTATTTATAAAGTTCCTTGCGGGTCTTGCAACAAAGTCTACATAGGAGAAACAGGACGCACCATTAGAACAAGAATTCGTGAACATCAGCGCTGTACACAAAAAAACCAGGTCCACTCATCGGCAATTGCAGAACATGCAGCGGTAGAAAGCCACTCAATCGATTTTAACAACGTTAAAATATTGGCCAAGACAAAACACTACCTTCAAAGAATCGTAAGGGAAGCGATTGAAATAGCCAAACACCCACAAAACTTCAACCGAGACGCTGGATACAACCTCTCTTCACTTTGGCTACCTGCTCTACGTTTTGGAAAAAACACGATTTATCAAAAATCATCGATCCCAAAAACTAATTAAGCTTAGACTTCATAAATATGCCCCTTTTAATTAACTTCGCTCCTTTTTAATAGTTTTATGACTACTCTTGTTAACGTAATTTTCCCCCTTTGTTTTTAATTGACTCGCTTGTTTAAATATTGTAACCTTTTTCTACCTGCTTTCATATAAAAACAGTTTGTAAAGATATTGTCGATCAGTTTTATAAAGGACTCAGTCGAGTCCGAAACGTCACGCAAAATAAATTATAACAGTATTGAACCCGGAAAACTTGTTTTTTCAACTAAACATAAATTCATATATAAGTTATTTTCGTTCGAAGCTCGGTTTTACAAACTTTTTGGGCTGGATTAAACTTTAATACTCTATGATTTCATCTAAAGTATAAAAAAGTCGTGTCTATCTGGAAAATCGTTTCCAACACGCCACTACTATGGCTCTATCTAAGTACAAAGTTTTAGCTTTCCATGATTATAGGTTCTCGACATATAAAAATCGGAACGTTTTCCTTTTCACCCACAGCGGTTGCTGAGATCTAGAAACCAACATTTTTCCTCTAAAACACTTCCCCCACCTACCCCCTCACACCCTGAATTGATATTTACAAATTTATTTTCTTTTATTTTCTTCCAACTACGAATTTATTTTCCTGTTAATTATTATTATTTGTTTGAAAAATGAGAATTTATTTTATTTACACCTTGCACACTTTTGGATTCAAACCATGGTCCCGTCACTCATTAGTCCGCTACGCTACCAACTAGGCCAATCTGAAACATTCTCGTAATGGAGTTCAAGCCGAATCACTTGATGGTTGCAATTACGTAGATTGCTACTTAAGTTTTGATAGACAAATAAAAACAAATATTTATAATCAAAAATGGCTTTATTGTTTTTCAAAATATTCTCCATGAAGATCAACACACTTCTAAATTTTTTCAACATTTCTTTGCACCAATCGACACGAGCTTTTTTTTGAGCGATTGTCAAATTATGCAGTATCCAACGCGAACAAATCTTTTTGACAGCCAAATGTTCATGCAATATTGAATGCATGCGAGTGGAACTAATACCCAGGAATGCCTCAATCTCACGGTATGTCACATGACGATCTTGCAATATCAGTTCAAGCACAGCATCGATGTTTTCTGGCACAACTCCCGAATTTGGACGACCTTCACAAAATTCGTCCCGTAGCGAAGTGCGACCACGATTGAATTCAGAAAACCAGCAAAACACAGTGGCTCGAGATGGTGCTTCATCACCAAGAAAATCATAGCACGAAAATGTTCACGATTTAACTCCATTTTTCGACCAAGATGAATATGTCTAGTATCTGTAAACAACACAAATAGCACTCGTATGATAACACGTTCTGAGTACGTTCACCACTAAAAATGTCAAACTTTACGACGACAATGTCAGATTTGACGTATTCACATCAGTGTTGCCATATCTCAAAACTTAAGTAGCAACCTATGTAGACATGTCTAGCGAAGCTCGCTTGCAAACCTCCATAAAGCCGTTGGTATTTACTTCCATAAGGCCTTAAAGAAGCTATTACCGAAGCTATGGCTTCTGAAATGTTGTTACGCCGTAATTGTGATCGTCATCCTGAAAAGAAGAGAAGTGTTCAGTAAATAAAAGTGTATGATGTTTTTAGAGAAAGATAGGCCAACTTACCAACTACTTCATCGCGTGCTCCTTGTGAAAGCACCTCTGCGCACGTATTGGCCTTCAGTCTCACCTAAAAAGGTACCAGCACAAAGGAGGGAATTAGTCAATTAAGTACTCAGTCGTACAGAAAAACGTGAATTTGTTAGTTATGGTTAGTTATGTTAAGATGAAGAATATACATAATTGAATTAGAGTTACATTAGTTAGTTATAGTTAGGTAATAGGAATAGGAATAGGAAAAATGAATTAGTATGATTTAGTAAGATTAGGGTTAGACTTGAACCACAATTGGAAATTAACACACAACACGCAACATCGAATCACGAATCACATCACTGAGGACCAATCACATCACTAGGAACAGATCACATCACTGAGAACCAATCACATCACTTAGGACAGATCACATCACTGAGGACCAATCACATCACAGAAAACGTAAGCAAGAACATCCCAAATTTCAAACATGGCGGACTTTAACTGCGAGAATTGCAAGTCGATAAGACAGATCCGCGAGGTTTGGGTCCATGCTAAAAAGTCGGGTGGAGAAGATAAAGTGGACCCCGAATCAATTGAGAGTAAAAGCTAACGAAGTAAGAGAAAGTTATTAGATTTGAGTGAATGACCTGGAGAAAGCAGTAGTTGACCCAGGAAAACGGGGATTTACCGATTGAAAAAGTTGATCCGAGGTTTCGCGGGAAGTACGACACCCGAAAACGGTCTCTTTTGGTGGTATATTAGCGAGAGTGCGGACGAAAAAGTATAACGTAGAACAGAGAAGAATTGTCGCGAAGTGAATTCGAGATTAAATATTGAATTGAAGAAAAGCTGAAGTGCGAACTCGGAAGATCACAAGTCGGTGACTTCCTAGGATATATACAAGAGGAAGGAATTATACGAGACAAAGGATAAATACACGATCAACGTTGACAACGGCTTGTGTGGAGGTGAAAAACGATCGTCGGGGAGACATCGACTCCGCACCAGAGGCGCCCTAGAATTAAGCGTAGGAGTCAGGTAGTTAGGGTACTAATTGTTTGCAAGGTAAAATTAAATCTTATTAAATTAACAATTGAAACAAAAGTTCGAATCGTTTGGTATTATTAAGTGTTTTCATCAAGTTTGTGACGTGTTACAGCTCGCCTTCCGTTGTTTTATTGCAATTACGCGCGTGCGAAACTTTTCTCCGGACTTGTGATCCGGACGGCGAAAAGTCCAGAACGGGGCCTTTAAAAAGGGATCACTGGCGCCCACGACCCTTCTCTGGGTTGGCCGGACAAGGCCCGTTGGCCCCCTTTTGTGCTGGGGTTATAAAACGGTTCTCCACGGGGAAAAACCGTAATAATGTTCAGCCTCCGCTCGAAAGTCCTACGGAAGCTTTATCGAAACTAAAAATCCACAACCTACACTCAAAAGCCTTACCAAAACCTTACGTTATAGCCTCCGGAAAATCAAAATCCGAAATTTGTTTGCTAGTTGGGATAGTAAAGCTTTAAAATTTCAATCTGGTGAATTCTGTTATAAGGCTAAAAAATGTTTCATCTTTGAAACAAACAGTCGTATTTAGTTCCCTAAAACTCTAAAAACAGAAGTATTCTAAAGTTCAGTTTATCGTGTCATGTCTCGTAGAACGTGACTTGCTTTCCGTATTCTACATAAACTAATCCTTGCCTTACGGCATTCGCCATAAAAAGTAACTTAACTACTGAATCCTTACAAATCACGTTCCATCCTATATGGCAATTATACCTACCTCCATTTTAACCCATAAACTAGATAAAGTTGCTCATCGTCAGGATAAGTCAGGATAAGCAAATGTTGGATTATTTATATATTTTTTTATAGGTTCTTTGTACCCTGTTCAGAAACATGCCGGCAATGTCAAGGACGAAACACTCCTTAATTAAAGTCCGCAATTTACCAATACAGGATTCCTATCAGCTCGTTAAGAACCCTGCAGTTACGTTGTTAATTTTTTTTCCTCATTGATAGAGTTGTTTTGCAAGGTTGTGCCTATATGAAGAAGTACATCCTGAAAATGAAATCATCTACCTTACTTATCATCTAGGGTACGATATTCAAAGCTTTCCAATTATTGAGATTTTTGGGAATTTTTGCCGGAAGGGAAAAATTAACAAAATTCCTTTTTTATGTTCTAGGGAACATCAAAGGGATCAACTCAATGATTTTTGGGTTTACGGATTCGGATCCGAATTCATGTGAACGGAAGGAGTTGGAAGTTAAAAGGTACAATGATATGGTGTGCGTGTACGGAATATGTTAGACTGAACGAGATCTACATCCAACCAAATAAGGTTATAGTTTTGGGAGAGTGGAATCTAAGAAGGCGGATTGTTAACAATGTTAAGCTCGTAAAAAAGTTTTTCTGACGAAAGTAAGGGCTGATCAGAGATATCCTTAGGGTCCATTCATATAGCTGGCATGGATAACTTCTTCTTCAGAGATTTTATAGCCATGATGCCGATTGCCTTGTATGGAGAAGCAGATTTTCGGGACTTTGTTGTGATAGAACATCGTTGTTTAGTGTTTTCCGGGATGCTTTGTAAGCGTTTTGTTATTGGCAGTGAATGATATTGAGATGGTTATAAGTGGAAAAATTGTGTCTTCGAGTTGTAGTTACATTAGATTTCTGTAGTATTAAATCAAAATGAAGAGAATTTTAGGCACATTAAGTTCAAAAGATTTCATACTAGTCATAAAACGGGTTAAATTACAGAAATGTTCATATTGAAAGTGTAGTCGAGGAGAATGTACATCTACCAAGAAATGTGTAACCCGAAGAAGCGTTTATCTTGGTGGTTTACATTTACATTTACTTCATTAGTTTTTTAAATAATAAAGTATTGTAATAGAAATTTCCAAAAAATATGCTACCGTAAAATTTTGTATTTTAATTTCGGGATAGTACAAGCAAAGTCCTTCTGTCCACCAAAGAACGTCGTAAACCGATTTGTCGTCCCATAACCTTAAGGCCCTAGATATATTTATCCTATTTCCGCAACAGGTAGACTGAATGGTCTCATATCAGAGGTTTACCTTTTGAAGATTCTTGTGTGTATCAGGACTTGGAGGTAGGAGTAGGCCGGTTTAAATGAACAAATTTGGTTACCATAGTTCGGAAAAGCCCCTAGGCTAAGAGGCTGAATCTTGTATAGAGATATCATAGTGAAACGTTGTGTATTGAAGTCTAGTTGGTTCAATGGATACTGTAGTGGTGACGAAACAATATGTCTGCAGAGAGTACTTATTGCTAGAAGTAATATATTGTAAATTATTTCATTGGAAACACTTATAGGAGGATGTTAAAATGTTGGACTTAAAGAAATAGATATGGGAGTAAAGTTAAATTAAATTAAAACTACAGTCACGATCGGTTGCAAGCCAATCGTATGATAATCTAGATGAAATAATTGACCTCGATTTATATTGCAGTTGGGGATAGAAAAGAATGAGGCTGGCCACATACTGAAAGAGCAAAAACAGTTTTAGTCAAAAACGTTTTTGACTTGCAGCCGATCGTGACTGCAGTATGTTTATACTCCAGATGAAATCATACAGAGTATTATAAGTTTAATCAGCATAGAACCCAGCCTTGGACGAAAAAAAGTTATATATTATTTTTTGTTTACTTGTGGCCAAAAACGTCAAATCCGCTTGACGTCCGTCCGTCCGTCTGTCCGTGAACACAATAACTCAAGAACGCCTTCACCTAGGATCTTGAAATTTTGAATCTGGATGTTTGGTTGAATTTGTAAGGCTAAGTTCGTTAACGGGCAAAATCGTCCTACTCCTTCGGGTAGCTGCCATACAAAATGTCCTTAAAACACGTGTTCAAGAATATTGGTCGATAACTTCAGAAGGGTTTAAGCTACGACTTTGAAATTTTGTATGTGTTATTTTTCCAATAGTTGGACCTAAATATATGATTATAAAGAAAATCATATTAGTTCTTCGTGCAGCTGCCATACAAATACCCTGTCAAAACATCTTCACTTAATTTACGGAACTTAATATAACTCAAGTAATCTTTTAGCTATGAATTGGAAATTTTGTACACATTAGTTTTGAGTAAAAACAAAGTTCAGGTTTACTAATCAGCAAAATCCGTTTACTCTTTCTGGTAGCTGTCATACAAAATGTCCTTAAGACACGTGTTCAACAATATTTTTCGATCACTTTTGAACGTTTCAAGCTACGAATTTGAAATTTTGTACACGTTCATTTTTAAATGGTTCTAAGGAAAAGGATAAATATGTAAGAAATCGAGTGAGTCCTTTCTGCACCTCACATGTGAAAGTCCTTCAAAAAGGAAATTTTTTTTCGATGATTTACCCAGTTCAAGATATGAAATTAAACACTGAATATTGTCTTTTAGTTTTGAGTAGCAATCTAATGGCAGTCGTTAATAAAGGACATACAACATGCACACACGTGATTCTACTTTATCCCCAACTACAATATAAATCGGAGTTAAGTATTCATCTAGAGTATTATACGATTGGCTTGCTTTTTTTAATTTTTATTAAAGTTATTACCTTTTATAAAATTTGTTCTTCGTATTTGTTATTTTAGAAGGCGGAAATGCATATTAATTTATTTTGTTTAATAAAAACCGAAATAAACATAATAATACTGTTAAACATTAAATATATTAATTATTTAGTAACAAATGAAGGCAATATATATTATTTGAAATAGGTTTCGGTTAATATGATACAGTTTACCACATTTACCATCCAGTGTATACAACATTAACCGTCAAGTCTTCTAGATGTCATTATGGGCATAGTGATATATTTTTCAAAATAAGTTCTCAATAAATTTGAAAAATAGTCTAAATTAAATGGAAAATTACAGCAAACTAATTAATTAGTATTTGTGGCTAATAATGCTTGATTTTTTCATGAAACTTTACGAGCAATAGACGAAAAACAAATAGGTATACCACATTACCCGAAGTTACTCTAACGTTCACTAACTAATTTCACAGCGGAATGAGCGCAGTGAGAGGTAAGCGAAATTTCACTCGATCTAGATACTAGGCTTTGTATAGAACTATGATAACCCATTTGTAACCCCACCACCCCTCTTAAACAAAATAGCCGGGACGCTATTTGGAACGTTTTTTATACTCTAGATGAAATCACATAGAGTATTATAAGTTTAATCCAGCCCAAAAGTTTGTAACGCATAGAACCAAGCCTCGGACGAAAAAAAGTTATATATTATTTTTTGTTTATTTGTGCCCAAAAACCTCAAATCCGCCTGACGTCCGTCCGTCCGTCCGTCCGTCCGTCCGTCCGTCCGTCCGTCCGTCCGTCCGTCCGTCCGTCCGTCCGTCTGTCCGTTAGCACGATAACTCAAGAACGCCTTCACCTAGGATCTTGAAATTTTGAATCTGGATGTTTGGTTGAATTTGTAAGGCTAAGTTCGTTAACGGGCAAAATCGTCCTACTCCTTCGGGTAGCTGCCATACAAAATGTCCTTAAAACACGTGTTCAAGAATATTGGTCGATAACTTCAGAAGGGTTTAAGCTACGAGATTGAACTTTTGTATGTATTATTTTTCCAATAGTTGGAGCTAAATATATGATTATGAAGAAAATTCTTTCAGTCCTTCGTGTAGCTGCCATACAAATATCCTGTCAAAATGTATTCACTTAATTTACAAAACTCACAATAACTCAAGTAATCTTTTAGCTGCGAATTCGGAATTTTGTACAAGTTAGTTTTGAGTGAAAAGGAAGTCGGAGTTTACTAATCAGCGAAATCCTTTTACTCCTTCTAGTAGCTGCCATACAAAATGTCCTTAAAACACTTCTTCAAGAATATTGGTCGATAACTTCAGAAGGGTTTAAGCTACGTCATTCAAATTTTGTATGTGTTATTTTTCCGATAGTTGGAGCTAAATATATGATTATGAAAGAAATCCTGTTAGTCCTTCGTGTAGCCGCCATACAAATATCCTGTCAAAATGTATTCAATTAATTTACGAAACTCACTATAACTCAAGTAATCTTTTAGCTACGAATTCGGAATTTTGTACAAATTAGTTTTGAGTGAAAAGGAAGTTCGAGTTTACTAATCAGCGAAATCCTTTTACTCCTTCTGGTAGCTGCCATACAAAATGTCCTTAAGACACGTGTTCAACAATATTTGTCGATAACTTTTGAACGCTTCAAGCTACGAATTTGAAATAGTTCCAAGGAAAAGGATAAATATGTAAGAAATCGAGTGAGTCCTTCCTGCACCTCCCATGTGAAAGTCCTTCAAAAAGGACATTTTTTTTCGATGAATTACTCAGTTAAAGATGTGAAATTAAACAATGAATATTGTCATTTAGTTTTGAGTAGCAATCTAATGGCAGTCCTTAATAAAGGACATACAACATGCACACACGTAATTATACTTTATCCCCAACTACAATATAAATCGGAATTCAGTATTCATCTAGAGTATTATACGATTGGCTTGCAGCCGATCGTGACTGCAGTATGTTTTTGTTGTCAGTTGCATAGTAACCTACACCGGATCTCAACATTAAATACGTTTCGGTCTTCTATCTAAAAATTATCAAGTTGCGCCCAAACTGTTGGTAGATTTTAAACTTTCAAAATCAGAATTTTTCTTCCTTCACCTACACCCGCACCGCCAACATTTCTTTCACTGCTGAAGGACTACTAATCCTAACTTCTCTGAAATTTTTAATTAATTTTTTATAAAAATTTCCTATCACCTCTCTTCCGTGCTCCACCTTCATTCTCAAAAATTTTACATTCAGTTGACTACACTTGTAATCCTACTATATAAAGGGAGTTTTTTTAGGTGCATGAGAACTATCGATATCGATAACTGTGGTTTGACAGCTGAGAATGTCAAACTGTGTTGACATTTCTGTTTAGTAAGGTTCGGCAAGTCATCGTGAATCGTTTAACTCCAGAACAACGCTCCCAAATTGTGGAAATTTACTTTGAACAAAATAAATCTGTTCCCGAAGTTCATAGAGCACTTCGTCCATTTTACGGTCAACATAATCGGCCTAGTGAGCAAGCAATTCGTGCAGTTATTGATCGTTTTCGCACTAATTTTACTCTTCTCGATTCAAAACCATCAACAAGGCAAAGAAATGTGCGGTTTACACGCTGGCGGCATCATCGGTCCTTATTTCTTTCGAAATGAGGAAGGAGCTGCCGTTACAGTGAATGGCCAGCGCTATCGAGCCATGCTGACTGAATTTTTGTTTCCAAAAATTAATCAGCTAAACATGGCCGACATTTGGTTCCAACGAGACGGCGCAACTTGCCATACAGCGCGCTTAACAATCGATTTATTGCAAAATCAATTTGGTGATTTCCAGAAGTGGTTCTGTTAACTGGCCCCTCGTTCGTGCGATTTAACGCCTCTGGATTGGGCTATATTAAGTCATGCGTTTATACCGACAAACCAGCAACTCTTGAAGCATTGGAAGCCAATATTCAAGCCACCATTGACGCCATACGGCCAGATTTATTGGAAAAAGTAGTCAAAAATTGGACTGATCGAATGGACCGTGTAATTTAAAAAATAAATGCCATGAAATTATCTACCAGAATATAATAAAAAAATTTTATTCCAACAATATTTCTGTCTTGTATTATAATTTGAAGTTCTCAGGCACCTAAAAAAACATCAATTCATTATCTTTCTGGTACAATTGGTTCGGAAGATATTGTAACCCAATGTTTTTTAATCCCCTCACTTCCAAACCCCACCTGTTGCCCACCGCTGCAAATATCCAGCACCACGTCATCACTTAGAACCGCTGTTCACAGCTGCTAGAACGACATCGCGAAAAAAGGGGCCGCTGTAATATCCGGCAACAGCACATCATTTTTTCACTGAGATCTAACCAAACTAAAAAAAAAAAAAAATTTTGTTTAAAAATTAAATTGTTTGTTTAAAAATTAAATTTCTATATAAGTAATTTACATTCGTTGTGAATCTAAAAGGCAGACAAGTAAGTCAAAACGTAAAATGTATTTTTAAGGAATTAATATTGTATATTAATAGGATTTTTGAGCCACGCGAAATAAATAAAAACAAAATTGGATTAATATAAATCGAAACCGTGCGCTTCAAAATTTGCCTGCCACCATAACAACCCCTGTCGTTAACACCCACCACCCAATTTTCAAATCTTAGTCCTTTTCTTGGTCCCGTATTTAAATTAAGACAGCCAGACAGTATCAACCTTCTTACTTACACCGTTCAGGAGGTAGGGATTTTAGAATGAATTTCTATCCCTGCTTTCGAGCGTTTCGTCGGCATTGTTTTTCCCCCGCTTCCACGCCGTTTTTTTGCAAATGGCTCCACTTTCATAGTTCTAAGCAAGTTCCAACCGCCTAGCATAAGCGGTTTCTGAGATCGAGAAACCAAAGTATTTCGTGTAAAACACTCCTCCGCCTCCCTCCTCACACTCCCATTTCCAAAGTTACCGCTCGTAGTGTTAACCCAATCCACCCTTCAAAGAGGTACATGCCTTCAAATGCTTTTGGACGGCTCTATGACGGATGGATGGACATTTTTATACTCTAGATGAAATCATATAGAGTATTATAAGTTTAACCCAGCCCAAAAGTTTGTAACGCATAGAACCAAGCCTCGGACGAAAAAAAGCCTTACATTATTTTTTGTTTATTTGTGGCCAAAAACCTCAAATCCGCTTGACGTCCGTCCGTCCGTCCGTCCGTCTGTCCGTGAACACGATAACTCAAGAACGCCTTCACCTAGGATCTTGAAATTTTGAATCTGGATGTTTGGTTGAATTTGTAAGGCTAAGTTCGTTAACGGGCAAAATTGTCCTACTCCTTCGGGTAGCTGCCATACAAAATGTCCTTAAAACACGTGTTCAAGAATATTGGTATATAACTTCAGAAGGGTTTAAGCTACGACTTTGAAATTTTGTATGTGTTATTTTTCCAAGAGTTGGAGCTAAATATGTGATTATGAAGAAAATCCTGATAGTCCTTCGTGTAGCTGTCATACAAATATCCTGTCAAAATGTATTCACTTAATTTACGAAACTCACTATAACTCAAGTAATCTTTTAGCTATGAATTGGAAATTTTGTACACATTAGTTTTAAGTAAAAACCAAGTTCGAGTTTACTAATCAGCGAAATCCTTTTACTCCTTCTGGTAGCTGATATACAAAATGTCCTTAAGACACGTGTTCAACAATATTTTTCGATAACTTTCGAACGCTTCAAGCTACGAATTTGAAATTTTGTACACGTTCATTTTTAAATGGTTCCAAGGAAAGGTATAAATATGTAAGAAATCGAGTGAGTCCTTCCTGCACCTCCCATGTGAAAGTCCTTCAAAAAGGAAATTTTTTTCGATGACTTATCCAGTTGAAGATATGAAATTAAACACTGAATATTATCTTTTAGTTTTGAGTAGCAATCTAATGGGAGTCCTTAATAAAGGACATACAACATGCACACACGTAATTCTATTTTATCCCTAACTACAATATAAATCGGAGTTCAGTATTCATCTAGAGTATTATACGATTGGCTTGTTTATTACTTATTTGGGTTTTTGACATTTAAATTCAATTTTGTTTGTATCTTTTTGGTGAGTACGGGTATGAGGAGAGGTAGGGAAAGCGTGGGTTTTTCTATTTTAATTTTGACTTTTACTTCAACGAGCTTTTATGTAAAAACTGATTTCACGGTTCAGGTTTTTGACATTAAACCCCCAAAGGATCGGATATACATTTTCGCAAACACGACATGACTTGGAGTTGATGGGATATCGTATTGGGTTTTAAAGTGCAAAATTTGCTTACAGTATGGGCACAACTTTTCTTTTTGTAGAAGTTTGAACGCTTTTAATGCTTAAACGATAACCATTCTAATGAATAAATTAACCTTTTAAATTAATCCTTTTAAGGTGAATTGTTCGAAATAAGCCGTGCTATAATTCAACTTTTACTGCGTTCTAAACCATGACCCAAAATCGCAAATGTTGCTTTTGAGTTGTCAGTATCATTTGCAGTATAGTCGCATATCGCGACACGAAATTCGACATGTTCCAGGCTATACAAAAATATGTTGTTTACGCTTCGGCGGAATAACGTACACTGTAATTTCAAGCCTAATGTTGAAGCTTCACGGTTAAGCTCTAGTATTACCCGAGGAAAAAAGGCAAAGATAACACCATTTGTCGGAAAACAGCGAGAAACTATTTAAGCTACCAATATTTTACATTGGTTGTACGATTACTACTACTACTTCAAAATAAAAAAGTTAAGTTGTACCTATTGTCCGTTTCCTATTAAAGTTTCTTCACATTTTAGAAACATCTGTACATAATTTATTTTATCAAACTGATGTAGGTATTTAAAATATAAATTTGTTGAACCTTGTAAAGTTCAGCGAAGGTTAAAGTCAATTATTGGAAAATTATTTTGTTTTCGTTTGTGTGAATTTCTAGTTCGCTATAAAGCGAATGAGAATGGAAAATAAAAAGCATTATTTTAACGAACAAAGTGAAAACACCGGGACCTAAATAAAACTCCAACCAGCTTACTTTTCTCCTGCAAACTGGAAAATTGTGGCTATTAAGGAAAGAGGGCGAAAAACGTAAAGCTGAAATAGCAGTTCACCAGTTTCTGTATATTCTGAATTTCGGAATAACAAGAAACAATAGTAGGGAGTGAGTTACATAAAAAAATATGTTCTATTTATGCCCTTCCCACTGATTGTGTGTGTGTGTTTTTTTTTGTTTTCAATTCTCAAAGGTGTAACTACGAGTAGGCTCGAATTGCGTATGGGTCTAATGTTCTCTTTAATAATGAAGAAATGCAGAGCCAAGTTCATTTCTTTTGCCTTTGATTTGCTGTTCATGTGCTGCCTTAACTAAACTTGGGGTACTTTCTTTACCATTATTTTTGCAGCAGTGTTTCTAGAGGAATAACGACAGCCATATTATACAACTGCAAAAGAATTATACTGAAATTTAATGTATATTATAAATAATGTACGTTTCGATCGAATGACAGCATGTACAGTCCATACAAAGAAATCTGCCAACAGCCTGGGCGCAACTTTATTATTTTTCGTTTAAGATTGATGCGGTGTAGGTTACTATGTGACTGAAAACATAAAAAAATGGGTAGAATTAGGTCGCGATAGAATACTTACGCTGCTGCCACATATAAAATATGAAATCCATAATTAGGTCATACTCCGGGACGCAGTCTAAGTAGTAGTATAATACTACGGAGTTATTACGTGATTAGGAGGTTTTTCGTGATTTGGTTTTGGGACAGTACATGAAATCGGAAATGCGCTTGTAGGCGATTATATAAATAGTCTGTGGAAGTGAAAACCAATCTAATATCTCATCAATCCTAAGAATATCTTGAATATCTAAAAATCCTGAAATCAACTTTTTTACGATTATATAGGAAGCCGTAAGAATTAAAAATGAATTCAATGGCTCATTAGAACTAAGAAATATGTGGGAATTTGTGAAAATATATGCAACCCCCTTGAACCCACTTTGGGGTTGAATATCAAAAAATCCTGAAATGAGTTTTTAGATATACAGTGGATGCCGCTTATTGTAATCAGTTTGGGACCGGCCATAAGCAATAACCTTAACCGGATGATAACAATAGCCGAAGGGGAAAATTTTTCTCATTAATTTTCCTACGCTTGAATATAGATTGCTCGAAGCATCTAATATTATTTTTTTTATTCATTAAGTGTTATTTACAACTCTAGCTTCAATGTTTCACAAAGTTACAGAGAATATGAAATACTGTTTCCTCTTCCTCCTCATTCAGGCAGTTTCTACAGAAAGTCGTTTGAAAAGTATCACCGTCTTTTAGCATGCCCGATTATAAGACAGTGTCTGGTCAGGACACTTACTGTGGTACTGATTCTCTCCATTTTTAGCAAATTCAGCCTTATACAGCTTTTTAGATCCAGCTTGAAGTCAATAACTATAGTGTCTGTTAGCTCAGCGCGCCACTTCTATTAAACTGTCTCGAAAACTTACTCGAAGTTGAGCTCATTCTGTTGAACGAGATCAACATCAATAGTTTTCAGAAGCTACGAAAAGACTGAAATTTCTCATAGTAATCTATGATATGTATCGCCTTGTGTTTACATAAATGTTAAACCAAGAGCAATCATCTTTAATTTTGATTTTGTTTATATTTTGTCTTTTTGATCACATTCACATGAAGAAAACATACTGCAGTCACGATCGGCTGCAAGCCAATCGTATAATACTCTAGATGAATACTGAACTCCGATTTATATTGTAGTTTGGGATAAAGTAGAATTACGTGTGTGTATGTTGTATGTCCTTTATTAAGGACTGCTATTAGATTGCTACTCAAAACTAAAAGACAATATTCATTGTTTAATTTCATATCTTGAACTGGGTAAGTCATCGAAAAAAATGTCCTTTTTGAAGGACTTTCACATGGAAGGTGCAGGAAGGACTCACTCGATTTCTTACATATTTATCCTTTTCCTTGGAACCATTTAAAAATGAACGTGTACAAAATTTCAAATTCGTACCTTGAAGCGTTCAAAAGTTATCGAAAAATATTGTTGAACACGTGTCTTATGGAGATTTTGTATGGCAGCTACCAGAAGGAGTAAAAGGATTTTGCTGACTAGTAAACTCGAACCTTGTTTTCACTCAAAACTAATTTGTACAAAATTTCCAATTCATAGCTAAAAGATTACTTAAGTTACAGTGAGTTCCGTAAATTAAGTGAAGACTTTTTGACAGGATATTTGTATGGAAGGTACACGAAGGACTAATAGGATTTTCTTGATAATCATATGCTTAGCTCCAACTATTGAAAAATTAACACATACAAAATTTCAAAGACGTAGCTTAAACCCTTCTTAAGTTATCGGCAATATTCTTGAACACGTGTTTTAAGGACATTTTGTATGGCAGCTACCCGAAGAAGTAGGACGATCTTGCCCGTTAACGAACTTAGCCTTACAAATTCAACCAAACATCCAGATTCAAAATTTCAAGACCCTAGGTGAAGGCGTTCTTGAGTTATCGTGTTCACGGACAGACGGACGGACGGACGGACGGACG
Source organism: Beris morrisii (assembly GCA_951812415.1). Lineage (NCBI taxonomy): Eukaryota > Metazoa > Arthropoda > Insecta > Diptera > Stratiomyidae > Beris > Beris morrisii. Next base: position 88,756,127 of record OX638312.1, on the reverse strand, counting down.
GACGGACGTCAGGCGAATTTGAGGTTTTTGGCTACAAATAAACAAAAAATAATATATAACTTTTTTTCGTCCGAGGCTTGGTTCTATGCGTTACAAACTTTTGGGCTGGATTAAACTTATAATACTCTATATGATTTCATCTAGACTATAAATATTGTTGAACACGTGTCTTAAGGACATTTTGTATGGCAGCTATCAGAAGGAGTAAAAGCATTTCGCTGATTAGTAAACCCGAACTTCGTTTTTACTCAAAACTAATTTGTACAAAATTTCCAATTCGTAGCTAAAAGATTACTTGAGTTATAGTAAGTTCCGCAAATTAAGTGAAGACGTTTTGACAGGATATTTGTATGGCAGCTACACGAAGGACTAATAGGATTTTCTTCATAATCATACGTTTAGATCCAACTATTGGTAAAATAACACATACAAAATTTCAAAGTCGTAGCTTAAACCCTTCTGAAGTTATCGACCAATATTCTTGAAGACGTGTTTTAAGGACATTTTGTATGGCAGCTACCCGAAGGAGTAGAAGAATTTTGCTGACTAGTAAAGCCGAACTTCCTTTTCACTCAAAACTAATTTGTACAAAATTCCAAATTCGTAGCTAAAAGATTACTTGAGTTATAGTGAGTTTCGTAAATTAAGTGAATACATTTTGACAGGATATTTGTATGGCATCTACACGAAGGACTAAAAGGATTTTCTTCATAATCATATATTTAGCTCCAACTATTGGAAAAATAACACATACAAAATTTCATTTACAAATTCAAGCAAACATCCAGGTTCAAAATTTCATGATCCTAGGTGAAGGCGTTCTTGAGTTATCGTGCTAACGGACAGACGGACGGACGGACGAACGGACGGACGGACGGACAGACGGACGGACGGTCGGACGGACGGACGGACGGACGTCAAGCGGATTTGAGGTTTTTGGCCACAAATAAACAAAAAATAATATATAACTTTTTTTCATCCGAGGCTTGGTTCTATGCGTTACAAACTTTTGGGCTGGATTAAACTTATAATACTCTATATGATTTCATCTAGAGTATAAAAAGAGGAGCGATTAAGAATACAGTCACAAAACTTGTAATGTTGTATGGAAATCTGGCCTGAATGATAACATAAAGCGAATTTTTATTCCAATAAGCGATGAATTTCGTTTGTAGAAAATGGAACTAACTTGTTTTGATAACAAAATGCGGCTTATAACATTATCCGCGATTATTATAAGCGGCATCTACTGTATATAAAGAAAGCCCGAGGAAGTGAATACCAATCCGATGAAAGACCTGGGGATATGGTAGAATTCGTGAAAAAGTTTACAACCCCCATTGCACCCCCTTAGGGGTCGAATTTAAAAAAATCCTGAAAAACTTTCTAGGTATTTATATGAAGAATCCGTACAATAAAAATGAATTCAATATTTGGAAAGACCTAATAGATATGACAAAAATCGTGAAAATATATGCATTCCATTTTCACTGATCATTCTTTTTGCCCCCCTTCCAAACTCCAATGGATATTTGAATTTTTTTCAATCTAAATTACTTTCCCAGTTAACTTACATATGCATACCGAGTTTCAATTTTCTAGCATAAGCCGTTCTATAGTTAGAGAAAACACCCTCCACCCCCGTACCATACAAAATTATATTTTTCAACATGGTACTACTATAGTTCTATTGAAATACCAAGTTTCAGATTTATATCATTATAGGTTCTCGAGATATAAAAATCGGAACTTTTCCTTCTTTACCATTCGTCACCCTCACCCTCTACACCATCAGCCATTACATTTTTTTCTTTGCTAGGGGTCTATCGGGCCTACTTCTGGTAAAAAATCTAAGCATCTACCATACACTGTTCTTGAGATATGAGACGCGATTTTTTAGAAAAATTCTTATCCCCTCCACTTCCATATTCCACCGCCCCGTTAAAAAATTTTACTTTCAGCAAACTTTATTTGTCAACCTTAATACAAGAACCGAATTTTATTTTTTTAATGCAACTGGTTCGTGAGATATCGTAATCTAAATTTTTTGACCCCCACCTCCGTACACCCCTGCCCCCTCCCAAAAATTTGATTCCGATCTATTCTCCTAGTATACCCTCAGATGTTCATTAATTTTTAATTTTGTTACATTAACCGATTAGGAGATATGGATTTTAGAAAGTCTCGATCTCAGCTTTCGAGCGTTTCGGACGCATTATTATTACTCCCACTTCCACACCCCTTCACCCATATCGGCTATATTTTTGCAAATAGGTCCACTATCGATGCTCTATATAAATTCCAGTCAGTTTCAGTCTCCTAGCATAAGCGGTTACTGAGATCTTGAAACCAAAATTTTTCGTCTAAAACTCTCCTCCCACCTGCCCCCTCACACCCCCACCTACCCCCTCACACCCCCACCTACCCCCTCACACCCCCACCTACCCCCTCACACCCCCACCACTCAAAATGTGGCCACTTGAAGGAGTCTGCTCAGTCTACCTAATTCAACTTAATAGCTCAAAGAGTTTGAGAGCTATAAGCTTTCAAACGTTTTGCGTACGGCGGACGGCGTACGGCGTACGGCGGACGGCATACGGCGTACGGTAGAAGGCGCACAGACGGACTGACATTTTTTTTTGCTTTTTTGATGTCTATTAGTCATGAAACGTGGAAAAAAAATTTTCAAGGTAACACATTTTTTTTTTAAAAATCGATAACAATACTTTCTTATTAAAATAATAAATTAATAACAAAAACAGCAACATTCATGGTTTTTCAATGTAAATTTTAATCACTACTCTGATCTGGATAAATGCGCAAAACAACACACCTATTGTATGATTGTACTATCGTTACTGTAGTTGGTTTTGGATCCCTGAAACTGGTGACAAAATTTTAACTTCCTAGATTAACGTGCTCTTGAGCTATCGTGCAGACGAATAGAGAGCAAGCGGATTTGTTGTTTTTGGCACCAAATGATCAAAATATGTATAACCTTTTCCGTCCATGGCTCGGCTCTATGCGTTACAAACTTTTCGGGATGGATTTAACTAATAATAAATTGTTATTGCATCTAGATCATTAAAATAATGGCTGACTACTACTAATCTACGGAACGACTTCATGGCAGCCTTAATATAAAATCAATCACAACTAAAATGTCACTAAATTATCCTGTCGGGATGTGGATCGTTGACAACCCTCTGGTTGAACAGCTCAGTTGCAGTTAGTGCAGCATCCCTTAGATTAATGTATTAGGCCAGTAGTTTGATATTTTGTTTAATATAATCATGTAAGGGTTTTCACCAATTTTATCTTAAATAGTAATTTTTTTATAATAATTAAAGCTCTGTAATAGCTATAAGTGAAGATCATAGTTGGGAGGGCCACCCGATCACTTTAATGTTTAAAATCTATATTATTGAATCCATTATATTTAAGGTTGAATAAATTTAAATTTTGCTTTCTATTTCCGATAACAAAAAAATAACGTCCAAGAAAAACAAAATTGAACACCATTTCTCGCACTCCATTAACTTGCCTAAGGGTTAATTGCTTTTCCTACCGAAAAATTCAGATTTTTAAAGGAATAATGAAAGTTAGACATTTCACTAATTAGGTAGAAGCTTCTTTTTGTTGATTTTTAAAATAACAGAACAATAAGAGTTTTTAAGGCAAAGTACGTATGGTGTAAGATTGAGAAAAGTAAAACGATTTCGTTTTTTAATTGAGTGGAAATTCTTTTAATGAAAGGACCGTTAATATTACTGGAAAGAAATTAGAAATACTAAGAAGAAGATACTCAGTATTTTCTAAAACCCCTCCAGTATTTTATTACGTTGCTTCTTTAAACTGGGCACAATTTCATTATTTTTCAATCGACTTAGAGTACAGGACACGCGTTTTTCATCGCTGCTATGTAAATACTCGTAATGTCCAATTTCTATAAATGTCCTTACGTTGGATTTGGTTCCGAGACGAATATCTTGGTTTACTATTTCTATATTCTAGATGACATAGAGTACAGTTTGATCCAGCCAGAAAAGTTTGTAATGAATTGAGCCGAACATCGGATGAAAACAATTTTTGTATTATTTTATGCTCAGTTGGGGGCTAGAACCTCAAATCCGTTTGTTGTCCGTCTGAACGTTTATTTCTCTGTCCATCGGTCTATCTGACCGTCCGTTAGCGCGATAACTCAAGAACGCGTTTACCTAGGAAGTTGAAATTTTGTTACAAGCTGTAAAATGAAAAAGTAAGGCTAACTTCGTTAGTGGGCGATATCCTTGCCGTACGGTACCTACCATACAAGAGTCCTTCAAACACATATTCGTGGGTATTGACTGTTGTTGTTTGATGAGACGGAAGACACGCAGCATAGCAGCGCATCTTGAGCACTCAGACATGGATTGAGTTTTTCGTCCTCCTCACGAATTTCAAGAGCTCAGGTAGAGAACGAGAATTGAGTTCTTCCATCCTCGTAACATCAACGCCGTATACGTGCATTCTCGCAAAAGAGTAAGCTGGACACTCGAGAAGGAAATGTTCCGTTGTGTCGTCGCTATCGTCGCAAGCAGTGCACATGGGGTCATCAATGATTCACAATCTGACCAGGTGTAGGCCATACGAGTTATGCCCTGTGAGGACACCAATCATACTACCACATTCTTTTCTGTTCAATTTGAGAAGCAAAGAAGCGGTCCACTTGGTCCCTCAACAAGGTTTCTGGTCTGCCGCATTCCCGGAAGAAGCGGCCATCTCTCAATGTGTGACTTACTCACCAACTCAGCAATGGCAGCCCTAATAGAGGCAACACAGACACCAAAAACTGGTTCTGGTCCGAACATGGCTGACTCCGATCCATCCTTTGCTAATGAATCAGCTATTTCATTGCCATTTACACTCTGGTGGCCTGTAGAGCGGCCTGACTGTCGCTGCAAATGCAGATCATCCTGCTTCTCCATCTTCCCTCTGTAATCCATTCCACTGCCTTAAGGATCGTACGTACTTCAGCTTGAAATACCAAAGAATGTTTTCCTAGGGTAGTACATTCCATTTTCCTAGGGTAGTACATTCCAGCTCCCGACCAGTGTGGCCACAAGTGCTACGAAGGTAGCAAAATGCTACTATTGACAATTTTTTGCTACTATGTTACTACATGTCTAAATTTGCTACCCTGGTCAAATTAGCCGTTATAAAACTTGTGCACGCCAAAAATATGATACTTTGACTATCAAATGAGTCGTCCAGTTGCAAAACCAGCCATATTTGTTTCAGAAACTTGTGGCAAAATGGCAAAATCTGATTATGCAGCAAAATAGGCAAAATATCCTTATTCTTTTTTTTTAAAAAAAAATATGCTTTGTTGGCTTGCAAAAGCTTTGATATTATCCTTATTAAATGAATAAGATATTATAGTTTTAAGTCTAGATATGGCTGGTTTTGCACCCGAAATGCAAATATGACAGGTTTCGCAACTCTAGCGGTATTGCTTTGCAATGTTTCTCTTCCATTCTTTCGGTTGAGGTTTTTTTTCTTGAACTTTGTAGTTTCTTGAATTCCTTGTTGTTCCTCGACCTGACGATCTATTCCTTGTTGTTCTTCGAGCTGATGTTCTATTTCTTGTTGTTCGTTGACCTGATTATCACTAAAAACTGTTCATCTGTTTCTAAAATAATAAATTCAACATTTTCTTCCTCCATTTTCACAACCTTAAAACACAAACGAAACACGAAAAAAAATCAAATCAATGATTGTGCAAGGTTATATCAACTATCAGCTGTTCGATTTTATAAGACTCAGGGATACTACCATTACCAAACTATAACAACCCAAACTAGTGACGTCATCATTGTGTTAAGTAAAAATATGGCTGGTTTTGCAACTGATAATATAGGTCAGCTTTTGAAACCAAACTCAAAGAAATATGGCTGCTTTTGCACCTTACCTTCAAACCTAATTTTTAAAGATTTAGGAATGGTTTCTAAGCTCAATTTAGTTTTAAAATTGTAGCATGAGACGAGACGAATCCAGGGATACCGAAACCTTAAAATCAAAAAAATAGACGTATGGCTGGTTTGGCAACTGGACGACTCAAATGTAAAATTCATGCACGCCTCTGGTCTTGCATTCGAATTGATCGCGTACCATCGATAGCTGTCTAATATTATTGTACTGAGAAATATAGTATAGTATAGTGGAAGCGCATACCGCATACATAATCGCAATCGAATTAAGCATCTTTTTCGAATCTAACACTCGTTCGAGCGAAGGGCAAAATGTGCATTTTGTGTGAATTTTGATTTTCCTAAATAAATGTTCACACTTTAAAATATTATTTTTTCTTTAAACATTTTAAATTTGTAGTGGATATACAGTGTTATGAGTAACAGATAAGCATGTAATGACGTAACTAGTTCTATTTAATTAAAAGAAGTATTAGAAAATATTTTTGCTATCCAAGCTAAAAATAGCTACCCTGAAAAATATCAAAACAGTCACACTGTTCCCGACCCGTCTTCAGCCATTGAGCCGTTCGTATAGAATATATCAGTAAATCCAGTGCGGGCTGGCTCGGTATCTCTACCTGATATATCCTTTTGATCATACAGGTCGAAGTCATAGCATCTGAAGGCATATCGAAGATGGAGTTCCCAAACAACCTTCCAGCCATTTCTCCATGACCCGTGCAATGCTCTTTTCTCCACAGGCCTAATCTCATTAGGCTGTGTGTAGCTCTCATTGCTTCTGCCTGAACAACAATGTCAAGCGGTGTCAGATTGAGTAGTATATCGAGTGCCACACCCGGTGTGGTACGCAAGCCACCTTTTACACTAATGCAAACTGTCCTCTGTAGTTTAGTGAGACTAGCTCTAATGTATGGACATTCGGACTTAGTCCACCAAACCACTGATGCATAAATAAAGATGGGTCTTATAACGGCCGTATATAGCCAATATACCATCGAAGGCCTAATACCCCATGCTCTTCCAAAAGTTCTCCGGCACTACCACAATGTTACTAGCACACGGTTTGCCTTTGTATTTACATGTTCATTCCAGAGAAGCTTGCTATCCAGGATAATTCCAAGATACTTAACTTTCTCCGAGAGCTGAATAGTTTCACCCTTCAGCATTGGTAACACTAAGCCTTCAGTCTTTCTTTTCCTAGTAAACAAACTAGAGCGGTTTTGCTAGGACTCACAGAAAGTCCGTGTCTTCCGCACCAGCCATGGATAACCTATAGAACTCTCTGCATTTTGTCGCATACATCCCTGAGCTATAGCCCGACAGCGTAAGCTTGTACGTGAATATTCAGATCCTGCAGTTCGAGAAGCAGAGAATCGGTGAGCGTACTCCACAACAATGGCAAAAGGACCCCGCCTTGAGCACAGCCCTTACTAACCTCCGTTGTAACATATTGTTCATCCCCTGTCTCCGCGAATAGCATTCTCTGTATGAACATGGAGTGAATCCACTTAACTAAAATGTCATCCACCCCAGTCGGTCCAGACTCTTCAGAACAAACTATGTTATGCTGATTGGCCTAAAACTTTGTGGGTACTGACTGAATGCTTTAAGTTAAGGAGAGCATACCAAGAGGGCTTTACAGTGTAAATTGCATGTCCTATTTCCTCAGCACTTGCCTTCGGCGCACCTGGTACCAAGTTCGAATCTGCTTGGCGACAAGTAATTTTTGAGAATGGAATTGGATGCCGGACTACCAGTTCACTCAGCTGTAAATGAGTACCTAAATTAAAAATCGGGGTAATAATCACGGACGAGCGTGTGGCTGACCATCTCACCTCCTAGTGTTCCGTTGGTCTAGTAATGAAGTAACTCTAGCATTACTTCAAGGCCTAGGCCCAATTTGGGCTGTTGTGCCATTGATGATGAAGATTTCCTCAGAAACCACTTATCCAATTTGAATGAAATTTTGGACAACTCTTCCTTACTGTAAAAGAAGCAAATGGAGTGGAGCAGAATTTTAATATTTTTGCAAAGATTGAATATATAGCATATCTAATTTTGACGAACAGAAAGCTTCAAGTCAGTCTCATATACATTATTAAATAATAACAATTTTAAATTTCCCTCCACTCTCTGATCGGATGAGTGGTTTCCGAGAAATTGGGTCACACGTAAAATAAACAAATTTTCAGGAGAGCAAAAAAATTAAAAATACTTTCTTTTTACAGGTATAATGCTGCTGCTTCAAGTTTTCGCTTTACAAATGCATTGGTTTTGTGAAAACTTTTGTCTGCGTATCTTTTTTGATTCTTGGCGTTTTCTTTCTACAAAATTTGAAACTTTGTGGTGTTTTTTTGTTGCACTTTTCACCTGAATTTTCCAACTCCACAGGTATATTTATGGCACTGTATTACGTTTTACGCAGAATTGAATTAAAATAAGAATATGAAAAAGAAAAAGAAGTTTGTTTACCTTAAAAACGGTATGCTCTCCTTAAGAAATTATAATTTTGCACATTTGAATTGTGTAATGTTTGAAGCTAAATTCTGATTATAGCCTATAAAAGTCTTTGAAAATGTTTGCATGCTACAGAATCTATTACAACTCAAGAACGCATTAAAGTTAACATTTTACAGTGATTCGCTTTAAGTCAAATGCAAGACTGAGTTCATTAATTAGTAACATCCGTCCACTCCTTCGCGTGGCTGTCATATAAAAGTATTTAAAACACGTGTTGACCAATATAATCACTTAGCTAGTACTTTGAAATGATGTATAGGTACGTTGATTTTATAATAGTCGCAGTGAAAAATATGAATATGAACAAATTCCCTTTAGTCCTTCTAGAAGAGGTCATATAGAAAACCTGTAAAAATCTCGCAACTTCATTGACGGAACTCACTATAAATCAAGAAATTCTTTAGCCACAAAGTAAAAATTTTGTAAAAATTAGTTCGGAAAGAAAATGTGAAGTGTTCAAAAATATTGGCCCATAACTTCAGAACGTTACAAGGTAGAAATTTGAACTTTCTTCAAATCCTAAATATTTCAATTGCGGTACCCAACACCGCATCTCATCATTAAACACGTTTCGGACTTCTACCCATAAAATAATAAAGTTGCGCCCAGACTGTTGGCAGATTTTTTATATAATAGTCTACAAACCGATTTTAGTATTTTCTGATATCCAACCCCCGAGGTAGTGTAAAGGAGTTGCTCACATTTTCACAAATTCCTACATATTTCTTAGATCTGATAAGATATCGAATTTATTTCTTCCTGCAAAACCGAAACGGGTTATAAGGTGGTTGCATAGTAACCTACACCACATCTCAGCATTAAACGCTTTCCGGACTTCTACCCAAAAAATAATTAAGTTGCGTACAGACTGCTGTCAGATTTTTTGAGGTTGTCAGTCAGTCGCATAGTTACTTGCACTGCATTTCAGCTTAAACGCGTTTCGAACTTCTACCCTAAAATAGTAAAGTTGCGTCCAGACTGTGACTAGATATTTTATTAGAGCTTACATTCAAAGCAAAAAACTGGGCGCAACATTATTATTTTTTGGGTAGAAGTCCGGAACGCGCTTAAAGCTGAGAAGCGGTATAGGTTACTATTCAACTGACAACCTAAAAAATAACGTTCCAAATAGCAAGAAAAATTGCTTTGATGGCTCGACATTTCTAAAAGTTTTAACGTAATTCGTGAAAATGTAGGAAAAAAACCCTGTTCACGGAAATTTTTTTTACTCCATCTTTGTACGCAAATGCAAATCTAAACTTTTTTTTGCTTTAATCACTCTAGTAGGCATAAACCGTTTCTAAGATATTAAAAACCCCAGCCCCGTACCTTGCTACCCCTATCAACAAGTTTTTCTAGGGTGTATATGTAGTGGTTCTAGTCTTCACGGTTTTCGAGAATTAAAAATCAAAATGTTTTCCTTTCCACCCCCTTTCAACATCACCCCCAACACCCACACCTTCAAAATTTTCCCTGGTAAGGGTCTTCTGGCGCCAACTCCTGTAAAATTTCCAACATCATATCTAATACTGTTTTTGAGATATAATTTAATTTTAAATTAATTTTTTTAAAAATTGCTTATCACTTTCGTCCTCCACCTCCCTCCGCAAAAACTTACATTCAGTAGACTCCACTTGTAAGTCTATATACATACAACCAAATTTTATCTTCCTGGAACAATTGAGTTGGAAGATATTATAATTCAAAAATGTTTAAAAGCACCCCCACACCTCACCACCCTCCTTAAAAACATTAGCCCTTATCTAATCTCGAAGTATCCCTTAAGACAAACACAAAGTTTCAACCTTCTGGCATGAATCGTTCAGAAGATATGGATTTTAGAATGTTTCAATCCCATCTTTCAAGCGTTTTGGACGCACTGTTTTTTCCCGCCACTCTCCAACACCTCAACCTATAGACTATTTTTTTTACAAATGTGTCCACTATCATAGTACTAGATAAGTTCCAACTTTCAGCCTCCTAGCAAAGCGGTTCTTGAGATCTAAAAACCAAAATTTTTCATCTAAAACGCTCCTCCTTCATCCCCCTCATCACCCTCATACCCACACTCCCCAAAAGATATCTCTCGTAGGGGTTCACCCGTTCTACCCACCATAAAAATTTCAACTTAATATCTCAAGGGGTTTGTCAGCTACGTGCCATCAAACGGTTTTGCGGACGGCAGACGGCGTTTAATAGTCTTAAAACGTGAAAATACAAAATTTTAGGGTAGCGAATTTTTTTGAAATTTCAGGTCGATAACAATGCTTTATTATTAAAAAATAATAAAGTAATATTACTTTACTGATAGACCTATACGTAGGTTACTACTTAAGTTTTGAGATATGGCAACACTGATGTGAATACGTGAAATCCGACATTGTCGTCGTAAAGTTTGACATTTTTAGTGGTGAACGTACTCAGAACGTGTTGTCATACGAGTGCTATTTTTGTTGTTTACAGATACTTGAAATATTCATCTTGGCCGAAAAATGGAATTAAATCGTGAACATTTTCGTGCGATGATTTTCTATGACTTTCAACGTGAATTAAACCAACAGCAGTGTGCCGATCAACTCGCTTTGACTTTTGGTGATGAAGCACGATCTCGAGCCACCGTGTTTCGCTGGTTTTCTGAATTCAATCGTGGTCGCACTTCGCTACAGGACGAATTTCGTGAAGGTCGTCCAAAATCGGCAGTTGTGGCAGAAAACAACGATGCTGTGCGTGAACTGAAATTGCAAGATCGTCATGTGACATACCGTGAGATTGAGGCATCCCTGGGTATTAGTTTCACTTGCATACATTCAATATTGCATGAACATTTGGCTGTCAAAATGATTTGTTCGCGTTGGATACTGCATAATTTGACAATCGCTCAAAAAAAAAGCTCGTGTCGATTGGTGCAAAGAAATGTTGAAAAAATTCAAAACTGTGTTGATCTTCATGGAGAATATTTTGAAAAACAATAAAGCCATTTTTGATTATAAATATTTGTTTTTATTTGTCTATATCAAAACTTAAGTAGCAACATACGTACAAAATCTGTAGATATTATTGAATGTAATTTAAAGACAAATTACTTTGAACTTATGTATAATATCAAACGTTGATATGTGAATGTACAAAAACGAATATTACAAAATCTATAATAACTCCATGCATAACACCAACATAATTTGAGTTCGAAATAAACCGAAAGGACTATGTAAATATGACACTTATTCGGAAAGCTGAATACGTTTGTTGATGTAATTAGGAGTTGTGTTCGAAAACAAATCCCAGCACACACCATTCACGTATGCCTTAAAGGTAGGCAGGGCTTGATTATTTAATTAGGAGTATGAATCCAATAACAGCAACATGATGGAATTAATTTCACGTTATGTTACTGAGATTGACATATTTATTGGACCATATGAAGTACACCAGTATGATAATGACACAGATTGACCGCATACGAGTTCGTGTCACTTTGAAGTGGATATGAAACATACAGATCACACAAAAATTTAATTAATTTGATAAAAGGGTCTCGCATGGTTCAATGATAAATCTGCGAGCATGGGCATATTAAACATCTATCAAACAATAAATGAGTTTAAATTAGCAGAATTAAATTATATACCGGTTCATTTCAAATGATGTACCGATTCATTTCACTTCAGAAGAATACACTATTTCAATTTTACCCACCTGTTTACGTCAAGTGCTTGCAAATAAATCTGATATACATTTTTCTACTTATCAAATTTAGCACGACCTTGAACAATGTCGTTGAAACCGTCAACACTGGATAGGTATGAGCTGATTAAGAACGTTGATCATTTCTTTTCGTCCTGGTTAAGTTTTTCGGTTTTTTGTTGCAGTTGTTCGCGATATGAATTCACTCGATATTATTAAGTTACATGCACTATGCAACTCTGATTCACTTACGCTGAGAGAAATAATTTGTTGGCAAGATATTGCTTCAATAAAATTTTCATTGCCGCAATCGAAGTTCATTTACGCTAATAAGAATTAGTTTGGATCAATAGATTTTCGGTTGTACAAAAAATATTCGTTTAAGGGAATGAACACGTAATACGTGCAATAGAACCATTCTGTTAAGACAATCAACTTATGTTGTTTGCGCGATTCTGTTGAAAGAACTGAACAGAAAAATGTCTAGCAACTCAATTTTGATTGCCGCAATATAATGTTGGTTGTAGCAATAGAATATTGTTCATCGCAAACGATTTTCGGCATCATTCTGCTGTGGTAACCGAATGTGTGTTCCGCCAACCGAATGTATGTTGCGGTAACTTAGTTAATCCACACTAAGTTAAGTTGCACATAGGGAAATGGCGCAGTAGTTAAGCGCGCCAATCCAAAAACTTTCAACACGGGTTCGATTCCCAGCTATAGCCATGGGTTTTATTAAGTCAATAAGTAAGAAATAATATTTGAAGTAGGAAAATAGCGTCTTAGAAGAGTTCTCTACCTCCTCCTAGGTAACAAAAAAGAATTCAGTGTAGGATTTAACACAAACAACTCAATTTTTTTTAGAATCTACCAACAACCTGCGCATTTGTGGCAATCAAAATTTTAAGAGATTCTGGTTGGCTAGACAAACAATTCAGTAGTCCGAAATATATTTAATACCAATAAACAAAAATTCGGTTCGGTCAACCCAGAATTTCGGTTCCAGCAATGGGATAGAAACTTTTCCTGCAACCGTTGTAATTCGTTTGGCATATATTTCTATTGCAGCAAGAAATCTGTTCTCTCAGTGTATTACAAGAAATAAACTTCTTTGGGCGAAACGAGGTTTTAAATATTACCGATAGGTTGAAAGCCAATCGGAGGTGAAATTCTGAACTGAGTACTCAAAATAGGGAGAGCGCTGGTAGTTTGCCCTTTTAAAAGTTGGTTGGTACTCGAAAGAGAAATACAAAATCTTCCATTTGAAGGTGAATCACCGAAAGTGAAATTTTCTTTTGTCAACGACTTTCATATAGCGGCTGCGTGAAGAACTCAGTCCATGTCGAGCATATTGATCGCTTTACATTTAATCATTTAACAAATATGCCAACAGTTTGGGTAAAACCTGATTATTTTTTGAGTCATAGTCCGGGACATGGTAAAAAATCTGCCAACAGTCCGGGCGCAACTTTATTATTTTATGGGTAGAAGTCCGAAACGTATTTAATGCTTAGATGCGGTGTAGGTTACCATGCGACTGACAACCTATAAACGAACGTTCCAAATAGCCTCCTGGTTATTCCTTAGGTTGTCAGTCGCATGGTAACCTACACCGCATCTAAGCATTAAACACATTTCGAACTTCTACCCATAAAATAATAAAGTTGCGCCCAGACTGTTGGCCGATTTTTACTTTATTATTTTTTAATAATAAAGTATTTTTATTTATTAACGTATTTTTTTTATACTCTAGATGAAATCATATAGAGTATTATAAGTTTAATCCAGCCCAAAAGTTTGTAACGCATAGAACCAAGCCTCGGACGAAAAAAAGTTATATATTATTTTTTGTTTATTTGTGGCCAAAAACCTCAAATCCGCCTGACGTCCGTCCGTCCGTCCGTCCGTCCGCCCGTCCGTCCGTCCGTCCGTCCGTCCGTCCGTCCGTCCGTCCGTCCGTCCGTCCGTCCGTCCGTCCGTCCGTCCGTCCGTCTGTCCGTTAGCACGATAACTCAAGAACGCCTTCCCCTAGGACCTTGAAATTTTGAATCTGGATGTTTGGTTGAATTTGTAAGGCTGAGTTCGTTAACGGGTAAAATCGTCCTACTCCTTCGGGTAGCTGCCATACAAAATGTCCTTAAAACACGTGTTCAAGAATATCGGTCAATAACTTCAGAAGGGTTTAAGCTACGACATTGAAATTTTGTATGTGTTGCTTTTCCAATAGTTGGAACTAAATATATGATTATGAAGAAAATCCTGTTAGTCCTTCGTGTAGCTGTCATACAAATATCCTGTCAAAATGTATTCACTTAATTTACGAAACTCACTATAACTCAAGTAATCTTTTAGCTACGAATTTGGAATTTCGTACAAGTTAGTTTTGAGTGAAAAGGAAGTTTGAGTTTACTAATCAGCAAAATCCTTTTACTCCTTCTGGTAGCTGCCATACAAAATGTCCTTAAAACACGTGTTCAAGAATATTAGTCGATAACTTCAGAAGGGTTTAAGCTACGACTTTGAAATTTTGTATGTGTTATTTTTCCAATAGTTGGATCTAAGTATATGATTATGAAGAAAATCCTGTTAATCCTTCGTGTAGCTGCCATACAAATATCCTGCCAAAATGAATTCACTTAATTTACGAAACTCACTATAACTCAAGTAATCTTTTAGCTACGAATTTGGAATTTCGTACAAGTTAGTTTTGAGTGAAAAGGAAGTTCGAGTTTACGAATCAGCGAAATCCTTTTACTCCTTCTGGTAGCTGCCATACAACATATCCTTAAAACACGTGTTCAACAATATTTTCCGATAACTTTTGAACGCTTAATGCTACGAATTTGAAATTTTGTACTCGTTAATTTTTGAATGGTTCCAAGGAAAAGGATAAATATGTAAGAAATCGAGTGAGTCCTTCCTGCACCTCCCATGTGAAAGTCCTTTAAAAAGGACATTTTTTTTCGATGACTTACCCAGTTCAAGGTATGAAGTTAAACACTGAATATTGTCTTTTAGTTTTGAGTAACAATCTAATAGCAGTCCTTAATAAAGGACATACAACATGCACACACGTAATTCTACTTTATCCCCAACTACAATATAAATCGGAGTTCAGTATTCATCTAGAGTATTATACGATTGGCTTGCAGCCGATCGTGACTGCAGTATGTTTATCAATAGAATATTCCCTACAAGTAAAAGTGAATTTGGTCTTATTAAACCTAAAAAAAATTCGGAATTCGTCAAAACTTGAACAATGTCTTACTCCCCAGGGGGTTTAATATCAAAAAATACTTAAATCGGTTTATTCCCCGACTATATTCAAAATATTTAAAAGTGAAAGTGAATTCTATATGTCATTAGACCTAAGAAATATATTGGAATTCGTAAAATAGAATGATACATAACCGCCTTACACCCCCTTAGGAGTTAGATATCGAAAAATTTGAATAAATGTTTCTAGGCGCTTATGTTAAGAGGCTGCAGTAGTAAAATTGATTTCATACCACGAGAAGTCTAAAAGATTTAACGAAATTCGTGAAAATGTGAGAAAAAAACCTTTTTCGGACATTTTTTTACTCCATCTTTGTACACAAATGAAAATCGATTTTTTTTTAGTTTTAATTACTCTACTAGCAAATCTACATATACGTATTAAGTTTCAACTTTCTATCATAAGTCGTTTCTGAGATATAAAAAACCACTCCTCGCCCCTGTACCGTGCTACCATTGTCAAAAATTTTATATTTCTAGGGTGTCTCTATAGTAGTTCTATATAGTCGTAAATTTTTAGTGTTATATTTATTACAGTTTTCGAGAAATAAAAATCAAAATGTTTTCCCTCCAGCCCCCTTCCACCATCACCCCCAACACCCACACCCTCATCATTTTTTTCTCTACTAAGAGTCTACTGACTCCAACTGCTGTAAAATTTTTAAGTTCATATCTGGCACGGTTGTCGAAATATAAAAATTGCATTATTTGAAAAATTGCTACCCTCCCACTTTCGTGCTCCAGCTCCCCCTCAAAAAATTTACGTTCAGTAGACTCAACTTGTGATCCCATATACAGAAACCAAATTTTATCCTCCTGGTGTAATTGGTTCGGAAGATATTGTAATTCAAAGATTTTCACCCGCCACCCTCACACCCTATCACCCCCTTAAAAATTTTAGCCGTAGTATCAATCTTGAAGTATCCCTAAAGACAACCACAAAGTTTCAACCTTCTGACATCAATCGTTCAGGAGATATGGATTTTACAATGCTCCAATACCGGCTTCCAAGCGTTTCAAACTCATTGTTTTCTCCCCCACTCCCACACCCCTTCACTTATATCGATCATTTTTTTCCAAATGGGTCCACTATAATAGTTTTACATAAGTTCCAAGTTTCAGCCTCCTAGCATAAGTAGTTCCTGAGATCTAGAAACCCAAATTTTCCACATAAAATGCTCCCCCCTCATACCCCCTCACACCCCTACCCCCTTAAAAGATACCATCCGTAGGGGTTCACCGAATCTACCCACCATAAAAACTGTAACTTAATATCTCAACGGGTTAGGAAGCTACGCGCCTTCAAACGATTTTGCGTGCGGCGTACGGCGTACAGACGGACATTTTTTTTTTTTACTTTTTTAGTGTTTACTAGTAATAAAACGTGTAAATACAATATTTCAGGGTAGCAAATCTTTTTGAAATTTCAGCTCGATCACAATACTTTATCATTAAAAAATAATAAAGTAAAATCGAAATATAACATCAGTTGTTTCGAGACAAGAAGCTATTTTGCAAAGATAATTTTGTCACTAGAACTTCCAACTTTCATCCCCGAAGAAATAAACCTCAAAAAAAAAATAAAAACATTGTAATTTTGTCTCTGGATGTTTGATCAAATTTGTAAGGTTAAGTTTGTTAATGGACGAAATCATCCTACTCCTTAGGGTAGATGCCATACAAAAAGTCCTTAAAATACGTGTTCAAGAATATTGGCCAATAACTTCGGAACGCCTTAAGCTACGACTTTGAAATTTTGAATACGTTTGTTTTCCAATAGTTCCAGTTAAAGGTATGAATATGAAAATGTGCCCATGACTCTTACGAGTAGCTGTTATTCAAATGATATACGAAACTCGCTATAACTGAAGAAATCGTATAGCCACGAGGTTGAAATTTTGTACAAATTAGTTTTAAGAAAAAATGAAGTTCGAGTTCATTAGTCAGTGTAATTCCTTCATTGCTTCGAGTAGCTTCCACACAAAAGTCCTTAAGATACTTGCTAAAGAATATTGCCCGATAACTTCAGAAGGTTTTGAACTACCACTTTGAAATTTGTATTATGTATTGATTTTTCTATAGTTGGATCTAAAGGTACACAGTAAAAAAATGTTGCTACTCTCAGAGTAGGTAATTTAGTGTCTACTCTGAAAGCAGAAAAATTGCTATTGTCAGATTTCATTGCGCATAGTAAATTAAATCGGGAAGAGTTGCCAATAGTGTGATAATTGAATCGCTTAGGCGAAGAGTTTTATTAGGTGCTTACGTTATTAAATATTGATGTGAATTTGTTAACATGAACTAATATACAATATTAACCATAAAAGCAAAGATTTGTAGTATAAATAACGCAAGATTTTTGATTCCATCGAATTATAACAATTAAAAATTATTTTCCAAATATGATTTTATTGTTGCACTATTTCTTACGAATTCTGGAGTACAGTTCGCCGTCGAAATTGCAACTGTGTTCAACACATTTAAGTAGGTCTGTAAAATTGCAAAGGGGGCTCTAATCTTCGGGCGGGTTTTGGGATATTTCATAGCTCACCCGGCAGGCGGACGGTTATATCAATAAATTTGTATATGCTCTTGAGTGAGTTAGACATGATATGGCATAGAATATGCTCTGCAGTTTCCTCTTCTTCTTTATACAATCTGCAAATACCGTCCAATCGTATGCAGATGCTTTTCAAGCTTACAGTGTCCTGTAATTATTGCGATCAAGCGCAGAACCTGATTTCGGCTCAATTTGATCAAATCGGCGGTTCATTTCCTAGAGTGACCTTCCAAGAACAGTTTGGACTGTCTGCACTCCACCGTCCATGTTCACTGGAGGTCAGTTGGATGTTAATCCAATCCAACAGTATTTCTTTTGCCGCAGCTATTGGCTGTTAGTTAGAGAGTTAAAAGATATCTTTGCGTTTTGGATGCATTGAATTCGACTCTATTTTTTCTGCCCTGGTCAAGAATTTTTATGGTATCTCAGTTCAATGAGTTTTCCATTTTTTCTTTAATATGAGGAAAGAAACTTCGATGCGTTTCACTGATATACTTTAAATCGCATAAGTTTTAATGGATTTAATCTCCGACAGAATGACTCTTATCTGAACGCAATTTTAAGAGGTCTATCGATATTGGAACATATATGAAAATCGTGGAAAAACTTAGTTATACTTAGCATCGCTTTACCTAAAGCGGGAAGACCAAGCCACATTTTACCGAAGGACTTCAGACCCATAAGTTTGACCTCCTTCTTACTTAAAACCCTCGAAAGGTTGCTGGAGATATACATCCGCGACAAAGCGATGGTTATTGTCCTGTCGGGCTCACAACATGCCTATACCAAAGGTACATCGACCGAAACGGCGCTACACCAAGTAGTTTTGGAGATTGAGAAGTCTCTGTCTTTTAAAGAATTCACTCTCGCGGCCTTCCTTCCTTCGAGGGTGCCTTTAACAACGCGATCAGCGATGAACTGAGGGATGTGGGGATGGAAATGGGGCTCTATAACTGGATAACCCTAATGCTGAGCAGCCGTGTCATTGAATCGACACTGGGCAGTAGCAGGGTACGCAGGTACACGGCCTGGGGTACGCCACAGGGAGGTGTGATTTCACCACTACTGTGGCTCTTGGTAGTCAACACAATTTTAACTTCGCTAATCCGCCAGGGTGCGAAGGTGGTCGCATACGCGGATGTCTTAGCAATTCTGATATCGGGTAGGTTTTAAGTGACCCACTAGAGAGCGCGTGGGCCGACAGCTATGGACTGGGGGTCAATGCCTCAAAGATAGAGCTAGTTCTCTTCACGTGTAGAATCAAAGTCCCAGAGTTCGCATTCCCTAAACTGGGGGGTCTTACCCTACAGCTTGGAGACAATGTTAGGTACTTAGGTATAATCCTGGACCAAAAACTTCCCTGGAGTAAGAACATCGACGAGCGACTAATTAAGGCTTTAGGGGCTCTCTACGCTTGCAAAAAGATTTTCGGGAAAAAGTGGGGGATTCAGCCTGGGATAGCTCACTGGATTTACACAGCCATAGTCAGGCCTATCCTAACCTACGGAATTTTAGTGTGGTGGGTAGCGCTTGAGAAATTAACATACCTCAATAAACTCACCAAGGTTCAACGTCTTGCTTCCACAGGAGCAACGGGCGAACTTAGCACCACACCTACAGCGGCACTAGAGATGATCCTTCATCTTCTTCCGCTGGATATTTAGGGGAAGAGTGTAGCAGCAAAAAATGCCGTGCGCCTAAGACAGTCAAGCAACTGAGTATCTAGACCTGGGGGCACAGCAGCATACTCGGACGGTTTAGTGAATTTAACCCGTTAGAGTATGCAGACTATTTGATTTCGCAGCTCGAATTCTCTAGAAGATTCTCAACGAGGATCCCTAGCAGAGAGGGTGAAATGTGGATCAGCCCCACGAAGGGGTCTTTATATCTACACGGACGGTTCGAAGACAGACGCGGGTACAGGTAGGGGCATTTAGAATACCGGACTGCTGTAGTGTATTTCAGGCAGAGATGATGGGAATCGTTCAGGCTTTGTGTAATACAAAACAAATCCGTCGTCATCCTAACAGATAGTCAGGCGGCGATCAAGGCGCTTGACTCACAGGGATAAGATTATTGCTTTATGCACCCTTTTGAACGTTACAATTTGTTGGGTTCAGGGTCACTGCGGGATTCCGGGCAACGAGGCTGCGGATGAACTCGCAAGGTGAGGTTCAGTGCTGAATCAAGTGCTAGCTATTCCAGTGAGGAGGCCCATAGAGGACATTAAACATGCTATCGACGTGACGGCCATATCAGAGACTAACACAAGATGGTCAGGCCTCACATTGTGTCTCGTGTTCAAGCAGCTCTGGCCGATCCTAAATGCGACCACGACAAAGTTTATCCTACTCGGAGATAGGAATACTCTTCACATCCTAATTGGTGTAATGACGGGCCATTGCTTGATCGGCCGGCACGCCAGAAGACTAGGTGTTTCGGACGTTACAGATCTGTGCCGCAGCTGTAGTAAACCCGATGCCGAGGAAAGTATTTTCCACTTGCTTTGCGAATGCCCGGGTCGGCTTGGAGGCTCGAACGTACTTTAGGTACGCGCTTCTCCATAGACTTGGGCGAATTGACATTACGCATTAAGCTGGACTGCTGCAGTTTGCCAGGCTGGCGGTGTGGTTTACCTAAGATGTTGTCTTGGACATACGGGTACCTTTTCCCGTGCATGTGTGATCACAACGGACCCATTGGCGGTCTATGTGCTTAGTCGTGAAGCGACCACCCACCTTACCTAAAACCTAGCATCGCTTTAAGACCCAGGACAAAGGTGCTGCCATACCATAAGAGTACACGTGCAGCGGTAAGTAGAAGGTTATAAGATTTTTAAGCCAACCACGTGCAGTATGTTAAGTAGAAGCAAATTTTACATTTATTACTTAAACTCCTCGGAATCGTATATTTCTAAAATGATTGTAACAGCTTCATTTTACTTCAACTGTGCAACAATTAAATGCAAAGAAGCATCTCTACAACATTGTTTCTACGACTCTTTAACTTAGGTGAGGCTTTTGTTCAGACCATTCGACACCACTTGTCTTCACTTGGCATCCTTGTAAATTTCTACTGCACAGCCGGTGACAGAGAAAAGTTCTACGAGCGGATATACAAGAGGAGTGTTCGTTTTATGAACAAAAATTTCAACACAATTATATTCACATTTGCTTTAAGATTTTGTATTTCTATGTACTGGGTTGGTAATACAGTGTATAGTCACCGCAAGGATCACTGCTCCATCAAAAGAGACTGTAATTTCTATGTCACTTCAACTTCTAAAAAATCTAAATGTTGTCCACTTCCTGATTTTAATTAAATGCAACCGAGTATAAAATTTCAATGCTGGGAACAGAACTTTGAGGAAGGCGAGAGTCTACACAATAGATGAAATCTTAATGCTTTCTATTTGCGCTCATACTTCCCTCTAGGGAATGCTCTTAAATCAAACAGTATGTGTCCGTATGGAAGCGGTTGAAAACCTACCTACTTTTCTAGTGCACTATAGTCTGGATCTTCAGACTCATATGCACCTATTTATTTGTATGGGCGAATATCATGGACATTATCCTGGAATGTATAGAGCATTGCATAGCACCATATCAGTACCAAGTATGCATACAATTGCCTTTATGAGTACTGTTCGTAAGGAATGTATAAATCACTTTTGAACAATAACATAATTGCGAAACCATGTAATACGTAGGATGCAGTATGTGTGGCAGCATGAATTCTAAAATCCCTTTGACGTTACAGTACTTTGAAGTTGAATAGAATAGATGGCTATTATCCGGTACAAAATACTTACGTATAAATCTTTAGTGCATCAAATGTAGGACTTTTGTCTGGATCACTTTAACATTTGTGTATACTGCGACAACAACCACTGACCTATAAAACCTTAGCATGATTGAACTTGACATACGAGGGTTGGGTGAAAAGTTTCCGGCCTGATAAAGATAACATAATATTTTACTTTATTATTTTAATAATAAAGTATTGTTATCGATTTTTAAAAAAAAAAAATTTGCTACAATAAACATTTTTATACTCTAGATGAAATCATATAGAGTATTATAAGTTTAATCCAGCCCAAAAGTTTGTAACGCATAGAACCAAGCCCCGGACGAAAAAAAGTTATATATTATTTTTTGTTTATTTGTGGCCAAAAACCTCAAATCAGTCTGACGTCCGTCCGTCCGTCCGTCCGTCCGTCCGTCCGTCCGTCCGTCCGTCCGTACGTCCGTCTGTCCGTGAACACGATAACTCAAGAACGCCTTCACCTAGGATCTTGAAATTTTGAATCTGGGTGTTTGGTTGAATTTGCAAGGCTAAGTTCGTTAACGGGCAAAATCGTCCTACTCCTTCGGGTAGCTGCCATACAAAATGTCCTTTAAACACGTGTTCAAGAATATTGGTCGATAACTCAAGAAGGGTTTAAGCTACGATATTGAAATTTTGTATGTGTTATTTTTCCAATAGTTGGAGCTAAATATATGATTATGAAGAAAATCCTGTTAGTCCTTCGTGTAGCTGCCATACAAATATCCTGTCAAAATGTTTTCACTTAATTTACGAAACTCACTATAACTTAAGTAATCTTTTAGCTACGAATACGGAATTCTGTACAAGTTAGTTTTGAGTGAAAAGAAAGTTCGAGTTAACTAATCAGCGAAATTCTTTTACTCCTTGTGGTAGCTGCCATACAAAATGTCCTTAAAATACTTGTTGAAGAATATTTTTCGATAACTTTTGAACGCTTCAAGCTACGAATTTGAAATTTTGTACACATCAATTTTTTAATGGTTCCAAGGACAAGGATAAATATGTAAGAAATCGAGTGAGTCCGTCCTGCACCTCCCATGTGAAAGTCTTTCAAAAAGGACATTTTTTTTCGATGACTTACCCAGTTCAAGGTATGAAGTTAAACACTGAATATTGTCTTTTAGTTTTGAGTAGCAATCTAATGGCAGTAATTAATAAAGGACATACAACATGCACACACGTAATTCTTCTTTATCCCCAACTACAATTTAAATCGGCGTTCAGTATTCATCTAGAGTATTATACGATTGGCTTGCAGCCGATCGTGACTGCAGTATGTTTTTTTCCACGTTTCATGACTAGTAGACACCAAAAAAGCAAAAAAAAATTTCAGTCCGTCTGTGCGCCGTACGCCGTACGCCGTCTGCCGTACGGAAAACGTTTGAAAGCTTATAGCTCTCAAACTCTTTGAACTATTAAGTTGAATTTTTTTTTGTTGGTAGACTGAGCAGACCCCTTCAAGTGCTCACCTTTTGAGTGGTGGGGGTGTTAGGGGAGAGGTGGGGGAGGCGTTTCGAACGAAAAATTTTGGTTTCAAGATCTCAGTAACGTCTTAGGGTAGGAGGCTGAAACTTGGAATTTATATAGAGCATTGATAGTGGACCCATTTGCAAAAAAAGGGAGGATATGGATGAAGGGGTGTGGGAGTGGGGGGAATAATAATGCGTCAGAACGCTCGAAAGCCGAGATTAAGACATTCTAAAATCCATATCTCCTAATCCGTTAATGTCACGAAATTAAAACTTGACGAACATCTGTGGGCATACTAGGAGAATAGATCGGAAACAAATTTTTGAGTGGGGGAAGTGGTGTACGGAGGTGCGGGGTAAGAACTTTAGATTACGATATCTTACGAACCAATTACACTAGAAAACATACTGCAGTCACGATCGGCTGCAAGCCAATCGTATAATACTCTAGATGAATACTTAACTCCGATTTATATTGTAGTTGGGGATAAAGTAGTATGTTGTATGTCCTTTATTAAGGACTGCCATTAGATTGCTACTCAAAACTAAAAGACAATATTCAGTGTTTAATTTCATATCTTAAACTGGGTAAGTCATCGAACAAAAATGTCCTTTTTGAAGGACTTTCGCATGGGAGGTGCAGGAAGGACTCACTCGATTCCTTACATGTTTATCCTTTTCCTTGGAACCATTTAAAAATGAACGTGTACAAAATTTCAAATTCGTAGCTTGAAGCGTTCAAAAGTTATCGAAAAATATTGTTGAACACGTGTCTTAAGGACATTTTGTATGGCAGCTACCAGAAGGAGTAAAAGGATTTTGCCGATTAGTAAAGTCGAACTGTGTTTTCACTCAAAACTAATTTGTACAAAATTTCGAGTTCATAGCTAAAATAATACTTGAGTTATAGTGAGTTCCGTAAATTAAGTGAAGGCTATTTGACAGGATATTTGTATGGCAGCTACACGAAGGACTAATAGGATTTTCTTCATAATCATACATTTAGCTCCAACTATTGGAAAAATAACACCTACAAAATTTCAAAGACGTAGCTTAAACCCTTCTGAAGATATCGGTAATATTCTTGAACACGTGTTTTAAGGACATTTTGTATGGCAGCTACCAGAAGGAGTAAAAGAATTTCGCTGATTAGTTAGCTCGAACTTTCTTCTCACTCAAAACTAACTTGTTTAAAATTCCGAATTCGTAGCTAAAAGATTACTTGAGTTATAGTGAGTTTCGTAAATTAACTGAATACATTTTGTCAGGATATTTGTATGGCAGCTACACGAAGGACCAACAGGATTTTCTTCATAATCCTATATTTAGCTTCAACTATTGGAAAAATAACACATACAAAATTTCAATGTCGTAGCTTAAACCCTTCTCAAGTTATCGACCAATATTCTTGAAGACGTGTTTTAAGGACATTTTGTATGGCAGCTACCAGAAGGAGAAAAAGGGTTTCGCTGATTAGTAAACTCGAACTTCCTTTTTACTCAAAACTAACTTGTACAAAATTCCGAATTCGTAGCTAAAAGATTACTTGAGTTATAGTGAGTTCCGTAAATTAAGTGAAGGCTATTTGACAGGATATTTGTATGGCAGCTACACGAAGGACTAATAGGATTTTCTTCATAATCATATATTTAGCTCCAACTATTGGAAAAATAACACATACAAAATTTCAAAGACGTAGCTTAAACCCTTCTGAAGTTATCGACCAATATTCTTGAACACGTGTTTTAAGGACATTTTGTATGGCAGCTACCCGAAGGAGTAGGACGATTTTGCCCGTTAACGAACTTAGCCTTATAAATTCAACCAAACATCCAGATTCAAAATTTCATGATCCTAGGTGAAGGCGTTCTTGAGTTATCGTGCTAACGGACAGACGGACGGACGGACGGACGGACGGACGGACGGACGGACGGACGGACGGACGGACGTCAGGCGGATTTGAGGTTTTTGGGCACAAATAAACAAAAAATAATATATAACTTTTTTTCGTCCGAGGCTTGGTTCTATGCGTTACAAACTTTTGGGCTGGATTAAACTTATAATACTCTATATGATTTCATCTAGAGTATAATAAAATTCGGTTTCTGTATTAAGGTTGTCAAATAAAGTTTGCTGAAAGTAAAATTTTTTAAGGGGGCGGTGGAGTATGGAAGTGGAGGGGATAAGAATTTTTCAAAAAATCACGTCTCATATCTCAATAACAGTGTATGATAGATGCTTAGAATTTTTACCGGAAGTAGGCCAAATAAACCCCTAGCAGGGAAAAAAATTTTGGTGGTGAGTGGGTAGGGGGTGAGGGTGGGGGAGGGTGAAAAGAAAAAGTTTCGATTTTTATATCTCGAGAACCTATAAAGATATGAAGCTGAAACTTTATATTTGGATAGAACTATAGTAGTAGCATGTTGAAAAAATATAATATTTTATAGGAGTAGTATGGTACGGGGGTGGGGGTGTTTTTCCTAACTATAGAAAGGTTTATGCTAGAAAGTTGAAACTCGGTATGTATATGTAAGTAAACTAGACAAGTCATTCAGATTGAAAAAAAATTCAAATATGCATTGGCATACAGAGGGGGAGCAAAAAAAATGATCAGTGAAAATGGAATGCATATATTTTCACCATTTTCATCATATCTATTAAGTCTTTCCAATTATTGAATCCATTTTTATTCTACGGATTTTTCATATAAATACCTAGAAAGTGTTTTCAGGATTTTTTGAAATTCGACCCCTACGATGGTATAAAGGGGTTGTATATATTTTCACGAACTCAGCCATATCCCTGAGTTCTGATTAGATATCGAATAACTTTTTACTTCCACGGACTTGTTTAATAATCACCTAAAACTTGTTTTCAAATGTTTTCCTTTTTCAACCCCTAAGAGGGTATAAACGGGTTGAACACGTTTTCACGAATTCCGTTATCTATTAGGAGTGATAAGACATCGGATTGGTTTTCACTTCCTCGGGCTTTCTTTATATAAATCTAAAAACTCATTTCAGGATTTTTGGATATTCAACCCCAAAGTGGGTTCAAGGGGGTTGCATATATTTTCACAAATTCCCACATATTTCTTAGTTCTAATGAGATATTGAATTCGTTTTTAATTCTTATGGCTTCCTATATAATCGTCAAAAAGTTAATTTCAGGCTTTTTAGAGATTCAAAATATTCTTAGGATTGATGAGATATTTGATTGGTTTTCACTTCCACAGACTATTTATATAATCGCCTACAAATGCATTTCCGATTTCATGTACTGACCCAAAACCAAATCATGAAAAACCTCCTAATCACTTAATAACAACGTAGTATTATATTACTACTTAAACTGCGTCCCGGAGTATGACCCAATTATGTAATTCATATTTTATTTGTGGCAGCAGCGTAAGTATTCTTGCGCGACCCCATTCTACCCATTTTTTTAGGTTTTCAGTCACATAGTAACCTACACCGCATCAATCTTAAACGCGTTCCGAACTTCTACCCGAAAAATAATAAAGTTACGCCCAGACTTTTGGCAGATTTTTATACTCTAGATGAAATCATATAGAGTATTATAAGTTTAATCCAGCCGAAAAGTTTGTAACGCATAGAACCAAGCCTCGGACGAAAAAAAGTTATATATTATTTTTTGTTTATTTGTGCCCAAAAACCTCAAATCCACCTGACGTCCGTCCGTCCGTCCGTCTGTCCGTGAACACGATAACTCAAGAACGCCCTCACCTATGATCTTGAAATTTTGAATCTGGATGTTTGGTTGAATTTGTAAGGCTAAGTTCGTTAACGGGCAAAATCGTCCTACTCCTTCGGGTAGCTGCCATACAAAATGTCCTTAAAACACGTGTTCAAAAATCTTGGTCGATAACTTAAGAAGGGTTTAAGCTACGACTTTGAAATTTTGTATGTGTTATTTTTCCGATAGTTGGAGTTAAATATATGATTATGAAGAAAATCCTGTTTGTCCTTCGTGTAGCTGCCATACAAATATCCTTTCAAAATGTATTGACTTAATTTACGAAACTCACTATAACTCAAGTAATCTTTTAGCTACGAATTCGGAATTTTAAACAAGTTAGTTTTGAGTGAAAAAAAAGTTCGAGTTAACTAATCAGCGAAATCCTTTTACTCCTTCTGGTAGCTGCCATACAAAATGTCCTTAAAACACGTGTTCAAGAATATTACCGATATCTTCAGAAGGGTTTAAGCTACGTCTTTGAAATTTTGTATGTGTTATTTTTCCAATAGTTGGAGCTAAATATATGATTATGAAGAAAATCCTATTAGTCCTTCGTGTAGCTGCCATACAAATATCCTGTCAAATAGCCTTCACTTAATTTACGGAACTCACTATAACTCAAGTATTATTTTAGCTATGAACTCGAAATTTTGTACAAATTAGTTTTGAGTGAAAAGAAAGTTCGAGTTTACTAATCGGCAAAATCCTTTTACTCCTTCTGGTACCTGCCATACAAAATGTCCTTAAGACACGTGTTCAACAATATTTTTCGATAACTTTTGAACGCTTCAAGCTACGAATTTGAAATTTTGTACACGTTCATTTTTAAATGGTTCCAAGGAAAAGGATAAACATGTAAGGAATCGAGTGAGTCCTTCCTGCACCTCCCATGTGAAAGTCCTTCAAAAAGGACATTTTTGTTCGATGACTTACCCAGTTTAAGATATGAAATTAAACACTGAATATTGTCTTTTAGTTTTGAGTAGCAATCTAATGGCAGTCCTTAATAAAGGACATACAACATACACACGCGTAATTCTACTTTATCCCCAACTACAATATAAATCGGAGTTAAGTATTCATCTAGAGTATTATACGATTGGCTTGCAGCCGATCGTGACTGCAGTATGTTTATACTCTAGATGAAATCATATAGAGTATTATAAGTTTAATCCAGCCCAAAAGTTTGTAACGCATAGAACCAAGCCTCGGACAAAAAAAAGTTATACATTATTTTTTGTTTATTTGTGGCCAAAAACCTCAAACCCGCCTGACGTCCGTCCGTCCGTCCGTCCGTCCGTCTGTCCGTGAACACGATAACTCAAGAACGCCTTCACCTAGGATCTTGAAATTTTGAATCTGGATGTTTGGTTGAATTTGTAAGGCTAAGTTCGTTAACGGGCAAAATCGTCCTACTCCTTCGGGTAGCTGCCATACAAAATGTCCTAAAAACACGTGTTCAAGAATATTGGTCGATAACTTCAGAAGGGTTTAAGCTACGTCTTTGAAATTTTGTATGTGTTATTTTTCCAATAGTTGGAGCTAAATATATGATTATGAAGAAAATCCTTTTAGTCCTTCGTATAGCTGCCATACAAATATCCTGTCAAAATGTATTCACTTAATTTACAAAACTCACAATAACTCAAGTAATCTTTTAGCTACGAATTCGGAATTTTGTACAAGTTAGTTTTTAGGGAAAAGGAAGTTCGAGTTTACTAATCAGCGAAATCCTTTTACTCCTTCTGGTAGCTGCCATACAAAATGTCCTTAAAACACGTGTTCAACAAAATTTTCCGATAACGTATGAACGCTTCAAGCTACGAATTTGAAATTTTGTACACGTTTATTTTTGAATGGTTCCAAGGAAAAGGATAAATATGTAAGAAATCGAGTGAGCCCTTCCTGCATCTCCCATGTGAAAGTCCTTCAAAAAGGAAATTTTTTTTATGACTTACCCAGTCCAAGGTATGAAGTTAAACACTGAATATTGTCTTTTAGTTTTGAGTAGCAATCTAATAGCAGTCCTTAATAAAGGACATACACATGCACACACGTAATTCTACTTTATCCCCAACTACAATATAAATCGGAGTTCAGTATTCATCTAGAGTATTATACGATTGGCTTGCAGCCGATCGTGACTGCAGTATGTTTTTAATTTGTTTTTTATTATTTTTCAACATAATCTACATCAAGTCTAATACATTTTTCATAACGGTGCTCTAGTGCTGTGATACCATTTTTTTAGTACGATTTGTCAAGCCTCTGACGTAATTTTCGATCGATAGTTAGCAAACGCAGCACCCACCTAGCACAGAGCTTCTCCATGTACAAATATTCATGTAAAATATTGCGTACACGTTCATCCGACATCCCAGTAGTCTCAGCTATTTCACTCACTTTCAATATGCGGTCCTCTACCACGATTTTATGAATTTTCTCGATCATTTCGACAGTTGTCACCTCAACAGGGCGTCCAGAACATGGTTTGCCAGCAGTGCTTGTACGACCTTTCTTAAATTCAGAAACCCACCGTTTGACCATTGAATATGATGAGGAAGAGTCCTTCAGTGTTGAATCCATTTCTTCTTTGATTTGAAGTGGTGTTAAGCCTTTCAAATAGAAGTATTTGAAGACCGCACGCTTCTCGAATTTTTCCATTCATTCATTCATTCATATAAGCAACCACGTCTTCTTCAATAGGCTGTCAAACATATACTAAGAGATCAATCGACCTGAAAGTTATTATAGAAGCTGGTCAGGGACAGTACTGTAGAATATAAGTCCAAAATAAGACCTGCTAGCACCATCCCTGCGACAGGCCGGAAACTTTACACCCCATGAATCTAATCATTAAGCATTTTATCAATTAGTACCTTGATATCAGTCACTCTAAATCTGTCAATTAAAACATATATATACCTACGAAAATGGTCCACTTATATACATAAATGGTATTGTTGTGCATGCATGGGATTTCTATCTCTCAATGTTGGCGTCTTCTTCACTTCTCGTTAACGACACCCGTTAGTAACACTAAAGAACTAATAAATTACCCAAAACGCCTTATGAATATTCATGATACTTGATTACTGAATTTATCCAGAATACTACCAGTGAGTATATCCAATAGTTGACTGGTAAATAACCACGCTTTAAGTGTTGAATCGCAGAACAACAAGTAATTATTTTCGGATACCGGCTCCGGTCATGCCAACAGTCTGGGTGACCCTTTCTAATTTCTTGAGTAGAAATCCGGAACGCGTTTAAGGCTGAGATTCGGTGTAGGTTACTATGCGTTCTAAATAGCGAATAGCCTCCTAGTTATTCTTTAGGCTGTCAGTCGCATAGTTACCAACACCGCATCGCAGCATTAAACGCGTTTTGGACTTTTACCTAAAAAATAATGAAGTTGCGCCCAGATCTACAGATTATCATTAAGTTTCAATTTCGTTTAGGAGATATATATTTGACAATATCTCGATATCAAAGCTATGACGCTAAAGTCCATATAAATTGGCAACACCTTCCAATATCTACGATAGAATGGTGTTTAAAGACCGAGCGTTTGCATTCGGCTGAACACGTAAAATTTCGAGAACGCATGGATATATGTTGTATATACAATGCTTAGTTTTTATAAGATTTTGTTTATGAATAAAAATCATTTGAGTGACTCCTATCCCAACAAGAAATTATGGCTCACATTTGTGTCAAAGAGAATGAGATAGAGTGGAAGCGTATTCCAAGAGCATTGACATCTGTTGACTCAGTCGTATATAGCGCTCTAAAAATATTAAACGGAATGCGGTGAGTCCGCACTAAGTTGGCACTGAGTTAAGTAGCTACATTGGAAAATGAAAGTCCTTCGGTGATGAAGTGGCTACGCGAGTCGAACTAAAAACCAGAGAGAATGTGCCGAAAACTTTCGTCGCGGGTTCGATTTCTACCCACAGCTATGGTTTTTATTATGGTTTTGTTTTATTATTATAATTTAGTAAAAGACTGTAGAGGTGGTGAAACTCGATACGGAGTTTTCTCTTGAGCTTTTATGGGCGCTTCCCCCTCTACCTCATACTCTTTGATTTGGATTACTGCGACGTCGTGGTGTTTAATAATATTCCCGGTTCGCCGCAATGTTTCGTATCTGCAAAGTTTTAGGGTCTTCCATTTATCGAAAATAACGCAACGCAATGAAGGCATTGTGTTGGTAACAATGGCTAGTTTTGCATCAGAATGATGGAAAGCCGCACACTATTAATGTGTATTTAAATGTATGTAATCGAAAGTTGTATATGCATGTAATGCTTTTATAATACAAAAAGAAAAAGGTATCTTAAAAAAACATGATATATAAAATAATTATGAAATTGAAATAATCAGCGTAATTTAATGCAAAATTACCAAACGGATTCATATTCTCTGTGAACATACTGTTACGTGCAAGCCTGGCAACCGCGCAACTCGATCAATTACGAATAATGGAAACATCAACAACCAAATACCTAGCTACAAATTAACCCAATCAGAAACCTAGTTAAAGTATATAAGGAGAGCGGAGCAACACGATTATACCCCCACTCTAATCGAATGCACTCGAATGTACTAGAACAGCCTAGAAGATCAAATGGAATGCTCGCAAGCTTTCCAGAACCCTCTACACACACCACCGAACGAAGATTCAAGAACAGTCTCGACTACAGACAAGTGGTATAAAAGCAGGTAAAGCTTTCAGCGAGGGACATAATAATTTTATTACGTAGACTGTGACAGACACCTAGTGTGGTGATATTCGCGAGTTTTAATTTAATTTACTGAAATTCATTCACGGGTATTAAAACACTTGTTACTACAGTAAACGGCAACGTCGATGTTGATTGTCAATATTTTTAGTTATCGAAGTCGACGTTGATTTTAAAAAAATTCTTTTTCAAAGAATCAAATCGAAAGGTTCAATTATAAAATACTATAATTATAAATGTTTAAGTAATCAATATTGATAAATTGTATAAATTAATATTTAATTTTCTTACAATGTTAAAAACTTCGTTATTTTAGAGTTTGGTTTTTATTGTAATAAAAGTTATAATCCAGATTAAAGAATTTCAATTAAACCATCCTCGCAAATATAAGTATGAGATTCAGTTATATCTAACTACGTTAGTGATCCAATTTTATCTAGTTACGTTCGTAATTCTAATTACGCTAATGATACGAATTTATATAACTATATTAATGATCTCTACACTAGTACGCGACCGTATTGGTGGAAAGCGATTGATATAGTGCGATCGAGACAAGTGCTATGTAAAAGCGGGCGGTATTGCCATACAGTGCGAATAATTGTGCTAATAGAATTAAAGTGCGAAGAATAAATAATCATTAATTTTTATTTTAACCGAATTGTGTTTTACTTGAAATCCCGGCGAACCCCTAGCTCGCAACAATACTATAAATATGTACTTATGGAAAAATCGTGAGACATGACAAATTCTTATATTTGCATTTTTTATTGATTTTTTTAAAATAAAAAAAACTTTTGCAAAATATACTTCTGAAACAATAGCCTTTTTTGTTAAAATTACTATCCGATCTTTAAAATTAAATTTACTTCAGAAATTTTGAATTCTCTACTACATAACAATTACAGATTTTATTTTATTTAATATCCTTCATGAAAATTCTGTTCACCATTGCAATTGATCTGATGTTACTTCATAGTCATTTTGCCTAGCATGTTGCAGAATGGGGACATGGTAGATCACCGTTCCGTAAAAATTCCTGAAATGTAATTTATTGTGTCCATAGAGATATACATATGTACTGGAGATGACAAGCAGCGATTGAGTTGAAGGCGAACGTCATCGCATTTACCCACAATCAAAACAACAACAATTGAGACCAGGCCCCTGTGTTTTCTCACTCACATTAACAACAAATAAACAACAACAATTTGACACAAGGACCATTTTGCATCTCACTTTTCTGGCTTCAAAGCGCTTTATACAAAACCTATGGCTTGTCGTCTCCAGTATATAAATCTCTATGATTGTGCCATTTAGACGTTTTTTTGTTTCACCAAGGCTAAAGACAAAGTAACACTTTCCAATACTGCGCCAAAGGGGTTTTTTAGTAACACACTAACTACACGGTTTCTATATAGGTAAAGTTACCATTGATAGATTCAATTAAGATTAACTTCAAATAGGCGTGATTAATATTTTCCGCCTAAAATGCCACAATTCCCGAAAAATTTTGCGGCGAATTGGTAACTGATACTATTTTGGTAAATTTGTATACTTTAGATGAAAACTGAAAGTCTTATAAGTTTAATCAAGGCCAAAAGTTTGTGACGCAAAGAACCGAGCCTGGGACAAAAAAATGTTGTGTTTATTTGTGACCAAAAGCTCCAAATCCGCTTGACGTCCGTCCGTCCGTACGTCAGTCCGTCCGTCTGTCTGTCCGTGCGCACGATAACTCAAGAACGTCTTGATCTGGGATCTTGAAATTTTGAATCTAGATGTTTGGTCGGATTTGTAAGGCTAAGTTCGTCATTGGGCAAAATCGTCCTACTCATTCGGGTAGCTGCCATATAAAAAGTCTTAAAATACGTGTTCAAGAATATTGGCCGATAACTTGAGAAGGGTTTAAGCTACGACTTTGAAATTTTGTATGTGTTAATTTTCCAATAGTTGGACTAAATGAATGATTATGAAGAAAATCCTATTAGTCCTTCGTATAGATGCCATACAAATATCCGGTCAAAATGTCTTCACTTTATATACGGAACTCAATATAACTCAAGCAATTGCTTAGCCACTTATTCGAAATTTTGTCAAATTAGTTTTGAGTGAAAACGAAGTTCGATTTTACTGGTCAGCTAAATCCTTTTACTCCTTCTAGTAGCTTCCATTCAAAAAATGTTTAAGACACCTGTTCAACAATATTATCCGATAACTTTTGAACGCTTTAAGCTAGGAATGCTAAATTTTGTAACATCAATGTTTCCAAGGAAAATGATAAATATGCTTGAAATCGAGTGAGTCCTTTCTGCACCTCCCATGTGAAAGTCCTTAAAGAAGGAAAAATTTTTTTCGGTGACTTACCTAGTTCCAGGTATGAAATTAAACACTGATGATATTATCTTTTAGTTTCAAGTAGGAACCAAATGGGAGTCCTTAATAAAGGCATGCACACATCTTATTCTACTTTATTCCCAACTACAATATAAATCGGAGTTTAGTATTTTATCTAGAATATCATACGATTGGCTTGCAGCCGATCATGACTGCAGTATGTTTTTAAATGTTAACATTTTTAGGAAGACTTACGTTTTTGTGTTACTTGGACTGCCACTAAATGGGAAGTGTTACTTACAAGGCATGAACACTTATATATATTTATACATATTTCCATCAAAAGTGGCAACGAAAACATTTCTGTAACGTCGATATGTTAAAAATGTGACGGTAGTAACAAAATTATTGTGCGGATACCACATTAATGAGTAAACATTTATCTCACTATCTTCCACATACGAAATTTTAATTGTCCATTTCTTTAGAGTAGCCATCATAAAATAGTACTTACCTCATTTAAAGAAGGAGACACAATAAGTATTGAGTTTTCGGATTTGGTGTAACACCATTTTAAAATGAAAGAAAACAATTTTCAAATGAAACGGATCCACTTCCAAATTAAAGGAAAACATTTCGAATGTAAATAAAATATTTTTCGTACCGAAAGCAAACACATTCAAATGAAATGAAATTTTTTTAATTGAAATGAAACCACAATGAAAAATTCATTTTTCAAGCGAAATGAAACATATGAAATATTTTCTTCAAATGTCTGAATGAAAAATATTTTTGAAAAAACAAATTATTAACATCACTGAACAATGTAGTTGAAACATTATTTTATTCGCTCGCAGATACTTGGAGGGATCGATTGAAAGGCTTGCGATCTAAAATCTCGTCTTTGAAAATATCATGCTTTCCAGAAAATACAGTGTTTATATAATTACGCTTTTCTAAACCTCCTCAATTTTAAAAGTTTAAGTTAAAAAATGTCTAATTTTGCATGCAAAATGTATAACTTATTAAAAACCTTAATAAAAAAAATCTTTTAAGTTATTTCTAGTACAAACTCGTAATACTCGTACACCAAATATTGGATAGGTGCGCAATACTGGATACCCTGTTAAAATGCGATCTAAATACCGCCATCTAAATTTAGTGGCGGGAACTGAAATATCAAAAGAAGTTAGTCACTTAAATGATGCCAGCAATTTCATATTTACTGTCAGTTGTTTCTGAAAAATCGCGAACCGTTCTTGCGCGCAACAAGTTTTTAAACTAGCTCCCTTCAAACTGCTCTTAAATACGATATGTATTGAAATATATTATTTTGGTTTAACGTGTTGCTTAACTACATACTCCGAAACATGCTTTTAATATTTTTTATCAACTACGATAAATAGCTAAATTTATGTATATATGCTAGAGTAAATTTTCTATATGCCTCAATACAGGATACTGAACTGTTCCCAATTCTGGATATCCAGTATTAGGGTACTATCCTAGCAGTAGTACCATGTAAGGTTAGTAGGCTTTTCAAAATGTGCTGTACATTGCACATTTACTGAAAATTTAGACATGAGAGAGCTGTGGGGAAGATGTCTGCCGCGTTTGCTCACAATGGAATAAAACAAAGTTTTCAGCTTGTTTCGAGTGTTTTTCGATGTTTCACAGCAATAAAGCGAAGTTTTTCGTTGATTCATAACCATGGATGAAACATGTGTCCATAACCTAAGACGAAGAAACAGTCAAAACAATGAACTACAGGGGAGAATCGGCTCCAAAGTAGGCGAATGCAGTCCCATCCGCAGACAAGGAAATGGCATCAGTTTTTGGGATGATTGTGTTCATTGATTATCTTTAAAAGATTAAAACAATTAGCAACGAGTATTATGCGAACTTATTGCAGCGTTTGAGTCATGAAATCAAGGAAAAACGCCGCATTTGACGAAAAACAAAGTGTTGTTTCATCAAGACATCACATATCCGTTTTCGCGGTGGTCAAAATTAATGTGAGTTAAAGTTCACCCTATTCGCCAGATTTAATACCCTCAAATTATTTTCTCTTTTCAAACTTAATATTATGGCTCGGTGGTAAAAAATTTTCAAACAGAGAAAAGGTGGAGTCTGCGGTTCACGATTATTTTGAGGAGCTCGACAGTTCTCACAATAAAGAGGGTATCGAATGAATCCAACATCGCTGGAAAATGTATATCAATCGAAAAGGAGACTATGTTCAGAAATAAAGATATTTTTTTTCAAATTATTTTGTCTTCTTTGTTAGGTCGGGTACTTCTGGGACTACTATAGTAGATACGTGTCCCAAATATTGGATATCCAGTATTGCGGTACACAAATTTATATTATTATTTTTGAGGTCATTTAGAAAAAAAATAATAATGAGGAATTGAAGAAAATCCATAATTTTTTTTTGTTTTTATTTCAAAGCTTATAAGATTATTGATCTTTGTTAATGTATTGAATAAACATACTGCAGTCACGATCGGCTGCAAGCCAATCGTATAATACTCTAGATGAATACTGAACTCCGATTTATATTGTAGTTGGGGATAAAGTAGAATTACGTGTGTGCATGTTGTATGTCCTTTATTAAGGACTGCTATTAGATTGCTACTCAAAACTAAAAGACAATATTCAGTGTTTAATTTCATACCTTGAGCTGGGTAAGTCATCGAAAAAAAATGTCCTTTTTGAAGGACTTTCACATGGAAGGTACAGGAAGGACTCACTCGATTTCTTAAATATTTGTCCTTTTCCTAGGAACTATTCAAAAATTAATGTGTACAAAATTTCAAATTCGTAGCTTGAAGCGTTCAAAAGTTATCGAAAAATATTGTTGAACACGTGTCTTAAGGATTTTTTGTATGGAAGGTAGCAGAAGGAGTAAAAG
Source organism: Beris morrisii (assembly GCA_951812415.1). Taxonomy (NCBI): domain Eukaryota; kingdom Metazoa; phylum Arthropoda; class Insecta; order Diptera; family Stratiomyidae; genus Beris; species Beris morrisii. The sequence continues at coordinate 88,719,066 of OX638312.1, read as the reverse complement.
GATTTCGCGGACTAGTAAACTCGAACTTCCTTTTCACTCAAAACTAATTTGTGCAAAATTACGAATTCGTAGCTAAAAGATTACTTGAGTTATAGGGAGCTCCGTAAATTAAGTGAATACATTTTGACAGGATATTTGTATGGCAGCTACACGAAGGACTAATAGGATTTTCTTCATAATCATACATTTAGCTCCAACTATTGGAAAAATAATACATACAAAATTTCAATGAAGTAGCTTAAACCCTTCTGAAGTTATCGGCCAATATTCTTGAACACGTGTTTTAAGGACATTTTGTATGGCAGCTACCAGAAGGAGTAAGACGATTTCGTTGAGTCGTAAACTCGAACTTCGTTTTTACTCAAAACTAATTTGTACAAAATTCCGAATTCGTAGCTAAAAGATTACTTGAGTTATAGTGAGTTTCGTAAATTAAGTGAATACATTTTGACAGGATATTTGTATGGCAGCTACACGAAGGACTAACAGGATTTTCTTCATAATCATATATTTAGCTCCAACTATTGGAAAAATAACAGATACAAAATTTCAAAGTCGTAGCTTAAACCCTTCTGAAGTTATCGACCAATATTCGTGAACACGTGTTTTAAGGACATTTTGTATGGCAGCTACCCGAAGGAGTAGGACGATTTTGCCCGTTAACGAACTTAGCCTTACAAATTCAACCAAACATCCAGATTCAAAATTTCAAGATCCTAGGTGAAGGCGTTCTTGAGTTATCGTGCTAACGGACAGACGGACGGACGGACGGACGGACGGACGGACGGACGGACGGACGGACGGACGGACGGACGGACGGACGGACGGACGGACGGACGGACGGACGGACGGACGGACGTCAGGCGGATTTGAGGTTTTTGGCCACAAATAAACAAAAAATAATATATAACTTTTTTTTGTCCGAGGCTTGGTTCTATGCGTTACAAACTTTTGGGCTGGATTAAACTTATAATACTCTATATGATTTCATCTAGAGTATAAAAATATGATTTCATTTTTTTGTTTCTATCTCATTTTACTTTATTATTTTTTAATAATAAAGTATTGTTATCGACCTTAAATTTCAAAAAAGTTTGCTACCCTGAAATTTTGTATTTACACGTTTTAGGACTAGTAAACCCCAAAAAAGCACGCCGTGGACGCCGTACGCCGTACGCCGTCCGCCGGACGCCGTACGCAAAATCGTTTGAAGGCGCGTAGCTCCCAAACCCGTTGAGATATTAAATTGAAATTTTTATGGTGGGTAGATTGGGTGAACTCCTACGACTGGTATATTTTTGAGGGGTGGAGGTACAAGGGGAGAGGAGAGGGGAGCGTTTTAGACGAACAATTTTGGTTTCTAGATCTCAGGAACCACTTATGCTAGGATACTGAAACTTGGAACCTATGTAGTACTATAATAATGGACTCAATTGCAAAAAAATTGTCGATATTGGTTAAGGGGTGTGGAAGTGGGTGGGAAAACAATGAGTCTTTAACGCATGAAAGACGGGATTGAAACATTCTAAAATCGATATGTCCTGAACAATTGATGTCAGAGGATTGAAACTTTGTTGTTGTCCTTAGGGATACTTCTAGATTAGACAAGGGCTAAAATTTTTAAAAGGGGTGGTAGGGTGTGGGGGTGGGGGGTGAAAAACTTTGGATTACAATATCTTTCGAACCAATTACACCACGAAGATAAAATTTAGTTTCTGTATATGGGATCACAAGAGGAGTCTACCAAAACTAAATTTTTTGAGAGGGGAGATGAGCAAGAAAGTGGGGGGATAGCAATTTCTCAAAAAATGTCATTTTTATATCTCAGAAACCGTATCAGATATGATCTTGAAAATTTTACAGGAGTTGGGGTCGGTAAACTTCTAGTAGGAAAAAAAATGTTGGGGGTGTGGGTGTTGGTGGTGATGGTGAAAGGGGGTAGAAAGGAAAACATTCTGATTTTTATTTCTCAAAAACCATAATGAATAGAAAGCTAAAAATTTTGAATTATATAGAGCCACTATGGAGACATCCTAGAAAAATAAAATGTTTGTTAGGGGTAGCAAGGTACGGGGGAGAGTGGTGGTTTTTTATATCTCAGAAACGGCTTATGCTAGAAAATTGAAACTTAGTACGTATATGTAGATGTACTATTAGAGTAATTAAAGCAAAAAAAAAGTTCAGATTTTTATTGGCGTTCAGAGGTTGAGTAAAAAAAATGTCCGTGAATCCACATTTTCACAAATTTCGTTAAAACTTTTAGACATGTCGAGCTATCAAAGCAATTTTACTTCTGCGGGCTATTTATATAAGCGCCTAGTAACGATTTTCAAAATTTTTCGATATCCAACCCATAAGGGGGTGTAAAGTGGTTGTGTACATATTCACGAATTCTGATATATTCCTAAGGTATATTGAGATTTGGAGTTCACTTTTACTTCTATAAGCTTTAAACGTAGTCGGGGAAAAACCGATTTAAGTATTTTTCTCAATTAAACCCCCTGGGGGTATTGTTCAAGATTTCAATGATTCCGAAAATCTCTTAGGTTAAATGTGATCGAATTCGCTTTTACTACTATGAATTATTCTATTGATAAAAAAAATACGTAAATAAATAAAAAAAAATCTGCCAACAGTCTGGGCGCAACTTTATTATTTTATGGGTAGAAGTTCGAAACGTGTTTAATGATGAGATGCGGTGTAGGTTACTATGCGACTGACAACCTAAGAAATAACCAGGAGCCTATTTGGAACGTTATTTTTTAGGTTGTCAGTCGCATAGTACCCAAAACCGTATCTCATCATTAAACACGTTTCGGACTTCTACCCATAAAATAATAAAGTTGCGCCCAGACTGTTGGCAGATTTTTTTTGTTGGTATAGTATGTTAAAGTTTTCGCAAGAATCGGCGATGATAAGATCACACTTTTGGCGATTCTAGATGGAATGACTCTTTTTCTATAAAGTAATTGAGAAGCAATGGTGTTCTTCGATTTTTTTGACCCCAATCCCATTCAGATCGCAAGTTAATTTTTTGGTATGTTTTGTAAAACAGTGTAACCTATAAAATATAAAAAAATAAAAACAAAACGCATTTTGAGATATTCAAGGATAAAGGGCAAAATCGTTATCCTTGAAAAAAAATTTCAGGGATAATTTATATTCGTATTTTTTTATATTGCCACAACCTCCCCCTTTAAAGCCTTTAAAGCTTTAAGCCCTATTCTATTATTCTAGGATAAACATTACCAGAGATATGAATTTTCAAAAAGGACTCGGACACCATTTTTGCGAAAACTTTAACATACTATAAGTAACAAAAAAAAATGCCAACAGTCTGGGCGCAACTTTCTTATTTTCGGGCAGAAGTCCGGAACGTGTTTAATTCTAAGACGCGGTGTAGGTTAACTATGCGACTGACAACCTAAAAAATAACGTTCCAAATAGCCTCCTGGTTATTCAGTCGCATAGTTAACCTACACCGCATATCAGCATTAAACACGTTTCGGACTTCTTCCCATAAAATAATAAAGTTGCGCCCAAACTGTTGGCAATTTTTTTTTTTTTTAATTTCGATACTATTTATGAAATATTGATTTCTTTGTTTTTTCCCTAGTTCGCACCCTTAATAACCCTTTATTGATCTGTTGTTTTCATAAAGGAGTATTGTGTTCGACTTTAAATTGTAGAGCGCTTGGACTTCCACTTTTCAAGCTAAGCTAGCACAAAGTTACATAGAAGTCCGGAACGTGTTTATTGCTAAGTTGTGGTGTTGGTTACTATACGACTTAAACCCTAAAAAACACTTCAAGAAGCGGTTAGAATGGGGTCGCGCTAGAATACATACGCCGCATTCCACATATAACATATTGTTGTGAGCTAGGGGTTCGCCGGGATTTCAAGTAAAACACAATTCGGTTAAAATAAAAATAAGTGATTATTTATTAATCGCACTACAATTCTATTCGCACAATAATTCGCACTGTATGGCAATACCGCCCGCTTATACCATATATCGCTTGATTCGTTCACTTTCGTTCTCTCTCAACACGGTCGCGTATACACGCTGGCTGTCGCAGTCGACGTAATCAAAATTACTGTGTGTCTTCGCTGAAGCTTCACCTGCTTATATACTAGCCGATTGCAGTCTAGGATGTACTTGAATGTTCGATGAGTGTGGATTGTTCTAGAAAGCTTTAGAGCTTTCGATTTTGATCTTCGTTCGGTGGCTTATGTACAAGGTTCTAGTACAATGGAGAGCATTCGATAAGAAGAGAGATACAATCGTGTTGTTGCGCCTTATCTTCAGCTAGGTTTCTGATTGGGCTATTTTGCAACTAGGTATTCGGTTGTTGTTGTTTTCATTATGTGAAACGATCGAGTTGCACGGTTTCGCGGTTGCCAGGTTTACATGTAACAATATGTATTACGAAATTGGGTCATACTCCGGAACGCGGTCAATTGGAAGGTTTTCCGTGATTTGGTTTTGGGCCATTACATGAAATCGGATATAAATTTGTAGGTGACTATATAAAAAGTCTGTGGAAGTGAAAACCAATCTGATATCTCATCAATCCTAAGAAATATGTCGAAAGCCTTACGACCTCCTAGAGTGTAATCACTTTTTTGACGATTGTGTAGGAAGCCTTATGCTTGATTCAGATACAAAGTAGAACGAGGCAGCACGGCGAAGCTCGACGCCGCCAATAAAACAACAAGTCAGATAACTATTCACTGTCTACGTCAGTTTGAGTTTTAAATAAATTTAAAATTTTCCCAAAAGTGTTTGTTATTCGTGTATACAAAGCAGCGAACTGTATAAAAAGGATTTTTAAGCTAATTTTAGTTCAGTCCGGTTATATCAAGTAACGATTCGATATGTTATAAATAAAAAACGCACTTGTCAGTTTTGAGGTTAACTACGAGCTACGGAAAAGCTCAGAGCTGACGAACATTTCTGGATGGCTGCGTTAGGCTGCCTTCGTCTACGTTCGTTCTAACTAGGATAATGCAAATACAGCTCGCTCAACTTTTTGAGAGCTAGTCTGCCTCGAATTGCGTTGCCGTTGTGACTTGGGGGTTATGAAGTAAAAATGAATTCGATATGTCATCAGAACTAAGAAATATGTAGGAATTTGTGAAAACATATTTTACCATATTGAACACTTTGGGGTTGAATATCCAAAAATCCTGAAACGAGTTTTTAGATATATATATAAAGAAATCCCGAGGAAGTAAAAACCAATCCGATATCTTATCACTCCTAGGAGATATGACGGAATTCGTGAAAACGAGTTTAACCCGTTTATAACTTCTTAGGGGTAGAAAAGGGAAAACAAACTTAAAAACGAGTTTTAATCGATTATAAGACAAGCCTATGGAAGCGAAGAGCTATTCAATATCTAATCAGGCCTGAGTGATACGGCCGAATTCGTAAAAATGTATACAACCCCTTTACACCCCTTAGGGATCGAATTTCAAAAAACACTGAAAACGCTTCCTAGGTATTGATATGGGGAATCCGTGAAATGAAAATAAATTCATAATTTTAGAAGACCTAAGAGATTTGACGAAATTCGTGAAAATGTATGTATTTCGTTTTCACTGATCACTTTTTTAACCCCCCTTCCGTACACCAATGGATATTTCAAATTTTTTTTATCCAAATTACTTTTCTAATAGACCTACGTCTACGTATAGTCACCAAGTTTCATTTTTTTGCACTTGCCGTTCTATAGATAAAAAAACATCCCCCACTTCCGTAGCAGGCTATCACTATAAAAAAGTATATATTTCCAACACGCCACTACAATAGCTCTATCGAAATATCAAGTTTCGGCTTCCCATAATTATAGGTTTTCGAAATATAAAAATCGGAAAGTTTTCCTTTTCATCCTCCCCCACCCTCGCACCTATAACCAGATCCTCAAAAGGGGTATAGACCTACTTATGGTAGAAATTGAAAGCATTTATATTACACTGTTCTTGAGATACCCGTGAGGGTCGAATTTAAAAAAATCCTGAAAACACTTTTTAGGTATTTATATGAAGAATCCGTGCAATAAAAATCAATTCAATATTTGGAAAGACCTAATAGATATGACAAAAATCGTGGAAATATATGCATTCCATTTTTACTTTTTACTGATCATTTTTTTTGCCCCCCTTCCGTACGCCGATAGATATTTGAAATTTTTGTTTAACCCAAATTACTTTTTAAGTTGACTTACATATACATACCGATTTTCAACTTCTGGCATAAGCCGTTCTATAGTTATGAAAAACACCCCCCACCCCGTACCATATTACCCCTATAAAAAATTATATTTTTTCAACATGCTACTACTACAGTTCTATCCAAATACCTAGTTTCTGCTTTAAATCATTATGGGTTCTCGAGATATATAAGTCGGAACTTTTTCTTCTTCACCCTTCCCAACCCTCACCCTCTACACCCACACCACCAATATTTTTGTTTATCCTATTTGGCCTACTTCTGATAAAAATGCTAAGCATCTATCATACACCGTTCTTGAGATATGAGACGTGATTTGAGACGTGAAATTCTTATCCACTCCACTTCCATACTCCACCGCACCCTTAAAAATGTTTACTTTCAGCAAACTTTATTTGTCAACCTTTATACAGAAACCAAATTTTATTTCTCTAGCGCAATTGGTTCGAGAGATATCGTAATCTAAAGTTTTTCAACCCCCACCCCCGTACGTCACTGCCCCTTTTCATAAATTTGTTTCCGATCTATTCTCCTAGTATAACCACAGATGTTCATCAAGTTTTAATTTCGTGACATTAGGAGTTATGGATTTCAGAATGTCTCGATCTCGGCTTTCGAGCGTTAGGTTAGGTTAGGTTAGGTGGGTAGCTATTGACAGAGATAGCTAACACATAGACCGCTAGATGGGTCCGTTGTGATCCCACTGCACCCCGGCACAGCGCCTACGGCTAATGGCTGTTTTTGGCTAATTGTCAAGAACAAACTGAGCCCAATTGGCGGCGGTATTGTTCTATCAAATATTTTTCCGTGTTTCTTGGTGCAAAGGAGAGGGGAGTTGGAAGGAATTGTGGAGAAGAATGGGGATACCGAACTTAATCAGTTTTTAGGAATGGGAAGGAAGATCAGGAATCGGGCCGGGTATGGCAGTGTACTAGCATGTGTTAATGATCATAATTTTTCAGTACTATTGGCTGTGATACGATCTACCAGAACAGCAAAGTTGCCTATAGCAAATCAACTACTGTCTGGCAGCTCTGATGGTATTTGTGAATTTGATGAGAATGTAAACATAACTCATTTGCTCAAGTTTAAATCCTTTACATGTGACCCTATTAATCATTCCGCACTGTTCACGATTTATATTAATATTCTGAAACCAGTAGAAACTGAAAAAGTCATATAAATAAATTATGCATTGAGTGGGAATTGAACCCCGGTAGCAATGTTTTCAAGAAATGGGTCCACTATCGATGCTCTATATAAATTTCAAGTTTCAGCCTCTTAGCCTTAGCGGTTACTGAGATCTGGAAACCAAAATTTTTCGTCTAAAACGCTTACCCCACCTCCTCCCTCACAACCCCTCCACTCAAAAGGTGGGCACTTGAGAGCTGTAAGCTTTCATAGCTATAAGCTTTCAAACGTTTTGCGTACGGCGGACGGCGCACAGACGGACTGAACATTTTTTTAGCTTTTTCGATACCTATTAGTCATGAAACGTGGGAAAAAAATGTTCAGGGTAGCACATTTTTTTTTCAATAAATCGATAAGAATACTTTATTATTAAAATAATAAAGTAAAATTTGTTTTTTCTATTATTTTTTTTTTCCTATTTCGGTCCTTCGTATAAACAAAACATAACATTTTGCTTATCCAAGTAAAAAATCTGCCAACAGTCTGGGCGCAACTTTATTATTTTTTGGGTAGTAGTTCGGAACGAGTTTAATTCTGAGATGCGATGTAGGTTTCTATGTGACTGAAAACCTAAAAAAAAGTTCGGGAAGCGGTTAAAATGGGGTCGCGCTAGAATACTTACGCCGCTGCCTCATATAACATATGAATTACATAATTGGGTCATACACCGAGACGAGATCTAGTCCTAGTATAATATCAGTTGTTACCGCATTAGAAGGTTTTTCGTGATTTGGTTTCGGGCCATTACATGAAATCGGAAATGCGTTTAAAGACGATTATATAAAAAGTCTGTGGAAGTGCAAAACAATCTAATATCTCATCAATCCTGAGATATATGTCGAAACCCATACGTCCTATTGGAGTTGAATAACAAACATCCTGAAATCAACGTTTTGACGATTATGTAAGAAGCCTTAGGAAGTAAAAATGAATTCGATATCTTATTAGAACTAAGAAATATGTAAGAATTTGTGAAAATATATGCAACACCCTTGCACCCACTTTGGGGTTGAATATCCAAAAATCCTGAAATAATTTTTTAGATATATATAAAGAAAGCCAGAGGAAGTAAAAACCAATCCGATGTCTTATCACTTCTAAGAGATATGACGGAATTCGTGAAAACGTGTTCAACCCATTTTTACACTCTTAGGGGTTGAAAAAGGAAAAACCTTGAAAAAAGAGTTTTAGGTGATTATTAAATAAGCCCGTGGAAGTGAAAAGTTATTCGATATCTAATCAGACCTGAGAGATACGGCTGAATTGGTGAAAATGTATACATCGCCTTTACATCACCTTCGGGGTCCAATTTTAAAAAATCCTGAAAACACTTTCTGGGTATTTATATGAAGAACCCGTAGAAAAAAAATGAATTCAATATTTCGAAAGACCTAATAGATATGACGAAAATCGTGAAAATATATGCATTCCATTTTCATTGATCATTTTTTTTGCCCCACTTCCAAACGCCAATAGATATTTGATTTTTTTTTTAATCAAAATTACTTTTCTAGTTGATTTACATATACGTACCGAATTTCAACTTTCTAGCATAAGCCGTTCTATAGTTAGGAAAAACACCCCCCACCCCCGTACCATACTACCCCTACAAAAAATTATATTTTCCGAACATGCTACTACTACAGTTCTATCTAAATACCAAGTTTCAGCTTTTCATTGTTATAGGTTCTCGAGATATAAAAATCAGAACTTTTTACTTTTCACCCTCCCCCACCCTCATACATGAAATTTTTTTTTCTGCTTGGGGTCTATTAGGCCTACTTCTGGTAAAAATTTTAAGCATCTATCTTACACCGTTCTTGAGATATGAGACGTGATTTTTTAAAAAAATTCTTACCCCATCCACTTCCATACTCCACCGCCCCCTTAAAAAATTTCACTTTCAGCAAACCTTATTTGTCAACATTTATACAGAAACCAAATTTTATTTCTCTAGTACAATGCGTTCGTGAGATATCGTAATCTAAATTTTTCCACCCCCACCCCCGTACGTCACTGCCCCTCTCAAAAATTTGTTTCCGATCTATTCTCCTAGTATACCCACAGATGTTCATTAAGTTCTAATTTCGTGACATTAACCGATTAGGAGATATGGATTTTAGAATGTCTCGATCTCGGCTTTCGAGCATTTCAGACGCATTATTATTCCCCCCACTCCCACACCCCTTTACCTATATTATAATTTTTTTTTTCAAATCGGTCCACTATTGATGCTCTATATAAATTCCAAGTTTCAGCCTCCTAGCCTATACGGTTACTGAGATCTAGAAACCAAAATTTTTCGTCTAAAACGCTTCCCCCACCTCCCCCCTCACACCCTCATCACTCAAAAGGTGGCCACTTGAAGGGGTTTGCTCAGTCTATCAACAACAAAAAATTCAACTTAATAGCTCAAAGAGTTTGAGAGCTATAAGCTATCAAACGTTTTGCGTACGGCGGACGGCGTACGGCGTACGGCGCACAGACGGACTGAAAATTTTTATTGCTTTTTTGGTGTCTACTAGTCATGAAACGTGGAAAAAAAATTTTCAGGGCAGCAAATTTTTTTTTTTTAAAAATCGATAACAATACTTTATTATTAAAATAATAAAGTAAAACGTCATCTATGAGAAACCGAGCATGAAATTCTTAACATAATTCATTTCTGCGACTTATCTCAGAGGACTATAGTCACAAAAATATGGTCTTGCAGAAAACTACAATAAATGCTGCACCACTGCAAGGTAAAAAGTCTCCTTGTTCATCAATAAACACAGTCTATATTTGGTGTGTGTGGTGTAATTAGTTCGTTCGATATCGTTATCTGAAGTTCTTGTTCTCGAATTTCGTCATCATGTCTTCTCCATCAACATATCACTTGTTCTTGTCTATCGTCTTCGTTTGTTAAGGATTGATAAGACTAAATCCGTTGATGAGTGAAATCATTCCCCTTGTTCAGATAGACAAAACACCTTAACATACTTGTTCCCGAATATTAACCGATAGCTCCAAAACACTTCAAATTAGAAAATTTAAAGTTGTCACACCAAAGATTGTGTTCGTTAATTATGAAAATTTTTCCACTGCTTTTAGTTGCTTCCACACAAAACTCATTCAATCACGTGGATTTACATATGTCTCAATACATCTTACATTTTCATGATATAATTGTTCATTATTTGCAAGTACATGTATAATGAAGATACTTCTTCTAGTACCTACCACAAATATTTTGGTAAAATTCATTAAATCTAATTTTGATGTTATTTTCTGAATCTACCCAAATACTTAATCCTAGTACTCTGTGGTCTAGATGCGCCGACCGTATTGATGTTACATTTTAACGTTATTGTTTTAATAATAATGTACTTTACATAGGTAGGCCTTAAATTCTTGAAGTATTTTTCAGTCGAAAGATACTTAAAACGGACTAAACACATCTTCCTATACTATGGAAATGTCAGTTTTTATGATTTGTGAATAGAGTTACCTTCCGGCAAATAATTTTTATTTGCTCTTTTATGACTTTTAAATGAATGGTAGGTACTCCACACTGGGAATATTCTGGATCCTTTTGACCTTTTGTATTCGAAACGGTTTGCGGCTTTCACCATTGTTGTTTTCCTCTTTTTAAAATTTGCTTTCTTCTCTTTATAAGAAGGAGCGATAAGACAAGAACAAAAGTACTTAAAGAGGTTGAAAAAAGACGTTCCCATGTTGTTTTTATTTAACAATGGCTGGAAGGTTAGTGCACTGGTTAAGTTGTAGGAGGAGAAAGTAAATACCTCAAATCATTTTTTTGACATTAAAATGTGGTGTTTACTGTTTTGCTATAAAATTGGTGAGCTTAAAGGGGCTTCCAGAAGATAAAAATATCGTCGGTCAATTCGTCATCTTTCTATTTGGTGAATGTGAATGAAAAATGAACATTAATTCTATTATATTATATTTCCAGCAGAAAATTATATTTTTTCGATAAGGTTCAGATTATCAGTCGCATAATAACCTACACCGCATCTTGGCATTAAAAGCGTTTCGGACTTTTACACATAAAATAATAAAATACGTATTGTTTTTCAATAAAAGATTCAATAGCGAATTCGATCTCTTTAGACCTAAAAGAATTTCGGAAGACATGAAAACTTGAATAAATAATATAATAATAATAATATATTTGTTATATCTGAAGCCGGAAGGCTTATTACAATGAATGACAGCTTATTTTTTTTTTGTAAGTGCTTAAAATAAATTAATATAAAATATGTATTAAATATAAAATAATATATTAAATTAAATTTTGTCTTAATCGACACTCAGAGAAAAGTTGCAACTTAAACATACTGCAGTCACGATCGGCTGCAAGCCAATCGTATAATACTCTAGATGAATACTGAACTCTGATTTATATTGTAGTTGGGGATAAAGTAGAATTACGTGTGTGCATGTTGTATGTCCTTTATTAAGGACTGTCATTAGATTGCTACTCAAAACTAAAAGACAATATTCAGTGTTTAATTTCATATTTTGAACTGGGTAAGTCATCGAAAAAAAATTTCCTTTTTGAAGGACTTTCACATGGAAGGTGCAGGAAGGACTTACTCGATTTCTTACATATTTATCCTTTTCCTTGGAACCAGTTAAAAATGAACGTGTACAAAATTTCAAATTCGTAGCTTGAAGCGTTCAAAAGCTATCGAAAAATATTGTTGAACACGTGTCTTAAGGACATTTTGTACGGCAGCTACCAGAAGGAGTAAAAGGATTTCGCTGATTAGTAAACTCGAACTTTGTTTTTACTCAAAACTAATTTGTACAAAATTTCCAATTTATAGCTAAAAGATTACTTGAGTTATTGTAAGTTCCGTAAATTAAAAGAAGACGTTTTGAAAGGATATTTGTATGGCAGCTACACGAAGGACTAATAGGATTTTCTTCATAATCATACATTTAGCTTCAACTATTGGAAAAATACTACGTACAAAATTTCAAAGACGTAGCTTAAACCCTTCTAAAGTTATCGGCCAATATTCTTGAACACGTATTTTAAGGACATTTTGTATGGCAGCTACCAGAATGAGTAAAAGGATTTCGCTGACAAGTAAACTAAAGCTTCGTTTTAACTCAAAACTAATTTGTAAAAAATTCCGAATTCGTAGCTAAAAGATTACTTGAGTTATAGTGAGTTTCGTAAATTAAGTGAATACATTTTGACAGGATATTTGTATGGCAGCTACACGAAGGAGTAGGACGATTTTGCCCGTTAACAAACTTAGCCTTACAAATTCAACCAAACAACCAGATTCAAAATTTCAAGATCCTAGGTGAAGGCGTTCTTGAGTTATCGTGCTAACGGACAGACGGACGGACGGACGGACGGACGGACGGACGGACGGACGGACGGACAGACGTCAGGCGGATTTGAGGTTTTTGAGCACAAATAAACAAAAAATAATATATAACTTTTTTTCGTCCGAGGCTTGGTTCTATGCGTTACAAACTTTTCGGCTGGATTAAACTTATAATACTCTATATGATTTCATCTAGAGTATAAAAATGAAATGATAGCTATTTGATTTCATTCGTTTTGATCATTTTGATCCTTTATTCAAATGTAAATTAAATTTGAAATAAATATCTTCCCTTTAATTTCCATACTCAAGATAGTTTACCATTTGATTTGAATTGACATTATACATATTTTAAAATGAAATCACTTTGATTTCAATGATCGTGTACGAACTTGCAAAGAATTTCCCATTTTCAGAGCTGCGAATTTGTTTTTATCGTCACATTCGCGTACGGTGCAGTGTAGTGAAAAGTCAAAAAAATAATGAGTGATTTAAATGTTGCAGATTTAGACATAATTTTTGATTTCGAGTCGACCACTCCTTCATCTGATACAAATTTGCATCAATTGCTGGTCAAATGGGAATTGGTGGAGTTACATGATATTTTACAAGGTAAGTAAAATCTTAATTATATCTTATGTGAGTGAAAGTGTAGCTTGTGTTTCCTAAGATACTCGTTTTTTACTATTTAAGATAATGTATTACGCCTAAAATTCGCGCAGTTCAATTGTAATATCATTCAACTCATGAGAATTAAGTACTTGACAATACGCATACACTGCATATTTTATTTGTTTATTCGAAAATAATTTCCGGATAAAATATCGGTTTCGTATTTGAATATTATAACTATTTCCTTATGTCCTTTTAAGTTCGATTCTCATTATTTTCGAAAATGTACTGTAATTTCAGTGAAATTAGTATTTTGTATGGAAATCTCCACTAAAAGTGTTTTTTTAGAATATATGTATACTATGCAAATTTTTCAGTCATAATTTTTTTTAAATTTCTATGTTTTACAGAAGCTCGTATAACATACAGAAGCCTGCAATATTTATCTGCTGCTGATATATAGGAACTTTTAAGTAACATCGGTTTAAGGGCGGAGTTCGTGAAAAGCTTTTCCACTGGAGAAAAAAAACGGTATACACTTCCTAATATAGAAATATGAAACACGAAAACTAAACTTATTATTTTTAGTTCAATATTGATGACGACACAATAACAACTCGAAAATCGAGTCATCGATCGTAAATTTACAGAATTGTTCGCCATTAAATCCCAAAAAAATACTAGAAAATAAAAGGGGAGAGGAATTTTGAAATTGTATTAGCAAAATTCCTGCTTTCGCAGTGAACTTATTGATGTTATTATTGAGAATATCTTGTATAACACATAGAAAATAGCACCAAATGATTTTGGCGCTCTTACCGCGCAACTGTTGTCTTTATTTCCCAAAGAACAAAAGGTAAAATTTTTTAATTGGTACTTTGGAATATTTCAATAAACAATTTTTTAGTTCCTTATGAGTACTATTTTTGACATCAGGGAATTAAAAAAAATCCTAGCGGAAAACTATGGTATAAATATATCAATGCTAGGACAAAAAAGTCTCGATTTGATAGCCCGAATTCGTCAACATCAACGCACAAATCTGAATCAGTTAACTGACGACGAAGTAGAAGTTACTTTTGCCACAGCAATCAAAACTTCTCTATGTAGGGATTTTTCGAATTTGAATGATGTCAACTTACTTACGGGATAAGTACCTTTAATTTTATGTTGTATATTATTTCTTGTATTTAATCTTAATTTTATTTTCTAAAATAAATAATAAAAAAAATTCATTGTTTGCAGTTTTAATTTACATCCTTGTGAAATAATATTAGAAAGATAAATTTGAAACATTCTTTTAAAAAATGCAATTTTTAAAATCAATATAAAATTATTTAAATGAGAATTAAAATGATATAATTTTAGATTGAAATGAGCCATAATCAACAAAAAAGCTTAGTAAAGCTTTACTTTGATTTCAAAAATGTTCACTTTTAATGAAACTGAAAGTAATTGATTCAATATGAAATCATTTTGACTACAAATTAACATGTAGCTTATTTCAATTGAAACGATATCCCTTTGAAAGATATTATTGTCATTTAAAATATGTGTTAATTTGAAAATGTATTTTATAACGCAATCTAGAATTATATCAGATTTTATTAGGTATGCGATCAGTGAGAGACCCTAGAGTGCTCAAGCTGATCTGAGTTCCGAGAAGAACCGGCTGCACTATTTATAGTGCCCTTCTCGGAACTAGTTCCCACGCTGTGGTGAACAGGTGCAGACGTTGGCCTGGGGAAATAATGTGTCTGCTGCGTGGTGAATATGGGCGTTGAGTGTTGCCGTGCTGAGTCTATCGTAGTAGTCGTGTTACAATCTCCCCTTCTGGCTCCGATAGACGTCCCGGCGAGGAGACAGTGTTATGTATAATTATAATAGTTTTAGTTCTTCTTTGGCCTCCCCCTTCTTCGAATTGGCAGAAGTGGCGAGGATATCAATGGCTGGTTTGTGTCTGCATGATACAATGATAGCGCAGAAGAGTGATATGTTCCTAGAGGGATCTGTGGGTTCTTCTGCGAAGCAATCTCGTAACTCGCTGGGCCTTTTGAGCAGAGAACGATGTATGGGCCATCTTTCTTCGGGTGAAACTTAGCCGTTGTTTTTCGCGCTGCTTGACTTCTTCCGTGCGTTGTTATCCATACTAGATCTCCAGGGTGGTAGCTCGGGTCTGGTCGTCTTTTCCTGTCGGCATATACTTTCCGTCGATCTTGTTGTATTTCGGTGGTTTCTTGAGCGTTTTTCAACGCAAAACCGATTTGTGAGAGATATGGTGAAATCTCTGATATGAAATTTTCGGATAGGGTTACGGTGGTAATATTATCGCTCACTTCGCGTGCTGGTCGCATCTCTCTTCCAAACGTGAGATAAGCGGCTGAGTATCCGGTGCTCTGACATCTGGCTGAATTCATTGAGAAGCGAATGGCAGGTAGGCAGTCATCCCAAGTTGCATGAGCTTGTCCTACAAGGATGCCAAGCTGGAGCTTCAGGTCGCGATTTTTCCGTTCGACCGGATTAGTCTCCGGGTGATAAACTGGTGTGAAAGCCTGTGTTATGTTGAAGCAGTGCATGATATGTTGCATGACTGCGCTCACAAACTGTGTCCCATTGTCGCTTACTATACGTCTGGGTAAGCCGTATCGTAGAAACACTTCGTTGATTAATATTTGGCCGCAACAGACGGCTGTGGCTTTGTTGAAAGCGAAGAGTTCCACCCAGCGGCTCGCTAGGTCCTCCACGATCAGGATCCACTTGTTTTTGCGCTGAGTCTCCGGTAGAGGTCCGAACAGATCGACTGCGAGAATTTCGAATCTTTGAGAATGTGGATGTGATTGGAGAAGGCCAGCGGGCTTCAGATTTGTTGGCTTATAGCGCAGACATTGTTCACAATTTTTGACGTGGTTTGTGACATATCTGCGTAAGCCAGGCCAGAAATAATGTGAAGCGATGCGGTGAATAGTGCGTTCGACTCCATTATATCCCGCTGTTGGAGAGTCATGGAAAGCGTTCAAAATATCTTTGCGTTCCTGTGCTGGTACTACCAGCTGGGCGTCTTCATGGTCAGTATCTGGGACGTATCTATAAAGAACGCCGTTTGATAGAAGATATCCTCTGGAAGACCATAATGTAACGTCTTCGTTAGGGCTGTCACTTTCTAAGCAGTCGATTATCTTCTTGACGTCAGGGTCCTTAAGTTGTTCGTCACGTACTTCTTTGGAGGACCTATGTGGAATATCGACGGAGATGCTTGCGATATCAACAGGTTCGGGTGTATCTTCTGGTGGACGAGATAAGGTATCGGCGAGGACGTTAGATTTTCCGGGGCAGTATTTTATCTCGACATCGTATGATTGGATCGTCAGGGCCCATCTGGCTAGCCTTCCTGTTGGAGATTTCAGAGCCATGAGCCATCTCAACGGCTGATGATCAGTTGCGATGATAATTTTGCTGCCTTCGACGTATCCTCGAAATTTACAGACAGCCCAAACTACAGCAAGGGCTTCTCGTTCAGTGGTGTTGTAGTTGCGTTCAGCCGGTGAGAGCAAACGGCTCGCGTATTCTACGGGTCGTTCGTCTGCCGCCTCCCCTTGCAGTAGGGCTGCTCCGATGGCATAACCGCTGGAGTCCGTCCGTAGTGTGAACGGCTGAGTTTCATCTGCTTGTCGTAATATGGGTGCCGTTGTGAGAAGTTCCTTCAGCTTCTCAAAACTGCTCTGTTGCTCGTCGGTCCATTCCCACTGCACGTTTTTCCTTGTGAGTTGCGTTAGGGACCGAGCTACTTCAGCAAAGTCAGGAATGAAGCGCCGGTACCAAGAACAAGTCTGTAGAAAGGTGACTAGCTCCTTCAAGTTGCGAGGTGGTTTTCTGTTTGTGATGGCGGCTGTTTTGGCTGGGTTGGTACTAATGCCATCTTTAGTCAGTATATGACCAAGAAACAGAACATTTGGGCAGCAAAACTGGCACTTCTTCCTGTTGATTCGCAGTTGATATTCCTTTAAGGTTTGGAATACAATCTGCAAGTCCTTTAGATGTTCTTCGAAGGATGATGATAAAACAAGGAGATCGTCTAAATAAGCGAATGTCCTCACGCTGCTGCATTTGGTTTGTACTCTAGTCATCATACGTTGAAACGTAGCTCCTGCGTTTCGTAGACCAAATGGCATCCAGTTAAATCGGTAGATCCCAAATGGAGTGATGAATGCCGTTTTGTCTTTATCCTCTTCTCGGACTCGAATTTGCCAAAATCCAGAACGCAGGTCGATTGATGTCATGTACTTTGCACCCCGTGCTGAGTGAAGCAGGTCATCAATTCTCGGTAGTGGGTAGCTATCTGGAATCGTAACACTGTTTAGACGACGGTAATCAATACATACCCGAACGGTGCCATCCTTTTTGGGTATCATAACAACTGGAGATGCCCATGCGGATTCACATTCTTCGATTATTCCACTAAGTAACATATTCTCCAGTTCAGCTTTCAAGAGATCTCTCTTCTGTTCAGATAGTCTGTACGGCGGAGAGGCCATTGGTGCACTATCCTTGGTTCGGATGCAATGTTCCTCATGTTTTGCGGCATCGCCGTCTTCATTAAAAAGATTGATGTTGTTGAACAGAAGTGTGTTGAGCTCTGTTCGCTGCTCCTCTGTAAGCTCTGTAGCTTCGTCATCGTCCAGGGCTGGTTCAATATTAACTTCAGACAACTCGATGTCTGCGAAGTCATGAACCATTTTCATCACTGTTCGTTTCGGGGTATCAGCTAGTGGACTGATTGGATCCGGAATGGCAATATTGAATTGCCGTAATGGTGAAGTAAGTTTCTCCTAATAGTCCAACGGCTCATCTGATGTCCTTCTACGTTTTGGTGTGTCTCCGATGGGACTGATCGGCTCTGGGATACAGCCATAAAATTGCCGTTGCGGGGAATCGGTGAGTTCCCAAGAATTCGGTGGAGCAAGTTTCGGTGTATCAGCGATTGGACTGACTGGATCAGGAACGGTGAATGCCCGTTGAGGTGATTTCAGCAACTCCATGTAATCGAGTATTCTGTCCGATACTCGCTCTGGTGTGTCTGGTCTCGCTGTCACGTCTAATGTTTGGATGATGGTTGGTTCTGCGTTTTCCTTTTGCAACAACTGGAATTTTGCTTTCGGGGTATCGCCGAAATACCAAAAGTGCTGAGGAATATTCAGCACAATATTAGCACTTTCGATGAAGTCCACTCCTAGCAGCGTTCTGTTGTCGATCGAATCAGGGAGGACGAGAAACTTGAGTGGTAGAGTTCGGCCATGGATTGAGACGTTGACGCTTGTAAGAAAGACCTCTGTCTCTCTTTTTATTCCGTCTGCCAGAATAACGTTTGTTGTTTTTGTGATGAAAGTACACCCAGTGCGCCTCAATTGCTGGTATAGTCGATAGCTGGCTACACTAACTCTAGCGGCGGTGTCGATGAATCCGTAGCCAACGATACCATTTACTTCGAGTTGAACGACGGGACGATCGCGAAGTATTAGGTTATCGCTAGCCTCGATGGAACAAAAGTTAGCTGCCGGTAACTTCTTTGGTTTGCTGCAGGTTGGACAGCGGCTTCGTACTGTTCCTGGCCGACCACATCCATAACATGTGACCGCTGCAGAGTACGTTCTGGTGTCCGAAGGCTGGTTAGAACTCGAGCGTTGCTGTTTGCGACATACCTCGGCGGTATGTCCGAAGTTGTAACAAGAGTCGCACTTGATGCGTTTCTTGAAGTTAGTTTTGGGTTCTTCCTTCTGTGGTCGATGCTCCTGCTTCCTCTCTCTGGTGATCTCTTCACACGCTCTAGCTTGTTGCAACAGTTGGTCAAACGATGAAATGCTGTTCCGTGCGATATGGCTTCTGATGTTTAAGTTCAGTAGCCCGAAAATAAGGTCCAACTGCTGCGCTTCAGAGTGTGATTTTGCTGGTAGTTGAGCGAGCAGCGCTCGTTTACGGCAGATGAAAAGATCCGTCGGAGTGGAATCGTCTTGACGTGCATCGAAGATCTCCATATAGACTTGGTAGGCGAGCTTCGCTGGGGAAAAAGCGCCGCGGAGTAGGATTTTTGCCTCATCCCAAGTCGTAACCTGCTCCTTCACGCCTTGCCACCAAGTAGCAGCTACGTCTTTGAGCAGCATTGGAAGGCCTGCAATGGCATTTTGGTCGGAGATGTTTTCAACATCTTTGTACACGGAGGCAGCTGCGATGAACTCCTCGACTTTGTCCCGTGATCGACTGCCATCAAAATTCGCTGGGCAGTTGGTGAAATTCCCGGTAGGGAGAACGTTAGCCGGAGAGTCTGGCGGTCGTAGAGCAGCTATCAACTGCTGTAGCTGTCCTTCCGTCATTTGGATAGCCATCCTGTTTCGGTGGCTTCTTCGTACCGGAACCGTGGTAATTCCTCTTCTTGAAATAGTGGTCGTAGTTGTGCCACAAGTTGGTCGCCAATTATAACGCAATCTAGAATTATATCAGATTTTATTAGGTATGCGATCAGTGAGAGACCCTAGAGTGCTCAAGCTGATCTGAGTTCCGAGAAGAACCGGCTGCACTATTTATAGTGCCCTTCTCGGAACTAGTTCCCACGCTGTGGTGAACAGGTGCAGACGTTGGCCTGGGGAAATAATGTGTCTGCTGCGTGGTGAATATGGGCGTTGAGTGTTGCCGTGCTGAGTCTATCGTAGTAGTCGTGTTACAATCTCCCCTTCTGGCTCCGATAGACGTCCCGGCGAGGAGACAGTGTTATGTATAATTATAATAGTTTTAGTTCTTCTTTGGCCTCCCCCTTCTTCGAATTGGCAGAAGTGGCGAGGATATCAATGGCTGGTTTGTGTCTGCATGATACAATGATAGCGCAGAAGAGTGATATGTTCCTAGAGGGATCTGTGGGTTCTTCTGCGAAGCAATCTCGTAACTCGCTGGGCCTTTTGAGCAGAGAACGATGTATGGGCCATCTTTCTTCGGGTGAAACTTAGCCGTTGTTTTTCGCGCTGCTTGACTTCTTCCGTGCGTTGTTATCCATACTAGATCTCCAGGGTGGTAGCTCGGGTCTGGTCGTCTTTTCCTGTCGGCATATACTTTCCGTCGATCTTGTTGTATTTCGGTGGTTTCTTGAGCGTTTTTCAACGCAAAACCGATTTGTGAGAGATATGGTGAAATCTCTGATATGAAATTTTCGGATAGGGTTACGGTGGTAATATTATCGCTCACTTCGCGTGCTGGTCGCATCTCTCTTCCAAACGTGAGATAAGCGGCTGAGTATCCGGTGCTCTGACATCTGGCTGAATTCATTGAGAAGCGAATGGCAGGTAGGCAGTCATCCCAAGTTGCATGAGCTTGTCCTACAAGGATGCCAAGCTGGAGCTTCAGGTCGCGATTTTTCCGTTCGACCGGATTAGTCTCCGGGTGATAAACTGGTGTGAAAGCCTGTGTTATGTTGAAGCAGTGCATGATATGTTGCATGACTGCGCTCACAAACTGTGTCCCATTGTCGCTTACTATACGTCTGGGTAAGCCGTATCGTAGAAACACTTCGTTGATTAATATTTGGCCGCAACAGACGGCTGTGGCTTTGTTGAAAGCGAAGAGTTCCACCCAGCGGCTCGCTAGGTCCTCCACGATCAGGATCCACTTGCTTTTGCGCTGAGTCTCCGGTAGAGGTCCGAACAGATCGACTGCGAGAATTTCGAATCTTTGAGAATGTGGATGTGATTGGAGAAGGCCAGCGGGCTTCAGATTTGTTGGCTTATAGCGCAGACATTGTTCACAATTTTTGACGTGGTTTGTGACATATCTGCGTAAGCCAGGCCAGAAATAATGTGAAGCGATGCGGTGAATAGTGCGTTCGACTCCATTATATCCCGCTGTTGGAGAGTCATGGAAAGCGTTCAAAATATCTTTGCGTTCCTGTGCTGGTACTACCAGCTGGGCGTCTTCATGGTCAGTATCTGGGACGTATCTATAAAGAACGCCGTTTGATAGAAGATATCCTCTGGAAGACCATAATGTAACGTCTTCGTTAGGGCTGTCACTTTCTAAGCAGTCGATTATCTTCTTGACGTCAGGGTCCTTAAGTTGTTCGTCACGTACTTCTTTGGAGGACCTATGTGGAATATCGACGGAGATGCTTGCGATATCAACAGGTTCGGGTGTATCTTCTGGTGGACGAGATAAGGTATCGGCGAGGACGTTAGATTTTCCGGGGCAGTATTTTATCTCGACATCGTATGATTGGATCGTCAGGGCCCATCTGGCTAGCCTTCCTGTTGGAGATTTCAGAGCCATGAGCCATCTCAACGGCTGATGATCAGTTGCGATGATAATTTTGCTGCCTTCGACGTATCCTCGAAATTTACAGACAGCCCAAACTACAGCAAGGGCTTCTCGTTCAGTGGTGTTGTAGTTGCGTTCAGCCGGTGAGAGCAAACGGCTCGCGTATTCTACGGGTCGTTCGTCTGCCGCCTCCCCTTGCAGTAGGGCTGCTCCGATGGCATAACCGCTGGAGTCCGTCCGTAGTGTGAACGGCTGAGTTTCATCTGCTTGTCGTAATATGGGTGCCGTTGTGAGAAGTTCCTTCAGCTTCTCAAAACTGCTCTGTTGCTCGTCGGTCCATTCCCACTGCACGTTTTTCCTTGTGAGTTGCGTTAGGGACCGAGCTACTTCAGCAAAGTCAGGAATGAAGCGCCGGTACCAAGAACAAGTCTGTAGAAAGGTGACTAGCTCCTTCAAGTTGCGAGGTGGTTTTCTGTTTGTGATGGCGGCTGTTTTGGCTGGGTTGGTACTAATGCCATCTTTAGTCAGTATATGACCAAGAAACAGAACATTTGGGCAGCAAAACTGGCACTTCTTCCTGTTGATTCGCAGTTGATATTCCTTTAAGGTTTGGAATACAATCTGCAAGTCCTTTAGATGTTCTTCGAAGGATGATGATAAAACAAGGAGATCGTCTAAATAAGCGAATGTCCTCACGCTGCTGCATTTGGTTTGTACTCTAGTCATCATACGTTGAAACGTAGCTCCTGCGTTTCGTAGACCAAATGGCATCCAGTTAAATCGGTAGATCCCAAATGGAGTGATGAATGCCGTTTTGTCTTTATCCTCTTCTCGGACTCGAATTTGCCAAAATCCAGAACGCAGGTCGATTGATGTCATGTACTTTGCACCCCGTGCTGAGTGAAGCAGGTCATCAATTCTCGGTAGTGGGTAGCTATCTGGAATCGTAACACTGTTTAGACGACGGTAATCAATACATACCCGAACGGTGCCATCCTTTTTGGGTATCATAACAACTGGAGATGCCCATGCGGATTCACATTCTTCGATTATTCCACTAAGTAACATATTCTCCAGTTCAGCTTTCAAGAGATCTCTCTTCTGTTCAGATAGTCTGTACGGCGGAGAGGCCATTGGTGCACTATCCTTGGTTCGGATGCAATGTTCCTCATGTTTTGCGGCATCGCCGTCTTCATTAAAAAGATTGATGTTGTTGAACAGAAGTGTGTTGAGCTCTGTTCGCTGCTCCTCTGTAAGCTCTGTAGCTTCGTCATCGTCCAGGGCTGGTTCAATATTAACTTCAGACAACTCGATGTCTGCGAAGTCATGAACCATTTTCATCACTGTTCGTTTCGGGGTATCAGCTAGTGGACTGATTGGATCCGGAATGGCAATATTGAATTGCCGTAATGGTGAAGTAAGTTTCTCCTAATAGTCCAACGGCTCATCTGATGTCCTTCTACGTTTTGGTGTGTCTCCGATGGGACTGATCGGCTCTGGGATACAGCCATAAAATTGCCGTTGCGGGGAATCGGTGAGTTCCCAAGAATTCGGTGGAGCAAGTTTCGGTGTATCAGCGATTGGACTGACTGGATCAGGAACGGTGAATGCCCGTTGAGGTGATTTCAGCAACTCCATGTAATCGAGTATTCTGTCCGATACTCGCTCTGGTGTGTCTGGTCTCGCTGTCACGTCTAATGTTTGGATGATGGTTGGTTCTGCGTTTTCCTTTTGCAACAACTGGAATTTTGCTTTCGGGGTATCGCCGAAATACCAAAAGTGCTGAGGAATATTCAGCACAATATTAGCACTTTCGATGAAGTCCACTCCTAGCAGCGTTCTGTTGTCGATCGAATCAGGGAGGACGAGAAACTTGAGTGGTAGAGTTCGGCCATGGATTGAGACGTTGACGCTTGTAAGAAAGACCTCTGTCTCTCTTTTTATTCCGTCTGCCAGAATAACGTTTGTTGTTTTTGTGATGAAAGTACACCCAGTGCGCCTCAATTGCTGGTATAGTCGATAGCTGGCTACACTAACTCTAGCGGCGGTGTCGATGAATCCGTAGCCAACGATACCATTTACTTCGAGTTGAACGACGGGACGATCGCGAAGTATTAGGTTATCGCTAGCCTCGATGGAACAAAAGTTAGCTGCCGGTAACTTCTTTGGTTTGCTGCAGGTTGGACAGCGGCTTCGTACTGTTCCTGGCCGACCACATCCATAACATGTGACCGCTGCAGAGTACGTTCTGGTGTCCGAAGGCTGGTTAGAACTCGAGCGTTGCTGTTTGCGACATACCTCGGCGGTATGTCCGAAGTTGTAACAAGAGTCGCACTTGATGCGTTTCTTGAAGTTAGTTTTGGGTTCTTCCTTCTGTGGTCGATGCTCCTGCTTCCTCTCTCTGGTGATCTCTTCACACGCTCTAGCTTGTTGCAACAGTTGGTCAAACGATGAAATTCTGTTCCGTGCGATATGGCTTCTGATGTTTAAGTTCAGTAGCCCGAAAATAAGGTCCAACTGCTGCGCTTCAGAGTGTGATTTTGCTGGTAGTTGAGCGAGCAGCGCTCGTTTACGGCAGATGAAAAGATCCGTCGGAGTGGAATCGTCTTGACGTGCATCGAAGATCTCCATATAGACTTGGTAGGCGAGCTTCGCTGGGGAAAAAGCGCCGCGGAGTAGGATTTTTGCCTCATCCCAAGTCGTAACCTGCTCCTTCACGCCTTGCCACCAAGTAGCAGCTACGTCTTTGAGCAGCATTGGAAGGCCTGCAATGGCATTTTGGTCGGAGATGTTTTCAACATCTTTGTACACGGAGGCAGCTGCGATGAACTCCTCGACTTTGTCCCGTGATCGACTGCCATCAAAATTCGCTGGGCAGTTGGTGAAATTCCCGGTAGGGAGAACGTTAGCCGGAGAGTCTGGCGGTCGTAGAGCAGCTATCAACTGCTGTAGCTGTCCTTCCGTCATTTGGATAGCCATCCTGTTTCGGTGGCTTCTTCGTACCGGAACCGTGGTAATTCCTCTTCTTGAAATAGTGGTCGTAGTTGTGCCACAAGTTGGTCGCCAATTATAACGCAATCTAGAATTATATCAGATTTTATTAGGTATGCGATCAGTGAGAGACCCTAGAGTGCTCAAGCTGATCTGAGTTCCGAGAAGAACCGGCTGCACTATTTATAGTGCCCTTCTCGGAACTAGTTCCCACGCTGTGGTGAACAGGTGCAGACGTTGGCCTGGGGAAATAATGTGTCTGCTGCGTGGTGAATATGGGCGTTGAGTGTTGCCGTGCTGAGTCTATCGTAGTAGTCGTGTTACAATCTCCCCTTCTGGCTCCGATAGACGTCCCGGCGAGGAGACAGTGTTATGTATAATTATAATAGTTTTAGTTCTTCTTTGGCCTCCCCCTTCTTCGAATTGGCAGAAGTGGCGAGGATATCAATGGCTGGTTTGTGTCTGCATGATACAATGATAGCGCAGAAGAGTGATATGTTCCTAGAGGGATCTGTGGGTTCTTCTGCGAAGCAATCTCGTAACTCGCTGGGCCTTTTGAGCAGAGAACGATGTATGGGCCATCTTTCTTCGGGTGAAACTTAGCCGTTGTTTTTCGCGCTGCTTGACTTCTTCCGTGCGTTGTTATCCATACTAGATCTCCAGGGTGGTAGCTCGGGTCTGGTCGTCTTTTCCTGTCGGCATATACTTTCCGTCGATCTTGTTGTATTTCGGTGGTTTCTTGAGCGTTTTTCAACGCAAAACCGATTTGTGAGAGATATGGTGAAATCTCTGATATGAAATTTTCGGATAGGGTTACGGTGGTAATATTATCGCTCACTTCGCGTGCTGGTCGCATCTCTCTTCCAAACGTGAGATAAGCGGCTGAGTATCCGGTGCTCTGACATCTGGCTGAATTCATTGAGAAGCGAATGGCAGGTAGGCAGTCATCCCAAGTTGCATGAGCTTGTCCTACAAGGATGCCAAGCTGGAGCTTCAGGTCGCGATTTTTCCGTTCGACCGGATTAGTCTCCGGGTGATAAACTGGTGTGAAAGCCTGTGTTATGTTGAAGCAGTGCATGATATGTTGCATGACTGCGCTCACAAACTGTGTCCCATTGTCGCTTACTATACGTCTGGGTAAGCCGTATCGTAGAAACACTTCGTTGATTAATATTTGGCCGCAACAGACGGCTGTGGCTTTGTTGAAAGCGAAGAGTTCCACCCAGCGGCTCGCTAGGTCCTCCACGATCAGGATCCACTTGTTTTTGCGCTGAGTCTCCGGTAGAGGTCCGAACAGATCGACTGCGAGAATTTCGAATCTTTGAGAATGTGGATGTGATTGGAGAAGGCCAGCGGGCTTCAGATTTGTTGGCTTATAGCGCAGACATTGTTCACAATTTTTGACGTGGTTTGTGACATATCTGCGTAAGCCAGGCCAGAAATAATGTGAAGCGATGCGGTGAATAGTGCGTTCGACTCCATTATATCCCGCTGTTGGAGAGTCATGGAAAGCGTTCAAAATATCTTTGCGTTCCTGTGCTGGTACTACCAGCTGGGCGTCTTCATGGTCAGTATCTGGGACGTATCTATAAAGAACGCCGTTTGATAGAAGATATCCTCTGGAAGACCATAATGTAACGTCTTCGTTAGGGCTGTCACTTTCTAAGCAGTCGATTATCTTCTTGACGTCAGGGTCCTTAAGTTGTTCGTCACGTACTTCTTTGGAGGACCTATGTGGAATATCGACGGAGATGCTTGCGATATCAACAGGTTCGGGTGTATCTTCTGGTGGACGAGATAAGGTATCGGCGAGGACGTTAGATTTTCCGGGGCAGTATTTTATCTCGACATCGTATGATTGGATCGTCAGGGCCCATCTGGCTAGCCTTCCTGTTGGAGATTTCAGAGCCATGAGCCATCTCAACGGCTGATGATCAGTTGCGATGATAATTTTGCTGCCTTCGACGTATCCTCGAAATTTACAGACAGCCCAAACTACAGCAAGGGCTTCTCGTTCAGTGGTGTTGTAGTTGCGTTCAGCCGGTGAGAGCAAACGGCTCGCGTATTCTACGGGTCGTTCGTCTGCCGCCTCCCCTTGCAGTAGGGCTGCTCCGATGGCATAACCGCTGGAGTCCGTCCGTAGTGTGAACGGCTGAGTTTCATCTGCTTGTCGTAATATGGGTGCCGTTGTGAGAAGTTCCTTCAGCTTCTCAAAACTGCTCTGTTGCTCGTCGGTCCATTCCCACTGCACGTTTTTCCTTGTGAGTTGCGTTAGGGACCGAGCTACTTCAGCAAAGTCAGGAATGAAGCGCCGGTACCAAGAACAAGTCTGTAGAAAGGTGACTAGCTCCTTCAAGTTGCGAGGTGGTTTTCTGTTTGTGATGGCGGCTGTTTTGGCTGGGTTGGTACTAATGCCATCTTTAGTCAGTATATGACCAAGAAACAGAACATTTGGGCAGCAAAACTGGCACTTCTTCCTGTTGATTCGCAGTTGATATTCCTTTAAGGTTTGGAATACAATCTGCAAGTCCTTTAGATGTTCTTCGAAGGATGATGATAAAACAAGGAGATCGTCTAAATAAGCGAATGTCCTCACGCTGCTGCATTTGGTTTGTACTCTAGTCATCATACGTTGAAACGTAGCTCCTGCGTTTCGTAGACCAAATGGCATCCAGTTAAATCGGTAGATCCCAAATGGAGTGATGAATGCCGTTTTGTCTTTATCCTCTTCTCGGACTCGAATTTGCCAAAATCCAGAACGCAGGTCGATTGATGTCATGTACTTTGCACCCCGTGCTGAGTGAAGCAGGTCATCAATTCTCGGTAGTGGGTAGCTATCTGGAATCGTAACACTGTTTAGACGACGGTAATCAATACATACCCGAACGGTGCCATCCTTTTTGGGTATCATAACAACTGGAGATGCCCATGCGGATTCACATTCTTCGATTATTCCACTAAGTAACATATTCTCCAGTTCAGCTTTCAAGAGATCTCTCTTCTGTTCAGATAGTCTGTACGGCGGAGAGGCCATTGGTGCACTATCCTTGGTTCGGATGCAATGTTCCTCATGTTTTGCGGCATCGCCGTCTTCATTAAAAAGATTGATGTTGTTGAACAGAAGTGTGTTGAGCTCTGTTCGCTGCTCCTCTGTAAGCTCTGTAGCTTCGTCATCGTCCAGGGCTGGTTCAATATTAACTTCAGACAACTCGATGTCTGCGAAGTCATGAACCATTTTCATCACTGTTCGTTTCGGGGTATCAGCTAGTGGACTGATTGGATCCGGAATGGCAATATTGAATTGCCGTAATGGTGAAGTAAGTTTCTCCTAATAGTCCAACGGCTCATCTGATGTCCTTCTACGTTTTGGTGTGTCTCCGATGGGACTGATCGGCTCTGGGATACAGCCATAAAATTGCCGTTGCGGGGAATCGGTGAGTTCCCAAGAATTCGGTGGAGCAAGTTTCGGTGTATCAGCGATTGGACTGACTGGATCAGGAACGGTGAATGCCCGTTGAGGTGATTTCAGCAACTCCATGTAATCGAGTATTCTGTCCGATACTCGCTCTGGTGTGTCTGGTCTCGCTGTCACGTCTAATGTTTGGATGATGGTTGGTTCTGCGTTTTCCTTTTGCAACAACTGGAATTTTGCTTTCGGGGTATCGCCGAAATACCAAAAGTGCTGAGGAATATTCAGCACAATATTAGCACTTTCGATGAAGTCCACTCCTAGCAGCGTTCTGTTGTCGATCGAATCAGGGAGGACGAGAAACTTGAGTGGTAGAGTTCGGCCATGGATTGAGACGTTGACGCTTGTAAGAAAGACCTCTGTCTCTCTTTTTATTCCGTCTGCCAGAATAACGTTTGTTGTTTTTGTGATGAAAGTACACCCAGTGCGCCTCAATTGCTGGTATAGTCGATAGCTGGCTACACTAACTCTAGCGGCGGTGTCGATGAATCCGTAGCCAACGATACCATTTACTTCGAGTTGAACGACGGGACGATCGCGAAGTATTAGGTTATCGCTAGCCTCGATGGAACAAAAGTTAGCTGCCGGTAACTTCTTTGGTTTGCTGCAGGTTGGACAGCGGCTTCGTACTGTTCCTGGCCGACCACATCCATAACATGTGACCGCTGCAGAGTACGTTCTGGTGTCCGAAGGCTGGTTAGAACTCGAGCGTTGCTGTTTGCGACATACCTCGGCGGTATGTCCGAAGTTGTAACAAGAGTCGCACTTGATGCGTTTCTTGAAGTTAGTTTTGGGTTCTTCCTTCTGTGGTCGATGCTCCTGCTTCCTCTCTCTGGTGATCTCTTCACACGCTCTAGCTTGTTGCAACAGTTGGTCAAACGATGAAATGCTGTTCCGTGCGATATGGCTTCTGATGTTTAAGTTCAGTAGCCCGAAAATAAGGTCCAACTGCTGCGCTTCAGAGTGTGATTTTGCTGGTAGTTGAGCGAGCAGCGCTCGTTTACGGCAGATGAAAAGATCCGTCGGAGTGGAATCGTCTTGACGTGCATCGAAGATCTCCATATAGACTTGGTAGGCGAGCTTCGCTGGGGAAAAAGCGCCGCGGAGTAGGATTTTTGCCTCATCCCAAGTCGTAACCTGCTCCTTCACGCCTTGCCACCAAGTAGCAGCTACGTCTTTGAGCAGCATTGGAAGGCCTGCAATGGCATTTTGGTCGGAGATGTTTTCAACATCTTTGTACACGGAGGCAGCTGCGATGAACTCCTCGACTTTGTCCCGTGATCGACTGCCATCAAAATTCGCTGGGCAGTTGGTGAAATTCCCGGTAGGGAGAACGTTAGCCGGAGAGTCTGGCGGTCGTAGAGCAGCTATCAACTGCTGTAGCTGTCCTTCCGTCATTTGGATAGCCATCCTGTTTCGGTGGCTTCTTCGTACCGGAACCGTGGTAATTCCTCTTCTTGAAATAGTGGTCGTAGTTGTGCCACAAGTTGGTCGCCAATTATAACGCAATCTAGAATTATATCAGATTTTATTAGGTATGCGATCAGTGAGAGACCCTAGAGTGCTCAAGCTGATCTGAGTTCCGAGAAGAACCGGCTGCACTATTTATAGTGCCCTTCTCGGAACTAGTTCCCACGCTGTGGTGAACAGGTGCAGACGTTGGCCTGGGGAAATAATGTGTCTGCTGCGTGGTGAATATGGGCGTTGAGTGTTGCCGTGCTGAGTCTATCGTAGTAGTCGTGTTACAATTTGAATTTATGTGAATGCATTTCGAAGACAAATTATAATTGAAAATTATTAAAAGAATGTGATTTTATTTGATTTTACATTGTTTTTTTACTGAGTGTAGTTTCTGTTGTAATATAAATGTAAGTATATAATTGCAATGTAAAGCTATAATCGTAAAGTTACGATACTAGTAAATTTAGTTAATTCAGGATATAGTATGTTACTCCGTATGATAAAAATAGTATATTTAAAATGATGGAAGTTGTAATGAATAAGTTTATTATAAAAAATAGAAAAAGTATAATCCATAATATAAATAGAGACATTTTATTATAACAAAATAAATCTTAATTGCCAGTGGATGTTATTCATTAATGATAAATGCTCTTATACGTAGTATACCATCGGTAAGAAAAAATAAGTCATTTAACTGGCACAAATTGGCAATATTCAACAAAAACTCATAGTAATTTGGTGTTAAGATTCTTTGAAGTGACCAGATACTTATATAGATAACGCTCTCTGATACATTCATATATTGGGCATTTGATAAGTATGTGGAATAATGATTCGTTTTTCATTAAATTGTATATAGTATATACTTCGTTTTGGTCTATTATGTGCACATTGCCGTTGGTATATACTGTGATCATGCGATCATTGGCTGTACGTAATTGAGCAGCAGCTCTTATTTTTCTTATAGACACATAAAGATCAAGCAACGTACTGTTGCGAGCTAGGGGTTCGCCGGGATTTCAAGTAAAACACAATTCGGTTAAAATAAAAATAAGTGATAATTTATTAATCCGCACTTTAATTCACAGAATTATATTCGCACAATAATTCGCACTGTATGGCAGCACCGCCCGCTTATTCCATATATCGCTTGACTCGATCACTTTCGCTCTCTACCAACACGGTCGCGCATACACGCCGGCCGTCACAGTCGACGTAATAAAAATTACTATGTCTTCGTTGAACTGCTTATATACTAGGCGGTTGCAGTCTTGAATGTTCACCGCTGTACTTGAACGTTCGTTCATTTGTGGAATCTTCTCGAAAGCTTCAGAGCCTTCGATTTCGATCTTCGTTCAGTGGTGTGTGCAGAGGATTCTAGTATATTGGAGAGCATTCGATAAGAAGAGAGATACAACCGTGCCGTTTCGCCTTATTTCTAATTGGGTTATTTTGCAACTAGGTATTCGGTTGTTGTTGTTTTCATTATGTGTAACGATCGAGTTGTACGGTTGCGCGGTTTCCAGGCTTACACGTAACAGTACTATGAATTAAACGGCCGAATATTGTTGTATAAGAGGAGTTGGATATTGATTCAGAATCCATAGTGTGATAGTGCTGTTGAAGGTCATTTATGAAACTTACTAAATTTTGTCTAATTTCCCGTACATTTAGATTTCTCCATAGGTTTTCTCTATTTATTATGAGGAAAAACCACTTTAATTGAGAGACCCAGTTATATTTAGCTATGTTATTATCTGATCTACTTAGTGTTAAAAGTCTATTAAATCAAATGAGTGGTAGCCTATCATTATCTATGTCCAACAGTTTACAAAGCCACTTCAGTGCTCTTTTAACGGAAGAAACTATAACTCTACTTGAGTTATTCAAATAATATAAAGATTTGATAAATTTAACCTGGGTTTTCTGTATAATGTCAGGGTAATTTAATGACCAGGGTATAATAATACGTTAAGAATAACTGATTGATATAAATGCATCCGTGAATGATGTGACTGCATTTGCAATTTCATCATTACCATCTTAATATTGGCCGTTGCGGAGTTAGCTTTCGCAACCATATGTTCGCTACAATTGCGGAAAAGACCTGACACCTAAATATTCAAACTGATTCACGATTTCCATGCTGAGCCATAGGCGCGCCGTGAGGGGGCCAGGAGGGGCCGGGACCCGCCGCCCCCAGCTCCCGGCTCGGACCCTCCCAAAAAAATAATTCTGGCCCCTTCCAGAAAAATAATTTCTTCCTATCCTACCGCAAACATTTTACTTGTCAATTGTTTTTCGTCAAAATCTCTTAAAATTAAAGAACTAAATCTCAACTAACTTTTGAAAATAACAAGACATTTTTAAATTTTACAATCATTGTTCTTTCGATCTGACGAGAGCTTTACAAGATTTTTTCAATTTAGCAAAATAAATTGGAAATTGTTTTTGAAACAACGAGATTCTCATTAAATATTTTGGAATTTTACGAAATTGTAACAAGATTTTCTTCAAGTAACCAGCTTTTTTTGAAAATATTTTTGAATTTTACGAGAACTTTAGAAGATGTTTTCAGTTTTACAAATTAAAGTAGAAATTTGTTTTAAACATAACGAAATTTGCATCAAATATTTTTGATTTTATGAGATCCAAGAATAAATATGTTTTTATACTCTAGATGAAATCATATAAAGTATTATAAGTTTAATCCAGCCCAAAAGTTTGTAACGCATAGAACCAAGCCTCGGACGAAAAAAAGACATAAATTATTTTTTGTTTAGTTGTGCCCAAAAACCTCAAATCCGCTTGACGTCCGTCCGTCCGTCCGTAAGACCGTAAACACGATAACTCAAGAACGTTTTCACCTAGGATCTTGAAATTTTGAATCTGGATGTTTGGTTGAATTTGTAAGGCCAAGTTCGTTAACGGATAAAATCGTCCTACTCCTTCGGGTAGCTGCCATACAAAATGTCCTTAAAACCCGTGTTCAAGAATATTGACCAATAACTTCGGAACGCCTAAAGCTACGACTTTGAAATTTTGTATGTGTTACTTTTTCAATAGTTGCAACTAAATGTATGATTATGAAAAAAATCCTATTAGTCCTTCGTGTAGCTGCCATACAAATAACCTGCCAAAATGTCTTCACTAAATTTACAAAACTCATTATAACTCAAGTAATCTTTTAGCTATACACTCGGAATTTTGTACAAATTAGTTTTGAGTGAAAACAAAGTTCGAATATACTAGTCAGCAAAATCCTATTACTCCTTCTGGTAGCTGCCATACAAGATATCCTTAAGACACGTGTTCAACAATATTTTCCGATAACTTTTGAACGCTTCAAGTTACGAATTTGAAATTTTGTACAAATTAGTTTTTGAATGGTTCCAAGAAAAGGGATAAATATGTAAGAAATCGAGTGAGTCCTTTCTGCAGCTCCCATGTGAAAGTCCTTCAAAAATAATATTTTTTTTCGATGACTTACCCAGTTCAAGATATGAAATTAAACACTGAATATTGTCTTTTAGTTTTGAGTAGCAATCTAATGGCAGTCCTTAATAAAGGACATACAACATGCACACACGTAATTCTACCTTATCCCCAACTACAATATAAATCGGAGTTCAGTATTCATCTAGAGTATTATACGATTGGCTCGCAGCCGATCGTGACTGCAGTATGTTTTTATACTCTAGATGAAATTATATAAAGTATTATAAGTTTAATCCAGCCCAAAAGTTTGTAACGCATAGAACCAAGCCTCGGACAAAAAAAAGATATACATTATTTTTTGTTTAGTAGTGCCCAAAAACCTCAAATCCGCTTGACGTCCGTCCGTCCGTTTGTCTGTCCGTAAACACGATAACTCAAGAACGCCTTCACCTAGGATCTTGAAATTTTGAATCTGGATGTTTGGTTGAATTTGCAAGGCTAAGTTCGTTAATGGAAAAAATCGTCCTTCTCCTTCGGGTAGCTGCCATACAAAATGTCCTTAAAACACGTGTTCAAGAATATTATTTTTCCTATAGTTGGAGCTAAATATATGATTATGAAGAAAATCCTGTTAGTCCTTCGTATAGCTGCCATATAAATATCTTGTCAAAATGTATTCACTTAATTTACGAAACTCACTATAACTCAAGTAATCTTTTAGCTACGAATTCGGAATTTTGTACAAATTAGTTTTGAGTGAAAAGAAAGTTCGAGTTTACTAGTCAGCGAAATCCTTTTACTCCTTCTGGTAGCTGCCATACAAAATGTCCTTAAAACACGTCTTTAATAATATTGGCCGATAACTTCAGAAGGGTTTCAGCTACGACTTTGAAATTTTGTATGTGTTAGTTGGAGCTAAATGAATGATTATGAAGAAAATCCTATTAGTGCTTCGTGTAGCTGCCATACAACTATCCTGTCAAAACGTCTTCACTTAAATTACGGAACTTACTATAACTCAAGTAATCTTTTAGCTATGAATTGGAAATTTTGTACAAATTAGTTTTGAGTAAGAACGAAGTTCGAGTTTACTAATCAGTGAAATCCTTCTACTCCTCCTGGTAGCTGCCATACAAAATGTCCTTGAGACACGCGTTCAACAATATTTTTCGATAACTTTTGAACGCTTCAAGCTACGAATTTGAAATTTTGTACACGTTCATTTTTGAATGGTTCCAAGGAAAAGGATAAATATGTAAGAAATCGAGTGAGTCCTTCCTGCACCTCCCATGTGAAAGTCCTTCAAAAAGGAAATTTTTTTTCGATGACTTACCCAGTTCAAGATATGAAATTAAACACTGAATATTCTCTTTTAGGTTTGAGTAGCAATCAAATTGGAGTCCTTAATAAAGGACATACAACATGCACACCCGTAACTCTACTTTAGCCCCAACTACAATATAAATCGGAGTTCAGTATTCATCTAGAGTATTATACGATTGGCTTGAAGTCTTAAGAATTTTTTATATGAAAGGTACTAGAAGGAGTAAAATGATTTCGCTGACTAGTAAACTCGAACTAAAACCTACCTAACTACTAACTTCACTAAAAACGAATTTGTACAAAATTCCGAATTCATAGCTAAACGATTATTTTAGTTATAGTGAGTTCCGTAAATTAAGTGAAGACATTTTGACAGGATAGGGAGCTACCGGTGCCAAAATTTAATTTCACAAAGCCATTCAAAGTTGTCCTACCTGAAAGGGCTACAAAAACCAACAAATATATATTCCCTCGGACAGCAAGGCTGCAATAAAGGCACTTCAGTCCGTTCAAATCTACTCCATACTTGAACTCGGAAATAAGAACAGAGCTAATCTCATTTGGATTCCGGGACACAGCGGCTATGAAGGTTATGAAATGGTCGACTTAATGGCTAGGAAAGGTTCAGAAGCTGACTTCATGGGACCATATCCATTCTGTCGAATACCATTAAGCACAGCCAGAATGAACATCCGAATGTGGCAAAAACCGCAAAGTGCCATTCACTGGAACTTGGCACCGGGCAACAGGCACTCAAAGCTTTTTATGCCAAAACATTCGGAAAAAAAAGAACATCTCATTATCTAAAATTAGGCAGATATCAGACCCGAACTCTAGTGGGAGCTCTGACTGGACATTGTCACATAAGGAAGCATCTCAATAGGATTGGTCTCTCTGGGACTAAAATTTGCAGAATATGCAATGTCGAAGACGAAACACCAGAGCATATTGTTAGGTAATTGTAAATATTTGTTAATATCAATTAACTAAACATTTAATTTCTTTAATTTTATAACTGTAGTTTTATAATGATTTACTAATTTATTAGTTTATCAAATTCTCACTAATATTAATTATTCACTTTTAAAAATTAATAATCTTATTTAAATTATTTATTTAATAATTATATGTATGAATTAATTTTTCATTTAATTATTTATGATTCTAAGATTTATTTTGAATATAATTGATCTTAATAGATCTTATTCATTTAACCGTTTTAATTAAACAGACTTTCCACATTCCACATTTTATTTTCTATTTTTCATTAACAAATCCCGAGTACTTGATCTCTATTCAATAATATAGAAATCAAGCACTCTGAATAATTTATTGATTAATTTTACAGTAAATTTCTAATTTTAAATCAACCAAATAAACGTCAACTGCACCACCACAATATCCTCTGTTAATGTGAGGGTTTAACTCACAAAAGACTTCGTCACTTCGGTCAGAGTTTCATGGACCCATCGGAATTCCTGACCATTCCTCTTCGCAAAATACTAGGCTTCATTGAAAGCGCAGGGATTGAAGAGGAATCATAGTCAAACCGGGGGGACATCACAATAGGCCCAACTGTGGCTGCAGTGACAGAGGTTAACCATACCAGCCCCTATTTCCAATCTATCTATCTATCTAAAAACCGATTTCAGGATTTTTGGATATTCAACCCCAAAGTGGGTGCAAGGGGGTTGCATATGTTTTCACAAATTCCTACATATTTCTTAGTTCTAATGAGATATCAAATTCATTTTTTCTTCCTAGGGCTTCCTACATAATCGTCGAAAGTTGATTTCAGTATTTTTAGATATTCAACTCCAATAGGACGTAAGGCTTCCGACATATTTCTTAGGATTGATGAGATATCAGATTGGTTTTCACTTCCACTCACTTTTTATATAATCGCCTACAAATGCATTTCCGATTTCATGTATAGGTCAAAAACCTAATCACGAAAACCCTCCTAATCGCGTATTAACTGATATTGTACTATGACTAAGACCTCTTCCCGGAGTATGACCCAATTATGTTATGTTATATGTGACAGCGGCGTTTAAGTATTCTAGCGCGACCCCATTCTAACCGCTTCCCGAACCTTTTTTAGGTTTTCAGTCACATAGTAACCTACACCGCGTCTCAGAATTAAACGCGTTCCGGACTTCTGAACGAAAATAATAAAGTTGCGCCCAGACTGTTGGCAGATTTTTATTATTTTTGTCATACGCTTCGTTCTTTGTACCATCAACATTTTGTTTGAACTAAACAAAATACTATCAGAATTCTCTTACCATTTTCCATAGCTCTGTCTATACACCATCAATTTACCTATTGCTAAAAAATGAGCAAAATTTATAATTTGTGTGCCGAAAGTTTAAATTCAACACAACTTCCCAAAGTGTACAATGAGCCCTTTTATTTTACGACCAGTTACATGTTGAAATGAATCGGATCAGTCACACAAAAAGAACAAACAAAGCTGTAATGTTCAAATAATATTCGCTCTCAAATTCAAAAAATATCCATTTCCATATATCGAGTTATGTCCGCTAAAATATAAATATACCGGACTTATCTATCCATTGCGAAGAGTTGATACCGCCCGCATCTATTTCAGTACGGTATCAATCGATTGATAGGATACAATCAGGAACATTGTCCTCGATTTTATTTATATGGGCTTGGAATATTTTTATAGTCTGAATATATATCCTAGAAGTTACCTTTCATATCAAGAAAATCCTTTTACAGACCATATCCTTATATTCGCTACGAAGGTTTTCTCTGTCGTTCTTGGATGGATTTTGGAGTCCTCGTCAAGTACAAATCGTTGACCGTTCTTTCAACCTTATAAGTCGGGTTGAGGGGGTCATAAGTTTATTCACTCTTATTCGCCAGGATGTCAAAGAAGTTAAGCACACATTCGCCGCTACTACATATACATATATAGATACGCTTATGCTATCCGAATTTGTTCATATATTAAGCAGATATGGCTATGACGGTATCGAAAGATGTTCAAAAGAGTCGCAGGGCAAACTTCGTCTTTTGCAGACGACTAGCTCATTCGAAACAGTTTTATTACAATATGGACAGTGGCTGATCTTATTGAAGTGACACTCACTTCGAGATACTTTTCTCGGATGAGTTGAAACTCGTTCTTCCATTAACTGATTGAATTGACTTTTATTAGCAATAAATGACAAAGTTACATTATTCGTTTCCATTTTGTTTCTTTGTGACACCTACTTAGCTCGAATAGAAATAATAGGAAATTTGGAAATAGTTTTCTGAGTTAGAAACAAATTTTGCTATATTTAAGTCGTCACTATAACTATGTACTTGAGATATTTTCTTATCCTTAAGACTCAGTGTTCAGTGATAGTTTAGCGCTATGTAAGAAGCTCATGAAATACTAAGTCTCCTCCTTCGTTCACTCCGTTGAGTAGCTCCAACTCAAAAGCCCTTAAAACACAGACTTTACTTATTTGACAGTAGTACTATGCACATTATACTATAGAGAATAAAAACAAGTAAAGTTGGAGAAAGTCCATTAAGTACTTGCCACAAAACGAAATCACAAACAGGATACTTGCATTCGTTTAAACTCGAGAGAAATTGAAAACGAATTGCGCTATAATATTGTTGCGAGCTAGGGGTTCGCCGGGATTTCAAGTGAAACACAATTCGGTTAAAATAAAAATAAGTGATAATTTATTCAATCGCACAATAGTGCACAATAATTCGCACTGTATGGCAGCACTGCCCGCTTATTTATATCGCTTGACTCGATCACTTTCGCTCTCT
This sequence comes from Beris morrisii, assembly GCA_951812415.1. Taxonomy (NCBI): domain Eukaryota; kingdom Metazoa; phylum Arthropoda; class Insecta; order Diptera; family Stratiomyidae; genus Beris; species Beris morrisii. The sequence goes on along the minus strand of OX638312.1, from coordinate 88,680,902 downwards.
ACCAACACGGTCGCGTATACACGCTGGCTGTCACAGTCGACGTAATAAAAATTACTATCTCTTCGCTGAAAGCTTCACCTGCTTATATACTAGCCGGTTGCAGTCTAGGATGTACTTGAATGTTCGCTCAGTATGGAATCTTCTCGAAAACTTTAGAGCTTTCAGTGGTGTATGCATAGGGTTCTAGTATATTGGAGAGCATTCGATAAGAAGGGAGATACAATCGTGTTGTTTCGCCTTATCTTCAGCTAGGTTTCTGATTGGGTTATTTTGCAACTAGGTATTCGGTTGTTGTTGTTTTCATTATGTGAAACGATCGAGTTGCACGGTTGCCAGATTTACATGTAACAATATGATGATGAAAAAAAATGTCGACGGGTTTTAAGAAAAGTGAGATGGAAGTAAGAGCGTGAAAATTACAAAACTCGTTCGTCACATTTAGTAACTGGACTTAGATTTTAAGGTCAGTCCAACAGGTATCAATAGATGTACCAGAAACTCACGTTTTTGACTGCAGTCGACGAGAAACCCTCGCAAGTTCTTTATCCAATAAAAATTTCCAAAAAAAATTTTACGTTTGTCCGTATTACATCGCCTTGGGGGCTAGATTAAGAAAAATATTGAAATTGGTTTTGAGGCGGTTACACTGAAGCCCGTAGAAATTAAAATCAATTACATGCCTCATCAGACCTGAGAAAATTGGCAAAAATATCGAATTCCAGAAAATCATAAAAAAATTTTTGCAAATGAAACCACTATCATAGTACTACATAAGTGCCAACTTTCAGCCTCCTAGCATAAGCGGTTCTTGAGATCCAGAAACCAAAATTTTTCATCTAAAACGCTCACCCCTCACACCCCCAGCCATGCGAAAGATACCACTCGTAGGATTTCACGCATTCTTTGACAGCTACCCACTTTCAAACGGTTTTGCGTACGGCGTACGGCGTCTACGGCGGACAGACGGACATTTTTTTTTGCTTTTTTATTATTAAAAAATAACAAAGTAAAATTAATTTTTAGTCTTTTAGTCTTTGATCAGACGCAACATCGATATGACGAAATATGTAAAAACATAAGCAACCGCCAAAGGGAAGCTACTTGATTCGGTATTTTCAAATCTTTCACCACCGTCTGAAGTTGTTTCATCGCACGACGAATTGCTGCCGCTTGATAAAATGTATCATCCAGCCCGCAACATATATTTTAATTTAATCCCTAACAATGCTCACATTCATCAATTTGCTTAATACAACTTTAAAGTTACTAACTATAATTTTGTCTGTGGAAAGCTCTCATTAATCGACTGACCGCTTTTAATTGATACTATAGATATTAATGTAGCTGTTTCTAGGTTTTATGGCATTATTTACAATATTATTGATGATTTAGTGCCATCTCAAATAATGTCTATCCCGTTTTATCCTCGTTGGAACCATGCGCAATTGCGACAACTTATCAAGGACAAAAAGATAGCACATGCTAAATATAAGGTATCACTTTGTCAGACTGACTATCTGGAATTCTGACGTTTACGCGGTGTAAAGCAAAAAAGAAATCCTGTTATATAGAATACACTAGTGAGACTAATATCACTTCCAATAATATTAGCTCATTATGGAACTACGTAAATTCACTTATGTTAGGTCTGAAAATGTTCTTCCATTCTGTACGAGTATGTATGCAAATGAAAACACGGCATCTGATCTTTTTAGCATTACAAACCTCTTTGCTAAGTATTTCTCTAGTGTGTACTTCAGTAATAGCACACCGTGCCAAATTTATCATCACTGTGAAGCTAGCTTTAACCTAAGTTTGGCATCGTTAAATGTTGTCATCTCAGATGTCACTTTGATCCTCAATACAGTTGACACATCTAATGGTATGGGGCCACCATAGTTTCTGTTTAACTGTTGTAAGTTCTTGGCTGTACCCATTACGATCTTTACGTTCGGGTCTTTTTCCGGAATTGTGGAAGACTTCATTTATTATACCAATTCAAGTCTAATGATAAAAGCGATGTTCACAATTACAGGCCCATATCTATCAATTCATCCTTTTCCAAAAAGTTGGATGCAATTGTCAGAAACAAATTAATAGTATTGCTAAGTAACTACAACACTCCTCACCAACATGGTTTTCAGAAACGGAAGTCAACAGTTACTAACCTCTTACCCTATCTTGAGACTATCAACCATGAAATGGAACTAAATTCCTAGCTCCACAAAATCTACCACCGACTTCTCAACAGCATTTGAGAAGCTTTAAGCCTTAGGCATCTCTTACAATCTTCTGAGTTGAATACGGAATTATCTCCATCATCGCACTAGCATTGTGAATATTAAATCTGCTAAATCGGAATAATTTCTCGTAAAATCTGGAGTACCACAGGGATCGCATTTAGGTCATCTGGTTTTTCTTGTTTTTAAAAACGATGTTTAATTTCATATCTTGAACTGGGTAAGTCATCGAAAAAAAATTTCCTTTTTGAAGGACTTTCACATGGGAGGTGCAGGAAGGACTCACTCGATTTCTTACATATTTATCCTTTTCCTTGGAACCATTTAAAAATGAACGAGTACAATATTTCAAATTCGTAGCTTGAAGCTTTCAAAAGTTATCGAAAAATATTGTTGAACACGTGTCTTAAGGATTTTTTGTATGGAAGGATTTTGCTGACTAGTAAACCCGAACTTTGTTTTCACTCGAAACTAATTTGTACAAAATTCCGAATTCATAGCTTAAAGATTACTGGAGTTATAGTGAGTTCCGTAAATTGAGTGAATACATTTTGACAGGATATTTGTATGGCAGCTACACGAAGGACTAATAGGATTTTCTTCATAATCATACTATTGGAAAAATAAGACACACAAAATTTCAAAGACGTAGCTTAAACCCTTCTGAAGTTATCGACCAATATTCTTGAACAAGTGTTTTAAGGACATTTTGTATGGCAGCTACCCGAAGGAGTAGGACGATTTTGCCCGTTAACGAACTTAGCCAAATTCAACCAAACATCCAGATTAAAAATTTCAAGATCCTAGGTGAAGGCGTTTTTGAGTTGTCGTGTTCACGGACAGATGGACGGACGTCAAGCGGATTTGAGGTTTTTAGCCACAAATAAACAAAAAATAATATATAACTTTTTTCGGCCGAGGCTTGGTTCTATGCGTAACAAACTTTTGGGCTGGATTAAACTTATAATACTCTATATGATTTCATCTAGAGTATAAAAATTTGCTACCCCGAAAATTTAAAACTTGCTTATTATACGTTGATCTACTAGAAAAGTAATTTAAATAAAAACATGTGTGTGCATGTTGTATGTCCTTTCTTAAGGGCTGCCATTAGATTGCTACTCAAAACTAAAAGACAATATTCAGTGTTTAATTTCTTATCTTGAACTGGTTAAGTCATCGAAAAAAAAGTCCTTTTTGAAGGACTTTCACATGGGAGGTGCAGGAAGGACTCACTCGATTTCTTACATATTTATCCTTTTCCTTGGAACCATTTAAAAATGAACGTGTACAAAATTTGGAATTCGTTGCTTGAAGCGTTCAAAAGTTATCGAAAAATATTGTTGAACGCGTGTCTTAAGGACATTTTGTATGGCAGCTACCAGAAGAAGTAAAAGGATTTCGCTGATTAGTAAACTCATACTTTGTTTTTACTCAAAACTAATTTGTACAAAATTTCCAATTCGTAGTTAAAAGATTCCTTGAGTTATAGTGAGTTTCGTAAATTAAGTGAATACATTTTGACAGGATATTTGTATGGCAGCTACACGAAGGACTAAAAGGATTTTATCATAATTATATATTTAGCTTCGACTATTGGAAAAATAACACATACAAAAGTTCAATCTCGTAGCTTAAACTCTTCTGAAGTTATCGACCAATATTTTTGAACACGTGTTTTAAGGACATTTTGTATGGCAGCTACTCGAAGGAGTAGGACGATTTTGCCGGTTAACGAACTTAGCGTTACAAATTCAACCAAACATCCAGATTCAAAATTTCAAGATCCTAGGTGAAGACGTTCTTGAGTTATCGTGTTCACGGACAGACGGACGGACGGACGGACAGACGGACGGACGGACGTCAAGCGGATTTGAGGTTTTTGGCCACAAATAAGCAAAAAATAATGTATAACTTTTTTTCGTCCTAGGCTTGGTTCTATGCGTTACAAACTTTTGGGCTGGATTAAACTTATAATACTCTATATGATTTCATCTAGAGTATAAAAATCTGCCAACAGTCTGGGAGCAACTTTATTATTTTATGGGTAGAAGTCCAAAACGTGTTTAATGATGAGATACGGTGTTGGGTACTATGCGACTGACAGCCTAAAAAATAACGTTCCAAATAGCCTCCTCCAGCCACCAATTGAGTCCATTATCATAGTACTACATAAGTTCCAAGTTTCAGCCTCCTAGCATAAGTGGTTCCTGAGATCTAGAAACCAAAATGTTTCGTCTAAAACGCTCCCCTCTCCTCTCCCCTTGTACCTTCACCCCACAAAAATATACCAGTCGTAGGGGTTCACCCAATCTACCCACCGTAAAAATTTCAATTTAATATCTCAACGGGTTTGGGAGCTACGCGCTTTCAAACGATTTTGCGTACGGCGTACGGCGTACGGCGTCTACGGCGGACAGACGGACATTTTTTTTTTTTTTGCTTTTTTGGGGTTTACTAGTCCTAAAACGTGTAAATACAAAATTTCAGGGTAGCAAACTTTTTTGAAATTTCAGGTCGATCACAATACTTTATTATTAAAAAATAATAAAGTAAAATTGCAAATATATAAGTATAATATATATTGGTCTAAAAAAGTTAACAGTGAAAACGAAATGCATATATTTTCACAAATTTCATCACATTTCTTAAGTCTTATGAAATTATGAATTCATTTTCATTTCACGGATTCGTTACAACAATACCTAGAAAGCGTTTGCAGCCTTTTCGAAATTCAACCCCTAAGGAGGTGTAAAGGGATTATACATTTTTGAACGAATTCGGCCGTAGAGCTCAGATCTGATTAGATATTGAAATTTTGTATTTTCACGTTTTAGAACTAGTTAACCCCAAAAAAGCAAAAAAAAAACGTCCGTCTGACCACGAGACGCCGTACGCAAAATCGTTTGAAGTCGCGTAGCTCCCAAACCCGTTGAGATATTAACATGAAACTTTTATGGTGGGTAGATTGGGGAATCCCTACGACTGGTATCATTTGAAAGGGCTGGGAAATGAGGGGGGAGGAGAGGAGAGCGTTTTAGACGAACAATTTTGGTTTCTAGATCTCAGGAACCACTTATGCTAGGAGGCTGAAACTTGGAACTTATGTAGTACTATAATAGTGGACTCATTTGCAAAAAAATGGTTGATAGGGGTTGAGGGGTGTGGAAATGGGGTGAAAACAATGAGTCTGAAACGCATGAAAGCCGAGATTGAAACATTCTAAAATCGATATCTCCTGAACAATTGATGACAGAAGCTTGAAACTTTGTTGTTGTCCTTAGGAATACTTCAAAATTAGACAAGGGCTAAAATTTTTAAGGAGGGTGTTGGGTTGTGAGGGTGGGGGATAAAAAGCTTTGGATTACAATATCTGCCGAACCAATTACAACAAAAAGATAAAATTTAGTTCTTGTATATGGGATCACAAGTGGAGTCTACTGAAAGTAAATTTTTTGAGGGGGGTAAAGTGGTTGTGTACATATTCACGAATTCTGATATATTTCTTAGGTATATTGAAATTTGGAGTTCACTTTCACTTTTATAAGCTTTAAACATAGTCGGGGAAAAAACTGATTTGTATTTTTCCCTATTAAACCTCCTGGGTGAAAGTTTGAAATAGCCTCCTGGTTATTCCTTAGGTTGTCAGTCTCATAGTAGGCACCGCATCTCAGCATTGAACACGTTTCGGACCAATAAAATAATAAAGTTGCGCCCAGACTGTTGGCAGATTTTATTTATTTATTTTTATTGACATTGAAAGAAATTAATAAATAACAAAACTGCCCAGTTTTGGTTTTATTACTTTTTGGGAAGAACTCCGTAACGTGCTTAATGCTGAAAAACGGTGATGGTTGGCTGTCTAATTTTCACGGATTGCGCAATGTCATTGGTCTGATGCGATTTCGAATTGGCTTTTCGACTTTACCCCATGTCATTGGTCTGATGCGATTTCGAATTGGCTTTTCGACTTTACCCCTTCAAGCTTTATCATGTATTGTTATTACGTTTACAAATCAGTGCATGAACTTTTCTTTGAAATTGAAAATGGAATTTTATCTTAGTGGATTAAGTTTCCTATATAGCAGTAGTACACTCGAAAGGCAACATCGATGCTTTCGATGTCGAAAGAAGACATCGATACTTGCGATGTTGGAGTCCAGTCGACGTTTCGTAAACATTGTAGTGTATAGGTGAAGCCAGCGCCGAAAGAACTATGGTTACGTTTCGGGTAACCATGTCCTGTACCTTGACAACTCTGTTCCGTCAGAATTTAATAAGTTAAAGAATCCTTGCCAAACCTAGTTATTTCTTTTCGAGCTTAAAGTTACAACACTTTTTCCAATATCCTAAGTATTTTTTATATTTCTATTTTGTGAAAACATTCTCCAAACGATTTCCCTCGAAATTGGAAATCTTCATATGCAAAAAGGGATGAAACTTTTAAAACGATATATGGAATAGTACATACCTTGATATCTACAAGTATGTTACATGCCTAGAATTCTGAAAGAAAGTTCCTACAGTTAACATTAAGCTCGTCTTCCATTCACTTCGGAATGTATGTTTGTGAGTGTGTTCTTTGTCCTTTACGCCGCTTGAAACTTAAACACTTTTTGGCAAAAATTCAAATGGCAGTAAATGTGCCCGAAGAACTTTTTCCTTCTTTCGGTCGCTTGTTCTTAGATTCGGTTGACAACATTTCGCCGGAAGAAGCAATTTAAGATGTTGAAACGAGCAGGAAAAAAGAAACTTTTCCCATTATTTGTTCCTTTTCTAAGGAAAGAAAAAAGGTATCTTACATACGTTCTTCTTTTTGATGGTAGAATAAAGGACGGGTAGTTTTTCGAACTTACCACGGCTTAGCACTTTTTTCGGGTATTTTCTGGGCAAACAAAGGTTGAAGTTGCCTGCAACAAAATCGAAATCTGATTTTCTTTCACAAAATTTCTAAGTGTTTTCTTTTGTACTTTGTTGGTATTTTTGAGTGGTTTGTTAATTTTGTATATTTCCTGTAAAGAAACGCCATTTAGCATTTGATTTGTACTAATCCTTGACAAGTTGAACAGGTCCAGAGAGGACTCAGCGTGGTTCAGAGCAGAGGCGGCCGATATCACGTTCCACTTTGAAAATACATTATACACAGGGTGATGAAATGTCTGTACTTTCGTAAAATTCTCAAGAAATATATTAGAAATCTCGAATTCGACCGTGAGACAATTTCATTTGAAATGTCGTTAAATTGACGACATACTGTTTTTCGAGATAAAATTATGTTTGAAAATGATTTGCTTTTGTCAGGCATTACATCCTTTACAACAGCTTCCAAACATTCTTTCACAAGTGCAACATCTGGAAATGGTTTCATTATTTTTGCAATCAGAAGTGAAACGGAATAAGATGCTTTAACAATATTAGATGGTGACTGCAATGTTGAACTAAATATTCTTTGTTGAACCTTGAATTGCGATTTAAAGTTTCAAGTTTCGATTTTTACTTTATTATTTTTTAATAATAAAGTATTGTGATCGATCCGAAATTAAAAAAAAAATTGCTACTTGAAATTTTGTATTTTTAGTTTTGGCCAGATATGTAATACCGTCTGCCCATCTTGAGTTGGTTTTCTCAACTGAGTCCAATTCCAGTAGCAATTTACATATAGAGAGAGGCACACCCAGATTCCGAAGTTCCGATATAATCTGGAGGGTTCAGTTTAGTAAGGGACGAAGCGCTAAGAACTGCCACACTCACTAGGCACCAAACAGGCTCATAGTGATAATAGCCGTGATAATACCGTGCCGATCGAGTTGATCAGCCCTACAGTTACCTGGAATATCCCTGTACTCTGGCACTCAGTACAGGTAAATATTGAACTGTTCTGCCATCTCGACATTCTACGACGACCTTTGATGTGGTCCAGGATGAATCCAAGGATTTTATTGCCGCTTGTATGTCTGTGAAAAGGCCAATATCCCTAGTCAATAATACATTACACCTCAGCCAGGAGAAGGCCTCCTTGATCGCCATAAGCTCTACCTGATACGACACTACAGTGGTTCGGAAGGCGGAAGGGGCTGCTAATGTTAAGCATGTCACCTAACCCACTTTCAGTTTTGAGCCATTCGTATATATGTGGATGGACTCTTCCCCCGTACAGAATCAATTTCTCATTATAGATGGGTTGGCATAGTTGTTAGGAAATTTTCCTTAAAATCGAAACTTTGAGCTGTATAGTCTGTGTTTTCGGGAATATTATTGAAGCTATTCAACAGAATTTTAGAGTAGCCTGCACATATGCTAGTCCGCTGTGTAGAGATAGTTGTTTTCAAAGCTCCGCTGATGCATATGCATGTTGATCTCTGTACCTTCCCTAGTGCGGTGCAGTTAACCACTATGTCTAAGGCAGTTCACCAGCCAATAACACCATACATTGGTATCGATTTAATGACGGACACGTAGAGCCAATGAACTATTCGGGGTTGAATACCGCATTTTTTGCCAACGGCCTTCTTGCACGAGTAAAGCGCAACTGTTGCTTTTCCTACTCGTTACTGGATGTCAGGTTTATAGTGTAGCTTCCTGTCTAAAATAAGACTCAAATATATTGCACTATCGGTGAAAACTAGACCAGTACCATCCAGAGACTAGAGGGTAAACGTGATAAATTATGTATTTCCTGGTGAAGAGCACTAACACTTTTCCGTGGGTTCCCGCCCAACCCGCATTCAGCTGCTTATTTAGAGAGAATTGAGAGAGCATTCTGCAATATATCACTCAGCGTGTTGAAGTATTTTCCCAAAATAGCATTTGCAACATCGTCTGCAATCACTCTTCAGCCCGCCCCTTCCAGTCTCAATAGTATTTTATTTACCACTAAATTCCAAAGAATAGGGGAGAGTACGCAGCCTTGTGGTGTACCTCTATTGATAAACCTTCGGGAAGAAGACTCGCCAAACTTTTTGTTGACAATCCTGGATATCAGCATCATATTGATCAACGCGCCAATCGAGTGCTCTACTTTCAGGCTAGAGAGGGCGTCAGTGATTGTCTCTTGTCTGACGTTGTTAAGAGCTCCCTCGATATCGAGACAGATAACCATGGTGTATTCCTTAATACCGATTTCCCTTTACAGTACGCGTTTTGGGATGTTGACAGCATACACTTATCAGCATTGTCGCGTATGTATACATCGATTAGTCTGTCTAGTGTTTTCTGAAGAAAGGATGATAGGTTTGAGATCCCTAGGGCCGATATGAGAGCTCTTTCCTGCTTTAGGCATGAAAACTGCCTGAACTTCAATCCACTCTTCAGGGATAGGTATCGGGAAGATCCAGGCAGCCTTTCAAGATAACCTTCAACCAAGGAAGAATTCTATCTGAGGTCTGCTGGATTTCTGCAGGAATTATTCCATCCGGTCCCGCAGACTCAAAAGTTTTAAAATCTCTTTTCGCCCAAAGGAGTTTGGTCTCTGTTATAAGAGCGCCAAAGTTGCACGGTGCATTGTTTCCTATGATTTTTACCCGCTCTGACTTAACTTGCGAGGAGAAGATCAGTGGTTTTCCTACTTGAGGTGGCCCAATATCCTTCTGGTATCCTCAGGTATCATGGTGTTGTTGGATTTTTAGAGAGAACTTAGCTTAATCTGGATGCCTCGGAGAATTCTTCTATTTGCACCTTTCTTAGTTCAGATTTGTATTTACGTAGTGGTCTCTTTTCTGAAAAATGTCTTCACTAGTATCTGGACTATCGAGATTTAAAAATAAAAATTTTAGACTTCCCAAAAAGACTGCCATTCTATAATATGTAGAAAAATTAAAAGATAACGGTTCCTTCCAATTCTCAAATTCAGGGCAAACGTCACCGGGCACAAATTAATTTCTTAGACTTTATTCATTTCTGTTCTAATTCGTATTCATTTCAGTATTTCTTAAATTTTCAAGCGAATAACTATAGAATGAAATTTCTTTTGATACCTTTAGTTTAAATTTACACAAAGTGTCGACGGAATCAGTACTTTTTCTCTTTCTTCAATTCTTCTCTCAAACATGTACACAACACACCTCAGCACTTTCCTTTTACTAAAATAGAAAGTGCTAAGATTTAAAAAAATGAAAATTTCGTTGAATGAATTGAACGGAGCAAAAAAAAAATCTTTTCAACCGAAGTTATAAAGAATTCGTAGAAAAATAGACTTATTAATCGCTGAAGGTTGGAGCTTACTAGAAAACATGTTCGATTTTCCAGGTGAAAAAAATTAGTAGACATCCCAGCTACATACCTAATTCGCTCTAGATATTTTTAAATGATTTTCTTGTAGCTAGCCGAAAAACATACACGAACCGTGTAGTACATGCTTAAAGGTTCGAGTACATAGTATTTTCGGAAATTCCAGCATACCTTTCTTAATTGGACTACGGTATTCGTAGGATAGAGTAGTCCCTCTGGATGTCAAACCTTTAGGTAGGAGAATGGTACCTTCTAACAATACGGCAACAAAGTCCACCACAAAACCTATTCTATACTCGTGGGATTTTCGGGATAGGTAGCTAACATTATTGATATATGTGCGAAAACCTTGTACGTACTTACATATACGAATGTGCACTCCTACGGTACACACAGATATTTCGAGGAAAAGTTTGTTCGAGCGCCATCTGTAAAAGTAATCAGCTTAAAATCGGTTTTAAGTCTGATATTCCGAAGAACAGCTAAGTGAAAATGCTGGCTATTGCAAGGTTCATATAATATTATATTAGTGTCGAGTGTGTATTGGGTCAAATAAAATAGTTTTAATTCTTAAAGCTGATTAGTTAGTCTTCCTTATTTTCGTATTATACAAAGCACCGAAAATATATTCTAGAAAAACGAAAACAATTAGATATAATTTAAAATTAGTTTCCCCAAATTTGGATTTAGTTTATAACCACTCTTTTGTAAGTGCAACGAAAATATTTGTTATAAGCCGAATCAAACCTTCAAAGGTAAAATACATTGTACAAAAAATGTTTTAGCTCTTAGAGCGTCACTAACAGTTTTTTTACGGAAATCTGTTGAATTTGTAGTTTTATAATGAAAACAATAACAATAATAACAATAATAAAAACTCCTGAAAAAATCGACACTTTGCGTTATCTTGTAAAATGACACCCAAAACCGATTTTACCTACCACTCCGGAATCGCTAGACACATCTCAAAAAATTTTTTTTGTAAATGTTGTGGAGCCCTATATAACATAACCAAGTTTTAACTACCTTTCAAAACAGTTCCAGAAATAAACCAAAAATTGTTCGTGTTAAACCCTTGCTCCACCCCTATAATATCATCTTCACTCCCCAACCAGTCCTGTTATTAAGGACTATACTCAATCTTCCCCACAAAATACTTAAACTTAATTACTTAAAGTGTTTGGGAGCTACGAGTTTTCAAATGTAAGGCAACTTTTTCAGGAGTGATTCCTTAATGTATTTTAAGATAATAAATGTTATGCAGGGTCTGTAAATTTTTAATATCCGCGGAGATACAGGGCGGTACAGAAAAGTATTTCTGAAATGAAGCCCTCACTCCCTCGCTTTTTTTGTACGGAATGGAATAACCTTCCATTTCATGTAAGCACCAATATTGTTGGTACTTGTACCCGATCTTTAGAAATTTACTTCAAAATACAAATTTTTGCTAACGTGACCCTTAAAATTCTTTGATCTGAAAACTTCATTATTCGAAAGTAATTTTAATTTAATTTTTGTACGTGTCATATTACCTACAATTGCTGCATACATATGTATGACTTAGGTTTTACCATTTTGCAGTTAATATGCGAGAACTCGTAACAGTTAAAAATGTAATATGCGATAGAGTGACCCTCGTTAATCAAAACTGTTAAAATTTCTGGTTATACTTTTATTGCTCGCAAACATTATTTTGATTATCGAGGAAAGCGATTAAATTTTAATAAGTTAGTGGGAGTGGAGGAACAACTGCGTACAGTTTTCTGTAGTTTTAATCAGGTACCTATCTAAACAATAAGATTATAAGCAAAAATACTTTGAAATTTTTATCAGATTGAGCTAGAAAACTAAAAGTAGAAGGTATAAATAAAGTTTAGAATATAATATCAAAATGTATACGTACTCCAATGAAGAACATGCAAATTTAGTTCATCTAAGGATTCTGTACTGGAAGCGTACTAGCGACACAATTGGAATATCAATATAGATATCGTAATCGAAGGATACCGGCTAGAGTAGTATTTCAGGACGTTTACAGAATGATATGGGAAACGCTTGGCATTCCTGTTTAACATCTCTATGTAGAAATATTAAATGTTTGCATCCCTATCACACCAGTACAGGTGTTGCCCAATTCAAAAGAATGGAGTTTTGCAATTGGCTCGTTGAGCGACAATTAGATGATGGTATCACAATCTTTCACAACAGACGTAAGATGAGGAGTATGAACACTAAGCAAAACGTTCTTTAGTGTGCATTTAAATTGAAGGTGGTCATTTCGAACATTTTATATAATTAAAACTTGTTAAACTAAATCACAAATATACTTTAGTACATTATAATATACTTTTAGTTCAAGCAAAGAGTGTTGATCAACATGTGCTTTTTATTTGCATTAAAGTTTAGTATTTTAATGTTTAATTACTTTAATATTTTTTAATAATAAAGTATTGTGATCGACCTGAAATTTCAAAAAAGTTTGCTACCCTGAAATTTTGTATTTACACGTTTTAGGACTAGTAAACATCAAAAAAGCAAAAAAAAAAAAAATGTCCGTCTGTCCGCCGTAGACGTCGTACGCCGTCCGCCGTCCGCCGTACGCCGTACGCAAAATCGTTTGAAGGCGCGTAGCTCCCAAACCCTTTGAGATATTAAATTGAAATTTTTATGGTGGGTAGATTGGGTGAACCCCTACGACTGGTATATTTTGGAGGGGTGGGGGTACAAGGGGAGAGCGGAGGGGAGCGTTTTAGACGAAAAATTTTGGTTTCCAGATCTCAGGAACCACTTATGCTAGGAGGCTGAAACTTGGAACTTATGTAGTACTATGATAGTGGACTCATTTGCAAAAAAATTATCGATAAGGGTTGAGGGGTGTGGAAGTGGGGGGGAAAACAATGAGTATTTAACGCATGAAAGACGGGATTGAAACATTCTAAAATCGATATCTCCTGAACAATTGATGTCAGAAGATTGAAACTTTGTTGTTGTCCTTAGGGATACTTCAAGATTAGACAAGGGCTAAAGTTTTGAAGAGGGGTGGTGGGGTGTGGCGGTGGGGGGTGAAAAATTTTGGATTACAATATCTTTCGAACCAATTACACCAGGAAGATAAAATTCGGTTTCTGTATATGGGATCACAAGTGGAGTCTACCAAAACTAAATTTTTTGAGGGGGGAGGTGGAGCACGAAAGTGGGGGGACAGCAATTTTTCAAAAAATGTAATTTTTATATCTCAGAAACCGTATCAGGTATGATCTTGAAAATTTTACAGGAATTGGGATCGATAGACCTCTAGTAGGGAAAAAAAATTTAGTGGTGGGGGTGTAGGGGGTGATAGTGAAAAAAGGTAGAAAGGAAAAAAATTCGAATTTTTCTTTCTCGAAAACCGTAATGAGTGAAAAGCTACAAATTTAGGATCATATAGAGCCACTATAGAGATATTCTTCAAAAATAAAATTTTTTATAGGGGTAGCAAGGAAACGGATTATGCTAGAAAGTTTCAAGTTAGTACCTATATGTAGATGTGCTATTAGAGTAACTAAAGCAAAAAAAAAGTTCAGATTTTTATTGGCGTTCAGAGGTTGAGTAAAAAAAATATCCGTGAATCCACATTTTCACGAATTTCGTTAAAACTTTTAGGCATGTCAAACTATCAAAGCAATTTTACTTCTGCGGGCTATTTAGATAAGCGCCTAGTAACGTTCTTCAAAATTTTTTGATATCCAACCCCTAAGGGGGTGTAAAGTGGTTGTGTACATATTCACGAATTCTTATTTATTCCTAAGGTATATTGAGATTTGGAACTCACTTTTACGTCTATAAGCTTTAAACGTAGTCGGGGAAAACCCCGATTTAAGTATTTTTCTCTATTAAACTCCCTGGGGGTATTGTTCAAGATTTCACTGATTTCGAAAATCTTTTAGGTTTAATGTGATCGAATTCGCTTTTACTTCTATGAATTATTCTATTGATAAAAAAAAATACGTAAGTAAATAAAAAAAATCTGCCAACAGTCTGGGCGCAACTTTATTATTTTATGGGTAGAAGTCCGAAACGTGTTTAATGATGAGATACGGTGTTGGGTACTATGCGACTGACAACCTAAAAAATAACCAGGAGGCTATTTGGAACGTAAAAAATAACCAGGAGGCTATTTGGAACGTTATTTTTTAGGTTGTCAGTCGCATAGTACCCAACACCGTATCTCATCATTAAACACGTTTCGGACTTCTACCCATAAACTAATAAAGTTGCGCCCAGACTGTTGGCAGATTTTTTTTAATTGAAATTATGAAACTTATCAAAACTTATAAAACAAAATCTGCCAACAGTCTAGGCTCAACTTTATTATTTATTGGGTAGAAGTTCGAACTGCGTTTATTGCTGAGATGCAGTGTTGGTTACTATACGACTGAAAACTTAAAAAAAAGTTCGGGAATCGGTTAGAATGGAGTGACGCTAGATTACTTACGCCGCTGCTTCATATGATATAGAATTACGTAATTGGTTCGTACTTCTGGATGCGGTATAATACCAGTTAAAACGCGATTAGGAGGTTTTTCGTGATTCGGTTTTGTTCCATTACGTGAAATTGGAAATGTGCTTGTAGGCGATAATATAAAAAGTCTGTGGAAGAGAAAATCAATTTGATATCTCATCAAACCTAAGAAATATGTTGAAAGCCTTACGTACCCATAGAGTTGAATATCTAAGAATCCTGAAATCAACTTTTTGACGATTATGTAGGAAACTTCTTATCACTCCTAAGAGATATGAAGGAATTCGTCAAAACGTATTAAACCCTCCTAGTGGTTGAAAAAGGGAAAAACTTGAAAATGAGTTTTAGATGATTACTAAACAAGCCCGTGGAAGTGAAAAGTCATTCGATATCCAATCAGACCTGAGGAATAAGGCTGAATTCGTGAAAATAAATACAACCCCTTAACATAACCTTGGTGGTCGCATTTAAAAAAATGCTGAAAAACTTTCTATGTATTTATATGAAAAATCCATATAATAAACATACTGCAGTCACGATCGGCTGCAAGCCAATCGTATAATACTCTAGATGAATACTGAACTCCGATTTATATTGTAGCTGGGGATAAAGTAGAATTACGTGTGTGCATGTTGTATGTCCTTTATTAAGGACTGCTATTAGATTGCTACTCAAACCTAAAAGGCAATATTCAGTGTTTAACTTCATACCTTGAACTGGGTAAGTCATCGAAAAAAAATGTCCTTTTTGAAGGACTTTCACATGGGAGGTGCAGGAAGGACTCACTCGATTTCTTACATATTTATCCTTTTCCTTGGAACCATTCAAAAATTAATGTGTACAAAATTTCAAATTCGTAGCTTGAAGCGTTCAGAAGTTATCGGAAAATATTGTTGAACTCGTGTTTTAAGGATATTTTGTATGGCAGCTACCAGAAGGAGTAAAAGGATTTGCTGATTAGTAAACTCAAACTTTCTTTTCATTCAAAATTAACTTGTACAAAATTCCGAATTCGTAGCTAAAAGATTACTTGAGTTATAGTGAGTTTCGTAAATTAAGTGAATACATTTTTACAGGATATTTGTATGGCAGCTACACGAAGGACTAACAGGATTTTCTTCATAATCATACATTTAGCTCCAACTATTGGAAAAATAACACATACAAAATTTCAAAGTCGTAGCTTTAACCCTTCTGAAGTTATCGACCAATATTCTTGAACACGTGTTTTAAGGACATTTTGTATGGCAGCTACCAGAAGGAGTAAAAGGATTTCGCTGATTAGTAAAGCCAAACTTTGTTTTTACTCAAAACTAATTTGTACAAAATTTCCAATACATAGCTAAAAGATTACTTGAGTTGTAGTAAGTTCCGTAAATTAAGTGAAGACGTTTTGACAGGATATTTGTATGGCAGCTACACGAAGGACTAATAGGATTTTTAACATAATTATACATTTATCTCCAAATATTGAAAAAATAAGATAACCAAAATTTCAAAGTCGTAGCTAAAACCCTTCTGAAGTTATCGACCAATATTCTTGAACACGTGTTTTAAGGACATTTTGTATGGCAGCTACCAGAAGGAGTTACAGGATTTCGCTGATTAGTAAACTCGAACTTCCTTTTCACTCAAAACTAACTTGTACAAAATTCCGAATTCGTAGCTAAAAGATTACTTGAGTTATAGTGAGTTTCGTAAATTAAGTGAATACATTTTTACAGGATATTTGTATGGCAGCTACACGAAGGACTAACAGGATTTTCTTCATAATCATATATTTAGCTCCAACTATTGAAAAAATAACACATACAAAATTTCAATGTCGTAGCTTAAACCCTTCTGAAGTTATCGACCAATATTCTTGAACACGTGTTTTAAGGACATTTTGTATGGCAGCTACCCGAAGGAGTAGGACGATTTTGCCCGTTAACGAACTTAGCCTTACAAATTCAACCAAACATCCAGATTCAAAATTTCAAGATCCTAGGTGAAGGCGTTCTTGAGTTATCGTGTTCACGGACAGACGGACGGACGGACGGACGGACGGACGGACGGACGGACGGACGGACGGACGGACGGACGGACGGACGGACGGACGGACGGACGGACGTCATGCGGATTTGAGGTTTTTGGCCACAAATAAACAAAAAATAATATATAACTTTTTTTCGTCCGAGGCTTGGTTCTATGCGTTACAAACTTTTCGGCTGGATTAAACTTATAATACTCTATATGATTTCATCTAGAGTATAAACATACTGCAGTCACGATCGGCTGCAAGCCAATCGTATAATACTCTAGATGAATACTGAACTCCGATTTACATTGTAGTTGGGGATAAAGTAGAATTACGTGTGTGCATGTTGTATGTCCTTTATTAAGAACTGCTATTAGATTGCTACTCAAAACTAAAAGACAATATTCAGTGTTTAATTTCATATCTTGAACTGGGTAAGTCATCGAAAAAAATGTCCATTTTAAAGGACTTTCACATGGGAGGAGCAGGAAGGACTCACTCGATTTCTTACATATCTATCCTTTTCCTTGGAACCATTCAAAAATAAACGTGTACAAAATTTCAAATTCGTAGCTTGAAGCGTTCAAAAGTTATTGGAAAATATTGATGAACACGTGTTTTAAAGATATTTTGTATGGCAGCTACCAGAAGGAGTAAAAGGATTTCGCTGATTAGTAAACTCGAACTTCCTTTTCACTCAAAACTAACTTGTACAAAATTCCGAATTCGTAGCCAAAAGATTACTTGAGTTATTGTGAGTTTCGTAAATTAAGTGAATACATTTTGTATGACAGCTACACGAAGGACTAACAGGATTTTCTTCATAATCATATATTTAGCTCCACCTATTGGAAAAATAACACATACAAAATTTCAATGACGTAGCTTAAACCCTTCTGAAGCTATCGACCAATATTCTTGAAGACGTGTTTTAAGGACATTTTGTATGGCAGCTACCAGAAGGAGTAAAAGGATTTCGCTGATTAGTAAACTCCGACTTTGTTTTCACTCAAAACTGACTTGTACAAAATTCCGAATTCGTAGCTAAAGGATTACTTGAGTTATAGTGAGCTTCGTAAATTAAGTGAATACATTTTGACTGGATATTTGTATGGCAGCTACACGAAGGACTAATAGGATTTTCTTCATAATCATATATTTAGCTCCAACTATTGGAAAAATAGCACGTACAAAATTTCAATGTCGTAGCTTAAACCCTTCTAAAGTTATCGACCAATATTCTTGAACACGTGTTTTAAGGACATTTTGTATGGCAGCTACCAGAAGGAGTAAAAGGATTTCGCTGATTAGTAAACTCCGGCTTCCTTTTTACTCAAAACTAACCTGTACAAAATTCCGAATTCGTCGCTAAAAGATTACTTGAGTTATTGTGAGTTTTGTAAATTAAGTGAATACATTTTGACAGGATATTTGTATGGCAGCTACACGAAGGACTAAAAGGGTTTTCTTCATAATCATATATTTAGCTCCAACTATTGGAAAATCAACACATACAAAATTTCAAAGACGTAGCTTAAACCCTTCTGAAGTTATCGACCAATATTCTTGAACACGTGTTTTAAGGACATTTTGTATGGCAGCTACCCGAAGGAGTAGGACGATTTTGCCCGTTAACGAACTTAGCCTTACAAATTCAACCAAACATCCAGATTCAAAATTTCATGATCCTAGGTGAAGGCGTTCTTGAGTTATCGTGCTAACGGACAGACGGACGGACGGACGGACGGACGGACGGACGTCAGGCGGATTTGAGGTTTTTGGCCACAAATAAACAAAAAATAATATATAACTTTTTTTCGTCCGAGGCTTGGTTCTATGCGTTACAAACTTTTGGGCTGGATTAAACTTATAATACTCTATATGATTTCATCTAGAGTATAAACATACTGCAGTCACGATCGGCTGCAAGCCAATCGTATAATACTCTAGATGAATACTGAACTCCGATTTATATTGTAGTTGGGGATAAAGTAGAACTAAGTGTGTGCATGTTGTATGTCCTTTATTAAGGACACCCATTTGATTGCTACTCAAAACTAAAAGACAATATTCAGTGTTTAACTTCATACCTTGAACTGGGTAAGTCATCGAAAAAAAAAGTCCTTTTTAAAGGACTTTCACATGGGAGGTGCAGGAAGGACTCACTCGATTTCTTACATATTTATCCTTTTCCTTGGAACTATTCAAAAATTAATGTGTACAAAATTTCAAATTCGTAGCTTGAAGCGTTCAAAAACTATCGGAAAATATTGTTGAACACGTTTTTTAAGGATATTTTGTATGGCAACTACCTGAAGGAGTAAAAGGATTTCGCTGATTAGTAAACTCGAACTTCCTTTTTACTAAAAACTAATTTGTACAAAATTCCGAATTCGTAGCTAAAAGATTACTTTAGTTATAGCGAGTTCCGTAAATTAAGTGATAACGTTTTGACAGAATATTTGTATGGCAGCTACACGAAGGACTAATAGGATTTTCTTCATAATCCTACATTTAACTCAAACTATTGGAAAAATAACACATACAAAATTTCAAAGACGTAGCTAAAACCGTTCTGAAGTTACTGGTAATATTTTTGAAGACGTGTTTTAAGGACATTTTGTATGGCAGCTACCAGAAGGAGTAAAAGGATTTCGCTGATTAGTAAACTCCGACTTGCTTTTCACTCAAAACTAACTTGTACAAGATTCCGAATTCGTAGCTAAAAGATTACTTGAGTTATTGTGAGTTTTGTAAATTAAGTGAATACATTTTGACAGGATATTTGTATGGCAGCTACACGAAGGACTAAAAGGATTTTCTTCATAATCATATATTTAGCTCCAACTATTGGAAAAATGACACATACAAAATTTCAAAGACGTAGCTTAAACCCTTCTGAAGTTATCGACCAATATTCTTGAACACGTGTTTTAAGGACATTTTGTATGGCAGCTACCCGAAGGAGTAGGACGATTTTGCCCGTTAACGAACTTAGCCTTACAAATTCAACCAAACATCCAAATTCAAAATTTCAAGATCCTAGGTGAAGGCGTTCTTGAGTTATCGTGCTAACGGACAGACGGACGGACGGACGGACGGACGGACGGACGGACGGACGGACAGACGGACGGACGGACGGACGGACGGACGGACGGACGGACGGACGGACGGACGTCAGGCGGATTTGAGGTTTTTGGGCACAAATAAACAAAAAATAATATATAACTTTTTTTCGTCCGAGGCTTGGTTCTATGCGTTACAAACTTTTGGGCTGGATTAAACTTATAATACTCTACATGATTTCATCTAGAGTATAAAAATGAATTCAATATTCGGGAAGACTTAATAGATATGGCGAAAATCGTGAAAATATATGCTTTAAATTTTCATTGATATTTTTTTTGCCCCCCTTCCGAACGCCAATGGGTATTTGAATTTTTCTCGAATCAATATTACTTTTCCAGTTGATCTACATAAACATACCGAGTTTCAACTTTTTAAAATAAGCTACCACCCCTCCCCGTGCCATATCACCCCTACAAAAAATGATGTTTTTCCAGTATATATCATTATAGGTTCTCGAGATATAAAAATCGGTACTTTTTCCATTTTACCCTGCCCACCCTCACCTTCTACACCCCATGCCTAAAATTTTTTTCTGCTACTTCTGGTAAAAATTTTAAGCATCTATCTTACATTGTTCTTGAGATATGAAATGTGGTTTTTTTTGAAAAATTCTTATCACCTCCACTTCCATGCTCCACCGCCCTCTTAAAAAATTTTACTTTCAACAAACTTTATTTGTCAACTTTTATAGTCAAACCAAGCTTATTTGTCTAGTGCAATTGAGATATCGTAATCTAAATTTTTTCACCCCCCACTCCCACACGCCACTGACAATACTGAAATCTTTGTTTCCGGTCCCTAGTACACCTATAGATAGTCAACAAGTTTCAATTCCGTGACATTAACCGTTTATTAGATACGGATCTTAGACTGTCTCCATATCGGCTTTTGAGTGTTTTAGACGCATTATTATTCCCCCACTCCCACACTCCTTCACCCATATCGGCAATTTTTTATGCAAATGGGTCCACTACCAAAGCTCTGTATAAATTCCAAGTTTCAGCCACCTAACATAAGCGGTTGCTGAGATCTAGAAAACGAAATTTTCATTCTAAAATGCTTCACCCACCTCACCAGTCAAAAAGTGGTCACTTATAGGGGCTTACCCAGTCTATTGACAAAAAAAATTAAATTTAGTGACTAGGGTTTGGGAGTTATAAGCTTTCAAACGATGTTGCGTAAGGCGGACGGCGCACAGACGGGCTGAAAATTGTTTTTGCTTTTTAGGTGTCATGAAACGTGGAAAAAAATGTTCTGGGTGCCAAATTTTTGTTTAAATCTATAACAATACTTTATTATTAAAATATTAAAGTAAAATGTTATAACAATATAAAATTAAAAACATACTGCAGTCACGATCGGCTGCAAGCCAATCGTATAATACTCTAGATGAATACTGAACTCCGATTTATATTGTAGTTGGGGATAAAGTAGAATTACGTGTGTGCATGTTGTATGTCCTTTGTTAAGGACTGCCATTAGATTGCTACTCAAAACTAAAAGACAATATTCAGTGTTTAATTTCATATCTTGAACTGGGTAAGTCATCGAACAAAAATGTCCTTTTTGAAGGACTTTCACATGGGAGGTGCAGGAAGGACTCACTCGATTTCTTACATATTTATCCTTTTCCTTGGAATCATTTAAAAATGAACGTGTACAAAATTTCAAATTCGTAGTTTAAAGCGTTCAAAAGTTATCGAAAAATATTGTTGAACACGTGCCTTAGGGACATTTTGTATGGCAGCTACCAGAAGGAGTAAAAGGATTTCGCTGACAAGTAAACTCAAGCTTTGTTTTTACTAAAAACTGATTTGTACAAAATTCCGAATTCGTAGCTAAAAGATTACTTGAGTTATAGTGAGTTTCGTAAATTAAGTGAATACATTTTGACAGGATATTTGTATGGCAGCTACACGAAGGACTAACAGGATTTTCTTGATATTCATACATTTAGCTCCAACTATTAAAAAAGTAACACATACAAAATTTCAAAGTCGTAGCTTTAGGCGTTCCGAAGTTATTGGTAAATATTCTTGAACACGTGTTTTAAGGATATTTTGTATGGCAGCTACCCGAAGGAGTAGGACGATTTTACCCGTTAACGAACTTAGCCTTACAAATTCAATCAAACATCCAGATTCAAAATTTCAAGATCCTAGGTGAAGGCGTTCTTGAGTTATCGTGTTCACGGACGGACGGACGGACGGACGGACGGACGGACGGACGTCAAGCGGATTTGAGGTTTTTGGCCACAAATAAACAATAAATAATATATAACTTTTTTTCGTCCGAGGCTTGATTCTATGCGTTACAAACTTTTCGGCTGGATTAAACTTATAATACTCTATATGATTTCATCTAGAGTATAAACATAATCCAGTCACGATCAGCTGCAAGCCAACCGTATGGTACTCTAGATGAAATACTGAACTCCAAGGAGCGCGCGGAGTTTGTCCTCTATTAAGTACTCTCGTTTGGTTGCTACTCGAAAGTGAAAGACAATACCTTCAGTGTTCAATTGCATATCTTCATCTAGGCAAGTCACCGAAAGTAAATTTTTCTTTTTCAAGGCACATTGGAGATGGAAGAAGGAATCACATGATTTCTGGCATATTTATCCTCTTACCGGGAACCATTTAAAACTTAATGTGTATTAAAATTTCATATTCATAGCTTGAAACGTTGAAAAGCTATTGGAAAATAATATTGAACACATGTCTTTATTTTGATATGGGAGCTATCCGAAGGAGTAAACGGATTGAGCTGACTAGTAAACTCGAACTTTGTTTTCACTCAAAACTAATTTGTACCAGATTTCTTGAGTTATAGTGAGTTACGTAAATTGACTAAAGACATTTTTACAGGATATTTGTATGGCAGCTACTCGAAGGACTCTTTCGAACTTTTTTATATTCATATCTGTAACTGCAACTATTGGAAAACCAACGTATACCAAAATTCCAAGTCGTAGCTTAAGGCGATCCAAATTTCGTGGACAATATTATAGAACATGTCGCCGTGTCGGAAGAACAGTGACGCAACTGCAATTTTAAAAATTTTTTGTTTTCACATTTCAATATTTTGTGGTTTTGCTATTCTTGCATAAAATCGTTCCCCGTTGTTTTAAACGAACGTGCTCTTGATCTAAGCTGTCTATAGTAACTATTACTAAGCTCGTATGGCTTGTGGGCAATTGTCAAAAATGATATTGTTTCTCCGAAAAAAATTAGAATTTTTTGCAGTTGCGTCACTGTTCTTCCGACACGGCGATGTGTCTTATCGAGTTTTTGCATGGTAGCTACCCGAAGGAGTAGAAAGATTTTGCTCGCTATCGAACGTAGCCTTGCAAATTTGACCAAACATTCAGATTCAAAATTTCAACATTCTAGCTCAAGTTGTCTTTAGTTATCGTGTGTACAGACAGGTAGACGGACAGACACATTGTTTTTCTCCCCACTCCCACATCTCACACCCCTAAACACGAATCGACAGTTTTTTGCAAATGTGTCCCTTATCATAGTTCTACATAACTTTCAAGTTTCAGCCGCCTAGTGTAAGTGTTGCCGGAGATCTAGAAACCAAAATTTTCGTTTCAAACGATTACCTCTAGCTCGCTTCACAAACCACCAACAATGCCAACCTCCCCCTGCCGCTAATAAAAGATATAAATCGTAGGGGTTCCACCAATCTACCACCAAAAAAACTTCAACTTAATAGCTGGTTTGTGAGCTATGCGACTTCAAACGCGTATAGCGTACGGCGGACGGCATCTACGGCGGATATTTTACTTTATTATTTTAATAATAAAATTTATTATTTTAGTAATAAAGTATTGTTATCGATTTTAAAAAAAAAATTTGCTACCCTGAAACATTTTTTTTTCATGTTTCATGACTAATTGACACCATAAAAGCACTCTGTCTGTACGCCGCCGCCGTACGCAAAACGTTTGAGGGCTTATAGCTCTCAAACCCTTTGAGCTATTAAATTGATTTTTTTTATTGGTAGACTGAGTAGACTTCTTCAATTGACAACATTTTGAATGGTGGAGTGTGAAAGGGAGGTGGGGGAAGCATTTTAGACGGAAAAGTTTGGTTTCTTGATCTCAGCAACCGCTTATGGTACGAAGCTGAAACTTGGAATTCCTTCGATAGTGGACCCATTTCCAAATAATTATAATAATAAATAATAAAGCGTCCGAAAGGCAAAAAAGCCGAGATCGAAATATTCTAAAATCCATCCATCTACAATCCAGTGGGTCAGTAAAATTCAGTTTTTGAATAGCAAGGGGGGGTTCGTCATATCTATAAGGTCTTTCCAAACATTGAATTTATTTTTATTCTACGGATTCTTCATATAAATACCTTGAAAACGTTTTCAGGATTTTTTTAAATGCGACCCCCAAGGTGGTGTAATGGTATTGTATCCATTTTAACGAATTCAGTCTTATCCCTCAGGTCTGATTAGATATCGAATAACTTTTCATTTCCACGGGCTTGTTTAATAATCACCTAAATCTCGTTTTCAAGTGTTTTCCTTTTTCAACCCCTAAGAGGGTATAGACGGGTTGAACACGCTTTCACGAATTCCGTCATATCTCTTAGGAGTGATAAGACATCGGAATGGTTTTCACTTCATCGGGCTTTCTTTGTATATATCTAAAAACCCATTTCAGGATTTTGGGATATTCAACCCCAAAGTGGGTGCAAGGTGGTTGCATATGTTTTCACAAATTCCTACATATTTCTTAGTTCTGATGAGATATCGAATTCATTTTTACTCCCTAATGCTTCGTACATAAACGTCAAAAAGTTGACTTCAGTATTTTTAGATATTCAGCTCCAATAGGACGTAAGGCTTGCGACATATTTCCTAGGATTGATGAGATATCAGATTGATTTTCACTTCCACAGACTTTTTGGATATTCGCCTACAAACGCATTTCCGATTTCATGTAATGGCCCGAAACCAAATCATGAAAAACCTCCAACTTATATTATACTATGACTTAGACTGCGTCCCGGAGTATGATCCAATTAGATAGATAGATTGGAAATAGTATGGTTAACC
This sequence comes from Beris morrisii, assembly GCA_951812415.1. NCBI lineage: Eukaryota > Metazoa > Arthropoda > Insecta > Diptera > Stratiomyidae > Beris > Beris morrisii. The sequence continues at coordinate 88,655,713 of OX638312.1, read as the reverse complement.
TCCGTCACTGCAGCCACAGTTGGGCCTATTATGACGTCCCCCGGTTTGACTATGATTCCTCTTTAAACCCTGCGCTTTCAGTGAAGCCTAGTATTTTGCGAAGAGGAATGGTCCGGAATTCCGGTGGGACCCAATTATGTAATTCATATGTTATAAGTAACAGAGGCGTAAGTAGTCTAGCGCGACCCCATTCTAACCGCTTCCCAAACTTTTTTTAAGGTTTTCAGTCACATAGTAACCTACACCGCATCAATTTTAAACGCGTTCCGAACTTCTACCCGAAAAATAATAAAATTGCGCCCAGACTGTTGGCAGATTTTTTTTGGGTGTTTACTGAAAAACAAAATTTCATAGTAGCAAATTTTAGAAAAATTTTAAATCGATCACAATATTTTATGATCAAAAAATAATAAAGTAAAATGAACCAAAACTTCTTTACACATACTCGTAATAACATTAGCTAATACATAAATTTTCGTATAAATTCTTACACTATGCTTTAAGTTGGTACCTGTGTAACTACATGTATATTGGCAATGTCCAGCATGCTGAACTTTCCACCTTTTTGTGAGTAATTGATGTCATTTGACAACACAACAAATTCAACCTCTTCTCTTCCATATCAAGAGTGTTACCTTAAATAAGGGAAAAACAAGAGAGAATGAAATCTTTTTGAATTCATCCGGCAATAAAATTTATTGAGACCCATTTGTTCTGAAATAGCCTTAATGGCTGGAAAAGGTACCTTGTTGCCCGAAAGACGGGTTGAAATTAATGACTGAAAATCACCTTGCATTTGTGGTTTCAAGTTCAGAATACTTGCTGTCAAAAAAGAATTAGGGATTTACTAATGATGGTGTTATTTCCGAAGAGGTTTAAGCTAAAATGAAAAATGATAAGTGCGAAATCCTAAGTAATTTGAATTCGATTTTGGAAATGAATGAATCGGGAGCGGAAGATGTTCGGTTTGTCCTTTTGAAATTTTATCTAGAACGGGATACGGTAACGGGCCGATATTGTAAAAAGCGATATATCGATATTGAAATCCGACTATCGGACTCGATATTTTTTTTAAGTATAGCATATTTTAGAAATCGAACGGGTTTTTTGCTTTAAATCAGCATTTATGATTATTTATGAGGGATGCCAGAAACGTTGAAAGTAGAAAAAAAAATTTCGATCATGGAAACCATATCTGTCGAAACTAGGTTCAAGGCACATGCACTCAAATCTTCACTTTAGGCACCAATACAAATATATGTACGACGAGGCAACTATCAGAAATACCTGATTGTCCCTGCCTTATCATTGTCATCCGAAAGAGTTGCGTCGGCAATAAATATTGTGGTGCCAAATAATCGCAGTCGGCTTACTGGAGAGCATATTAAGGAGTGAGTATTCTTAACAACTGTCCCAGAAAAGTACTGGTTCTCATTAGCTTACATTTTAAAAATATGTCAATATACGAGTACATATAATATTTCATTAATATATAATTAAAATCAAGTTTGCTCTTAATACTTTTTTCGATTTTGCCCCTTTTATCCGTATTTCTTAAAAATAATATATTTATATAATAACAGTATTTCTATCCGGAAACTTTATTTCGATCAAAAAAGGCATTATTTTGATTTCATAAGTCAACAGAGAAGAATTTTCCGCTTTTCACCAACATTTCCAATAGTTCAATCAAAAAACTCTCAGATATTGAAATTGCAATGATAAAATTGAAATTGAATTTCGGACTCTAAAAATAGGTAAATTTGGCAACTGTGACCGAAGGCAACGAAATCAAATGTCATTTATTTATTAGCTTTCGGTTTGCTAAAAGCCGCGTGCGCCGTATTTTTTTATTAATGTTAATTTTGATGCAGCATTGGAGTTTATTTTTCATTGGAAAAAATATTCGATATATCGATATTTTTCTCCGATATATCGTCAGCCGATATTGATATTTTTTTCAATATCGATATATCGATATTTTTTTTTCCGACATTAACATCCCTAGAATGTGATAGTCTAGCACGTACCAGGTATCGGTACTCCTCGACTGATCTATCAGAACTTGCGATGATTCCTTTATGGAGAACTACTCTCTTCATAAGGAAGATCAATATTTGGAATCAGTAGTCTAGAGCCCGGTTTTATACGAGGGAACCACAATGGATCCACAGTGATCTCTCGTGATGGACTGTGGCTCATTGCTTCAGTCCACCCTTCTCAACCTAACCTAGGTTCGTTTCGATATTACCGATATTAGTACCTGTCGAAACTTTGATTGCGAAACTGAGAGTATCGGTAACCATTCGCAAGATAATAGCGCAGTATCGAAAGAAACACGTCGGTTTTGATACTTTTTACTTCGATATCATAGACGCGATATGTTTTTTGCTCGCCAATTTTAGAACACCTTATATCGAATGATACTGATGGTATGGATACTTTGTTTTGATCCCTAGATACACTTGGACTCAGAAGACTGCACTACACTGTTCTCTCTTCTTTACCTTCACGATTTGCAGAGTCTGCGAAAATATCCAGAACGAGCAAGTTTCCGGCATTGACACAGCCACAAAATGTGTAGTAGTACGTTACTACATACGGGAGTTTGGAAAACGGGATTCGGAAAAAGACTGAACTTTAAAACTTAGTATAACTCAAAAACACAATTAGGCACAAAGTCAAAAGTGAATACAATTCAGAGTTTATTAATCTGCAAAATTCGTTCACTTCTTCTGGTAGCTTTCATACAACAAGTAATTAAAAGACGTGTTCACCAATATTTGCCGTGAACTTCAGTGATGCTGTCATACAAAAATTCGGTAAAGATGTCTTAACTCAATTTGAGGAATTTGCTTTGACTAAAGAAATTGAAATTTAGTACAAATTAGTTTTAAGTGAAATTTACGTTCAACTTTATTATTCAGCAAAATTCCTCTACACACACAGATTTCCGACAGAATCGGACGATTTCAAGATTAGATCCGAGATCAGATCCTAGTTTAACGAATGGTGATCAAATTTCTGTTTCCAAAGTTAAAGCGCTCTTAAGTGATCATACGTTTGAACAGAAAGCCGAGATCGACACATTCTAAAATACATATCTCCTAAACGGTTAATGTCGCGAAATTGAAACTTAATGAATATCTGTAGGTATACTAGGAGAATATATCGGAAATAAATTTTTAAGTGATGCAGTGCCGCACGGGGGGGGGGGGGGTGAAAAAATTTATATTAATATATCTATATGAACCAATTGCACTAGACAAATAAAATTAGGATTGTGTATAAAGGTTGACAAATAAAGTTTGCTGAAAGAAAAATTTTTTAGGGAGGCTGTGGAACATAGAAGTGGAGGGGATACGAATTTTTCGAAAAAATCACGTCTCATATCTCAAGAACAGTGTAAGATAGGTGCTTAAAATTTTTACCGGAAGTCTGCCGAATAGACCACTAGCAATGGGTGGGGGTGTAGAGGGTGATGGTGGAGGAAGGTGAAAAGGAAATGGTTCCGATTTTTACATCTCGAGAATCTATAATGATATTGAGCTGAAACTTGGTATTTAGATAGATCTATACTGCCGTTCTATGCTAAAATGCAGTAACTCCAATTGTTGGCTATTTGGAGTTGATGGAATGTACAGCTTTGTGGTACTAATATGTAACTGTCTACAACGCTAAAGAAAATACGTGACCTATGGATAAATATTATAGTATGTATTACTCTGATATTGAATGGTGGACCAGCCCAAAGAAGATAAAAAGTGTTGTTATGCATTTTAGCTTAGGACATCAGTATAGTAGTAGCATGTCGGAAAAATATAATTTTTTATAAGGGTAGTAGAATAGTAATTTAGATAAAAAAAAATTCAAATATCCATTAGCGTTCGGAAAGGGGGCGAAAAAAATGATCAGTTAAAATGGAATGCATATATTTTCACGGTTTTGGTCATATCTATTAGGTCTTTCCAAATATTGAATTCATTTTTATTCTACGGTTTCTTCATATAAATACCTAGAAAGTGCTTTCAGGATTTTTTGAAATTCTACCCCTAAGGGGATGAAAAGGGGGTTGTATACTTTTTTCCCGAATTCTGCCATATCCCTCAGGTCTGATCAGATATCGAATATCTTTTCACTTTCAAGGGCTTGCGTAATAATCACCTAAAATTCGTTTTTAAGTTTTTTAAGTAGTTAAGTTCAAGGGCTTGCGTAATTATCACCTAAAATTTTTTTTTAAGTTTTTTAAGTATGCCAACATATAGGTGGTAGTAAGTTTCAACCTCCTAGCGTAAGCCGTTTCTGAGATACAATAAAACAGCCCCACATGCGTATCAAAATTTATTTCTAGGTTGCCTTTACAGTGGCTATATATTATCACTAATTTTTTGCTTTCAATCCTTTGCGGTTTTCGAGAAATTAAAATCAGAATTTTTTTCTTTCCGCCTCTACATCTGTAATCCAAATTTTTTCTGTTCTAGAGGTCTACTGGACCTAACATCTGTAGATTTTTTTAGACCATATCTGCTACGGTTCTTGAGATATAAAAATGAATTTTTTGGAAAAAATTTTTCCTCATTACTTCACATAAATTTTACATTAATAACTCTTTTTCCACAAACAAAATTTTATCTTTTGGATACAATTGGTTGGGAAGATATTGTATTCCAACGTTTGTCAACACCCCCAACACCGCACTTCTGAACTTCAAAATTTTCTCCTTATCTAGGCTCATATTATGCCTTAAAACAATTACAATATTTCAACCTTCTGACATCAAACGTTTAGAAGAGTTATGGTCTTAAGAATGTTTCGATCTCATCTTTCAAGCTTTTCAGATGTAATGTTTCCCCTTCCCACCACAAACCTGCCTCCTTATATCGACAACTTTTTTAATTGGGTCCAGTTCCATAGTTCTACATAAGTTCCAAGTTTAAGTTTAAGTTTGAGATCTTGAAACCAAAAATTTCCTTGTAAATCGCTGCCATCTCTCGCTCACCCCTCGCTCCCTTCCGAAAGGTTCTGCTAGTGGGGGCTTACCCAATCCACCCACCAAACAAATTTTACCTTTATATTTCAACAGTTTCATGAGCTACGCGCTTTCAAACTTTTTTGAGTTGGACGTACGACGTCTACGGCGGAGAGACGGAAATTTTTTTTTAATTTTTTGGAGCTTAGTCCTAAAATTTAGAAATACTAAATTTAAGTGTAGCAAATTCTTTTTTTAAATGTCAGTTGGTCGATCGCAATACTTTATTATTAAAAAATAATAAAGTAAAATCATCAATAACATTTTGATTTTCGAAGAGAACGGAAAAATAAATTTGTAGCCGACACGCCACGTTCTCAGAATTGACTTGTAATTTAACCGTCGAACCCCTGCGTTAGTAATTCACGTTTAATGTGATCTAGTTTTAGTGGAATATTTTAGTTCCTGAATAACATTTTTTTTGTGTTAATAAACCTAATTATTTCGTACTTAAATTGAAAATTGTACATGGTTACTATGCTTAAATGTTTCCCTTGAATTGGAAAAAATTTAGAATTAGCCATAGCCGTTAGCTCGTAGTTAATGCACGCAAAAAGTAATTTGCAATTTCTCTCACGTAAATCGTTTATCATAAATTACCCGCAATATATCATATCCCGAAGCTACCTGCTAGTAAGTTGCAGGGCCGATGAAAAATTGCAACAATTTATTAAGGTGTACTTCCAGGTAGGAGCTCTTTCATAACTCACTGGCTTTTTCATTGTTCTTTTGCCTAGCATTGAGGCATATCCTAGTGCTGCTTCACCTTTTTTAAAGTATCCTTAAGTCTTTTGTATATTTATAACTCACAACCTATATACGAGTTAGTGGAATAACTTTACTGCGGATCAGATTCAAGGTAAAAAACTTTTCCGTCACACGTTAACTAATTTTCACAAAGATGAATTTCCTTACCATTTAAAAAGAACAGAAGATATATTGGCTAAGGTAATTTCATGTGCTGAGAAGTTTAATTAAGGTGCAAGTTGTGTGATGCTACTTCTCCGACTTGTGCAATTAGTTGCAGAACATTTTGTTCAGTGTAAACAGAGATTGGTTGCAGTTGTTACTTTCATAAATTCATAATTTATCACCTCAAAACGTCTAAAGGTATCTGCGATAATTTTAACTTTTCAGACGTTAATTCTTCACGGATGAGAAACTCACTTATTTACGCATTTAGTTTTAAATATCGGCAAGCTATGTGTAACTGCGATAAATGCAAACAACTAAAAACTAGTAAACCATATAATAATATTCTTGGGCAGAGTGCCGCAGATTCGAAATACAAAAAGGGCGCAGCAGAATATCACTTTTCCTCGAATCTTTAAAAAACAAAACAGAAACAAGTCAATAGTATTAGTCTAATCATAGTCTAACTTTATATAACTCACTTTGAGTAGTATGTCTTTTCCTCATTATTTGGATTAATCACTACAAAACAATTAATTTCGAGACAACCCTGATCTCACTTTCGCGATGGTCTATTAAGGATATTCGCCACGACCTTATGTGCTGTGCCAAGAGTCCAACTTTGATAAGATCGTGACGCGACGGCAGTATTTGGTGCTGTCGCGTGTCTTGGGGTGTGTTGTTCGCTGCGTCGGAAATGTGTCTGCCGACGTCTTTGCTGCGACTGCTCAAGTCGCAGCCGTCGTCTTTGTGGACACGGCATTGTCGGCTGCCGTCGTGCCGCGCCATCACCATTGCTGGCTCGTGCCTGTTCGCGCCGGTCCCGGTGACGGCTGACCGCAGTATCGTGCGGTTGACCGCGCTGTGTCGCGCGGTTGCTGCGTCGGCATAGATCGGTGCCGACGTCTTTCGCACCTGTGGTTTATGGTGATGAGTCCATACCGATATATGGTGATATTACCTAATACGAATATATTCATTACGCGGTATTATAATATCTAAACTAATATTTGAATATTACTAATATCTACTGTATCATATTGAGCTGGTGCTTGTTGGAAAACAATCTTCATGAAATGATCATCGAATAGAGATTTATAACTATATTTGGTGAAGTTAAGCTAAAGAAAACATTATGGTATTTAAATTTTAAATGTCAATATGATCGCGAAAATACCCTATTATTAGCAGCTTATTGCAGAATATCTAATTGCTGAAAAAATTTTAACGGTATAGACCTATGAACACAAAACCGAAAATACATGAAAATCAAAACTAAAAAAACTAACGAGGATGTTAAACGTTACGAACTTACCCTATTTACCCATGCTCAAACTTACGAGGTGCGAAATCACTCGGATTTACTCTACTATCCTTTTCATTGTCCAATATATGTTAGTTATATTTAATCCAATTGTTATTTCCAAATATAAAAACACCCACCCTTTCCTCCTTATATAACGCATAGATTTAGCAATCAACTTTTCCTTTACTTACTAGGATCCAAATTGCACTAATTTACCAATCTACTCTACTTTTCCTCATACAATAAATTTCATACATTGTCATTCATATCTTCAAAGCAGACATTCCTTTCCCTTCCGATAAATGGTGAATTCGTTGCTTAAATCTACCATAATCTTCTCTTATTCATTTACACTTTCCTTATTTAATGTGTAGGTGGTAGGTGCGAAATTGCGAAATTATTTATTTGATATCAGCGAATCCATAGGAATATGTGATATCAGAGAATACATACGAATATGGATATCTGACCTAATACATGGTAGGGAATATTCCAATATCATATCATGGGACCGATGGATGGTGATGCCGTGTCTTTTGGGGAGGGGGGATGTGTAAGGAGGAGGAGGGGGAGCATTTTAGATGAAAAATGTTTGTTTCTGGATCTCAGGAACCGCTTATGCTAGGAGGCAGAAATTTAAAACTTATGTAGAACTATGATCGTAGACCCAATTGCTTAAAAAATTGTAGATATAGGTTGAAGGGTGTGGGAGTGGGGGAAAAAATAATGTGTCCGAAACGCTTGAAAGCTGAAATTGAAACATTCTAAAATCCATATCTCCTGAACGGTTGATGTCAGAAGGTTGAAACTTTGTGGTTATCTTAAATGATAATGGAAGATTAGATAAGGTCTAACACATTTATGGCGGGTGGTGGGGTGTCGAGGTGGGGGGTGAAAAACTTTGGACATCAATATCTTCCGAACCAATTACAGCAGGAAGATAAAATTTGGTTTCTGTATATGGGATTACAAGTGGAGTCTACTGAACGTAAACTTTTTGAGGAGGGTGGTGAAGCACAAAAGTGAGGGGCTATTCCCTTCAAAAAATTAGATTTTTATATCTCAAGAACAGTACCAGATATGATCTTAGAAATTTTACAGGAGTTTGGCCCAGTAGATTTCTATAAGGGAAAACAATTTTGAAGGTTTGATTGTAGGGGTCGATGTCGGGAGAATGTGAAAAGGAAAAAAAATTTATTAAATATTTTTCGAGAACCGCAAAGAATAGAAAACTACTACTAAACTAATTTACGACTATATTGAGCGCATTCTAGAGAAAGAAGACAGGCACTTTAAGATGGAAAGGGTCTGGGAAACACCTATGCAATTTCGCACCTACCACCTACACATTAAATAAGGAAAGTGTAAATGTGTAAGGGAAGATTATGGTAGATTAACACAACGAATTCAACATTTATCGGAAGGGAAAGGAATGTCTGCTTTGAAGATATAAATGACAATGTAAGAAATTTATTGTATAAGGAAAAGAAGAGTAGATTGGTAAATTAGTGCAATTTGGATCCAAGTAAATAAAGAATAAATAGATCGGTAAATCCATGGTATGAGAAGGGGCCGATGGGAAATGAATATCATGATATTCGAATATTTGATATCTTCATATTCCTAATATCTAATATATCCAAATATTAGTAATATCATAGCGAATACTAATATATTCGTCTCATCTCTAGTGGTTTATGCTACAGCGGAAGGTGCAACCGCCGTGTACGACTGGTTGCTAACGCTGCTACTGCCGCGACTTTGCTGCGGCAGTGCAGCTGTAATGTGTGTGAGTCGGCCGCCAGTCGGCGAATGACTGGCTGCCACTTCGATTTCTCGTCTGTATCATGGATGTAGTAGTATAACAGGATCGGCGATAAATAAAATTTTGCCTAAAGAAGTCCGATTGTGTTAGTTTCCAATTGCGTTTGTATGTGTTCAGTGCAGGCGTTAAAAAACCCAAATGTGCGGGCCGCAATATGAAAGGGATTTTATTTATCAACGCCGACGCTGTTATGAAAACAGCTCTGGAGCAAAAAAAATTTACAGGCTAGCACATATATGTATATCATTGCCTCTCTTTCGTACGATGTTTTATCCTTCTCTTAACGAATTAGTCTCACATACAGGAGCTTTACACACTACAGCCGATCCAGTTATACTACTACATCCATGGTCTGTATGTAGGAATCGAAATGACAGCCAGAGTCCTTGGATCTGTGATCCAATTTGTGAGGATCGTTTTCGCCCTGAGTTGTTTGGCCGCAAAACACTTCACCACAGGTCTTCTGCATTTTCTAATAAATAATAATTGAATATCATAACCATAAACCATACTATGCATTCTGATGAAAAGATGGAATTTAGGTGTTAGTTTGAAAACAGCGGAGCAAGCTATCGACGTGACAGCCATATCGCAGGCTAACACGAGGTGGTCCGACTTCGCATCGTGTCTCGTTGCCTGGCAGCTCTGGCCGGCCCTGAGTGTGAGCAGGACAAAGTTTTCCTACTCCGATAAAGGAATACTCTACGTATCCTAATTAGTGTACTGATGGGGTATTGCCTCATCGGCCGGCGAGTCAGAAGACTAGGTGTTGCGGACATTGCAGAAATGTACCGCAGCTGTAGTGAGCCCGCTGGCGAGGAAAGTATTTTCCACATACTCTGCGAATGAACTGGTCTGGCATTGAGGCGGGAACGTACGTTAGATACGCGCTTTGCCATAGACTTGAGCGATTTCGTCAAAAAAGAGCTAGGAAAGCTGCTGCAGTTTGGCAGATTGGTAGGGTGGTTTAGCAGAGATGGTCTTGGGAACACGGATATTTATCTTTCCGGTATATGTGGAACCACAACGGGTGCATTGGAGGTCAATGTGTTTGACCGCTCCAGTGGCCACCCACTTTACCCAATCTTGAAAATTCACGCCATTCAGTTAATGTAGTGCACCGAACAATAAAATACCTAGGAGCAGTCCAACATCGGACGTACGAGTACCACAATGAAATTTCACTAAGTAGTGCTTTTGATGAACTATATTCAAAAATCATACTGCAAGTCAATCGTATGATACTCTAGATGAAATACTGAACTCCGATATACATATTGTAGTTGGGGATAAAGTAAAATTAGAATTGCGCCTGTAGCTTATCCTTTATTAAGGACTCCAGTTTAGTTGGTACTTAAATCTAAAAGACAATATCATCAGTGCTCAATTTCATATCTGAAACTAGAAAAATCACCGAAAGTACACCGAAAGAAAAATCATTATTTGAATCGAGTATGAAACATTGTTAACTAACAATTCACCTAAAATGTTCATATCAAATACAAACATTGTTAAACTAAATAAGGTTACGTATTTAAATACACTAATTTAAACATATATGTGATTCTTTTAAATATAATTTTGTTTTACATTAAACATTTCATTGTCAGAATAATTGTTAAGCAACAAGAAATATGTTCAGTTGAACCACGTCTAATACTATGTTCAGACTACAAGATTAGCGCGTTTAAATCGAGTTAAATGCGCTGAAAACACTTCCCGGACGCGTTTACAAAAACACGTAGCTACTAGGCGTTTAACCGAAAACATGTACTGCGACCCTCGCGGAAATCGAAGTAAACTTCGGAAGAGAACTTTTAATACTGCAGAAACTCAATTTTGTGCTTGTGTAACGACTGCATTAGCTAAGTATCTACTTGTCAAAACAAATTACATCAAGCTATCATGTATCAAAATGAAACGAGTTGCCTAGTCTGAACACTACTTTTTATACTCTAGATGAAATCATATAGAGTATTATAAGTTTAATCCAGCCGAAAAGTTTGTAACGCATAGAACCAAGCCTCGGACGAAAAAAAGTTATATATTATTTTTTGTTTATTTGTGCCCAAAAACCTCAAATCCGCTTGACGTCCGTCCGTCCGTCCGTCCGTCCGTCCGTCCGTCCGTCCGTCCGTCCGTCCGTCCGTCCGTCCGTCCGTCCGTCCGTCCGTCCGTCCGTCTGTCCGTGAACACGATAACTCAAGAACGCCTTCACCTAGGATCTTGAAATTTTGAATCTGGATGTTTGGTTGAATTTGTAAGGCTAAGTTCGTTAACGGGCAAAATCGTCCTACTCCTTCGGGTAGCTGCCATACAAAATGTCCTTAAAACACGTGTTCAAGAATATTTACCAATAACTTCGGAACGCCTAAAGCTACGACTTTGAAATTTTGTATGTGTTACTTTTTTAATAGTTCGAGCTAAATGTATGAATATCAAGAAAATCCTGTTAGTCCTTCGTGTAGCTGCCATACAAATATCCTGTCAAAATGTCTTCACTTAATTTACGAAACTCACTATAACTCAAATAATCTTTTAGGTACGAAATCGAAATTTTGTATAAATTAGTTTTTAGTAAAACCAAAGTTTCAGTTTACTAGTCAGCGAAATCCTTTCACTCCTTCTGGTAGCTGCCATACAAAATATCCTTAAAACAGGTGTTCAAGAATATTGGTTGATAACTTCAGAAGGGTTTAAGCTACGACATTGAAATTTTGTATGTATTATTTTTTTAATAGTTGGAGCTAAATATATAATTATGAAGAAAATCCTGTTAGTCGTTCGTGTAGCTGCCATACAAATATCCTGTCAAAATGTATTCACTTAATTTACGAAACTCACTATAACTCAAGTAATCTTTTAGCTACGAATTCGGAATTTTGTACAAATCAGTTTTTAGTAAAAACGAAGCTTGAGTTTACTTGTCAGCGAAATCCTTTTACTCCTTCTGGTAGCTGCCATACAAAATGTCCTTAAAATACGTGTTTAGGAATATTGGCCGATAACTTCAGAAGGGTTTAAGCTACGTCTTTGAAATTTTGTATGTGTTATTTTTCCAATAGTTGGAGCTAAATGTATGATTATGAAGAAAATCCTATTAGTCCTTCGTGTAGCTGCCATACAAATATCCTGTAAAAATGCCTTCACTTAATTTACGGAACTGACTATAACTCAAGTAATCTTTTAGCTATGAATAGGAAATTTTGTACAAATTAGTTTTGAGTAAAAACAAAGTTCGAGTTTACTAATCAGCAAAATCCTTTTACTCCTTCTAGTAGCTGCCATACAAAATGTCCCTAAGGCACGTGTTCAACAATATTTTCGATAACTTTTGAACGCTTTAAGCTACGATTTTGAAATTTTGTACACGTTCATTTTTAACTAATTCCAAGGAAAAGGATAAATATGTAAGAAATCGAGTGAGTCCTTCCTGCACCTCCCATGTGAAAGTCCTTCAAAAAGGACATTTTTTTTCGATGACTTACCCAGTTCAAGGTATGAAGTTAAACACTGAATATTGTCTTTTAGTTTTGAGTAGCAATCTAATGACAGTCCTTAATAAAGGACATACAACATGCACGCACGTAATTCTACTTTATCCCCAACTACAATATAAATCGGAGTTCAGTATTCATCTAGAGTATTATACGATTGGCTTGCAGCCGATCGTGACTGCAGTATGTTTTAACATGTTAAATTTACCTACTTAAATGCGTTTAAAGTGCATAGTCTGTACAGGGTATATATGTATAAGCTTGATCTAATACGAAAATTATCAACTGATATAATAAAATATTTGAAAATGACAGTTTTCCGTGATTGACCAAACAATATTAATTGTTTGCTAAATGACAAAACTGTTAGTTTTGCAGCATAAATCATGAACCATTTTCATTCTATTATCTACAATTGCAGTTTAAAGAAGTGAATTTTGAATTCTTGTTTAAAATTTGTGTAAAAGTTTTAGTTGTTAATATACATTAACTTAAAGGTTAGTGAATTTTTGCTTTAATACTTTTTGGTTAATGTGTAGTATATTACTGTAGCCTCATTGGTAATTTAAATTTGTTTCTAGAGAAGGAATTGCGCCACCAATTTTGAAAATGTCCACAGCTGATAGAATACTTCAAAACCATTTCATGTTGGGGTTGGTTTGGTTACCTATGTCACTGAAGCCTCAATTGGGCCTATTGTAAGGTCCTCGGATATTTGAACGTTGATTATTGTTTTTCTGTTTTGACTTATTCCAAAATTTTGTACAAAACGGTCAGTATGTAAGTATATTACCGATGGTATAAAAATATATCGGATTAACGTATTTGACCATACTCAGTATGTAGCTTGTGAAAAAATTCTAATATCAGACTATTGTGGACATTACAATTCATATGAAGTATTATATAACACCGATACATGTTATGTAATATTTATAAAAGTAATCAATTCGATGGGCCTGCTGTTAATTTATATTCAAACCCTAGTGGCATGATATCTTCAAATTCAAATTCAAATTCAAATTTATTATCGAACCATATGATTACATGTACAATTTAGTGGTAATAATTTGTGATCAGGCTTGTGCCTCTACAACAATGGTGTGAAACTTAAACTAACTATGGCTGTTTTGAAATAATATTGATTAGATTGGCTTGAAGGAAAAATGGTTAAGAAAAACCTTCGGAGAACTAAACAAGGAATAAACAGCACAAAATAAAATGGTAAAAAATAATTAAACTAAAAACTAAAGTTAAACTAAGTTAAACTAATATTAATATTACATGATAGGTCTGAATAAAAATGTAGGTTAGATAGAGATAATTAGGGGGTTATTTATAAATTGAAGTTTGTGAATAAAATTCTTGTATAAGTTTTCAAAGAAGTTAGCAGTTAAAGGTATATTAGATAATTCATGTAGTAAGCTAGTGGAGAAGTGCCATGGTTTGTCCATAATGATTTTTAAGCATTTATTTTGAATTATTTGCAGCTTTCGTATATGAGTTTTAGCACAACTAAACCATATAGGCGCACCATATGAAAATATGGGACGCATGACGGACTTAAAGAGAAGCAGCTTATTTTCCAGGCTGAGTTTGGATTTTCTATTAATAAGAGGGTATAGGATACGAATGGACTTTAGTGTTTTTGAGGCTACTTGATCGGTGTGCTCGTGAAATGTAAGTTTTTTGTCCAAATAGACCCCTAGGTACTTAATAAAAGCTGACCATTTGATGGGTTCGCCGAAAATAATTAAGTTGGGGCTCGGTAAGTACTTACGAGCTCTTCTCTGGGAAAAAAATATTGCTTTGGTTTTGCTAGTGTTAATTTTTATTTTCCAATCACGAAAGAATTCGTCTAAGGCCAGAAGTTGAACTTGCAGGTCTTTAATTATAGTGGATGGATCAGAGGATGTTGCATAGATAGCTGTGTCATCGGCAAATGCTGCGATTTTGCAGTCTGTGGATTGGGGTATGTCAGAAGTATAAATATTGTATAGACATGGGCTTAGGCAAGAGCCTTGTGGGACGCCTGCTGGTAATGATTTACTGGAAGATAGGCAGCCTTTAATTTTTACATGAAAGGTACGATTAGAGAGGAAGGATTGAATTAGTTTGGTAAGGTAAACTGGACAGTTTAGTTTGTTGAGTTTGAAAATGATGCCATTATGCCAGACAGAGTCGAAAGCTTTCTCGAAATCAAGTATAACCATACCCACTGATTTTTTGTTACGAGCGCTATTTTCAATATCGTTAGTTACTCTGTAAAGTTGGTGGATTGTTGAATGTTTTTGGCGGAAACCAAACTGAAAATTAGGTAAGACTTTTTTCTCTTCCACGAACGCTTGAAGCCGCTTCAGTATAACTTTTTCGAGTATTTTCCCAAGGCTAGGCAATAGACTTATAGGCCTATAGCTGGTCGGATCTGAGTTATTCTTTCCAGGTTTTAGTAATGGAATGATGGTTGCTTCTTTCCATTTGGAGGGGAAATAGCAAATATACAGACAGCTATTGATTATGGCATTTAGTAGTACTAAAGCTTTTTTAGGTAAGTTTTTAAGAAGGCAATTTGGGATGCTATCCATGCCCGAAGACTTACTATTTTTTAAAGTTTTTAGAATGGACCTTATTTCAGAAGGCGTACACAGGTTTTTCGCTTCAGATAATGCGGAGATAGAAGAGAAAGAATAAATTGAATCATTCACTATTGTTTCCATATTAGAGGAAAGGTTTGTGGTTAAATTATGAGATGAATAGAAGTTATCAGCAAGAACTTCAGTTTTCTCCTTGTCTGAATGAAGATGTTTGTTATTGTATGTTAAGTATGGAATGTATTGACCCTTTCTTCTTAAGATTTTGTTCATTCTCCACAACTTGTATGAATTCTTATCAAAACTTTGAAGAAGATTGTTCCAGGAATGATTTTTCGAGAGCCACATTTCATGATTAATGAGTTTCTGCAGTTTATTTACTTCTGATTTGATGTCGGCTCTCTTAGTTCGTTGCCAGATTCGACGTAGCCGGTTACGTTCTGAGATCATTGATTTAACGGAGTCCGATAGCTTGCGAGACAACTCAATGGATTTTATTTTTGGGGATGATTTCCTGGCAGCCAGCAAGATTTTATTTGATAGGGACTCAATCATTATATCAATGTCCTCAGTGCTAGTATTTGAGATATTAAATTTGACGAGTTCAATAGAATTAGCTAGAGAAGTTTTATATTTAAACCAATTGGTTTTAGACAAATTTATATCAATGGGCTCAGCACTGCTTCTGGGAACTTGGTATAATAGGAAGAATTCAACAGGTAAGTGAGTAGAAGAAAGCTCGTTAACTGTGATAGGCTGTGAGATGTTGATAGATCCCTTTGATATCATCAAATCAAGGGTAGAAGCATGCCCACGAGTCGGATAAAATGTGGGCTCAGTAGGCGGGTGTACAAGTAAGTTGTGATGGAGGGCTACATTGAATAGGATCTTACCGGCCGTGATCGCTCGGACACAGTTCCAATGTCGGTGTCGCGCATTAAAATCACCGCAGAGTAAATGCTTCTGGGAAAGTTTTGAAAATAGTTTAATGTCGTCACTAAAGGCGTTTAGTTTAGAATTGTTTAACTTGGAGCCTGGAAAATAAGCTGCTGTAATAATAGTATTAATATCATTTAGTTGTACCGAGATATTCTCGATTACTTTTGTTTGTAAACGAGGAAAAGGAGTATGATTAATGTTTTTATTGATTATTATGGCCACACCACCACCGGTTTGGAAATCTCTATCATTCCTATATATTTTAAAATTAGAATCATATAATTTGTCTAAAGGCTTCAGCCAGGTTTCAGTAACTATCAGCAGGTCGATGAAATTCTCGCGTAGATATGCAAAGGTCTCCGACGATTTGTTTCGAATACTTTGCGCGTTCCAAAGTAGACATTTAATATTATTTGATCTATTTGCCATAAAGAAATTTAACGGTGATATCGGCTACGACTTGTATTTGTTCCTGTTTGGATGTACAACTGCTCAGACGAGTAATTAGGGTAGTAGTGAGTCGAATTAGATCTTCAGGTGAAAAAAGCTCAGGAGATCTCTGCGGCGGTGAAGACAAGTTGACATGATTCCGGGCAACTTCGCTGTATAGCAGACTAGACGAGGAACTTGACGGTATCGGTTTCGTGGTATTCGAATTTGCGTGAACAACGATCGGCCGGTGGTCGTTATGGATGCGTGATGATTTTGGTTGGGAGCGTTTGCTACGAGAGTTAACAATTTGCCTTCGGTGTGAGCAACTAATATCGTTAGCAAAGTGATTAAGACCGCAATTTGCACATTTAATTTGGGTAGTTTGGTCGGCTTGACACTTCGATTTATGGTGCTCTTGGCTGCATATCATGCACTTTGGCGCGAGGAAACAATGCGACGAGCCGTGACCGTAAGCTTGACAATTGCGGCATTGGGTGGGGCCTTGTCGTTTGTTGATGTAATAGTTCCATTGAACTATGGTATGCATTACCGCTTTAATTTCTCTCAGTTCTGCAAGCTTCACCGAGCCTCGTTCAAAGTACAGCAAGTACGTCGCCTGATCAGCAAAGCGCTTGGTCGCGGTTGTGAATTTTTTCACGTCGTTGCACTTGATTTTAGAAGTTGTGAGTAGATGATTTTGTAATGTAACACACTCCATGTCATGAAGACCGGTTAGCACGATTTTCAAGGGACGTTCATGCGCATGTCTGCGAGTGTAGAATTTAACTTTTTTTACCTTAAGGTAGGCCAGGAGTTTATTGTAGTCCTCGATGGAGGTGACATGAGTTTCTTCTCCTTCAGGAAGGTGTTTGAAATTGAAGTTCGCAATTGCTAAGTCGTTCATGATAGCCAAAATGGTATCTCTACCAATTTCGGTAAATGTGATGGGAGGAATTCTTTGCTTCTTGGGAGCAGTGGAGACGTCATCGGTGTCATTTAGGTTGCTCAGTGGTGCAAACTTGTTAGAATTGGACGTAGATGGTTTCGTCATTTTAATTGAATGTATGGTTTTCGGAAATTTAATACGATCCCGAATTAGAACATTTGGAGGAGACTCCTTCCGCGGTCTTTTCACTGTCTTATCAGTAATTTTGATTTCGACCGACACTAATACCGATACAGAAAATTTTAATTGTAATTTGCACTAGGAGATTTTACTATCACACCAGAACTAGATGGTATCACGATGTTCGCTTCGAGAAGGTCAATTCGCGACTCGGCATGATATCTGTTTATAAAGATTTTTTTAGTCCATCAAAAAAGTTGAATTGATAGAATATAAAAATTTAATATAAAATAAAATTTAAACAACTCTTAAATAATGTATATACGTACATATAATAGGTGAGTTTTTTTGCGCATTTATCCAGATTAGAGTAGTGATTAAAATTTATATACAAAATAACAACAACATTGCTGTTTTTACGATTCTTTATAACTTTTTTCAATAGATAGTAGGCTAGATTAGAGAATTTAGTAGTAGTTCACCCAGTAAGCTTACAGGGTTAACTATTCCGGTTAAAATCTATATTCTAGTCTACTATCTACAGGGAAAAGGAATAAAAAAATAATAAAAACAGCAATATTCTTGGTGTTTTCAATGTAAATTTTAATCACTACTCTAATCTGGATAAATGCGCAAAAAACACACCTATTATATATCTATGTGAAATTATATAATTTGCTAATAAAAAATTTTAAGGGGAGTTATGTATTGTTACGAATATGTTTTCGGCCACTAGCGCAGCCTCCATTTTCGCATCCAGAATAATGGGCCCCTTTGGACCTAGACAGCATATTTTGCCGGCTGCTCAGGAGCCGATGGGGGGTTCGAAAAAAATGTGTCCAAAGGGGCACCATCCTAGTTGATGCTGTCGAAAAACATTTAAAACAGAGAAAACCGGGTAAAAAAAGAAAAGGTGAGGAATATCGCCGCTACCGTCCTAACTCACTTATACCTAAAAATCGCTACGCGAAAAAGAGAAAGAGAGGCAGAGGCCGTCCGGTGTAAGGGCCATCCTTGTCTGATGGAGCCCCAGGGCCCCTTTCTTTGGAGATCTACTCCATTATGCCTTTAATAAGACTAGCAAACGTGAATCTGGAAGAAAAAAAAAACCCTTGGTGCCGTCTTCGTTGCGTCCACAAGCCAGGATGCCTAGACACAATGATTATTTATAAAGAGGAATATGAATGTGCATGCAAAAAAAAATCCCTTTTGTGATAATTCATAAGTATATATATATAATTCAAATTTAAAAAAAAAAGTTTATGATTGATTGAATACTGATATACGTTATTGTTATTATTGATATACGTTATTGGTCGTTGTTAATTATTATTCTGGTAGTTGGCGAGCGCTGAATCCTTGAAGCATTTTACGTCCATCATCGACTGGTACATATGCATATGTCTATATATAAAAAAAATTTATCTTCCGTACAACCAAAATTTGTCTTTTTGATTTTTTTTTTCGACCGATTCACCGAGTCCATACAAATTCGGTATTATAGTATGTTAAACCACACAATAGTTTTATAAAATTTTTTTTCCACTTTAGTCAGTTGGATTAGAAACTTTTTTTTTTCACTTCAAGCTAGCGCTACTCAAGTTTTAGTTCTAGGAGAGTTTTTTTTCACTTTCTTAACGAATTCAATGTTACTTTTTCAAAGGAAGGAAAATGTACGAAGGTGTTCTTTCGTCTCTTCACACGACCTTTACGCTCGAGCTCTATCACTTCTCTCCTCTTCGAAACTCAACAAAAAATTTTCAACTCCCGATCGCCGTGAAAAAAAACGGTTTTTGTGAAGAATTCGATGTTGACTTTTGCGCGGGAAGCGAGGTACTTGTAGTATTTCTCGTACACAGCAGATGCCGCCAGTAAGATAGCCAGGATTTACACCTTATTTTCCGCGCGATGATTTTGGAAAGTGGCGATTTTAGTTGTCATAATTATTATGCTTGTTATTATTATTATTGTTACATATAAATTGAAAAGCTAAGGTAACATGCCTTGTGGAGCGATCGCGTCAAGAAAGGGCGGAGGAAATATCATAAATAAATTATTACTGTGCGATTGCACCACTACACATTTAGGATTGGAAACAAATCGCATGACTTTGGAAAAAAAATTAAATTTAGAAAAATATTATTTAGCCGAGGCTGCATTCGTAACAGTATTTTATTAAAAATTTCTGGAAACTACGTAGCAATTTTTAGCACTATACAGCTATATAATATTTATGTAATAAAATGAAATAGGAATAATTATTTATCTTTAAAATTCAGTGCAATCGATTTTAATGTAAGTAATAGGTACCATACGACGAGCGATTGTCGAGTTTCTTGGGAAAATGAATATCACAAATTTGTATACAAGCGTAGTAAGTGGAAATATTAATAGAAAGAAAACCGACTCTATGAATATCATCCCTTTTTGTTGGACCCGACACTTTTTTTTACATTTTTTAAAATGTTTTTTTTTATATATCACGACTTTTTGTTGTTTAGGCCTACTGCCGGTAAAAATGTTAATTTAAGCATCTATCTTACACCGTTCTTGAGATATGAGATGTGATTTTTTAAAAAAATTCTTACCCTCTCCACTCTTATGCTCCACCTTCCCCTTTAAAAATTTTACTTTTAGCAAACTTTGTTTATCGACCTTTATACAGAAACCGAATTTTATTTCTCTAGTGCAATTGCTTCGTAATCTAAAGTTTAGCAAATACACATTTTAGCGAATACACACTTTAATCGTGTGTACTGCCATCTGGTGGTAGTAATTTTCAACGGAGGTTTCAGTTCGCATAGAGACGTCATCGGCGTCTGACTTGAAAATGATGAATGAAATTATAAATTCATCTGAGCTTTTGCCAGTTTTCACGCATACACATGCGTGCAATGTGTGGCGAGTATCTTGAAAGCTCTCATGTACACAGCATACAGATAAAGCCGCTGTGTACATGTGGGTTCTGTACAGTAAGGAACGTCCGGTCGGTGCTTGGGGTTTTGAACCCGACAAGCACATTCGACCGAACGTCCTGAACACACATTGTTGGCGCGTCATGTTTGAAAGGGGTAAAATGGAACTGTTTAACGAAAAATATTTGTGCTTAAAAGACCACTTGCATAATATTTCAGGAATCATTAAAGTACTTTACAAGCATTGATCATGATAGTTGAAACACAAAAATATTTAATTAATTTTGAAGATTGATATTTGTACTCAAATATGAACATGATTATTTAAAGACAAAATTGACAATGAAATTGTTGAATCAAATAATGATAGTTGTAATGTTATGAAAACATAATTAACTATTAAGCCATATTTGATTTAACAACTTTGGTTATTTGACGCAAAATCAAATAAGGTTTTTATTTGATTTTACCAATGAATTTCTTTCAGTGATAAATTTTTCCTTTTTCAAAGACTTTCAGATGGAAGGCGCAGGAGGGACTCACTCGATTTCTAGCATATTTAGCCCTTTACCTGAGACCATTTAAAAATTAATGTGTACAAAATTACAAATTCCTATAGCTTTAAACGTTCAAAAGTTATCGGAAAATATTGTTAAGCACGTGTTTAAAGGCCTTTTGGTATGAGAGCTACCGGAAGGAGTTAACAGATTTCGCTAACTAGTAAACTCGAACTTTGTTTTCACTCAAAACTAATGTGTACAAAATTCTGAATTCGCAGCTGGACGATTACTTGAGTTATAGTGAGCTCCGTAAATTGAATGAAGACATTTTTACACGATATTTGTATGGCAGCTACACGAAGGACTAATGAGATTTTGTTCATAATGATGCCATTAGCTCTAACTATTAAAAAATCAAGACATAAAAATTTTCAAAGTCGTAGCTTAAGCCCTTCTAAAGTTATCTGTCAATATTCATGAACACGTATTTTAAGGACTTTTTGTGTGGGAGCTCCCGAAGGAGTAAAGTAATTTTACTGACTAATAAACTTGAACTTCATTTTTCCTCAAAACTAATTTGTACAAAATTGGCTTAACGAATTCTTGAGTTATAGTGAGTTCCGTAAATTGAGTGCGGATATTTTTACAGGATTTTTGTATGGCAGCTACCTTTTATTTTTTTATACTCATTTTTCGAACTACAACTATTGGGAACCAATGCATGCAAAATTTCAAGGTCGCAGCTTAAGGTGTTCCGAAGTTATAGGCCATTATTCTTGAACACCCGAAGGAATAGGACGATTTTGCCCGTTAACGAACTGAGCCTTACAAATTCAACTAAACATCCAGATTCAAAATTTCAAGATACTCGGTCAAAGTGTTCTTGAGTTATCGGACAGACGGACGGACGTCAAGCGGATTTGGAGTTTTTGGCCACAAATAAACAAAAAATAATAATAACTTTTTTTCGTGCGTGGCTACGTTCTATACGTTACAAACTTTTGGACTGGATTAAACTTATAATACTCTCAGATTTCATCAAGAGTATAAACATACCGCTGTCACTGTAAGTTGTAATATTATAATAATATTGTAGATGAATTTGTGGAAAAGAATTAGTTTCAATATCGCATATATAGAGAAATCCTCAGTAATACCAGAAGCTGTAAGAGTCATTCGGATAGAAGGCATGATACATCCAACACTTCTGGAAACAGTTAGAATGGGGTCGCTCTAGAATACTTACACCGCATTCCACATATAACATATTACATAATTGGGTCATACTCCGGGACGCAGTCTAAGTCGTAGTATAATAGGTGTGTTTTTTTGCGCATTTATCCAGATTAGAATAGTGATTAACATTTACATTGAAAACAACAACAATAGGTGTGTTTTTTGCGCACTTATCCAGAACACATTACGTTAGAAAATGTATACACAAAATAAAAAAAACATTACTGTTTTTACGATTCTTTATAACTGTTTTCAATAGATAGTACGCTAGATTAGAGAATTTATCGCAAGTATTTCTACTATTCCGGTTAAAATCTATATTCTAGCCTACTATCTACAGGGAAAAGGAATAAAAAATAACAAAAACAGCAATATTCTTGGTGTTTTCAATGTAAATTTTAATCACTGTTCTAATCTGGATAAATGCGCAAAAAAACACACCTAATATCAGGTTTTGGGACATTACATGAAATCGGAAATGCATTTGTAGGCGATAATATAAAAAGTCTGTGGAAGTGAAAACCAATCTGATATCTCATCAATACTAAGAAATATGTCGAAAGCCTTACGTCGCCTTAGAGTTGAATATTAAAAATACTGAAAACAACGATTATGTAGGAAGCCTTAAGGCCGGTTTACATGACGACTGCAAACAATTTTTACTGAGATTGTGCGGGAGAAGGATTATCTCTAATGATCAACTGAACGACAATATTTCTGTAAATGCGTTTGTGCCAACATTTTTTACAGTGGTTGCTTCTAAGCATCTATCTTACACTATTCTTGAGATATGAGACGTGATGTTTTCGAAAAATTCTTAACCCTTCACTTCCATGCTCCACCGCCCTCTTAAAAAATTTTACTTTCAGCAAACTTTATTTGTCAACCTTTATACAAAAACATACTGCAGTCACGATCGGCTGCAAGCCAATCGTATAATACTCTAGATGAATACTGAACTCCGATTTATATTGTAGTTGGGGATAAGGTAGAATTACGTGTGTGCATGTTGTATGTCCTTTATTAAGGACTGCTATTAGATTGCTACTCAAAACTAAAAGACAATATTCAGTGTTTAACTTCATACCTTGAACTGGGTAAGTCATCGAAAAAAATGTACTTTTTAAAGGACTTTCACATGGGAGGTGCAGGAAGGACTCTCTCGATTTCTTACATATTTATCCTTTTCCTTGGAACCATTCAAAAATAAACGTGTACAAAATTTCAAATTCGTAGCTTGAAGCGTTCAAAAGTTATCGGAAAATATTGTTGAACACGTGTTTTAAGGATATTTTGTATGGCAGCTACCAGAAGGAGTAACAGGATTTCGCTGATTAGTAAACTCGAACTTCCTTTTCACTCAAAACTAACTTGTACAAAATTCCGAATTCGTTGCTAAAAGATTACTTGAGTTATTGTGAGTTTCGTAAATTAAGTGAATACATTTTGACAGGATATTTGTATGGCAGCTACACGAAGGACTAATGGGATTTTCTTCATAATCACATATTTAGCTCCAACTATTAGAAAAATAATACATACAAAATTTCAATGACGTAGCTTAAACCCTTCTGTAGCTATCGACCAATATTCTTGAAGACGTGTTTTAAGGACATTTTGTATGGCAGCTACCCGAAGGAGTAGGACAATTTTGCCCGTTAACGAACTTAGCCTTACAAATTCAACCAAACATCCAGATTCAAAATTTCAAGATCCTAGGTGAAGGCGTTCTTGAGTTATCGTGCTAACGGACAGACGGACGGACGGACGGACGGACGGACGGACGGACGGACGGACGGACGGACGTCAGGCGGATTTGAGGTTTTTGGCCACAAATAAACAAAAAATATTATATAACTTTTTTTCGTCCGAGGCTTGGTTCTATGCGTTACAAACTTTTGGGCTGGATTAAACTTATAATACTTTATGTGATTTCATCTAGAGTATAAACAGAATTTTATTTTTCTAGTGCAATTGGTTCGTGAGATATCGTAACCTAAAGTCTTTCACCCCCCACCTCCGCACGCTACTGTCAATACTAAAAAATGTATTACCGATCTATTCTCCAAGTATAGGGCACCATTTTTCATTAATTACTCCATATCTCCGTAGAAAAAAGAGGAACTTGATTAATTTTACTTTATTATTTTAATAATACAGTATTGTTTTCGATTTTTAAAAAAAAAAAATTTGCTACCCTCAAAATTTTTTTTTTCACGTTTCATGACGAGTACACACGAAAAAAGCAAAAAAAAATTTCAGTCCGTCTGTCCGCCGTACGCCGTACGCCGTACGTCGACCGCTGTACGCAAAATCGTTTGAAAGCTCGTAGCTCCCAAACCCTTTGAGCTATTAAATTGAAATTTTTTTGATGAATAGACTGGATAGTCCCCTTGAAGTGGCCAAATTTGGTGGGGTGGGGGTGTGAGAGGGAAGGAGGGGGAAGTGTTTTAGACGGAAAATTTTGGTTTCTAGATCTCAGCAACTGCTTATGCTAGCAAGCTGAAATTTGGAATTTATATAAAGCTTCAGTAGTGAACCCATTTGCAAAAAAATTGCCGATATAGGTGAAGGGGTTTGGGAGTGGGGGGAAAAATAATGCGTCCGAAACGCAAAATAGGTGAGATCGACACTTTCTAAAATCCATATCTCCTAAACGGTTAATGTCACAAAATTGAAACTTAATGAGTATCTGTAGGTATACTAGGAGAATAGATCGGAAACAAAAATTTGAGTGGGGGCACTGGCGTACGGCGGTGGGGGCTAAAAAACTTTAGATTACGATATCTCACGAACCAATTGCACTAGACAAATAAAATTTGGTTTCCTTATAAAGGTTGACAAATAAAGTTTGCTGAAAGTAAAATTTTTTACGGCGGCGGTGGAGCATGAAAGTGGAGGGGATAAGAATTTTTCCAAAAAATCACGTCTCATATCTCAAGAACGGTATAAGATAGATACTTAAAATTTTTACCAGAAGTAGGCCTAATAGACCACTAGCTGAAAACAAAATTTTGGAAGTGTGGGTGTAGAGGGTGAGGGTGGGGGAGGGTGAAAAGGAAAAAGTTCAGATTTTTCTATCTGATTTTTCAAGCTGAAACTTGGTATTTAGATAGAGCTATATTAGTAGCATCTTGGAAAAATATAATTTTTTATAAGGGTAGTATGGTACGGGGGTGGGGGGTGTTTTTCCTATCTATAGAACGGCTTATGATACAAAGTTGAAACTCGGTACATTTATGTAAATCAACTAGAAAACTAATTTAGATAAAAAAAAATTTCAAATATCCATTGGCGTTCGGAGAGGGGGCAAAAAAAATTATCAGTGTAAATAGAATGCATATATTTTCACGGTTTTCGTCATATCTATTAGGTCTTCCCAAATATTGAATTCATTTTTATTCTACGGATTCTTCATATAAATACCTAGAAAGCGTTTTCAGGATTTTTTAAAATTCGACCCCTAAGGCGGTGCAAAGAGGGTTGTAAACTTTTTCACGAATTCTACTATATCCCCACGTCTTATCAGATATCGAATATCTTTTCACTTTCACGTGCTTGCGTAACAATCACCTAAAACTTGTTTTTACATTTTTTTCAGCCCCTAAGAGGGTATAAACGGGTTGAACACGTTTTCACGAGTTCCGTCATTTCTTTTAGAAGTGATAAGAAATTGAATTGGTTCCTACCTTCTCGTGCTGTTTTCATATTTATTTATTAACTTTTTTCAGGATTTGTGGATATTCAACACCCAAGTGGGTGTAAGGAGGTTGCATATCTGATGATATATCGAATTCATTTTTACTTCCTATGGTTTCCTATATCAAAAAGCCAAAAAGTCATTTTCAGTATTTTAGATATTCAATCCTAATGGGTGTAAGGGGGTTGTATGCTTTTCAAAGTTTCGACATATTTCTTAGGTTCGATGAGATATTAGATCGCTTTTCATTTCCACAGACTTTTTATATAATCGCCTACAAACCCATTTCTTAATTTTTGGATAATCAACCCCCAAGGGTTTGTATATGTTTTCACAATTTTTGCCATTCCTTAGTTCTGATGAGATATAAAATTGATTATTACGGCCAACCAATTCACGATTTTTCGAATTTCCAGAACCAAGGAGGTGTGAAGGGTTTGCTTACGTTTTTTTCGAAATTCAAACCCCAAGTGGAAGTAATGGGTTTGTATACGTTTTAACAATTCGCCATATCTCTTAATTCTGATAAGGCAACAAATTCGTTTTTGCTTCTATGGGCTTTTAGTGTACATAATATACTGAAATTCGAATAGTCTACACGGACTTTTTCAATGTTTAATCGGCTAAAAATCTCTATTTTAAATATTTTTATATTAAGAACAAAATTAATTTTCCATAAGAAATCTAAAAATCTCGAAGCAACTCATGATACACTCCGACTTTAACCGCTCCCGAACTTTGACCCGAAAAATAATAAAGTTTCGCCCAGACCATTGGAGATTTTTTATACTCTAGATGAAATCATATAGAGTATTATAAGTTTAATCCAGCCCAAAAGTTTGTAACGCATAGAACCAAGCCTCGGACGAAAAAAAGTTATATAGTATTTTTTGTTTATTTGTGCCCAAAAACCTCAAATCCGCCTGACGTCCGTCCGTCCGTCTGTCCGTTAGCACGATAACTCAAGAACGCCTTCATCTAGGATCTTGAAATTTTGAATCTGGATGTTTGGTTGAATTTGTAAGGCTAAGTTCGTTAACGGGCAAAATCGTCCTACTCCTTCGGGTAGCTGCCATACAAAATGTCCTTAAAACACGTGCTCATGAATATTGGTCGATAACTTCAGAAGGGTTTCAGCTACGACTTTGAAATTTTGTGTGTGTTATTTTTCCAATAGTTGGAGCTAAATATATGAATATGAAGAAAATCCTGTTAGTCCTTCGTGTAGCTGCCATACAAATATCCTGTCAAAATGTATTCACTTAATTTACGAAACTCACTATAACTCAAGTAATCTTTTAGCTACGAATTCAAAATTTTTTACAAGTTAGTTTTGAGTAAAAAGAAAGTTCGACTTTACTAGTCAGCGAAATCCTTTTACTCGTTCAGGTAGCTGCCATACAAAATGTCCTTAAAACACGTGTTTAAGAATATTGGCCGATAACTTCAGAAGGGTTTAAGCTACGACTTTGAAATTTTGTATGTGTTATTTTTACAATAGTTGGAGCTAAATGTATGATTATGAAGAAAATCCTATTAGTCCTTCGTGTAGCTGCCATACAAATATCCTGTCAAAACGTCTTCAATTAATTTACGGAACTTTCAATAACTCAAGTAATCTTTTAGCTATGAATTGGAAATTTTGTAGAAATTAGTTTTGAGTAAAAACGAAGTTTGAGTTTACTAATCAGCGAAATCCTTTTTCCCCTTCTGGTAGCTGCCATACAAAATGTCCATAAGACATGTGTTCAACAATATTTTCCGATAACTTTTGAACGCTTCAAGCTACGAATTTGAAATTTTGTACTCGTTCATTTTTAAATGGTTCTAAGGAAAAGGATAAATATGTAAGAAATCGAGTGAGTTCTTCCTGCACCTCCCATGTGAAAGTCCTTCAAAAAGGACATTTTTTTTCGATGAATTACCCAGTTAAAGATGTGAAATTAAACAATGAATATTGTCTTTTAGTTTTGAGTAGCAATCTAATGGCAGTCCTTAATAAAGGACATACAACATGTACACACGTAATTCTACTTTATCCCCAACTACAATATAAATCGGAGTTCAGTATTCATCTAGAGTATTATACGATTGGCTTGCAGCCGATCGTGACTGCAGTATGTTTTTTTGTTTATTTGTGGCCAAAAACCTCAAATCCGCCTGACGTCCGTCCGTCCGTCCGTCCGTCCGTCCGTCCGTCCGTCCGTCCGTCCGTCCGTCCGTCCGTCCGTCCGTCTGTCCGTTAGCACGATAACTCAAGAACGCCTTCAGCTAGGATCTTGAAAATTTGAATCTGGATGTTTGGTTGAAATTGTAAGGCTAAGTTCGTTAACGGGCAAAATCGTCCTACTCCTTCGGGTAGCTGCCATACAAAATGTCCTTAAAACACTTGTTCAAGAATATTGGTCGATAACTTCAGAAGGGTTTAAGCTACGTCTTTGAAATTTTGTATGTGTTATTTTTCCAATAGTTGGAGCTAAATATATGATTATGAAGAAAATCCTTTTAGTCCTTCGTGTAGCTGCCATACAAATATCCTGTCAAAATGTATTCACTTAATTTACGAAACTCACTATAACTCAAGTAATCCTTTAGCTACGAATTCGGAATTTTGTACAAGTCAGTTTTGAGTAAAAACAAAGTCGGGCTTTACTAATCAGCGAAATCCTTTTACTCCTTCTGGTAGCTGCCATACAAAATGTCCTTAAAACACGTCTTCAAGAATATTGGTCGATAGCTTCAGAAGGGTTTAAGCTACGTCATTGAAATTTTGTATGTGTTATTTTTCCAATAGGTGGAGCTAAATATATGATTATGAAGAAAATCCTGTTAGTCCTTCGTGTAGCTGTCATACATATATCCTGTCAAAATGTATTCACTTAATTTACGAAACTCACAATAACTCAAGTAATCTTTTAGCTACGAATTCGGAATTTTGTACAAGTTAGTTTTGAGTGAAAAGGAAGTTTGAGTTTACTAATCATCGAAATTCTTTTACTCCTTCTGGTAGCTGCCATACAAAATATCCTTAAAACACGTGTTCAACAATATTTTCCAATAACTTTTGAACGCTTCAAGCTACGAATTTGAAATTTTGTACACGTTTATTTTTGAATGGTTCCAAGGAAAAGGATAAATATGTAAGAAATCGAGTGAGTCCTTCCTGCTCCTCCCATGTGAAAGTCCTTTAAAAAGCACATTTTTTTCGATGACTTACCCAGTTCAAGGTATGAAATTAAACACTGAATATTGTCTTTTAGTTTTGAGTAGCAATCTAATAGCAGTCCTTAATAAAGGACATACAACATGCACACACGTAATTCTACTTTATACCCAACTACAATATAAATCGGAGTTCAGTATTCATCTAGAGTATTATACGATTGGCTTGCAGCCGATCGTGACTGCAGTATGTTTCTTTCTTTGTTTGATTAAATACCTTACGCAAATATTGTATTCATAATAAAGAGCAAAATATAAACAGATCTTGAGCATAATGTAGAAGAACACTGTCAGTCCAAATGGTGCATTTATCCCATCATACGGGAGAAATGCGCCACATTTTAAATATATAGCCAACGCAAACCAAATTAGTTGAAACAAAAAAATAAAATAATTTTACAACAGTAACAAACAATAACGAACTAAACAATCAATATTTTAAACATTTTTCGATTTTTATACTAATAAAAAATAATAGATAATATCAAATAATAATAATTAAATAATTTTATGTAAGTTTTGATAAGACAACGGATATTTAAATTTGAAAATTTGGTTGTGGCAAAATGATTTTAATATCATAAACATTTGTGGCCATGAATTCAGCCAAAGGAGGCATATCAATCTGGTGCATATCTTCCTATATGCTCGTGTTGCAATTCTACCGATCTCGACCAGGTGGATATTTTTTTAAAGTTTCTTTTAAATAAAAACAAATAATAAACTAGCACTTTACTAAAACACACCTTAGACTACACGCTATATATATGCCTACCTAAAAAGGTTCACGACCAATAACTTGTCCTTAAACAAAAATATAGCATATATAATAAAATTTAGTTTCCTTTACGTATTTCTTTTTCTCCGAATAACTGTTCGGCATTACATATGGATAGGGAATACTATCTCTGTTTTGTAGAGATGGCGAGTGATGCAACAACGATCTATGACCACGTATTTGTGTATTTGTCCGTTTTAAATTTGCGCGGCCAGTGTCGAAACAACTAACGCTTCACTTTTTCCTGACAAATTGAATTAATCGAGTTCAAGAGTTTTAGGAAGTCTAATTGATCACCGACTTTTATCCGGTGATCAATTAGATATAGTGCAAAGCGATAAGAGGATTCAAATACTCCAGAATTGAGACAGGAAAAGGGGTTCATTAGAGTGAAGTACTTCACAAGTAATCATCCGCTTTAAAGAGTTACTTCAGAGAAGTACTTTAATTGAACTGTTCATTTACTCTATTCTTTTTTCCCTTCGCCAAAGTCACTGACTTCACTAGTCAGTCAGACGTTCAGTTGTGCTTGTAGATTGGCTTCTCTAACCAGTCACTGCTCACTGGAATGCCGTTAGTACTTTTCTGAATTTCGGTCAAGAAATTTGAACAAATGCAAGTCGCGCAAATATCAATTCCAACTAGTATTGTCCTGGTAAAACCAATGTTAAGTATTACTGAAGAAGAAGAAGACGACTAATCTGTTATAAAATTGAGCTACTATAGCTGTTGTTATTATAGTGAATATCAGAATTGTGTCGCGAGTTGATATCTTTGACTCGAGAACTGAATATTATGGATTCCTGAAAAATTGGAAAAAAATTATTATAGTTTAAGCATTTTTCGATATTAAACCCCCTGCAGGTGTAAGGTATTATTCAAGTTTAACGAAGTCCAACAAAACTTTTAGGTTTAATGATATGGAATTATCTTTTACTTCTATGTGTTTTATGTACAATGATTTAAAAACAAATTTCAGGATTTTGCGATATTGAACCCTTTAGGCCCGTTCTTGCGATGTTCAGTTACGTTCTAACTGGAACTTTAACTGACATATTTTCATACAAAACTTTCGGTTAAAGTTAAAGTTAAAGTTTAACTGACGATGGTAATAATGGCCCTTAGAGTGTTAAAATGATTGTGTATTTTTTTACGAATTACTACATGAGATAATGCATTCCTTTTAACTTTAACGCGCTTTCTTTATAATCGCCTAAAAATAGGATCGGATTTTTTTTATATTCAACCATTAAAGGGCTATGCAGATATTTATCCCCTGTGTTTTAATAGAAATTGAAAAAAAAAATAAGTAAAAAAATAAAAATTTGGCACCAGTCTGGGCACAACTTTATTATTTTTGTTAGAACTCCGGAACGCGTCTAACAGTGTAATGTGGTGTAGATTACTATGGGACCTAATAAACGTTTCAAATAAATAGTAACCTGTACCGCATTTCAGCAGTAAACGTATTCCGGACTGCAACCCAAAAAGCAATAAATCTGCAGCCAGACTGTTAGTGGTTTTTTTTGCTTTAATTACTCCTGCAGTATATCTAGATACATGTACTAAGCTTCAACTTTTTAGCATAAGCCGTTTCTGAAATATAAAAATTCATCGCAACCTTCGTATCTTACTACCCCTACAAAAAATTTATTTTTCTAAGATGCTTCAATAGTAAATTTTTAGCTTTCCATCGTTTACGGTTTTAGAAGATTAAAAACTAGAATTTTTTCTTTCCACTCACTCCCACCATCCCCTCCTACACCCACGCATCCATCATAACTTTCGTAAAATTGTTAAGATCGTATCTGGTACGGTTCTTGAGATAAAAACTTTAATTTTTTGAAAAATGGCTATCCGCCCCTCCCCCTTCCGTGCGTGGTACAAGTTGTTAATCCTTTTGTTTGGTTTCAATTCCATCTAAATTATAATTGCACAGTGAACTATTACAAAGGAAAATGGTTCAATCTACAATACTATTTATAATTTGCATACCTTTGTCATCGCCATCATAACGTTTTCGTTAGAACCATGGAGATAGAGAAAATTGATATGCTTTCAGACTTTACTAGGTCAGAGTGGTGCAATTCTAGTGCCAGTCATGGGGTCATGATACCTAATAACAAAAAAATGTTGCCATTGAAACTATTATAAAACATTTGACCTTTTGACCTTTTTCGATTGGGACATCCATTTCGAAGCTTTGAAGTTCAAAAGTTATCGAAAAATATTCTTAAATACTTATCTTAAAGACTATTTGTATGGGCGCTACCCGAAGGAGTAGAGTAGAATTTTGCTGAGAAGAAATCTCGAACTTTGTTTTCACTCATAACTAAATTGTAAAAAATTTAAACTTTGTGGCTAAACGATTTCTTGAATTATGGACAGTTGCGTAATCTAAGATAGAACATATTACTGGCTTTTTGTATGGCAGCTACACGAAGGATTTTTGTCATATTTATATATTTAGCTTCCAGTAGGGATGGTCAAACTACTAAGTGAGGAAAGGATCAAGGCACTTTTGCTCCCTACAAATTAGGACCAGATGGAATCAGGCCAATCATGTAAACAGAGAGCCTCTGTGGCAATTCGAAATTGGCTAAGCACCATCTATAGAAGCTGCCTGTTGGTGGGGTACGTCCTAAATGCCTGGTGGGAGGCGCGTGTGGTCTTTATCCCGAAAGCTGGCAGACACAGCCATACAGCCACACAACAACAATGGACTTTCGACCCTTCAGTCTATCGTCCTTTGTGCTCACGGTACTTTAAAGGCTTTTGGAAACGTACATTCGGAATCTATGTGGAAACAGGATGCTGTCAGGCACACAGCATGCCTACATGAGAGGGAAATCTGTAGACACAGCCCTGCACGAGGTAGTGGGATCTGTAGAATCTAGTCTGGAGTATAAGGAATTTGCTTTAGCGGCTTTCCTGGACATAGAGGGGGCTTTCAACAACGTGACAGTGGAAGAAATTGTGGTTGCGCTGTATAGCATAGAATTGACAAGCTGGCTGACGAGTCTTCCTAAAACCAGAATCGTGAGTGCTAATATGGGCAAAGCAAGGTTATAAGACAGGCCTCGAGGGGACCGCCACAGGGTAGGATGATATCGCCCCTTCTTTGGCTCCTCGTTGTGAACGAGGTTCTCCTTGAAATTGAAAAACAGGGCATAAAGCTCGTGACATATGCAGACGACATTGTGGTAATTGCCAAGGGCAAGTTTTTGGAGACGTTATTGAGCATTTTGGAATCTGCACTCCGTACACTCAGCCGGTGGGCTGGGAGATGTGGCTTAGGGGTGAACGCTTCTAAAACTGAATTGGTGCTATTCACAAGGAAGCATAGAATTCCGGCATTTAGGCTGCCGAAGCTGGAAGGCGTGTAGCTTAGACTATCGGAACAAGCTAAATACCTGGATCTAATTCTGGATAGAAAGCTCAGCTAGAAATTGAATATTCAGGAGCGCATTAAAAAGGCAAATAACGCGCTTTTTGCGTACAAGCAGACCGTAGGAAGTAGCTGGGGTCTTAAACCAAATATAGTACACTAGTTGCACACGGCGGTTGTGAGACCTATTCTGAGCTATGGGGCAGTTGTGTGGTGGAAAGCAATGGGTAGAAAGTACAATATTAGGGAACTAGGAAGAGTGCAACGGACTGTCTGTGTTATGATCACGGGAGCCCTTCGCACAACGCCTACTGCCGCGTTGGAAGTGTTTATGCATCTATTGCCGGTGGACATCTATGTGAAACAGGTAGCTGCTAATACAGCAGTTAGGCTCTCGAGCTGTGCCCTAAAGAGCATAGTTCCATTCTCAGCAAATTTCTGGGAAGCCTGGCGGATATTAGTACGGACTACTTAATCCCAGTGTTGGATTTTGCGACGCCATACGAAATTGTATATCCGAGTAGGGTGGACTGGGAGAACAATAGAGTATTCTGTGAAGGTGAAATCTCCGTATATACAGACGGATCAAAAATGGAATGCGGCACTGGCGCTGGTATCTTCTCTGAGTGTAGAGAAGTCGTTCAAGCTGCCAGATATATGCAGTGTTTCCCAAACGGAAATTCTGGCTGTGTTGCAGGCAGCAAACATCCTGTTAATGGGGAATATATGTGATCAGAATATCTCACTCTACATTGACAGTCTTAGTAAAGCGCTGTCGAGAAGTGCTGAAGGTACTTTCTAGTCAGAACAGAGTACTGATTTGCTGGGTGCCAGGGCATAGTGATAAACTTGGGAACTAAAGAGCGGACGAGCTTGCGAGATCGGGATCGGCTTCGAATGGTAGGATTGAGGAGGATGTTTGTCTACCGATATGCGGCATCAAGGCGCTCTAGGTCAGCAGGGCTGGCAAGCTGCAGGATTTCTAGAGCCCTGTGGACCGAGCTTAATAGTCATAAAACTTGGAATATATTAACTTTGGAGAGAGGAATACTGCGACTGCTCGTCGGAGCACTTATGGGTCACTGTATGCTGAGGAAGCACGCTATGCGGCTATGGGTAGCGGAGACGTAAATCTGCAGGTTCTGCCATGATCTGTACGCTGTGGAGGACATCACTCACAGCTTGTGTGAATGCCCAGGAATCGCTAGAAGGCGATTGAGATGGCAAGGAAATCTTTTCTTCGATAACATCGATTAAACACATAATACTCTATGATTACATCTAGAGTACAAACACCACCTACCCTCGTTCCGTGCTACCTGGACCAAAAATCATATTTTTAGAATATGCCACTATTATAGTCCTACAAAAATACCGAGTTTCAGATTTATATGTTCAGCGGTCACTGAAATATGAAAAGCAGAATGTTGCGTTTCATTAATTTACAGATAGCTCCACTATCATATACTCGTATACAGGGTGTTTGGTACTCCGTCCACGACCTTGTAAGGGGTTATTCCTTGATATATTTGGAGAAAAAAATTATTCCACAGGGTGGGTCAATTTTCAATAACAGTGGAGATACAGGGTGGTTAAGAAAAGTGTTTTTGACCGGTACCCTTACTCACTTAAAACGTTATATCTTGAAAACGAATAATCACAAGGCAAAGTGTTATAACTCGTTTTTTAGGCAATCAAATTACCTTTCATTTGATGTAACATTCTAAATTGTAACTGCACCCAATCTTGAGATATTTACTCGAAAACACAAATTTTTGCTACGTCAACCCTTAAAATTCAGTTATCAATGTAGTTTTCCTCAGAAAACCACATTATAAACATGTCATTTTAATTTTATTTTTTTATGAGCCGTATTATTACCTACAAAAGCTGCTTACATATGTATGAGTTACGATTAACATTTTGGACCCTTACAAGGTCGTGGACGTATAGTTCAACTCGAAGTTTTATTTTAAATTTTAGGGAAGAGTACAATTCTTTATTCTTTAAAATCTGCCTTTCATATTGACCTCATACTCCCTGATGGGTGGTAAGGGCACCAAAAAAATAATACCTAAAAGAATTCTCTTTAAATCAGCTTACATTCACATGGATATGGTTTTTGTATACTAGATTCTTTTCAAATTCGAGTAGTTCCATTCTCCCACACTAGCGATAGTTTCAGTGTGGGAGAGCTCATTGCCTTTGAATTTTTCATTGCGATTATTCAATCATATATGTATACATATAATAATTTACTCGCATAAGTACGCTCTCCTCTCCGCTCTTTAATTATTCACAACTGCAATCTAAATGGTAGTTTAATATTTCAATCTATATACATATGTCAATTTTCAACTTTAAAACATAAGCCTTTCCTGAGATAGAAAAACTTCTACCTCGCACCTCGCTTCACCAGTCAAAAACTTTGAATTTAATTAAAATTTTGAGAGTATGTCCCTACAGTCTTCCAATACAAATATCAATTTTCAGCTTTCTACCCTTAGCGGTTCCCAAACTCGTAATTGACTGTAATATAAATATCACACGATCTAACGGTAGGATTCCAATGAGGCGTTAGATGCATGCATTTGACACATCATACAAATCATGCCTTAACATGACTGTGGTAAGTTTATAGTACACGCAATTATTTTAATTGACTTAAAAGGCAAATATTAACGAATAAAGCCTTTAATAGTAACCGAGCCACATTACATCAGGAATAACACTCGCAATATTATTACACATGTAAGTAAGCTTATAAATCCCTTTAATGTCCCAGCAAAACTCTTAACTATCTTGCGGCTATACTTTATTTCAATTAGGAACGCTTTGATGCCCACAATTTGATAAAACCTTGTCGGACTGAGGCTCTACAAACATAATCCTCTCGAGAAAGTCCAACACTTCATGGCGGATTTCGAGAAAATGTTTCGTTTACGAGAATCTTTACTGCACTTATACTTTTCCGAACTTATAGCACAATACAGTTGTGGGCTGTAAGTAGTCCAATATCTTTTTTGTGTAGGATTTCTTTTCACTCTGTTAACTCTGATAAGTCTGCCATCAATTTTGTATGTGAGCCGAGCCAGGAGCAGCAGATAAGCACCTTCAAAGCCAGTCAATATCTTACTATTTCGCTAAGAATGCTTGAGAACGATCATTCATATGGAAGAATCGGTATCATATTGTTTTCAAGTCTGAAGGATGGATTTTTACGTCAATAATTTTATTGCGATGGTGAAACACTAAATCAAAGTTGAAGTTGATGTAAATTGGGTGGCTTATGATAATTTATTCGCTTTGTATGGAGTTCCAAGAAAAATGTGCCCTTCTATTTTTATGTCTTTATCAAAAACAAATGTAATAAAGACAAAATTGCGTGCTTAAGAACATATAGAAGTATGTACATGAAAGAGTGAAGGATTTACTTCTATTGCAAACTCACCGTCCCAAATAATATTCAACGACAGGATTAAACATACTGCAGTCACGATAGACTCGCAGCCATAGAGATATAGAGTCATTCCATCAAGAATCGCCAAAAATGACAAAATTTGTGACCTTACCATCGCCGATTCTTTTGGTTCTTTTATGTACTCGTTAAAGAAAAATTACAACTGTATAATAACATAACTGAGATGCACTGATGTTCTTAGATTTTTTACTTTATTATTTTTTAATAATAAAGTATTGTGATCGACCTGAAATTTCAAAAAAATTTGCTACCCTGAAATTTTGTATTTACATGTTTTAGGACTAGTAAGCACCAAAAAAGCAAAAAAAAAAAATATCCGTCTGTCCCCCGTAGACGCCGTCCGCCGTACGCAAAATCGTTTGAAGGCGGGTAGCTCCCAAACCCGTTGAGATATTAAGTTGAAATTTTTATGGTGGCTAGATTGGGTAAGCTCCTACGACTGGTATCTTTTGGGGAGATGGGGGTGTAAGCGTGGATGAGAGGGGAGCGTTTTATACGAAAAATTTTGGTTTCTAGATCTCAGGAACCACATATGCTAGGAGGCTGAAACTTGGAACTTATGTAGTACTATGACAGTGGACTCATTTGTAAAAAAATGATCGGTAAGGGTTGATGGGTATGAAAGTGGGGGGGAAAACAATGAGTTCAAAATGATTAAAAGACGGGATTGAAACATTCGAATATCTATATCTCCTTAGGGATACTTGAAGATTAGACAAGGGCTAAAATTGTTAAGGGGGGTGGTGGGGTGTGGGGTTGGGGGGTGAAAAACTTTAGATTACAATATCTTCCGAACCAATTACACCAGGAATATAAAATTTAGTTTTTGTACATGGGATCACAAGAGGAGTCTACTGAACATAAATTTTTTTCACGGAGCCGGTGTAGTCCAGTGGTAGTGTACTAGGTCTTGAAAACATTGCTACCGGGGTTCAATTCCCACTCAATGCATAATTTATTTATATTAATTTTTCAGTTTTTATTGGTTTCAGAATATTAATATAAATCGTGAACAGTGCAGAATGTTTAATAGGGTCACTTGTAATGGATTTAAACCTGAGCAAATGAGTTCTGTTTACATTCTTATCAGATTCACAAATACCATCACAGCTGCCAAACAGTAGTTGATTTGCTATAGGCAACTTTGCTGTTCTGGTAGATCGTATCACAGCCAATAGTACTGCAAAATTATGATCATTAACACCTGCTAGTACACTGCCATACCCGGCCCGATTCCTGATCTTCCTTCCCATTCCTAAAAACTGATTAAGTTCGGATTCCCTTTCTTCTCCACAATTCCTTCCAACTCTCCTCTCCTTCGCACCAAGAAACACGGAAAAATATTTGATAGAACAATACCGCGGCCAATTATGCTCAGTCTGTTCTTGAAAATTAGCCAAAAACAGCCATCAGCCGTAGGCGCCGTGCCGTGGTGCAGTGGGATCACAACGGACCCATCTATGTGTTAGCTATCTCTGTCAATAGCTACCCACCTAACCTAACCTAACCATGACTAGTAGACACGAAAAAAGCAAAAAAAAAATTGCAGTCCGTCTGTCCGCCGTACGTCTACCGGTGTACGCAAAATTGCTTGAAAGCTCATAGCACTCAAACCCTTTGAGCTATTTAGTTCAATTTGTTTTGTGGGTAGTGTGGGTAGGCCCCCTGAAGTGACCAAATTCTGAGGGGTTTGGTTGTGAGGGGGGAGGTGGGCGAAGCGTTTATAGACGAAAAATTTTGGTTTCTAGATCTCAGAAACCGCTTATGCTACGAAGCTGAAACTTGGAATTTATATCGAGCTTTTATAGTGGACCCATTTGCAAAAAATTGCCGATATGTGTGAAGGGGTGAAGAGTGGGGGAAAAATAATGTGTCCGAAACGCTCGAAAGCCGAGATTGAGACATTCTAAAATCCTATTCCTAAACTGTTAATGTCACGAAATTAAAACTTAATGAATATCTATATCTATTCTACTAGGAGAATAGATCGGAAACAAATTTTTGAGTGGAAGCAGTGGCGTGCAGGAGTGGGGCTGAAAATTTTTAGATTACGATATCTCACGAACCATTACACTAGAAAAATAAAATTCGGTTTCTGTAGAAAGGTTGACCAATAAAGTTTGATGAAAGTAAGATTTTTTAAGAGCGAGGTGGAGCATGGAAGTGGAGGGGATAAGAATTTTTCAAAAAAATCACGTCTCATATCTCAAGAACAGTGTAAGACAGATGCTTAGAATTTTTATCAGAAGTAGGCCTGATAGACCCCTATTAGAAAACATACTGCAGTCACGATCGGCTGCAAGCCAATCGTATAATACTCTAGATGAATACTGAACTCCGATTTATATTGTAGTTGGGGATAAAGTAGAATTACGTGTGTGCATGTTGTATGTCCTTTCTTAAGGACTCCCATTAGATTGCTACTCAAAACTAAACGACAATATTCAGTGTTTAATTTCACACCTTGAACTGGGTAAGTCATCGAAAAAAAATTTCCTCTTTGAAGGACTTTACAATCGGAGGTGCAGAAAGGACTCACTCGATTTCTTACATATTTATCCTCTTCCTTGGAACCATTTAAAAATGAACGTGTACAAAATTTCAAATTCGTAGCTTGAGCCGTTCAAAAGTTATCGAAAAATATTGTTGAACACGTGTATTAAGGACATTATATATAGCAGCTACCAGAAGGAGTAAACGGATTTCGCTGATTAGTAAACTCAAACTTTGTTTTTACTCAAAACTAATTTGTACAAAATTTCCAATTCATAGCTAAAAGATTACTTGAGTTATAGTGAGTTCCGTAAATTATGTGAATACATTTTGACAGGATATTTGTATGGCGGCTACACGAAGGACTAATATAATCTTCTTCATAATCATACATTTAGCTCCAACTATTGGAAAAATAACATATACAAAATTTCAAAGACATAGCTTAAACCCTTCTGAAGTTATCGACCAATATTCTTGAACACGTGTTTTAAGGACATTTTGTATGGTAGCTACCAGAAGGAGTAAGAGGATTCCGCTGACTAGTAAACCCAAACTTTCTTTTCACTCAAAACTAATTTGTACAAAATTCCGAATTCGTAGCTAAAAGATTACTTGAGTTATAGTGAGTTTCGTAAATTAAGTGAATACATTTTGACAGGATATTTGTATGGCAGCTACACGAAGGACTAACAGGATTTTCTTCATAATCATATATTTAAATACAACTATTGGAAAAATAACACGTACAAAATTTCAAAGTCGTAGCTTAAACCCTTCTGAAGTTATCGACCAATATTCTTGAACACGTGGTTTAAGGACATTTTGTATGGCAGCTACCCGAAGGAGTAGGACGATATTGCCCGTTAACGAACTTAGCCTTACAAATTCAACCAAACATCCAGATTCAAAATTTCAAGATCATAGGTGAGGGCGTTCTTGACTTATCGTGTTCACGGACAGACGGACGGACGGACGGACGGACGGACGGACGGACGGACGGACGGACGGACGGACGGACGGACGGACGGACGGACGGACGTCAGGCGGATTTGAGGTTTTTGGGCACAAATAAACAAAAAATAATATAAAGCTTTTTTTCGTCCGAGGCTTGGTTCTATGCGTTACAAACTTTTCGGCTGGATTAAACTTATAATACTCTATATGATTTCATCTAGAGTATAAAAAAAGTTTGTGGGTGTAGAGAAAAAAGGTTGTAGAGGGTGAGGGTGGGGGAGGGTGAAAAAAAAAGTTCCGATTTTTATATATCGAGAACCGATAATTATATCTATAAAACTAAAACTTGGTATTTGGATAGACAAGTAGTAGTAGCATGTTGGAAAAATATAATTTTTTAAAGGGGTGTATGATACGGAGGTGTGGGGGGTTTTTGCTATCTATAGAACGGCTTATGCTAGAAAGTTGAAACTCGGTACGTCTATCTAACTCAATTAGAAAAGAAATTTACATAAAAAAAATTTCGAATATCCAATGGAGTTCGGGAGGGGGGCAAAAAAAATTATTAGTGACAAGGGAATGTATACATATTCACCATTTTAGTCATATCCAGTAGGTCTTCCCAAATATGCAATTCATTTTCATTCTATGACTTCTTTATATAAATACCATAAAAGCGTTTTCAGGATTTTTTGAAATTGGACACCTAAGAAGGTGTAAAGGGGTTGTATACTTTTTTACGAATTCTGCCTTATCCTCCAGGTCTGATCGATATCGAATATCTTTCACTTTCATGGGCTTGTGTAATAATCGCCTAAAACTTTCTTTTAAGTTTTTCCTTTTTCAGCCCCTAGAAGGGTATAAAAGAGTTGAACACGTTTTCACGAATTTCGTCATATCTTTCAGAAGAGATAAGAAATTGAATTGCTTTTTACTTCTTCGTGTTGCCTTTATATGTAGTTATTTATTGACTCCTTTCAGGATTTTTGGATATTCAACCCTCAAGTGGGTGTAAGGAGGTTTCCACAGATTTTTACATATTGTTTATATCTGATGATATATGGAATTCATTTTTACTTCCTAAGGTTTCCTATATAGCCGCCAAAAAGTCAATTTCAATACTTTTAGATATTCAATCCTAAGGGGTGTAAGAGGGTTGTATGCTTTTCAAAGCTTCGACATATTTCTAAGGTTTGATGAGATATTAGATCGCTTTTCACTTCCGCAAACTTTTTATTATATGTAATCGCCTACAAACCCATTTCTCAATTTTTATACTCTAGATGAAATCATATAGAGTATTATAAGTTTAATCCAGCCCAAAAGTTTGTAACGCATAGAACCAAGCCTCGGACGAAAAAAAGTTATATATTATTTTTTGTTTATTTGTGGCCAAAAACCTCAAATCCGCCTGACGTCCGTCCGTCCGTCCGTCCGTCCGTCCGTCCGTCCGTCCGTCCGTCCGTCCGTCTGTCCGTGAACACGATAACTCAAGAACGCCTTCACCTAGGATCTTGAAATTTTGAATCTGGATGTTTGGTTGAATTTGTAAGGCTAAGTTCGTTAACGGGCAAAATCGTCCTACTCCTTCGGGTAGCTGCCATACAAAATGTCCTTAAAACACGTGTTCAAGAATATTGGTCGATAACTTAAGAAGGGTTTAAGCTACGACTTTGAAATTTTGTATGTGTTATTTTTCCAATAGTTGGAGTTAAATATATGATTATGAAGAAAATCCTGTTAGTCCTTCGTGTAGCTGCCATACAAATATCCTGTCTAAATGTAATCACTTAATTTACGAAACTCACTATAACTCAAGTAATCTTTTAGCGACGAATTCGGAATTTTGTACAAGTTAGTTTTGAGTAAAAAGGAAGTTCGAGTTTACTAATCAGCGAAATCCTTTTTCTCCTTCTGGTAGCTGCCATACAAAATGTCCTTAAAACACGTGTTCAAGAATATTGGTCGATAACTTGAGAAAGGTTTAAGCTACGACATTGAAATTTTATATGTGTTATTTTTCCAATAGTTGGAGCTAAATATATGATTATGAAGAAAATCCTGTTGGTCCTTCGTGTAGCTGCCATACAAATATCCTGTCAAAATGTATTCACTTAATTTACGAAACTCACTATAACTCAAGTAATCTTTTAGCTACGAATTCGGAATTTTGTACAAGTTAGTTTTGAGTAAAAAGGAAGTTCGAGTTTACTAATCAGCGAAATCCTTCTTCTCCTTCTGGTAGCTGCCATACAAAATGTCCTTAAAACACGTGTTCAAGAATATTGCCGATAACTTCAGAAGGGTTTAAGCTACGTCTTTGAAATTTTGTATATGTTATTTTTCCAATAGTTGGAGCTAAATGTATGATTATGAAGAAAATCCTATTAGTCCTTCGTGTAGCTGCCATACAAATATCCTGTCAAATAGCCTTCACTTAATTTACGGAACTCACTATAACTCAAGTAATTTTGTACAAATTAGTTTTGAGTGAAAACAAAGTTCGAGTTTACTAATCAGCAAAATCCTTTTACTCCTTCTGGTACCTGCCATACAAAATGTCCTTAAGACACGTGTTCAACAATATTTTTCGATAACTTTTGAACGCTTCAAGCTACGAATTTGAAATTTTGTACACGTTCATTTTTAAATGGTTCCAAGGAAAAGCATAAATATGTAAGGAATCGAGTGAGTCCTTCCTGCACCTCCCATGCGAAAGTCCTTCAAAAAGGACATTTTTGTTCGATGACTTACCCAGTTTAAGATATGAAATTAACCACTGAATATTGTCTTTTAGTTTTCAGTAGCAATCTAATGGCAGTCCTTAATAAAGGACATACAACATACACACACGTAATTCTACTTTATCCCCAACTACAATATAAATCGGAGTTAAGTATTCATCTAGAGTATTATACGATTGGCTTGCAGCCGATCGTGACTGCAGTATGTTTCGATATTAAACCCCCCAGGGTTTGCATAAGTTTTCACAATTTTCGGCATCCCCTAGTTTGGATGAGATATAGAATTGGTTATTACAATTTTCTGAATTTCAAAAACCAAGGAGGTGTGAAGGGTTTGCTTGCGTTTTCACAAATATTTCAAACTCCCTCGTGTGTCATGAGATATCAAGTTGCTTCTTATGAAATAGTCTAAAAACCTGTTTCACGGTTTTTTCGAAATTCAAACCCCAATTGGAAGTAACGGGTTTTGCATACGTTTTAACAATTTGTCATATCTCTTAAGTCTGATAAGGCAAAAAATTCGTTTTTAATTCTATGGGCTTTTAGTGTACATAATACATATACCGAAATTCGAATAGTCTACCTTACACGGGCTTTTCCTATGTTTAATAGGCTAAAAATCTCTATTTTAAATATTTTTATTTTAAGAACAAAATTAATTTTCCAAGAAATCTAATAATCTCGAAACAACTCATGATATACTCCGACTCTGACCCGAAAAATAATAAAGTTTCGCCCAGACCATTGGCAGATTTTTTACTCCACTTTTGTACACCAATGAAATTATGCACTTTTTTAACTTTAATTACTCCTCTGGCACATCTACCTGTACGTATTAAGTTTCAACTTGTAGTATAAGCCGTTCCTGAAATTAAAAAAACCACCTCCCACCCCGTACCTTGCAACTCCTTTTCTAGGACACCTGAATAGTGGCTCTATATAGTCGTGAATTTTTATTTTTCTTTCATTTGCGGTTTTCGAGAAATAAAAATAATTTCCTTTCCACCTCGTCCCACCATCACCCCCTAAACTCGCACCCTCAAATTTTTTTAACTGCTAGTGGTCTACTTGGCTAAAATTTTAAAAATCTTGTTTATATTTGTATCTAGTTTATTTCTTGAGACACAAAAATAGATTTTTTTGAATAATTGCTATTTCCGCACTTCTGTGGTCCATCTTCCCCTAAAAAATGTTACATTATATAGACTCCACTTGTAATCCTATATGAATGCAAACAAAATTTTATCTTTATGGTACAATTAGTTCGGAAGATACTGTGATTCAAAGCTTGTCACCACCAACCCGACTTCCCAAAGGGGCACCATTATAGTTCTACATAAATTACAAGTCTCAGCATTCTAGAATAAGCCTTTCCATATCTAAAAACCAAAAGTTTTCCGTTAAAACGCTTTCCCCCATCTCCCCCGCAATAGCTAAAACTCGAATGGGTTGCCAATCTAATCACCAAACAAATTTGAACTTAATATCTCAACGGATGTGTGAACTACGCATCTTCAAACGCTTTTGCTTATAGCGTACACCGTATACAGCGAGCAGACGGACATTTTCATTTGGCTTTTTTGGAGTTTACTAGTCCTAAAATGTGAAAATACAAATTTGTACTGTAACAAA
Organism: Beris morrisii; assembly: GCA_951812415.1. NCBI lineage: Eukaryota > Metazoa > Arthropoda > Insecta > Diptera > Stratiomyidae > Beris > Beris morrisii. The sequence goes on along the minus strand of OX638312.1, from coordinate 88,611,070 downwards.
TTTTTATTGACATTTCAGGTTGACTACAGTATTTTATTATTAAAAATAGTAAATAATAATTATTATTAATTACAATAAAATTCCTAAAATAATGGGTCGAGTTAGATTTGAACTCACCACTAAGCAAAGTTTTTGAGCAGGCCATGAATATGAATTTGGTATTACACCTATATCGATATTAGCTTCTGCCCAATTGCAGTTCTGTTACACTTTTATAACATTTTAAATATTCCATTTCAGTAGCTTTATTTGGTTCATAAAACGCAAGCGGATACTTGTATCAACTTTTGTCCAGCATGCAGTCTATATCCCGGGTAATTATTTCACTATTTCATTTCTAAACCAGTGACCTGGAAATTTTTAATAAAAGCACGCAACCATTTTCTGAATACAGCCATCAGTGAACGGATGAAGGGACGATATTATACACCAATGTAGAGTGGTGGATAGTGATTGCATCAATACATCACCTGCTGAGTGCAGCAATTTAAAGTTGCGTATGGTCTTTAATTAAAAAGCGTGGCATTGGAGTTGGTAGCTATCACTGCGCTTTGCTTTACATGTTCAAATAGCCCGGAGCTATCTGGGCCACACTTCAATTCACGATGGTGGTAGTAGTGAATTGACGTATTTAAATCCTTTTCAATGGATTTTGATACCCGTACGAGCAGAGAAAAAATATTTTACACGTTAAAAGTGTTTTCATATTTCCTGAAAATTTAACGATTTTTCCCATGTATTTTTTTTTTGCTGTGTATGTTTCATGCAGTGTATTTCGGTTGGCTGCGCACTGGTAGGATTCGTAATGTTCTTTAAAGTATGCTGATTTCGCTAGAACTAATTGCTGTTATAAAATCCACAACAAACAAAAAGATTAAACAAACTATCCGATATGCGGTTATGAGTCTTAATTGGAAAATATTTGTTTGAGATTTAATGATATGTTTTATTTTTATTGTCAAAGAGAAAAATTAATTAGCAGAAGAATAGTTAATAGTGCAAGCACGAGTAGATGGAGATTCGAAATAATGAGAAGCAAAATTTTCTTTAAATTAAACAAAATTGACTGATTTTGAGTAAATGTAAAATAAATCATCGCAATCACGACAAACAGAAGCCAATCGAATTACATTCTCTAAATGAATACGGGACCGCCATTTATATAAAACGAATTGCATGCAATAGTGTTCGTTTTGTATAAGAGAGGGAAAAACTATTGTATGAACACAAGAAAATTGTTAGCACGAAATGGAAGATATTATTTATTTATATATTTATTTATAACAATTGAATGGAAAATGATTTCCAATTACACAATTGCCATGAATAACGTATAAACAAACAAAATTGTATTATATGTAATGAAAAGATACAAGTATAACAACAATAAAAAAAATCTGCCAACAGTCTGGGCGCAAATTTATTATTTTTGGGTAGAAGTCTGGAACGCGTTTATTTCTGAGACGCAGTGTAGGTTACTATGTGACTGAAAACTTGAAAACAGTTCGGGAAGCGATTAGAATGGGGTCGCGCTAGAATACTTAAACGCCGCTGTCACATATAACATATGAATTACATAATTGGGTAATACTCTGGGACGATGTCTAAGTCGTAGTATAATATCTGTTATTACGCCATTAGAAGGTTTTTCGTGATTTGGTTTTGGGCCATTATATGAAATCGGAAATGCGTTTGTAGGCAATCATATAAAAAGTCTGTGGAAGCGAGAACCAATCTGATATCTCATCAATCCTAAGAAATATGTCCTATTACGTCCTATTGGAGTTGAATATCTAAAAATACTGAAATCAACTTTTTGACGATTATGTAGGAAGCGTTAAGAAATTAAAATGAATAAGATATCTCATTAGAGCTAAGAAATATGTAGGAATTTGTGAAAACATATGCAACCCTCTTGCACCCACTTCGGGGTTGAATATCAAAAAATCCTGAAATTGGTTTTTAGATATATGTACAGAAAGCCCGAGGAAGTAAAAACCAATCCCATGTCTTATCACTCCTAAGAGATATGATGAAATTCGTGAAAACGTGTTCAACCCGTTTATACCCTCTTAGGGGTTGAAAAAGGAAAAAACTTGAAAACGAGTTTTAGGTAATTATTAAACAAACCCGTGGAAGTAAAAAGTTATTCGATATCTAATCAGATCTGAGGGATACGGCTGAATTCGTGAAAATGTATACAACCTCTTTACACCACTTTTGGGGTCGAATTTCAAAAAATCCAGAAAACACTATCTAGGTAATTATATGAAGAATCTGTACAATAGAAATGAATTCAATAGTTTAAAAGACGTACTATATATGACGAAAATCGTTAAAATATACTCATTCCATTTTCACTGATAATTTTTTTTGCCCCCTTCTGATCGCCAATAGATATTTGAATTTTTATACTCTAGATGAAATCATATAGAGTATTATAAGTTTAATCCAGCCCAAAAGTTTGTAACGCATAGAACCAAGCCTCGGACGAAAAAAAGGTATATATTATTTTTTGTTTATTTGTGCCCAAAAACCTCAAATCCGCTTGACGTCCTTCCGTCCGTCCGTCCGTCCGTCTGTCCGTGAACACGATAACTCAAGAACGCCTTCACCTAGGATCTTGAAATTTTGAATCTGGATGTTTGGTTGAATTTGTAAGGCTAAGTTCGTTAACGGGCAAAATCGTCCTACTCCTTCGGGTAGCTGCCATACAAAATGTCCTTAAAACACGTGTTCAAGAATATTGACCAATAACTTCGTAACGCCTAAAGCTACGACTTTGAAATTTTGTATGTATTACCTTTTTAATAGTTGGAGCTAAATATATGATTATGAAGAAAATCCTGTTAGTCCTTCGTGTAGCTGCCATACAAATATCCTGTCAAAATGTATTCACTTAATTTACGAAACTCACTATAACTCAAGTAATCTTTTAGCTACAAATTCGGAATTTTGTACAAGTTAGTTTTGAGTGAAAAGGAAGTTTGAGTTTACTAATCAGCGAAATCCTTTTTCTCCTTCTGGTAGCTGCCATACAAAATATCCTTAAAACACGTGTTCAACAATATTTTTCGATAACTTTTGAACGCTTCAAGCTACGAATTTGAAATTTTGTACACGTTCATTTTTAAATGGTTCCAAGGAAAAGGATAAATATGTAAGACATCGAGTGAGTCCTTCCTGCACCTCCCATGTGAAAGTCCTTCGAAAAGGACTTTTTTTTTCGATGACTTACCCAGTTCAAGATATGGAATTAAACACTGAATATTGTCTTTTAGTTTTGAGTAGCAATCTAATGGCAGTCCTTAATAAAGGACATACAACATGCACACACGTAATTCTACTTTATCCCCAACTACAATATAAATCGGAGTTCAGTATTCATCTAGAGTATTATACGATTGGCTTGCAGCCGATCGTGACTGCAGTATGTTTTATTAATCAAAATTACTTTTCTAATTGATTCACATACACATACCGAGTTTCAACTTTCTAGCATAAGCCGATCTATAGTTAGGAAAAACACCCACCACCCCCGTACCATACTACCCCTATAAAAATCTGCCAACAGACTGGGCGCAACTTTATTATTTCATGGGTAGAAGTCCGAAACGTGTTTAATGCTGAGGTGCGGTGTAGGTTACTATGAGACTGACAACCTAAAAAATGAAGCTCCAAATAGCCTCCTGGTTATTCCTTAGGTTGTCAGTCTCATAGTAACATACACCGCATCTAAGCATTAAACACGTTTCGGACTTCTACCCATAAAATAATAAAGTTGCGCCCAGACTGTTGGCAGATTTTTTTTTATTTATTTACGTATTTTTTTTATCAATAGAATATTCCATAGAAGTAAAAGCGAATTCGATCACATTAAACCTAAGCGATTTTCTGAATCAGTGAAAACTTGAAAAATACCCCCAGGGTGTTAATAGGGAAAAATACTTAAATCGGTTTTTTCCCCGGCTATGTTTAGAGCTTATAGAAGTGAAAATGAATTCCCAATCCCCATATACCTAAGAAATATATCAGAGTTCGTGAATATGTACACAACCACTTCACACCCCCTTAGGGGTTGGATATTGAAAAATTCTGAAGAACGTTTCTTGGCGCTTATATAAATAGCCCGCAGAAGCAAAATTGCTTTGATAGCTCGACACGTCTAAATGTTTTAACGAAATTCGTATCAGCCACCAAATTTCAATATTGAACAGTAAAGATCGATATTATCTACAAGTAGTTGGTAGTAATAGTAGTACATATTATATACTACAATAAAAGAAAAAAAAAGATTCAAATTAGAATAAAAAAAAAATTTGTAATTTAATGGACTCTACAAGACCAATTTCGTATTGTACAAAAATTAACACCACCCTCTCTGTATCATAATGCCTCTTTTAAAAACCTTATTTTTAGAACGTGCCGCGCTACTATAGCTCTACCTAAATACCAAGTTTCAACTATACATCATTAGTGGTTCTCGAGATATAAAAGCTGGAATTTTTCATTCTCCTCTATCCTCACCCCCACAATTTTTTCCCGTATAAATTCTAAGTGTTCACAAGCTGAACATAGAATATAGTGTGATCAGAGCAATGCCAGTTGGGCGGTAAGGTCAGTGCACCTGTTGACCGACATAATTACATTGTTTTGATGGCATTATACCACATAAATAACAAACCATACAATTTTACATTTTTTCCGTACGAAATAAGTTGAATGATCGCACGTACGTATTTATCATAGGTAAATAACTTTGAAATGCTATCATTCAACTTATTTCACATACATTGCACAAATTTTAGTTTAGTGAATTTTGCATGGGTCAATATATGGACTTTGTTTCCATTTGTATGTAATAAAATGGAAACACTCTTATTTTTGTCATTATAGATCGTAAGCACTTATTTGTTATAGGTAGTACGTAAGGAAATTAAATAAACTTTCACTTCATTTATACGGCAAACTGAACGTATTTCTTTTTGCACTCCCAAGTCTCCTCAAGCCTATTTCCTCCTTACCTCTATATCATTGGCTGGTGTGGCCGGTTGTTATAGAGTCCTCTAATCTATCTAAATCTATATCATCGGTGTAGCCGGTCAATATAGATCATTCGAAAAAACTTAAACCGCTCCACTCAGTTCCCGACTGGAGCTACTGATCGGCTGCAACCCAAAATCGACATAGCTGGTGTGTCTGGGTTTGATTTTACCCTGTTGCCGAAACACTAAGCTTCTATCTTAAACAGTTCTTGAGATATGAGACGTGATTCTTTATAAAAATTCTCTCACTTCCTTGCTTACTGTCGACATTAACCATTTGCGAGATGGACTTTATAATATCTCGATCTCAGCGTTCGAGCGTTTCGTAGGTAATGTTTTCTCCCACTCCCACACGCTCCACCAATATCGACAATTTCTTGCGAACTAACCAAGTTTTATATAAATCAAGTTTCAGCTTTCTAGAATAAAGAGTTGGTGATATCTGTAAAAAAGAAAATTTTTCATTTAAAACGCTCCTCCAACCTCTCCCCTTACAATTGACCCACATGAAGAAGCCACTTAGAGAGGATCCAACCGGTCTACCCACTGAAAAAATTTCAACTTTCGACCGGAATGTGGTTTAAAGCAGGGAGATGGTCTAGCCCACATGCTTTTACTTCATTATTTTAATAAAACAGTATTGTTTTCGATTTTTAAAAAAAAAAAATTTGCTACCCTGAAAAAGCAAAAAAAATTTTCAGTCCGTCTGTCCGCCGTACGACGTACGTCGACCGGTGTACGCAAAATTGTTTGAAGGCTCGTAGCACCCAAACCCTTTGAGCTATTTAGTTGAATTTTTTTTTATGAATAGACTGGGTAGGCCCCTTAAAGTGAACAAATTGTGAGGGGTGGGGGTGTAAGGGGGGAGGTGGGGGAAGCGTTTTAGACGAAAAATTTTGGTTTCTAGATCTCAGCAACCGCTTATGCTAGAAGTGGACCCATTTGCAAAAAAATTGCCGCTATAGGTGAAGGGGTTCGGGAGTGGGGGGGAAATAATGCGTCCGAAACGCAAAAAAGACGAGATCGAGACATTCTAAAATCCATATCTCCTAAACGGTTAATATGGCAAAATTGAAACTTAATGAATATCTGTAGCTATACTAGGAGAATAGATCGAAAACAAATTTTTGAGTGGGGGCAGTGGCGTACGGGGGTGGGAAGTGAAAAACTTTAGATTACGATATCTCACGAACCAATTGCACTAGACTAATAAAATTTGGTTTCTGTATAAAGGTTGACAAATGAAGTTTGATGAAAGTAAAATTTTTAAAGTGGGCTGTGGGGCATGAAAGTGGAGGGGATAAGAATTTTTCAAAAAAATCATGTCTCATATCTCAAGAACGGTATAAGATACATGCTTAAAATTTTTACCAGAAGTAGGCCTAATAGACCGCTAGCAGAAAACAAAATTTTGGAAGTGTGGGTGTAGAAGGTGAGGGTGGGGGAGGGTGAAAAGAAAAAAAAGTTGTGATTTTTATATCTCGAGAACCTATAATGATATAAAGCTGAAACTTGTTATTTAGATAGAGCTATATTAGTAGCATGTTGGGAAAATATAAATTTTTATAGGGTAGTATGGTACGGGGGTGGGGGGTGTTTTTCCTATCTATAGAACGGCTTATGCTGCAAAGTTGAAACTCGGTATGTTTATGTAAATCAACTAGAAAAGTAATTTATATAGAAAAAATTTTCAAATATCCATTAGCGTTCGGAGGGGGGGCAAAAAAAATGATCAGTGAAAATGGAATGCATATATTTTCACCGTTTTCGTCATATCTATTAGGTTTTCCCAAATATTGAATTCATTTTAATTGTACGTCTTCTTCATATAAATACCTAGAAAGTGTTTTCAGGATTTTTTAAAATTCGACCCCTAAGGTGGTGCAAAGGGGGTTGTAAACTTTTTCACGAATTCTACTATATTCCCAGGTCTTATCAGATATCGAATATCTTTTAACTTTCACGTGCTTGCGTAATAATCGCCTAAAACCGATTTTCAAGTTTTTTCCTTTTTCAGCTCCTAAGAGGGTATAAACGGGTCGAACACGTTTTCACGAATTCCGTCATTTCTTTTAGAAGTGATAAGAAATTGAATTGGTTCCTAGTTTCTTGTGTTGTCTTCATATTTATTTATTAACTCCTTTCAGGATTTTTGGATATTCAACTCCCAAGTGGGTGTAAGAAGGCTGCATATCTGATGATATGTCGAATTCATTTCAATTTCTTACTGAAATTCGAATAGTCACACGGGCTTTTCCAATGTTTAATCGGCTAAAAATTTCTATTTTAAATATTTTTATTTTAAGAACAAAATTAATTTTCCAAGAAATCTAATAATCTCGAAACAACTCATGATACACTCCGACTTTGACCGCTCCCGAACTTTGACCCGAAAAATAATAAAGTTTCGCCCAGACCATTGGCAGATTTTTTAACCTGGCATTCGAGTATGTCATCCGAAAAACCCCAGTCGACACCAATGGGATACTACTATTCAAGTCCACACAACTAGTAGCATACGGTGACGATATAAACATCCTCGCAAGATCCTTCCTTGTGCTAGCTAAGGTGGTATTTATACTCTAGATGAAATCATATAGAGTATTATAAGTTTAATCCAGCCCAAAAGTTTGTAACGCATAGAACCAAGCCTCGGACGAAAAAAAGTTATATATTATTTTTTGTTTATTTGTGGCCAAAAACCTCAAATCCGCCTGACGTCCGTCCGTCCGTCCGTCCGTCCGTCCGTCCGTCCGTCCGTCCGTCCGTCTGTCCGTTAGCACGATAACTCAAGAACGCCTTCACCTAGGACCATGAAATTTTGAATCTGGATGTTTGGTTGAATTTGTAAGGCTAAGTTCGTTAACGGGCAAAATCGTCCTACTCCTTCGGGTAGCTGCCATACAAAATGTCCTTAAAACACGTGTTCAAGAATATTGGTCGATAACTTCAGAAGGGTTTAAGCTACGTCTTTGAAATTTTGTATGTGTTATTTTTCCAATAGTTGGAGCTAAATGTATGATTATGAAGAAAATCCTTTTAGTCCTTCGTGTAGCTGCCATACAAATATCCTGTCAAACTGTATTCACTTAATTTACAAAACTCACAATAACTCAAGTAATCTTTTAGCGACGAATTCGGAATTTTGTACACGTTAGTTTTGAGTAAAAAGGAAGTCGGAGTTTACTAATCAGCGAAATCCTTTTACTCCTTCTGGTAGCTGCCATACAAAATGTCCTTGAAACACGTGTTCAAGAATATTGGTCGATATCTTTAGAAGGGTTTAAGCTACGACATTGAAATTTTATATGTGTTATTTTTCCAATAAGTGGAGCTAAATATATGATTATGAAGAAAATCCTAATAGTCCTTCGTGTAGCTGTCATACAAATATCCTGTCAAAATGTATTCACTTAATTTACGAAACTCACAATAACTCAAGTAATCTTTTAGCTACGAATTCGGAATTTTGTACAAGTTAGTTTTGAGTGAAAAGGAAGTTCGAGTTTACTAATCAGCGAAATCCTTTTACTCCTTCTGGTAGCTGCCATACAAAATATCCTTAAAACACGTGTTCAACAATATTTTCCGATAACTTTTGAACGCTTCAAGCTACGAATTTGAAATTTTGTACACGTTCGTTTTTAAATGGTTCCAAGGAAAAGGATAAATATGTAGGAAATCGAGTGAGTCCTTCCTGCTCCTCCCATGTAAAAGTCCTTTAAAAAGGACATTTTTTTCGATGACTTACCCAGTTCAAGGTATGAAATTAAACACTGAATATTGTCTTTTAGTTTTGAGTAGCAATCTAATAGCAGTCCTTAATAAAGGACATACAACATGCACACACGTAATTCTACTTTATCCCCAACTACAATATAAATCGGAGTTCAGTATTCATCTAGAGTATTATACGATTGGCTTGCAGCCGATCGTGACTGCAGTATGTTTGTCAATCTTGACTCCGCCGTAAAAGAAGTCGGATTACGCATAAACGGAAGTAAAACAAAATTAATGACGCAAACAAGAAAGAGAACGGAAATCAGACAGAATATAACAATTGCGGAGTATACTTTGGAGAGTGTGGACAACTTCATACAGGGTGCGCCATCTTTTATATCGGTATGTAAACATTGAATAACTTTGAAAAAAAAGCTACTGATTTTTATATGTGAAGAATTTTTATTCAAATTGGTCCTTTAGAATTTATTTGGATTAGTTTTTGAATACATTATCAATCAAGTGGCTGCCTCTATTGGCTACAGCAAAGTGTGCCCTTTTTGCTGCGTTTTCCATTACTTTTTCGGCACGAATGATTGCTTTGAGCTCGTCAATGGTCTGAGGCTTCCTGGCGTACACTTTTCTTTTCAAATAACCCCATAAAAAGAAGTCCGGAGGAGTCAAATCTGGAGATCTCGGTGGCCAGTCAATGTCGCCTCTTTTCAACATCAGACGTCCAGGAAATTTTCGTTGCAGAAACTGAATTATTTCATTTGCAGTGTGGCATGGCGCTCCGTCTTGTTGAAACCTGTAACCATCCAGACTTTTTTCACGCATTTGCGGACAGACATATTGAGCTAACATTCACCGATATCGTTTTCCATCGACTGTTTCGTTTTGTCGGAAAAAAATAGCCCAATTATGGTTTTGGCGCAAACGCCAGCCCAAACAGTCACTTTTTGATCATGCAATGGCGTTTCATGGATCTCGTGTGGATTCTCCGTTCCCCAAATGCGGCAATTTTGCTGATTAACGCCGCCAAAGAGTATAAAATGGGCCTCGCCGGTCATCAAAATTTGATTCCAAAAATCAGATTCAGTGTCAACCATTCGAGCGACTGTTTGGCCGTATTCTAAGCGACGTGGACGGTTTGTTGGCAATATTCTACTGAATTGACGTTTCCAAAACTTGTCCAATCAAGTCAATCTGTTGAAAAATGTCAAAGTTATTCAATGTTTACATACCGATATAAAAGATGGCGCACCCTGCATATCTTGGGGCTAATCTAGCAAAAGACGGCAGCGAAATGGACGCAATCAATTGACGGATCATGCTAGCAAATAAAACGTATTATTTGGTACTTTCAATAATCAAATCCAAGAAAGTGCACAGGAGTAATAAGCTGCGAATATATGGTTTAAAACTAATACATATAAGACCTGTGCTCTATAATGGCAGACGTGGACATTAACTTGAACTTCCGAAAACCAGTTAACGCATTCGAAAGAAAGGTCCTGCGAAGAATTTTGGCCATGTGAAGAATGGAACGGAATGGCAAATAAGATACAACCATGAGTTGTATCAACTCTACGATTGGCCACAAGCTTCCCCGTTCATCACACTGAGTAAACTGCATGTAGAGCGAATGGAAGATAGAAGAATCCCCAAACGTGCTTTTAAAGACGAAGCGAGTGGTAACATGCCAGTACGCAAACCACGCAAGTGATGGGAAGACTGATGAAGATAGCAGAGCCTTCTTAAAACTTAGCAGCCGGAGGACGCGGTCTTTGGACTGAGACGATTGGAGGCGACGACTCCAGGAGGCCATGGCCCGACTTGGGCTGTCGCGCCATTGATGATGATGAGCTCAATGGGCTTGGAAGCTACGAGTGTGAGTGGTGTCTGCTTGTAATTTTTTTCAAATTGATCACTATACTTTATTATATTAAAATTATAAAGAAAAGGATTGAATTCATAAGCTTCTGATAGTTATAAACTACTTGTATCGTTCACATTCTTTGACGTGCCTTCGTTTCGAATTGAATCATTATTATTTTTCGTAGAGAGATTTAACTTTTTTTTATCGATCACCGGTCCATAATTGATGGTGATCGGTCGTGATTATCGTTTTTTTTAAGTCATATTCACAAAATCACTGTAGACCAATATTTTTTATACACTTACGTACGCCTTGGATTTTGTAACTGGAAAACAAATGAAGTTAGAGATTGGCGACCTACACTAATCAAGCAGTATGAAAAGACCTTCACTGACTTTCGTTCAACGCTACTACACTCTAGTTTTTCGTGTTGATGAATAGACGCGTTAAGATAAATTGGAAATTGACTTCCGACTGTAGTGACAGTCTCAGACCTGTGAAAAATCAAAACGTTAAGAGATTGCCTGAAAATCTGCGATACTTTTCTAGAAACTTTTCGGTATTTGGATAGCCTTCTAATGCTTTTATAATACTTCGTCTTAAATAAAGAAAACGTCCTATTATGTGTAATTATAACTTATTAGGCGAGCTGATAATTTCGGGGGGGAGGGGAGTTGATTTATCCCCAAAACCCTCTCCCTTCCGTTGCTACGCCACTGCCAGAAGGCTGGGGAAGCAAGGGGGTGCATATGTTTTCACAAATTCCTACATATTTCTTAGTTCTGAGTTATAGTTATTTCCTAAGGCTTCCTATATATCGTCAAAAAGTTGATTTCAGTATTTTTAGATATTCAACTCCAAGGGGACGCAAGGCTTTTGACATATATCTTACGATTGATAAGATATCAGATTGGTTTTCACTTCCACAGACATTTTATATAATCACCTACAAACGCAAGCTAACAACAGAATAATATTTGACGGCGTGTGGTTATTTGGCAAAGTTTACTGAATTTTTTTAATTACGCAAGAACTTGTCTGACAAGCATCGAATTAGTATCACATGAAAGATTCCCTCTCTCCGTTTACGACAGTCCAACTCAATTTAATGAGTATTTTCACCGATAAATTCTCCTGTAATCAACTGAAACCAGATGAACTTTCATCGTCGTTATTCCTTTAATGGAGCACATTTCTCAACCGAACAAATCAATTCACTTTCGCGTAAAGTGTTCTGTCTACGATACGAACTATTCCACAGTAAATGAAATTTCCGCCCAGTTTGAGCAATATTCGATGTTCGAAAATATACATGTGTAATTCGCGATGTTTTGATGTTATCCATACGGATTATTATGCTTCCAAATAGATATATGGTATATGTTCTACTCGTCAATTAAAAGCTGTTAGCTGTATCGTCACACAACATTTAAATATATATTACAACGTTGACAGCCACATTCTTATTACGGCTTCTACTGTCAAATATAGATAAGCTGTTCTACTCCTATGTCAGCCGGTATATTTTAAACAAAATCCAGTGTTTGACATCTGACCGGCATTCCCTGCATAACAATCGGGAATTTACAGCCATTTATTTTACGAAATCCGGAGACCATTGGTCCCTACCTACTCCCGATTTATTCGATATTTATGTGTTATGGGGTGCTAGGCTTTCGCAGGAGCGAACAGTGAAGACAATAATGCGAAAATTGCAAATCACGTAAGCGATTCGCGATAAGTTAACTGTCAAGATTTTATTGCGTAATAAATTTCTAATACCGAAGCCGATTGTGAGAGATATAAAGGATACGGCCGGCAAAAGGGTATCCTATCGGTTTCGAGGAAAACAAGTTAAAATCCTTGGAATCGTTACGAGTTTCGACCATGATGCATATGTCTACTATGTATAGTGTTGGAATTTTATGGCTTGGGGCTATACACGCCCAAACAACGGAATGAATGGCCAATAATAAGGACGAGCAAAGCCATAAGTAAATATCAGTATGATGAAAGATGGGCAATTTAAAGTTGTGGCGGGGATCTGAAACAGATCGATATGCAATATTTTTATTCATTTATAGACGTGAGGACTACCAGTTCCATTTGGCAGTAGTACACAACATCAGATTCAAATAGGTTCCTAAGACAACGATGGTAAATTTATTTTATGTTGATAACGAGCATGTAGTAATTTTAAGTAAATAAACGCGTTCAGAGCAAATGAAGTTTAACGCTCAAATTTTGAAGGAAGTCTCTTAGGAAGTCTCTAGTTAAATATCCTGTGTTATTGCGTGCTTTTCGAATATTTAAACATGTGTTTGGTTTTTGTCACGTTCTTGTGCCACTAAACTATAAAAATCTGGAAAAGTTGACAAAGATAGGTATTTAGTGGCTATGGATAGGTCTTGCCGAACCGGAGGAAAATATTTCCTCCGGGTTCTATATTGGAATTCACAAAGAAGATATGTGTTGGGCCGCACAAGTAACACGTGCAGACAAACATTCTTGAACGTAATTGAATAAGTTTTAGCGACATGGAAGTCCCAAGCCCTGGAACGTGTTTTGTAAAAAAGGACTGAGTGAAGCTGATATATGTTCTTTAATCGAAGTTTTTTATTATTGCGAGCTTTAAGTAGACAATCAGTTAATGATTTCATCTAGAGTGTTGGCTTTCTATCGTGACTACGGTACGTTCTCTCAATTCAAAACCTTCAGCTTATACTTTTAACATTCAGCACGTTTAACCAATGGCACAAAAGACTATTTTTCCTCCGTGTAAAATGCTCTATTATTAAAATAATAAACAACAACTGAACTATAAACATCCCTCAACAATATTAAATACATCTACTGAAAACGTGCCAGAACTGTGTTGAAATAAATTCCAACCTGTAGACCTCCGGCGCAAATAAAATGTGTACTCTGTATAAACACTATCAGTACTTACGAGTGAGGTTATGTTTAACTTCATATAATTGTGTGTGTTATACAGTATCCTTAGTAAAGAATTGCATTTCCTTAATTTCCCACAGGAAATCTGCGAATGATTTTCATTGATATAAGACTATCAAAAGCATATCCCCAAGCATTTGAATTCTCGCGAGGATTTTTAGTTTCAGCAATAAGAAACGAGATTTTCATAGAAATAGACACTGAGCAATAGTTATCGCAAGGAAGTAGACTAATGCTATTATTTAAACAAGTATTACTTAATGACTAAGGAAAGGAGTAGAATCCACAAAAGCAAGCGACCATTCGAAGTCTCGGAAGGTTGCAAAGGTCCATACAATTAGAGAATACTCAATGTCTTCTTCCTGCTCTGATATTTACATAAAATGTAATGTACGAGAATAAAAAGAGTGGTGAGAGCTGTTCGTATTTACGAAGGTGTGATTTTAAAGTGAATTACATGAAATTATTAATAATATTTATTATTTAATAATAGTTACCGATGATATTCTCAAGTTTGCATCTTTATAATAACTCTCAGAAAATATAATAATTCCCATTATCCAGATATTCAATGTGTCGATGCAGCTTTCTGGATAATTTCTTAGGGTGGCAGTAGCAACACAACTAGTTTCACCTTTTGACTTGAACCACTTTTACTATTAGAATTGACTGTCGCATCTTGACTTTAACTGCTTCTCGGTCTTTGAAGAAAAAAATAGTAAAGTTACGCCCAAACTGTTGGCAGTAATCTGCTAACAGTTTCAGAAGTTTTTCGGAATTCGTGAAAACTTTAACAATATCTTACACCCCAGGAGCTTTAATATCGAAAAATGCTTAAATTGATTTTTTTCTGTATATATTTAGAGCCGTTGTAAGTGAAAGTGGATTTTATATCTGATTGGACCTAAGAAATATATCGGAATTCGTGAAAATGAAAACAACCACTTTACACCTCCTTAGGAGTTGGATATCGACAAATTTGGAAAACACGCTTCTAAAAGAGCCTGTAGAAGTAAAATTAATTTGGTAACTCGACATATTTTAAAGATAAAACGAAATTCGGGAAAATATGGAAAACCCTTTTCAGGGGCATTTTACTTTATTATTTTTTAATAATAAAGTATTGTGATCGACCTGAAATTTCAAAAAAGTTTGCTACCCTGAAATTTTGTATTTACATCTTTTAGGACTAGTAAACACCAAAAAAGCAAAAAAAAAAAATGTCCGTCTGTCCGCCGTAGACGCCGTACGCCGTCCGCCGTACGCCGTATGCCGTACGCAAAATCGTTTGAAAGCGCGTAGCTCCCAAACCCGTTGAGATATCAAATTGAAATTTTTATGGTGGGTAGATTGGGTGAACCCCAACGACTGGTATATTTTTTAGGGGTGGGGGTACAAGGGGAGAGGAGAGGGGAGCGTTTTAGACGAAAAATATTGGTTTCCAGATCTCAGGAACCAACTTTGGATTACAATATCTTCCGAACCAAATACACCAGGAAGATAAAATTTAGTTTCTGTATATGGGATCACAAGAGAAGTCTATCGAAACAAAATTTTTTGAGGGGGAAGGTAGAGCACGAAAGTGGGGGGACAGCAATTTTTCAAAAAATGTAATATTTATATCTCAGAAACCGTATCAGATATGATCTTGAAAATTTTACAGGAGTTGGGGTCGGTAAACTTTAGTAGGGAAAAAAATGTTGGTGGTGTGGGTGTTGGGGGTGATAGTGGAAGGGGGTAGAAAGGAAAACATTCTGATTTTTATTTCTCGAAAACCATAATGAATAGAAAGCTAAAAATTTAGGATTATATAGAGCCACTATGGAGATATTCTAGAAAATTTTCGATAGGGGTATCAAGGTACGGGGGAGAGGGGTGGTTTTTTATATCTCAGAAACGGCTTAAGCTAGAAAGTTGAAACTTAGTACGTATATGTGGATGTGCTATTAGAGTAATTAAAGCAAAAAAAAAGTTCAGATTTTTATTGGCGTTCAGAGGTTAAGTAAAAAAAATGTCCGTGAATCCACATTTTCACAAACTTCGTTAAAACTTTTAGACATGTCGAGCTATCAAATCAATTTTACTTCTGCGGGCTATTTATATAAGCGCCTAGTAACGATCTTCAAAATTTTTCGATATCCAACCCCTAAGGGGGTGTAAAGTGGTTGAGTACATATTCACGAATTCTGATATATTTCTAAGGTATATTGAGATTTGGAATTCACAGCTTTAAACGTAGTCGGGGAAAAACTGATTAAAGTATTTTTCTCAAAAACTGATTTAAGTATTTTTCTCAATTAAACCCTTTGGGGGTATTGTTCAAGATTTCACTGATTCCGAAAATCTCTTAGTTTTAATGTGATCGAATTCGCTTTTACTACTATGAATTATTCTATTGATAAAAAAAATACGTAAATAAATAAAAAAATCTGCCAACAGTCTGGGCGCAACTTTATTATCTTATGGGTAGAAGTCGGAAACGTGTTTAATTATGAGATGCTGTGTAGGTTACTATGCGACTGACAACCTAAAAATATAACGTTCTAAATAGCGTCCTGGTTACGTTATTTTTTAGGTTGTCAGTCGCATAGTAACCTACACAGCATCTCATCATTAAACACGTTTCCGACTTCTACCCATAAAATAATAAAGTTTCGCCCAGACTGTTGGCAGATTTTTTATACTCTAGATGAAATCATATAGAGTATTATAAGTTTAATTCAGCCCAAAAGTTTGTAACGCTTAGAACCAAGCCTCGGACGAAAAAAAGTTTTATATTATTTTTTGTTTATTTGTGGCCAAAACCTCAAATCGACTTGACGTCCGTCCGTCCGTCCGTCTGTCCGTGAACACGATAACTCAAGAACGCCTTCACCTAGGATCTTGAAATTTTGAATCTGGATGTTTGGTTGAATTTGTAAGGCTAAGTTCGTTAACGGGCAAAATCGTCCTACTCCTTCGGGTAGCTGTCATACAAAATGTTCTTAAAACATGTGTTTAAGAATATTAGCCGTTAACTTCGGAAAGGTTTAAGCTACATCTTTGAAAATTTGTATGTGCGACTTTTTTAATAGTTTAAGCTAATTGTATGATTATGAAAAAAATCCTATTAGTCCTTCGTGTAGCTGCCATACAAATAAATATCCTGTTAAAATGTCTTCACTTAATTTACGGAACTTACTATAACTCAAGGAATCCTTTATCTATGAATT
The DNA here is from genome assembly GCA_951812415.1 of Beris morrisii. NCBI lineage: Eukaryota > Metazoa > Arthropoda > Insecta > Diptera > Stratiomyidae > Beris > Beris morrisii. The sequence continues at coordinate 88,594,259 of OX638312.1, read as the reverse complement.
CGGAATTTTGTACAAATCAGTTTTGAGTGAAAACGAACTTGAAAGTTTACTACTAGTCACCAAAATCCTTTTACTCCTTCTAGTACCTTTCATACAAAAAAATCATAAAGACACGTGTTTACCAATATTTTCTGATAACTTTTGATCGCTTCATGCTAGGAATTTGAAATTTTGTACATATTAATTTTAAATGGTGTCAGGGAAAAGGATAAATGTGTAAGAAATCGAGTGAAAGTCCTTCAAAAAGGACAAGTTTTTTTCGGTGACTCACCCAGTTCAAGATATGAAATTACACACTGCCGATAACGTATACAAACCCTTTACTTCCACTTGGGGTTTGAATTTTGAAAAAATTGTGAAACAGGTTTTTAGACAATTTCATAAGAAGCAACTTGATTTCATGGGACAAGACGGATTTTGAAAAATTTGTGAAAACGTAAGCAAACCCTTCACACCTTCTTGGTTCTGGAAAGTCGAAAAATCGTGAATTGGTTGGCCATAATAATCAATTTTATATCTCATCAGAACTAAGGGATGGCAAAAATTGTGGAAACATATACAAACCGTTGGGGGTTGAATATCCAAAAATTGAGAAATGGGTTTGTAGGCGATTATATAAAAAGTCTGTGGAAATAAAAAGCGATCTAATATCACATCGAACCTAAGAAATATGTCGAAACTTTGAAGAGCATACAACCCCCTTACACCCCCTAGGATTGAATATCTAAGATACTGAAATTGAATTTTTGGCTTTTTTATATAGCAAACCTTAGGAAGTAAAAATTAATTCGATATATCATCAGATATGCAACCTCCTTACACCCACTTGGGGGTTGAATATCCAAAAATTGTGAAAGGAGTTGATAAATAAATATGAAGACAGCACGAGAAAGTAGGAACCAATTCAATTCCTTATCACTTCTAAAAGAAATGACGGAATTCGTGAAAACGTGTTCAACCCTTTTATACTATATAGGAAAAAACTTAAAAACAAATTTCGGGCTATTATTACGCAAGCACGTGAAAGTGAAAAGATATTCGACATCTGATAAGACCTGGGGATATAGTAGAATTCGTGAAAAAGTATACAACCCCCTTAGGGGTCGAATTTTAAGAAATCCTGAAAACGCTTTCTTCGAATTCGAATTTTCTAATTCGATATTTGGGAAGACCTAATATATATGACGAAAACCGTGAAAATATATGCATTCCATTTTCACTGATCATTTTTTTGCCCCCCTTCTGAACGTCAATGGATATTTGAATTTTTTTTTATCTTAAATAGTTTTTTAGTTGATTTACATAAACATACCGAGTTTCAACTTTGTACCATAAGCCGTTCTATAGATAGGAAAAACACCCCCACCCCCGTACCATACTGCCCCTATGAAAAATTATATTTTTCCAACATGCTACTAATATAGCTCTATCTAAATATCAAGTTTCAGCTGGATATCATTATAGGTTGTCGAGATATAAAAATCAGAAATTTTTCCTTTTCACCCTCCTCCACCCTCACCCTCTACACTCACATTTCCAAAATTTTGTTTTCTGCTAGGGTTCTATAAGGCCTACTTCTGGTAAAAATTTTAAGCATCTATCTTACACTGTTCTTGAGATATGAGACGTTATTTTTTAGAACCACTTTCATGCTCCACCGCCCCCTTAAAAAATTTTGCTTACAGCAAACTTCATTTGTCAACCTTTATACACAAACCAAATTTTATTTGTCTAGTGCAATTGGTTCATAAGATATCGTAATCTAAATTTTTTTACTCCCCACCCTCGTACGCCACTGTCCCCACTCAAAAATTTGTTTGCGATCTATTCTCCTAGTATACCTACAGATATTCATTAAGTTTGAACATTAACCGTTTTGGAGATATGGATTTCAGAATGTGTCGATCTCGCCTTTTTTGCGTTTCGGACGCATTCTTTTTCCCTCCACTCCCAAACCCCTTCACCTATATCGGAAATTTTTGTCCCTGAGTCCACTGCCGAAGCCCTATATAAATTCCAAATCTCAGCCTCCTAGCATAAGCGGTTGCTTAGATCTAGAAACCAAAATTTTCCGTCTAAAACACTTCCCCCTCCTCCCCCCTCACACCCCCACCACATTTTGCGTACAGCGGTCGACGTACGGCGTACGGCGTACAGCGGACAGACGGACTTCAATTTTTTTTTGCTTTTTTCGTGTCTACTCGTCATGAAATGCGAAAAAAAAAATTTTTGAGGGTAGCAAATTTTTTTTTTTTAAAAATCGATAACAATACTGTATTATTGAAATAATAAAGTAAAATTAATTTTGTTGTCATCTCAGTGATCAAATAACATATAACAATAACTTTTTCACAGTGCGTGTAAGCCTTGGGTGATGACCACAGTACACTTATCCCATTTTACTATTTTTCGACTTACCAAATTATTCCCTGTGACCACAGATATATTCATGAGATATTTCAGGAACAAGTTGCGTCAGATTCATACATCTTCATAAATGCATTACAATCACTGCCAGTGAGTGTACTTTGCGGTCAAATTTTGAAAACAGCTAAAATTCAGGTTAATTTTTAAAGTGGTTAGTATGGCAGACGTGTTACAGACTCTATAGCGCCTCAACTTTAAACGCGGCTTCTCACCAAAAAAATAATAAACTTGTCGTATTTTCAAAGTTCGTAAAGAGGACATGTTCCGCTTTAAAGTCAACTGGTCGAAATAAACTCCATACACAAGTGCCAAGCTCATTCTATTTAAATATCTGCAGTAAAGTGGACATTATGTGTACCGCGTGTACTGCCGTTTTACAACACCACAGAGATCCCTTCAGATAGATATTTACGTAAAGCTAGACATCCTTTCTCCTCGACCTTATGGATTTAACATGGTTTTAATGGTTATGGGTCTGGTACACTTACTAAATACCATGGACAATATACCGTACAGTTCCTACCTAGTTCAAGTGTAGATACCGCCCAAAATTAATGGACTGAACTTTTTATGTTGCCATTTAGGATAATCTTATATTGGACGCTTTTGACGATTATAATATTAAAAAGACGCGGTAAAACGTCTCCTGCTTCTTCCCTTTGAAAATGCCTTCCATTTACTGAAATGTTTAAGTAAGGATTTTATGTTAACGATAGTAAAATGAAGGGAAAATGACTTTGGTGTAATGTTCGCGTAAATGATTGCTTAGCCATTTTGTCTTGCGATAAGTACGGATCGAAATGGTAAGACATTAAAAATACTGTTTAGTGTATTTTAATACTAGCCTTCAGCTATATAATACTGAAATGCTTAATTAGGAAAATAAAATAGATAGAAAAGAAATGTAAAGATTTATTTTATTATTATGAGAATCTTAAACTCTGGTTAGGGGAAGGATAAATTGCTTCAAAAATATGTGAAATTAGACTAAGAGGCGTGATAAGGCTTTCTAGTTCGTTGCAACACCTACCAGGGAAATACTGATAGTAAATATAAAGTACTGCGACATTTCAACGATGCCTGAGTCTTTAGAATTGTAATCAACACGTGGTCTGATATATGAATTATAAATTGTAATGCGATGCACTTCCGTAAAATACCAATGCGTTTAGAACTATTAATTGCAACAATGTGGTGGTTCCAATTTAGTTGGTTGTTGATTTTTGCTCCGTGTAACATAAAGTCAGGTGAAGGAGAAATTGGATATATGACAGAACTGCGTATTGAGATCATTAAACTCTACTCTCTTTCTTGCCACATTCCAAGATTAGACTGAAGTCTGAATTCAATAAATTCTGCAGTAGCTATTTTGCTGTATCAGCAGGGGCGCGACATAAAATGCAGCCAATAAAAATGTTATTTGGTTTACTTTATTATTTAAATAATAAACTATTGTGATCGACTTTAAGAAAACTCTTTTCAACTATTACCACGGAAAAAAATTAGAAAATTAGTAACAGAATCTTCTTTTAATTCCCGTAGCCGCGACATTTTACATCTTCACTCTGCAGTATTTTATGTAACTGGATGTGACACTAAATGTCCTTAACTTATCACTTACATAATTACACGCTAAGCTGGAAACTTTGTCCTCAGATGTTTAACAATTATTAACTAATTATTTTCAACAATGTTAAGAAAGTTGAATGCGAAGTGCAGCGAAGTCACGTACAAGGAAATATATCGCCACATGAGAACAACTTCAACGATATAATTTCTTCTTAACGAAAATTAGTTTCGAACTATTTGTAGTTTTAAATGGGAACAATGCAACTTACTTTGTTTTACTTTATCATTTTAAAAATAAAGTATTGTTATGGATTTTTAATAAAAAAACATACTTCAGTCACGATCGGCTGCAAGCCAATCGTATAATACTCTAGATGAATACTGAACTCCGATTTATATTGTAGTTGGGGATAAAGTAGAATTACGTGTGTGCATGTTGTATGTCCTTTATTAAGGACTGCCATTGGATTGGTACTCAAACCTAAAAGACAATATGCATTAACCAAATATATTCTTCTCGACGACTGCAGCTTTTTCAAGTTTTAACGTCATGACTACTCGACAAATTTTCGCTTATTGCTTACTAAAATTCACGTATGCTAACATTACCAAATTTAATGTACGGACCTCTAACTATCTAACTCGTGGCCAATTGATGATGCCTCTCGCTATCAGTAAGTTCTCTACTACCATGAACCAGAAGCATGCTAGCATTCAAGGGCCCAAGTTATATAATGTTCTTCCAAAAATTGTCAAAGAAACTATGAACCATACTAACTATAAACTGCAACTAAAAAAATATGTCCAATCTAGTTTCCTTGAAATTACCCAATATTTAATATAACTTAACTCCATGACGATTATTATTGTTTGTATCAGTACATGCTTTATACTTACTATTACTTCTGTTTTTTTTTTTTCTTTTTTTCTTCTAATTTTCTGTTTCCTATATGGAATGTAATGTTTTCCAATCACGGCATTCTCTAACCGGGTTCTATCTTGATCATCTGTTTTGCTTGCATTTAAATTTAAATCTAATTGAATTATTAACTATTATTAACTATTTCTATCAGTTTATATATATTTTGTTTATTATACTTTACTCATGTCACCAAATCTTTATAATTATTGTTAATACCTTAGTATTCACTCACAAGCGTTGCTTTTGTGAATTTCTACTTTGTTTTAAAAAATCTAATTTAAATAAATAAATATTGTAATTAAAAATATTCAGTGTTTAATTTCATATCTTGAACTGGGTAAGTCATCGAAAAAAATGTCCTTTTTGAAGGACTTTCACATGAGAGGTGCAGGAAGGACTCACTCGATTTCTTACATATTTATCATTTTCCTTGGAACCATTCAAAACTGAACGTGTACAAAATTTCAAATTCGTAGCTTGAAGCGTTCAAAAGTTATCGAAAAATATTGTTGAACACGTGTCTTAAGGACATTTTGTATGGCAGCTACCAGAAGGAATAAACGGATTTGGCTGATTAGTAAACTCGAACTTCGTTTTTACTCAAAACTAATTTGTATAAAATTTCCAATTCATAGCTAAAAGATTACTTGAGTTATATTAAGTTCCGTAAATTAAGTGAAGACGTTTTGACAGTATATTTGTATGGCAGCTACACGAAGGACTAACAGGATTTTCTTCATAATCATATATTTAGCTCCAACTATTGGAAAAATAACACATACAAAATTTCAATGTCGTAGCTTAAACCCTTCTGAAGTTATCGACCAATATTCTTGAACACGTGTTTTAAGGACATTTTGTATGGCAGCTACCCGAAGGAGTAGGACGATTTTGCCCGTTAACAAACTTAGCCTTGCAAATTCAACCAAACATCCGCATTCAAAATATCAAGATCCTAGGTGAAGGCGTTCTTGAGTTATCGTGCTAACGGACAGACGGACGGACGGACGGACGGACGGATGGACGGATGTCAAGCGGATTTGAGGTTCTTGGCAACAAATAAACATAAAATAATATATAACTTTTTTTCGTCCGAGACTTGGTTCTATGCGTTACAAACTTTTGGGCTGGATTAAACTTATAATACTCTATATGATTTCATCTAGAGTATAAAAAATCTGCCAACAGTCTGGGCGCAACTTTACTATTTTTTCGGTAGAAGTTCGGAATGCGTTCAATTCTGAGACGCGGTGTAGGTTACTATGTGACTGAAAACTCAAAAAAAAGTTCAGAAAGCGGTTAGAATGGGGTCGCGCTAAAATACTTACGCCGCTGCCACATATAACATATGAATTACATAATTGGGTCATACTCCGGGACAGTTGTTACGTGATTAGGAGATTTTTCGTGATTTGGTTTTGGGCCATTTCATGAAATCGGAAATGCATTTGAAGGCGATAATATAAAAAGTCTGTGGAAGTGAAAACCAATCTGATATCTTATCAATCGTAAGAAATATGTTGAAAGCCTTACATTCTATTGGAGTTGAATATCTATAAATACCGAAATCAACTTTTGACGATTATACAGGAAGCCTTAGGAAGTTAAACTGAATTCGATATAACATCAGAACTAAGAAATATATAGAGGAATTTGTGAAAACATATGCAACCCCTTTGCACACTCTTTGGGGTTGACTATCCAAAAATCTTGAAATGAGTTTTTAGATATATATAAAGAAAGCCCGAGGAAGTGAAAACCAATCCGATATCTTATCAGTCCTAAGAGATATGACGGAATTCGTGAAAACGTGTTCAACCCGTTTATACCCTCTTAGGGGTTGAAAAAGGAAAAAATTGTAAAACGAGTTTTAGGTGATTATTAAAAAATCCCTTAGAAGTAAAAATATATTCGATGTCATATCAGACCGGAGGGATACGGCTGAATTCGTGAAAATGTATACAACCCCATTACACCATCGTGAGGGTCGAATTTCAAAAAATCCTGAAAACGCTTTCTAGGTATTTACATGAGGAATACGTGGAATAAAAATACATTCAATATTTCAAAAGACCTAATAGATATGACGAAAATCGTGAAAATATATTCATTCCATTTTCACTGATAATTTTTGTTGCCCCTCTTCTGTACGCCAATGGATATTTGATTTTTTTTTTAATCAAAATTACTTTTCTACTTGACATACATATACATACCGAGTTTCAACTTTCTAGCATAAGCCGTTCTATTGTTAGGAAAAACACCCCCCACCCCCGTACCATAGTATCCCTATAAAAAATTATATTTTTTCAACATGCTACTACTATAGTTCTATCTAAATGCCAAGTTTAAGCTTGATGTCATTTTAGGTTCTCGAGATATAAGAATCGGAACTTTTTCCTTTTCACCAGCCTCACCCTCTACACCCTCACTCTCAACATTTTTTTTCCTGCTAGGAGTCTATTGGGCCTACTTCTGGTAAAAATTCTAAGCATCTATCGTACATTGTTCTTGAGATATGATACGTGATTTTCCTCCACTTTCATACTCAACCGCCCCCTTAAAAAATTTTACTTTCAGCAAACTGAATTTGTCAACCTTAATACAGAAACCGAATTTCGTTTTTCTAGTGCAATTGGTTCGTGAGATATCGTAATCTAAAGTTTTTCACCCCCCCCCCCCACCGTACGCCACTTCCCCCTCTCAAAAATTTGTTTCCGATCTTTTCTCCTAGTATACCCACAGATGTTCATTAAGTTTTAATTTCGTGACATTAACCGATTAGGAGATATGGATTTTAGAATGTCTCAATCTCGGCTTTCGAGCGTTTCGCACGAATTATTATTCCCCCCACTCCCACACCCCTTTACGTATATCATAATTTTAATGGGTAATGGGTTCACTATCAATGCTCTATATAAATTCCAAGTTTCAGCCTCCTAGCCTAAGTGGTTACTGAGATCTAGAAACCAAAATTTTTCGTCTAAAACGCTTCCCCCACCTCCCCCTCACAACCACACCACTCAAAAGGTGGCCACTTGAAGGGGTCTGCTCAGTCTACCAGCAAAAAACTTAAACAACTTAATAGCTCAAAGAGTTTGAGAGTTATAAGCTTTCAAACGTTTTGCGTACGGCGGACGGCGTACGGCGCACAGACGGACTGAATTTTTTTTTTGCTTTTTTGGTGCTTATTAGTCAAGAAACGTATAAAAAAAATTTTTCAGGGTAGCAAATTTTTTTTTTTAAAAAATCTATAACAATACTTTATTATTAAAATAATAAAGTAAAACCAGTTTAATGAGTTCTTTAAAAATTGATCTCAAATGCCAAAACTGCTGTTATTGCTAACTCTGAGCTTCCAGCGCGACGCTTTAATTAAATCTCAAGAAAAAAACAATACCAGTGACATATAATATTATAAAGGGACTGCGTTTTTACTTTCGATGGTCGATATCTTGCTGATTGAACTGGATATAAAATGGACAATATTATGATATCAGGCGGTTTCTGGGCGGTCAAAAATCGGACTAAGATATCATTGATGACAATCGGTTACTGGTTTAAATTAAAAGTCAATCCAAAACACTGTTTTATTTGAATCTGATTAAAAATAAATTTTTTTTTGTTAGATATTATCAGGTTTTGCTTGCATGTTGCATACCCCAAAATCAATTACAGAAATAAAATTGTGTAATCAATACACGTCATAAGATTGAAGAGTTTTTTTTTAATTTCAAATTGGCGTCAAAACAGCTGAACCGATTTTGATTGAATTTGGTATGCACACATAGTAAGATATGAGCGTGAAGCCCTACGCAAAGTCTACAAACTATATATAGGCTTAATTAGTGCGTTTGCTTATGCTGGTATTGACGATATTATGATTTGAATATTAGCATTGTATCACAGGTATTATGTTATTATCATAATTAGCAATTTAGGGTAAACTCAGGATAGATGGCCCAGTTCTAAAAGATCCAACTTCCATAAACACAATCACATCAACTTTGTAATATATTGTGACCTCTCGTGTATGCCCATTCTCTCTAACGACGGCGTTCATGCGAAGCGAATGTGTAATTCTTTTCAGGACATGAATATTCTCGCGTCTAGAAATTCATCAAATAATTTTTTTGCTGTTCTGAATAATTGCAGTTAATTTTTTTTCAGGTAAAATTTTTATGTATTTAGTTTTGTCACTCATAGTATTATGCTAAGTGCATGCATGTTAAAGCGAGTTTTATGCTGAATATGTTGTTTTATACTTTTAAAATTGAGCAGGCATCTATCCTCTACGAAAAGGATAGTTGCCTCGTTTCCCACAGAGAATAGTTGCCCTTTCGGGCATAACCCTTAAATGCGGCCATCTTAGGTGCATTAATTCTAAGTCGAAAAAATAATGTTGTGCCTACGGTATTACAAAATTTTCCCTACTTTGAATTTTTTATTGAAGTACAAATTTTTATGTTTATTTATTCAATATACCTATATAAATTTGTTAAGGAAATCAGTCCATTCTAAACAATATCTTAACTTCACTTACTCAGTACCACAAAAAATAGTGTTATGACCAGCGTTGCTACATTGCTAGTTTTATACCAAGATTTCCTGATTTGCTAAATTTCAAACTCTCTTATTTTGTTATTATTTAATTTATAAAGACGGTATTGAAAAGTTTTGGGAATTTATTATTATATCATTATAAACCACTATATTGCCGGCCATTTTCATTTTGCTTCTTAAATTCTTTGTCTTCCTTATAGCAGAAAGTGTTTTCTCAGATCTGAAACTTATAAAAATTGACGTTTAGGGTGACCGCATACAACCGATTTCCATTCTATTCTTACCGACTACAAATAAGAATGAAGGTGCGCTCGTCATAGGTTTTCTTCTACTGGGCGCATACAACCAATTTTGATTTTTACCGATTAGTAGTTGGCTATGCTTACGAAATGATGCTGATCGACGTCACCGATTTCGGCCTAAAACAAATACAATATCGATACTGTTAGGCAATAATGTTCACCAAACAAAAAAACGGACTGTTATTAACGAAGCAAGTCTGAAGCCATGATGGTCTCAAAGATATAATATATGTTTAAATATAAAGTAAATTGCGATTTTTTTTAAATTTTGTGCAATGAACGTATTTATTTTTTTCAAATAAAATGTTTTGCTACTTTATGCTACACTTTTAAAATGTTATTTGCTACTTTTTTTATTACCCTCGCGGCACATAACCAGTGGTGGCCGTCACTACTGAAAAAGGGAATGTATAAATACTCTCTCGTAGGTGGCTCTGACAAAATACCATAAACTTTTGGCTCCGAATGAGTTTTCCTGTATTAAAGCATAAAACAGACACACCATTCGGATAAATTTTTTCGGGTGGTTGGACAAAATGTTCTCCACATGCTCGAATTTCAGAAAACTATTGCGAAGGTATAATTAAGTTCTGATGTTCTTTATCTGATGCAGCACGTGACGTTTGAAATTGGATTGTTTAACTCCCTACAGGAGCTATTATTTTTCGAGCGTTTAGATGCTGAGGTTTCCTATGATATAGTGCTTTGTTTCACAATAGCCTCCTGGTTATTTCTTAGGTTGTCAGTCTCATAGTAACCTACACCGCATCTCAGCATTAAACACGTTTCGGACTCCTACCCATAAAATAATGAAGTTGCGCCCAGACTGTTGGCAGATTTTTTTTATTTATTTACGTATTTTTCTTATCAATAGAATATTCTATAGAAGTAAAAGCGAATTCGATCACATTAAACCTAAGAGATTTTCGGAATCAGTTCTTGAACAATACCCGCAGGGGGTTTAATAGAGAAAAATACTTAAATCGGTTTCTTCCCCGACTAAGTTTAAAGCTTATAGAAGTAAAAGTGAATTCCAAATCATAATATATCTAAGAAATATATCAGAATTCGTGAATATGTACATAACCACTTTACACCCCCTTAGTGGTTGGATATCGAAAAATTTTGAAGAGCGTTCCTAGGCGCTTATACTAATAGCCCGCAGAAGCAAAATTGCTTTGATTGCTTGACATGTCTAAAAGTATTAACGAAATTTGTGAAAATGTGGATTCACGGACATTTTTTTTACTCAATCTCAGAACGCCAATAAAAATTTGAACTTTTTTTTTGCTTTAATTACTCTAGTTATAGATTTACATATATGTACTAAGTTTCAACAATCTAGCATAAACCGTTTCTGAGATATAAAAAACCAACCCTCACCCTCGTACCTTGCAACCTCTATCAAACATTTTATTTTTCTTGGATGTCACTATAGTGGCTCTATATCATCCTAAATTTTTAGCTTTCTATTCATTACGGTTTTCCATAAATAAAAATCAGAACTTTTTTCCTCTCTACCCCTTTCACCATCACCCCTACACCCCCACCCCTAACATTTTTTTCCTAGTAGAGGTCTACCGACCGCAACTCTTTTAAACTTTTCAATATCATATCTGCTACGGTTTCTGAGATATAAAAATGAAATTGCTATCCCCTCACTTTCGTGCTCCCCCTCAAAAATTTTAGGTTAAATAGACTCCTCTTATGATCCCATATAGAGAAACTAAATTTCATCTTCCTGGTGTAATTGGTTCGAAAGATATTGTAATCCAAATTTTTGCACCCCCCATCATCACACCCACCACCCCCTTTAACAATTTTAGCCCTTGTATAATCTTGAAGTATCCCTAAAGACAACCACAAAGTTTCAATCTTCTAACATCAATCGTTCAGGAGATATGGATTTTAGAATGATTCAATCCTGGCTTTCAAACGTTTTGGACCCATTGTTTCCCCCCCCCCCCCCACTTCCACACCCCTCAACACTTATCGACCATTTTTTTGCAAATGAGTCCACTATCATAGTACTTCATAAGTTCCAAGTTTCAGCCTCCTAGCATAAGTGGTTTTTGAGATCTAGAAACCAAAATTTTTCGTCTAAAACGCTTCCCCCTTTTTCCCCTCTTACCCCGTCCCCCCAAAAGATACCAGTTGTAGGAGTTTACCCAATCTATCCACCATAAAAATTTCAACTTAATACCTCAATGGGTTTGGTAGATACGCGCCTTCAAACGATTTTGCGTTCGGCGGACGGCGTACGGTGTACGGCGGACAGACGGACATTTTTTTTTTGCTTTGTTGGTGTTTATAAGTCCTAAAACGTGTAAATTCAAAATTTCAGGGTAGCAAATTTCTTTGAAATTTCAGGTCGATCACAATATACTTTATAATTAAAAACATACTGCAGTCACGATCGGCTGCAAGCCAATCGTATAATACTCTAGATGAATACTGAACTCCGATTTATATTGTAGTTGGGGATAAAGTAGAATTACGTGTGTGCATGTTGTATGTCCTTTATTAAGGACTCCCATTAGATTGCTATTCAAACCTAAAAGACAATATTCAGTGTTTAATTTCATACCTTAAACTGGGTAAGTCATCGAAAAAAATGTCCTTTTTGAAGGACTTTCACATGGGAGGTGCAGGAAGAACTCACTCGATTTCTTACATATTTATCCTTTTCCTTGGAACCATTCAAAAATTAATGTGTACAAAATTTCAAATTCGTAGCTTGAAGCGTTCAAAAGTTATCGAAAAATATTGTTGAACACGTGTCTTAAGGATATTTTGTATGGCAGCTACCACAAGAAGTAAAAGGATTTTGCTGACTAGTAAACTTAAACTTCGTTTTCACTCAAAACTACTTTGTACAAAAATCCGAGTTAAAAGATAAAAGATTACTTGAGTTATAGTGAGTTCCGTAAATTAAGTGAAGACTTTTTGACAGGATATTTGTATGGCAGCTACACGAAGGACTAATAGGATTTTCTTGATAATCATACATTTAGCTCCAACTACTGGAAAAATAACACATACAAAATTGCAAAGACGTAGCTTAAACCCTTCTGAAGTTATCGGCAATATTCTTGAATACGCGTTTTAAGGACATTTTGTATGGCAGCTTCCAGAAGGAGTAAAAGGATTTCGCTGATTAGTTAACTCAAACTTCCTTTTCACTCAAAACTAACTTGCACAAAATTCCGAATTCATAGCTAAAAGATTACTGGAGTTATAGTGAGATTCGTAAATTAAGTGAATACATTTTGACAGGATATTTGTATGGCAGCTACACGAAGGACTAATAGGATTTTCTAGATAATCATACATTTAGTTTCAACTACTGGAAAAATAACACATACAAAATTTCAATGTCGTAGCTTAAACCCTTCTGAAGTTATCGACCAATATTCTTTAACACGTGTTTTAAGGACATTTTGTATGGCAGCTACCAGAAGGAGAAAAAGAATTTCGCTGATTAGTAAACTCGAACTTCCTTTTCGCTCAAAACTAACTTGTACAAAATTCCGAATTCATACTGAAAAGATTACTTGAGTTATTGTGAGCTTCGTAAATTAAGTGAATACATTTTGACAGGATATTTGTATGGCAGCTACACGAAGGACTAACAGGATTTCCTTCATAATTATATATTTAGCTCCAACTATTGGAAAAATAACACATACAAAATTACAATGTCGTAGCTTAAACCCTTCTAAAGGTATCGACCAATATTCTTGAACACATGTTTTAAGGACATTTTATATGGCAGCTACCAGAAGGAGTAAAAGGATTTCGCTGATTAGTAAGCTCCGACTTCCTTTTCACTCAAAACTAACTTGTACAAAATTCCGAATTCGTAGCTAAAAGATTACTTGAGTTATTGTGAGTTTTGTAAATTAAGTGAATACATTTTGACAGGATATTTGTATGGCAGCTACACGAAGGACTAACAGGATTTTCTTCATAATCATATATTTAGCTCCAACTATTGGAAAAATAATACATACAAAATTTCAAAGACGTAGCTTAAACCCTTCTAAAGTTATCGACCAATATTCTTGAACACGTGTTTTAAGGACATTTTGTATGGCAGCTACCCGAAGGAGTAGGACGATTTTGCCCGTTAACGAACTTAGCCTTACAAATTCAACCAAACGTCCAGATTCAAAATTTCAAGATCCTAGGTGAAAGCGTTCTTGAGTTATCGTGTTCACGGACAGACGGACGGACGGACGGACGGACGGACGGACGGACGGACGGACGTCAGGCGGATTTGAGGTTTTTGGCCACAAATAAACAAAAAATAATATATAACTTTTTTTCGTCCGAGGCTCGGTTCTATGCGTTACAAACTTTTGGGCTGGATTAAACTTATAATACTCTATATGATTTCATCTAGAGTATAAAAATAATAAAGTAATAATAAAGATGTTGGCAGATTTTTCTTTATTTTCAATTAAATTTGTAATACCAGGTACACGTATTCCACAAGTGTAAACAAATGTAACTAGAGTAAATCAATATTAAAGTAATAATGTAGCTATTGCTTCCTACACCCATATTGCAACTATTCAAGTTTCATACAAACGTGGGTGTGGACTATTATGTATTGTATTTAGATATAATATCTGTAATTCCGGGAACACATTACTCTATGATATTACACATAGCGGAAGCCGAGGTGGACCATCAATCACTCACAGCAAACAAACTTTGCTCATTATGCTGGCAGGCAAGTAGAACCTCAACCTAGCAGCTTACTTAAACATTGCAACTAATGATAATTACACTAGAACCTCAAGTGCATTTCTCCTTGAGAAAGTACAAAACAGTAAATACCACTTAGTATAATAGTATACTGTGGCTCCATAAAGTTTTTGAACACCCTGAACTATTGGGTTCTCTATATAATTAAATGTTTTATACTCCAGATGAAATTGATAATTATAAGTTAACTTCAGTCATAAAATAAATATACTCGTACATACTTCGCTAAAGGTTTTGCACAGCTTTCTCCTTTCTCAGCAAAAATTGTTTCTACTCATTGCATTACTCCGACCGCACTATGCTTAACATGATCAAAAAAATAGGTCGAATAGCTGAAATAGCAATGCCTATAGTGGATATCTAAAAGGACTTCTATAATGGCAGCCACTTCAAAGATAACACTTCGTTAAAAAAAATTATTTTTTTTATACAACTACTCGTATGGGCGAATATAATAATATTGATTTGCTGTACCTATCTATACTAAGAATAAAACTATTAAAGGTACTTTTTTTAAATGCCGTTTCTCCAGGTTTTCACGTGATACCAGGGCGGAATTGATGATTTTCCTAAATATTTTCTGTCTGCCTGTCGGTATGTCTATATGTTTCGCCATAGCTTCCATACTCTACAACCGATTTAAATGAAATTTCGTATATTTATACAAATAGGTACCACTTAAGGGATATGCTACGTTTCATTTGAACTTCGCTCGGATTAAATATTATTTTGGGCTTTGCTCGAAATAAAGTGGAAATCCGAAACAACTTAGGTTTTTTTGCAACAGAATAAGTTCCCATGCAAAAATTTTCTTTAAATTGGTATGTATGTATATATAGACATGTACTGGTATTACACAGTACGTGGTTCATGTGTTTGTAAATCATTAAATATTTAGTTCCATTTTTACTGGCGAAATGACTCACTCGATCAAGATAAATTTATTTTCTTCGAGAAATAAAGCAACCTGCATCTTCAAGTGCTTTTTCAATGACTCATCACCCGAATAACAAGAAGAGTTCTACCACGGATGAAAAGTTGAAACACTCAATAAAAGTCTTTTAACAGTCTGCACGGAACTTTATTACTTTTCGGTTGGGAGTCCTTGGCGCTCTTAAAGTTTACTTGCGGTAAAGATTGATATGCGGCTGAATCCCAAAAAAAAATTTTTTTTTGTAGCGTTTTATAATAAAGTTGCGCGCAGACTGTTAAAGAATTTTATCCTTCATATTGCACTTATTGATATTAATATTTTAACCCTGACCAGGGTTGCCAGATAGTTGGCTGCGGAACCCACCGAGAGTACATAACCTTACACCCCCTCAGGGTAGTGTTGCTTAAACATCGATAGTCTATCGATAGTTTTGTACTATCGAAACAATCGATAGGTTTTAAAAACTATCGATAAGGCATTTGGCATAAAGATGATAAACGGCTTTAAGGGTCAAAGCCATGCATGCGAAAACAGATGAATATGTGTTTTTTCAATGAGTGTGCCGATGATTTCAGATTGTGTATACATGAGTGAAAAAAAAGTCCTCTTCTTTCTATTTTTTAAGCATTTACAACGAAATCGAGACATGTGTGGAGCATGTATGCTATTTATGAATATGTGGCCCCTAGAGCTACTGGAGACGACAAGCCACCGGTTTCGTATAAAGCGATTTGAAGCCAAAAACATACTGCAGTCACGATCGGCTGCAAGCCAATCGTATAATACTCTAGATGAATACTGTACTCCGATTTATATTGTAGTTGGGGATAAAGTAGAATTACGTGTGTGCATGTTGTATGTCCTTTATTAAGGACTGCTATTAGATTGCTACTCAAAACTAATAGACAATATTCAGTGTTTAACTTCATACCTTGAACTGGGTAAGTCATCGAAAAAAATGTTCTTTTTAAAGGACTTTCACATGGGAGGTGCAGGAAGGACTCACTCGATTTCTTACATATTTATCCTTTTCCTTGGAACCATTCAAAAATAAACGTGTACAAAATTTCGAATTCGTAGCTTGAAGCGTTCAAATGTTATCGGAAAATATTGTTGAACACGTGTTTTAAGGATATTTTGTATGGCAGCTACCAGAAGGAGTAAAAGGATTTTCTTCACAAACATATATTTAGCTCCAACTATTGTAAAAATAACACATACAAAATTTCGAAGACGTAGCTTAAGCCGTTCTGAAGTTATCGACCAATATTCTTGAACACGTGTTTTAAGGATATTTTGTATGGCAGCTACCAGAAGGAAAAAAAGGATTTTGCTGATTAGTAAACCCGAACTTTGTTTTCAATCAAAACTGACTTTTACAAAATTCCGAATTCGTAGCTAAAAGATTACTTGAGTTATAGTGAGTTTCGTAAATTAAGTGAATACATTTTGACAGGATATTTGTATGGCAGCTACAGGAAGGACTAAAAGGATTTTCTTTATAATCATATATTTAGCTTGAACTATTGGATAAATAACACATAGAAAATTTCAATGTCGTAGCTTAAACCCTTCTAAAGTTATCGGCCAATATTCTTGAACACGTGTTTTAAGGACATTTTGTATGGCAGCTACCAGAAGGAGTAAAAGGATTTCGCTGATTAGTAAACTCCGACTTTCTTTTCACTTAAAACTAACTTGTACAAAATTCCGAATTCGTAGCTAAAAGATTACTTGAGTTATTGTGAGTTTTGTAAATTAAGTGAATACATTTTGACAGGATATTTGTATGGCAGCTACACGAAGGACTAAAAGCATTTTTTTCATAATCACATATTTAGCTCCAACTATTGGAAAAATAACACATACAAAATTTCAAAGACGTAGCTTAAACTCTTCTGAAGTTATCGACCAATATTCTTGAACACGTGTTTTAAGGACATTTTGTATGGCAGCTACCCGAAGGAGTAGGACGATTTTGCCCGTTAACGAACTTAGCCTTACAAATTCAACCAAACATCCAGATTCAAAATTTCATGATCCTAGGTGAAGGCGTTCTTGAGTTATCGTGCTAACGGACAGACGGACGGACGGACGGACGGACGGACGGACGGACGGACGGACGTCAGGCGGATTTGAGGTTTTTGGCCACAAATAAACAAAAAATAATATATAACTTTTTTTCGTCCGAGGCTTGGTTCTATGCGTTACAAACTTTTGGGCTGGATTAAACTTATAATACTCTATATGATTTCATCTAGAGTATAAACACGATAAGAAGTAAGACGAAACAGGGTCGTTGTTGTTGTTTTAGTGTGAGAGTGAGTGATGTCAATTGTTGTTGATTTGCGTGCAAATGAATGCGACGACGTCCGCCTTCAACTCAATCGCTGCTTGTCATCTCCAGTATATATATCTCTATGATGTGGCCTAAACAAGATTCATTAGTTATGTTGAATGTACATGCTCCGAGTGTATTTGCCCCTTAACGTCAATTATGGAGTTTGAAATCGTGGAATTTCCCCGAAAGAATCATGTCCATCAAGTTAGCCCCGCCATTTTCGAAAAATATAATTTGGCAACTGTGCTGAGTTGTGCTCAATTTGTGCCGTTTGTGCCGTAAAATAAAATTATTTTTACTTCAGCCAATAAAAAGTTACGACCATGTACTAAAAATTATGTTAAATTAGCCTCGCCATTTTCGAAAAAATATAATTTGGCAATTGTGATGAGTTGTGCTCAATTTGTGCCGTTTGTGCTGTAAAAAGAAATTATTTCACTTTCATTGATTGTTAAAATAAAATATTTTACTTTAGTCGATAATTAGTTACGAACATGTACTAAAAATTATGTTAAATTAGTCTCGCTATTTTGGAAAAATATAATTGAGCAGTTCTGCTCAAAACAATAAAATGAATAATAAGTATTTCAGTTTTTAATTATTCTACATTATGCCGTAAAAGTAAATAATTTTACTTTCGTTGATAATTAATTACGACCAAAGTTAAAATTTTTTAAAAACAACAATCAAGCATTTATGTATTTATTAAATCGAGTAAGGTGATCTTGTTATTTGCTTATGAAGATGATGATGTATCGTCTTACAACAAAGTTGAAGAGTATATTAAATACGATCATTCCTTCTAGAAATAGTCCATACGAGTGAAAATTAATGTCTCTAGAAACACAAACCTTTTATTGTCGATTTACCATTATATAAACACTGATCTTGTTGATTCACGGGCTATGACTACAAAGCGATTAGCTAGAATCGAACGAAAATTGTCCAAAATCCTCGAAATGAAAAATCAATATCAAACGAATATTTGCAACTGGGACATATGTCTTATGTTAAGTCACCGATAATGAAGTAAAAGCTGCAGGGTATTATTTACGACATCACGCCGTTATAAAAGAATGCTGCCTCACTACGAAAGTTCGCGATGTCAAATAACTTAGGATGACCAAATTGAAATTTTAACATATAACTCATGTCATAATTAAAGGCTTATTAAATGCTAATTCAGTGCTCCAAAAAAAAGTTTCCGCTGCACCCCTAATGGTAAAACCGTGTGATCGTTCTGACTGACGATGAAGCTCGGATGACCATAGCCGAAACGATGTTCAAGGTAACTGTAACAAAGTTCTAGTTATATGTATATTAATTAACGGCTATTTAAAGGCTATCGAATAAGCCCGATTTCGATAACTTCGGTCCACGCTGTCCCGAAATATGCACCCCTGTGAATAAAAACTTAACCCCCGTATAAGTATGTTCGTATATCTCGGCGAATAGAATTAGCAACAATTCTGGAATTCGTTTCCAAATTAATAATAAATGAATGCTTAGTTGTTCTTACAGCCCCTGATTTTACCGCTCCACCCCCTCAGTCAAAAACCAATCCCCTGCATACCTATATTTGGGAATCTAGGTATACAGAGAAGCTATGAGTCTGTAATAGGTCTTAAAATTTCTTCTGATTTAACGGAATTTCCATTATATCGAGATATCACTATAGGGTCATTCCATCAAGAATAGCCAAAAATTTGTTATCTTAACATCTCCACCTCTTTTGAAAATTTTTGTACTTAAAGAATTAGTGAAAAAAAATATGATTTTAATATTTTGTTGTAATCTTCTTTTTTTTTTTGTTAGGTATAGTATTGTTACATGTAAACCTGGCAACCGCGCAACTCGATCGGTTTCGCATAATAGAAACAGCAACAACCGAATACCTAGCAGCACAGTAACCCAATCAAAAGCCTAGTTGAGTATATAAAGGCGGAACAAATTCGAAGGGGAACACCTTCTAATCGAATGTCTCGGATGCGCCAGAACAGCGTAGATGATCAGAATCGAAAGCTCTGAAGCTTTCGAGAAAATTCCACACATACCACCGAATAATGATTCAAGAACAGTCTCGACTACAGTCAAGTAGTATAAAAGCAGGTGAAGCTATCAGCGAGGGACATAGTAATTTTTATAACGTGAACTGTGACAGTCAACTAGTAGGCGACCGTATTAGTGGAAAGCGATCGATAGCGTGTGATCAAGTCAAGCGATATATAAAAGCGGGCGGTATTGCCATACAGTGCGAATAGTTTTGTGAATAGAATTAAAATGCGAAACAACAAATTATCTCTTATTTGGTTTCAAACGAATTGTGTTTTACTTGAAATACCAGCGAACCCCTAGCTCTCAACAGTATGTTAATGATTTCTTTGAAATTTCATATCTCTGGTAACTTTTATACTAGAATAATAAAGTAGGGTTTATTTAAAAGGGGAAGGTTGTCTCAATATAAAAACATACTGCAGTCAAGATCGGCTGCACGCCAATCGTATAATACTCTAGATGAATACTGAACTCCGATTTATATTGTAGTTGGGGATAAAGTAGAATTACTTGTGTGCATGTTGTATGTCCTTTATTAAGGACTCCCATTAGATTGCTACTCAAAACTAAAAGACAATATTCAGTGTTTAATTTCATATCTTGAACTGGGTAAGTCACCAAAAAAATGTCCTTTTTGAAGGACTTTCACATGAGAGGTGCAGGAAGGACTCACTCGATTTCTTACATATTTGTCCTTTTCCTTGGAACCATTTAAAAATGAACTTGTACAAAATTTGAAATTCGTAGCTTGAAGCGTTCAAAAGTTATCGAAAAATATTGTTGAACACGTGTCTTAAGGACATTTTGTATGGCAGCTACCAGAAAGAGTAAAAGGATTTCGCTGATTAGTAAACTCGAACTTGGTTTTTACTCAAAACTAATTTGTACAAAATTTCCAATTCATAGCTAAAAGATTACTTGAGTTATAGTAAGTTCCATAAATTAAAAGAAGACGTTTTGACAGGATATTTGTATGGCAGCTACACGAAGGACTAATAGGATTTTCTTCATAATCATACATTAAGCTTCAACTATTGGAAAAATACTATGTACAAAATTTCAAAGACGTAGCTGAAACCCTTCTGAAGTTATCAACCAATATTCTTGAACACGTATTTTAAGGACATTTTGTATGGCAGCTACCAGAAGGAGTAAAAGGATTTCGCTGACAAGTAAACTCAAGCTTTGTTTTTACTCGAAACTAATTTGCAAAAAATTCCGAATTCGTAGCTAAAAGATTACTTGAGTTATAGTGAGTTTCGTAAATTAAGTGAATACATTTTGACAGGATATTTGTATGGCAGCTACACGAAGGACTAATAGGATTTTCTTCATAATCATATATTTAGCTCCAACTGTTGGAAAAATAACACATTCAAAATTTCAATGACGTAGCTTAAGCCCATCTGAAGTAATCTACCAATATTCTTGAACACCTGTTTTAAGGATATTTTGTATGGCAGCTACCCGAAGGAGTAAAGGGATTTCGCTGACTAGTAAACCCGAACTTTGTTTTCACTCAAAACTAATTTGTACAAAATTCCGAATTCGTAGCTAAAAGATTACTTGAGTTATAGTGAGTTTCGTAAATTAAGTGAATACATTTTGACAGGATATTTGTATGGCAGCTACACCAAGGACTAACAGGATTTTCTTCATAATCATATATTTAACTCCAACTATTGGAAAAATAAAACATACAAAATTTTAATGTCGTAGCTTAAACCCTTCTGAAGTTATCGACCAATATTCTTGAACACGTGTTTTAAGGACATTTTGTATGGCAGCTACCCGAAGGAGTAGGACGATTTTGCCCGTTAACGAACTTAGCCTTACAAATTCAACCAAACATCCAGATTCAAAATTTCAAGATCCTGGGTGAAGGCGTTCTTGAGTTATCGTGTTCACGGACAGACGGACGGACGGACGGACGGACGGACGGACGGACGGACGGACGGACGGACGGACGGACGGACGGACGGACGTCAGGCGGATTTGAGGTTTTTGGGCACAAATAAACAAAAAATAATATATAACTTTTTTTCGTCCGAGGCTTGGTTCTATGCGTTACAAACTTTTGGGCTGGATTAAACTTATAATACTCTATATGATTTCATCTAGAGTATAAAAATTATCCTTGAAATCTCAAAATGCAAATTTTTATTTTTTTCATTTTGTATATTATACTGTTTTTTAAAACATCCTAACAAATCAACTTATGATGTCAATGGGATCGAGATAAGAAAAATCGAAGAAGATTAGTGGTTCTCAATTATTTAATAGAAACATACTGCAGTCACGATCGGCTGCAAGCCAATCGTATAATACTCTAGATGAATACTGAACTCCGATTTATATTGTAGTTGGGGATAAAGTAGAATTACGTGTGTGTATGTTGTATGTCCTTTATTAAGGACTGCCATTAGATTGCTACTCAAACCTAAAAGACAATATTCAGTGATTAATTTCATATCTTGAACTGGTTAAGTCATCGAAAAAAGTGTCCTTTTTGAAGGACTTTTACATGGAAGGTGCAAGAAGGACTCACTCGACATATTTATCCTTTTCCTTAGAACCATTTAAAAATGAACGTGTACAAAATTTCAAAATCGTAGCTTGAAGCGTTCAAAAGTTATCGGAAAATATTGTTGAACACGTGTCTTAAGGACAGTTTGTATGGCAGGTACCAGAAGGAGTAAAAGGATTTCGCTGATTATTAAACTCGAATTTTGTTTTTACTCTAAACTAATTTGTACAAAATTTCGAGTTCATAGCTAAAAGATTACTTGAGTTATAGTGAGTTCCGTAAATTAAGTGAAGACTTTTTGACAGGATATTTGTATGGCAGCTACACGAAGGACTAATAGGATTTTCTTCATAATCATACATTTAGCTCCAACTATTGGAAAAATAACACATACAAAATTTCAAAGACGTAGCTTAAACCCTTCTGAAGCTATCGGCAATATTCTTGAACACGTGTTTTAAGGACATTTTGTATGGCAGCTACCAGAAGGAGTAAAAGACTTTCACTGATTAGTTAACTCGAACTTCCTTTTCACTCAAAACTAACTTCTATAAAATTACGAATTCGTAGCTAAAAGATTACTTGAGTTATAGTGAGTTTCGTAAATTAAGTGAATACATTTTGACAGGATATTTGTATGGCAGCTACACGAAGGACTAACAGGATTTTCTTCATAAACGTATATTTAGCTCCAACTATTGGAAAAATAACACATACAAAATTTCAATGTCGTAGCTTAAACCCTTCTGAAGTTATCGACCAATATTCTTGAACACGTGTTTTAAGGACATTTTGTATGGCAGCTACCAGAAGGAAAAAAAGGATTTCGCTGATTAGTAAACGCAAACTGCCTTTACACTCAAAACTAACTTGTACAAAATTCCGAATTCGTAGCTAAAAGATTACTTGAGTTATAGTGAGTTTCGTAAAATAAGTGAATACATTTTGACAGGATATTTGTATGGCAGCTACACGAAGGACTAACAGGATTTTCTTCATAATCGTATATTTAGCTCCAACTATTGAAAAAATATCACGTACAAAATTTCAAAGTCGTAGCTTAAACCCTTCTTAAGTTATCGACCAATATTCTTGAACACCTGTTTTAAGGACATTTTGTATGGCAGCTACCCGAAGGAGTAGGACGATTTTGCCCGTTAACGAACTTAGCCTTACAAATTCAACCAAACATCCAGATTCAAAATTTCAAGATCCTAGGTGAAGGCGTTCTTGAGTTATCGTGTTCACGGACAGACGGACGGACGGACGGACGGACGGACGGACGGACGGACGGACGGACGGACGGACGGACGGACGTCAGGCGGATTTGAGGTTTTTGGCCACAAATAAACAAAAAATAATATATAACTTTTTTTCGTCCGAGGCTCGGTTCTATGCGTTACAAACTTTTGGGCTGGATTAAACTTATAATACTCTATATGATTTCATCTAGAGTATAAAAATTGCAATTATTTTAATTACTTACTCGTATGTAACGAAGATTGAATTTTATGATTTAAAATCATAAATTTAAGCTAGTTTAGTTCTCTAATAATTCACTTAAGCTACTAATTGGTTAAAAACATAAATGTTTTGTAATACATTAAAAAAAATTGGTTTAAAAAAATTTAAATTTCAACGGAATATTTTATTAATGCAACTTAACACAATTTTTAGTATTTTCATCATAATTAATTATAAATGAAAGTAAAATTAAATTAAATTTTACGGCACATAACGGCACAACTTGAGCACAATTGCTAAATTATATTTTTTCGTAAATGGCGGGGTTATCTTAACATAATTTTTAGTACATGGTCGTAAGTTTTTATTGACTGAAGTAAAAATAATTTCTTTTTACGGCACAAACGGCACAATTGCCAAATTATATTTTTTCGAAAATGGCGGGGCTAACTTAACATAATTTTTAGTACATGGTCGTAACTTTTTATTGACTGAAGTAAAAATAATTTCTTTTTACGGCACAAACGGCACAAATTGAGTACAACTCAGCACAATTGCCAAATTATATTTTTATACTCTAGATGAAATCATATAGAGTATTATAAGTTTAATCCAGCCGAAAAGTTTGTAACGCATAGAACCAAGCCTCGGACGAAAAAAAGTTATATATTATTTTTTGTTTATTTGTGCCCAAAAACCTCAAATCCGCTTGACGTCCGTCCGTCCGTCCGTCCGTCCGTCCGTCCGTCCGTCCGTCCGTCCGTCCGTCCGTCCGTCCGTCCGTCCGTCCGTCCGTCTGTCCGTGAACACGATAACTCAAGAACGCCTTCACCTAGGATCTTGAAATTTTGAATCTGGATGTTTGGTTGAATTTGTAAGGCTAAGTTCGTTAACGGGCAAAATCGTCCTACTCCTTCGGGTAGCTGCCATACAAAATGTCCTTAAAACACGTGTTCAAGAATATTTACCAATAACTTCGGAACGCCTAAAGCTACGACTTTGAAATTTTGTATGTGTTACTTTTTTAATAGTTGGAGCTAAATGTATGAATATCAAGAAAATCCTGTTAGTCCTTCGTGTAGCTGCCATACAAATATCCTGTCAAAATGTATTCACTTAATTTACGAAACTCACTATAACTCAAGTAATCTTTTAGCTACGAATTCGGAATTTTGTACAAATTAGTTTTTAATAAAAACAAAGCTTGAGTTTACTTGTCAGCGAAATCCTTTTACTCCTTCTGGTAGCTGCCATACAAAATGTCCTTAAAATACGTGCTCAAGAATATTGGCCGATAACTTCAGAAGGGTTTAAGCTACGTCTTTGAAATTTTGTATGTGTTATTTTTCCAATAGTTGGAGCTAAATGTATGATTATGAAGAAAATCCTATTAGTCCTTCGTGTAGCTGCCATACAAATATCCTGTAAAAATGCCTTCACTTAATTTACGGAACTTACTATAACTCAAGTAATCTTTTAGCTATGAATTGGAAATTTTGTACAAATTAGTTTTGAGTAAAAACAAAGTTCGAGTTTACTAATCAGCGAAATCCTTTTACTCCTTCTGGTAGCTGCCATACAAAATGTCCCTAAGGAACGTGTTCAACAATATTTTCGATAACTTTTGAACGCTTTAAGCTACGATTTTGAAATTTTGTACACGTTCATTTTTGAATGCTTCCAAGGAAAAGGATAAATATGTAAGAAATCGAGTGAGTCCTTCCTGCACCTCCCATGTGAAAGTCCTTCAAAAAGGACATTTTTGTTCAATGACTTACCCAGTTTAAGATATGAAATTAAACACTGAATATTGTCTTTTAGGTTTGAGTAGCAATCTAATGGCAGTCCTTAATAAAGGACATACAACATGCACACACGTAATTCTACTTTATCCCCAACTACAATATAAATCGGAGTTCAGTATTCATCTAGAGTATTATACGATTGGCTTGCAGCCGATCGTGACTGCAGTATGTTTTCGAAAATGGCGGGGCTAACTTAACATAATTTTTAGTACATGGTCGTAAGTTTTTATTGACTGAAGTAAAAATAATTTCTTTTTACGGCACAAATGGCACAAATTGAGCACAACTCAGCACAATTGCTAAATTATATTTTTTCGAAAATGGCGGGGCTAACTTAACATAATTTTTAGTACATGGTCGTAACTTTTTATTGACTGAAGTAAAAATAATTTCTTTTTACAGCACAAACGGCACAAATTGAGTACAACTCAGCACAATTGCTAAATTATATTTTTTCGAAAATGGCGGGGCTAACTTGATGGACATGAAAGAATCTTAGGAAATATCTTGTAAATATAGTTTACAGTAACTTTTTAAGAATACGCGTCTTTTATTGGATCCAGGTAAACCAACGTGGCAGTTCCACAGTTTATGTCCCAACCTTCTACATCTACTGAACAAAGCAAATTAGATGAATTACTTTTATGCTAAATAGCCAGCCACGTTCGGTATCGACTGCAGTAACTGATTCTATGATTGACGTCCGCCAATATATTGCAAAGTCACCAACCTACAAACAAGTGCAATGTTTTGAAATATTGGGCAAAATCAACAAATATGCTCTGAGAATTCTCAAAGCAATATTTATGTATTCCAGCTACGTCAGTTCCTACGTAAAGAATATTTTCCAAAGCTGCTGACATAATGACCGCGAAACGCAATAGACTGAAAGATAAAAATCAAACATAAGTATGATTGATTGAATTGAATTAAATGTGCATATGTATATATATCTTGTTTTTAAAAACCATAAATTTCTCCTGCATATAACTAATAAATAAAATCCTTGCAATAATTTTTACATTATTCATGCCTTTGTTAGTATGTTCATTTTGTTTAAAATAAAATTACCATACTGTCGAAATTTGACACAATCTATGATTAAGGAACACTCTACTACACTTTTGATAGTATCGATAGTAGCGATAGTTTAGTGAAAAATATCGATACGATCGAAATCCGTCACTATCAATGTTTAAGCAACACTACCTCAGGGGTTAGATATCGAAAAGTTTGGACAACTTTTACTAGGTGCTTATATTAAGTGGACGCTGAAGGAAAATTGATTTGATAGCTCGAGATGTCTAAAAGATTTAAGATATTCATGAAAATGTGGGAAAAACGCTTTTAACGGACATTTTTCTTAATCCATCTTTGTACACAAATGAAAATCTAAATTTTTTTCACTTGTAATAACTCTAGTAGCACATCTACATATAGGTACTAAGTTTCAACTTTCTAGCATAAACCGTTTCTGAGATATGAAATACCACCCCTCACCCCCGTACCTAGCTACCCCTATCAAAAGTTTATTTTTATGGGATGTCTCTATAGTAGCTCTATTCAGTTTTCAATTTTTAGGTTTCTATCCTTTGCGGCTTTCGAGAAATTAAAATCAGAATTTTTTCATTCCCACCCCACCCACCATCACTCCCTACACCCACACCCTCTCCGCTAGAGGTCTTCTGGTCCTAACTCCTGTAAAATTTTCAAGATCATATCTGATTCGGTTCTTGAGGTAGACAAATTTAATTTTTTGAAAAATGGCTGTCCCCGCACTTCCGCGCTTCACCGCCCCCTTCTAAAATTTTACATTTAGTAAAATCCACTTGTAATTTGGTATACTATATTATCTTCCTGGCACAATTGAGTCGGAAGATATTGTAAATTAAAGTTGTTCACCCCATACCTCCATACCGCTCCACTTACCTTTAAAATTGTAACTCTTTTCTGATCTACTAGTATCTCTTAAGGTAACTACAAAGCTTCAGCGATCTGACATCAATCGTTCATGAGATATATATTTTAGAATGTTTCAATCCCAGCTTTCAAACGTTTTGGATGCATTGTTTTCCCCCCACTCGCACCTCCCGGGACCCCTATTGACCATTTTCTTGCAAATCCTCCACTATCATAGTACTACATAAGTTCCAACTTTCATCCTCCAATTTTTTTTGTCTAAAACGCTTCCCCCCCCCTCCTCCCCTTCACCCATTCTACCTACCATCAAAATTTCAACTTAATATCTCAAGGGGTTTGTGAGGTACGCACCTTCGAACAGTTTGGCGTACGGAGTACGGCGTCTATAGCGAACAGACGGACATTTCTTTTTCCTTTTTGGGGTTTACTAAAACGTGAAAATACAAAATTTCAGGGTAGCAAATTATTTTATAATTTCATGTCGATAACAATACTGTTACATGTAAACCTGGCAACCGCGCAACTCGATCGATTACGAATAATGGAAACATCAACAACCGAATACCTAGCTGTAAAGTAACCCAATCAGAAACCTAGTTGAAGTATATAAGGGGAGCGGAGCAACGAATGTGCTCGAATGTACAGCCAGCGTGTATACGCGACCGTATTGGTGGAAAGCGAAAGTGATCGAGTCAAGCGATATAAATAAGCGGGCAGTGTTGCCATACAGTGCGAATTATTGTGCGAATAGAATTAAAGTGCGAATAATAAATAAACACTTATTTTGATTTTAGACGAATTGTGTTTTACTTCCCAACAAGAATTTTGTGCCCGATTGTTACTATAGTCACATTTTTAACACATCGACGTCACAGAATTGTTTTCGTTACCATTTTTTTTGGAAATGTTAAGTGTTCGTGCCTTGTCAGTAACACTTCCCATTTAGGCAGTCTAAGTAACACAAAAACGCAAGTCTTCCCAAAAATGTTTCCAGATAGAAAAAATTCCCAAAATAGTATCAGTTCCCAAATCGCCGCCAAATTCTTCGGGAATTGTGTCATTCTAAGCGGAAAATATTCATCGTGCCTCTTTTGAAGCCAATCATAATTGAATCGATCAATGGGAACTCTACCTATATAGAAACATTGTAGTCAGCGTGTTACTAGAAAACCCTTTTAGGCGCAGTATTGGAAAGTCTTACTTTATCGTTTGCCTTGGTGAAACAAATTAGGTACTAAGTCTAATTGGGCACACATAGAGATTTATATACTGCAGATGACCAGACACCGGGTTTTGTATAAAGCGCTTTTTAGCCAGAATAGTGAGGTGCAATAGGGGTCTAGTGTCAAATTGCTGTTGTTTAGCGTGTTTCAAGAGCGGGTCATAATATAAATGCGAGTGAAAAAAAGGCCCTAGTGTCAATTGTTGTTGTTTTGAGTGTGGGTGAATGCGATGACGTTTGCCTTCAACTCTCTTGTGTCTAGACACCATAGAACTACTGGAGACGACAAGCCACCGGTTTTGTATAAAGCGCTTTGAATCCAAAAACACGACGAGAAGTGAGACACAACAGGGTCGTTGTTGTTGTTTTGGCGTGAGAGTGAGTTAGACAAAACAGGTTCGTTATGTTAATTGTTGTTGTTTTGCGTGCAAGAGAATGCGACGACGTCCGCCTTCAACTCAATCGCTGCTTGTCATCTTCAGTATATAGATCTCTATGCTAGACACAATAAACTACATTTTAGGAATTTTTACGGAACGGTTAGCAACAATGTTCCCATTCTGCAACATGCTAGGCAAAATGACTATAAAGTAACTTCAGATCAATTGCAATGGCGAATAGAATTTTCATGAAGGATTTTAAATAAAATAAAATCTGTAATTTTGATATTGTATAGAATTTTTCATAATTTCTGAAGTAAATTTGGTTTTAAAGACCGAATAGTAATTTTAACTAAAAGGGCTATTGCTTCAGAAGTATATTCTGTAAAATTTTATTTTTAAATAAATCAAAAAAAATTTCAATTACAAAAATTTATCATGTCCTCTGATTTTTCTATAAGTATTTATAGTATGTTTACAGAGAATATGAGTCCGTTTAGTAATTTTGCATTACATTATGCTGATTATTTCAATTTCATAATTATTTTATATAGAGATCTGTATATTTTTTAAGATATCCATTTCTCTTCATATTACAAGGATAAGCATTACAATACATGCACATTCAACTTTCGATTACATACATTTAAATACACATTCATAGTGTGTGGCTGTCCATCGTTCTGATCAAAACTAAATAGGCATTGTTACCAACACAATTCCTTCATTGCGTTGCGCCACTTTCGGTAAATGGAAGACCCTTAAACGTTGCAGATACGAAACAGTGTGGCGAATCGGGAATATTTTTTAACACCACGACGTCGCAGTAACCCAAGTGTGAACCATAATTTCTTGTTGGGTTGAAATCCCGGCGAACCCCTAGCTCGCAACAATACTTTTTTATTAAAAAATAATAAAGTAAAATAATAAAGTAAAATTGTTTTTTATGAACCAAATTTAAATAGAGTGGATTTCCAGAATTTCGTGGACACGAAATAACATCTAAGAACCTCAAAGTAATTCCTTTTTATTTATTCTGTGGGTCTCCGTTTTCACTATTTTAAAAGCAGAAACTTAATAGAATTTTCCTGAAAGGACTTCAATGCCTGAAGTAGACAAGCCCCAACTACTTAATCTGAAATGCAAAACATGTAAATTCAACTTTTACTTCAAAAACATGAACGCTGTTGAAATAATATAATGGGAGACACGGGGAAAACATGAAGTAGCCGTCCTGAGCGGCTCGACTTTGAGTACAAAGGATAATGAGCAAAGAATACTCCTATGTACCTTTTTAATCCAAGCAATGCAATAAAAAGTTGCGTTGAAAAACATACCTAGTGAAGCTATACTGGAAACGTGAGTTATACAAATTAATTGTAATTGCGACTGTCGCCATAGTTAAATTGGAATTTTTTAGAACTGTTTTGGCAGTTATGACTCTGGTTAGTTTTGGAGCTGAAAACTCGTTAAATAAAATACAATTTAGAATTTCGTGTGAGGTAAACAGAGCAACTAGTTAAAATCGACCAACTGTCAAGGAAAAAAAACCACAGCATGCTGCATTCGCGTGTGTTTCAGTGTTTTGTTTGCAACATACAAGAACGATCTAGGTTAGGTTAGGTATCAGTGGCGGCTTAAAAACCTCGCATAGACCCTCGAGGGTCCATAGCGATACCACATAAAAAGGAGACCCAATGTGCCTAAGGTAGGTGCGCTTGTGTATCGATCTGTGTTGAGAGTTCCTCGTTCAAATCAAAGGTCCCTGTTGCCGTAGCAAAGTTTAGCAGGCTCTGCATGCTGCTACGCGAGACTTGTCCAAGATTTGCGAAAGACGGTGCACCTAGAGCCTTCACCCGTCTCCTAGCCAGAGCCGGGCAGCTGCACAGGAGGTGTTCTAGTGTTTCCCGTTCCGCGGGAAGTTTGCAGTTCCTGCAAATATCGTTAGTGATTAGCCCCAATCTGTACGCATGCGCCCCAATCAGGCAATGGCCGGTAAGAATACCGACTAAAGTTGCGCATTGCGCCCTTGGTAGTGCTAACAAGAGTTTAGTACTTTTCTCGTTGTGAGTGTTCCACATTTGCTTCGTGGTTCTGGAGGTTAACGTAGCCTGCCACCTGGCCTCGGACCGGCTTACCATCTTCCTCTCTAGGAAGTTGTAAATAACGTTAAGAGGCGGTGGAACCGAGACCGCGGCTTCCTGCCCAAGGTTTGCACCTATTTTAGCAAGACCGTCGGCGAGTTCATTACCTAAGAAACCACTGTGCCCTGGAACCCAGCAGAGCTCCACTTTCCTATTTGAGCACAGTTTCTGTAAAGCGCGTCGACAGTTGAGTACCGCCTTAGATTTGATAGTACAGGATTTCAGAGCCATTAAGGCTGCTTGGCTATCCGTATAGATACAAACTGCCTTATCCCTTATTCGCGATTTGTGAGCTATCTCCGCCGCCTTCTGAATCGCCAGTACCTCCGCTTGGAAAATACTGCAATTATTCGGCAGTCTGTAGCTAGAGTTTGTTGGAAGATCAAAAGAGTGCACGGCTGCGCCCACTCCGTCTTCCATCTTTGAACCGTCCGTATAGATGTTAATCGACCCCGCAGAGTCACCGGTTCTTGCCTCCCAGTATTCCCTGCTTGGTATGTTAAGAACGATCTAAGCAAATTTAATTTTTAGCTGCTACTGACTTTTCTTTAAACAACTATATAAAACCCATGTTTTTCAAAAAACTCTTTTATCAATTTCGGCCACAAAATACCACTTCTGTCTAAAGCACAATTTCTTGTCAGTAATCTCCTTATTCCAATGTTAGTTACCTTTTCACACAAATGATTTTCCGGCACTTACTTTCTGTTCCCAACTAATCAGTGTCATACGGACATTTTGAAAACACGTATAGTTTACGATCTCAAAAAGTATCCGCTTCGTACGTCATCTTTCAAAATTTCCAAATTCTATTATTTTTCGTTGCAAAGTTCGGGAAGCGGGAAGGTCGGATGTGACAGTAGGGCTTACTCAACTGCCAACCGTAAAACATCAATTTCGTTTTTGGCCTAAGGGGGGCACGTTTGTTTTTTTGGAATCCACTAGTCCTACCACGTAAGAAGGCAAATTTTCAGTAGGTACGAGTGTATACAATTTTTTTGAAATTACGGGTCGATTACAATACTTTACTATTAAAAACTAAAAATTAAAAATGGCGTCTGTGTCCAGTTTTTTGGAAATATCTCGATTTTAAGGCATATGCTAAATTTTCCCTTCTATTTGGTGACGTATTTTATTGCTTGTGTGTATGTCTTTTAAGAATTTATCACAGAGTGGAGTAGCATAGAGAAATTTCATTAATAACAACAAAAATTCCTGCCCCAGTAATCTCACTGCGCTTCCAAATCAGTGCTGCCAACCATTATGTGTAAAATTCCCCACGATTGAGCCCAAAATTCCTCTTTTCCGCCATTATTCACAATCGAATTCCCCACAATTTCCCCATAAAGAATAATTCTACAGAAGTAAAACCTATTAATTGTATTACGAAAAAAACTATTGTATTATATATTTAAATACAACAGATGGAGTAAAGCACTTCTTTGATAAAATAAAGATAAATCACTATATGAGAATGGAATTTTTTCATGGTTAACGCTACAATAGAAGCTGATTTTAAAAATTGTTTGGTTGGTTTTGACGTCATAGGAGTTTCTAGTGAGAAACATGAAGACGAAAGCCCGACTGGGACCAATCGCCGTCATGGATACTGCCATTGAGGACATGGTAGTCCCATTCTCATTAATATTAGGAAAACTAAAAATGCTGTTGGCGGGATTGGATGTCGCGCACTTAGTCTGTGAATCAAAACCCGCCAAAATTTGGCTATGGCAAATTTCACTAGTATATAATTCGTGGAAACGAGTATGTTCCTATATCGCATATTATATAAAACTCCTCAGCAATACCAGCATCATACCCTCTCTGATGAGCGAGTACAATCCGATGACGAAAAAGCTCCTTCGGACCTAGTCCAACACTCTCTTAAACTGGCTTCGCCACTGAAGGTTTTTCAACTGTCATGTCCTCAATGACAGTAGGCAGGGCTTATCCTGTTATTGATTCGTCAGATGACGGTGACTGGATAATGAGTCACGTGGTGGCCAGTTGGACTTATATGTGACTCTTAAACCTACATAAGATCCCTTGTAAACAATGAGACGCAATAAGTATTCGGCGCAACGAAATCAGAATGTCTGTTTTGTTTTTTCAGTCGCCACAAGTCAACGTTGAAGTCGATATTGTGCTTGTGGTAACGAATTTCAGAGAGTTTTGGTTTTCCCTATAATTGCTCTCGAATAGCGCTGATTCCCCTTTTCACATTTCAATAAAATTTAGACTGAAATTCCGCACGAAAAGGGTAATTCCCAACGAGTTGGCATCACTACTTCCAATATATAAAAAATTATGGAAGCTGAATCAAATATAAAAGGTTTCAAAACAAGATCAGTTTTGTGTGTTCTAGTCTACTCCTCTCTGGATAAAATCGACGAGAAAAAAAAACAAATCTATTATAGGCATTTCTTTAGAATATGTATACAGGTGCACTACAAATCGATCAATATCGCCTGACTCTGATATAAGTGTAATAAATCAGGTTTGCAGTTTTTTCTTCCAACGTCAAAGCCTTTTGAAATTATACCAAACATTTTATATACCATGATATTTTCTAATTATACCTTAAGGCCCCGTGTATACCAAAACAGCATTTTTGTTGAAAATAAGGCAAACGGGATTCGCGAAATCTCCAAAGCAGCAAAAGATAGGTCTTTTC
Organism: Beris morrisii; assembly: GCA_951812415.1. Lineage (NCBI taxonomy): Eukaryota > Metazoa > Arthropoda > Insecta > Diptera > Stratiomyidae > Beris > Beris morrisii. The sequence continues at coordinate 88,560,237 of OX638312.1, read as the reverse complement.
TGCTTAGACAAATATAATAAGCAATATGTGTTAAAGTTTCTGTTGATTACTGTTTTTTGAAATTTCGATCATAAGAAAAATTATAAGCGATTACGTCGAATAAGTTTTCGAAATTATTGAAAACACACATTTGGTAATTGCGATTTTGGAAACATTTCTGAAGTGATTTTCATTATTTTTGTTTTCACTCAATTAGGAACGATTCAATCTATTTTTTTTTGGAATTAGAATTTTCGATTTTGACTTATGTTTGGAAATAATACATTTTGAAAACTCTGATTTTTAAAAAAAATTATGTTTTTTTATTATTAAAATTTTCTATGAAAACCGATTTTTTTTTATTTTGTTTTTTCTTATGTTACTTTATCAAAGCGTTCTAAAGTAACTTAAATTCAAAAAGCTTCAAAAAAGTTAGTATAACATTGTTTTCGCAACGATTTTTCAAACTACATTTTTTAATCAAATTTTCCATTCAGACCACTCGCAGAGGTCGAGCTGATCGGACGTGTGGCTATGTCGCATTTTTTTTCGGCAGGTTTGTTTTTATGTTTCATTCGCTGAGAGTAAAAAGGTTACGATGTTCCCCACCCTGCAAGCCTGCAGCACACGATTCGAAGGCATAGTAACTACATGGCAAGGTGTCTGTGTGTAATCGGCATAATGTCTATTCGCCTGCTCAGAATGAAAAGTGATTTTTAGCTTTTCTTCTTTCTATGTGGCAAACAGGGCAAAAAGTAAATCGAAAAAAAGAAAAAAAAAATCTGCCAACAGTCTGGGCGCAACGTTATTATTTTTTGGGTGGAAGTTCGGAACGAGTTTAATTCTGAGATGCGGTGTAGGTTACTATGTGACTGAAAACCTAAAAAAAAGTTCGGGAAGCGGTTAGAATGGGGTCGCGATAGAATACTTACACCGCTGCCTCATATAACATATGAATTACATAATTGGGTCATACTCCGGGACGAGGTCTAGTCCTAGTATAATATCAGTTGTTACGCCATTAGAAGGTTTTTCGTGATTTGGTTTTGGGACATTACATGAAATCGGAAATGCGTTTGTAGGCGATTATATAAAAAGTCTGTGGAAGGTCAAAACAAACTAAAATCTCATCAATCCTGAGAAATATATCGAAAGCCTTACGTCCTATTGGAGTTGAATAACAAACATCTGAAATCAACTTTTTGAAGATTATGTAGGAAGCCTTAGGAAGTAAAAATGAATCTGATATCTCATTAGAACTAAGAAATATGTAAGAATTTGTGGAAACAGATACAACCCTTTTGCACCCATTTTGGGATTGAATATCCAAAAATCCTGAAATGAGTTTTTAGATATATAAAGGGTTTTCCAATAGGGACTTGACAACTTTGAATTCAATTTGTGAACGCACCCTTTCACTAATCATCGAACTGTCACTGTCAATTTATTCAGTAAACTTCACATTTTTATCATGGTAAAGTACACGAAGGAACAACGTCTGCAAATTATAAAAATTTACTACAGAAATTCGGAGTCGGTGACCGCTACTTTAAGAGCGTTAACTCCGATTTTCGGTCGTAATTCTCGCCCTAGTAGACAGGCAGTAACAAGTTTAGTGCAAAAATTTGAGTCTACATATTCGTTGTGTGATGTTGCCGTGCCAGTGAGACAACGGGTTGGTCGAAGTGTCGAAAATATCGCTGCCGTTGAAACGTCCGTAGCAAATGATCCAAATCAGTCAATTCCACGGCGTTCTCAAGTGTTGGGCATCGCCCAGACCACGTTATGGCGAATTTTGCGTAAGGATCTTGGTTTACACCCATACAAGATCAAGCTGACTCAAGAATTGAAGCCGATGGACCATTTGAAGCGACGTACGTTCTCCGATTGGGCTCTGGAAAAGATGCGCCAAGATGATCAATTTCATCGCAAAATCATCTTCAGTGACGAAGCTCATTTTTGGCTCAGTGGGTTCGTCAATAAGCAAAATATGCGTTATTGGTCCGGTGAAAATCCACATGTGCTTCATGAAAGACCACTTCATCCACAAAAAATAACTGTTTGGTGCGGTTTGCATGCTGGCGGCGTCATAGGGCCATATTTTTTCGTCGACGATAATGATCGTCACGTTACTGTGAATGGTAATCGTTATCGCGCCATGATTACCGATTATTTTTGGCCCGAATTGGAAGATATGGACTTGGACAGCATGTGGTTTCAACAGGACGGTGCCACAAGCCACACAGCACACGTTACAATCGATTTATTGAAGAGTAAGTTTGATGAGCGTGTTATCTCAAGAAATGGACCAGTCGATTGGCCGCCTCGTTCGTGCGATTTAACGCCTCTGGACTTTTTTCTTTGGGGCCACGTCAAGTCGTTGGTCTATGCCAACAAGCCGACGACGTTGGAAGAGCTCAGAGCCAACATTGAACACGAAATAGCAGCCATTTCGGCCGAAATGTGTGGCCGAGTCATCGAAAATTGGGTCCAACGAATCGACCGCTGCAAACGTGCCCGCGGTGGCCATATGAACGAAGTCGAGTTCCATTCATAAATGTTTTGATTGTACTTCAACCCGATAATAAAGTTTTTGAAATATCTCAAATGGTTTGCATTTTATTTTGAAAAAAAGTTGTCAAGTCCTTATTGGAAAACCCTTTATAAAGAAAGAAAATAAAAGAAAGAAAATAAAAATCAATCCGATGCCTTATCACTCCTAAGAGATATGACGGAATTCATGAAAACATGTTCAACCCGTTTTTACACTCTTAGGGGTTGAAAAGGAAAAAACTTAAAAACGGGTTTTAGGTGATTATTAAATAGGTCCGTGGAAGTAAAAAGTTATTCGATATCTAATCAGACCTGTGGGATACGGCTGAATTCGCGAAAATGTATACATCCCCTTTACACCACCTTGGGGTTGAATTTCAAAAAATCCTGAAAACACTTTCTAGGTATTTATATGAAGAACCCGTACAAAAAAAAATTAATTCAATATTTGGAAAGACCTAATAGATATGACGAAAATTCTAAAAATATATGCATTTCTTTTTCACTGATCATTTATTTCACCCCCTTCCGAACGCCAATGGCTATTTAAATTTTTTTATCTAAATTACTTTTATAGTTGATTTACATATACATACCGAGTTTCAACTTTGTAGTATTAGCTGTTCTATAGAAAGGAATTATTTTTTTATCTATTTGTCTCACGAAACAATTGCACTCAATTGTTTCGTGAGATATCGTAATCTAAAGTTTTTCACCCACACTCGAAAATTTGTTTCCAATCTATTCTCCTAGTATACCTAAGATGTTCATTAAGTTTTAATTTCGTGACATTAACCGTTTAGGAGATATGGATTTTAGAATGTGTCGATCTCGGCTTTTTTGCGTTTCTGACGCATTATTTTCCTCCACTCCCACACTCTTTCACCCATATTTTGTACCCCGATCCCCTTGAAATCCCAATTTGGTTTTTTAATATGTTTTGAAAAACAATATAATATACAAAATAAAAAAAAATAAAAAAAAAATAAAACTACGGATTTTGAGATATTCAAGGATAAAGGATAAAATCGTTATCCTTGTAAAAAAAAAATTGGAGGACAATTTTTATTCGTATTTTTTTATGTTGCGATAACATTCCCCTTTAAAATTAGCCCTATTTTATTATTCTATGATAAAAATTACCAGAGATATGAATTTTCAAAGAGAACTCGGACAGCATTTTTGCGAAATCTTTATAATTGAGATAGAAACAAAAAAATTAATTTCACTAATTCTTCAAGTACAAAAATTTTCAAAAGAATCGGCGATGGTAAGGTCCCAAATTTCATAATATTTTGCGATTCTTGATGAAATGACCCAATATGCAATAATACGAAATTAATTTTATTTTAGTCCAGAATTGCCTATAAAAACATGAATGGAGACATGTCTCGTGCCTACATAAATATACATAGTATACTATGTCATGCGAATGTCCAGAAATCCACCGTCCACAGAAAATTAAAAAAACCCGAGACGTCAGGTCAATGAATTTTCTTTCGAACTTTCGATCGGATTGTACTCCTTTCCGTTCATACTTTCGCTATTTTTCTACATTCCGTTTTTCATCATTTTGCATCTCACACACACATACAGGTCCGTACACACAGAGCTGTGTAGGGGCATCGCTTGACGGTTGAATCGTTGTACATCGTGCGTGATCGTTCAGATTTAAATTTCCGATGCTCACGAATAATTTCTTACGCTCTCGAAATGAAATCAAAGCAAAATAGGTGAAATTTTCTATTTTGGTTTGGGACTCACGGGCCCTTAACGGAATACACAAAATGTGAACTTGGGACCTCTTTGTTTTGGAGACAAAACTTTTTTTCTGCGCTTACTATTAGGGTTATGAATAAGTTCCTGTCGTTTCCCGATAGATGGTGTTACCTTCGCCTTTTTGCATCCAACAAAACTGCAGCCAAGTTCATTGTGAGGGTTCAAATGACATTATATTTTATTTCGCCGAAATTTCAACAACATTTTTTTTCATAGCGTTAAACATGTCGAGTTTCGTGCCGAAAAAGAGTACTTACTTATTTTTATTTTTTTATTTATTTTGGGAATTTTTTTTTCATTACTATTTTCAAAGAAAATATGCAGCTAAAGCATATATAATTTCGGTTGTGACTAACAGTGACCATGCTCTGTCGGAAATAAAATGCCAAGATTGGCTTCTACGCTTTAAAAATAATGATTTTGATGTTAAAGATAAAGAGCGCTCTGTCGCACCGATAAAGTTAGAAGACAAATAATTGGAAGCAAACCCAACGAACCATCACAGGAGATCGCTGTCAAGTACCATTGATGAGTTTAAACCGAGCATTGAACTACAAAATCTGCCAACAGTATGGGCGTAACTTTATTATTTTTTGGGTAGAAGTTCACAATGCGTTTAATTCTGAGATGCGGTGTAGATTACTATGTGACTGAAAACCTAAAAAAAGTTCGGGAAGCGGTTAGAACGAGTTCGCGCTAGAATACTTACGCCGCTGCCACATATAACATATTGTTGCTAGTTAGGGGTTCGCCGGGATTTCAAGTAAAACACAATTCGCTTAAAATCAAAATAAGTGATAATTTATTAATCGCACTGTAATTCTATTCGTACAATAATTCGCACTGTATGACAATACTGCCCGCTTATATATCGCTTGACTCGATCACTTCCGCTTTCTACCAACACGGTCGCATATACACGCTGGCTGACACAGCCGACGTAATAAAAATTACTATGTGCTTCGCTGAAAGCTTCGTCTGCTTTTATACTATAGGCTGTAGTCGAAACTGTTCTTGAATCTTCGTCCGGCGGTGTATGTGGAATGTTCTCGAAAGCTCCAGAGCTTTCGGTATTGATCTTCTACGCTGTTCTGGTGATCTTGCACGAGAATATTCGATTAAAAAGGGAGGTACAATCGAGTTGCTCCGCACACTTATGTACTTCAACTAGGTTTCTGATTGGGTTACTTTGCAGCTAGGTATTCGGTTGTTGCTGTTTCCATTATACGAAACAGATCGAATTGCGCGGTTGCCAGGCTTGCATATAACAATATGAATTACATAATTCGGTCATACTCCGGAACGCAGTCTAAGTCGTAGTATAATATCAGCTGTTACGTGATTATGAAGCGATTATATAAAAAGTCTGTGGAAGTAAAAACCAATCTAATATCTCATCAATCCAAGAAATATATCGAAAGCCTTACGTCCTATTGGAGTTGAATATCTAAAAATCCTGAAATCAACTTTTTGACGATTATGTAGGAAGCCTTAGGAAGTAAAAATTAATTCGATATCTCATCAGAACTAAAAAATATGTAGGAGTTTGTGAAAACATATGCAACCTCCTTTGGGGTTGAATACCCGAAAATCCTGAAATGAGTTTTGAGATATATATATTGTGAGTCAAATACAAGTTTCTTTTTAAAAATGCAATAAAATGAACAAAATTAAATTTTTTTCCATGTATATGTATATGTATATGTATATGGCCTTATTAGTAAGAGTAAACATTCCCATTAATGATGGAACACAACTTCGTTCAAGTGGCTGCCTCGGCTGGCTGCGCAGTAGCGCATTCTCTCACTCCGATTTTCCAAGACCTTGTTGATGGTTTCGGGCAGTAGCTCACGGATTGCTTGAATGATATTAGCCTTAAGTGCTTGAATCGTTTCTGGACTGTTGGCATAACATCGGTCCTTCACAATCGCAGCTCAAATCGCAGCTCCGAGGCAGCCAATTGATATCGCCAAGACGGCTGATAACACGATTTGGGAATTTGGTGCATAAAAGATCGATTGTGGCATGAGCTGTGTGACATGGCGCGCCATCCTGTATGAACCAGAGGTCGTCCAAATCCATGTCTTCAATTTCAGTAAAAAAAAGTCGGATAACATGGCTCTGTAACGTTCACCGTTGACCGAAACGTTGTTGTTGTTCCCACTCTCACTCACTTTGGAAATAAGTTTTCAATATTTCCCTACGTTGTTCAAGCGTAAAGCGACTCATTTCGTTCCGCGGAGGTATGATACTGACTTTCTGTCAAGATTTCGAGCGGGAAACAGCTTTCAGTGTCAAAATAACCTATGATTTAAAAAGAAACCACTAGATGGCCCACCCTGTATAAAGAAAGCCCGAGGAAGTGAAAAGCAATCCGATGTCTTTTCACTCTTAAGAGATATGAAGGAGTTCGTTGAAAACGTGTTCAACCCGTTTATACCCTCTTAGGGGTTGAAGAAGGAAAAAATTTGAAAACGTGTTTCAGGTGACTATTAAACAAGCCCGTGGAAGTGAAAAGTTATTCGATATCTAATCAGACCTGAGGGATACGGCTGAATTCGTGAAAATGTATACAACACCATTACACCACCTTGGGGGTCGAATTCCAAAAAATCCTGAAAACAATTTCTAGGTATTTATATGACGAATCCGTAGAATAAAAATGAATTCAATATTTGGGAAGAGCTAAAAGATATGACGAAAATCGTGAAAATATATGCATTCCATTTTCACTGATAATTTTTTTTCCCCCTTTCGGACGACAATAGATATTTCAATTTAATTTTAATCAATATTACTTTTTTAGTTGATTTACATATACTCGTACATACCGGTTTTCAACTTTCTAGCATAAGCCGTTCTTTAGTTAGGAAAAACACCCCCACCCTCGTACCATACTATCACTATAAGAAATACTATTTTTCCAATACGCCACTACTATAGCTCTATCTAAATACCAAGTTACAGCTTTATATTGTTACATGTAAACCTGGCAACCGCGCAACCGTGCAACTCGATCGTTTCACATAATGAAAACAACAACAACCGAAAACCTAGCTGAAAAATAACCCAATCAGAAATAAGGTGAAACAGCACGGTTGTATCCCTCTTCTTATCGAATGCTCTCCAATGTACTAGAATCCAATTAGAATCAAAGTCGAAAGATCTCAATCTTCTACACACACCACTGAACGAAGATCGAAATCGAAAGCTCTAAAGCTTTCGAGAAGGTTCTACACTGAACGAAGATCGAAATCGAAGGCTCTAAAGCTTTCGAGAAGATTCCACAAGCATCGAAGATTCAGGAACATCCTAGACTGCAACCGGCTAGTATATAAGCAGGTGAAGCTCTCAGCGAAGACACAGTAATCTCGATTACGTCGACTGCGAGTATACGCGACCGTGTTGAGAGAGAACGAAAGTGAACGAGTTAAGCGATATATGGTATAAGCGGGCGGTACTGCCATACAGTGCGAATTATTGTGCGATTATAATTCTGTGAATTAAAGTGCGGATAAATAAATTATCACTTATTTTTATTTTAACCGAATTGTGTTTTACTTGAAATCCCGGCGAACCCCTAGCTCGCAACAATATCATTATAAGTTCTGGAGATATAAAAATCGGAACTTTTTCCTTTTCACCCTCCCCCACCCACAATCCTTACACCCACGCAACCAAAATGTTTTTTCTGCTAGGGGTCTATTAGGCCTACTTCTGGTAAAAATTTTAAGTATGCATCTTACACTGTTTTTGAGATATGATACGTGATTTTTTAGAAAAATTCTTATCCCCTTCACTTCCATGCTCTACCGCCCCCATCAAAAATTTTACTTTCAGCAAACTTTATTTGTCAACCTTTTTATACAAACCGAATTTCATTTTTCTAGTGCAATTGGTTCGTAAGATATCGTAATCCAAAGTTTTTCACCCCCCACCTCCGCACGACACTGCCCCTTCTTAGAAATTTGTTTCCGATCTATTCACCAAGTATGCCTACGGATGGTAATAAGTTTTAGTTTCGTGACATTAACCGTTTAGGAGATATGGATTTTAGAATGTCTCGATCTCGGCTTTCGAGCGTTTCGAACTCATTATTATTCCCCCCACTCCCACACCCTCAAACATTTTTTTGCAAGTGGGTTCACTATTGAAGCTCTATATAGATTTCAAGTTTCATAAGCGGTTGCTGAGATCTAGAAACCGAAATGTTCCGTCTAAAATGCTTCCCGCACCTCCGCTCACATTTCCACCCTTAAAAAAGTGGTCACTCCAAGTGGCCTACTCAATCTATTAAAAAAAAAAATTTCGATTTAATAGCTCATAGGGTTTGGGAGCTATAAGCCCTCAAACGATTACGGCGGACGGCGCACAGACGGACTGACATTTGTTTTTGCTTTTTATACTCTAGATGAAATCATATAGAGTATTATAAGTTTAATCCAGCCCAAAAGTTTGTAACGCATAGAACCAAGCCTCGGACGAAAAAAAGTTATATATTATTTTTTGTTTATTTGTGCCCAAAAACCTCAAATCCGCTTGACGTCCGTCCGTCCGTCCGTCCGTCCGTCCGTCCGTCCGTCCGTCCGTCCGTCCGTCCGTCCGTCCGTCCGTCCGTCCGTCTGTCCGTGAACACGATAACTCAAGAACGCCTTCACCTAGGATCTTGAAATTTTGAATCTGGATGTTTGGTTGAATTTGTAAGGCTAAGTTCGTTAACGTGCAAAATCGTCCTACTCCTTCGGGTAGCTGCCATACAAAATGTCCTTAAAACACGTGTTCAAGAATATTTACCAATAACTTCGGAACGCCTAAAGCTACGACTTTGAAATTTTGTATGTGTTATTTTTTTAATAGTTGGAGCTAAATATATGAATATCAAGAAAATCCTGTTAGTCCTTCGTGTAGTTGCCATACAAATATCCTGTCAAAATGTCTTCACTTAATTTACGAAACTCACTATAACTCAAGTAATCTTTTAGGTACGAAATCGAAATTTTGTACAAATTAGTTTTTAGTAAAACCAAAGTTCTAGTTTACTAGTCAGCGAAATCCTTTCACTCCTTCTGGTAGCTTCCATACAAAATATCCTTAAAACAGGTGTTCAAGAATATTGGTTGATAACTTCAGAAGGGTTTAAGCTACGACATTGAAATTTTGTATGTATTATTTTTTCAATAGTTAGAGCTAAATATATAATTATGAAGAAAATTCTGTTAGCCGTTCGTGTAGCTGCCATACAAATATCCTGTCAAAATGTATTCACTTAATTTACGAAACTCACTATAACTCAAGTAATCTTTTAGCTACGAATTCGGAATTTTGTACAAATCAGTTTTTAGTAAAAACAAAGCTTGAGTTTACTTGTCAGCGAAATCCTTTTACTCCTTCTGGTAGCTGCCATACAAAATGTCCTTAAAATACGTGCTCAAGAATATTGGCCGATAACTTCAGAAGGGTTTAAGCTACGTCTTTGAAATTTTGTATGTGTTATTTTTCCAATAGTTGGAGCTAAATGTATGATTATGAAGAAAATCCTATTAGTCCTTCGTGTAGCTGCTATACAAATATCCTGTAAAAATGCCTTCACTTAATTTACGGAACATACTATAACTCAAGTAATCTTTTAGCTATGAATTCGAAATTTTGTACAAATTAGTTTTGAGTAAAAACAAAGTTCGTGTTTACTAATCAGCGAAATCCTTTTACTCGTTCTGGTAGCTGCCATACAAAATGTCCCTTAGGCACGTGTTCAACAATATTTTCGATAACTTTTGAACGCTTTAAGCTACTATTTTGAAATTTTGTACACGTTCATTTTTAACTAATTCCAAGGAAAAGGATAAATATGTAAGAAATCGAGTGAGTCCTTCCTGCACCTCTCATGCGAAAGTCCTTCAAAAAGGACATTTTTGTTCGATGACTTACCCAGTTTAAGATATGAAATTAAACACTGAATATTGTCTTTTAGGTTTGAGTAGCAATCTAATGGCAGTCCTTAATAAAGGATATACAACATGCACACACGTAATTCTACTTTATCCCCAACTACAATATAAATCGGAGTTCAGTATTCATCTAGAGTATTATACGATTGGCTTGCAGCCGATCGTGACTGCAGTATGTTTTGGTGTTAGTATTAGTGTATTAGTCATGAAACGAAAAAAAAAGCAAATTTTTATACTCTAGATGAAATCATATAGAGTATTATAAGTTTAATCCAGCCCAAAAGTTTGTAACGCATAGAACCAAGCCTCCGACGAAAAAAAGTTATATATTATTTTTTGCTTATTTGTGGCCAAAAACCTCAAATCCGCTTGACGTCCGTCCGTCCGTGCGTCCGTCCGTCCGTCCGTCTGTCCGTGAACACGATAACTCAAGAACGCCTTCACCTAGGATATTGAAATTTTGAATCTGGATGTTTGGTTGAATTTGTAAGGCTAAGTTCGTTAACGGGCACAATCGTCCTACTCCTTCGGGTTGCTGCCATACGAAATGTCCTTAAAACACGTGTTCAAGAATATTGGTCGATAACTTCAGAAGGGTTTAAGCTACGACTTTGAAATTTTGTACGTGTTATTTTTCCAATAGTTGGAGCTAAAGATATGATTATGAAGAAAATCCTGTTAGTCCTTCGCGTAGCTGCCATACAAATATCCTGTCAAAATGTATTCACTTAATTTACGAAACTCACTATAACTCAAGTAATCTTTTAGCTACGAATTCGGAATTTTGTACAAATTGGTTTTGAGTGAAAAGAAAGTTCGACTTTACTAGTCAGCGAAATCCTCACTATAACTCAAGTAATCTTTTAGCTATGAACTCGGAATTTTGTACAAATTAGTTTTGAGTGAAAACGGAGTTCGAGTTTACTAGTCAGCGAAATCCTTTTACTCCTTCTGGTACTTTCCATAAAAAAAATCCTTAAGACACGTGTTCAACAATATTTTTCGATAACTTTTGAACGCTTCAAGCTACGAATTTGAAATTTTGTACACATTAATTTTTGAATGGTTCCAAGGAAAAGGATAAATATGTAAGAAATCGAGTGAGTCCTTCCTGTACCTCCCATGTGAAAGTCCTTCAAAAAGGAAATTTTATTTCGATGACTTACCCAGTTCAAGATATGAAATTAAACACTGAATATTGTCTTTTAGTTTTGAGTAGAAATCTAATTGCAGTCCTTAATAAAGGACATACAACCTTTACTTTACTTTATTATTAAAATAATAAAGTGAAACGGCCGCAATACGAGGAGGGATACGACAAAGTAATTTTGGTGCATGACAACACTTGGAAGGTCTACACCACCCGCCGTTTTCACCGGACATTGCTCCTTCCGAATAGCACTTGTTCCGATCGATGACTCATGGCCTGGCTGAGCAGCACATGCTTATGAAGATGTTAAAAACTGGCTCGATTCATAGATAACCTCAAAAAATGAGTCATTCTTTCGAGACCGTATTCGTATGTTGCCTGAAATAATGGAGAAAATAGTCGCTAGCGAAGAACAATTTTTTCAATGACATGGTATTTACTATTTTTTTTTAAATAAAGTGTTAAGTTTCATAAAAAAAAAACGACAGGAAGTTATTCATATCCTTAATACATTTTTCAGGAAGAATCGTTTGAAATTTGACCTAAATTTAAAGGGAGATAATTAAATTAAGTACTGAACGTAATAATTTTGTAAAGTTCTGCTAGATTGATAAATGCAATACACTTTTTAAGTTTAGTATTTAAAGTGAAGTCCATTAAAAAACAATTCCTTCAAAACTCAACCAAAATATCACCGAAAATCTCTCTGATTATGTCGGGCCGTTGAAAAGTTAATATCTGTTACTCGTAGCAAAAGTATCGTGACTCGACGCCAATAGCTGGGTAACGTCTCATTACAATCTCTCTTGGGGATCTACTTAAAATCTTATATAAATCATTTTTTACCCAGGGGAGTGCTCATTTGAACTCCTCTGTTGATAGTACACTCTCCCAGGGTAAATTTTGGTGCCGAAAAATATAAATTGAGTTAACAAACAATGCGAGCGGGTCTATAAATTATTCAAATAAATCGTCGCTTTACAGCGTTGAATATTTATCATAAATTACTAGACTAGCTAGAGAGTTAAGGTAACTTCGTATTCCCATTATGGATGGAAACTTCTCAGCGTCCCTGTCGTAGGGATTTAACATTATTTCTCAATTTTCCATGACTGAATTTCATACCGTCTTGCCTTAAGTTAAGAAAAGATAATAAAAAGATTTAGATTTTAAATTAAGGGCAGTGGTTAAGCATGCTAGTGCACAAACAATGACTTCGTACGTTCGAGTACCACCAAGTGCTAGACTTATCAGTGAATCAAAAGAACGCTGTTACTGTCCAATGCCCCAAAAGGGAAACAATTTAGGAATTATGGAACAGAATTTTAAATCTTCTTGTAATAAAAAACATACTGCAGTTCTGATCGGCTGTAAGCCAATCGAATGATACTCTAGATGAAATCTTGAACTCCGATCTATATTGTAGTTGGATATAAAGCAGAACAAGGATGTAGCTTACTCTTTTTTAAGGAGTCTCGTTTGGGCGCTCCTCGAAAATGAAACACAATATCTTCCATTTTCAACTTCATATCTGGAACTTAAGGTAAATCGCCGAAAGTAAAGTTAATCTAATCAAAGGATTTTCACAGAAAGCTCCAGGAAGGACTTGTTAGATTTCTAGCATACTTATCACTTCACGTGGAAATAAAATTCCTAGATTGAAGCGTTCAAAGGTTATCGTTAAATATTTTTTTCATATTTTATGTACAGGGTCCGGCAAAAAAAATGCACTGAATTCCGGCGTCCATTGTTCCTCTATGGGTGGGGGTTGAAAAATGTGGTGATGCTTTGTAGGTGCGCTAACTCATAAAGTTTCAGTATCCCATTATGCCTTGGTCAGGTGAACATCGTGCGTTTGTTGTCGAAACTTATTTTAAAAATGGCGGTTCCGTTTTTAAAACGCACAGATCGTTCAGATTACATTTTAATCTTCGCCCTTTAGACACAGTGCCAGATCGCAATGCGATTATTCGTTGGATAGCTGCCTTTCGCGCAACTGATTCAACATTGGAAAAGAAACCTCCTGGTAGGCCAAAAAGTGTTAGAATACCTGAAAATATTGAGAGATTAAGGCAGTTCGTTTTGCGATAGCCGCGTCGTTTCGCAATGAAAAAAGCTGCTACTTTGCACTTGTCCGACCGAAGTGTGAGGCGGATGCTGCACTTTGACCTTAAGTTCCATCCTTACAAGATGGCTCTTGTTCATGCGATACACGAAGGTGACTTTCAAAGACGTGTGGATGCGTGCCAGGCCATTCTTCAAAACGTGGCGAGAAATGCAGTGGTAGGGTGTGGGGTGAAAAACTTTGGATTACAATATCGTCCGAACCAATTACAACAGGAAGATAAAATTCAGTTTCTCTATATGACCAGGAGGCTATTAGGAACGTTATGTTTTAGGTTGTCAGTCGCATAGTACCCTACACCGCATCTCATCATTAAACACGTTTCGGACTTCTACCCATAAAATAATAAAGTTGCGCCCAGACTGTTAGCAGATTTTTTAGGTGGCAGTCGAATAAGCGTTTATGTCATATGTCACGGCGTCTCTTTTTTCAATAAACAGAACTGCTGTGAAAATATTCTGAATGCAAATAAACCACAGGGTGAATAGCTCCTTTATTATACCATAATATTTATAATTCCAATTAGCATGCCATTAATCAGAAAACTATAAAAAAACCCAGCCTTTCATTTTGTGGTTTTTACGTTTACTACAAAAATTAATATTTTTTCAGCATAATAAGCATTTTATCATGCAATAAATTTCGGAGAATTATAATAAAGAGCGTACACGTTGTTGAGTTGGAAGCGCAATAACAAATAAAAAAAAATTAAATTGCCTGAACTGAAATTTAATTAAATTAACAACGTGTGCTTGTTTTCAATAAGCGAAAGCAGCACGGCATGCGGAAACCGCTCGTATTTTATACGAAGCCACAACCGATATGTTTATATTCATTTGGGCAATGAATAACTATAGGTCAGCTACTTGTAATTTTTTTTGGAAATTTCTCCCTCACTCAATAATATTCAGGAAACATAAATAGTAATTAACGATTAAAATAATATATGCGTAATTTAAAATTGAATGAGTGTGATATTGTGTGCGCCTTCAATATTTTCATTGTGAAAGGAATACAAAATTTAATTTTGTTAACAATAAAATAAATTACCGTATTATAAACTTGTTCTTATCCCAAATATTAACACAATAAAAAAATTTAAAGTTCAATTCTAGCACAAAAAGGAAAGTTCAGACTGCAAATGAAATCTATGCATATTAACTGATAATACAAAACATACAGCTGTCACAATCGACTGCAAGACAAATGTATGATACTCGAAATGAATGACTCAAGAGTGTCATTAAGATACTATACCATTCAAAATTTTATTCAAAACGGTGTAAATGTGCTACTTAAAAAAAAAATAATTATGTTTAAACATTTTAAAAGCTTCTCTTATGTCTTTTAATATAATTCTCAATAAAAATAATATTTGACATATTTTATATTTTAAAATAAATGATCAGTCCTCCAACTACTAATTTCTGCAACACAAAATTATTCGTACACCTGCAACACGGTTTTATCTATGAACGCAATTATAACGGAATATGAAATTATTTCACTTCTTTATCAGTTTATAGTGCAGTGAACGTTTCCAATTTATATTTAAAGTGAAAGAAGTACCATGAAAGAAATACAAGCCCATGAAAGCCGAAAGCTATTCGAAATCTTACCAGACCTGACCAAGTGTCAAGTTTCTAGCATAAGCCATTCTGTTAATAGGAAACATCCTCTACTCCCGTGCCATACTACTCCTTTAAAAAAAATTTTTTTTTTAAACATGCCACTATTACAGCTCTATCTAAAATACCAAGTTTCAGTTATCCATTATTGTAGGTTCTCCAGATATAAAAAATTTAACATTTCTTTTCTCACACTACTTTCAAGCTCGTAGTATAAGCAGTTGCTGAGATCTTGAAATCAAAATTTTCCGTCCAAACACTTCCAGCACCTCCCCATCACACAACGACCCCATAAAAAGTGTCCAATTAAAAAAGTGCACCCAGTTTACGTAAAAAAAAAATTATACATATATAATAATAGCTACGAGCCTTGAATCGATTTGCGTACGGTGTCTACTACGGACAGACGGCGTCAACTACGGACAGATGGACATTTTGTTTTTTTTGGGGTTTTAAACGTGAAAATATAAAATACTTTATTATTAAAAAATAATAAAGTAAAATTATAATAGCAATTTTTATACTCTAGATGAAATCATATAGAGTATTATAAGTTTAATCCAGCCGAAAAGTTTGTAACGCATAGAACCAAGCCTCGGACGAAAAAAAGTTATATATTATTTTTTGTTTATTTGTGCCCAAAAACCTCAAATCCGCCTGACGTCCGTCCGTCCATCCGTCCGTCCGTCCGTCCGTCCGTCCGTCCGTCCGTCCGTCCGTCCGTCTGTCCGTTAGCACGATAACTCAAGAACGCCTTCACCTAGGATCTTGAAATTTTGAATCTGGATGTTTGGTTGAATTTGTAAGGCTAAGTTTGTTAACGGGCAAAATCGTCCTGTTCCTTCGGGTAGCTGCCATACAAAATGTCCTTAAAACACGTGTTCAAGAATATTGGTCGATAACTTCAGAAGGGTTTAAGCTACGGCATTGAAATTTTGTTTGTGTTATTTTTCTAATAGTTCGAGCTAAATGTATGATTATGAAGAAAATCCTGTTAGTCCTTCGTGTAGCTGCCATACAAATTTCCTGTCAAAATGTATTCACTTAATTTACGAAACTCACTATAACTTAAGTAATCTTTTAGCTATGAATTCGGAACTTTTTACAAATTAGTTTTGAGTAAAAACGAAGCTTGAGTTTACTTGTCAGCGAAATCCTTTTACTCCTTCTGGTAGCTGCCATACAAAATGTCCTTAAAATACGTGTTTAAGAATATTGGCCGATAACTTCAGACGGGTTTAAGCTACGTCTATGAAATTTTGTACGTAGTATTTTTCCAATAGTTGAAGCTTAATGTATGATTATGAAGAAAATCCTATTAGTCCTTCGTGTAGCTACCATACAAATATCCTGTCAAAACGTCTTCACTTAATTTACGGAACTTACTATAACTCAAGTAATCTTTTAGCTATGAATTGGAAATTTTGTACAAATTAGTTTAGAGTAAACACGAAGTTCGAGTTTACTAATCAGCGAAATCCTTTTACTCCTTCTGGTAGCTGCCATACAAAATGTCCTTAAGACACGTGTTCAACAATATTTTTCGATAACTTTTGAACGCTTCAAGCTACGAATTTCAAATTTTGTACAAGTTCATTTTTAAATGGTTCCAAGGAAAAGGATAAATATGTAAGAAATCAAGTGAGTCCTTCCTGCACCTCCTTCAAAAAGGACATTTTTTTTCGATGACTTACCCAGTTCAAGATATGCAACTAAACACTGAAAATTGTCTTTTAGTTTTGAGTAGAAATCTAATTGCAGTCCTTAATAAAGGACTTACAACATGCACACATGTAATTCTACTTTATCCCCAACTACAATATAAATCGGAGTTCAGTATTCATCTAGAGTATTATACGATTGGCTTGCAGCCGATCGTGACTGCAGTATGTTTTGAATTTCAGGTCGATCACAATACTTTATTAAATCAAATAATCAAATCTTAAATAGTTTGCGGAACTGACTATAACTCAAGAAATCGTTTAGCCACGAAGTTTAAATTTTGAACAAATTAGGTAACATAAAGCTCAAGTTCATTAGTCAGTAAAATTCCAAATTAGGTAACATAAAGTTCAAGTTCATTAGTCAGTAAAATTGCTTTACTCCTTCGCGTAGCTAACATACAGGGTCCGGCAAAAAAAAAATGCACTGAATTCCAAGGACAGTAAATGATAAACAACAACATTAACCAAAAGTTTTTATTTTACAAAATGTTTGTAGTATCTTAAAGTTTATTTGTGAGAAATTATGTCTTCCAAAAGGCGCTCTCGTTTGCGATGCAGCGGGTTAGGCGATTTCTGAAGTTCTGCATAACACGTGCTGTCATTTTAGTCGGTATCCTTGCCATTTCTGCACAGATTGCTGCTTTCAAGACATTTATGGTTTGGGGACGGTTGGTGTACACTCTACCCAATAACGGTAATTTAGCTTACTCACAAAACCCGATAGATGGAAGTGAGCTTCATCAGTGGTCAAAAAAACTACATTTCTTGCCACGTTTTGAAGAATGGCCTGGCACGCATCCACACGTCTTTGAAAGTCACCTTCGTGCATCGCATGAACAAGAGCCATCTTGTAAGGATGGAACTTAAGATCAAAGTGCAGCATCCGCCTCACACTTCGGTCGGACAAGTGCAAAGTAGCCGCTTTTTTCATTGCGGAACGACGCGGCTATCGCAGAACGAACTACCTTAATCTCTCAATATTTTCAGGTATTCTAACACTTTTTGGCCTACCAGGAGGTTTCTTTTTCAATGTTGAATCAGTTGCGCGAAAGGCAACGAATAATCGCATTGTGATCTGGCACTGTGTCTAAAGGGCGAAGATTAAAATGTAATCTGAACGATCTGTGCGTTTTAAAAACGGAACCGCCATTTTTAAAATAAGTTTCGACAACGAAAGCACGATGTTCACCTGACCAAGGCATAGTGGGATACTAAAACTTTATGAGTTAGCGCACCTACAAAGCATCACCACATTTTTCAACCCCCACCCATATAGGAACAATGGACGCCGGTATTCAGTGCATTTTTTTGCCGGACCCTGTACATAAAATCTAAAAAAAATATTTAACGATAACCTTTGAACGCTTCAATCTAGGAATTTTATTTCCACGTGAAGTGATAAGTATGCTAGAAATCTAGCAAGTCCTTCCTGGAGCTTTCTGTGAAAATCGCGCTTACATAGATAGCCCGCAGAAATAAAATTGCTTTGATAGCTCGACATGTCTAAAAGTTTTAACGAAATTCGTGAAAATGTGGATTCACGTACATTTTTTTTACTCAACCTCTGAACGAAAATAAAAATCTGAATTTTTTTTGCTTTAATTACTCTAATAGCACATCAACATATACGTATTAAGTTTCAACTTTCTAGCATTAGCCGTTTCTGAGATATAAAAAACCACCCCTCATCCCGTACCTTGCTACCCCTATCACACATTTTATTTTTCTAGGATGTCTTTATAGTGGCTCTATATTATCCTAAATTTTTTGCTTTCCATTCATTGCGGTTTTCGAGAAATCAAAATCAGAATTTTTTTCCTTTCTACCCCTTTTCACCATCACCCCACCCCTAAATTTTTTTCTCTACTAGAGGTCTACCGACCCCAACTCCTGAACTTTCCTCTCCTTCGCACCAAGAAACACGGAAACATATTTGATAGAACAATACCGCCTCCAATTGGGCTCAGTTTGTTCTAGAAAATGAGCAAAAAAACAGCCATCAGCCGTAGGCGCCGTACCGTGGTGCAGTGGGATCACAACGGACCCCTCTAGCGGTCTATGTGTTAGCTATATCTGTCAATAGCTACCCACCTAAGCTAACCTAACCTGACCCCTGTTAGTTTTTTGTTTTGACTGTTCCTTCGTCTCAGGTGATGGACCCATGTTTCGACGCAAAAACTCGGAATTTTTGCTGTGAATCATCGCCAAACACATGATTGAAACATCCTCACGACGCTGTTTTGTTCCATTGTGAGCAACCGCGGCAGCCATCTTGCGCACAGCTTTTTCATGTCCAAATTTTCAGTCAATATGCGATGTACAGGACTTTTTGAAATGCCTATAGTTTAGCCGAATGCTTTTAATAGAAATAAAAAAAAAGTTATCCTTAATTCAACTATTGGCTACCGGTCAGTAAGCGAGTGGCCGATTTTAATTTTTTACAGTTGTATAAAATTCTATATTGCCAGATAACATTAAACAATGATTTGATATTGCCAGATAAAATTAAACACCTATTATATCTGCTAGCTCGAGCACTTTCAGTCGACAATCATTCAATACTATTTTGTAGATTTTCTTCACCATTTATATCGTGGTCACCTTTTTCGGTCGGTCACTGCGTTGTTCGTCTTGACAACTCGTACGGCTTCGTTTAAACTCTGCCATAAAATATTTTATTGTTGGAAACGGAAGATCAAAGTTCCCTAGAGTAGAATCTAGTTCGGCTTTGATATTGGTTGGACTGAGACCTTTCAAATGAAAGTATTGTATTACATAACGATGACCAATTTTTAACATGTTTAAAAATTCATTGAGAGCGTTCGCTATTAATGGCTGCCAAATAAAGACTAAACAACGTATCGCTTCAAACTTTAAGCTTAAGCCTTTTAGGGATAGTACTTTTTACCACAGTATATACTTTCAAATAAAAACCGCCATCTACAGCTAGGTACTTCTGGGACAGCCCTCGTACCTAGCATTCCAACTTGAACCAATATTCATTTATGAGATTTCCGTTTTTTAAAAGGGAATGTGGTTAAGGTGAAATTTGACATCCATAAAACCAAATCCTGCACGCAATAAGTTTTCCTGTTCATAATTTGATTGGTTGCTATTTGAATTGTATGTAGGTATACTCAACCTTAAAATACGAGCTAAGGCAATTTTTTGTGGCTTACACAAACCCTCGTGTCGATCATATGCCAAAATTGTAGTATGTGTATTGGAAGTGTGTTATTGAAATGTCCAGCAAATCAGAACAAGAATTAGGGTCGGTTCGGTTGTGTGTTCAAAGGTGAAAGAAACTTTATCCCCCGACTATAACCTGCCAATTATTATAACGTATTTCCGCGTCGTTTAATTTAACGGAAATAGAACGGATTTCTGGAATAGTACACCACACCCAGTAAATCAAGAATTCGTCTTTGTTTAATTTAGTTACTGGCGGGAAGGAAAACTGAGCAAATATTGCTGAACACGCGATATCGTGTGACGGAAATATTCGTGCCAGTATTTTTTCAGATTTCCCGTTTTAATTCGGTAGGTATTTCATATAAAAAAGCACCTGCCAAACTAACGAATAGGAATTTCGATAGTGCTTAGAGAAAATGTTTTATGAGTATCATTAAGCAAAGCATTTTAACAATACCAAACTTTTTACAAATCTTATTCTCAGAGTGATGTAATATTAGTGAAACGAAATGGGAGAGGAGAAACTTAGGATGATTAAATTCTAACCGCGTTATTGTGCTGAGCTTAATCGAATACATCTTCTTCGAGGGTGCTGAATTATAAATCAGATCTACATATGTAGGCCACCTTGATAATTTTCTCTAATTGCCTTAAACAGTTTTCTATTTGCTTTCTTATACAGAGCTCACTATCTAAACGAAATATAAGTTGGATATTCCGTACGTATGGCAAGTGATGGAAGATTTAAACTCACCCTTGAAGCGAGCCTCGAGGCGAGCCTCTACTCCCATGAGGCCATTGAAAACCGGTTTTCGTTGGGTATATTCTTTGCTGTGTTGATAGCGATTTACAGTGAACATGCCTCTGCGGCGCAACTTGCCCATAAGTGAGAAACGACAGTGATTTAGCGTGGGCGCAATTGTATAATTTTTGGTTAAAAGTCCGGAATGCGTTTAATGCTAAGATTCGGTGGAGGTTACTATGCGACTGACAACCTAAAAAATAACGACTCCGGGCTATTCTATAGGGTTTATTCGCACAGCAACCTGCATCGAATCTGAGAATTAATTGCATTTCCGACCTCTCCCCAGTCTGTCAGCAACATTTTGTTTTGCTCACCTTTGTACACCAAGGCTTAACTTGAACTACCTTTCCAATACATATATATATACATATGTCAATTTTCAACTTTAAAACATAAGCCTTTCCTGAGATAGAAAAACTTCTACCTCGCACCTCGCTTCACCAATCAAAAACTTTTAATTTAATTAAAATTTTGGGAGTATGTCCCTACAGTCTTCCAGGGAGGGCTCCGCTCTTCCCGGCTCTCTTGCGGAACTAGTCCATGTTCCTTTAGGAGTCGTAAAGAGGGTCACACTCTCACACTTCCAGACAGTGGCTAACTCCAGATGGAAAAGCCTAACTACCTGCGCCATATCTAGGAAGATGTGGCCATCTTACAACCGAGCCAGGTCAGAAGAACTTCTATACAAGACCCGGGCAGACGTCTCCAGAATCACGGCGATCAGTACAGGTCACTAGCCGATTGGAGATCATGCGGCCAAACTGGGCATTCCATTCAATGTATACTGCCGCAGCTGCCAGGACACTAATGAGCGAGAGTCGCTTGTTCATTTCCTTTGCAAGTGTCCGGCTCTAGCTAGAGCCCGAGAGCGAGCACTAGGCAAGCCCTTCTACGGGGACCTGATGGAGATTTCGGGGAAGAGGATTGGAGAGTTATTACATTTCCTGAACAGCACAGGGTGGTTATAGCGATCCAATTCAATCAACCTTTCTCACATTCATCTTCTGTATTCCCCAGTATCAACAACCCTTAACAGCCGAGTTTAACACGAGTTTGTGGTTTCAAAACGGCCTCTGAGCTAATTGAGCCCTGTCTGGGTGACAGGGCTGCCACTTAAACCAACCAACCAACCAACAGTCTTCCAATACAAATATTAATTTTCAGCTTTCTACCCTCAGCGGTTCCCAAACTTAAAAATCGGAATAGCGGAGCGTTTTAGACGGAAAATTAAAAAGCTTTTGGATTATAATGTCTTCCGAATCTATTATACCAGGAAGATAGAACTTGGTTTATAAAGGGTTTTCCAATAGGGACTTGACAACTTTGAATTCAATTTGTGAACGCACCCTTTCACTAATCATCGAACTGTCACTGTCAATTTATTCAGTAAACTTAACATTTTTATCATGGTAAAGTACACGAAGGAACAACGTCTGCAAATTATAAAAATTTACTACAGAAATTCGGAGTCGGTGACCGCTACTTTAAGAGCGTTAACTCCGATTTTCGGTCGTAATTCTCGCCCTAGTAGACAGGCAGTAACAAGTTTAGTGCAAAAATTTGAGTCTACATATTCGTTGTGTGATGTTGCCGTGCCAGTGAGACAACGGGTTGGTCGAAGTGTCGAAAATATCGCTGCCGTTGAAACGTCCGTAGCAAATGATCCAAATCAGTCAATTCCACGGCGTTCTCAAGTGTTGGGCATCGCCCAGACCACGTTATGGCGAATTTTGCGTAAGGATCTTGGTTTACACCCATACAAGATCAAGCTGACTCAAGAATTGAAGCCGATGGACCATTTGAAGCGACGTACGTTCTCCGATTGGGCTCTGGAAAAGATGCGCCAAGATGATCAATTTCATCGCAAAATCATCTTCAGTGACGAAGCTCATTTTTGGCTCAGTGGGTTCGTCAATAAGCAAAATATGCGTTATTGGTCCGGTGAAAATCCACATGTGCTTCATGAAAGACCACTTCATCCACAAAAAATAACTGTTTGGTGCGGTTTGCATGCTGGCGGCGTCATAGGGCCATATTTTTTCGTCGACGATAATGATCGTCACGTTACTGTGAATGGTAATCGTTATCGCGCCATGATTACCGATTATTTTTGGCCCGAATTGGAAGATATGGACTTGGACAACATGTGGTTTCAACAGGACGGTGCCACAAGCCACACAGCACACGTTACAATCGATTTATTGAAGAGTAAGTTTGATGAGCGTGTTATCTCAAGAAATGGACCAGTCGATTGGCCGCCTCGTTCGTGCGATTTAACGCCTCTGGACTTTTTTCTTTGGGGCCACGTCAAGTCGTTGGTCTATGCCAACAAGCCGACGACGTTGGAAGAGCTCAGAGCCAACATTGAACACGAAATAGCAGCCATTTCGGCCGAAATGTGTGGCCGAGTCATCGAAAATTGGGTCCAACGAATCGACCGCTGCAAACGTGCCCGCGGTGGCCATATGAACGAAGTCGAGTTCCATTCATAAATGTTTTGATTGTACTTCAACCCGATAATAAAGTTTTTGAAATATCTCAAATGGTTTGCATTTTATTTTGAAAAAAAGTTGTCAAGTCCTTATTGGAAAACCCTTTATATACAGTACTACAAGCGGAGTCAACTAAATGTAACATTTTTGAGCGGGGAGGGTGCACAAAAGAAGGGGGATAGCCTCTTTTCAAACAATTTAATTTCTATATCTCAAGAACTGTACCAGATATGGTCTGGAAAATTTTACAGGAGTTAGGCACAGAAGACTTGTAGTGGGGAAAAAAATTTGGGGGTGCTGGTAAGGGGATTATGATAGGAGGGTGTGGAAAACATAAAATTCTGATTTTTATTTCTCAAAACCCGCAAATCATAGGGGGTGGGTTATTATATCTTATAAACGGCTTATGCTAGAAAGTTTAAACTTGGTACGTATATGACAATCTGCTGTTAGAGTAATTAAAGCAAAGAAAGAGGTGGAGTATAAATGTTCTTGATATGGGACTTTTTCTCATTTTTACGAATATCGTTATATCTTTAAGACATGTAGAGTTATCAAATTAGTTTTACTTCTACGGGCTCTTTATGTAAGCTCCTATAAACTTTTTTAAAATTTTTCGATATCCATCCACTAAGGGGGTTTGAAGTGGTTGTGTACATTTTCATGAATTCCGATATATTTCTTAGGTCTATTGAGATTTGAAATTCACTTTCACTTCTAAAAGCTTTAAGTATAGTCGGGGAAAAAACCGATTTAAGTATTTTTTAATATTGGAGGTGAAAGGTATTGTTCAAGTTTTCTTGAATTCCGAAAAATTTAAGGCTATTTAGATGGAATTCACTTTTGAAAACACAAAATTTTTTGAAAGCCTACTCGATCGTAATACGTAATACAATAATTATGAAAGTGAGTTATATTGATAAACATCTAAGGAAAAATATATATATTTCATCAACCGAAAGAAACTAAACTCACTTTTATATACGTACCCTGAAAAAATATAATAAACTTTATACAAACTTTTAGTGTTATAAATAATTGTATATCTATTTTAAAAACTGCTTGCATGTGTTCTCCACACATATGTATGTACAAAGTTGAACGTGAAGAAATTTTTATGACTTGAAATAGAAACCCATTTCTATCGACTACTATAAAAATTGTTCAAATGTTTTTTATTTTCATCCCCACATTCGATTTCATAGCATCCCCTTGTCGACACGGAATCGCAGCGTCTATCTTCGAAGAAATCGTAAAAAATTCCGTCACAAAGCCAACTATACAACATTGTCTGGACAAAAGGAAGAACATCTCCGTATAATTTTTCATCCAATCCTGAAATTACATCTCATTTTACGACCGCTTTTACACCGCACATCGAACCAAACGGACAATATTTCTTCCAGTTTTCATGAATTTTCCATTGATATTTCAGAATAGAGGAAGTGTATCGAATATCTAAGGGACTTTAAGGCTTTGACTAAAATTCTGAAAGCAAATTTAGAGCCAACTTTGAAAGAATTCCACTGGAAACGATGCATAAACCGATTTAAACTTAACAATGTCAAAAAGTAGAAAGTAGTGTTAAAAGTAACTGCCCGAAGAATAGGTAGGTGATTAGTACAGATTAGTCTTACGAAAAAAAATCTGCCAACAGTCTGGGCGCAACTTTATTATTTTTTCGGTAGAAGTTCGGAACGAGTTTAATTCTGAGATGCGGTGTAGGTTACTACGTGTCTGAAAACCCAAAAAAAAATTCGGGAAGCGGTTAAAATGGGGTCGCGCTAGAATACTTACGCCGGTGCCTCATATAACATATGAATTACATAATTGGGTCATACACCGGGACGAGATCTAGTCCTAGTATAATATCAGTTGTTACGCCATTAGAAGGTTTTTCGTGATTTGGTTTCGGGCCATTACATGAAATCGGAAATGCGTTTGAAGACGATTATATAAAAAGTCTGTGGAAGAGCAAACCAATCTAATATCTCATCAATCCTGAGAAATATGTCGAAAGCCTTACGTCCTATTGGAGTTGAATAACAAACATCCCGAAATCAACTTTTTGACGATTATGTAGGAAGCCTTTGGAAGTAAAAATGAATTCGATATCTCATTAGAACTAGAAAAATGTAAGAATTTGTGAAAACATATGCAACCCCCTTGCACCCACTTTGAGGTTGAATATCCAAAAATCCTGAAATAAGTTTTTAGATATATATAAAGAAAACCCGAGGAAGTGAAAACCAATCCAATGTCTTATCACTCCTAAGAGATAAGACGGAATTCGTGAAAACGTGTTCAACCCGTTTTTACTCTCTTAGGGGTTGAAAAAGGAAAAACCTTGAAAACAAGTTTTAGGTGATTATTAAATAAGCCCGTGGAAGTGAAAAGTTATTCGATATCTAATCAGACCTGAGGGATATGGCTGAATTCGTGAAAATGTATAATCCCCTTTACACCACCTTGGGGGTCCAATTTTAAAAAATCATGAAAACACTTTCTAGGTATTTATATGAAGAACTCGTAGAAAAAAAATGAATTCAATATTTGGAAAGACGTAATAGATATGACGAAAATCGTGAAAATATATGCATTCCATTTTCACTGATCATTTTTTTTGCCCCACTCCCGAACGCCAATAGATATTTAAATTTTTTTTAATCAAACTTACTTTTCTAGTTAATTTACATATACGTACCGAATTTTAACTTTCTAGCATAAGCCGTTCTATAGATAGGAAAAACACCCCCCACCCCCGTACCATACCACCCCTATAAAATATTATATGTTTCCAACATGCTACTAATATAGTTCTATCTAAATACTAAGTTTCAGCTTTATATTGTTATAGGTTCTCGAGATATAAAAATCGGAACTTTTCCTTTTCACCCTCCCCCAGCCTCACCCTCTACACCCTAACCTTCAAAATTTTTTTTTCTGCCGGGGGTTTATTGGGCCTACTTCTGGTAAAAATTTTAAACATCTATATTACATTGTTCTTGAGATATGAGACGTGATTTTTTTAAAAAATGCTTACCCCCTCCACTTCCATGCTCCACCGCCCCCTTAAAAAATTTTACTTTCAGCAAACTTTATTTGTCAACATTTATACAGCAACCAAATTTTATTTCTCTAGTGCAATTGGTTCGTGAGATATCGTAATCTAAAGTTTTTCAACCCCCACCCCCGTACGTCACTGCCCCCTCTCAAAAATTTGTTTCGAATCTATTCTCCTAGTATACCCACAGATGTTCATTAAGTTTTAATTTCGTGACATTAACCGATTAGGAGATCTGGATTTTAGAATGTCTCGATCTCGGCTTTCGAGCGTTTCGGACGCATTATTATTCCCCCCACTCCCACACCCCTTTACCCATATTATCATTTTGTTTTGCAAATGGGTCCACTATCGATGTTCGATATAAATTCCAAGTTTCAGCCTCCTAGCCTATGCGGTTGCTGAGATCTAGAAACCAAAATTTTTCGTCTAAAACGCTTCTCCCACCTCCCCCCTCATACTCCGACCACCCAAAAAGTGGCCACTTCAAGGAACCTACCCAGAGTATTAATAAAAAAAATTTCAATTTAACAGCTCATAGGGTTTAGGAGTTATAAGCCTTCAAACGTTTTGCGTACGGCGGACGGCGGACGGCGCACAGACGGACTGAAAATTTTTTTTGCTTTTTTGGTGCTTATTAGTCATAAAACGTATAAAAAAAAAATTACAGGGCAGCAAATTTTTTTTTTTTAAAAATCGATAACAATACTTTATTATTAAAATAATAAAGTAATTGCCAACAGTCTGGGCGCAACTTTATTATTTTATGGGTAGAAGTTTGGAACGCGTTTAATTCTGAGATGCGGTGTAGGTTACTATGTGAAAACCTAAAAAAAAGTTCGGGAAGCTGTACGAATGGGGTAGCGCCTAGAATACTTGCGCCGCTGTCACATATAACATATGAATTATATAATTGTGTTATACTCCGGGACGCAGTCTGAGTCGTAGTATAAGATCAGTTGTTATGTGATTAGGTGGTTTTTCGTGATTTGGTTTTAGGCCATTACATGAAATCGGAAATGCGTTTGTAGGCGATTATATAAAAAGTCTGAGGAAGTGAAAACCAATCTGATATCTCATCAATCCTAAGAAATATGTCGAAAATCTTACGTAATATTGGAGTTGAATGTCTAAAAATCCTGAAATCAATTTTTTGACGATTACGTATTAAGCCTTAAGAAGGAAAAATGAATTCGATATCTCATTAGAACTAAGAAATATGTAGTAATTAGTGAAAACGTATGTAACCCCCTTGCACCCACTGTGGGGTTGAATATCCAAAAATCCTGAAATCGGTTTTTAGATATATATAAAGAAAGCCCGAGGAAGGGAAAACCAATCCGATGTTTTATCACTTATCAGTCCTAAGAGATATGACGAAATTCGTGAAAACGTGTTCAACCCGTTTATACTCTCTTAGGGGTTAAAAAAGGAAAAAAATTGAAAACAAGTTTTAGGTGATTATTAACCAAGCCCGTGGAATTAAAAATTTATTCGATATCTAATCAGACCTGAAGGGTTCGGCTGAATTCGTGAAAATGTATACAATACCATTACATCTCCTTGGGGTCGACTGTCACAAAATCGTGAAAACGCTTTCTAGGTATTTATATGAAAAATCCGTAGAATAAAAATGAATTCAATATTTGGAAAGACCAAATAGATATGACGAAAATCGTGAAAATGTATGCAATTCATTTTCACTGATAATTTTTTTTGCCCCCCTTCCGAACACCAATAGATATCTAAATTTTTTTTTAATCAATATTACTTTTCTATTTGATTTACATATTCATACTAAGTTTCAACTTTCTAGCATAACCCGTTCTATAGTTAGGAAAAACACCCCCCCCCCCCCGCCCCGTACCATTCTACCACTATAAAAAATTATATTTTTCCAACATGCTACTTGTTTGAACTTCAAGCACAAATTCACCACAGTCCACCTTATACGAGCCGTACTGTAGGACAGCTGCGACAGCATTGACTGTAGAACTGGAAGAGTCAACGGCAGTAAAAGCTACATGGCCCTATAAAGGCTCGGCCCGCCTTGACTCGACCTTCTATTTACCAATTATCGTTCTAGGTGACTTAACTAAGCAGCGATTCCGCTCACGGCTGATTTCAGCATTTAAGTCGCCAATAATTTAAGGTAACTATCAACAACAAGCGGAAACCTTTGAAATTAGTCTCTACGCTGTACCAGCTGGGGACTCCTTTCAAAAGTAGCACGCTCAACATACACTTTATTACCTATCATACCTATATCCTCCTCGTTACATATAATTCTCAATAATTTTCTATCTTCGGCAAACTCGCCAACATCCCATATTCTAGCAAGTCTCAGTCTTGCAATCGATCACCTGATCGCATTCACTACTATTATAGCTCTATGTATGTACATATATACCAAGTTTCAGTTCTATATCATTTAATCATAAAAAGTGGAAAAAAAGATTTTCATGGTACCTAGCAACTTTTTATACTCTAGATGAAATCATATAGAGTATTATAAGTTTAATCCAGCCCAAAAGTTTGTAACGCATAGAACCAAGCCTCGGACGAAAAAAAGTTATATATTATTTTTTGTTTATTTGTGCCCAAAAACCTCAAATCCGCCTGACGTCCGTCCGTCCGTCCGTCCGTCCGTCCGTCCGTCTGTCCGTTAGCACGATAACTCAAGAACGCCTTCACCTAGGATCTTGAAATTTTGAATTTGGATGTTTGGTTGAATTTGTAAGGCTAAGTTCGTTAACGGGCAAAATCGTCCTACTCCTTCGGGTAGCTGCCATACAAAATGTCCTTAAAACACGTGTTCAAGAATATTGGTCGATAACTTCAGAAGGGTTTAAGCTACGACTTTGAAATTTTGTATGTATTATTTTTTCAATAGTTAGAGCTAAATGTATGGTTATGAAGAAAATCCTATTAGTCCTTCGTGTAGCTGCCATACAAATATCCTGTCAAAACATCTTCACTTAATTTACGGAACTTACTATAACTCAAGTAATCTTTTAGCTATGACTTGGAAATTTTGTACAAATTAGTTTTGAGTAAAAACAAAGTTCAGGATTACTAATCAGCGAAATCCTTTTACTCCTTCTGGTAGCTGCCATGTAAAATGTCCTTAAGACACGTGTTCAACAATATTTTTCGATAACTTTTGAGCTCTTCATGCTACGAATTTGAAATTTTGTACACGGTCATTTTTAAATGGTTCCAAGAAAAAGGATAAATATGTAAGAAATCGAGTAAGTCCTTCCTGCACCTCCCATGTGAAAGTCCTTCAAAAAGGACATTTTTTTCGATGACTTACCCAGTTCAAGGTATGAAATTAAACACTGAATATTGTCTTTTAGGTTTGAGTAGCAATCTAATGGCAGTCCTTAATAAAGGACATACAACATCCACACACGTAATTCTACTCTACAATATAAATCGGAGTTCAGTATTCATCTAGAGTATTATACGATTGGCTTGCAGCCGATCGTGACTGCAGCATGTTTTTTTAAAAAATCGTTAACAATACTTTATTATTAAAATCATAAAGTAAAAATCAAAAAGTTTTGGATTAAGTACAACTGTGATTATGTCCGGAACTAGAAATGTCAAAATCTGCCAACAGTCTGGGCGCAACTTTATTATTTTATGAGTAGAAGTCCTAAACATACTGATATGCGGTGTAAGTTACTATGCGACTGACAACGTAAAAAATAACGGTCCAAATAGCCTTCTGGTTTCAGTAGACTCCACTGGGAATTCTATATACCAAAACCAAATTTTATCTTCTTACCACAATTGAGTCGGAAGACATTATAATTCAAATTTTTTCATCTGCCACCCCGATACCTCACCACCTCCCTTAAAAATGTTAACCCTTTTCTAATCTCCTAGTATCTCTTAAGACAACTACAAAGTTTCAACCGTCTGTCATTAATCGTTCAGGAGATATGGATTTTCAAATGTTTCAATTACTTTATTATTTTAATAATAAAGTATTGTTATCGATTTTTAAAAAAAAAAAATTTGCTACCCTGTAATTTTTTTTTTATACGTTTTATGACTAATAAGCACCAAAAAAGCAAAAAAAATTTTCAGTCCGTCTGTGCGCCGTCCGCCGTCCGCCGTACGCAAAACGTTTGAAGGCTTATAACTCCTAAACCCTATGAGCTATTAAATTGAAATTTTTTTTATTAATACTCTGGGTAGGTTCCTTGAAGTGACCACTTTTTGGGTGGTCGGAGTATGAGGGGGGAGGTGGGAGAAGCGTTTTAGACGAAAAATTTTGGTTTCTAGATCTCAGCAACCGCATAGGCTAGGAGGCTGAAACTTGGAATTTATATCGAACATCGATAGTGGACCCATTTGCAAAAAAAAATGATAATATGGGTAAAGGGGTGTGGGAGTGGGGGGAATAATAATGCGTCCGAAACGCTCGAAAGCCGAGATCGAGACATTCTAAAATCCAGATCTCCTAATCGGTTAATGTCACGAAATTAAAACTTAATGAACATCTGTGGGTATACTAGGAGAATAGATTCGAAACAAATTTTTGAGAGGGGGCAGTGACGTACGGGGGTGGGGGTTGAAAAACTTTAGATTACGATATCTCACGAACCAATTGCACTAGAGAAATAAAATTTGGTTGCTGTATAAATGTTGACAAATAAAGTTTGCCCCCGGCAGTAAAAAAAATTTTGAAGGTTAGGGTGTAGAGGGTGAGGCTGGGGGAGGGTGAAAAGGAAAAAGTTCCGATTTTTATATCTCGAGAACCTATAACAATATAAAGCTGAAACTTAGTATTTAGATAGAACTATATTAGTAGCATGTTGGAAAAATATAATATTTTATAGGGGTGGTATGGTACGGGGGTGGGGGGTGTTTTTCCTATCTATAGAACGGCTTATGCTAGAAAGTTGAAATTCGGTACGTATATGTAAATTAACTAGAAAAGTAAGTTTGATTAAAAAAAATTTAAATATCTATTGGCGTTCGGGAGTGGGGCAAAAAAAATGATCAGTGAAAATGGAATGCATATATTTTCACGATTTTCGTCATATCTATTACGTCTTTCCAAATATTGAATTCATTTTTTTTCTACGAGTTCTTCATATAAATACCTAGAAAGTGTTTTCAGGATTTTTTAAAATTGGACCCCCAAGGTGGTGTAAAGGGGATTATACATTTTCACGAATTCAGCCATATCCCTCAGGTCTGATTAGATATCGAATAACTTTTCACTTCCACGGGCTTATTTAATAATCACCTAAAACTTGTTTTCAAGGTTTTTCCTTTTTCAACCCCTAAGAGGGTAAAAACGGGTTGAACACGTTTTCACGAATTCCGTCTTATCTCTTAGGAGTGATAAGACATTGGATTGGTTTTCACTTCCTCGGGTTTTCTTTATATATATCTAAAAACTCATTTCAGGATTTTTGGATATTCAACCTCAAAGTGGGTGCAAGGGGGTTGCATATGTTTTCACAAATTCTTACATTTTTCTAGTTCTAATGAGATATCGAATTCATTTTTACTTCCAAAGGCTTCCTACATAATCGTCAAAAAGTTGATTTCGGGATGTTTGTTATTCAACTCCAATAGGACGTAAGGCTTTCGACATATTTCTCAGGATTGATGAGATATTAGATTGGTTTGCTCTTCCACAGACTTTTTATATAATCGTCTTCAAACGCATTTCCGATTTCATGTAATGGCCCGAAACCAAATCACGAAAAACCTTCTAATGGCGTAACAACTGATATTATACTAGGACTAGATCTCGTCCCGGTGTATGACCCAATTATGTAATTCATATGTTATATGAGGCACCGGCGTAAGTATTCTAGCGCGACCCCATTTTAACCGCTTCCCGAATTTTTTTTTGGGTTTTCAGACACGTAGTAACCTACACCGCATCTCAGAATTAAACTCGTTCCGAACTTCTACCGAAAAAATAATAAAGTTGCGCCCAGACTGTTGGCAGATTTTTTTTGTTTTGGACGTATTGTTTACCCCCCCACTCGCACACCCCTATACCCATATTGACCGTTCTTTGCAAATGGGTCTACTGTCACAGTTCTACATATTTCCAACTTTCAGCCTCCTAGCATAAGCGGTTCCTGAAATCTTGAAACCAAAATGTTTCATCTAAAACGCTTCCACCCCTCCAAAAAATGCCGTTAGTAGGGGTTCACCCATTCTACTTACCATAAAAAAATCAACTTAATATTTCAAGGCGTTTGTGAGCTACGCACCTTTAAACGGTTTTGCGTACGGCGTACGGCGGCTGGACATTTTTTTTTCTTTTTTGGGTTTTACTAGTCCTAAAGCGGGTAAATACAAAATTTCAGGGTAGCAAATTTTTTTGAAATTTCAGGTCGATAACAATACTTTATTATTAAAAAATAATAAAGTAAAATTCATGCTTAAATAACTAGATGGCGGACTTTTTCGAAAAGGCACCAAAAAATTGCACTTTTTTCACTGTTTTTTGCAACAAAATAAATAGTAAAAATGTTGACTTGGTTCTAGTTCCGGAAGAAATTAGGTATACATTTCAGAAACACATGGTCAAAATTTCACCAAGATTGGTTGAGTGGTTTCGAAAAGAGATTGCATTTTAACAGAAACATAAAACATGTTAAGTCAAAAACGTTTTTGACTGAAACAGGTTTGCTCTTTTAGTGTACGGCCAGCCTAAGTACCTCCTCGTATATTGTGAAAATGAATTGAAAATGAAATCGAAATTCACTTACTAGGTTTTGAAATGGGACTGCCGAACAGTAGATGAAAATTTTAAGTTTGGAAGGTTTTCTGCATGAGTATATCGAGAAGTTTATATTCCGACAAATGAGAATAATTGGCAATGTTATAGATCTATTTGAATTGAGTCAACATATAACTAAATTTATTGTAGCAGTGTTGTTAACAAATTTACCTTCAAAATGCAATAAACTAACTGTATTAAATTAAATATTTACCTTACGAACTCAAAGACAATGCCGAACCAATTGTAAGCTACTACGGGTTCGTTAATCGCTAATTATAAAATAAATAATTTGATCGCCAGAATAATAACTTAGAGAAGACAGGAAACATATCTGTAAACATTCAGACCATCTTTTCAAAGCCGATTGATTTTACTACATTACATAATACATTATTAATGTGTATTATACTAGTAGGCAAACTGTGATTCAATAAACAAATTTGTGTAGCTACCTAAATACCCATAAATTCTGTGATTTGTGGTTTATACAGCATACTATTAAGCACCCGTAATAAACGCTTCTTGGTACACATTTAATTATAGTTATCTCTAAGTTGGATTTAACTTGATTTCAAATTGAAACGATGGGCTGTACATACTGAAACCAGGATATACAGCTGAAATACTGATCATGTCAGTATCCTGGCAATAGCTGAAAAGTAGCACGGTTTGCAAGTGAACTAGCAATTAAACTAGATGATACCAATAATGAAGACCCCGGAAAATATGGAAACACACAGGTAAATCAATGTCAAGTTGGAATTAATGAGAAGCTCTTTACCAGGAATCTAAACTAATAGACAAGACCTTGCAAAAAGCGTAGGTACTGGAGCACTAAGATGGAATAAATTTGTAGGGCGTTACGTGGGATCAAATCTTAGCCATGCAAAATAATTCAGTGATACTGAAAGCAATAACGTATTATTCATGGTGAGTTCTTATGGTCGGTATTATCCAGTATTGACGCCTTAACTAGTGATATCCCCAGTCCTCACTTCCTGTAATTTCATATAAAATTCATACGTAAACTCACTATCAAGTGAAAAGCAGGAAAGGTGATAAAAAAATTGGGTTTTTGTACTCTAGATCAAATCTGAGAGAATTTTAAGTTTAATCCAGCCTAAAATTTGAAACGCATAGAACGGAGCTTCGGACGAAAAAAAGTTATATATTTTGTTTATTTGGGTCCAAAAACCCTAAATCCGCTTGATGTCCGTCTGTTTTAAATCTGGATGTTTAGTTGACTTCGTAAGGCTAAGTTCGTTAACGGGTAAAATCGTCCTTCTCCTTCGGGTAGATGACATACAAAAAGTTCGTAAAACACGTGTTCAAGAATATTCACCAATAACTTCAGAACGCCTTAAGTTATGACTTTGAAATTATGCGTACGTTGGTTTTTCAATAGTTGTTGGGAAATATATAATTTCAAAATGAAAAAAATCATGCGAGTCCATTTAGTAGCTGCCACTGTAGACTTAGACCGCAAAGAATGTAATCGCAAGACTTCATTCGACTCCTAGCTATCTTTGTGAAATGGCATTCACACGCACCCGAGTCTCTGTGTCGGCAGTGTATCATAGAAGTTTCAAGTGTTCTCAGAAAGACGTATGTCGATTACTATGTTGCCTTTGTGAAATTAAATAACCACACGGGTCCGAGTTGAGTGCTTTATCTTAAAGTATGCATGGAGCCTTAAAAAAGTAGTTATCAGTGTAATACCAGCTTCACCGAAGCCTAACCTAAGGTTTAATCGGATACCACGGGGTAAGAAGAGCTAAAGATAGGTCGCTATCATCTCCTTGCGTTTGTAAGGCCCTACGAGGATTCGCATGGTGACTCTGGTTATGTCCAAGCGGGCAAAGTTCCTCGGAACTTGACGTGGAGTTGCGAAAATTAACCGAACGCTGTGCTCCAGAAAGCAGCACAGTTTTAAGTGGGATTAATGGTGGGCCTGCACCCGAAATAAATTGGAAGCTCTGTTTCGGCAGGGCGACGGTGATTGCCGTTGCTATGGCGAGGTTAGGTTAGGTTGAGAAGGGTGGACTGAAGCAATGTGCCACAGTCCATCACGAGAGATCACTGTGGATCCATTGTGGTCCCTTCGTATAAAACCGGGCTCTAGACTACTGATTCCAAATATTGCTCTTCCTAATGAAGAGGGTAGTTCTACATAAAGGAATCATCGCAAGTTCTGATAGATCGGTCAAGGAGAATTTCCGCAAGTGCCGATACTTGGTACGTGCCAGGCTTTCACATTCACACACTAGATGCTCCAGTGTTGGCTTAAAATTCTCATCACCACAGCGACACAGATCAGCCATGGGTATTCCCAGCCTTTCTTCATGCCTCCCAAAGGGACAGTGTCCCGTTAGGACCCCTATAAGTTGTCTGCAAATGTCCCTGCTCAGAGACAAAATGAAGCTAGAGTTCCTCCTATCAAGTGTCGACCAGCATATTCTTGCTTGCTGGCATCCCGAGAGATTCACCCAGCCCCCTCCATCTGTCTGAGCGCTTCAATATCAATCGTTCCCTTTACACATTCAATGGGACATAGAACCGACTCGTCGGCCAGCTCTATGCTCGTCTCCGACCCCCTTCTGGCGAGCTCGTCTGCCTTTTAATTTCCAGAGAAGTCACTGTGACCAGGAATCCTACTAATCTTCAGGTTGTTATTCATACCTACCATCTGCAATATTCTTTTACATTCTCCCACAATCCTGGATTTAGTAATATGCGCCTCAACAGCCTTGATGGAAGCTTGGCTGTCAACATAAATAGTTATTGTACCATTCACGCACTGTTTTCGCACAATTATTTCAGTTGCTTTTGTCAGCGCAAAAATCTCGGCCTGAAACACGCTCGAGCTATCCAGTAGCCTTAACGATTCCATAATGTCAAGGTCGCAAGAGTACACTCCCGCGCAAGTTCCGCTTTCCGTTTTGGAGCCATCAGTGTAGATAGCAAACGTGTCTGGGCCGATGATTCCTGCCACTCCAGTCTGGTGGGAATATTCACAGCATAGGAATGTCCAAAACTGCAAGACGGTGTCCTGTAGTCGGTGCGATCTGGCATGGCGGAACACAGGGAAATCGACAAGATCCTAGTGTGACCCACACTGCCTCTCATCCAATAGCCTGCCTCACGCAGACGCAAAGCACTCTTTGCCGCTATTGATTTTACCGCTAATTCGAATGGGATTAAGTGGAGCATTACTTCCAGAGCCTGCGAGGCCGTGGTACGTAAGGCCCCAGTGATCCCAATGAGTGCCATTCTTTGAGTTCTGCTCATGGTGACCCTGTTAGTCCTGAACTCCAACGCATGCCACCACACCAGTGACCCGTAAGTGAGAACAGGTCTAACTAGCGTGATATACAGCCAGTGGTCCCCAGGTTTTCCCTACCATTCTCTGACAAGCGTAGTAAGCTATCGATGCCTTCTTGATCCTGTCGTCAATCGTGAGTTTCCAGTTCAACCTAGCATGGAGATAGATTCCTAAGTACTTCACACTAGGGGAGAGCGGGATGGTAACGCCATTCAAGCGTGGGAGCCTGAATTCTCGAGGCAGGTGTCTACGTAAATCTGCAGGGCAAGCTGTTTGTAATTGCATAGGAAGTGTTTGCATTTCCAATCAAATCAACCGCACTCAACAATTTGAGGGAATGACACCTAATTCATTGAAGATTCTGGCAAAACAACTCAAATTAGCGATACACAAAAGTGTAAAGTACCTGCATATCTATTCAAAATTGTAGATCTGAAATATTCAGCTAGATTGACATAAAATTATTAATGTACAAAACGAGGCTGAAAGGGAATTACCCTTAAGTAATGTTTCGTTGATAGTAAGAATTAGATCATCAATCTAAATTATTAAAGTGGGTAAACCTTAGACATTCTACGTTTTTCCACGATTTTCTAAATTTTTCGCTAAGGGCTTCCAACGAATTAATTTTTTATGATCTGGCATCACTGCTTCACTGGCATATTAGTTCAGTCGTGTATGTTACATAGATTGCGCTTACAACGAAAAACAAGATAACCTTGAATATCCAATATTAAATCTGAACATGTGCCATACCACATTAACTAAATTCTTAAAATTTGAAATCGTCGTAGTAACTCTTTGTAAAAATATTATTTTCTTGCGTACGTTTTCAGTTTCATTTCATTAAATAATTTCCCAGTAACTCGAACGATAACATGAAAACTTACATAAACTGTGAGTTAACATTCTCATTATTCGACCGGAAGACTTGAAAAGTTTCCCAGTGTGAAATCAACGCACGCCTGACAAGCTTTACATTTCAAGAAGGAAATCTGTGCAGGACTTTTAATTACATCACGTGACAGAAATGTTGATGATGTCCTTTATCAATTCGAATTAAATTACTTTCGCATTTCCCTAAAAGTGTAAAGTTTTCTTGCACTGCAAACGACCTTCACAAGTTAAAAGTTAACCGATTGCGACGCGTTTCATTTACGACGAGTCGCACATCAATTCGAAATAAAATTTAGTAAATTGAATTTACTTGTTTAAGCTTTTAAAGGATGCCAGACACAGAACTTGCAGGGTTACAATTTGACTTTGACCGCTTTCCAGTGTTACACAAACTAATAATTTGCGTTGTATGGCAGTACGGTCGGTACTTTAGCTGTACCTTAATTTTCACCAGACTGTTGGCTATATTTTTATACTCTTGTTAGGCGTACTTAAATAATAAATTTTAAGAATATCAATTATCAGAATATTGTACGTCTAGATACAAGAATCAAATTCCAGTTTAACAGCATAACCGATTACAAAAAAATCTGCCAACAGTCTGGGGGCAACTTTATTATCTTATAGGTAGAAGACCCAAACGTGTTTACAATATAATTGTCTGAAACATCATATCGACATAATAATTCACCTGCCACAAAAAACAATTATTAATGTAATTTGTGCTTATTCACATTTTTCTTTAAGTCAGCATGTAAGCAATAAGTCCATCAGGCGAATGAACCTACATGCATATTTTCTGGCACACTCCAGAAAATATCTGAATAAGCACAAATCCAAAGTTCAATTAAATTTAAGTAAATCAATAAATTATTACTAAGCAAAATCACATTGTAATTTAGTATATAAGATGCACATATCCAATAAATTGAGACTCGTTATTAGATCATCGCCGTGAGTTTTATTTTATTCCACGATCAATCATTTACATTTTGGTGACCCCCGACTTCGAACAGGACACATCGAGTCATACGACTAGTTACATAAAAAAGTTGATCTTAAATTCCTTTTGGCGGTTCGTCGAAAAGCAGTTCTTTAGTGAGAAGTGAAGTGACAAAGTTAATTCTGTGCAATATTTATATTTTGTTGGAAGGAGATTTCCGGCTTAGTTCGTTCTCTTATCAGAAAAATCTCGGGAAACCGCTAGTTGTGCCAGTAGTAGAGTGATAAAAGCATAACGATGGAGGATTTGGAACAAGCATGGGAATCGATGACCACTCAGCAACAAGAGGTTGGACGACAACTCGAGCAGCTGATGACCAACTACAAGAAGGATTCGACAAGCAGGAAATCCAGGACTTACCTTGACACCAAGTTGAATCAACTGGAGGAACTCTGGGTTAATTTCGACGCAATGGACAAACAACTTCAACCGTTCGCTGATAAATTCCCGGATCACCGATACTTCACACAAAGTTATTATTTGAAGGTCAGCGATGCGTTTATGAAAACAAGGACCAACATCATGCAGATGTTGGAAAATCAACCCAGCGCTTCATCGCAGACAACACCACCACCGGCGCATCGCATTGCCGCTTCACTAAATGACAAGATGACGATTGAGTCCAGCAAAGAGGAACCTTTAGATCACATCACCTTGAAGATTCAAGGTCTGATCCGGCGTCAACGAGCACAAACAGAAGCTATCATACATTTGATTGATGGCTTAAAAGCAGAACCAGAACTTCAGACACGTCAATTTTACGAGGTGAAATTGGCAACGTTGAGGCGCTATTGGGACGACACTCGAGAAATCAACCAGTCAATTTTTGAGTGTTCCGATGACGTTTCAACGTACGGTTATAATGCAGAAGCTTATTTCAAACTGGAGGACTCAATCCAGAGCAACATTATTTTTCTAACGCAATGTTTGGAAAAATTCAGTTCACAACTATCATCAGCGGCTGCAACAACAACTGCCACATTGCAACTCCCGAAGGTAATCTTGCCAAAGTTTGACGGGGATTATATGAAATGGAAGCAGTTTTATGATCTTTTCCGTCAAATGATCCACGAGCAACCCATGGGAAGTACACAGAAGATGTGGTACTTAAAAAATAATCTATCCGGTGAAGCAGAACGGCTTATAAGGCATCTACAGTTATCAGACAACAATTACACTGTAGCATGGAACATCCTACAAAGCCGATACAATAATCAACGTTTATTGGTGTCAGCACTAATGGACAAATTGTTTTCACAACCAGTATTATCAGTCGAGTCAGCCCAGGCCATTAGAAGATTTCACGACACAACGAACGAATGTCTTCTTGGGCTGGCTAATCTTGACATCGACACAACAACGTGGGATCCTATCCTGATCCATTTGTTGCTGAAGAGAATCGACAAGGTAACGCACGGTCTTTATGAGCAGTCCCTCAAGGAACCACGCGAATGCCAAACTATTGACGCCTTTCTCAAATTTCTGGAAATACGCTTCCAATCGTTAGAAGCTCTAGGAAACGAAAGACGTCAGCCGGTTCAACAAAGGGTTACACAGTCTAAGAACTCTGCACTAACATCATATAACAAATATGACGCTACTTGTGAAAATTGCAAAGGTAATCACAAGATATTCTCATGCGAACAGCTCTTGAAACTGAAGCCATCGGATCGTCTGACAAAAATTAAGACTCTAAAGCTGTGCTTCAATTGTTTAAAGGATGGCCATTCAGTCAATCAGTGCAAATCTAGGAGTTGCTTCAAGTGTCAAGGTAGACACAATACTATCTTGCACATAGACACCGCCAAGCAAAACAAAGCATCGCCATCCAAGGATGGACCTGAACATACCGTCAATGTATGTGACACCTCATTGGCAGCACACAGATCTCGCCAGTCGCCAAGCAGTTACGTGTTATTGGGTACCGCTCTGGTAACTATCTGCAATGAAGATGGAACTACTGAGGTCTGCAGGGCCATACTGGACTCCGGATCGCAACTAAATTTTATTAGCGAACGCATGTGCAAATAACTTAACATTTTTGGATCAAAGGACAGTATAACAATATCAGGCATAGGATCAACTCTAACAAAGGCCACCAGGAGAGCAAGCATCGGCATTAAGTCAAACAATTCCAACTACTCCTCAAGATTGGAGGCGTATGTTATCCCCGACATATCAACAGTTCAGCCACAAATATTCTTTGAAATTTCTTCGTGGCCAATTCCACCACACATCGAATTGGCCGATCCAGACTTCAATAAGCCCAGACGAGTGGACTTATTGATAGGAGCAGAACTATATTGTGAACTGATGTCTGTCGGACAAATAAAATTGGACTCAAATCTACCCACAATGCAAAACACGGTATTTGGATGGGTGATTCTAGGACGAGCAACATTAAATCGTGCCGAGGCAGTATTCTGCGGTATAAGCAATTTTGATCTTGATCGCCGTTTAGAACAATTTTGGACGGTCGAAGAATCTCCAACGTCTTCATCAAGGAGGGAGGAATTTCCAATCGAGCTCCAACGAAACAAACAAGGCCGATTCGAAGTGAAGCTGCCTCTGTGTCAAAATCCATCCGTGCTTGGTCAGTCTGAAGACTTAGCGATCAAACGCTTCTTGGCTTTGGAGAGAAAGCTTAATAAAGAAAAGATGTATCGCCAAGTAGACGTTTGTCCTGAAGACAGGAACTTACAATTAATCGTCTGGAGAAGTGAGATGAATCAACCACTGAAATATTATCGTCTTCGCACGGTGACTTATGGGACAACCGCTGCCCCATATCTAGCGATCAAATGTCTAGCAGAATTGGCAGCCACATCTAAAGAAACGCATCCTCATGCAGCCTCCGCCATGAACGATTTTTACGTCGATGATGTCATGACAGGGAGCAATAATCTGAATGACGCCATCCAAATCCAAGATGAATTAAGGAAACTTCTGTACTCCGCTGGTTTTATTCTTAAAAAATGGTGTGCGAACCACGAACAGCTGCTAACAAAAATACCTAAGGAAGATACCGAATTGAAATTCGACGTTGAGACCGACATGGAAGAGACCATCAAGACTTTGGGACTTACATGGCATCCTCGGTCTGATCACTTTGCTATTACCACATCATCCGTTCAGCTTAAGGATATCACTAAACGTACAGTATCAGCCGACATCGCACGTCTATTTGATCCGTTAGGATTAATGAGCCCGATCATAGTCGCCGCAAAAATATTTTTACAACAACTCTGGGGTCTCAAGTTAGATTGGGACACATCCATTCCAATAGACTTGCATAAGCGATGGGCTAAATTTCGTGAATAAATGATGCAGCTAAATAAAATTCGCGTTCCCAGATACCTGCAAACTAAGAACGCTGTAATCAGTTTGCATGCTTTTTCCGATGCAAGTGAACGGGCATATGGAGCGGTTCTCTACATACGTAGCGAGGACAGCAATGAAGAGGTTAAGGTCACACTTCTCTGCTCAAAATCGAGAGTAGCGCCAGTCCGTACCGTTACTCTACCAAGATTGGAACTATGTGCAGCTAACCTAATGGCTCACCTCGTTTCTCGTGTCAAAACGACATTAAAGATTGACATCATCAGAACATATTATTGGACCGACTCCCAGATAGTCCTTGCATGGATCCGATCTATGTCATCGTCATTCCACACGTTCGTCTCCAACAGGATTTCGTCAATACAAGAATTGACCAACATATCGGATTGGCGATATGTCAACACTAAACTAAATCCGGCCGATTTAGTATCTCGTGGAATTCGTCCACCTGAACTCATCAACTCAACTACCTGGTTCAACGGACCAGCATTTCTTCAGAGAGCCGAAACTGAGTGGCCATGTGATGTCATCGTCGAACCAACAAATCTACCAGAAGAGAGACCACAACGAACGGTTCTATTGAGCAACGATAACAGCAATCACTTCCTCTACTCAGTGAATCACGGCAATTCGTTCAACCGTCTGAAGCGAATAGTGGCGTACGTGCTAAGAGCAGTCAATCTCTTCCAGAAAAAGATCGCTACCACACCCAAACTTCTGACCGTTACCGAATTAGAAAGTGCTGTAAATATAATCGTGAAGCAAATGCAGAAAGAAGAATTTCAACTAGAAATAGCTGCGTTAACAAAGAAAAAGCCAATCGATCGTAAAAGTAAGCTTATCAATTTAGCACCATTTCTGGACCAGCAATCAATCATTCGAGTTGGTGGCAGACTTCAAGGAGCAGAGTTATCATATGACGCCAAACATCCGATAGTACTGCAATCCTCACATCCGTTCACTAAATTACTGTTGATTCATTTGCACGAAATGAATCTTCACGCAGGCCCACAAGCACTTCAAGCGATATCCAGGCAACAGTTTTGGATTCTTCGCGCGAAACAATTAGCCTCCACCATCGTTCATGAATGCATTCGATGTACCCGTTTCAACCCTAAGGTCTTTGGACAGATGATGGGCAACCTGCCAGATAACCGAGTACTACCAGCAAGACCATTTGTCAATGTTGGTATTGATTTTTGCGGACCCGTATACACTCATTATAAAATCCGCGGCAAAAAACCCACGAAAACATACATTTGCGTGTTTTGTTGCTTCAGTACAAAGGCTTGTCATCTAGAAGTAGTCTCTGATTTATCTACTGATGGTTTTATCGCTGCCTTAAAACGATTTATCGCGAGACGAGGGTGCTGTCAAAATATATATTGCGACAATGCCACCAATTTCGTCGGTGCTCGAAATCAACTCGCTGAGCTTCAATCAATAATACATGACAACCAATCACAAGAAGACATATCCCATATCACCAGTCAAAGGGGAATCGAATTCCATTTCATTCCTCCACGAAGTCCTCATTTTGGCGGAATATGGGAGGCTGCCGTCAAATCAGCAAAGCACTTACTCCAGCGATCAATAGCCTCAGCTTCACTAACGTACGAAGAACTCTGCACAGTTACATCCGAAGCCGAGGCTGTACTCAATTCACGACCCATTTCGCCTTTGTCTAACGATCCCAACGACTTGACAGCTTTGACCCCAGGACATTTTCTCATCGGAGAGCCATTAACTTCAACAATTAATAGTCAGTGCTGTTCCACCAATCCGAACCTTCTTACCAGATGGAAACTCGTACAGTATATCCGAAACGAGTTCTGGCGTCGCTGGTCAATCGAATACCTTTGTGAATTACAACAAAGATCAAAATGGAAGGTCGGATCCAACAATGTCCAACCAGGTATGCTCGTTCTTATCAAGGATGACAATATTCCTCCCTTAAAATGGCAACTGGGACGAATAGAATCCACCATACCCGGAAACGATGGGATAGTCAGAGTTGCTGATGTACGAACACAAACAGGAGTTTTCCGAAGAGTTATTCACAAACTTTGTCCTTTGCTCATGGAAAAGTCAGACACCAAAGATGCGGAAACCCCTTCAGTAACAGAAGCAGTTAAGCAAAAACGACAATCGACAAAACGTCATCCCAATAAAGGCAGATTCCTTCCTATCAACTCGAATTGGCACCAACAACTCCCTAAAGAGAAAGAAGGACCGACTCAGAAAAAGAGAAGTCGAAGTGCAAGTTTACTTACTATTGCCTTGATAGCATGTTGCGTTCTTCCAGTACTGAGTGAGCCAACATCACCGATTACAGTGGAACCTTTCTTACAGGATCCAGGAATTTACTTTCAAACCATTGGACAAGTAAGCCTTACTAGCAGCGAATGGAACATAATCACGTTTTATGATATGAAGCAGTACTGGCAAGAACTAATAGGAATTAGGAAGAGCGTATCAGATATGAAAGAATTCTGCAGTACCGTAATCGTACAAGGCACCGTATGTCAGCAAATATTACTACAGTTCGAACACCAACTCGCTCAAATCGAACAAACAAACAAATTATTTCATAATGGAGGAGGTGGAGCAGAACATTCATCACGAAAAAGGAGATCTCCCCTCGACATCATTGGATCCGTTGCAAACAAACTGTTTGGTGTGTTGGACGCAGACTACGCCAATTATTTGGAAGGAGAAATAGAAAAGATAAGGCTCAACGAAAATCATTTGCAAGTACTTATACGAAATCAAACTTCTATAATGGAAACTACCGTGAATATCTTTAAAAGGAAGGAAGAACACATCGAACAACAATTTAGAGCCATAAGCGGACAGTTAACACAACTCACACACGATATTAGCAGTAATAGCCAGCAGCAGATATTTTCTACATTATGTATTCGCACCATGATGGCTATACATAATTATGAACAGACCCAAGCAGCACTTTGGAATGTACTCAGTGATCTTCACCAAGGAACGATCAACCCGTTACTACTGACTCCAAGTCAACTACACGAACAGTTGGCGCTCATCACAAAAATTCTACCACCTACAACAA
Source organism: Beris morrisii (assembly GCA_951812415.1). Taxonomy (NCBI): domain Eukaryota; kingdom Metazoa; phylum Arthropoda; class Insecta; order Diptera; family Stratiomyidae; genus Beris; species Beris morrisii. The sequence continues at coordinate 88,515,386 of OX638312.1, read as the reverse complement.
GTACTCCAGTAAGCCGAACAAATGAAGACATATCATTATACAAACTAATGACAACTCGCACGAGAATTACGAAGTTATATGTCATTTTCCAAATTAAACTTCCCATTATTCACGCGGACCCCTTTCAACTTTTACACTTAACTGCTGTGCCTATCCATCAAAACAACCAATCTCTCATCATCCAAACTTCTACACAATATCTGATCACAGATCTACAAAGAAATCAACATTACCCAATTACTCAATACGAGTTGGATAAATGTCAGCAAATTCAAGACAACAATATCTTATGCAGTCAACATCATCCACTTTTCAATAGAAGATCCTACATCAATCACTGCGAAATGGCCTTCCTCAATCACGAAAAGGAGTCATTGGTACGATGTCCATGGATTACAACCGATGATACCAACTTCTGGATTCAACTTCACCAACCCAACACATGGATCTACTCACTCAACGAACCCCGGACCTTTAACATCATTTGTGGAACGGACATTACCAGCACGAGCTTACATGGGAGTGGATTGCTTCATTTTAAAGCTAGCTGCGAAATGCAACACGAAACTATGGTAATCAGAGGTCTCTCGCAGTACCAAACAGAGAGAAAGATGACCTTCACATCGAGAGCTAACTTCAGCAAAATACTCCTCCAAACTCAACCACGAAAAACACCACATGGGGAGATCGTTCTGGGAAACACTAGGACAGAATGGGACAACATTCTTCAACGGCTATCAATCCTTCAACAACAAACAATACCAGAAGATCTTACTAAGCACCATATTCATCACTACACACTTGGATACACTATCACCGGCATCTTACTGGTATTAGCTACTTGGTGGGCTATCCGAAAATTACGAGCGCGAGGATGTAAAAAGCAGCAGCTTGTACTTAAACCAATTCCAGCCCAGAGAACTACCATAGCAGAAGAATCCTTTTCCTTTGAACTCGGACAGTTCAAGGAAGGGGAGAATGTCTGAAACATCATATCGACATAATAATTCACCTGCCACAAAAAACAATTATTAATGTAATTTGTGCTTATTCACATTTTTCTTTAAGTCAGCATGTAAGCAATAAGTCCATCAGGCGAATGAACCTACATGCATATTTTCTGGCACACTCCAGAAAATATCTGAATAAGCACAAATCCAAAGTTCAATTAAATTTAAGTAAATCAATAAATTATTACTAAGCAAAATCACATTGTAATTTAGTATATAAGATGCACATATCCAATAAATTGAGACTCGTTATTAGATCATCGCCGTGAGTTTTATTTTATTCCACGATCAATCATTTACAATAATCTACAAAAACTCTGCTTAAACTAAAGCCAAATTCATATCTCATCAAACCTAAGTGATATGACAAAAATTGTAAAATGGTATACCCCTTCCACCCACTTGGGGGTTGAATATCCTGAAAGTTGTTTCAAGTAAAAACTAATTCGAAGTCTTATCAATCCTAAGATATGTGACGGAATTCGTTGAAACGTGTTCTACCCTCTTATAGCCTTTAAGGGGTCGAAAAGAGGCGATTATTAAACAAGTCCGTGGAAGTAAATAGTTATTCGATATATTATACAGGGTGTTTGGTATTTCGTGTGCCACCTTGTAAGGGGTTATTCTTTGATATATTTGGAGAAAAAAATTGTTCTACAGGGTGGGTTAATTTTCAATATCAGTGGAGATACAGGATGGTTAAGAAAAGTGTTTTTGAACGGTATCCTCACTCACTTAAAACGTTATATCTAGAAAACGAATACTCACAAGGCAAAGTGTTATAACTCGTTTTTTAGGGAATTGAATTACCTTTCATTTGATGTAACAGTCTAAATTGTAACTGCACCCAATCTTGAGATATTTACTCAAAAACATAAATTTTTGCTACGTCAACCCTAAAAATTCAGTGAGTTACGATTAACATTTTGGAAGTAATAGGTAAAAATACATATCGCATAAAAATTAAATATTTAAAAAGTCAGTGCCACTTTTATAGAAAAAGAAGAATTTATTGATCTACACTCCTTGCTTGAACTGAAAGAATTTAATAATGGTTTTTATGTTTATACTCTAGATGAAATCCTATAGAGTATTATAAGTTTAATCCAGCCTAAAAGTTTGTAAGGCATAGAACCAAGCTTTGGACGAAAAAAAGTTATATATTGTTTTTTGTTTATTTGTGGCCAAAAACGAAAAAAAGTTATATATTGTTTTTTGTTTATTTGTGGTCAAAAAACGATTGACGTCCGTCCGTTCGTGAACACTCAAGAACGCCTTCACCTTGGATCTTGAAATCTGGATGTTTGGTTGAATTTGTAAGGCTAAGTTCGTTAACGGGCAAAATCGTCCTACTCCTTCGGGTAGCTACCATACAAAATGTCCTTAAAACACGTGTTCAAGAATATTGGTCGACAACTTCAGAAGGGTTTAAGCAACGTCTTTGAAATTTTGTATGTGTTATTTTTCCAATAGTTGGAGCTAAATGTATTATTATGAGAAAAATCCTATTAGTCCTTCGTGTAGCTGCCATACAAATATCCTGTCAAAATGTCTTCACTTAATTTACGGAACTCACTATAACTCAAGTAATCTTCTAGCTACGAATTCAGAATTTTGTACAAATTAGTTTTGAGTGAAAACGAAGTTCGAGTTTACTAGTCAGCGAAATCCTTTTACTCCTTCTGGTACCTTCCACACAAAAAATCCTTGAGACACGTGTTCAAAAATATTTTATGATAACTTTTGAACGCTTGAAGCTACGAATTTGAAATTTTGTACACACTAATTTTTGAATGGTTCCAAGGAAAAGGATAACTATGTATGAAATCGAGTGAGTCCTTCCTGCAGCTTCCATGTGAAAGTCCTTCAAAAAGGAAAATTTTTTTTGGTGACTCACCCAATTCAAGATATGAAATTAAACACTGAATATTGTCTTTTAGGTTTGAGTAGCAATCAAATGGGAGTCCTTAATAAAGGACATACAACATGCACACACGTAATTCTACTTTATCCCCAACTACAATATAAATCGGAGTTCAGTATTTCATCTAGATTATCATACGATTGGCTTACAGCCGATCGTGACTGCTGTATGTTTTATTTAAAAATTTTTTTATTGTAATAAATGTTCAAAATGGCCACCTTCATTTTGAATGCACGCTAAAGCTCGTTTGGCGAGTGTTCTCTTAGTATTCATATTCCTCAACTGCTGCCGTACTTCTATTGCTGCCGCATCGATCCTGATATTTGAATCTTTCAATATTACTACTGCCGTTGCATAGACAAGGTCCTTCATCCGTCCCCATACAAAGACATCGATAATAGTAAGAGCAGGAGGTCTTGCAGGCCAGTGTATCGGTCCATTTCTACCGATCCAGCGATTGCTATAATTGGAATTTAACCAATCTGTGATCTGTCGGCCGTAATGAGCTGGAGCACCATCGTGTTGGTAAGACATGGAAGCTAATCGAACCAGTGGAATATCATCCAACAAGTCCTGTAGATCATTTGATAAAAACTGTAAGTAATTGGAGCTATTTAGAGTACGCGGAAGCCTAATAGGTCCAAGTAAATCGTCACCAATCACACCTGCCCATAAATTGACGCTGAATCTGTGCTGAAATGATGCCGCTCTTCTTGTGTGTGGATTGCTCTCAGCCCACTGTAGGTTGTGGAAGTTTGTGATACCGTCTCTGGTAAATTGGGACTCATCCGTCCACAGAATGTTGTTGAAAAAATTGTCGTCATCTATTTGTCATTCAAGGAGCCAATTGAAATACTCCATCCTTTTGGAAAAATCAATGGGTAGCAGCTACTGTACTGGTGTGTGATGGTAGGCATGAAAGCGTTTTACTTTTAAAATACTCCAAACATTCCAAGTAAAGATGTTAAACTGCAATGCCAAGCGTCGGATACTGATTGATGGAGCATTTTCAACTGCTGCCAGTATTCTTTCATCGATCTGAACAGCGATTATTGGCGCACGATTTGCATTTGCTCTGCTCGTCCTAGTGCTGCCAGTTTTCCTAATTCTTCTGTAAACGTCTTGAAATACTCTCCTGCTTGGTGCCCATCGATGAGCATGTCTCTGATGGTAAAGCGCTCGCGCGGCTCGTACATTTCCGTGACACTCTCGATAAATGAACATAATGTCCCCATATACATACTTCGTTGGAGTACTCAGGCATTTTGAAATTATTTTTTAAATTCTACTGATACCTTCTTCTTTTAGCAATGTAACTAAAACTGATAAAAATATGAAGGTAGTTTTGCTTTTATAGGCTTTTTATTTTGTAAGGTACCCCATTAATAAGGGCAAAGTACCGCACCCAGTATTACCTACCACATCTAGGTAATAGCATCACTTATGTTGAAATCCACACGGTTAGAAATGAGCGGTTAGAAATTTTGGAATAGTTATGAATATAACTTCAATACTAAAATTGAGCCTTTTTTGCAATTCTCCATGGGATCATTTTCAATTACATTCCTTAATTGAAAAAAATATTAATACCACACGGATTAAAACTTAATATAATTTGTATTAAATATGATGTTGCAATATGAAGTATTACGCATTTCTGGGAAAAAACGAAAATCGTGCTGCTAAATGTCTTTTGTTTTTCGTTCATATTGAGATCACAAGTTGCCCCGAGTGCGACAGTACATTTAATATTGTATTATTAGAATTAAATATAATAATTGAATCGAACAGTTTTTGCAATTCAGTGCAGGAAAGTTTTCTTAAAAAACATTAAATATGGAGGGTACTCTAGTAAAAGTGATGTTAAATGACGGAAATGAAATGAAATTCGTGGAAATAAAAAAAATCGATTGTGTGCGATCATCCTCAGCCGGATTATTGCTAAGTGCGAAGGAAATTACTTATTCGAGTAATATTCTAAAATTTTCGATTAGAAGTTAAATTATAATTTGAATTCTCTAGTATTTTTGAGCTGTGAAGAGGAATTTGTGAATCCCTTTAAAGTTTTTGACAATCTAGACAATGAAATTGACAACGAAATCCTACCCAAAGTGATAAGCCAATATGCAAACACAATATTATGATGCAAATGTTCCAACTTTTAGAAAAATTACTACTATTATAATTAATCAAAATAATGGTTATTTTAAATTGAAAAAATGTACTACAAAGGAATTCAATGAAATATATAATTGCTTTGAAATTGACACTTCGGATTGTACTGTTTACGTTAATTATGAAAGTCTTAAATTTAAAGATACTTTTCAAATGTATTCTATTAATAACACTTTATATGTACTGAAACAATTTAAAAAGTAATGTTTGTTTAATAAATTAAAAAAAAGAAATACGTATTTCGTTCACTCTACTTAAATCCAAATATTTCAACAATTGAAATTAGTATTTAAATTGCCAACTTATGCAATAGAAATCTGTATTGAATTTGTTTGAATATCAAACATAAATTCCACCTTATACGAGCCGGACTGTAGGACAACTGCGACAGCATTGACTGTAGGACTGGAAGAGTCAACGGCAGTAAAAGCTTCACGGCCCTATAAAGGCTCGGCCCGCCTGGACTCGACCTTCTAGTTATCAAGTTACATTCTAGGCGACTTATCTAGCAGCGATTTCGCTCCCAGCTGTTTTCAGCGTTAAGTCGTCACACATCACGGTAACTATATCTCAAGCGGAAACCTTTGAGATCAGTCTCTACGCTGTACCAGCTGGGGACTCCTCTCAAGAGTAGCACGCTCAGCAGAAATTTTATTTTCTATCAACCTCTATCATACCTCTATCCTCCTCACTCACATATCACTTCTCACCATTTTTCATCTTCGGCAAACTCGCCAACATCCCATATTCTCTCGCAAGCCTCAATCTTGCATTCGATCATCTGATCGTTCTCAGAATTTATAAACATAAGAAGGGTACATTTCAATGCAGAAGAATATTCCATATACAATAGGTATTGTAATTTAAATCTAATTCCTGTAAGAATACTTGAACTAATACAAAAATATTACATTTAAATCGTTGCGCTGAATTACAATTAATTTCATTCATTCATTCTTTCCAATTGTGTTTTAGTACAGCGTTGGAATGTATGTACTATATACAATATAAATTTATTGAATTTTAGTTCAATATTTTTGACCGTGCACTTACCTTTCATTGATTTCCTCCATACTTCAAATAGTAATAAATGGGCAATAAAAATACTTCAGTACTACCGGCAATTTAAACAGGTTTTTAAACGAGGTCCATACGGTTCATAAAAAAATAAAATTAAAATGTCATTTTTATAATGGGGTTTTCTGAGAAAAACTACATTGATCACTGAATTTTTAGGGTTGACGTAGCAAAAATTCTCCAAATATATCAAGGAATAACCCCTTAGAAGGTGGCACATGGTGTACCAAACTCCTTGTATAATCAGACCGGAGGGATATGGCTTAATTCGTGAAAATTTATTCAATCCCTTCAAGCCCCCTTGGGGTCAAAAATAAAAAAAAATCGGAAAAAACTTTCTAGTCATTTATGCGAAAAATTCTTAGAATAAAAATTAATTCAATATTAAAGAAGACCTAAGAGATATGACAAAAATCGGGAAAATATGATATATGCATCCCATTTCCATTAATAATTTTGTTGTCAATGACAATGGATATTTGAAATTTTTTTCTCTAACTCACTTTCCTAATTTATTTGCATATACGTACAGAGTTTTAATTTTCTATCATAAGCTGTTCCATAGATAGGAAAAACATCCCCCACTCCTGTACCATACTAACCCTATAAAAAACTATATTTTTCCGTTATGACACTAGCACAGTTCTATCCAAATACCAAATTCTAGCTATCCACCATAATGGGTTCTCGAGATATAAAAATCGGACCTTTTTCCTTTTCTCCACCCCAATCACACGAAAATGTTTCCCTTCTAGTGGTCTATTAGGCCTACTTCCGCTAAAAATGTTAAGCATCTATCTTAAACTATGCTCGAGATGTGAGACGTGATTTTTTAGAAAAATTCCCATTTACATGTTCCACGCTTAAAAAATTTCATTTTCAACAAACTTTATTTGTTAACTTTTATGGACACACCAAATTTTATTTGTCTAGTGCAATTGGTTCATGAGATATCGTAATATAAAGTTTTTCAACCCCCAATCTAGCACGCCACTGAACATACTCAAATCTTTATTTCCGGTCTCATAGTACTACAGATAGTCAACAAGTTTCAATTTCGTGACATTAACCGTTTAGGAGTTATGGATTTTAGAATGCCTCGATCTCGGCTTTTGAGCGTTTCGGTCGCATTGTTTTTACCCTACCCGTACACCCCTACACCCCTTCGCCAATATGGACAATTTTTTTGCAAATGGGTCCACTATCAAAGCTTTTTTCAAAGCGGTTGCTGAAATCTAAAAAACAAAATTTTCAGTGTAAAACGCTGTTGACTGTATTTAATCTAGCGCCTTTAGTGTTAGAGTTATCGTTTTTCGCTAAATGGTGGATTCAACCTGCGATTATAACTAATACCAATATCCTAGTGAAGAACCAAATATAAGGTGAACATCATTGCATATACCTTATGCATACAATTTCATTTCGTGATAGTTTGCTGAAATGAATTTCGGTTAAGTATCGCACATATGGAGGCATCCTCGTCAATTCAAGCAGCGATAAGGGTGTTTCGGATAATTGCACGATACACTTTGTAATGGTTCAATGCAACCCGATGATAAAACAGCTCCTACGGACCTAGTCCAAGACAGCCTTAAACTGGAAAGCCAGTAAAGATTTTTCTACTGTCGATCCTAATCGTGATTTTCGTGTTGGTGTTCTTCAAAGAAACCACTCTGAAAACAGCCAAAAATACTTATATGTATATGCTTTTATCATTTTAATTTTTTTTGGATACCTACATACTTTTATAAAATGAACTTCTCCACGGTAGAAGAATCTTTGAATGTTAAAGAGACTCTAGCAGCGTTTCTAGATATTGAGGGTGGGTGGCTTCAATAATGTGGAGACGAGTGCGTTCGAGAAGGCATTGAATAGATTGGTTGTTGACTTATTCATTACGTGCTGGATTTTGTCGATGCTAGGGGGAAGAATTATGAACTCGTCTTTGGGGGATGGATGTAGCAGAATGAAAGCAACCCGGGGAACCCCACATCTCCACTGCTGTGGGTCATAGTGGTTGACGAAATTTTACAGGCTCTATCTTTGACCTGAGTCAAGGTGGTTGCCTACGCAGATGATATCGTCCTGATGGTGAGAGGTAAGTTCCTGGACACCTTGAGCGATTTACTAGAAGTTGGACTCAAATCCTTGAGCAGGTGGGCTGGTAACTGCGGTCTCAACATCAATCCGGAGAAAACCGACCATGTCCCCTTCACGAGAAAAAAAGACCGAGAATTCAGGCTCCCACGCTTGAGTGGCATTTACTTCCCGCTCTCCCTTAGTGTGAAGTACTTAGGAATCTATCTTCATCCTAGGTTGAACTGGAAACTCACGATTGACGACTAGATCGAGAAGGCATCGAATGCTTACTACCCTTGTCAGAAAATGGTGGGGAAAACCTGTGGCCTCAATCCGAGGATAGTCCACTGGCTGTACATCGCAGTAGTTACACCGGTTCTTATGTACGGGTCACTGGTGTAGTGGCATGCGTTGGATGTCAGGACTAACAGGGCCACCATGAGCAGAATTCAAGGATTGGCACTCATTGGGATTACTGGTGTCTTACGTACCACGGCCTCCCATGCTCTGGAAGTAATGCTCCACATAATTCCATTGGAATCAACGGTAAAATCAATAGCGGCAAAGAGTGCTTTGCGTCTGCGTGAGGCAGACTATTGGATGGGAGGCAGTGTAGGTCACTAGGATCTTGTCAATTTTCCTGTGTTTCCAGTTTTGGACATTCCTATGCTGTGAATATTCCCACCAGACTGGAGTGGGGATCTGGGGTCATCGCCCCAGACACGTTGGGTATCTACAAGACGGAAAGCGGAATTTGTGCGGGAGTGTACTCTTACGTGGAATCGTTTAGGCTACCGGATAGCTCGAGCGCGTTTCAGGCTGAGATTTTTGCATTGACAAAAGCAGCTGAAGAAATTGTGCGAAGACAGCGCGTGAATGGTACAATAACTATTTATGTTGAGAGCCAGGCTGCCATCAAGGCTGTTGAGGCGCACATTACTAAATCCAAACTTGTGGAAGAATGTAAAAGAATATTGCAGATGGTGGGTATGAATAACAACCTGAAGATTAGTTGGATTCCTGGTCACAGTGACACTGTCCTTTTGGGAGACATGTATGTAGAAATACTAGAAATACTTATGGCTGATCTGTGTCGCTGTGATGATAAGAATGTTGAACCGACATTGAAGCATCTGTGTATGTGAAAGTCTGGCACGTGCCAGATATCGGTACTTGGGGAAATTCTCCATGACCGATCTATCAGAACTTACGATGATTCCTCTATGGAGAACTACTCTCTTCATAATTATAGCAATATTTGGAATCAATAGTCTAGAGCCCGGTTTACAAGAGGGGTCCACAATGGATCCGCTGTGATCTCTCGCGATGGACTGTGGCACAGTGCTTCAGTCCACCCTTCTCAACCTAACCTAACCTAAAATGAACTTATTTTTATAACTTCTACATTATTAATAATGTACATAATTTTAATATCGTCTAAATAAAGTTAAGCCTAAATTTAAATTTCACAGAGCTTACCTTCCTACTATACTATTGAAAAAGAAAGTTCGGTTTGCGGTTTGCGATTTCACTCAGACCTTTATAGACTACGACCTCCCCAGTCTCCTCCCCAGCAAAAAGCATCATTGCGGTTATTAAAAAAAAGACAAATTCTAAAAAAAGTACGTAAAACGAGATACGATAATAGGAACATAAGTAGCGAAATATTTTAAAGCCATAGAAGAAAGACAGATAAATTGAAAATGAAATATGTTGGTTTGGAAAATTTTAATCGTTTAACATTACCTAATTTTCGAACCTAATCTCAATCCGTCGTCACCTTATAAATTACGTAAACCGTATAATGTTAAATTGTACCTGTAATAAAGTTTGTGTACGCACTTATCCCAAAATTAATCCACGAAATCCTAAACAGAGGTAAACATAAATCTAAACTAGTCGTATATCATAAAATTTTCATCGGTTTATGTCTTCATTAAGACGTGGTGCGTAAGACTGCTAGGGAATTTCTTCCTGTTTGGTAATCGCATAAAATGTTGGGTACCTAATATGCGAATACCTTATTTGGATCTTTCGATATACCGGATCGCATAAGATGCCTTTATTAACACATCATAAACCATAAAACCAGAGCATTGCCGGAATACATTACTTATTTAATACTCGCGCACACACATGAATATTTTCAGTGTGAAATATCGAGAACATAATTTTTGGAGGATAGTAGTAAACATTTTGAGGTGTCTCTTTATTAAAATACTTTATTATATAGCCCAGCACATCCTACATTATTATAGGGCCTGGATCAACATGACCTCAAGCTTGAAGTAACTAACAAAATCTAATTCAAATATGCCGCAGTCACAATAAGCAACAAGCCAATCGAATGCTACTCTAGATGAAATACTGAACTTCGATTTATATTATAGTTAGAGATAAATCATGCGCGTGTAAATAGTTCAGCTTTATCGACTATCGTAAGGAGAAAGTATTAACATTTTCCTTTTATAATTTTATTTGTGTGGATGAGAGAATCACATGATTTTCAGCATTTTTATACTCTAGATGAAATCATATAGAGTATTATAAGTTTAATCCAGCCCAAAAGTTTGTAACGCATAGAACCAAGCCTCGGACGAAAAAAAGATATATATTATTTTTTGTTTATTTGTGGCCAAAAACCTCAAATCCGCTTGACGTCCGTCCGTCCGTCCGTCCGTCCGTCCGTCCGTCCGTCCGTCCGTCCGTCCGTCCGTCCGTCCGTCCGTCCGTCCGTCCGTCTGTCCGTTAGCACGATAACTCAAGAACGCCTTCACCTAGGATCTTGAAATTTTGAATCTGGATGTTTGGTTGAATTTGTAAGGCTAAGTTCGTTAACGGGCAAAATCGTCCTACTCCTTCGGGTAGCTGCCATACAAAATGTCCTTAAAACACGTGTTCAAAAATATTAGCCGATAGCTTCGGAGGGGTTTAAGCTACAACTTTGAAAATTTGTATGTGTTACCTTTTCAATAGTTGGAGCTAAACATATGATTATGAAAAAAATCCTGTTAGTCCTTCGTGTAGCTGCCATACAAATATCCTATCAAAATGTATTCACTTAATTTACGAAACTCACTATAACTCAAGTAATCTTTTAGCTACGAATTCGAAATTTTGTACAAATTAGTTTTGAGTGAAAAAAAAGTTTGGCTTTACTAGTCAGCGAAATCCTTTTACTCCTTCTGGTAGCTGCCATACAAAATGTCCTTAAAACACGTGTTCAAGAATATTGGCCGATAACTGCAGAAGGGTTTAAGCTACATCTTTGAAATTTTGTATGAGTTATTTTTCCAATAGTTGGAGCGAAATGTATGATTATGAAGAAAATCCTATTAGTCCTTCGTGTAGCTGCCATACAAATATCCTGTCAAAACGTATTCACTTAATTTACGGAACTTACTATAACTCAAGTAATCTTTTAGCTATGAATTGGAAATTTTGTACAAATTAGTTTTGAGTAAAAATGAAGTTCGAGTTTACTAATCAGCGAAATCCGTTTACTCCTTCTCGTAGCTGCCATACAAAATGTCCTTAAGACACGTGTTCAACAATATTTTTCGATAACTTTTGAACGCTTCAAGCTACGAATTTGAAATTTTGAACACGTTCAATTTTAAATGGTTCCAAGGAAAAGGATAAATATGTAAGAAATCGAGTGAGTCCTTCCTGCACCTCCCATGTGAAAGTCCTTCAAAAAGGACATTTTTTTCGATGACTTACCCAGTTCAAGATATGAAATTAAACACTTTTGAGTAGCAATCAAATGGGAGTCCTTAATAAAGGACATAGAAAATGCACACATGTAATTCTACTTTATCCCCAACTACAATATAAATCGGAGTTCAGTATTCATCTAGAGTATTATACGATTGGCTTGCAGCCGATCGTGACTGCAGTATGTTTATTCCTTTACCTTGATTCATTGAAAAATTAACTTGGATTTATTCGATTTATATTATTCATTCATTATATTAGCGAAATTTTCAAATTTCGTGGATAGTGAATGTTTGTCACTAAATATATAGTTAACGAAGCAACCAGAAGAGGAGCTCGGTGGCAGTGATCAAGTCTGCAAAGAAGGCAACCGAAGTAGCACTTCCTCTTCTTGCAGCATTGAAAACTGACCGGACAGTCGTCCTAAGCGATCCTCAGACGGGATAAGGCTAGCGAAGTTGCACTTCCTCTTTGAAAGTCTGTGGTCTATTAGGTCTAGTCTAAGTCGAAGCATAAGACGAAGCAGCGAAGCAGCGACGCACAAGACAGAGCAGCAAAGGCCAAGACGACAGCAGCGACGCACCCGACGCAAGCAGCAAAGGCCAAGACGACCGCAGCGAAGCCAAGACGACCGCAGCGAAGCCAAGACGACCGCAGCGAAGCCAAGACGAGAGCAGCGAAGCCAAGGCGACAGCAGCGAAGCCAAGACGACCGCAGCGAAGCCAAGACGAGAGCAGCGAAGCCAAGGCGACAGCAGCGAAGCCAAACCACGACGCGTAGTGTGAAGCAGCGATGAGCACGGCGAGCCACCACAAGCAGAGAAAGCAGCGATGAGCACAGGGCAGCAACGACGCCCAGATCAAAGCAGCGACAAGCACAGAGCGAGCCACGACGAGCGGATCATGCGAGCGAAGACGAGATGACGATCAGAAACAGGGTCAAGTTAAGGCAAGCAGAGTCGTGCCAGGAGTCGGGCTAAAACCAGCTACGACAAGCCACGACGAACTTCGCCAGAACCACGACAAGCAGACACAGCGAGACGAACAAAGCAGAAGCCACACAGAGAGACGAAGACAGGGAAGGACGAAGACGGGGAAAACAAAGCAAGGGCCACACACGGAGACGAAGACAGGGAGATCAAAGGCTACACAGGAAGACGAAGACAGGGATAGAGCAGAGCAGAGAGGGTCAAGGCAAGGCGAGTGTGATCGTACCCGCAGGATTACAATCGAATCACGTTGAGCGGAGGCGGCGATCAGGGGCAAGTCAAGGCGAGTAGAGCAGACGCGCGGAGGCGAGCAAGGAGAAAACCCAAAGGAAATCAAATAACAAAATATATGTCATCAATTAGAGTAATAAAGTGAAGTCAATCAAGGAAATAAATATTTTGTAACGGACACTGGCACCCGATGAGCATACCCCGGAATTTGAGTCGTTACAGAACGTTATTTTAGGTTAGGTTGTCAATCGCATTGTAACCTATACCGCATCTCAGCATTAAACTCGTTCCGGGCTTCTACCGAAAAAATGTTATAATAATGTTACACCCCGACTGTGATTGGAATATTAATGTGTGCAAAAATGCAAGTTCCTAACTTTGAGCTTATGGGTAGGTCCGGACGGACAGCTAGCTGATTTCAGGATTGTCGCCATATCTGAAGAAGTTATAATATGTATTTACTTTTTATCCGAGTCCCTCTTCTATGCGATACAAACCTTTGGGCCGGATATTAATCTTATATTTGTCTTAGATTTCATCTGGAGTATTTCTATATGTTTCGGGAAGTTATGTAACTATAATTATTTTTATTATTTCTTGTCTTTAGTCTACAAAACGTGAGAAGGCACTTTTACTTTATTACTTTATATAATAATAAAGTATTGTTAGCGAATTAAAAAAAAGCCCTAGCCTGAAATTTTTTTTTACTTTTTATGACTGGTAGACATTTAAAAAGCAAAAAAAAATTTTAGTCCGACAGCACGCCGTACGCAAAATTGTTTGAAGTAAAAATTATTTGAGCTATTAAGTTGAATTTTTTATTGAGGGACATTTTGACGAATGTGGGTGTCAAGGGAGAGGTGGGTGAATGCTCTAGACGAAAAATTTTGGTTTCTAGATCTCAGAAACCACTTACGGTAGTAGGCTGAAATTTGGAATTGGTGTAGAGCCTTGATAATTGACCCATTTTAAAAAAATATATATAGATATGGGTGGGGTGTGGGAGTGAAGCGAAAAACAATGCGTTCGAAACGCTCGAAAGCCGAGATCGAGACATTCTAAAATCCATATCTCCTAAATGATTAATGTCACGAAATTGAAAGTAGACCAAACCGATCCCAAGGAGAAACAAAAGAGGTGGTAGTGGAACAGGGTGAAAAGAAAGAGAGAAAAAGGATTTTTTTACATCTCAAGAACCCATAATGGTGTTTACAGGGTGGCCCAAAAACACTCGGCCGATGTTGTTTTGCTATATCTCTAAAATGAAACGACATAATTTCATAATTTTTTTTAATGTTTATTTGGACCTTGAAGTTTTTTTCCATTCCTTTTTGAAGACGATATCGGTCAAGTAGGTGCAACCATTGTTGGTAACCATTTGGGCTCTTTTTACTGCATTTTTTATCATTTTGACGAGAACTTCGGGCGATAACTTCTCACACTCTTATCGGATATTCTCTTTGAGAGCTGCCAGAGTCTATTGCTTGTTCTGATAGACACGTGACTTTAAAAACTCCAAAGAAAGAAGTCTTAAGGCCCAATGACACCTCCGGTGTAAATGGCGTACCATGCAGTGACTTTGACTGTGCTTTTCGTGAGTGATACGTGGATTCTCAGTTCCCCAGAAGAACAAATTTTATTTGTTTGCGTATCCGTTTAGATGGACTTCGTCGCTCATGATGAAAATCGACCGAAAATGAATAGTCATGAGTATTCCGCGATCTTGAGAAGTATAGTGATCCATGGCTTCTCGACATGTATTCTGAATCCGTTTACTTCACAAATATCAAAACATAACTGACAGTTGCCGCCAATAGGTGATTCATTTTGAATCACCCTGTATTAGTGGCACGTTGAAAAATTATACGTAGGTTGCTACTTAAGTTTTGAGAGAGACAAATAAAAACAAATATTTATAATCAAGGGGTGTTTTCCCTATCTACAGGGTTTTTGGCACTCCGTGTGCCTTGTAAGGGGTTATTCCTTTATATATTTGGAGAAAAAAATTGTTCTACCAAGTGGGTCAATTTTCAATATTAGTGGAGATACAGGGTGGTTAAGAAAAGTGTTTTTGACCGGTACCCTCACTCACTTAAAACGTTAAATCTTGGAAACGAATAATCAGAAGGCAAAGTGTTATAACTCGTTTTTTAGGCAATCGAATTACCTTTCATTTGATGTAACAGTCTAAATTGTAACTGCACCCAATCTTGAGATATTTACTCGAAAACACAGATTTTTGCTACGTCAACCCTAAAAATTCAGTGATCAATGTAGTTTTTCTCAGAAAACCAAATTATAAAAATGTCATTTTAATTTTATTTTTTTATGAGCCGTATTATTACCTACAAAAGCTTCATACATATGTATGAGTTACGATTAACATTTTGGAGGTAACAGGTAAAAATACATATCGCATAAAAATTAAATATTTAAAAATCAGTGCATGTGCATGTTGATCTACGCTACTTGCTTGAATTGAAAGAATTTAATAATCCACTGGTTCGGTTGCCTAAAAAACGAGTTATAACACTTTGCCTTGTGATTATTCGTTTTCAAGATATAACGTTTTAAGTGAGTGAGGGTACCGGTCAAAAACACTTTTATTAACCACCCTATATCTCCACTAATATTGAAAATTGACCCACCCTGTAGAACAATTTTTTTCTCCAAATATATCAAGGAATAACCCCTTATAAGGTGGCACACGGAGTGCCGAACACCCTGTATAGAACGGATTATGCTACAAACTTGAAACTTGGTGTATGTATGTAGATCTCCTAGAAAATTAATAATGATAAACAAAAGTTTTATATATCCATTGCCGTACGGAAGAGGGGTAAAAAAATGATCAGTGAAAACGGAATGGTCTTCTAAAATTACGAATTCATTTTCATTCTGCGAATTTCTCATATAAATGCCTGGAAAGGCTTTTCAACATTTTTTCAAATTCGTACCCTAAGGATGCACAAAGGAGTTGTATGCGTTTACACGAATTCAGCCGTATACCTCTGGTCTGACTAGATATCATTTAACTTTTAACTTCCATGGGTTTGTTTCTTTATCACCTAAAACTCAACAAGTTTTTTCCTTTTTCAACCCCTAATAGGGTATAAACTCATTTTCACGAATTCCATTCTATCCCTTACGAGTAATAATACATCGAATTGATTTCACTTTCTCGGGCTTTCTTTATATTTTTATAAATACTTCTTTCAGGATTTTTGGATATTTAATCCCAAAGTGGTTGTAAAAAGGGTTGTATATGTTTTCACAAATTCCTACATATTTCTTAGATCTGACAAGATATCGAATTAATTTTTACTTCCTAAGAATTCTTACATAAGAGAAAAAAAGTTGATTTCAGGATTTTTAGATATTCAACCTTAGGAGGATGTAAGGGGATTGCATATTTTTCATAGTTTTTGACATATTTCTTAGGTTTGATGAGATATCAGAGAGGTTTTCACTTCCACAGACTTTTTATATACTCTTTGTGGCAGTGGCGTAAGCCCTCTTGCGCGACCCCTTTTTAACCGATTACCAAACTTAGCCCCAAAAATAGTAAAGTTTCGCTCAGACTGTTGTTACTCTTTTATCAAAATAAAAGTTTAGTAACCTAGAAGTCTGGTAAGCTTTACGTAAAAAATTTGATGATCCTAATAATTGCATTTTACTATCACATCGAAAACCTACAACTGTTTAAAAAAAACATACTGCAGTCACGATCGGCTGCAAGCCAATCGTATAATACTCTAGATGAATACTGAACTCCGATTTATATTGTAGTTGGGTATAAAGTAGAATTACGTGTGTGCATGTTGTATGTCCTTTATTAAGGACTGCCATTAGATTGCTACTCAAAACTAAAAGACAATATTCAGTATTTAATTTTATATCTTGAACTGGGTGAGTCACCGAAAAAAATTTTCCTTTTTGAAGGACTTTCACATGGAAGGTGCAGGAAGGACCCACTCGATTTCTTATATATTTATCCTCTTCCTTGGAACCATTCAAAAATTAGTGTGTACAAAATTTCAAATTCGTAGCTTGAAGCGTTCAAATGTTATCGGAAAATATTGTTGAATACGTGTCTTAAGGATTTTTTGTATGGAAGATACCAGAAGGAGTAAAAGGATTTCTCTGACTAGTAAACTCGAACTTCGCTTTCACACAAAACTAATTTGTACAAACTGCCGAATTCATAGCTAAACAATTACTTGAGTTATAGTGAGTTCCGCAAATTAAGTGAATACATTTTGACAGGATAGTTGTATGGCAGCTACACGAAGGACTAACAGGATTTTCTTCATAATCATACATTTAGCTCCAACTATTGCAAAAATAACACATACAAAATTTCAAAGACGTAGCTTAAACCCTTCTGAAGTTCTCGGCCAATATTCTTGAACACGTGTTTTAAGGACATTTTGTATGGCAGCTACCCGGAGGAGTAGGACGATTTGGCCCGTTAACGAACTTAGCCTTACGAATTCAATCAAACATCCAGATTCAAAATTTCAAGATCCTAGGTGAAGGCGTTCTTGAGTTATCGTGTTCACGGATAGACGGACGAACGGACGGACGGACGGACGTCAAGCGGATTTGAGGTTTTTGGCCACAAATAGACAAAAAATAACATACAACTTTTTTTCGTCCGAGGCTCGGTTCTATGCGTTACAAACTTTTGGGCTGGATTAAACTCATAATAGTTACTCTCAGATTTCACCTAGAGTATAAACATGAAACCAGAATGGAAATCTTTCAATGAGTGAAGCTATTTCTTACTTCACTACTTTTATGGAAATTGTCTTATCCGTTTAGAGAAGACATTACATTCTTCTAGATTCGACATGCCCATAAATGAACAACTCGTTGAATAAAATGCGACAATTCAGTCTCGCACATGGTTTATTCATTTTCCGACATGCAAAAGCTCTAAATCCATTCTGCACAAAAACAAAACTGCCCTTAAACGTAGTGAGGAATCGAAAAACCTACTACTCCAAATTTCAAACAAATCCCGAACACTGGTTCTTTGCTATACATTTTACACTAAAAAATTCTCAGCACAATTTGTATGCTCCATGGAGGCAGAATCCCTTAAGCTGCCGCACATTGTTTGAACTTTTATTCAAAAGAGTATGTAAAAATATTTGCCGAACACTTAAGAGGAACCTCAAGTTTCTAAGAACGTGATGTAGGGAGAATCGTGAATTGTTTTTGTACATCTTTTATCACTTGGTACATTAACAGCCAAGTTTGCATCTCATTTTGGCTTTGATGTTGATTTTTTTTAATTTCGTTCATTTATCCTAGATACAAGACTGGAACACCTAAATGAACAAATAGTCAATTCCAAAAAAAATCAACACATGGAACAGCGTTTTTATTTCCATAATTTCCACAAAATTTTCTGGCGAGGCTTTTGCAGTAGATACTGTAATCAATAATAATAATCAATGGGACAACAGCCCAAATTGGGCCTAGACTTTGAAGTAATGCTAGCGTTACTTCATTACTAGACCAACGGAACACTAGGAGGTGAAGTGGTCACGTCCGTGATTATTACTCCGCTTTTTAACTCAGGTACTCATTTACAGCTTAGTGAACTGGTAGTCCAGCACTCAATCCCATTCTCGAAAATTACTTGTCGCCAAGCAGATTCGAACCTGGTACCAGGTGCGCCGAAGGCAAGTGCACTGTAATCAATGGTTGCGTTCTATTCCTTGATCTTAACCTATATATAGGAAGAACAAAATAGAAGGAAAATAGAGAGACAGTAGACAGAAGAAGGCGAGCATGAAACGTATACGAGGATGACCGTAGTGTTTACACCTGTCCAGGCTCGCTTAAATCTAGTTGTCACAAGTTTTCGAAGCATTCCAAGTTGCAGAAGCCATTGGAGATTTCAATGAAGCTAGTCATCTCCATATCAGCCAGGTCGCAGTTCCAAAGAAGTAGGAATAACAGGATAAACATAACCATCTAATCCTGCTCCTCTTCTGTCAATCAGCTCTTCAGAAATCATTTGCATAGAGTCCGGATCTTTTTGCATTCCTGCTTATAAGGCAATGTTCTGTTGGAACACGTACTGTGATGCTGGTCACTCTTTTGTATGCAATTAGCCTGTTCGAGCAATTCAGATCCTGATTGCGGCAACTTCCATTTTTCGTAAATAGCAATAATTTACAGCGAATTTTGCATACACTCCCTCATACAAATATGAACGATTGCAGGGCACAATGTAATTAAAAAATTTACCGACACAGTCCGATTGCCCCATTAATGAGTTAAGTGGATTTAAAAACGATAATTTTGACCGGATGAAATTCACAAAAGTTTTCACTGCAAATAAAGAATCAAATTCAAAAGATCGCCTATAAGTAGAGTCTAACCGATTGTACAAAACCATTTTGGAAAATGCTGGCATTGCAATGGTTTCAACACTAGTACGAAAAACCGCTGATAATATATTATAATTCTACTGGCATTAATGATGTGATAGCTCTGGAATTGATTCGGAAACTGGTATCAAGTTGAATAGGAGCTATGCCCAAACGCTAGTCAAGGATGAAATAGAGTTTGTGTTATTTTAAGTTATTTAACCGAGCGCCCTGACAAATTGCGAAGCCGAGCAACTCCATCGATTCTTGATCTTTCACGACCTATGGGGAAAATACTTCCAATTTCAATCACCCTGGAGTAAGTCGGCACCAAATTTTTGTTGTACAGGCCAAGGGTTTATGGCCTGAGATTCGAGCAAGAACCCCCCTCCACACACCGGCAAGCGTGTCGCTTCCGATCGGATTTCAGCAACCAATTCAGACGTACACGGAATAGGCCCTTCTTTCCCGAACCTTACCCATTCTTCGGTTATTTTGACTTTCTCAAGTCAAAATGCATATTCATAGCTCCAACTACTGGAAAAATAACACATTCAAAATTTCAAATTTCTCAGTAGCTTAAATCCTTCTGAAGTTATCGACCAAAATTCTTGAACACGTGTTTTAAGGACATTTTGTATGGCAGCTACCCGAAGGAGTAGGGCGATTTTGCCCGTTAACGAACTTAGCCTTACAAATTCAACCAAACATCCAGATTCAAAATTTCAATATCCTAGGTGAAGGCGTTCTTAAGTTATCGTGTTCACGGACAGACGGATTTGGATTTGGCGTTTTTGGCCACAAATAAACAAAAAATAATATATAACTTTTTTTCGTCCGAGGCTTGGTTCTATGCGTTACAAACTTTTGGGCTGGATTAAACTTATAATACTCTATATGATTTCATCTAGAGTATAAACATAACGCAGTCACGATCGGCTGCAAGCCAATCGTATGATACTCTAGATGAAATACTGAACTCCGATTTATATTTTAGTTGGGATTATATCAAAAGAATGAGGAGTGCACATACAGTTATTGCATGACCTTTTATTTACAGGTAGAAACTATTGTATAGTGGCTACTCGATGGATGGTTAAACGATTTCTTGAGTTATAGTGAGTTCCATAAATTAAGTTGGGATATTTTTACAGAATTTTTGTATGGCAACTACGTGAAGGACTTACGGGATATTTTTCATATTAATACCTTCAGCTGGGACTATTATAAAATCAATGTATACAAAATTTCAAAGTCCTAACTTAAAGCGTTCTAAAGTTATCGTTCAATATTGATGAACACGTGTTTTAAGAACTTTTGTATGACAGCTACCCGAAGGAGTTGATGGATTGCGCTAATTAATGAAATCAGTCTTGCTTTTTATATAAACTAATTCCTGTAAAATTTTGTATCCCTGCTTTAACTCGTACTAGAGTTATAGTGGATTCTGTAACTTACCATACCATACTACCCCTATAACAAATTATATTTTTGCAATATGCTACTACTATAGTTCTATCGTTCTATTCATTTAGTTCTATCCAACATGCTACTACTATAGCTCTATCTAAATACCAATTTTCAGCTTTATATTATTATAGGTTCTCGAGATATAAAAATCGGAACTTTTTCTTTTTCACCTTTCCCCACCCTCACCTCAAAAATTTTTCTTCTGCTAGTGATCTATTGGGCCTACTTTTGATAAAAAAAATCTGCCAACAGTCTGGGCGCAACTTTATTATTTTATGAGTAGCTGTCCGAAACGTGTTTAATGATGAAATGCAGTGTAGGTTACTATGCAACTGACAACCTAAAAAAAACCGTTCCAAAGAGCCTCCTGGTTATTTCTTAGGTTGTCAGTCGTATAGTAACCTACACCGCATTTTATCATTAAACACGTTTCGGACATCTACCCATAAAATAATAAAGTTGCGCCCAGACTGTTGACAGATTTATTTTATTTATTTACGTATTTTTTTATCAATAGAATAATTCATAGTAGTAAAAACGAATTCGATCACATTAAACCTAAGAGATTTTCGGAATAAGTGAAAACATGAACAATACCCCTGTTACGCACTTTTCTTTGCGTTGCCGGCCAGCTATCGAAGGAAGGGCGTGGATCTTCGAAGACGGCGCCGGAATTCCAGACGAGAGGCTCCGTGAGCTCGATTTGGGCGCCAGGTATTTTGGAATTGTGTTCGTCACGAGGAGAGGAAAATACCAAATTCTCCCCGGTGCACCCAGCTGCAATCCAGGAACGGAGGCTTCTGTTCCAAAAGAAAAGAAAATGAAAGAAAATTCGGAATTAAACGACCGCGTAATTATTAAGTAAATTAATTCCTTTTTATTGATCCGAAATACAATGTTGGACAGAACGAGATCCTTTCCGTCGATACCGATCAGTTTATTTTTTCGTCACGATCCTCGCGCGTCCGTGGTCCCAGCCCAAGAGAGCTTCTCCCTTGGC
Organism: Beris morrisii; assembly: GCA_951812415.1. Taxonomy (NCBI): domain Eukaryota; kingdom Metazoa; phylum Arthropoda; class Insecta; order Diptera; family Stratiomyidae; genus Beris; species Beris morrisii. The sequence continues at coordinate 88,493,329 of OX638312.1, read as the reverse complement.
GAAGTTTTTCCGCCCCCTCTTGTATCGCTTCCTCAGCTCGGTCCGAAGCTTCCGTTTTCGCTCGCAGTCCCGCTTCGGATCTCTGAAGTGCCTGGGTTCTGGTTTTAAAATCGGCGGGGAAGTCTCGACTGCTTCGGTGGACGTTTTCGGCAGTTCTCTCGTCGTCGAAAAGCTTCGCAGCAAAAAGGTGTGCGTTCCGAGTTCGCCAGTTGTTCGGGATAGTAGGCGGGGAAGTGTCGGCAGGAGCCCCAACTGCTAACGGCTCTGCGGCGATATTAAATAGTCCGTTTGCCCGCCTCCTCCTTCGTCGTTCACTCAGCTTAATGCCGAGGCTGTCGTTTAACCCGCGATCCCTCTTCGGATCTCAGATGCGCCTGGGTTGGTGTTTTTAAAGTCGGCAGGGAAGTGTCGCCGCATCGTCGGCCGCATCCGTAGAAAATTTCAACCGTTGTCGTATTCTTCGAATAGCTTCGTAGCGAAACGATATTCATGATGAAGGTGTCGGTACCACGGCTGATATCTGGAGGAGCAGGTATTGACGTCTTCTGCCCCCCTGCTGGTTTCAAGGACCGGCTTATAGCATCGCGACGAAACATATTGTGGACGAAACATATTGTGGACGGTTAGATTGGATCAACCGGGTTTCTTTCTTGTTGGAGAAAACATTCCGCGATCCCAGCCGAGTGCACCGGGGAGACATCCTAGCAGTTTTATGCTCTAAAAAGAAAAGACATGATTGCGAACCGAATTCCACTTCGCCCTTCCTCCCGGCCGGCTCCGGACAACCGCACGCAAACGGCGGGAAGATCCTTTCCTCACCGCCCAAAACTACTTTAAAATCGCGACCCATAACAATCCCACCTTTTCTTCCAGGAGTTTGCCCGCAAACTCCTTGAACCTGTCGTATGCCGTGTATGTGCTGGCTCGTGGACCCCAATACCTCTAATACCCTAAAGTCCCTAACTAGCCTGGTTAAAAAAATTAAAATCTCGCAAGCTAATAATCTCGCTAATTTGTACGCTTAGTGCGTCCCTGTTAATTCCTAAGAGACTTATTTAAAAGAATCTAAGACAAGCTAATAATAACAATATGAAAAAAAATAAATCTCCCTAATCTGTATGCGTAATCCAATCTATTACAGAGAAGGGCTTCGTTATGACAGGTAGTTAATTCCCAAGAAACTTATTGGAGAAGGTTGAAAGAAACTACTAATACCGGACTAAAATCTTGCTAATTCGTACGCTTAATCCGTCAATGTTGGTTCCTAAGGGGACCTATTTAAAAAACTAAAACAAGCTTATAATAATGAAAGAATGAAATCACACTAATCTGTATGCGTATTTCAATTTATTACAGAAACGAGTCTTGTTAGGACGGGTTGTTAATTTCCCAATAAACGTATTTGAGAAAGTTAAAAGAAGCTTCTAATAAAAGTATGAAATCTCATTAACTCGTACGCGTAATCCGTCCATGTTAATTCCTAAAGAGACTTTGTTAAAAAAGAGTATACTAAAACAAACTTATAATAATGGAAGAATGAAATCTACTTAATCTGTATGCTTAATTCAATACTACAGAAAAGTGCTTCGTTCTGACCCAAAGAAACTTATTAAAAAAAAAGGTTAAAACAAGCTAATAATAAAAGAATGAGATCTGTATGTGTAATCCATTTTACTACAGAAGGTATTTCCTCCTCGTCGTTAATTCCCTTCTCGGACCATCTCGATATACTCTAACGGAGTTCAGTAACTATCGCGGAACGGCTTTAGATCCTTTGCGTGCCAGGTACCCACAGGTCTCCGATCTTGATCTCCAAGCTCGTACGTCCAGGCCGATACTTTCTTCAGTATCTTACAGGGTCCTATGAACTTCGGAGCTAATTTTGCGGAGAAGTAGCTGGCCGCGTTTGACAGAGCGAAATTCCTTCGCCATACTAATTCGTCAGGTAAATATTCCACATCTCGATGTCGAAGGTTGTACCTTCGAGTTGCTTTTTCAGTGGCGTCTTTCATTTTAGACCTTATGTCCTTAAACATCCTCGCCAATCCTTCTGCTCGGGATGGGTTCGGCTGGGGGTCCTCCACGGAGAGTTCCCTAGGCGGAGTTATGGGGTTCTCGGAATCCCTCCGGATCACCATCTCTCGGCCAAAATTGACGAAGTACGGGGTTAAACCCGTCGTATCGTGTTTGGCGGTCCGTATGGCACAGGCTACCTTGGCCAGATTCACATCCCACTGACGATGATTCTCGGAAATGTAGGCCCGCAGCGCCGTTTTCACGGTACGATTGAGGCGTTCCGTTGGGTTTGCCTGCGGGTGGTAATGCGCGGTGTATGAGATAGTTACCCCATATTCCTTGGCCATTGTTTGCAGCTCCCGGCTTCGAAATTGCGGCCCGTTGTCTACAATAAGTGTCCGAGGCACTCCGAACACCGGAAATACTTGCCGTTCTAGCAACTCTCTAACCTTTTTGGCACTTGCCGTACGCAAAGGGAAAAATAGGGGGAATTTGCTAAAGACATCAAGGACCGAGAGGATGTAGCAGAACCCTTGGGTTGACCGCGGAAGTGGGCCAATAAGGTCGGCGCTTACCACCTCCCAGGGATTTTTAACTTGGGGCCGCGCTACCATCAACCCGGCAGGAAGTTGTTGTAGCGGTTTCGTAGCTTGACACACCCGACAGTTTCTGACAAAACGGGTAACATCGACCCGCATTTTCGGCCAGTAAAATTTCCTTTGAACACGATCCAGGGTTTTCGACACCCCCAAGTGTCCGGCTGTAGGCAGATCGTGGAGTTGCGTCAGTACGACCCTTCTTTCCCCTTTTGGGATGACTCTTACCCAGGAGTCCTCCTCGCTAGCCAGCTCCGGATATTTCAAATCACGATGTTTATATAGCGAGCCACTTTCCACTCGCCAAGATGGGAACTTGGTTGGAACATTCTGGACCCTTGCCAACATGGCCTCGTACCATTTATCGGGCGGAGTATCGGCGTCAATTGTCGCAATGGCAACTGCCCTGGATAGAGCATCGGGCACTAAGTGATCTTTCCCCTTCCTGTGCACGATTTCAAAGTCATACTGCTGTAGTCTGACGGCCCAACGAGCTAAGCGCCCGGACGGCTCTTTTAAGTTGGCTAGCCAAACTAACGAGTAGTGATCAGTGATGACCTGGAACTTCATCCCTTCCACGTATGGTCGCAGCTTTTCAACGGCCCATATGACGGCTAAACACTCCCTCTCTGTGGTGGAGTAATTTCGCTCCGTCCGGGTTAAAGACCGGCTCAAGTATGCCACCACTTTTTCCCCTTCAGGATGCGGCTGAGAAAGCACCGCCCCAATCCCATACCCGGAGGCATCGGTCTGAATCACAAAGGATAAGTCGAAGTCTGGACAAGTTAGAATGGGTGCCGACACTAATCTTCCTTTCGTTTCGGCTAACGCGTCCGAGCATTCCTGGTTCCATTCGAATTTCCGGTTCTTTCGCAGAAGATCAGTCATTGGGGCTATAAGGGTTGAAAAATCAGGGATGAACCGCCTATACCATGATACCATCCCAATGAATCGCCGCAATTCGGAGATATTGGTAGGGGCTGCTATCTTCAAGATGGCTTCAACTTTTTCGGGGTCTACATGAAGCCCTAACTGGTCCACTACGTATCCTTAGTACCGTAGTTCCTCCCGACAAAATTGGCACTTCTCTTGGCTGAGCACCAAATCGGCCGACTGTAGTCGTCGAAAAATTTCTCCCAACCGCTCTAAGTGCTTCTCGAACGTCTGGGTGACTATGATGATATCATCCAAATAAACGAATACGTGGGGTTCTAGATCCGGTCCCAGGACTCGGTCGATCAATCTTTGCCAGGTCGCGGGGGCATTGTGCAGGCCGAATGGCATTCGTTTAAATTGAAAGAGACCACGATTCGGTACCGTGAAGGCGGTAAACTTTCGGGAAGCCTCTTCCACCGGAACTTGCCAATAAGCGGATTTTATATCTAATGACGATAAATATCGGGCGTCTCGCAGCTTATCCAATGTGGCTGACACATAGGGCAGCGGATAGGCGTCTCTTTCCGTTACTTTATTCACCCGGCGGAAGTCTATACAAAAGCGATAGCCTTTATCCTTTTTTGGAATGAGCAATATTGGAGACGACCAGGGGCTAGCCGATCTTTCTACTACCCCTTTCTCCAGCATATCGTTTAATTCTGCATCAATGTCGCGTTGTACTACTGGTGATACCGGGTAATACCGCTGTTTGATGGGTTCCCCCTTAGCCCGGATGACGTGCTCCACCAGGCTGGTGCACCCCAAACCCTTCCCCATAAGAGCGAAGGCATCCCTCACCATCGCATCGAGCCGCGCTTGTTGTTGAGGATCCAGGCTGGATCTGGCCTGAATCGTGGCTATACTAGCCATGTCACTCCGGCCGGCAGTGCCAAAGTGCCATTCGCCAGTTCCGAGATTTGGGACTACCTCCAGGCCTCTAAAAAAATCTACCCCCAGTATAAGATCGACCGTTACGGTCGGAACTACCAACACTTCCAGGACTTTCACTCGACCTTGGAGTTCGATTGGCACTTCCACAGTTCCATTCACGCCCACCCTCTTGCCGTCGGCTAAAGCGACTTGCGTGGAACTTGACCTTGTTGTTGAAAAACCTAGTTGTTGGACTAGTTCCCATCCCTTGGACCCCAAGATTGTCCGCGTAGCACCTGAATCCAGTAAACCTATTAGTTGGGCACCTAGAATTGACACACGCATGTAGGGCCGTTCGTCGTCTCCCCTACGCTCTAGTAAGTAATCTATCCTAGTGAGAGGGTTAATTGTTAGAGTTCGCTCACCAGTCCGGGTGGCGCTGCTCTCCGGTTTTTTGGCTTCTTTCACCGGCGGTGTAGCTTTAATGGTCCTAACAGTCGGTTTCCTTGCGGCGAACTTGTTGGTCCTAGTAGGTTCTTTCCCATTACTGTTTTTACACTTTCCCTTCCAGACCCCCGCAATCGATCCCACCTGAACCACTGCTGGTTCTTTATCTAATGTGTCTACTGTGTTCTGTTCACTGAAAAAGTTCTTAAACCACTGCAGAAACTTAACAGTGTCGCGAAATTTTCCTCTAACTAGCCGCCTAATCGGTATCACCTTATCAACCCCCGCCTTACGGAAAGCACCCTGAAGTAATTTCCAGTTGAAAATAAAGTTTTGATCCGACCTTGCGTTGACTTTTATTTCCTTTAGCTGAATCGAATCCGGAAATAGCAGATTCATAAGTTGACAGAAGGCCGTACCCTGGCAGAGAATTCCGATTTTCTTAATGGCGCAATGTAGCGTCGAGTTGACCCATTGCAAAAGATTTTCGAAAGACTCACTACCCGCGGCTTCTTGTTCGGGGTTTGCTCGGCCGCGCGTTAGCAATCCCCGTTGGCGTTTCCCGGTGGCTTCGAGCATTTGGAGCAATTCCTCCGAATTACCCCATGCTTCCCACAGGAGTGGCAGCTTTTGGGGCGAGAGCATGTCGTCATTAAATGACCCGACTGATTGCAATTCCAGCAAACTTGCACCCGTTTGACCGGATCAGTCGCTGCGATCGTTGGTGGCTGGCTCTCACTCGTTTCTATATAGGCCAGATCTGGCTCCAATAAATTAGTTGTTCGCCTTGACGGTGGCGGAGCAAAGGCCTGTACGGATGTCCGTACCACCTCTAAGGTACGCCCCAACCGCAGTAAATCTGCGATGCTAGTGATTTTTGCCAACTCCAGGGCCAAATGCATTTGCAGCCCAGGGTGGATATTTCTTTTCAGGATTTTTAACTTTTGGCCTTCCGTGCAAGGTTCCGACAACCGAGTGAACAAACCCCTCATGGCCGCAATGTATAGCCCAATGGGTTCATGCTCGCCTTGTGTTCGGCGCTTGATCTCCTCGAGTAAACGGTCGTCATAATCGGCAGGCAGAAATTGGGACCGCATCTCTTGTACCAATTCATCCCAATCTTCCACGTCTTGCCTAATGGAACGGAACCAAGTCAATGCGTTACCTGAGAAAAGATCTAAAGCGGACTTAAATAGATCGAATTTTGAGACGCCTCGCGCCACTCGCAGCTCTTCCACCCGTTCGAGGAAAGAGTTACTGACGGACCTTTTGCTTCGCCAGAAAACTGAATACCCCATTTATAAACGGGAATGGTATCGCGAACCACGAGAGTTTCTGCTTTCCTCCCTACAATTGGTGTCGAGCAATTTATTCCATCCCCGCACGGCCCCGCGAGTGGTAAGGCAAGCTCTTCCCCAGCGGCCTTGTTCGCACTAAGCTCGTCAAGTTTCGTTAGTGCTGCTAGCACTTTGGCCCGTAACTCGAGGACAGGTTTTCGTTCGTCGTCCTTGGCCTCACAACGCTCTAGCCTATTGAATGACCATTGAATTTTGGTCCTAATCTTCCGATAGTCAGCTGATCCTACCCCACCTACCATAGCCGTTGTAAGATCATCTATCTCGACTAATTTATCCGCCACCTCACGCAAGTCATCCGCCACGGTGAAAGGATAATCCGGTATTATCAGACTCGTCCCGTCTTGCTCTAGTTTTAAAGCGCTGCGAAGAGCAGCTCTCATCGACTCCACACTACCGGACGGCAACGCACGACTCGCCATCTCATATACCAACTCATCGCGGTTGAGCCGGTTTATCTCCATTATGGGATTTACGAATGATACCCTAGCTAAACTATAAAACAAAAATTGCAAAAGGCCACACGCCAATGGTTCGTAGGTTTCGCAAATTAGCGTCAATTCGCCACGAGCCCCCAACCCACTTGAAGCGCCAATATCTGCGGATAGCACTTCGATACGAAAGTCTCGTACGAACCGGACGGAATATTGGAAATACCTTCCCAAACTTATGCGCTCGCGAATTGCGATTTGCGAATTGCGAATTGCGATTTACCAGGCCCGTCTCGGAAGTTGTTATGAAATTTAAGATACCGACGGTACAGTGTTAATCGAACGGTGGGCACCGGGCTGCGCGATCCAGGCGCAAAATCGCGTAAAAACCAATGCGTGGTACCACGGAGCACTTGTGTCAACTTAACCAACGGCGGAACTTGTTTTGTTTACCCGATTTGTCTAGTCATCTCTCTCACACTAAATATCGGTTCGTCCCGGCGGCACTACCTACACACTAAGCTAACTCGTCGGTTACTATACGGGTCACATCCACCGACTCAGAAAAAAAAATTCTTGGGCAACGTTTCTTATGCACGATACCGACTTGCTGTCTCTTTCTATCGCAGCTGTTCCCAAAGGTTAGCCCTATCAACGCACACCGATGCGGAACTACCTAGAATAATATTTACCTAACCTCACTTTACACACGCGGAAGAAAAAAAAATTCAAAAAAAGTTTCTAAATGATTTCTAGGAAATCGCTCGTTCGTTGTGGGGCAAAGATCTGTTCACCGCTTACCTGCAGATTTCCCTTTGGGTTCAAAACACGGTGTCTGGAATTCTTTGCGTCTTTTAATATCGGGCCCCACGTTGGGCGCCAAAACTGTTACGCACTTTTCTTTGCGTTGCCGGCCAGCTATCGAAGGAAGGGCGTGGATCTTCGAAGACGGCGCCGGAATTCCAGACGAGAGGCTCCGTGAGCTCGATTTGGGCGCCAGGTATTTTGGAATTGTGTTCGTCACGAGGAGAGGAAAATACCAAATTCTCCCCGGTGCACCCAGCTGCAATCCAGGAACGGAGGCTTCTGTTCCAAAAGAAAAGAAAATGAAAGAAAATTCGGAATTAAACGACCGCGTAATTATTAAGTAAATTAATTCCTTTTTATTGATCCGAAATACAATGTTGGACAGAACGAGATCCTTTCCGTCGATACCGATCAGTTTATTTTTTCGTCACGATCCTCGCGCGTCCGTGGTCCCAGCCCAAGAGAGCTTCTCCCTTGGCGAAGTTTTTCCGCCCCCTCTTGTATCGCTTCCTCAGCTCGGTCCGAAGCTTCCGTTTTCGCTCGCAGTCCCGCTTCGGATCTCTGAAGTGCCTGGGTTCTGGTTTTAAAATCGGCGGGGAAGTCTCGACTGCTTCGGTGGACGTTTTCGGCAGTTCTCTCGTCGTCGAAAAGCTTCGCAGCAAAAAGGTGTGCGTTCCGAGTTCGCCAGTTGTTCGGGATAGTAGGCGGGGAAGTGTCGGCAGGAGCCCCAACTGCTAACGGCTCTGCGGCGATATTAAATAGTCCGTTTGCCCGCCTCCTCCTTCGTCGTTCACTCAGCTTAATGCCGAGGCTGTCGTTTAACCCGCGATCCCTCTTCGGATCTCAGATGCGCCTGGGTTGGTGTTTTTAAAGTCGGCAGGGAAGTGTCGCCGCATCGTCGGCCGCATCCGTAGAAAATTTCAACCGTTGTCGTATTCTTCGAATAGCTTCGTAGCGAAACGATATTCATGATGAAGGTGTCGGTACCACGGCTGATATCTGGAGGAGCAGGTATTGACGTCTTCTGCCCCCCTGCTGGTTTCAAGGACCGGCTTATAGCATCGCGACGAAACATATTGTGGACGAAACATATTGTGGACGGTTAGATTGGATCAACCGGGTTTCTTTCTTGTTGGAGAAAACCTTCCGCGATCCCAGCCGAGTGCACCGGGGAGACATCCTAGCAGTTTTATGCTCTAAAAAGAAAAGACATGATTGCGAACCGAATTCCGCTTCGCCCCTCCTCCCGGCCGGCTCCGGACAACCGCACGCAAACGGCGGGCAGATCCTTTCCTCACCGCCCAAAACTACTTTAAAATCGCGACCCATAACACCCCCAGGGGGTTTAATTGAGAAAAATACTTAAATCGGTTTTTCCCCGACTACGTTTAAAGCTTATAGAAGTAAAAGTGAATTCCAAATCTCAATATACCTTAGAAATATATCAGAATTCGTGAATATGTACACAACCACTTTACACCCCCTTAGGGGTTGGATATCGAAAAATTTTGAAGACCGTTTCTAGGCGCTTATATAAATAGCCCGCAGAAGTAAAATTGCTTTGATAGCTAGACATGTCTAAAAGTTTTAACGAAATTTGTGAAAATGTGGATTTACGGATATTTTTTTACTCAACCTCTGAACGCCAATAAAAATCTGAATTTTTTTTGCTTTAATTACTCTAATAGTACATCTACATATACGTACTAAGTTTCAACTTTCTAGCATAAGCCGTTTTTGAGATATAAAAAAGCACCCCTCTCCCCCGTACCTTGAGACCCCTATTAAAATTTTTATACTCTAGATGAAATCATATAGAGTATTATAAGTTTAATCCAGCCCAAAAGTTTGTAACGCATAGAACCAAGCCTCGGACGAAAAAAAGTTTTATATTATTTTTTGTTTATTTGTGGCCAAAAACCTCAAATCCGCCTGACGTCCGTCCGTCCGTCCGTCCGTCCGTCCGTCCGTCCGTCTGTCCGTGAACACGATAACTCAAGAACGCCTTCACCTAGGATCTTGAAATTTTGAATTTGGATGTTTGGTTGAATTTGTAAGGCTAAGTTCGTTAACGGGCAAAATCGTCCTACTCCTTCGGGTAGCTGCCATACAAAATGTCCTTAAAACACGTGTTCAAGAATATAGGTCGATAACTTCAGAAGGGTTGAAGCTACGACTTTGAAATTTTGTACGTGTTATTTTTCCAATAGTTAGAGCTAAATATATGATTATGAAGAAAATCCTGTTAGTCCTTCGTGTAGCTGCCATACAAATATCCTATCAAAATGTATTCACTTAATTTACGAAACTCACTATAACTCAAGTAATCTTTTAGCTACGAATTCAAAATTTTTTACAAATTAGTTTTGAGTAAAAAGGAAGTTCGACTTTACTAGTCAGCGAAATCCTTTTACTCCTTCTGGTAGCTGCCATACAAAATGTCCTTAAAACACGTGTTCAAGAATATTGGTCGATAACTTGAGAAGGGTTTAAGCTACGATATTGAAATTTTGTATGTGTTATTTTTCCAATAGTTGGAGCTAAATATATGATTATGAAGAAAATCCTGTTAGTCCTTCGTGTAGCTGCCATACAAATATCCTGTCAAAATGTATTGACTAAATTTACGAAACTCACAATAACTCAAGTAATCTTTTAGCTACGAATTCGAAATTTTAAACAAGTTAGTTTTGAGTGAAAAGGAAGTTCGAGTTAACTAATCAGCGAAATTCTTTTACTCCTTCTGGTAGCTGCCATACAAAATGTCCTTAAAACACGTGTTCAAGAATATTGCCGATAACTTCAAAAGGGTTTAAGCTACGTCTTTGAAATTTTGTATGTGTAATTTTTCCAATAGTTGGAGCTAAATGTATGATTATGAAGAAAATCCTATTAGTCCTTCGTGTAGCTGCCATACAAATATCCTATCAAAATGTATTCACTTAATTTACGAAACTCACTATAACTCAAGTAATCTTTTAGCTACGAATTCAAAATTTTTTACAAATTAGTTTTGAGTAAAAAGGAAGTTCGACTTTACTAGTCAGCGAAATCCTTTTACTCCTTCTGGTAGCTGCCATACAAAATGTCCTTAAAACACGTGTTTACGAATATTGGCCGATAACTTCAAAAGAGTTTAAGCTACGTCTTTGAAATTTTGTATGTGTTATTTTTCAAATAGTTGGAACTAAATGTATGATTTTGAAGAAAATGCTATTAGTCCTTCGTGTAGCTGCCATACAAATATCCTGTCAAAACGTCTTCACTTAATTTATGGAACTTACTATAACTGAAGTAATCTTTTAGCTATGAATTGGAAATTTTGTACAAATTAGTTTTGAGTAAGAACGAAGTTCGAGTTTACTAATAAGCGAAATCCTTTTACTCCTTCTGGTAGCTGCCATACAAAATGTCCTTAAGACACGTATTCAACAATATTTTTCGATAACTTTTGAACGCTTGAAACTACGAATTTGAAATTTTGTACACGTTCATTTTTAAATGGTTGAAAGAAATTGAGTGAGTCCTTTTTGCACCTCCCATGTGAAAGTCCTTCAAAAAGGACATTTTTTTTCGATGACTTACACAGTTCAAGATATGAAATTACACACTGAATATTGTCTTTTAGTTTTGAGTAGCAATCTAATGGCAGTCCTTAATAAAGGACATACAACACTCGTAATTTTACTTTATCCCCAACTACAATACAAATCGGAGTTCAGTATTTATCTAGAGTATTATACGATTGGCTTACAGCCGATCGTGACTGCAGTATGTTTATTTTCTAGGTTGTCTCCATAGTGTCTCTTTAGAGTCCTAATTTTTTAGCTTTCAATTTATTATGGTTTTTGAGAAATAAAAATCAGAATGTTTCCTTTCTACCCCCTTTCACCATCACCCCCAACAGCCACACCACAAAAAATTTTTTCCCTACTAGAAGTTTACCGACCTCAACTCCTGTAAAATTTTCAAGATCATATCTGATACGGTTTCTGAGATATAAAAATTACATTTTTTGAAAAATTGCTGTCCCCCCACTTTCGTGCTCCACCTCCCCCTCAAAAAATTTAGTTTCGGTAGACTCCTCTTGTGATCCCATATACTGAAACTAAATTTTATCATCCTGGTGCATTTGGTTCGGAAGATATTGTAATCCAAAGTTGTTCCCCCCCACCCCCACAACCCACCACCACTCTTAAAAATTTTAGCCCTTGTCTAATCTTGAAGTATTCCTAAGGACAACAACAAAGTTTCAATCTTCTGACATTAATTGTTCAGGAGATATCGATTTTAGAATGTTTCAATCCCGTCTTTCATGCGTTTCAGACTCATTGTTTTCCCCCCCACTTCCACACCTCTTAACCAATATCGACCATTTTTTTGCAATTGAGTCCACTGTCATAGTACTACATAAGTTCCAAGTTTCAGCCTCCTAGCATAAGTGGTTCCTGAGATCTAGAAACCAACATTTTTCGTCTAAAACGCTCCCTTCTCCGCTCCCCTTGTACCCCCACCCCTCGAAAATATACCAGTCGTAGGGGTTCACCCAATCTACCCACCATAAAAATTTCAACTTAATATCTCAAAGGGTTTGTGAGCTACGCACCTTCAAACGGTTTTGCGTACGGCGTACGGCGGACGGCGGACGGCGGACGGCGGACGGCGGACGGCGTACGGCGCACGGCGTCTACGGCGGACAGACGGACATTTTTTTTTTACTTTTTTATGGTCTACTAGTCCTAAAATGTGAAAATACAAAATTTCAGGGTAGCAAATTTTTTTGAAATTTCAGGTCGATCACAATACTTTATTATTAAAAAATAATAAAGTAATTCTAAGCATCTATCATACACTGTTCTTGAGATATGAGACGTGATTTTTTAGAAAAAATCTTATCCCCTCCACTTCCATACTTCACCGCCCCTTAAAAATTTCGTGGCATTAACCGTTTAGGAGACATAGATCTTAGAATGTCTTGATCTCGGCTTTCGAGCGTTTCGGACGCATTATTATTCCCTCCACTCCCTTCACCCAAGTTTCAGCCTCCTAGCCTATGCGGTTACTGAGATCTAGAAACTAAAATGTTTCTTATTAAACGCTTCCCCCACCTCCCCCTGACAACCCCACCACTCAAAAGGTGGGAACTTGAAGGAGTCTGCTCAGTCTACCAACAGAAAAAAATTCAACTTAATAGCTCAAAGAGTTTGAGAGCTATAACCTTTCAAAGGTTTTGCGTACGGCGGACGGCGAATGGCGGACGGCGGACTGCGGATGGCGCACAGACGGACTGAAAATTGTTTTTTCTTTTTTGCTGTCTATTAACCATGAAACGTGGAAAAAAAATTTCAGGGTAGCTAATTCGATAAAAACAAACATCGATAACAATACTTTATTATTAAAATAATAAAGTAATCTAAACCATCGCTACCACACAGTTTTTATGCTGATTCCTACAAATAAAACCGGTCTTCTGAATTTGACCATACAGCAGTATTTTAAAAGTTTAACTTTCCTAACTCAGTTAGGCTAAAGTATTAACAGCAAATTTCACAATCATCAGAAGTTTCGATAACAGAAGTGCTAATACAACTAAAACTTTACAGTAATATTTCCAATATTAATGAAACTTATCCCCTAACTTTCCCGATAAGTTTATTTATCGTTCACCCTTCTGTGAGCTTCGTTCATGCAGTAATATGAACTGCTTGAGGGATTATAACTCCTCTTCCCAACCTAATACGTATACGGAGGACTGTACCTAGTTTCAGCTTAGCTAGTGGTCCTAAACGGACCACAAAATTTCCCAAACTCTTTTGAACTTTGCCTTCGTCTTGTCTCCAAATTTCATACATGAAGGAGTTAGCTACCTTAATAAATAATGCATATAAGGTTGAGGTTATTTAAGTGGTATTTTATATATACAAAAGGATAGGAAAGTTACCGAGTAATAGACCCTGGAAACCTTCGAAAAATGAATTTCACTCGATTTGTTTGAATGAACCTCTACGTTACTGATCCGTGTACGAGTAGTACTAGCGGCACTCTAGCTTAGTCCTTTTCTTAAAACTCTATTTATGGTATCCTGTCACACTTCATTTAGTTTTTTCTATTAAAAGCGCCGTTGAGTTCTATTTCTGCTTCGATAAATCCAAAGCTTTTTCATTATACGCTTCTAAGACGTGAGCATCTTTGCAAACATGTTCTCCTCTCTTGGCATTTTGTCGTTGCTGAGTCCCTTGATAAAGGACTTTGGCCAAGATTCTTCGAGGTCAAGTTAAGATCTTTTTGACTTTAAATAGTGCTACACAAGCACGAACAATATAAAAAATTGTAATATATTTTTTCTCGCTTGGTTGTCTGTGAGGTCGTGAAGGAAAGGAGCGACTTTAACAAAATTCCGTCTTTGCAATTGAAATTCGCAGGCTTTGCTTTTCAGCTCAGAGTTGTGAAAAATATTGCATGATAGAGTTTTCTATTCGGGATGAAATCGATGTAGGAATGTAAGATTAAACTTAAATTTAATCCACTCTTACGGCTTCTACGCGTTTTCAGTCAAGGACGACATTCTATCGGGTAACAATCTGCGCATTAATTTCAGCGATTTTAAAAGTCTAAAAATTCTATACGTAAAATAAAAATAGAATTACATTTCACATTGAGCAGGACATCTGAATGAACTCCGAACTGGACAATTCGGCGTTTTCAGCGGTTGTCACAAAATTGGTTTCAAAGTGGTGCTTACGTTTTCACAAAATTCGTCATATATCTAAGATCCGGTAAGATACTAAATTGGTTTTCACTGTAAGGACGGAAATTCTGGAATAAATTTCCGCCCACACAAACTGCCGAAGAACAGAAGATCAGAGCTAACTGAATTACAATAATATAGAACATAAGAACAACATGGATTAAAATTAAAAAAATAGAACACAAAACGCACTGAACAAGCCAAGCAGCGACAGGCCACGCAACGGAGCAAGCCAAGGAGCGAAGAGCCAAGTAGCGACAATCCAAGCAGCGGAGCAAGCCAAGCAGCGACGAGCAGAGCCAGGCAGAGCTAAGCCAAGCAGAACAGAACAGAGCTAAGCCAAGCAGATCAGATACTAACCTAGCAGAGCAGACCAGAGCAGAGAATAGCCCAGCAGAGCCAAGCAGAGATGAACCCAGCAGGGCAGAGAATAGCCCAGAGCAGAGCTGAAACACAGCAGAGCGAAGACGCTACGAGCACAGCAAGCCACGACGAGCAGAGCCAAGCACAGAGCACACCACGAGATGACGATCAATGACAGGGTCAAGTCGAGCTAAATCAGCTACGAGAAGCCACGACGAACTCCGCCAAACTACGACAACCAGACACAGCAGAGCCGAGACGATCACAGCAGAAGTCACGCAGAGAGACGAAGACAGGGAAGGATGAAGACATGGGAGGACGAAGACAGGGAGTGCCAAGGCCACACAGAGAGACGAAGACGGGGAAAGAGCAGAGCAGAGAGAGTCAAGGCAAAGTGAGCACAATCGTACCCACAGCACCACAGAGTCGAATCACGTTGAGCAGGACCAAGTCAAGGCGAGAACAGGAGACGAGCGGAGGCGAGCGAACGACGGGCAGAGACGGGATACGTGACAGGCAGAGACGTAATACAATGAGCTAAGACGAGCGCATTACGGTGAACTGAGGCGAGCGAGCAGAGCGAGGTATGTCAAGCGGAGGCGAGACAAAGCGAGCAAAACCTGAGATAGGAGATTATAACTTGAATTTGAATGTGTTTTAATCAAATATATAATAAAGTGAAGTCAAGATCAAATAAATGTGTGTAACGAAGCCTGGCAACCGATGAACATACCCCGGCTATAAAACAAGTCCTTACATCACTTCCACCAGAATTTCATACTCTAGATGATTTTTGAGATTATTCTAAGATTAATCCAGCTCTAAAGTTTGTAACGCATAGAACCATAGACGAAAACATACTGCAGTCACGATCGGCTGCAAGCCAATCGTATAATACTCTAGATGAATACTTAACTCCGATTTATATTGTAGTTTGGGATAAAGTAGAATTACGCGTGTGTATGTTGTATGTCCTTTATTAAGGACTGCCATTAGATTGCTACTCAAAACTAAAAGACAATATTCAGTGTTTAATTTCATATCTTAAACTGGGTAAGTCATCGAACAAAAATGTCCTTTTTGAAGGACTTTCGCATGGGAGGTGCAGGAAGGACTCACTCAATTCCTTACATGTTTATCCTTTTCCTTGGAACCATTTAAAAATGAACGTGTACAAAATTTCAAATTCGTAGCTTGAAGCGTTCAAAAGTTATCGAAAAATATTGTTGAACACGTGTCTTAAGGACATTTTGTATGGCAGGTACCAGAAGGAGTAAAAGGATTTTGCTGATTAGTAAACTCGAACTTTGTTTTCACTCAAAACTAATTTGTACAAAATTTCGAGTTCATAGCTAAAATAATACTTGAGTTATAGTGAGTTCCGTAAATTAAGTGAAGGCTATTTGACAGGATATTTGTATGGCAGCTACACGAAGGACTAATAGGATTTTCTTCATAATGATACATTTAGCTCCAACCATTGGAAAAATAACACATTCAAAATTTCAAAGACGTAGCTTAAACCCTTCTGAAGTTATCGGCAATATTCTTGAACACGTGTTTTAAGGACATTTTGTATGGCAGCTACCAGAAGGAGAAAAAGGATTTCGCTGATTAGTAAACTCGAACTTTCTTTTTACTCAAAACTAACTTGTACAAAATTCCGAATTCGTAGCTAAAAGATTACTTGAGTTATAGTGAGTTTCGTAAATTAAGTGAATACATTTTGACAGGATATTTGTATGGCAGCTACACGAAGGACTAACAGGATTTTCTTCATAATCATATATTTAACTCCAACTATTGGAAAAAAGACACATACAAAATTTCAAAGTCGTAGCTTAAACCCTTCTTAAGTTATCGACCAATATTCTTGAACACGTGTTTTAAGGACATTTTGTATGGCAGCTACCCGAAGGAGTAGGACGATTTTGCCCGTTAACGAACTTAGCCTTACAAATTCAACCAAACATCCAAATTCAAAATTTCAAGATCCTAGGTGAAGGCGTTCTTGAGTTATCGTGTTCACGGACAGATGGACGGACGGACGGACGGACGGACGGACGGACGGACGGACGGACGGACGGACGGACGGACGGACGGACGGACGTCAGGCGGATTTGAGGTTTTTGGGCACAAATAAACAAAAAATAATATATAACTTTTTTTCGTCCGAGGCTTGGTTCTATGCGTTACAAACTTTTCGGCTGGATTAAACTTATAATACTCTATATGATTTCATCTAGAGTATAAAAAGGTATATATCATTATTTGTTAATTTGTGGCCAAAAACGCCAAATTCGCTTGACGTCCGGCTGTCCGTCCGTCCTTCTGTCCGTGCGCACGATAACTCAAGAACGCCTTCACCTAGGATCTTGAAATATTGAATCTAGAAGTTTGGTCGAATTTGTAAGGATAAGTTCGTTAACGGGTAAAATCGTCCTACTCCTTCGGGTAGCAGCCATACAAAAAGTCCTTAAAACACGTGTTCAAGAATATTGGTCGATAACTTCAGAAGGGTTTAAGCTACGACTTTGAAATTTTGTTTGTCTTAATTTTCCAATAGTTGGAGCTAAATGTATGATTATGAAAAAAATTCTATTAGTCCTTCGTGTGGATGCCATACAAATATCCTGTCGAAATGTCTTCACTTAATATACGGCACTCACTATAACTCAAGTAATCGTTTAGCCATGAATTCGGAATTTTGTACAAATTAGTTTAGAGTGAAAAAAAAGTTCGATTTTACTGGTCGGCTAAATCCTTTTACTCCTTCCCGTAGCTTCCATACAAAAAATCCTTAAGACACGTGTTCAACAATATTTTCCGATAACTTTTGAACGCTTCTAGCTAGGGGCCAGGTTAAAGGATAGGTATGCTTGAGATCGAGTTAGCCTTTTCTGCACCTCCCACCAATGTTTTACTTCGGTGACTAATCTATTTCCAGATATGAAATTGAACACTGGTGAGTGAATGAGTGAATTTATTTCAGATGATGAAATCGTTTTTTAGTTTCGAATAGTAATGAAATGGGAGGCCTTAATACAGGGCAAACTACATGTGCTCTTCCTAATTTACTTTATCCCCAACGCTTTTGAATTCGGTAGATTTTGGCTAAAATCGAGCTGTTACTGGTCAATTGACACTTGGACGCAAGGTATAATATTTCTATAGGCTATAAGTTCCTGGGTTTGGATGCTTAACTTAGATTTTATGTTCGGAATGGTGGACATAGGAGTACATTTCTTTCCATCTTCTTATAATACTTATTCGGTGAAATGTTCGATCATGTGGTTTATACTCTAGCGAGGTTTGCTTGTGCGAGATTGAAACTTTTGAGATTGAGGTCGCGAGTAAGGAGGCTATGGAATCTACTATTGAAAGGCAGGTTGGGTCGTTTCACCTGAGATTAAAAATATAGCAGGTAAGTGCGGAGATGATAGTTCGTGGATTGTTGCAGGTTGTGTTAGAATAACTCCAGAATTTATTATTAGGTCTAAGGTCCACGAGCGTTAGACGAGTAGAACGTGTGTTTTGTAGGAGTTTCGAGAACACGATTGCTGTGTGCTATGATATCGAAAAGTAGTTTGCCAGCTTTGTTGGATCTGCTGCAATTCCAGTGGCTATGCCTAAAATTTAGGTCACCGCATATGATGAAATTGGAGTTGTTGTGAATGAAATTTAGAACCTGGGAAAATATACTACTGTAATCTGTAAAGAATTTGACTCTTTTAAAGATTACATGTGCCTTGCCTTTGTCGTAATCTTTAATTTTTTCGGAAAATACTTTTTTCCGTTGGAAGTGTTTTTTTGCGCTGTACTCAGTTATATTGAGAGCTTGCATGATGACGTGAATGGTTTCACGATGAAGCGTGGTTAAAGTTAAAGGAAGTACTTTGATTAAGGTAGCAGATTTTGTTGAACTTTCTTAGGCATCGTTGTCTTTGATAAGGTCTGCAAGCGGTAGGAATCGGTTGCTAGTCGCTGGCCTCGAATTTTCGTTGGCAGGTGACACCCTAGACATCTTGAATTTCTTAGTTAATGGAGTCTCGACAGGGTCATCACGGCCCCTATTAACATTAATTGAATTCACATTAGTGTCTTTTTATTGTTTTTAATACTTATATAAAACTTCACAATTTATACTAAATTGAACTGTAAAATAATATTTAGTAAATTTTAATGGTTTAATGGTATGCACAGAGTGAAAAATCGCACAGTGATAGTTGTTGACAGTTTCGAGTGATACACAAGAGTGTTCGGACTCTCACGTCCGAACCCTTCTTTCCTGAAATATAAATCGGGAAAAGAAAAGAAATAAAAAATGCCGATTTGTGAATGTTTTACCTTCAAATTTTAATTTTTGTGGAAGTTTGTAGTTTGTTTGGTATCGCGCTGTTCTTTCTTCAAAATACCCCTATGAAGCAGAAACCGCAACTCAAGGGGGAGTCTGAAGCGAACTTGATGCCAGGTTGGAGGTAACCTGTTGTTCTTTGACTTTCTTTCCGTCGAAGCGGCGAAAAGAGTTTCAAAGAAAAACAGCCCCCTTTTACTTTATTATTTTTTGATAATAAAGTACATATTGTGATCGACCAGAAATTTCAAAAAAATGTCCTACCCCGAAATTTTGTATTTTCACGTTTTAGGACTAGTAGACCCCGAAAAAGGAAAAAAAAAATTCCGTCTGTCCGCCGTAGACGCCGTACGCCGTACGCAAACCCGTTTGAAGGCGCATAGCTCACAAACCCAATGAGATATTAAATTGAAATTTTTAGGGTGGGTAGATTGGGTGAACCCCTACGATTGGTATTTTTTTGGACGCATTTTAGACGAAAGATTTTGGTTTCTAGATCTTAGCAACTGCTTATTGTAGGAGGCTGAAATTTGGAAATTATTGTTGCGAGCTAGGGGTTCGCCGGGATTTCAAGTAAAACACAATTCGTTTAAAATCAAAATAAGTGATAATTTATTATTTGCACTTTAATTCTGTTCGCACAATTATTCGCACTATTTGGCAATACCGCCCGCTTATCTATATCGCTTGATTCGATCACAATGCAATTGATCGCTTTCCACCAATACGGTCGCGTATACACGCTGTCTGTCACAGTCAACGTAATAAAAATTACTATGTCCCTCGCTGAAAGCTTCATCTGCTTTTATACTACTTGTCTGTAGTCGAGACTGTTCTTGAATCTTCGTTCGGTGGTGTGTGTAGAGGGTTCTCGAAAGCTTTAGAGCTTTCGATTTTAATCTTCTATACTATTCTAGTACATTCGATTAGAAGTGAGGTACAATCGTGTTACTCCGCTCTCTTATATACATCAACTAGGCTTTTGATTGGGCAACTTTGCAACTAGGTATTCGGTTGTTGCTGTTTCCCTTATTCGTAGTCGATCGAGTTGCGCGGGGGCCAGGCTTACACGTAACATTATGTAATACTATGATAGTGGACCTATTTGCTAAAAATTCGTGATAAGTGTTGAGGGGTGTGAGAGTGGGGGGAAAAACAATGTGTCCGAAACGTTCGAAAGCTGGGATTGAAGCATTATAAAATCTATATCTCCTGAACCGTTTATCTCAGAAGTGTGAAACTTTCTAGTTATCTTAAGGGATACTAAGAGAGTAGAAAAAAACTAAAAATTTTAAGAAGAGAAGTGTAGTGTAGGGGTGGGGTGTAAAAAACTTTAGATTACAATATCTTCCGAACCAATTATACCAGGAAGATGAAATTTGGTTTCTGTATATAAGATCACAAGTGGAGTCTACTGAATGTAAAAATTTTGAAAGGGGAGGTGGAGTACGAAAGTGGGGGATAACCGTTTTTCAAAAAATTTAATTTTTGTATCTCAAGAACCGTACCAGATATGATCTTAGAAGTTTTACGGGAGTTAGGCCCAGTAGACTTCTAGCAGGAAAAAAAATTTGGTGGTGCTGTCGAAGGGGGTGATAGTGGAAGATAGTGGAACAAAAAGAATTCTGATTTTTTTTTCTCGAAAACCGCAAAGCATAGAAAGCTAAAACTTGACGACTATATAGAGTCACTGTAGAAGTATCCCAGAAAATTTTTTATAAAGGTTGCAAGGTACGGGCGATGTTCCCCTACTACAATTGAAGTAGATCTGCTACTTTTTCCATGTAAAAAATTGTTGCTACGAAAAGGTCCAATTGTACTACGTTTTCTTGCTCTGTACCGACTCGCGAAATAATAATATAGAACACATTCTACCTTTTGTAATACCTTTGTATATAAACAGGCTGGGTGAAGCTTTACAATTTTTTGGGTCAAAGTCTACGAAGTAAAAGAATGGTGTGCCAAAAGTACCCACGCCACGCGCTTACCTTACGGTTGTTTCGAAACAAGGAGGTTTTTTGAGAACTTCATTTTGTGACCAGAATAGCTAATTGTAAGAAAAAACTTTCAACATTCATCAGTGGTTCTTTATACATACTTTGAAATAAATAAAATGCAAGAAAAATATCGAAAACTCCTGATATCGATTTTTAGGCGATTGTATGTATGTAGATATTAAAATTTCATGTAAACATGGCGAGTTTCGTCCTATCTTCGTGAAAATATATGTAACCTTTTTACACTCACTTTAAGGTGGCGATTACATAAAAAGCCAGTAGAAGTAAAAATCAATTTGCTACCACATCAGACCTTAGAAATATCGCAAAATTTGTGAAAACATACGCAACACCTTCAAATCACCTCGATGGTTGAATTTTAAGAAATCTTGAAATCAATTCTTTGCCAATTACATAAAAACCAATTTTACATTTCCTCAGACCTATACGAGAATTGTGAAATCGTATACAAACGCACTTACACCTCCTTGGCGTTAAATATCCAAAAATCCTGAAATTAATTGTTAGGCCATTATACAGTTAGTTTGTAGAAGAAAAATCCAATTTAGATCTGACCTAACAGTTATAACGGAATTCGTGAGAATACTATCTCAGGGTTTCAAAAGTAAAAAAATCACACACGAAGTAAAAACGTTTTTGATATCTAATCCAACTTTAGGAATATGGCGCAATTCATAACATCGTTTACAACTGCTTTACATCCCATTAGGCATTTTTTTAAAGAGCCCCAACAAGTAGATTTCATTAATTAGTTTTTTTCTTCTTATGATTACCGTTTTATAATTTGTAATGTAGACAACAGATAACTTAATATCTTAACAACTGTATTAAAATAGTTAGCATAGCAAAGGGATGAGTAATTTAGTGAAAAAAATTCAAGAAAAAATTTAATTAATTTAAATATATATTTTAGAAGACCTAGAGATACGATGAAATTCATAAAAATATATGCACCCCACTTTCACTGACACTTTTTTCCCATTTCCATACGACAATAAAAATGTGAATTTTTATTTTACTGCGCATAATCTCTACCACATCTATATATATTCACTAAGTTTCAAGTTTCTAACATACGCCCTTCCAGAGATAGAGAAAGCACCTATATAGATAAATTCTGAGGTTGAAATTCCTGTCGTATCGGTTCCTGAGATATTAAAAGCAAAATTTTTCGTCTTAAGCCCTACCAACACCGCCTCCAAAAAGGGGCCACGTTGTCTATCCAATAAATTTTTTTTTAACGGAATAGCTTAAAGAGTTTATGAGCTACGAGTCTTTAAATTATTTAGCCATTTTTTTTTTTAAAACAATCACAATACTTTAGAATTTTAAAATAATAAAGTGAAAGTTGATCGATTTTGATGGGTTGAAAAGATCCTTGACTAAGCTGCAGCTAGAAAAACTTGGGAAAAAACTGGCTTTTATGGATGTCGTTAGATCTGTTAGTTGATGAGTGTACGTGGCATATCCGAAAATAAATAAATTTTATTTATTTATGCCAATCCGATTATTATTCATCAAAGAAAAAACCGCTGCTGGACTGAATTCATCTCTTTCAATAAACCTACAAGTGGATTATGAAAAATATCTATTTCACTCATATTACTGAAAATTCAATCTACTACGAAACTTTCAAATCTACTACGCTTTTCGGTCCAGATCTGCTACTAAAATTTCCGAAAAGTGAACAATGCTGGGGTGAGGGTGGTTTTTCATATCTCAGAGACAGCGTATGCTAAAAGTCGAAACTTAGTATGTATATGTAGAAGTACTACAGGAGTAATTAAAGCAAAAAAAAAGTTCAAAATTTTATTGATGTACAGAGCTGGAGTAATGCGGTGTAGGTCATTATGCGACTGATAACCTAAAGATTAAACAGGAGGCTATTTGGAACGTTATTTTTTAGGTTATCAGTCGCATAGTGACCTACACCGCATCTCAGTATTAAACACGTTTCGGACTTCTACCCAAAAAATAATGAAGTTGGCAAATTTTTTTACGTACTTTTATTTTTATTTTTTTTTTTGACTTTCGGCTTAAGTCCAACGCCGAAACGACATTAACTCCCAGGTTTTTTTGAACTAAGCTTACCTTTGGTCCAACGCCGAAACGACATCAACCTTAAAGAATTTGTTTTCTTTAGCTGCGCGAGCCGTGATCCGTCACGGCTTATATAGTGCGGTGAGCTTTTTATACTCTAGATGAAATCATATAGAGTATTATAAGTTTAATCCAGCCCAAAAGTTTGTAACGCAAAGAACCAAGCCTCGGACGAAAAAAAGTTATATATTATTTTTTGTTTATTTGTGGCCAAAAACCTCAAATCCGCCTGACGTCCGTCCGTCCGTCCGTCCGTCCGTCCGTCCGTCCGTCCGTCCGTCCGTCCGTCCGTCCGTCCGTCCGTCCGTCCGTCCGTCTGTCCGTGAACACGATAACTCAAGAACGCCTTCACCTAGGATCTTGAAATTTTGAATTTGGATGTTTGGTTGAATTTGTAAGGCTAAGTTCGTTAACGGGCAAAATCGTCCTACTCCTTCGGGTAGCTGCCATACAAAATGTCCTTAAAACACGTGTTGAAGAATATTGGTCGATAACTTCAGAAAGGTTTAAGCTACGACTTTGAAATTTTGTATGTGTTATTTTTCCAATAGTTCAAGCTAAATATATGATTATAAAGAAAATCCTGTTAGTCCTTCGTGTAGCTGCCATACAAATATCCTGTCAAAACGTCTTCACTTCATTTACGGAACTTACTATAACTCAAGTATTCTTTTAGCTATGAGTTGGAAATTTTGTACAAATTAGTTTTGAGTAAAAACGAAGTTTGAGTTTACAAATCAGCGAAATTCTTTCACTCCTTCTGGTAGCTGCCATACAAAATGTCCTTAAGACACGTGTTCAACAATATTTTTCGATAACTTTTGAACGCTTCAAGCTACGACTTTGAAATCGTGTACACATTAATTTTTGAATGTTTCCAAGGAAAAGGATAAATATGTAAGAAATCGAGTGAGTCCTTACTGCACCTTCCATGTGAAAGTCCTTCAAAAAGGACATTTTTTTCGATTACCCAGTTCAAGATATGAAATTAAACACTGAATATTGTCTTTTAGGTTTGAGTAGCAATCTAACGGCAGTCCTTAAGAAAGGACATGCACATGCACACACGTAATTCTACTTTATCCCCAACTACAATATAAATCGGAGTTCAGTATTCATCTAGAGTATTACACGACTGGCTTGCAGCCGATCGTGACTGCAGTATGTTTTAATCTGCCGTTTATCCGGACTTCTACAGACGGCGTCATAAAATATGAGCCGCCCGTATGTACAGTGGCCGTGTGCAATATGGCCATGTTTAGCCTTTGATGAAGGTCTAAACAAAAAGTGTAAAATAATATCGGATTGAATTTGTTTAAAAATTGAATTTATTCCTTATGTTGTCGAAATGTGTATAACGTTATATAGCTAATTTAGAAGAAAATTTTAAAATCAATTGCGAAAAGTCAAACAACCCGTTGATTCTCTCTGTACTCTACAGATAATCCTTTCATTTACTTATTTAATTGTACCTTAGTTTAAGTTTAGTTCTAAGTTTTAACACATAAAAATAAGGTTTTTGTTTCCCTTTTCCTTATAAATTGTTCTAATTATTTCAATCATTATTAATAACAGCTTGTAGCTACTCGCACATTTGTAACTATGGATGTAAAGAAGATGACCACCTAATCAACCAATTTGCCAGCAATGTCTAGTTTTAAGTACTTATATTATGGAAATAAATTTATTTGAATTTGAATTTGAATACATTATTATTATTATATAGCTAATTAAAATTAATCAAAAAAAATTATTTATATTTACCCAAACGACAAAACTGACCTATATTCACGAAAGTATCGTCTGAAAATAATAAATAATACCAAGTTTAATAATCGAATTGATAAAATATCCGCGCTGTCCCTATTTTTGTGTATGATATGGTAAACATTACCGAAATTTTAAATATTTCTACCGGCAGAGTTTGACAGTTATCGTTCCAAGATATTATTTATGTGACATTATTTTCATGCATTAAATTGTGAACAATTGGATGCGACGTTGAAAATTGATTTAAATATGGCCTCCCACTATACAACTTCGCTCTCGATGTAAATAAACTCGAATCACGAACGGTAAAAGAGTGGCAGAGTTCTGCAAAACTATCAATATCTATTATATCCAACTTCCCGCCCAAGGCCTCAAGGGATGATGGCCAATACTCTTCCCACATCGGTCATAAATATAAGCCAGCATAATCCATTCGAAAAATGATTGCGTGCGGTGGGATTGTTGGACCTGAAATCCGCGGTTTCATATTTTATATTATTTTTCCGCCCCTACTTTTATTTGGTGGGACATTACCTATGGGGATTTTACGGGAGCAGGCCCATCCGAATCACAACCATTACCCTGCAATGTCCTTTTGTTGTCCTTACCGTGTCTACGGTAGTTTTTATTTGAGCCCTTAACCGCTATGCGGCGAACTTTTTTTTGGATATATTTTTCCGGATATATAGAGTTGCCTGCCAAACAAAGGCTAAAATATTTTTACTTCTCCCATAAATAACCTCCATCGTTTATTCATCCCTCCCTCCCTTGTCATATCTTCTTTTCCGCATGGAGTTTTTGAATTGAAAATGATAAATTGTTGCTGCGGAGTATTACATAGGAATAACGTGGGGCTTCTGTAAGGCTACCGCCAAGGCGTACATCGACAGAAGAAAACAGCATAGAATAATGACGAAAAAGATATTAACGTTCGAGCGAGTCTTTGCTTCTTTAAGGGAAAAATGTTTGAAAAATGTTTTTGACTTGAAATGTGGCCTACATATAACAAAATTTAAATCTCACACTGCGTGGGATAAATCTCAATATATCTAGCGAAATAATTGCAAATAAATTTGTTTATATATAGGGTCCTTTTCGAAGAACTTCTTAACTTCAGGCTAGGGAATCGGCTTCAAAGACAAGTGAAAGTGTAGACTACATAAAAGTGAATGTTTGTTTGTTAGTTTGTCACATATGAGGTATTATACCATTCATCCGATTGCGATGTAGCTTTGGTATAATAATTTGTTGAGAGCACACCCGCGAAAGTTTCTGAATTAACAAAACCATTCTACAATAGGTGGAGCAAATGTGAGTATTTTAACGGAAGCAACAGGAGTAATGGGAGTAATGCAAACAACGGGAGCAATGAGGAAATAACGCAACGGGAGCAAAGGAAGTAACGAGAGCAACGGAAGTAACGGAGGCAACGCTACAACGAGAGCAACGGGAAACAAGATTGGAAACCGCTAGCTTTGCAGTTTCGGTAGTATATGTAGTACCATAAGAACGTGAACGAAGACAGTTTCAAATAAAAATTTGGAAGGCCTTTTTAAACATTTTCAAGACTTACATAAAAACATACTGCAGTCACGATCGGCATACATTTAGCTCTACCTATTGAAAAACTAACACATACAAAATTTCAAAGACGTAGTTTAAACCCTTCTCAAGTTATCGGCCAATATTATTAAACACGTGTTTTAAGGATATTTTGTATGGCAGCTACCCGAAGGAGTAGGACGATTTTGCTTAGCCTTACAAATTCAACCAAACATCCAGATTCAAAATTTCAAGAGCCCAGGTGAAGGCGTTCTTGAGTTATCGTGTTCACGGACAGACGGACGGACGGACGGACGGACGGCCACAAATAACCAAAAAATAATATATAACTTTTTTTCTTCCGAGTCTTGGTTCTATGCGTTACAAACTTTTGGGCTGGATTAAACTTATAATACTCTATATGATTTTATCTAGAGTATAAAAAAAAATGTTCGAAGTCCTTTTGAATTTGAATGACAGAAGTAGAAAAATGGGGGAGGTACCAGCAATTTAAAATACTTCTTTGACACGATAATTTACATCCCTTATGCTTGTCTTATTATTATCATTTGCAATTTAAATAGCAGTTCATCATTTCATCTATGGTAACGAACGATTTTATTGCAATAATTTAAAATTCAGAAATTCACTCAACTTTAAAATTCAGATTTTAAAATTAACTGCCATACTACTATCACAAATTTTGTCCCAGAAGTCGATTTTATAAGCCTTTCCTGGCAAAATCCATGCAAATAATTAAAGGCATAAATTGGAGCGGAATGCATGCACACTATAAAATAGTGGGTACGTTTTGCCTGAAATGAACACTGAGGCATCGTGTTTGGGTCGGGGTTATCTGCAATTAGCCACTGGTATTAAGCGCACACGTTAAATATTCTTTACGCTCAGCTAGCAAGATAAGGACTCTGGGCGTTCTGGCACACACGATATGTCTTTTGTCTGGCATTAATGTTCCATCATGTATGAGGCGTCCAAACTAACCCTTCTCAATGTTTGCTCGGTTGGTAATATTTTTTTTTGGGCAATTTTTGGCTTATCTTGCTCATAACTTTCACTTTCTGAAATGAACAAACAGCAAAAGGATATCAGCTTCTTCATAGAAATATGTTTATAGGAGCATGCGACGTATGCTTTACATTATACCGATATATTTGCAATATTGTCAAGAAAATTTGCTAGATTTAGGCACCAGAAAATATTACCGAAAGAAAATCATTTGTCCGTTACCATCCTGAACTTCATTTTTTTCCCTTAATCGAAAACATTATAACAGCAATCTGGTTTTGCTATTTTTATAGGATAAGGGATATGTGCAGATTGGCATCTATTCTAGGATATTATTATCTTCAAGTAAGGAATATTTCACTATCCATTGGTTACACGTGTTCACTATTTAAGTAATGTAGGTATTGTAAGGTAACCGACTCGTAAAATTACTTGCTATAAATGTCGTAAAGGTTTTAATAGTTTATTACTTTATTTTATGTATTCTATGGGGTAAAACCGAATGTTAGTGAGATGATAAACCGTAATTTTTCAATAAATAAGACATCAAATTAAGGATCTTGATATAGTGAAGTTGAAAAATTATATATCTTACTTACACAGAACCTGAATGGGCTTGAAGACGTGAAGATGTGAAGTTAAACTATCGGAAGAAGCCTTTTGCAAAAAAGTCATACTATTCTCTCCAAGGCCTCCGTTCACAACAAAATGGCGCCCAACGGGAGGCTAGCCAAACCAGCTCATAGTTCACAATGCGCAATGAGACAATATGCGAGGGTCGGAAAAATGCCGCATAGAAGTTGTTCATCAGAAAGAGTTACAATTTGTCTGGTAGCGACACAAAAGTGAACAAGCTCTTTTGTTATTTCACTTACTTCTAGTGTTACTCGGATTTACAGCTGGACATTGTGATACCTTCATGTTGACAGTTCCCTGTTGGCAACCTTTACACGCCATCCGAATTCAATATGACTGGGAAGCTTTGTCTATCTGTGGGTTCGAATTAGGCTTGTTGTAGGTTAAGTAGTGTCTTCAAATCCTATCTAACTGATGTCTTGTAGGTACCCTTTTGAAAGCTGGGCTTACTATACGGAGTAAACGGGGAAATATGCAGTCAGAATATCTCACTCTATTTTGACAGCCTGGTGGCCATAAGGTCGCTGGAATCAGTTACTGTTACCCAAGCTATTAAAGCACTATCGAGAAGGGCTTACGGTATTTTATATTTATTTTTTTTGTTTTTCTTTTTAACGAGAAGTAAAAGCATTGAAAGCCTAAGTCAGTGCGGGACTTTAACCCGCTAAACATGCTATACAAAAGTCCTTTCAAAATATCCTTAATCAATTTACGGAACTCACTATAACTCAAGTAAGCGTTTAGTCATGAAGTTTAAATTTTGTACAAATTAGTTTTGTGGTCAAATGAAGTTCGAGTTCATTAGTCAGTAGTTCAGAGACAGACAGACGGGAGGATATACGGGCAGATGGACAAACAGACGGACGGACGGACAGACGGACGGACGGACGAACTGACGGACGGACGGACGGAAAGCAAGCTGATTTTGAGTTTTTCGCCCCAAATAAACAAAAAATATTGTATAACTTTTTTTCGTCCGAGGATCCGTTCTATGCATTACAAACTTTTGGGTTGGATTACTCATACTGTCAGATTTTATCTAGAGTATAAAAAGAAGGGAAAGGTTAATACTGTATTGGATTTGCACGACAATGTACCTGTTCTCAAGAGCCGTTCTACTATTGCGATTATTTTTTGTTCAAAAACTTTGAAAAGTACTTTCAAAGAAAGAAGTTTTCGAACGAAGAAAAAGTCAAGTCCGCGATTTCAACCCACCTTGATGCAAAGGACAAATAATATTTTTGAGATGGAATATCAAAATTAATCAGAAGATTTAATAAACGTGTTACGGTTCAAAACCGCATACCGAGCTAGTCAGTCGCCTGTTCTTTTCCCTTTTTTTTCATTGCTACCACCCAGGCATGGTACATCGAGGGAAGGCTCGTAGCAGCCCAGCGCGTCGCGGAATTTCTCCGAAGTGGACAGAGTGCCAGCCTATGGAAATAGAATATAAACTTGTTATATGATTTTGAAATGGATATAAGAGTATTTGTACTATATGGTGGTATTCCGGACTATGGGAGGCGGTAAAGTTCGCGGTTCTGCAATCGTTTTTGCTTCCTTCTTTTCTTGCTTCCGGCTTACATTCGTGTCACAAGGCCCGTCGTCCACGAGTCTTCTAGGGAGGGAAAGATCGGAAGGATATTAGTTGATATATTATTTCGGAATGGTGAATAATGTCACAGCATATACCTCTCGCCGGGGCTTACCGCTGTCGTCCGTCTGCCGTTTCGAATATATATCTTCCTCAGCCCAATGCACCGACGTTTGAAGGAGGGCACGCTACTTCCGACGGACCTGTCCCGATTCCCTCGTATCCTGCTTCCGTAGGTGAATTCCGGAGGCAACGGGAATTCAAAGACAGGCACAAGCAGCTGTTCCGCATACAGAGAGGATTGTGGTATAGACTTTATACTTACCTTGTTGGGTTGGACTTCCCGCCAGGATTCAAACATAACACCAAAATTTCCCATCCAGGCGTTTAATTTCGACAGTCAAGTGGTCAATTATCACTCACTTATAACAATAATACTACCCGCCCGGCTCTAGCATTTGTGCTGCTTAAAAAGCTAGAAATCTGACATCTGTCGCGAAGATGCCGGGCGAAATTCACTAGAATAAGGGGAAGATGGCCATATGAATCGGAAAATAGCCGAAGGCACGGCGTAAACTATAAAAGTGCCGGACTGAGTTTGCGCGGGGCTTTTTTTTTTTGAAAAGTTGTGAACGAGAGTGCGTCAAGACAAGGAAGAGCAAGGACCGTAAAGATCAAGGTCTAACCCGAACAAAGACCGGAAAAGATTTGTGGAGTTTTCCGTTGTGGAGGAGCGAAGGTTGGAGGTGTTCTGTAATAACTTACGTGGAAGATCCTCGGTGCGGTAGAGTGGAACACCTGGAGGAGTCGGTGTGCGGTAGCAGCAATAGAACGAGGAGTTGGAGGCGCCACGGAGTATCGGTCGGCAGCTACGGCAGCGGCGAGTGTAAGATTAATGTAGGTACAATTTTTGGGTTTGATCACCTTTCTTCCATTTTTTACCCTTTCCTCCTGAGAAAGAAACGTGCGCGACCGTGGGAAATCGCGCCGAAGAAACGGGCAAAAAAGGTTGCGTCTCGATTCGTGGTAAGCCGGACCGCCGAAATACAGCCACTAACAGATCTAAAGTAATTTTTGAATAAAGTTTATGGTGAATTTTGAATTTGAACAGAAACAAATTGTCTTCGCCATTTCGTTGGGTGAGGTTTCCTAATCTTCCTCACGTTAAGTCCAGATTAGGTGGCGCCCTGTGTCGAATAGGTACGCGGTGTTATAAGATATCCCCGAACTTCCCCATCTTCGGCTGAGCGATGCCGGTGCCAAGTTGAGTTGAAGTTGGCCGCGGGACTTCGGCCGAAGACGACGACTGTGGTGTTGAGGGAAAGCGTATGACCCCGGGTTCGAGATCCGGACATTTTATTTTCATAGGCCGTTTTTTTCCCTCCTAAGACCACTAGACCGGCGTCTCAACTCACCCTTTTATTTGGAGGCTAATAAAGGAATTCGTCTTAAGTGAAAATTGAAGAAAAAAAATATTATCATAGTTTTTTCCAGCCCCTTATGATTTCGATACCCTTTTAACCTCCCCTCGTATATACTCTCTTTTAAAAAAGCTCCCTTTTGCGGATTCTTGTAGTTAATATGCAATATCGCTATATTAAGTTAAATGGAGTGTAGGAGCATGCTATTCCGCATTTCAATGCCTTACAGTAAAAGAAAGTATTTAAACTTTAGAAGTATTTTGATCCCGCCGCACCCAATAATTTAAAAATAACGAAGCACGCAAAGTCATATCCCTCCATCAAAAACCATCGCAAAATAAAGAATTTTTCATTAAATTTTCACTAATTACTAGCAAGGATAGCGTGACACAACGTAATTTTCTATTGAAAAAATTACGTCCTGGACGATATAATCAGCTGAAAAACATACAAAAACTTTTCCACTTATTTTTGTCTTACTTCTTCATTTTCCTGTCAAAATGAAAAAAAGGAAGAAATGAAACTTTCTTAAAGGACCTCGGCAGTCTAATTAAGGAAAAACTCTAATCCAAATATCTTTTGGGGAAAAAATAACATGATGAAAGAAATTTTCCTTTTCCCTGCAATTCCTTTTATTTTCTTTGTCCGTTATGTTAATGGTAAAGAATGGCATGAACTAAAATAGACAAGTGTTTCCCGAAGAAGAATCCATTAGAATATAAACGATCTTATTATGGTCTCTTTCTGTACACAACTAAATAACTTAATTATGACTTTCGTACGGCACGGTAAATTCTTTTACGGCAATTTCATATAGTGGAAGATATTTTCGTTCTTCGGAGATTCTTTGTGCGGTCTTTTGCATCCTAATACGTTAATGTGTTCGAAAAAATGTCGAAATTTGTTTATAAGGATCTGTCCCAATAGTTTGCTTCCTTGTTGGCTATGTTTAGGTCTTTCTTGACGTGACGGAGGCTGCTGACTAGTTCAGAAGAGGCATCCCAAAATGGAAATGTGATGTTAATGTATGTGGTCTTAACGCTTTGGTAAAATTTATGAAAGTCAGAATGGAAAGAACGAAGAGAAATGAACTGCCATATTTAAGGCACAAAAATTTAAATTTTGCTTCCGCCATGCTAAAAAAAAATTGCAACTCTCCCGTTGCCTTCGTCAGCTGTCGTAAGACTGGACAAGCTAAAAAGTATTAACTTATTTATATTATATACAGTCCCTGGCCAAGTTATTAGACGCACTTAACAATTGTACCAAGAACTGGATTCAGATCCTTCTAAAGCGCTTTATTTGATGTTTGGGATGTGTAAACCGCTCTACCTAGATTCGTATTTCTGTTATCTATTTGGTATCATCAAAAACGTTGCAGTCTCCCCATGACTCGCTAGTCTATAAATTAAAACAAATGGGGCTACCTGGCTCAGTCTCCGTGACGGTTTTGAACAAGAAGGATGTATTTTGGTTTTTGCCTCAGTATTGCAGGATTTTTGTATGTTTATGAACTGTGTTGTAATTTAGATATGTTTCTTATTATTTTCAAAGACATTTAAGTTTTGTGGTTAGGTTATAGTGGCAGCCATCCAAACTATGGATCGACTCACTTAGACCATTCGGTTGGTCCACACCCGTGACACCTAAATGAAGTCCCATATAGGGAGTTATCGTAGCATTGCTACAGGGGAAAGCTAGTCGAACCAGCCACAGATGCGAATGAACTTGGCTAGTTCATCAATTCGTGCTCCAGCCATGTCCCCGAGTCTGGAGAAGAAGTAGGTGCCCATGGCTCTGAACCTACAGCTGGCTAGCTGGGGACACTCACAAAGTAGATGCCTAACGCTTTCTTCTTCTTCTTCACTTCTGTAGCAGTCATTATATTGAACGCCTAAGCGTTGTGCATTATTGCCAAAGAGACAGTGCCCCGTTATGACTGCCGTAATGTTACGGGTCTCTAAACGACTTCTTTTCAGAAGATCAGCGGTTTTGTGTTAAGTTTAATTAAAATTTAAAAAATGGGTAGAGCCAGAGATATCACGAAAGAGAAAATCCAAAATTTTCGAATCGAGAAATTTCCCGGAGATTGAATATTTCTGAGGCTTCTGTAAGACGAATTAAAGGAAAAGTTCAAAATAATGAAGATTTGGGTCCTCAAAGGAACAATAACTCTGGCCGCAAATCAAAATTTTCACCACGGGGTGAACGAGTACTCAAGAAAACATGCGTGAAAACCGTTTTGCTTCTACGAATGAGATCACATCTCAATTAAATGAGAGCAATGTACCAGCCAGTGAAAGAACTGTTCGCCGTAAGCTTCTCCAGCTCGATATGAAAGCCTGTAGACCCGCTCGTAAGCCTAAACTAACTCCTGCGATGAAAGCAAAACTTCTGGAAATCGGTAAATATATTTTATTTTTATAATTTTATACTTTATTAACTGCGTTTGGTCGTAACTTAATTAATTATTTTAGGTGTGCTTTAGTGATGAAAGCACTTTCGAAATTCTTGCCAATAAAGCGCAATACGTAAGGAGGCGTCCAGGTGAGAGATTTCATCCAGACTGCGTGAAACCAACAGTGAAGCACCCTGCAAAGGTAATGATTTGGTCAGTCATCTCTGAAAGAGGAACTGGACGTCTGTACATTGTAAAGGGTACAATGAAACAGGATCAATACAAAGATGTCCTCCAGACAAAATTGCTTCCTTAGTTGAGGGACTGGTTTCCAAGTGGAGAAAATTTTATGTTCATGCAGAATGGTGCGCCCTGCCACACGGCAAGGTCTGACAAAACTTTTCTGAGCGAAGAATATGTTCCCCTTTTGGATTGGCCAGGCATGAAGAGAAAAGGGCAGGAGTAAATATTAAACATACAAAAAATCTGCAAGTTTTTTCCCTTGTTTCATTATATATTTTTTAAAAAACACATGTCCTACAAAATTTTTTATCGCAGCTATGAGTTTTATTTACCTAATAGCCGGCAAAATGGATAAAATAGATATTGTAGTAGAGTCCTTCTACAGAAAGTCTTAACTTTTCTCTGCAAATGTAAAATTTTAAAACATTTCTGGGTGCGTCTAATAATATGGCCACGAACTGTATATATATATTTAATTATTATAACTATACGTAACTGCATCGTAGTTACAATTCGAACAGGAACCAGTGCAGCTTCGTATACGACTACCCATAACAGGTCATAACGTAATTCGTAGGTCTTTCAAGTCCCACAAAAAATTTTGGCTGATACTTGGTGAAAATATTTTTTTTTACAAAATTTGCAATAAATTTGCAAAACCAAGCGAAGGATTGCATTATTATGTTTCTTTTACGTCTGAATCTTTAACTATAAAGCTGTTTACTTGGACGTTAGCTCAATTTTTTTACACTAGATGAATTCTGAGAGTATTATCAGTTTAATCCAGCCCAAAAGTTTGTAACGCATAGAACCAAGCCTTGGACGAAAAAAATTTATATATTACTTTTTGTTTATTTATGGCCAAAAACTCCAAATCCGCTTGACGTCCGTCCGTCTGTCCATCCGTCTGAAAGTCTGTTTACACGTAAGCACAATAACTCGAGAACGGCTTGACCTAGAATCTTAAAATTTGTTTAGTCGAATTTGTAAGGCTAAGCTCGTTGATGGGCAACATCGTCCTACATCTTCTGGGAGCTACCATACAAAAGTCCTTAAAAAACGTGTTCTAGGTTCTATGAATATTGGCCTATAACTTCGGTACACCTTACGACTACGACTTCGAAATTTTGTGTACGTTAGTTTTCCAATAGTTGCAGTACAAAGTATGAATATAAAAAGTACCCATGATTCCTTCGAGTAGCTGCCGTACAAACATCCTGTAAAAATATCCTCAATTCCCGGAATTCACAATAACTCAAAAAACCGTTCAACAACGAAGTTGAAATTTTTTTTAAACACTGATGAAATTGTCTTTTAGATTTGAGTTGCAATCAAATGGGAGTGCTTAATAAAGGACAAACTACATGTGCACACATGTGCACTGAACTGCGATTTATATTTTATTTGGGGATAAAGTAGGATATTATCCCCAAATAAAATATAAATCGCAGTTCAGTTTCATCTAGAGTATCATACGATTGGCTTGCTGCCGAAGTTGGGTGAGTGGCGAGGAGGGGGGAGCGTTTTAGACGACAAATTTTGGTTTCTAGATCTTAGGAACCACTTATGCTAGGAGGCTGAAAGTTGGAACTTATGTAGATAATGGACTAATTTGCAATTTGAGTGTGGAGTAGGGGAAAAACCTTCCATCCAAAACGCTTGAAACCTGAGATTGAAACATTCTGAAATCCATATCTCCTGAACGATTCATGTCAGAAGGATGAAACTTTGTGGTTGTCTTAAGCAGATTAGAAAACGGTTAAAAATTTTAAGAGTGCTGGTGGGGTGTGACAGTGTTTGGTGAAAAACTTTGAATTACAATATCTTCCGAATCAATTGTACCAGGAAAATAGAATTTGGATTTTGTATATAGAATTACAAGTGGAGTCTAGTATACGTAAAATTTTTGAGGGGGAAGGTGAAGCGCGGAAGTGAGGACAGCCACTTTTCAAAAAATTACATTTTTATATCTCATAAACCGTACCAGATATGATCTTGAAAATTTTACAGGAGCTAGGATCAGTAGACCTCTAGCAGAGAAAAAAAATTTGAGAGTGTGGTTGTAGGGGGTGATTGCGGGAGGGGACGAAAATTAAATAATTTTGATTTTTTTTTCGCGAAAACCGCAAAGGAAAGAAAGCTAAAAAGATGTGCTACTAGATCAAGTAAAGCAAAAAAAACAGTTCGAATTTTCATTGGCGTACAAAGATGGAGTGAAAAAAGTGTCCCTGAAATGATTTTTCCACATTTTCACGAATTTCGTTAAATCTTTCGTAGCTTAAAGTGTTCTGAAGTTACCGTTCAATGTCGGTAAACACGTGTTTTAAGGACTTTTGTATGACAGCTGCCCGAAAGAGTTAGGGGTTGTTATTAATTATTGAACTTAGTCTTGCTTATGACTTGAAAGTAATTCCTGCAAAATTTGTATTTCCTGCTTTAACGCATTCTTGAGTTATAGTGAATTCCGTAACTTGCGTACATTTTTGACTTGACATTTTTACACGAAGGACTCACTCGATTTGCATTATATTCGGAATTTTTGTTTAAAACATTGGACCGTTTATTTGGGCAAAATATTAACTTCCTAACTTGAAGAATTCGGCCAATAGTCGTGAATACGTGTTTTAAGGACTCTTGTACGGGATGTACCCGAAGGAGTGGAAGGATATCGCCCATTAACGAACTTAGACTTAATTTTTCTATTTTACACGTGGTGACAAAATTTCTAATAATTCATGCGTTCTAAAGTTTTCATGCAGACGGACGGATCGACAGCTAGCGGATTTGGTGTATCCCAAATAACACAAATAAGAGAAAAGTATTATATAACTTTTTTTCGTCTGGGGCTCGGTTTTATGAGGGCTGGATTAAACTTATTATACTCTACGATTTCATCTAGAGTAGTACAAAAATGTTACAGCAAAATTATATATTTTCATGTTTTGTGTTACAAAGAAACAAAAATAAATGGTCTCAGTTCCCGTCCACAAACGCCTTTAAAACCTAAATTATAACTCATGCAGACTGAGATATAAAGCTTAAATTTTGCATGTTTTTAAACTAGATGAATCGCTTTGACGATCATGCCTCTTATCGGGATGGAAGCATGGTAAAAAACACGACTAATGCTCATAAAAAAACATACATGAAATCGGAAATGCGTTTGAAGACGATTATATAAAAAGTCTGTGGAAGTGCAAACCAATCTAATATCTCATCAATCCTGAGAAATATGTCGAAAGCCATACGTCCTATTGGAGTTGAATATCTAAAAATCCTGAAATCAACTTTTGGAAGATTATGTAGATTATTAGAACTAAGAAATATGTAAGAATTTGTGAAAACATATGCAACCCCCTTGCACCCACTTTGGTGTTGAATATCCAAAAATTCTGAAATGAGTTTTTAGATATATATAAAGAAAGACCGAGGAAGTGAAAACCACTCCGATGTCTTATCACTCCTAAGAGATATGACGGAATTTTGTGAAAACGTGTTCAAACCGCTTTTACACTCTTAGGGGTTGAAAAAGGAAAAAACTTGAAATCGAGTTTTAAGCCCGTGGAAGTGAAAAGTTATTCGATATCTAATCAGACCTGAGGGATACGGCTGAATTCGTTAAAATGTATATATCCCCTTTACACCTCCTTGGTGGTCTAATTTTAAAAAATCCTGAAAACACTTTCTAGGTATTTATATGAATAACTCGTAGAAAAAAAATGAATTCAATATTTGGAAAGACCTAATAGATATGACGAAAATCGTGAAAATATATGCATTCCATTTTCACTGATAATTTTTTTTGCCCCACGCCAATGGATATTTGAATTTTTTTTTAATCAAAATTACTTTTCTAGTTGATTTACATATACGTACCAAGTTTCAACTTTCTAGCATAAGCCGTTCTAAAGTTAAGAAAAACACCCCCCACTTCCGTACCAAACCAACCCTATAAAAAATTATATTTTTCCAACATGCTACTACTACAGTTCAATCTAAATACCAAGTTTCAGCGTTATATTGTTATAGGTTCTCGAGATACAAAAATCGGAACTTTTTACTTTTCGCCCTCCCTCACCCTTACCCTCTACACCCTCAAGCATGTAATTTTTTTCTGCTAGGGGTATATTAGGCCTACTTCTGGTAAAAATTTTAAGCATGTATCTTACATTGTTCTTGAGATATGAGCCGAGATTTTTTAAAAAAATTCTAACCTCCTCCACTTCCATGCTCCACCGCCCCCTTAAAAAATTTTACTTTGAGCAAACTTTATTTGTCAACACTTATACAGCAACCGAATTTTATTTCTTTAGTGCAATTGGTTCGTGAGATATCGTAATCTAAAGTTTGTCAACCCCCACCCCCGTACGTCACTGCCCCCGCTCAAAAATTTGTTTTGGATCTATTCTCCTAGTATACCCACAGATGTTCATAAAGTTTTAATTTCGTGACATTAACCGATTAGGAGATATGGATTTTAGAATGTCTCGATCTCGGCTTTCGAGCGTTTCGGACGCATTATATTATTCCCCCCACTTCCACACCCCTTTACCCATATTTTCATTTTTTTGCAAATGGGTCCACTATCGATGCTCTATATAAATTCCAAGTTTCAGCCTCCTAGCCTCTGCGGTTACTGAGATCTAGAAACCAAAATTTTTCGTCTAAAACGCTTCCCCCACCTCCCACCTCACACCCCCACCTCACACCTAACACCCCCACCTCCCACCTCACACCCCCACCTCACACCCCCACCACTCAAAAGGTGGCCACTTGAAGGGGTCTGCTCAGTCTACCAACGAAAAAAAATTCAACTTAATAGCTCAAAGAGTTTGAGAGCTATAAGCTTTCAAACGTTTTGCGGACGGAGTACGGTGTACGGCGGACGGCGTACGGCGCACAGATGGACTGAAATTTTTTTTGCTTTTTTGGTGTCTATTAGTCATGAAACGTGGAAAAAAAAATTTTCAGGGTAGCAAATTTTTTTTTTTAAAAATCGATAACAATACTTTATTATTAAAATAATAAAGTAATAAAAGTTTTGATTAATCTAACTTGGGCTATTTTTGATTTGAATCGGCGAATTATGGGCTATCTTTAATTTGACAAATTTTGGGCTATCTTGATACCCATTTAATTCTATTGTGAATGGTTTGTACATCGATTCCCAGCAGACTTATTTCCGTACACTATACCTACGAAAAATAATACCGGATAAACACCGTAGAATTCTAGGGTACGATGTCCGCGGTCGCCGTGAATTGTGACATCAAAAATACTATGCTAACTCAAAACCTTTGCATTCTTACTAATAATAGTACCGTAAAGCGGATATTTTCCCAAACGAATTTATTAAAAAAGCTTAGAAACATTGGGTGCAATTTTAGGAATTAGAACCAATTCAGTAAACCGGCCTATGCGTCTAAGATTTTCCAGTCAAGAAGGAGATGTTAAGTCTATTTAACAACAGCGTATGTATGTATATCAAAATCAAACATCAGAGAACAGAGCAGGAAACATTTATACAAGAGTTTCTAGAAAAGCAGCAGAGTTTTAATTTTTATATTTTTGTTCTTACTCTTTGTTATTAATGAATTAAAAAAATATTATTTATTTATTGTTTTTTTTTTTTTAATTTTATCTATATAGTGGATATATTAAACTAAAAATTGTAGAAATGTATTTGTATCTATTTATTTGCATTGTATAAGAATTCACTAGGATCCGTTTATTTAAAATTGGCGATTTTGGGCTACTCGGCGTTTGAAAATTGGCATCTCTCTTGAAAACCTGGCAACCCCGCCACCGCTTCTTGATTTCTTAATATTCTTGCAGCCAACTCTACTTGTGCCAGTCGCATTAATGTAGTAGTATAACAGGATCGGCGATAAATAAAATTTTGCCTAATGAAGTCCGATTGTGTTAGTTTCCAATTGCGTTTGTATGTCTTCAGTGCAGCCGTTAAAAAAGCCAAATGTGCGGGCCGCATTATGAAAGGGATTTTATTTTTCAACGCCGACGCTGTTATGAAAACAACTCTATAGCAAAAAAATTTGACAGGCTAGCACAAATTTATCATTGCATCTCTTTCGTACCCGATGTTTTATCCTTTTCTTAACGAATTAGTCTCACATACAGGAACTTTACACACTACAGCCGATCCAGTTATACTACTACATCCATGGCCAGTCGTGCTCAGTCAAAGATGGGGAGGGGGACAGTAGCTCAATTTTACTCGCCACTTACTTTTGTCCCATTGCACAAAATTGCTAAAAGCGACGAGGACGGAAACGATATGGACGAGAAAATCGTGAAAGGCAAGTCAAGTCACCTTTGCACAGAAATCTACTATAGGACGCTATTTAGAACGTAATTTTTTAGGTTGTCAGTCGCATAGTAACCTACACCGCATCTCAGCATTAAGCGCGTCTTGGACTTCTACCCAAAAATAATAAAGTTGCGCCCATACTGTTGGCAGATCTTTTATAATCGTGTCACTTACAGCAGCAAGCCAAAAGAAGATTCTCATAATGAAAGCAGCGTAGATCACATCCTTATACCAGTGAAGTACCAGAACACTGAGATGGGAAAATTTAAAAGCAATTCTATTTAATTGGCGACTTTCAAATTATGCGTTTCCGATTCCAGCGACGATTCTGATTCCAGCGTCGATTCCGATTCCAGCTATGATTCAGACGTATACGGATTCCAGCGATAATCACTCAATACATTCGGCTACCAAGAAAGCGTCATCAGTTGACACCAATGTAGATAAATCTGTGATCATAGCAAGTTTGTTTCAGGATTACAATGGATAGAAACGAATTTAAGGTTTTCTTGATAATCAATCAGTAAGGTGGCATTCATTTCAAATGTAAAGTGGTTGTTTATGTTTTCACGATTTCGCCACATGTTTTAAGTCTGATAAGATATAGAATGGGATTCTATAATACTGCTACATAGCCTCCTTGTTCTCCACCTCCAATGCTATACTTCGGTTTTGGCTGTATACTGGATCAATTATGAAGTTGCGCCCAGACAGCAGATTTTGGGACGGTGTTTGCGTGACGACAGACTTTTGGAAATTTGATTATATCACTATTTGTGGTATTGACAACTATCTATTGTGATGTTTACTGCAATATATTTGGTGCTCAATTATAACCCCCTTTTACAGTTCTTGGTAAAATAAACAGCACTAAGTTAACAGGAACAACAATTTCGGGGGTAGGTTTGCCTATAGAGTTTTCTCTGTACATCCTCATCAATCAAAACCAACTGTAATTGGTCGCAAACGAACCTATTCACGAAATAGACCGAACTAATGCCAATAACGTACACCGACGTGAAAGTGCTAATAAACTGCAATGAAATCCATTTATCAATGCGCGCCGGCCATCACTTTGCTAGCTAATCCGGAATTCGTCTAAATCCCATGGGCAATTCCATAACTTTTCATGGGTATGAGCGTATCCTTTGCTCACATGTCCTTGTATGCACGACGGTGTGTAGTCAATAAGCGAAGTTATAGTGGCGTAATCGCTCAACTGTACCTATTCCAAACAATTTAGGACTTAGGATCTATTAGTCAATTTCCGGTTTTATTGCGTCGGGAATGCGACCTCGGTGAATGATCGTAAAAACAACAAGGAAAATTCTCGGTTTATTTTTTTTATAGGAAATACGTGACCTCATTGTTCGGTGAATGTGTCCTCGTATAAACGGAAAAGCCTTCGGTGGTTTTTACGGATATGAAGTACTTTGAATAAGCAACCATTTTGTGTTAGTAAGAGATATACAACGAGAATTGTCCATTTTGTGGAAAAATGTGCCGCGAATGTATTTGGTACGCAGGAAGGAAGTTGAAAAAAGCAGAACCAACATCCTGATGAATCTTTATTCACGCCTCGCGAGTATAAAATACACGGTATTTTTCAGTATCATTTAGAACGTTATGTCAGCAGATGAATTTAAGTAATCAGATATTTGGATATCTTCGTACAGCTTTGCATACGAGAATAATGGACACTGTTGAGGAAATTAATGAACAACACTTCTATACGAACATAACAATATCAAGCTAAATAGCAAAGCTCGTATTACGGAAAACGAGCTGTTATTCGTTGATTAGCTTTATGAATCACAAAGATCGATGAAAGATACATAGATTTGATTAATTATTCTTAGTTCCATAATGACTCCTTCTATGGTGATGCTGTTGCTTATGATATAATCTTAATATATAAAAATGTTCTTTCGGGGTACGTGTGTCTAAAACTTGAGAACCGCTAGACCCATTGACACCATATTTGGACAATATGTTAGTATGGGCTGCAGGAAGGTTTCTATTATTATTTATAGATATTTTGATTATACGTATTTATGGTACGATTTGGCTCAAATTCACAATATATATTACTTAAATAAAAATAAATTCGTTAAGAAAATTTGGACCCGGTAGGTTGCTGTGGAGATATTTACGAAAAACTATCTACATATGATATATAAAATCTGCCAACAGTCTGGGCGCGACTTTATTATTTTTTGGGTAGAAGTTCGGAACGAGTTTGCGGTGTAGGTTACTATGTGACTGAAAACCTAAAAAAAAGTTCGGGAAGCGGTTAGAATGGGGTCGCGCTAGAATACTTACGCCGCTGCCTCATATAACATATGAATTACATAATTAGGTCATACACCGGGACGACATCTAGTCCTAGTATAATATCAGTTGTTACGCCATTAGAAGGTTTTTCGTGATTTGGTTTTGGGTCATTACATGAAATCGGAAATGCGTTTGTAGGCGATTATATAAAAAGTCTGTGGAAGTGCAAACCAATCTAATATCTTATCAATCCTGAGAAATATGTCGGAAGCATTACGTCCTATTGGAGTTGAATAACAAACATCCTGAAATCAACGTTTTGACGATTATGTAAGAAGCCTTAGGAAGTAAAAATGAATTCGATATCTCATTAGAACTAAGAAATATGTAAGAATTTGTGAAAATATATGCAACCCCCTTGCACCCACTTTGGGGTTGTTTGGGGGGATGCAAAATATTTGCTTTACGATGAGACACAAGAAAAAGGAAACCTTTAACCAAAAAGTAGAGAAGCAAAACGCAAACGTGTGGTCAATATGAATTCTTTATGAAAAAAGTGAGGTTTTTGTTACATTTTTGACAGTTACCATCTTCTTAATTTCTTTCATTCCCTTAGGGCTACATCTAGTTTTTCGTTTTGAAGTGACGATATTATTAGTAATATATTATATTAATTTTTATATAATATTCCAGGCTACCCAGGACCGAAGGTGTGCGCAGGACAACCGAACTGAGTAGGTCAGAACAGGGGTTGAATATCCAAAAATCCTGAAATGAGTTTTTAGATATATATAAAGAAAGCCCGAGGAAATAAAAACCAATCCGATGTCTTATCACTTCTAAAAGATATGACGGAATTCGTGAAAACGTGTTCAACCCGTTTTACACTCTTAGGGGTTGAAAAAGGAAAAAACTTGAAAACGAGTTTTAGGTGATTATTAAGTAAGCCCGTGGAAGTGAAAAGTTTTTCGATATCTAATCAGACCTGAGGGATACGGCTGAATTCGTGAAAATGTAGACATCCCCTTTACACCACCTTGGGGGTCGAATATCAAAAAATCCTGAAAACACTTTCTAGGTACTTATATGAAGAATCCGTACAAAAAAAATAGTTCAATATTTGGAAAGACCTAATAGATGTGACGAAAATTGTGAAAATATATGCATTCCATTTTTATACTCTAGATGAAATCATATAGAGTATTATAAGTTTAATCCAGCCGAAAAGTTTGTAACGCATAGAACCAAGCCTCGGACGAAAAAAAGTTATATATTATTTTTTGTTTATTTGTGGCCAAAAACCTCAAATCCGTCTGACGTCCGTCCGTCCGTCCGTCCGTCCGTCCGTCCGTCCGTCCGTCCGTCCGTCCGTCCGTCCGTCCGTCCGTCCGTCTGTCCGTGAACACGATAACTCAAGAACGCCTTCACCTAGGATCTTGAAATTTTGAATCTAAGTGTTTGGTGGAATTTGTAAGGCTAAGTTCGTTAACGGGCAAAATCGTCCTACTCC
This sequence comes from Beris morrisii, assembly GCA_951812415.1. NCBI lineage: Eukaryota > Metazoa > Arthropoda > Insecta > Diptera > Stratiomyidae > Beris > Beris morrisii. Next base: position 88,449,546 of record OX638312.1, on the reverse strand, counting down.
TTCGGGTAGCTGCCATACAAAATGTCCTTAAAACATGTGTGCGAGAATATTAGCAAATAACTTCGGAAGGGTTTAAGCTACCACTTTGAAATTTTGTGTGTGTTATTTTTTTAATAGTTGGAGCTAAATGTATGATTATGAAGAAAATCTGGTTAGTCCTTCGTGTAGCTGCCATACAAATATCCTGTCAAAATGTATTCACTTAATTTACGAAACTCACTATAACTCAAGTAATCTTTTAGCTACGAAATCGAAATTTTGTACAAATTAGTTTTGAGTGAAAAGAAAGTTCGACTTTACTAGTCAGCGAAATCCTTTTACTCCTTCTGGTAGCTGCCATACAAAATATCCTTAAAACGGGTGTTCAAGAATATTGGTCAATAACTTCAAAAGGGTTTAAACTACGACTTTGAAATTTTGTCTGTGTTATTTTTCCAATAGTTGGAGCTAAATAAATAATTATAAAGAATATCCTGTTAGTCCTTCGTGTAGCTGCCATACAAATATCCTGTCAAAATGTCTTCACTTAATTTACGAAACTCACCATAACTCAAGTAATATTTTAGCTACGAATTCGGAATTTTGTACAACTTAGTTTTGAGTAAAAACGAAGCTTGGGTTTACTTGTTAGCGAAATCCTTTTACTCCTTCTGGTAGGTGCCATACAAAATGTCCTTAAAATACGTGTTCAAGAATATTGGCCGATAACTTCAGAAGAGTTTAAGCTACGACTTTGACATTTTGTACGTATTATTTTTCCAATATTTGGAGCTAAATACATAATTATGAAGAAAATCCTGTTAGTCCTTCGTGTAGCTGCCATACAAATATCCTCTCAAAATGTCTTCACTTAATTTACGAAACTCACCATAACTCAAGTAATCTTTTAGCTACGAATTCGGAATTTTGTACAAATTAGTTTTGAGTGAAAACGAAGCTTGGGTTTACTTGTCAGCGAAATCCTTTTACTCCTTCTGGTACCTGCCACACAAAATGTTCTTAAGACACGTGTTCAACAATATTTTTCGATAACTTTTGAACGCTTCATGCTACGAATTTGGAACTTTGTACACGTTCATTTTTAAATGGTTCCAAGGAAAAGGATAAATATGTAAGAAATCGAGTGAGTCCTTCCTGCACCTCCCATGTGAAAGTCCTTCAAAAAGGACATTTTTTTTCGATGACTTACCCAGTTCAAGATATGAAATTAAACACTGAATATTGTCTTTTAGTTTTGAGTAGCAATCTAATGGCAGTCCTTAATAAAGAATATACAACGTGCACACACGTAATTCTACTTTATCCCCAACTACAATATAAATCGGAGTTCAGTATTCATCTAGAGTATTATACGATTGGCTTGCAGCCGATCGTGACTGCAGTATGTTCACTTATAATTTTTTTCGCCCCACTTCCGAACGCCAATAGATATTTGAATTTTTTTTAATCACAATTACTTTTCTACTTGATTAATATATACATACCAAATTTCAACTTCCTATCATAAGCCGTTCTATAGTAAGGAAAAATATCCCCCACCCCCGTACCATACTATCCCTACACAAAATTATATTTTTCCAACATCCTATTACTGCAGCTCTATCTAAATACCAAGTTTCAGCTTTATATCATTACAGGTTCTTGAGATATAAAAATCGGAACTTTTTATTTTTCACCCTCCCCCACCCTTACCCTCTACATCCTCATCCCTGAAATTTTTTTTCCTGCTGGGGGTCCATTAGGCCTACTTCTGGTAAAAATTTTAAGCATCTATCTTACACTGTTCTTGAGATATGAAACGTGATTTCTTAAAAAAATTCTTACCCCCTCCACTTCCACGCTCCACCGCCTTTTAAAAAATTTTACTTTGAGCAAACTTTATTTATCAATCTTTATACAGAAACAAAATTTTATTTTTCTACTGCAATTGGTTCGTGAGTTATCTTAATGTAAAATTTTTCAACCCCCACCCCCGTACGTCACTGCCCCCTCTCAAAAATTTGTTTCGGATCTATTCTCCTAGTATGCCCACAGATGTCCATTAAGTTTTAATTTCGTGACATTAACCGCTTAGGAGATATGGATTTTAGTATGTCTCAATCTCGGCTTTCAAGCGTTTCGGACGCATTAATATTGTCCCCACTCCTACACCCCTTCACCCATATCAACAATATTTTTGCAAATGGGTCCACTACCGATGCTCTATATAAATTCCAAGTTTCAGCTTTCTAGCCTAAGCGGTTATTGAGATCTAGAAACCAAAATTTTCCGTCTAAAATGCTCCCCCTCACACCCCCACCCTTCAAAAGGTGGCCACTTGAAGAGGTCTGCTCAGTCTACCAACAAAAAAAAATTCAACTTAATAGCTCAAAGAGTTTGGGAAATATAAGTCCTCAAACCATTTTGCGTACGGCGGACGGCGTACGGCGCACAGACGGACTGAACATTTTTTTTCCTTTTTTGGTGTCTATTAGTCATGAAACGTGAAAAAAAAATGTTCAGGGTAGCAAATTTTTTTTTTTAAAAATCGATAACAATACTTTATTATTAAAATAATAAAGTAAAAGAGGATGTATGTATGTACTCGTATGTTCTATATAGACTCCTAAACCGGTCAACGGATTTTGGCCAAATTTTCAGGGAACATGTAGAATAGTTCCGGGTTGGTTCTTGTGTACTTTGGTACTGGTCGAATCAAAAACAATTGTTTTTTTAGACATTTTTCCAATTTTTTCGCGATTTTAGTGCCCTGGTGCTCTAATTGTTGGTTTGTTTGTCCCGTATGCCTTCCTAAAACATTCATCCGATTGCGATGAAACTTTGTTGATATGTTGAGCGCACGCCCGTAAAGCTTTCTGTATTAGTAAAACTAGTAAAACTATTCTACAATAGGTGGCGAGCGACACAAACAAATGAGTGTGTTTCATATAGTTTAGCGACAGTTTGTGTGTTTTCGGTGTGCACGTCTGACAAAATCGAACAACGGGAGCAACGGAAACAACGGGAACAACGGAAGCAACGGGAGTAACGGGAGCAACGAAGCAACGGAAGCAACGAAGCAACGGGAGTAACCGAAGCAACGGGAACAATGGAAGCAACGGGAACAACGGAAGCAACGGAAGAAACAAACGGGAAGCGAGACTGGAAATCGCTGGCTTTGCAGTTTCGATAGTATAGCACGTGGGACGCGGGACGTGGCTAGTTACTTATATTTCTTCAAACGCTATTAATAAGCCTGAGTATCCATACGAGGTTTTCAGTTTACATGTTCATATTTATTTATAAAACATAAAAAAAATTTCATAGAGGATTGTTTCATAAAAATTATATATCAATAAAATGAGCACTTGTAGGGATTACCTTGTTTGGTGTCAGAGCACACTGCGAAGGTCGCGATTTATTTCAACTCCGCATTCATTCACGATAAAGAAGAGTCCTTTTTAAGTATATACTTAACCGTATTGAAGAACATAGTGAAACATGAAGTATCCACGTCCTTAGTCTCCTGAAACACGTCACACGGTCGATGTCATATCTAATAAATTTCAAATAAATGCTAGTGTTCCAAGAGATTTTGTTATTTTGACAATTTTACTTCATTATTTCAATAATACAATGCAATTGCAGTTGGACTTTTAAAAAAAATTGCTGCTCTTCTTGCACTAGTAGACCTCAAAACTGCAAAAAACAATTTGAGTTCTCCGCATGCCGTTGGCCATATGCATTACGCATAACGCCATACTCAGACGCGTTTGAAGGCTTCTTTCTCCTAAACCCCTGGCGCCATTAAATTAAATGGTCCTATGAGATATGACGGAATTCGTGGAAACGTGTTCAACCCGTTTATACACTCTTAGGGGTTGAAAAAGAAAAAAAATTTAACATGGTTCTACTTAAGAATTTTTATTGCCCATTTATTTCTATTTTAAGTATCGAGGAAATCAATGAAATGTAAATGAGTTTCAATATGATTGAAGAGTGGATGTGGTAGCTAAAACTGGGTACAGTACTTTGGCTTTTTTAGTGGGGTACCTAACAAAATAAAACGCCTATGAAAGCTAAACTACCTTCATATTTTTATCAGTTTCAGTTACATTGCAAAAAGTAGAAGGTATTAAAAGAATTTAGAAAATAATTTCAAAATGCCTGAGTACTCCAATGAAGAATATGGAGACAATATTTTCATTCAGTGCTTCAATCATATTGAAACTTATTTACATTTTATTGATTTCCTCGATACTTAAAATAGAAATAAATGGGCAATAAAAATTCTTAAGTAGAACCAACAATTTAAACAGGTTTTTTAAACGAGGGCCAATATTTATTTTCACCTATTACTTCCAAAATATTAAAACGTAACTCATTCATATGTATAGAGCTTTTGTATATAATAATATAGTATACAAAAAAATAAAATTAAATTGACATTTTTAGAATGGGGTTTTCTGAGAAAAACTACATTAATCGCGGAATTTTACGGTTGAAGTAGCAAAAATTTGTGTTTTGAAGTAAATATCTCAAGATCAGGTGCAGTTACAATTTTAGCTGTAACATTAAATGAAAGGTTGTTCGATTCCCTAAAAAACCAGTCATAACACTTTGAATTCTAATTATTAGTTTTTACGATATAACGTTTTAAGTGAGTGAGGGTACAGGTCCGAAACACTTTTCTTGGCCACCATGTATCTCCACGGATATTGAAAATTGACAAACCCTGTGCAACAATTTTTGTCTCAAAATATATCAAGGAATAACCCCTTACATGGTTGTCTACGAAGTATCGGACACCCTGTATAGCAAGCCGGTGGAATTGAAAAGTAATAATTCATAAAATGCAATTTGATATTTCATCAGCACCTAAAGTTTTTGAAAAATTTGCGAAAACGTAAGCAACCCCTTTACACCAACTTGGGGGTTGGTTGGTTGATTGGTTTAAATGGCAGCCCTGTCACCCAGACAGAGCTCAATTAGCTCAATTAGCTCAATTTGGAACCACAAACTCGTGTTAAACTCGGATGTTAAGGGTTGTTGATACTGAGGAATACAGAAGATGAATGTGCTGTGCTGTTCAGGAACTTTGAAAAATCGTGAAATTTGTTTTTAGGCCATTACATGAAATCGTGACATTTTTAGGTGGTTCAGTGGCGTGTAGACTTGGAGCCGAAAAATTTTTAGACTACGTTAATTCTCAAACCAATTACGTCAAAAATAAAATTAGGTTGGGATTATAAATGCAGTTTGATGAATATGAATCTTTTCAGTGGACGGCGTAGCATGGAATTGGGGGATAGGAATTTTTCTAAAGTATCACGTTCTATATCTCAAAGGATGCTTAAAAGAAATTAAATTGCCATTGGTGCACGAAGTGTAGAGCGCAGGGCAAAAAGATGATCAGTGATAATGGAATTGGGTCACATCTCCTAGGTTTTCTAATACATCGAATTAATATTTCTCATAAGTGGCTTGAAACCATTTTACAGGTTTTTATACTCTAGATGAAATCATATAGAGTATTATAAGTTTAATCCAGCCAAAAGTTTGTAACGCATAGAACCAAGCCTCGGACGAAAAAAAGTTATATATTATTTGTTGTTTATTTGTGGCCAAAAACCTCAAATCCGCTTGACGTCCGTCTGTCCGTCCGTCCGTCCGTCCGTCCGTCCGTCCGTCCGTCCGTCTGTCCGTGAACACGATAACTCAAGAACGCCTTCACCTAGGATCTTGAAATTTTAAATCTGGGTGTTTGGTTGAATTTGTAAGGCTAAATTCGTTAACGGGCAAAGTCGTCCTACTCCTTCGGGTAGCTGCCATACAAAATGCCCTTAAAACACGTGTTTAAGAATATTGGCCGATAACTTCAGAAGGGTTTAAGCTACGTCATTGAAATTTTGTATGTGTTATTTTTTCAATAGTTGAAACTAAATGTATGATTATGAAAAAAATCCTATTAGTCCTTCGTGTAGCTGCCATACAAATATCGTGTCAAAACGTCTTCACTTAATTTACGGAACTTACTATAACTCAAGTAATCTTTTAGCTATGAATTGGAAATTTTGTACAAATTAGTTTTGAGTATAAACGAAGTTCGAGTTTACTAATCAGCGAAATCCTTTTACTCCTTCTGGTAGCTGCCATACAAAATGTCCTAATGACACGTGTTCAACAATATTTTTCGATAACTTTTGAACGCTTCAAGCTACGAATTTGAAATTTTGTTCACGTTCATTTTTAAATGGTTCCAAGGAAAAGAATAAATATGTAAGAAATCGAGTGAGTCCTTCCTCCACCTCCAATGTGAAAGTCCTTCAAAAAGGACATTTTTTTTCGGTAACTTACCCAGATATGAAATTAAACACTGAATATTGTCTTTTAGTTTTGAGTAGCAATCTAATGGCAGTCCTTAATAAAGGACATACAACATGCACACACGTAATTCTACTTTATCCCCAACTACAATATAAATCGGAGTTCAGTATTCATCTAGAGTATTATACGATTGGCTTGCAGCCGATCGTGACTGCAGTATGTTTATATGTATAATCGGATAAAAATATTTTTAATATTTTTATTCAATTCTAATGACAAACTAACTTTCCAAAAAATCACCTTATCTCGAAACAATCGACGTTACACATCGACTTTGACCGCGGTCCAGAAGGTTGATTTGTTAAATATGTAAGCCACCCCCTCTCCTCCCCCTCTGGACACTTTACCCGCTTCCGGAACTTTGATCCGAAAAATACGACAAGTTCATCCAGACTGCAGATTTTTTTAGAATGTTCCCACGAATAGGTATATGACCTCTTGCTTTAGAGACCAAGGAATCGTATTACGTCTTGCAAGTTGTGTATTATGAAAATGATAATATAGGATACCATCGCCCCGAAAGGATTAAAATGAAAAACGGATGTTCACGAGCAGAAGAGCGAGCGATTCACCTATAATCGCGTAAACATATTTACCGCATCCACAAAGGGAAGATTCTATCTAATACTTGGCAAATATTTAATGTCTGGCTTTGAGGGAATGCTTTGAAGTTTTTCTCCTTCTTAACATACAGTTGAGCACCTAAACTCTTAGATGTCAGGTTTTTAATCCGTTCCATTCTCATAAAGCCAAGGTATCAAATGGCTTGGAAGAAATTTGTATTTGACGCGATGTTTAAGAATTGTGTATATTTTGATTATACTCCAGCTTCCGGTTATATTGTGTTGCGAATGCAGCCTCGGGTTTTTTGTCTTCGTTCTCATCTTCAATTTTACTTTATTATTCCTGCTAATCTCCTCGGGCTACCTAAAATTGATTCTATTTCTTGATAACTGATTCATTTCTTAAGATTTGTATCAATATTATGTGTCTTGTGACATGGTTAATATTTTTACTTTATTATATTTAAATAATAAAGTATTATGATCGAGGTGAATTTGAAAAAAAAATTGCTGCCCTAAAATTTAGTTTTTCATGTTTTAGGACTAGTAAACTCCCCAAAAAAAGCAGTCCGTCTGTCCGCCGTAGACGCCGTACCCAAAATGGTTTTAAGACGCATAGCTCACAAATCTGTTAAAATATTAAGTTGAAATTTTGTTGGATGGTGTATTTAGTGAACCCCCACGAGTGGCATATTTTGGAGTGGTGTGAGCGAGAGGTGGGAAAGGTTTTTAGACGAAAAATGTTGGTTTTTAGATCCCAAGAACCGTTTGCTCTAAGAGGCTGATACTTAGAACTTATGTAGAACTATTATAGTGGACCTATTTGCAAAAAAAATTTAGATAGACTTTAAGAGGTGTGGGAGAGGGAGAAATGCGAAATGTTCGAAAACCTCAGAAGCTGGGATTAAAACATTCTAAAATCCATATCTTCTGAACGGTTGACGTTTGAAAGTTTAAATTTTGTGGTTGCCTAAAGGGATACTAGGAGCCTAGACATGGACTAAAAGTTTGGAGGGAGGAGGTGGGGTGTGAGTAAATAATTTTATATTTCAATATCTGCCGAACCAATTATACCACGAAGAAAAGATTTGGTTTCTCTATATACGATTATAAGTGAAGTCTATTGAATGTAAAACTTTTGATGGGGGAGGTGCAGCACAAAAGTGAGGAATAGACATTTAAAAAAAAAATAATATATTCCAATAATCGTTCCAGATAAAATATTAAAAATTTTACAGCAGTTTGGTACAGTAGACCTCTAGCAGGGAAAACAATTTTAGAGGTGCTGATGTAGTTGGTGCTGGCGGGAGGGGGTGGAAAGAAAAAAATCTTTTCGTCTATAAGGCATAAACCGGGCGAAGGCAGCCGATCAATCAAAGTCCTGCACAACAAAATTGTACATAAGGCACATCAAGTAAGCAAGCCGTACATTGTGCATAATGCACAATATTTTTGGCCAGCTATCGTGCATCAAGGTAGCTTAACAATCGTCTAAAAACTAATTTCAGGATTTTGCGATACTCAACCCCTAGCATATCACTTAGGTCTGATGAGATTTCGAATTGTAACGGGCTTTGTCATATAATCGATTAAAATCGGTTTCAGAATTTTTTGATATTCAGCCCCTAAATGGATATGCCGATATTTTATTTTTATACTCTAGATGAAATCTGAGAGTGTTATGAGTTTAATTCAGTTTAATCCAGTTTAATCAGGAATCGGCCTTTACAACATCAAGTGTCATCGCAGAATGTCGATGAGTTCTTGAGTGCCAGAGAACAGGGATATTCCAGGTAACTATATGGCTGACTAACTCGCTCGACAAAATAAGTATTTCTTGGGCCTCAGCAGGAAAGATGATAGCACACTAATCGGAGTGCTCACAGGACACTGCCTGATCGGTAGACACGCTAGACGACTGGGAGCCGAGGCAAATGATCTATGTCGCAGCTGCGGTGACCCAGAGAGTCAATCTTCCACGTCCTATACGAGTGTCTGACCCTATCGGGAACGAGAAGACGGAACCTCGGACAATATTTCCTCGATGACCTTGGTGATATCGATAAGGGGAGGCTATATAACCTACCAAGTTTTATAAAATCTACCAATTGCTTTTAGGTTCCATGAGTAATCATATCGAACGGGGAGCACAACGGACGAACACTAATGTCTAAGTGAAGGAGTATGATGCCATCACCACCCCATACACCATACCGTACCAACTCGCTCGGAGCTGTACAAGACGGGATGCTAAAGACCAAGCCTTTTTACAATCGACTTCTGTAAAAGCAGCTTCAATAAGGAAGAGGAGGAGACAATCCTTCATCATTTATGCACCAGTTCAGTTCAGTTCAGTCTCAGTTTCTACTTAGGCGTAAGACACCAAAATGCCAAACAACGCCAAAATGTTAAATATATCATATTATTAGCGATTTTAAGCTTTGTTCTACCCATTGGCGGATACAAGAGGGGGGGGCGGAGGGGGCGGCCGCCCCCCCCAAGAGCAATTCCGAATTTTCTAAACATACATACTTCAACCGTTCTCCGATTTTTTTTACTCCACTGCAATGTGGACTGTAATTAGCATTTACTGTAGTTCTGCGGTGCAATGCAAAGTACAGAACAGAACCATGATGGTGGATTTACCATACACTCAACGTTTGAGGCGCGCCTCTATCCCCAAGATAAAATCAACCAATCAGATGGCTCGTGCAGTCGCAAGAGTCTAACATTCTTCAACTTTTTCTCCGACGCACGCTTCCATATGTGTACACACAGACAATTAACTGTGGTACCACACATTTCGCAGCTCATCGTATTTCTGTCGTTTCGCACTTATAGGCAAGTTGCGCCGCAAAGGCATGTTGAGTGTAAATTGCTTTCAACACAGCAAAGAACACAGCCGACGAAAACCGGTTTTGCAATGGCCAATGGGGTAGAGGCTCGCCTCGAGGCGGGGAAGGTTGTTGCAATAAAAATTATCCTTGAAATTTTTTTCAAGGATAATGATTTTGTCCTTTATTCTTGAATATCTCAAAACGGTTTTTTTTTTAATTTTTTTGTATTTTGTATGTTATACTGTTTTTCAAAACATACCAAAAAATTAACTTGGGATCTCAATGGGATCGGGGTTAGTGAATATCATGAATATCTTCGCTTTCGTCGCGCATAGAAGCTACCGAAATCATAGCTTCTATGGTGTCTATTCCAGATCACTACGACGCGATAGACTTAAGGCAGGCGTCCACTAGAGGCGGGCCGCATCGCAACGGTGCGGCGAGCATTTTTTTTTCTACGTAGTTCGTTCCGTTGCGAGTGTCGTTCAGTGGACGCACTTCCATAACAATGTATGGCAGGCGGATTTTTGCGATGCGGCCCGTCCGCCCTAGTGGACGCCTGCCTTTACACTGCATTTGAGTGCTTGCGTGCCGTGCCGCTACGATGCGTTCGTATACATACAGTAAAAGCTGATAGAATGGTAGCTTCTTGGATTTTGTATGAAGGCTTTTCGTGATATGAAGAGCATGAATATTAGGAAATTTTCATTTCTCAGTCACGCGTGTGAAATTATTAAAAAGTACAATTGCGAGAACAAATTGATTTCGCAAAGCTATGACGGTGCAGCAGTTATGTCTGGGGAGATCAGTGGATTGCAGAAACGCGTAAGGGATGAATTCAAAAGTGCAATTTTCATTCATTGCTTCGCTCACTGGCTTAATTTGATATTAGCTAAATCTTGTGACAGAATTAAAGATTGTCGAATTTTTTTCTCTACTTTACAGGCATTTTCAGCATTTTTCAGTCATTCGACAAAACGAAGTTCTCTTTGGATGAAGTCCTTCGTAAAAGACTACCTAAAACTGCTCCCACTCGGTACAGTAATAACGGACGACTGTACGAGATAATAAATTTGAATTAGAAGAACTATTTCATAGTATTGTTAACAGTGGTTTTTGGGATGGTGAAACTTCTAATGCTGCAAGGGGCTTGTTATCTTCTCTTACAGACTTTCGAATCAACTTCTTCTTGAATATATTCTCTTCAATTTTCCCTTTTACTGATCAGCCTTTTAATTTTTTTCAAACTAAACAAAATGATGTTACTTATTGCATTAAAAGCATTTATGTTTTTGAAAAAACCCTTCGTGGGATTAGATTGCAATTTCATTTATATTTTAAAAAGACGGAAGAGACTTGTGACTTACTATCTAAGCGCAAAAAATCAAGACTTTCAATAAACGGAAATGTGGACGTTGAAGGAAGCTTCAGGCAACTTTTCTTAGAAATAATGGATAATCTAACCTTAAAAGTAGAGATGAGACGAATATATTAGTATTCGCTATGATATTACTAATATTTGGATGTATTAGATATTGGGAATATGCCGATATCAAATATTCGAATATCATGATATTCATTTCCCATCGACCCCTTCTCATACCATGGATTTACCGATCTATTAATTCTTTATTTACTTGGATCAAAATTGCACTAATTTACCAATCTACTCTTCTTTTCCTTATACAATAAATTTCATACACTGTCATTTATATCTTCAAAGTAGACAGTCCTTTCCCATCCGATATATTTTGAATTCGTTGTTTAAATCTACCATAATCTTCCCTTACACATTTGCTCTTTCCTTATTTAATGTGTAGGTGGTAGGTGCGAAATCGCACAGGTGTACTTTCCCAGACCCCTTCCTTCTTAAAGTGCCTGCCTTCTTTCTCTAGAATGCGCTCAATATAGTAGTAAATTTTTAGTTTTCTATCCTTTGCGGTTCTCGAAAAATATTCAATCAGATTTTTTTCCTTTTCACCTTCTCCCGACATCGCCGACAATCACACCTTCAAAATTGTTTTCCCTGCTAGAAGTCTACTAGTCCTAACTCCTGTAAAATTTTTAAGATCATATCTGGTACTGTTCTTGAGATATAAAAATCTAATTTTTTGAAGGGAATAGCCCCTCACTTTTGTGCTTTACCTCCACCCTCAAAAAGTTTACGTGCAGTAGACTCCACTTGTAATCCTATATACAGAAACCAAATTTTATCTTCCTGCTGTAATTGGTTCGGAAGATATTGATGTCCAAAGTTTTTCACCCCCCACCTCGATACCCCACCACCCCCCATAAATGTGTTAGACCTTATCTAATCTTCCATTATCCCTTAAGATAACCACAAAGTTTCAACCTTCTGACATCAACCGTTCAGGAGATATGGATTTTAGAATGTTTCAATCCCAGCTTTCAAGCGTTTCGGACATATTGTTTTTCCCCCATTCCCACACCCTTCAACCTATATCGACAATTTTTTAAGCAATTGGGTCCACGATCATAGTTCTACATAAGTTCTAAATTTCAGCCACCTAGCATTAGTGGTTCCTGAGATCTAGGAACCAACATTTTTCATCTAAAACGCTACTCCTTCCTCCCCCTTACGCATCCGCCTCCGATGGATGGTGATGGCGTGTCTTTTGGGGAGGGGGTGGATGTGTAAGGGGTAGGAGGGGGAGCGTTTTAAATGAAAAATGTTGGTTCCTAGATCTCAGGAACCGCTTATGCTAGGAGGCTGAAATTTAAAACTTATGTAGAACTGTGATCGTGGACCCAATTGCTTAAAAAATTGTCGATATAGGTTGAAGGGTGTGGGAGTTGGGGGAAAAATAGTGTGTCCAAAACGCTTGAAAGCTGGGATTGAAACATTCTAAAATCCATATCTCCTGAACGGTTGATGTCAGAAGGTTGAAACTTTGTGGTTATCTTAAGGGATAATGGAAGATTAGATAAGGTCTAAAAAATTTAAGGGGGAGGGGTGGTGGGGTGTTGAGGGGGGGGGGGTGAAAAACTTGGGACATCAATATCTTCCGAACCAATTACAGCAGGAAGATAAAATTTGGTTTCTGTATATAGGATTACAAGTGGAGTCTACTGCACGTAAACTTTTTAAGGGGGGAGGTGAAGCACAAAAGTGAGGGGCTATTCCCTTCAAAAAATTAGATTTGCATATCTCAAGAACAGTAGCAGATATGATCTTAGAAATTTTACAGGAGTTAGGCCCTGTAGACTTCTAGCAGGGAAAACAATTTTGAAGGGCGATGGCGGGAGAAGGTGAAAAGGAAAAAAATCTGAATCTAATAGAGATTTATAACTATATTTGGTGAATATAGTTATAAATCTCTATTCGATGATCATTTCATGAAGATTGTTTTTCAACAAGCACCAGTTCAATATGATTCAGTAGATATGAGTAATATTCAAATATTAGTTTAGATATTATAATATCGCGTAATGAATATATTCGTATTAGGTGATATCACCATATATCGGTATGGACCCATCACTACTTAAAAGTGAGGTTTGAATCTCTTCATCAGTTTATTTTTCTGGAACTCTTACATCAAGGTATTGTTGTTACGCCAAAAGTTTCCAAACCAAATTTTCAATAATCTTAAAGACATTTATCCTGACAAATTCGATTTTTGCTCTTTGCACACTGAACTGTCTGTTCTTTTCACTGACAATGATTTAAAGGATCAAAGCTTCAAAGAATTGCATAGCTATTTCATAAGTAATAAGCTAGAAAGTTCGTTTACCATTTTTTTTAAATTAATCATTCTGGTGTTGACTATACCAGTAACAAGCGCATCTGCGGAACGGAGTTTTTCTACACATAAAATAATAAAAACATATCTAAGAAATGCAACTGCAGAAGATCGTCTAAGTAGCTTGGCACTTTCATCTATAGAAAAAAGTTTTTTAAAAAACCCTCTTACTATAGATAAAAACTATAACAGTATAATTGACAATTTTGCTCAATCAAAGGATAGGAGAATTGAATTAAATTACAAATATTAACTTTAACTTTAATTTCTATTATTTGGTATCTGTTTATAGTGAGCTTTTTAAATAATAATTAATTATTTAATTTTTACGATATTGAGAGCTATGCAGGGGAGATTGAAATCAGTTGTCTTAATATACAAATATCATATTTTTAAGTAGTTCAATTTCTATTAACAAAAAAAAGATACATTGAATACATCTAATTCAAAAATCTCCTGTTCTGCTTCCCTTCATCTAGAACCCACGAACCTCCATAAGGTGTTTCAGTAGGAACGCTCGAAATTGGTTAGGTTATAACGGCCATGTTGTTCAAGCAACATCCGTCAAAATTGTTGTAAATTGTTCAGTAGTGAAAGGCAAATTACCATGGAAGGTTATAGCGTTGAACAACGTGTGTAAATCATCAATATTTTATTTTCAAAATCAGAACTCCGTTCGAAAAACGTTCTGCGCATTGCGTGATTTTTAACGACGAGACCCATTTCTTGACGAATGGATGTGTGAACAACCAAAATTGTCGGATTTGGAACGATACCGATTCACACGAGATACACCAGCGCCAAATGCATCTTGAGAAAGTCACTGTTTGGTGCGGATTTTGATCTGGCGAAATCATCGGTCGGTACTTCTTCTAAAACGAAACTGGCATTGCCATAACCGTCAAACGATCGATGATAAGCAACTTCTTGTGGCCTATACTGAATGATATGGATACCGACGACATGTGATTCCAGCAGGACGCTATGTGCCACAAAGCGCATGTCACGATGGATATTCTGCATTTGAGGGCATCGTTATCTTGCGCGACGGTGACGTGAACTGGTCACCCTGATCGTGCGATTTAACGCCTTTAGACTTATTCCTTTGGGGCTATCTTAAATCGCAAGTCGATGCGTATAATCCGAAAACAATTGATGACCTTGAAGTCAACATAACGAACGCCATCCAGAAAATTCAGCCAGGTTATGTGACAAAGCCGTCGAAAATTGGACCTCTCAAATACCGCCCAGCAAATCCGGGGCGGACATTTGAACTACGTTAATTCCATACTTAATGCCATAAAATATTCCTTAAAATAAAAAAAGAATTGGGTGGATATCTCACACACAACTTGTTTTATTTATAATACTGTTGTGAGCTAGGGGTTCGCCGGGATTTCAAGTAAAACACAATTCGCTTAAAATCAAAATAAGTGGTAATTTATTAATCGCACTTTAATTCTATTCGCACAATAATTCGCGCTGTATGGCAATACCACCCGCTTATATATCGCTTGACTCGATCACTTTCGCTTTCTACCAACACGGTCGCTGGCTGTCACAGTCGACGTAATAAAAATTACAATGTCCCTCGCTGAAAGCTTCATCTGCTTTTATATTAGGTGGCGGTAGTCTAGACTGTTCTTGAATCTTCGCTCGGTAGTGTGTGTGGACGGTACTTGAGAGCATTCAATTTGATCTTCTACGCTGTTCTAGCACATAGGAGAACATTCGATCAGAAGGGAGGTACAATCGTGTTGCTTCGCTCCCTTATGTACTTCAACTTGGTTTCTGATTGGGTTACTTTGTAGCTAGGTATTCGGTTGTTGCGAAACGATCGAGTTGCGCGGTTACCAGGTTTACATGTAACAATACATTTAAAAATTGAACGTCCTTGACCTATATTTTATCCTATTTTTCAGTGGTAGCCCCTGCGAGGGACTTGTGATGTAGTGTTGTGCCCAGCTCCCAATCAGCATTCGGCTGATGAAAACATTTATGTGGTTTTCTTCTCGCGCTAATAAAAATAAGCCATATGTCAGTCGTTTAAGATTGCAATTGCACGAGCAGAATAATGACTCAGCCATATCAAGGTAAGTCAATACTCGGCCAGGCCTGCAGCACTTTGACGTCGTGTTACTCGAATTTCAGATGATTCCACATGTTTTGTTTTGGAGTGACACGACGAAATATGTGCTACTGGCCAAAGATAATATAAATGGTTGGGTTATTGTTTTGCTTTTTGCATACGATGTGCAATGGCAATTTTCGCAATGTTTGCGATCCACAAATGGGCGCATTGCACTCAACGTGGTTGCACTATTTGTAGGTCGACAGAAAAGTGCCGATTGTTTCGCTAGCGATTTTTTCGCTTCATTGACGGGTTGAACGACTGGCACATTTAGAATTAAGTTAGATTGCATAAATTTAGTACTTAAGATATTCAATGTTTCGATTAAGCTCTCAGTCTATTTTAAAATTCCATCTATAACTGTTTAATAAAAGTATTCTTTAAATTTATTCAAGATTCTTTTCGTTTTCACCATATACGCAGGTAATAAGATCCGCCAACACTGACTAACGTTTTCTTAATTATCATATTTCAGACCAAATTAAAAACATGTAAAATCTGCTTCGTATAGGAGGCGCTTACTTTTTTTCCTGGTTTTAATTTGTGGTACTCTAACGAACGCCGAAACTTAAATTTTACAGGTTTACAAACAACACTCTTCGTTTTTTCGTCGATAATTCGACTGTAGTATCCGTGAATACTGCAGTTTCAACAGTAGTATGCGGAAAATTGAAAAAAGTTGTAGATATTGGGACCTGTTACAGAACCTTGTAAGGGAAGATTATGTTAGATTAAAACAACGAATTCAATGTTTATCGAAAGAGAAAGGATTGAAACGTCTATTTATTTTAGCTCCTAAAAAGTAAGGAAAGAATATTTTCATTCGCAATATCACATTCGATGATCATATATCGTCAAGATTCTCAGCCAACAAGCACCAGCTCGACAAGATACATTAGATATTAGTGATATTCTTGTATAAGTGTGAATATTATAATACCGCGTAACGAATATATTCGTATTAGGTTATATCACCTATCACGAATTATATTCGGAATTTTAGATTCAAACATTAGAAAGTTTATGTGTATAAAACTTCGAGCTTTTCGCTTCAAGAATTCGGCGAATAATCATAAATAGGTGTTTTAAGAACTTATTACCCTCCTTACGAAGGGGTGAGTTGCGACGACGGTCTAAATGGTCATAAAACAAAAAAAAAAGAAAAGACGGTCGACGAAAATAAAATATACGGGATTTGAACCCGGGGTCCGACGGTCTCCGGACTCATGTTTTTCCCACAAAACCACAGTCGTCGTCTTTGGCCGAAGTTCCACGGCCAACCTCAACTCAACCTGGCATCGGCCTTGCTCAGCCGAAGATGGGAAAGTTCGATCTCTTATAAAACCGCGTACAGGGCGCCACCTAATCTGGCACTTAACGTGAGAAAGATTAGGAAACCTCACTAAACGACATTAGCAAAGACACTTTGATTTTTACCAAAATTCACAGTAAACTTTATTCAAAATTAGTTTCAAATCTAGTGATGGTTGTGTTCCGGCGGTCACGGGCTACCACGAATCGAGGCGTAATCCTTCTTACCCGTTTCTTCGCTCGGTTTTCCCACGATCGAGCTCGTTTCTACTCTTAGGACACGTAATACCTCCAACCTTCCGCTCCTCCACAACGGGAAAACTCCAACAATATTTTCGGTCCCTGAACTTTTCGGTCCTTGTTCCTTCGTGTCTCGACTCACTCTCCTTCACCACTTTTTCAAAAAAAATTCCCGCGTAATCGCAGTCCGGCTCTTTTATAGTTTTCGGCTTGACTTCGGCTCTTCTCGTCCATCTTCCCCTTTTCCTAATGAATTTCGCCCGGCATCTTCGCGACAGATGTCAGATTTCTGGCTCGTTAATCAGGACAAATGCTAGGGCCGGGCGGATAGTACTATTGCCATAAACAAGCGATTATTGACCACTTTCGGACGGAAAACGTTACCGGTAATTTCGACCTTTTTCGGCTAACGTCGGCCGTGCCATCGAAATAAACCACCCGGATGGGAAATTTTGTACCGATGTTTGAATTCTGGCGGGAAGTCCAACCCAACGAGGTAATACCGCAATCCACTCCGCACTCTGAACAGCGGCTTGAGCCTGTCCACGAGTTCCCATTGCTTCCGGAATTCACCTACGGAAGCAGGATACGTGGGAATCAGGACAGGTCCGTCGGTAGTAGCGTGCCCTCTTTCCTACGTCGTTGCATTAGGCTGTTCCTACGATGTACCGTACGTCGATATCCTTTGCACAAAGATACATGTGGCATTCGAGACGGCCGTCGGACGACAGCGGTAAGCACCGGCGAGAGGTATATGCTGTAACACTCAATCAGATTCTCAACTAATATCCTTCCGATCCTTTCCTCCCTAGAAGAGTCGTGGACGACAGCCAGAGGGGCCCTGGGACACAAATATACGGCGGAAGCAACAAAAGAAAGAAGCAAGAAGGATTGCAGAGCCGCGAACTTTACCGCCTCCCATAGCCCGGAATACCACCATACAGTACAAATACTCTTATATTCATTACATAATCATACAACAATTTTATATTTTTTTCTTTCCTCCACAGGCTGCCACTCCGTCCACTCCGGGAAATTCCGCGACGCGGTGGGCTGCTACGAGCCTTTCCTCGCTGAGCCATGCCTGGTTGGTAATCCTGAAAAGAAGAAAATAACGGGCGCACTGACTACGTAGACAGGTAATTACAGCCAGTACGATATGTGTCAACCACCTGAAAACTGAAATAGATACATACAGCTCGACATAGCAAAAATACATCTAAATGTCTTACCCACCTTTTCATGCAAATTTACGCAAAATAAGTATCAAGGACGAAATATTGCTGTCATAAAGGTAAAATAAATTTCCTGTTTTGAAATTTGCCATTTCCATTCCCTCCCTTCGTTATATGATTTACTCAAATTTCGCAACATGGCTTTTCTTTCGCCCTCTTAACTTCACGTGGCTACCCGAGTATTTGTAGAGGTACACTTCAAGATGGTGTCCATTTGCTACTTTGTCCCTCCAGGTAACATGAAACTTCTATGTACATTGTGTCTGCGGTCATCCGGCCTCGTTCTAATCAGATACTGCAGATGACTGAAATTGCAATTTTCATCAGTCACTACTAGTAAATATTTACTGGTGTATACTCAAGGACTGCTTTTATATGAACAAGTCTAGAGATATTGACAAAACTTGCTTTCATTATAATCCGTTCCTTTAGTTTAAATAAATATATTTCTGAGAGCGGCAGCTATTCAACAAACAAGCACTTCGAGATTGGACAAGTTTGAGATCAGGAACCAAATAATTTTGAAAGTACTCTCCAATTACAGAATAAGATGCTAGGGTAAAGTACCCAGTCCTGAGCCCCCTTAAGAAAAATTTTTAGTTTGAGTCTTCCGCATCTTGACATAACAAAATATTTTGGTTACCTGTTTTTTTTGTTCTAAGGACTATGTAAGCAGCTATTAAACTAAATAATTAATTTGACGTTTGCAAAGAACATTATTTAAAAAATTTAATAATAGTGAAAAAAGACCAGTGTGCCCAGTGATGAGCCCTTTTTTTTCCAAGACTGAGCCATGTCCGACCCAATACTGAGCCCCCCCAAAGAAGGTGCGAATTTCTCTAGAATACAATTTTTAACGATGATATATACATGGTGTCCGGTACTCCGTGCACAACCTTGTAAGTTTTTATTCCTTGATATATTTTGAGACAAAAATTGTTTGCAGGGAGGGTCAATTTTCAACCTGTACCCACACTCACTTAAAACGTTATATCTTGAAAATTAATAATCAGAATTCAAAGTGATATAGCTTGTTTTTCAGGGAATCGAATTACCTTTCATTTCATGTAACAGTTCAAATTGTAACTGCACCTGATCTTGAGATATTTAGTTCAAAACACAAATTTTGCTACTTCTATTCTATTATAAAAATTTCGTGATCAATAGTTTTTCTCAGTAAACTCTATTATAAAAACGCCAGTTTAATTTAATATTATTGCTTCCAAAAGTTGACACTTGCATTGCATAAGTTCAATAATTAAGAAAAAATTATGATTCCAGAAATATTGCACTTTTATGAAAAAAAGAAGAACATGTTGATTTTTTATTTACAATAAATGTTCAAAATGACCACCTTTATTTTGAATGCACGCTAAAGCTCGTTTTGCAAGTGTTCTCTTGGTATTCATACTCCTGAACTCCTGCCTTAGTTCTGTTGCTGACGCATCGATCCTAATATTTAGATCTTTTAATGTTACTACTGCCGTTGCTTAGACAAGGTCCTTCATCTGTCCCCATACAAAGAAATCCATATTAGTAAGATCAGGAGATCTAGCACGCAAGTGTATCGGTCCATTTCTACCGATCCAGCGATTGCTATAATTGGATTTTAACCAACAATCTGTGATTTGTCAACCGTAATTAGCTGGAGCAGCATAGTGCTGGTAAAACATGAAAGCCAATCGTATCAGTGGAATATCGTCCTATAAGTCTTGTAGATCATTAGTTAAAAAATGTAAGTAATTAGAACTATTTAGAGTAGGCAGAAGCCTAATACATCCAATGAAATCGTCGCCAATCACACCTGCCCATAAATTGACACTGAATCTGTGCTGAAATGATGCCACTCTTCTTGTGTGTAAATTGCTCTCAGCCGACGTATGTAGGTTGTGGAAATTTGTGATACAGTCTCTGGTAAATTGGGACTCATTCGTCCAAAGAATGTTGTTCATAAAATTCTTGTCATCTATTTGTCATTCAAGGAGCCAATTGCAAAACTCCATCTTTTTGGGCAAATCAATGGGTAGCAGCTCCTGCACTGGTATGTGCCCTTACAAAGTTATGCACGGAGTTCGGGACACCCTATATAGATTTCATCTAGACTATAAAATATCACAGGGCTCATTACTGGAACGCTATATTTTTCCATTAATTCAGTAGTGAACCCCACTATGGCTTATTACTAGAAATTATGAAATTTTTGATCCAGTAATGAGCCCCCCTTTAATTTCGCAAGAAATTCTTTAATTCCAGGCATTTTTATTTTAAATATGTACGAAATGTATAAATCTATCAGTACAAACTATAGTAAAACCTAAGATTGAAATACGGTACTTATCTGCTGTTTGAATCAAAATGAAGTCCTTATACATTTGCACAAGAATAGTTAATTTTTCACATCACTAAGGAGGTCAGTCCGTTCGGCACGAAATATTTCTTCTGACAGAAGGAGAACCACATAGAAAGTGTATGTCGAACTGACAATAAAGAATAACGGCATTAAACGAAAAAAAGGAAATTTAGCTAAACCAAGCATGTTCTTAGCTATTGGTGAAAAGAGGGCTCATTACTAGTGAGAGGGCTCAGGAATGGGTACTTTACCCTAGTATCTTCAATATTTCACTTAGCCTTTAAAGTACTGAGCGGGGTACTTCGGATTACTCAAAATTCGTATTTTTCGAATATCTTCGTAATTACAAAAATTTAACAAAAATGTTTATATTTCAGGTAGACGATGTTTATTGCAAACTCAATATTATTTAGTTAATTTTAGTGTAAGTGGACGAGTGGACAAGTTGACATCTTCGTCGTACAGAGTTATGGCAGGCTCGAGTAAACTTAATGAACATCTGTGGGTATGCTAGGAGAATAGATCGGAAACAAATTTTTGAGTGGGGCATTTGCGTACGGTGGAGGGAGGGGGGGGGGGTGAAAAACTTTAGATTACGATATCTCACGAACCAATTACACTAGATAAATAAAATTCGCTTTCTCTATAAAGGTTGACAAATGAAGTTTGCTGAAAGTAAAATTTTTTAAGGGGGCGGTGGATCATGAAAGTGGAGTGGATAGGCATTTTTCTAAAAAATAACGTTACATTTCTCAAGAAGCGTGCAAGATAGATGCTTGAAATTTTTATCAGATGTAAATGAAAAAAAAAATGTTGGTGGTGAGGGTGTAGAGGGTGATGGTGTAGAGGGTAAGGGTTGGGGAGGGTGAAAAGGAAAAGGTTTCGATTTTTATATCTTGAGAACCTATAATCTTATAAATCTGAAACTTGGTATTTAGATAGAGCTATAGTAGTATCATGTTGGAAAAATATAATTTTTTATAGTGTTTGTACGGGGGTGGGGGGTGTTTTTCCTATCTATAGAACGGCTTCTGCTACAAAATTGAAACTCAGTATGTATATGTAAATCAACTACAGAAGTAATTTCAATTAAAAAAAATTTCAAATATCCATTGGCGTTCGGAAGGGGGGCAAAAAAAATGATCATTGAAAATGGAATGCAAATATTTTCACGGTTTTCGCAATATCTATTAGGTCTTTTCAAATATTAAATTCATTTTTATTCCACGGATTCTTCATATAAATACCTAGAAAATGTTTTCAGGATTTTTTGAAATTAGACCCGTAATGGGGTGCAAAGGGGATTATAAACTTATTCACGAATTCTGCCATTTCTCTCAGGTCAGATCAGATATTGAATATCTTTTCACTTTCAAAGGCTTGTGTAATAATCGCCTAAAACTTGTTTTTAAGTTTTTTTCCTTTCAGCCCCTAAGAGGGTATAAATGGGTTGAAAACGTTTTCACGAATTCCGTCATTTCTTTTAGAAGTGATAAGAAATTGAATTGGATTTTCCTTTCTCGTGTTGTCTTCATATTCATCTTTTAACTGCTTCCTAAGGCTTCCTATATAAGCGCCAAAAAGTCAATTTCAGTATTTTTAGATATTCAATCCTAAGGGTGTAAGGGGGATGTATGCTTTTCAAAGCTGCGACATATTTCTTAGGTTTGATGAAATATTAGATCGGTGTTCACTTCGCTTACGTTTGCTTACGTTTTAACAAATTTTACAAGATCTTTCGTGTATCATGAGATATGAAGTTGCTTCTTATGAAATCGTCTAAAAACCTGTTTCACAATTTTTTCGAAATTCAAACCCCAAGTGGAAGTAATAGCTTTATAGGTATACGTTTTAACAATTCGTCATATCTCTTAATTCTGATAAAGAAGCAAATTCGCTTTTACTTCTATGGGCTTTTAGTGTACATAATATATCGAAATTCGAATAGTCTACACGGGCTTTTCCAACGTTTAATCGGCTAAAAATCTCTATTTTAAATATTTTTTTTAAGAACAAAACTAACTTTCCAAGAAACCTCATAATTTCGAAACATCTGATGATATACTCCGACTTTGAACGCTACCGAACTTTCACCCGAAAATAATAAAGTTTCGCCCAGACCATTGACAGATTTTACTTTATTATTTTTTAATAATAAAGTATTGTGATCGACCTGAAATTTCAAAAAAGTTTGCTACCCTGAAATTTTGTATTTACACGTTTTAGGACTAGTAAACACCAAAAAAGCAAAAAAAAAAAAAATTTCCTCAAAAATAACCAGGAGGCTATTTGGAACGTTATTTTTTAGGTTGTCAGTCGCATAGTACCCAACACCGTATCTCATCATTAAACACGTTTCGGACTTCTACCCATAAAATAATAAAGTTGCGCCCAGACTGTTGGCCGATTTTTTTTTTTCTTTTTCGACCCCTAAGAGGGTATAAACGGGTTGAACACGTTTTCAAGAATTCTGTCATATCTCTTAAGAGTGATTAGACATCGGATTGGTTTTCACTTCTTCCGGCTTTCTTTATATGGTATTATATCTAAAATCTCATTTCAGGATTTTTTGATATTCATTCCCAAAGAGTGTGCAAGGGGGTTGCATATGTTTTCACAAACTCTTACATATTTATTAGTTCTGATGAGATATCGAATTCAGTTTTACTTCCTAAGGCTTCCTATATAATCGTTAAAAGTTGATTTCAGTATTTTTAGATATTCAACTCCAATAGGACGTAAGGCTTTCCACATATTTCTTACGATTGATAAGATATCAGATTGGTTTTCACTTCCACAGACTTTTTATATTATCGCCTACAAATGCATTTTCGATTTCATGTATTGGCCCATAGCCAAATCACGAAAAACCTCCTAATCACGTAACAACTGAAATTATACTACGACTTAGACCTCGTCTCGGAGTATAACCCAATTATGTAATTCATATGTTATATGTGGCAGCGGCGTAAGTACATATTCTAGCGCGACCCCATTCCAACCACTTTTCGAACTCTTTTTTAAGTTTTCAGTCACATTGTTCGGACTCTCACGTCCGAACTCTTCCTGTCCTGAAATAAGTCGGTTGCCGGTTTTTTCTTTTTGTGAGTGTCTTTTGAGTTTTATTGAATCGTTTTTTTTTTGTTTGAAGAGGTTTGTGGTTTTTATTTCGTATGTCTTTTCCTAATTTTCGGTGGTTGATTCGACTATTGCCTTTCTTCAAAATACCCCTTGAAAGCAGAATCTGGATTCAAGGGGGAGTCTGAAGTAGACCGTGTCAATTTCGAAGAAAGAAATCTGTTGGTTTCTTGCAAAATTTTTCGTTGAATCGGCGAAAAATCATGCAAGAGAACAACAGTGTTTGAAATATATGGTTACTGAGCTGCGAGCACTACTTACCCTTGTACTGTCACGTCGAAGCGGCGCGTGTCTCAAAGGTAATTGATGTTTTTGCTGGCGCGAGCGTGATCCGTCATGGCTTATATAGGGCCGTGGAGCTTTTAGTGTGACGTTTTCCGGACCTCTACAGACGGTGCCATAAAATATCAGCCGCCCGTGTTCACAGTGGCCGTGTTCAATAGTGGCCAATATGTCCATGTTCAGTGAAGTCTGAACACACATACTAACCTACACCGCTTCTCAGAATTAAACGCGTTCCGAAATTCTACCCAAAAAATAAAATAAAATAATTATTTTCAGCAAACTCCATTGGTTGACTTGTCAACCAAATTTTATTTTTCTAACTCAATTGGTTCGTAAGAACTCGTAATCTAAAGTTTTGCGGCATATGGCGTACAAACGGACTGAAAATTGGCGATATTTTCGTAACAATAGTGTAGAAGGCATTTACCTTAAGATTTATTTTTTTTTTTCAATAATGAAAAGAAATAAATAAATAAATATATGCCAACAGTCTGGGCGCAACTTCTTATTTTTTGGGTTTAAGTACGGAACGCTTATTATGCTGAGATGTGACTGACAACCTAAAGAATAATCAGGAGGCTTTTTCAAACGTTATTTTGTTAGGTTATCAGTAGCATAGTAACGCGTCATGGACTTCTACCTAAAAAATAATGAAGGTGCGCTTAGATTTTTGGCAGATTTTTAATGTATTATCAGAAAAATGATAGACCTCGAATGCATGCACGCTTCATTTACCTTAGATTCGAGGCAACTACTGTAATACTTTTCAATCAAAGAGTATAACTCAAACATACAATTTATTTAAAAACTTTCAAACAATACAAAAAGCTCACATTGCGTATACTTATTGCTGCAACATATTTTCCTCCAAACAATTCAGCTAGTAAAAATTATAAGAGCAATTGATAACTTTTCCAGAAATATTTTTTGTCGAAATGGTGTTGTACTGGTAGCAGGTATTTTCTCGAAAGTAGTAAAGAAACTCGTAAACAACTTGAATCGAAATTTTCACTGTAATACACTGAACGTACTTTAAAAACCGAAAAGTTTTATATCAATTGTTCGACATTCAAGTTCACCATAAAGCAAATCCCTGACATAGAGTATAGAACTATAGGCATACATTGTTTACGTCATAATGCCGCGGGATACCTTTGTGTATAAAACATATAGCACGGACTAAAACCAAAGTAGCTGGGGTAGCTATTCACATTTCTACTATGCTTCTTGGCAAATATGTCACAATAGCGTTTTGAAAATTTGCACCCTAAAATAAGGGTACCCTGCTGTTGCCACCTACCATGAAGTGGCAGTAAAAAAAATTGTTACGTTCAACTCAAAAGTTTTCTGCAGACTTCATCCCGCCTCCTGACGAAGTGATGACGGCTGCAGTGATGTCGTGGTGATGAGACTGTTGGATATTGTCTTCAAACTCTCTTGAAGTTCGTCAAGTAAATCCCAATGGTAGCGTCGTATTATAAATTATTTCGGCAACAATATAATACACACCAGTTGACAATGCCGCAAGTATCGTTTACTTTTTATTCTACAGATACTTTTTTCCGAAAACTTTTATTTTTCGTTAAATTTCAAATTTATTTCTCATTTTAGTTTGAAGTAGATATCTCAAGATAAACAGATATTTAGTATGCCAGCTGTTTTTCGGAAAAACCAATAGGATCTACTGTCTAGACAAAACTTTTAGTTTAAGCTTACGATTTATTGCGGTGTTGTCCTAAGTGATAAAGGTCGTAATCCGGTTCTTATTGAATTCTATTGCGGCATTCATGCGAAACATGGACGTTTTTACATATCTACTTACTCTAGGTAAAATCTATAGAGTTTTGTATATTTATTTATATCTACTATCGCATTTTTGACGTTCGCTATTGTTTAAGAATCTATTTCGTGTCATATATGTATGTATATATGAAATAGAAGTAAAGGGTTATTCAATAGCAATTTCATATTTTAATACATACACACCCTTAAATTTTTTCGCTGGTCTGTTAATGTCAAAACGTAAGTTAAGGTTTACATTTTTATCATGGAGAAGTTCACGAACGAGCAACGTTTGGAAATTATCTCAATTATTCTATGTTTTATTTAAATGCAAAATTTTTATGTCCCTATTGAATAACCCTAGCGTATTTTAATAGGGTTATTCAAAAGAAATTATTTACAAAATGGCGGCACTAATGCCCATATCGAGGCATATTGTATTTTAGGCGCTCTGCGGCACGCAGTGTAGCTTACGTAAATTTGAACCAGTACCAAAAAAAAACACTTAATATACATGAGTATAGCTAGATAAATACGTAGGGGAATTTAGAAATATTGATTTTTATGTGATTGTCGAGTATTTGAATAATTTCGTTCAATTTTCGACCAAAAACATTACAGTTATTTATTAATAAATAACTTTTAAATCAGCTTATCGAAAATCTCCTATGCATTTCTTTTCAAAATGTTATTTTGAAGATATGGTGAAACATTCGAAAATTCGAAAATCGTGTGTCGAGAAAAACGCGTTGAACGTTTTGAAATGTGTTAAAGACATGAAAAAATGAAGAATTCTACTTTTTATATTAACGTGTACTAACGTAGTTCTGTGTGAAAATGCTTCCAATGGACCACAAAAACTTTCTAACGACATCTACTAGTGTATTAGAGAAGTTAGAAACCAACAAGTAAATCATTAGGAAGTACCTTCTCAACAGGTATCCATCCGACGTAGGTAGTCGTTTCGAAGCAGTCCGGTGCGCTCGGTAAGAGCTTGCAAATTTTGAGGAAAAATTGAGTTTCATGTACAGTAAGACCTGTCTAAAACGGAATGCTGTGGTACCCAGGTTTCCGTTTTATACAGTTTTGTTCAACAAAAGTATTGATTTGAAGTACAGTACATATACAATATGTGTTTTTTGGGTACTTTAAAAATAATTAACAAACAAAAAATAAAAACATACTGCAGTCACGATCGGCTGAAAGCCAATCGTATAATACTCTAGATGAATACTGAACTCCGATTTATATTGTAGCTGGGGATAAAGTAGAATTACGTGTGTGCATGTTGTATGTCCTTTATTAAGGACTGCTATTAGATTGCTACTCAAAACTAAAAGACAATATTCAGTGTTTAATTTCATATCTTGAACTGGGTAAGTCATCGAAAAAAAATGTCCTTTTTGAAGGACTTTCACATGGGAGGTGCAGGAAGGACTCACTCGATTTCTTACATATTTATCCTTTTCCTTGGAACCATTGAAAAATTAATGTGTACAAAATTTCAAATTCGTAGCTTGAAGCGTTCAGAAGTTATTGGAAAATATTGTTGAACTCGTGTTTTAAGGATATTTTGTATGGCAGCTACCAGAAGGAGTAAAAGGATTTCGCTGATTAGTAAACTCGAACTTTCTTTTCATTCAAAATTAACTTGTACAAAATTCCGAATTCGTAGCTAAAAGATTACTTGAGTTATAGTGAGTTTCGTAAATTAAGTGAATACATTTTTACAGGATATTTGTATGGCAGCTACACGAAGGACTAACAGGATTTTCTTCATAATCATATATTTAGCTCCAACTATTGGAAAAATAACACATACAAAATTTCAAAGTCGTAGCTTTAACCCTTCTGAAGTTATCGACCAATATTCTTGAACACGTGTTTTAAGGACATTTTGTATGGCAGCTACCAGAAGGAGTAAAAGGATTTCGCTGATTAGTAAAGCCAAACTTTGTTTTTACTCAAAACTAATTTGTACAAAATTTCCAATACATAGCTAAAAGATTACTTGAGTTGTAGTAAGTTCCGTAAATTAAGTGAAGACGTTTTGACAGGATATTTGTATGGCAGCTACACGAAGGACTAATAGGATTTTTAACATAATTATACATTTATCTCCAAATATTGAAAAAATAAGATAACCAAAATTTCAAAGTCGTAGCTAAAACCCTTCTGAAGTTATCGACCAATATTCTTGAACACGTGTTTTAAGGACATTTTGTATGGCAGCTACCAGAAGGAGTTACAGGATTTCGCTGATTAGTAAACTCGAACTTCCTTTTCACTCAAAACTAACTTGTACAAAATTCCGAATTCGTAGCTAAAAGATTACTTGAGTTATAGTGAGTTTCGTAAATTAAGTGAATACATTTTTACAGGATATTTGTATGGCAGCTACACGAAGGACTAACAGGATTTTCTTCATAATCATATATTTAGCTCCAAATATTGAAAAAATAACACATACAAAATTTCAATGTCGTAGCTTGAACCCTTCTGAAGTTATCGACCAATATTCTTGAACACGTGTTTTAAGGACATTTTGTATGGCAGCTACCCGAAGGAGTAGGACGATTTTGCCCGTTAACGAACTTAGCTTTACAAATTCAACCAAACATCCAGATTCAAAATTTCAAGATCCTAGGTGAAGGCGTTCTTGAGTTATCGTGTTCACGGACAGACGGACGGACGGACGGACGGACGGACGGACGGACGGACGGACGGACGGACGGACGTCAGGCGGATTTGAGGTTTTTGGCCACAAATAAACAAAAAATAATATATAACTTTTTTTCGTCCGAGGCTTGGTTCTATGCGTTACAAACTTTTCGGCTGGATTAAACTTATAATACTCTATATGATTTCATCTAGAGTATAAATATATACAGTTAAAATAAAGGGTGTTACAATAACGCGTTCCGAAGTTAAATCAAAATTGAAAACAAGAGGATGATAGAGTTAATAAAATTTTATTAAAAAAATATTATTTGGTCCAAGGCAATTAAGTATGGGAAAGAATATTACTCAAATGCTCCTACGGCACACCTCGACCCGTTTGTCCAAATTTTTCATGACATCACGGCATAACTTCTCCTTAATTAGACCAATAGATCCTTCAGCTGTTGAATGGTGTTGAGTTTATTGGGGTAAACCATGCTTTTGAGGTAACCCCAAAGAAATAAGTGCAACGGAGTTAAATCGCACGATCTCGATTGCCAATTGATTTCGCTGATTTTGGAGATTATTAGGCCGGGGAACTTCAGCTGTGTGGCACATCGCACCATCTTGCTGGAACTACATCGACGTCATAATCATACAATATTGGCCACAAGAAGTCGGTGATCATGGCACGGTACTTTGCCCCGTTCACTCTGACAGAGTTGCCAGATGCATTTGCGAAGAAAAATGGACCAATCACTCCACCAGCGAAAAATGCACACCACAAACTGAGATTTTCTGGATGAATTTTTTTTTCAAAGAGTGCCCCTGGATTTTCATCCGCCCATATTCTGCAACTCTGCTTGTTGGAAACTTGGTTTTGTTTTTTGCTTTTGCTTTTTCTTTTTACACCTTACCAACAATTTGTCAAAGACTGAACTACCAAAATTTCAAAACAGATGTCCAAAATTATTTAAAAGTTTTTGTAACACTCTAGTTCCATAATAAATTAAAAGCATTTTTCCATCTTTGACTTGCAGTCAGTCATACTTATTATATATTCATGTCACATTTCAACTGTTTTCCGTTTTGCGAAAAATTTCGTTCCGCGAATCACGTTCCGTTTCCGCGTTAGACAGTTTTCCGGTTTATACAGGGTGTTTTGCATTGGAAAATGCTCCGTTCCCAGTTTTTTTTCCGTTATGGCAGGTTTCCGTTTTATACAGGGTCCGTTTTAGACAGATTTCACTGTATTATATTTTTTTTTCCACATATTCTCCAAGGTTCAAAGTATTATTTAAGCCCAAAAAAAATAAATGTTTTGAAAATTTTACAGTAGTGTTATCCCTTAAAAAGAAAAGGAAGTACTAGAATTGTCGAAAGGAACCTGTTGCGGCACACAAATTTTGTTTTGTTGTCATCATTTTCATATGTCCATGTAATATGGTAATGTAAGCAAATCATGTGCAGAAACTTCTTATCAAGTACAACCGTAGCAAAAAAGTACTTTGCACATGATTTGCTAACACTATCATAAAAATAATCTACCACCTAGAAGCACAGACTGTCGCGTGAGTTACGGCATGATTCCCACGCCTCGACGACTAACTCAGCAAGTTCCAAGTTCCCACGACATGACGAACAACATACGCTGTAATCAGCATATATATCATATTCTAAATTTCATAATTATTGTAAATGCACATTTTATTAAATTCCAAACGTATGCACCTTTTCAAAGAATATTAACCCGAGCCAGACGCTGAATCAACATATTTCACCTTTTCCAAAAATGTTAACTTTAGATAATTAGCTCGGTTGTAATTGAAACGTAAACGAAGTAACACAAAAATAAAATTTAAATTATCAAGCAACCAAGATTTAGTTTTTTTTAAAAGATATTAATAAAGTAACTTTAACTGGCGCAGTCGTGCAGTTAGGGCGGTGTGGTCATAAGTTTTTTAATTGATTTAAAATCGACGGATTATCGATTTGTGATATTGAAAAAATTAGTGTTGTGTTCTGCAATCCTGCACCTACGACGGATCATCGTAAGAAGCGACCAACCAAAACATCATCTACGACCATACATTGACTGGAAAAAGGAGGAAAAATCAAAGACGACCGATCAAGCGGAAATGTGGAAAGTCACTCTAATTATTTGCATGTAAGTCGTTATTTTGGATTTCCTTCCATGAGCTATCCTAAAAAGAAAAGCCCATTCAAATCCAGGCCCTACCCTACACCCCAATTTATTAGTAGAATTAATTACCTAAGGCCCAATTCAAGTGAAAACCTAGAATTAAGTAGAAATAGTGAAAGTGAACAAATTTCAAATAGTTCCGACCAAGAATATCGTGCGCGAAGTGTGTCTGATTTTTTCAGCGTAAAAGTTTCCAATAGCATCCAAAATTTAACAAAGGCTTTTAAAAGTCGTAACAAAGATAAAATCGAAATCGAAAATAAAAGTGAACGCATTATGGTAGACGAAGTCGCAAACGAACCCCGACCAATTACAGCCATGGATATTTTCAACTCATTAAGAGTTCCGGATGCCATCAAAGATTTACCGAAATTTGACGGCAATCCTCGTCTCCTTTTCGATTTCCTCGATAACGTCGACGAAATCCTGAATCTCATATCGTGCACTAGTGGCACACCATATGGCCAACTTCTTCTTCGGGCTATACGAAATAAAATCGTGGGCCCTGCGAACGAAGTTTTGAACATGTACGGGACTTCATTAATATGGGACGACATTAAGCAAAATCTCGTGCTCCATTACGCGGACAAAAGAAATGAAACATCCTTGATTAGGGATCTGCACAATCTTAAGCAAGGAAGCAATTCTCTTGAAAAATTTTATGCAGATGTAGTCGAAGTACTAGCGAGTATGACCAATCATGTCAACATTCACGAGGAAAACGTGAATGTCGTCACTGCAAAGAAAGAGCTTTACTCTGAAATGTGTTTAAACGCATTTCTTTCCGGTTTAAGGGAACCATTGGGGTCTACAATCAGAGCAATGAAGCCTGATTCATTGGCCGTTGCTTTTTCGTATTGTGTAAAGGAACAGAACATATCTTATGCTAAATTAGACCTAAATAGACAAATGAACCCTAGACAAGTTCTACCGTCAGCCAGACCACAGAGTAGATTCCCACAAACCAATATCTACTATCCAAACCCTTACAACCAACAAATTAGATTCCCATATGCGCATCCTCAACAACAACAGCAAAGACCACCCCAATTCAACAATTTTCCACAACAAAGAGCATATCCCTCCAATAATTTCAGTTTCCTTCAAAGGCGACCTACTAACTTCAATCCACCACAAAGAACACAGACTAACTTTAACCAGCAAAATCAATTAATGCCTTCAAGACCTGAACCAATGGACACTTCTTCGGGTAACACCAGATATCGCCCACAAACAAACCAAAATAGAATGCAACCTACCAATTTCGTTAAACCAGCTAATTTCGGAAACAAAGAAATTTTCAACGTAACTGAAAGCGAAAAACCTTCGATAGGCAATGTATATTCTCCACAGTCGCCAAACCCAGAACACTTTAACGAGGTATATCAAAATCAATACCACGTAATCGAACCAATAGATGAATACTACACATATGAAGATCAAGAAAAAACCATCGAGCTGGATGATGAAAATTTTCAGCTACCCGCCTCGATGGAGCAATTGGTTTCATAGACATTAACAAACACGGATTCATCCTTCCATATATAAATATCTCTTCACCTTTCGGACGATCATTCAAATTTCTAATCGACACCGGCGCCTCGTCATCCTTTATAAATCCAGAGTATATTCGCCCCGAAAACATATTAACGACAAAGACCACAACTATCACGACCATTCTGAATAAACACGACCTAAATCATGAAGTGATACTACCAAACTTCTATGAGTTTAACCAGCCCGGTAAAACCAGATTTTTAGTTTTCCGCTTCCACGGTTATTTTGACGGTCTTCTTGGCTTAGACACGCTGACATCTTTGGGAGCAAAAGTTGACCTCGCAAACCACACTTTAATTACAAAAAACGCCACAATTCCACTACAATTTAAACCAAATTTCATGTCCCAAAAATATTCTATACCACCCAAAACAAAAATGATTGTTAAACTACCAGTCGATATTCGTGAGGGTGATATTTACATAACTAAAACTGAAATTAAACCAGAATTAATAATTCAGGAAGGAATTTATCACGCAAAAGAATGGTATAGCTTGATTGAAGTCACTAATCAGTCAGATATTGAAGAATTGCTTTTCCTAGAACAACCACTGAAAGTTACTGAATTCTCCCCATCCACTTTTATAGAAATTAATAACTTTAACATTTCTTATGAGGACCATGTTCATGACATCCTTCCATCTGAGGATATTACAAAATTGTTACGTGTCTCACATTTAAATTTGGAGGAAAAGAAAATTCTTTTTGAAGTCTGTAAAAAATTCGAGGATATCTTCTTCAGAGAAGGACAACAACTTTCTTTTACTAATGAGATTAAACATCGGATTACTACAACCGATGATACACCCATTTTTACAAGATCCTACAGATATCCTTACATACACAAGGAAGAAGTCCGAAGACAGATTGGCGAAATGTTAGACCAAGCAATCATAAGACCCAGCTACTCACCTTGGAGCTCTCCTGTTTGGATTGTTCCAAAGAAAAGAGACGCCAGCGGTAAACAGAAGTGGCGTATGGTTATCGATTACCGTAAACTCAATGATAAAACGATAAGCGACCGTTATCCACTTCCAAATATAACTGAGATTCTGGACAAGCTTGGAAAAAGTATGTATTTTACAACATTAGACCTTGCTAGCGGGTTCCATCAGATCGAAATGGATTCACGTGACATTCAAAAAACAGCATTTACAGTTGAAAACGGCCATTTCGAATACATTCGCATGCCCTTCGGGTTAAAAAATGCCCCGTCCACATTCCAACGTGTGATGGATAATATCCTTAAAGATCTACAAGGAAAGATCTGTCTCGTCTACTTAGACGACATAATCATTTTTTCTACATCCCTTCAAGAACACGCAGAAAACCTGAAGAAAGTATTTTCCAAACTGCGCGAAGCAAACTTAAAAGTTCAGCTCGACAAATCAGAATTCCTCCATAAGGAGATTGCATTCCTGGGTCACATTATAACCACAGAAGGAGTTAAACCAAATCCAGACAAAATCAAGACCATCAAGGAATTTCCTATTCCAACCACTCAAAAAGAGATCAAATCATTTCTAGGTCTTCTGGGTTATTACCGCAAATTTATAAAGGACTTCGCGAATCTTACCAAACCCCTAACAGAGTGTTTAAAGAAAGGGAAGAAAATCGAATTTACAGATCGTTACATGTCAACATTCGAAACGTGCAAGGATCTTCTTATAAATGATCCAATCTTACAATATCCAGATTTTACTAAACCATTCGTACTATCAACAGACGCTAGTAATTACGCAATAGGTGCCGTTTTATCTCAAGGACCTATTGGCAGCGATAAGCCAGTATGTTATGCTAGTCGTACCCTCACAACATCCGAAATCAATTATTCCACCATAGAAAAGGAACTGCTAGCTATCGTTTGGGCTACAAAATACTTCAGACCCTACCTATTTGGAAGACGATTCAAAATAATCACTGATCACAGACCCTTAACATGGATAATGAGCTTAAAAGACCCAAACTCAAAATTAGTAAGATGGCGCTTAAAACTAGAAGAGTACGATTATGAGATCGTGTATAAAAAGGGATCTCAAAACTCAAACGCTGATGCCCTAAGTAGAATTAAACCCAAGGAAGAGACCGCCAAAGTTGAAGCCAATGTTAATGAATTAAACGATACAACTAACGCATCCAACAACGGTACCTGTGGAACAACAGTTCATTCCGCCACAGAAAACATGGATGACGGTATCCCTATTTCTGAACGGGCGTTAAACGAATTTAACTTACAACTCATTTTAGAAAAAACAAACAAAAATCACAAACCGAAACTTGAAATGCCTTTTAAGAATAAACAGAGGCGCACAATTAGAACACTTAACCTTTCGGAAGCAGACATGACAGAATTGTTCAAAAAATTTCTATCCCCTAACAAACTTACAGCTATATACACTAACGATGAAACATTTCGAATAGTTCAATCCGTATATTCTAAATTCTTTTCTCAATCTAAAACTTTTAAACTCATACGATGCAAAGAAATCCTAACAGACATTACAAACAATGATGAACAGGACCGAATTATCAACGAATACCACATTAAAAACAATCACCGCGGTATTAATGAAACTCTTCTTCATCTTAAAAGACAATACTATTTCCCTTTCATGAAAAACAAAATAACGCAAATTATCAATAATTGCGATAAATGTCAAAGCCTCAAATATGATCGCCATCCTCCTAAACCCATTTTTCAAGTCACCGATACACCCGAAAAACCTCTGGACATAATTCACACAGATATATATAGCATTAATAATCGCCAAATTTTAACAATTATCGACAAGTTTTCAAAATTTGCTTCATCCTATACTCTAACAGCCAGAAATAGCCTTTCCGTAATAAGATCAATAAAAAATTTCATGAGCATACACGGAATCCCCAAAAAAATTATATCTGACCAGGGTAGTGAGTTTACAGCAAACATATTTAGAGATTTCTGTAAACAATATGACATCACTTACCATATAACCTCTTTTCAACAAACTTCAAGTAATTCACCTGTCGAGAGGCTACACTCAACACTGACAGAAATATATAGAATAATTCAAGATAAAACTAAAGAAATGGACCATGAAGATATATTAAACGAGACGATGGTAACATATAATAACGCTATTCATTCATCTACGAAACTCACACCATACGAAGTATTCTACGGCAGAACATATAAATTCAATAATAATTTAGATCACAAGAACGTACATGAGTACCTAGAAAAACTTAATGAATTTCAAACACAAATCTACCCCGTTATAAAATCCCAACTAGAAAAACAAAAATTAAAAACAATCAATAAACTTAATGAAAATAGGGAACCTCCTGAAAAATATAATGAAGGATCCGTTATTTTCAGAAAAGAATGCCGAAGAAACAAACTAACAAAAAGATTTACTAAACATA
This sequence comes from Beris morrisii, assembly GCA_951812415.1. Classification (NCBI taxonomy): domain Eukaryota; kingdom Metazoa; phylum Arthropoda; class Insecta; order Diptera; family Stratiomyidae; genus Beris; species Beris morrisii. The sequence goes on along the minus strand of OX638312.1, from coordinate 88,413,715 downwards.
AAGTTAAGAAAGACAAAAGTGTGACTTTAATTACAACCAAACAAAACAAATTTCATAAAGCCAGAATTAAAAAACGACGTAAATTTCAGGCGGCTAGCAACCGGACAAAAGATGGACATCCAGGACCTAACTAGCAATAACGGAATTCTACCAATGAAACTCGGAACAGCACGGACCATTACAACCTTTAACAACCTACTACATATCATACGACTTGACAGATACGACGAGAACATTAACCGAATAACTGAGACACTCAAGACTTTTGAACATATAGACGGAATTGAAAATTCCCTGAACATAACGAGACTTAAACTTACCGAAATCAAACACAAACTATTGACGTTAACACCCAAACACAGAACCAAAAGAGGACTAATAAACGGTTTAGGAACGCTGATAAAAGGAATAACAGGAAACTTAGACACAAATGATGCTATTGAAATTAACAACCAAATTAATAAATTATTAGATAACGAAAATAACCTCAAAAACGTAATAAACGGGCAAACTAAATTAAATAACCAAATGATCAGGCGATTCGAAAACATAACTAACCATATTAACGAACAACAAAAAACTATTACGAGTTATCTCAGACACACGCAAGATATATTCCGAAATAAAATTAGAACTGAAGAAAGTATACTTAAATATATTCAATATTTAAATGAAATAAATTACAACATAGACCTACTCAACAACCACTTAACTAGCATTTCTGAAGCTATAGTACTCGCGAGATTAAATATCATATCCAAACAAATTCTTGGTCTAAATGAATTATCTGAAATTAACTCTATCCTAGAAAAACAATCCATCAATATAACATCAACTGAAAACATTTACGAATTATTGGGTCTACAGGCTTACTTTAATAACACTAATATAATTTTCAATATACAAATCCCAGTCCTCACCAAAGAAACTTATTATCTCTTCCATATCATACCATTACCCATCAACAGAACAAAAACAATCTACACCAAACCCTACCTTATCCTTAATCATAAAAAAATCCAATATTTCGACAATAAATGCTTAAACATCGAGGGGACATATTACTGCCACGAGTCCGCTCAACAAGAGAAAACAGATGATTCAACTTGTATAGCCAACCTAATTAACAACAAACCAGCATATTGCAAACTTGAATACAGAGATGTGGACATGGAAATCTATCAACCAGAACCCAACTACTTACTCTTCGTCAACATAGCTGAAACACCAATAAATACCTCCTGTGGACCTGAAAAACTTAAAATTAAAGGCACCCTCTTGCTACACTTCCAAAATTGCGAGATCGCCGTAAATGGAATCACCTATACTTCAAAACAAATATCCTACTGGGACGAAATCAACATTTATCCATCAATCTTCAACGAAATAAACGTTACTCTCACCAACGATAACATCCAATTAAAAAAACTTAATAACTACCAGTTCTCAAAAGGACAAGACACAAAACCTGTCCAGCAACAACATACTTACCAACAGGATATAGCTGTAACAGTTGACATCATTGCATTCATCTTTATCTCGATTCTCGTCATCACTATCTTAAAAATGTACAGGAGATTTTACACCACATATAACCTACCACAACCGACGTCATCGTCCATCGCTCCTGCCAACGAACCGAAAATACAGTTCCTTTGGCCATCGCTCAACACCAAGGGGGGAGGAGTTACGGCATGATTCCCACGCCTCGACGACTAACTCAGCAAGTTCCAAGTTCCCACGACATGACGAACAACATACGCTGTAATCAGCATATATATCATATTCTAAATTTCATAATTATTGTAAATGCACATTTTATTAAATTCCAAACGTATGCACCTTTTCAAAGAATATTAACCCGAGCCAGACGCTGAATCAACATATTTCACCTTTTCCAAAAATGTTAACTTTAGATAATTAGCTCGGTTGTAATTGAAACGTAAACGAAGTAACACAAAAATAAAATTTAAATTATCAAGCAACCAAGATTTAGTTTTTTTTAAAAGATATTAATAAAGTAACTTTAACTCGTGCGTGGGAAGATGTCTTGATCGTTTAAATGCCCGGTAACTTAAGGCCTAAACAGAACACGGACCTCGACTGCGACTGCGCAGTCCCTGTCTTTATGGTGGATTTACACTCAACGTTTGAGGCGCGCCTCTATCCCCACCATAAAATCAACCAATCAGAGGACTTGTGGAGTCGCAAGAGTCTAACATTCTTCAACTTTTTCTCCGACGCACGCTTCCATATGTGTACACACATACACTGAACTGTGGCAGCACACAATTCGCAGCCATCGTTTTTCTGTCGTTTCGCACTTATAGGCAAGTTGCGTCGCAGAGACATGTTGAGTGTAAATTGCTTTCAACACTTCAACACAGCAAAGAACACAGCCGACGAAAACCGGTTTGCAATGGCCTGATGGGGGTAGAGGCTCGCCTCGAGGCGAGCCTCCAGTGTGAGTGTAAACGCACCATTAGAATACACAGGATTATATGGCGATGCCCACAACACCAACTTCGCCTGCGACTGCGCAGTCGTGCTACACTCTAATTCTAAGACTGCGGTTGTAGTCTCGGATTTCCACAACTTCCCAATAGGAAAAGTTTCGTATACTGTACGTCGAAACGAAACCGTATGCTAGTCGTATAACTGATTAGACTTTTTGGGAACGATGTCGCCGGTTGATGTATATATTTACTATTAAAGTTTGTACGAGCACTATATATAGAATATTTACATGACCTCTTCAAAATGAATTGAATTCTGTTTACGTTTAAGAGGAGACCGCGATAGCTTAGTACATGCTGTCTTTATCTTACATATAGACATGTAGAATTTTGATGCTATTTTGCGTGAATACGCTTTGCCTACTGGGTTTCTATTCTTCAAATTCGTCTTGATTCCTATTCACTTTCTCGTTATTAATAAACGCAAATACTCCAAATTGATTAAAAACACTATATAAAATATACGCGATACCAGAAGCATGTCCATTTTCAAAAATATTAAATAAAACAGAAGTGACACTTGACACTTGTTCTTCTTTTTGCTTGCATAGAATCGAAGTCGTAGTCGGTGTTCTGTTCAACACCAACTGCGCAGTCGAACCTCACGCCGCAAGGTAGGCAAATCGCAGTCGAGGTCCGTGTTCTGTTTAGTACTTTAATCCGGACATTACTGACCAGCCGAGACATTTTCCTATGCACATGCAGACTGTGCTGACAATTTATTATTTATTATAAATTACTTAGCATCACCATAAAGTACTCTCAGTCAATTGCAATTCGCTTTTTTCGTTACACGTTTGCTAGTGCGGTTCAAGTGCCGTGATAGATTCATTTAAAATATCGACGGAAAGTGACGGTTCAAGTGCCGTGATAGATTCATTTAAAATATCGACGGAAAGTGACGGTTCAAGTGCCGTACACCTTCGTATTAATTCCTTGAAGCAACGGTTCAAGTGCCGTATGCTCCACGTGCAAGCAAAGGAGCTAGCCCGTAAACAGACCGACGGCTATTTGCCGACTCTTTACATATTCGCACTAACAAACTTCAAAAACGCAATTTGATAATGAGGGGAGGGGCGACTCACAACACAACTGCAAAGCGATAACGCCGATAGTTATCGCTGCAGTTTCACACTACAGCTGCACTACCGCAGCAAAGTCACGGCAGTAATAGCGGTAGCAACCAGCCGTACACGGCGGTTGCATCAACCGCTGCAGCATACACCACAGATGCGAAAGACATCGACAGCGAACAATGCCGATGCAGCAACCGCGCGACACAGCGGTCAACCGCACGACTCTGCGGTCAGCCGCCACCGCACCGGCGTGTACAGGCACGAGCCAGCAATGGTGATGGCGCGGCTCGTCGGCAGCGAACAATTCCGTCGCCGCAAAGACGACGGCTGCGACTTGAGCCGTCGCAGTACAGACGTCGATAGCGGCATTGCCGATTCAGCGAACACCACACCCCGAGAAACGCGACGGCACCGAATACTGGCGGCTTGTCACAACCTTGCCAAAGTTGGACTCTCGGCATACCCGAGAGAATATCCTTAACAATAGCAATGTTCAGTAGTACAGGATAAGGCAAAAAAAATGCACTGATTTCCAAGGATAGTAAATGGTAAACGACGACATTAACCAAAAGTTTTTATTTTAGAAAATGTTTGCAGTATCTTAAAGTTTATTTGTGAAAAATGATGTCTTTCAAATGGCGTCCCTCGTTTGCGATGCAGCGGGTTAGGCGATTTCTGAAGTTCTCTATAACACGTGCTGTCATGCGGTATCCTTGCTATTTCTGCACGGATTGCTGCTTTCAAGGCATTGACGGTTTGAGGACGGTTGGTGTACACTCTTTCTCTCAGGTAGCCCCAGAGAAAAAAATCACATGACGCGAGATCGGCTGAGCGCGCTGGCCATGCTATGTCACTGCAATGTGAAATAATGCAGCCGGGGAACATCTAATTTAATACTCGCATGGAGGGACCTGCTGTATGCGGAGTGGCCCCGTCTTGTTGAAACCATATCTCACCATTGAGCTCCTCCAATTTAGGTTGCACGGCAGCTATCTAACGAATAAACGCATTGCGATCAGGCGCTGTGTCTAAAGAGCAAAGATTAAAATGTAATCTGAACGATCTTTGCGTTTTAATAACGGAACCGCCATTTTTAAAATAAGTTTCGACAACGAACGCACGATGTTCACCTGACCAAGGTATAATGGGATACTGAAACTTTATGAGTTAGCGCACCTACAAAGTACCACCACATTTTTCAACCCCCACCCATATAGGAACAATGGACGCCGGAAATCAGTGCATTTTTTTTGCCGGACCCTGCACGAAAACAGACGAACTAATATATAAACAGGCGATTTTTGTGACGTTAAATTACAATTTCTAGTACAGAAACGACCGACTTAGACGTATCTGTCAAACCCCAGGTAGAGAATGTTGTGTATCTAGTGACACTACCCAAGACCAGAGGCTTGGTCGAAGTACATAAGGGGCTGAGCAAAATTCGATCGTGTTGCCCTTCTAATCGAATGTTCTCATATGCACCAGAACAGCCTGGAAGAATTAAAATTCTCGAAAGAACAGTCCAAATACACATTCAAGAACGCTCTCGACTACTAGTTCGCAACAATACCTTGAATTGAGCCTTGATGGATAAAAGTTATGTATTGCACAATGATGACCAAAACATCCAATTCAGATGATGTCCCTTTACAAGATACTGTATTAGTGTATTCGGAGAATGCTTCTAATAAAATCAATCAAAGTTATCTACTGTCCAAAAGTTCGTAAAACACGTGTTCCTGACTATTACCCATGTTAAGCTCAGTACTAACTAGAAGCGAAACGAAATTTCCCATACAAATTTTTCGTTCGAGCGAGAAATGTTGTGGATTTTGTGTGTGATTTGACAGAAAATTTCGTTTTCGCTTCTAGTTAGTACTAGGCATTACGCCTCAACCTGGACATGAAAAATCGATACAGGTTAGTTAAGTAGTCATTAGTTTCAGGATTTTTCATCGAATGTGAATTAAACGAGACCTTCATGAAGCTACCAGAGTGGGCCACTTTAGGAATTTTTTTTGGTGCGTGTTCCACTGTAATTGAAGGCATGACAGTTCTAAAACCAACACTGATAAGAAGGTGGATGTCTTTCAACTACCATGCTATCAACTGCTATAGCCAAGAAATTACTCTTAATGGAGATTTTTTCTTTATTTATCAAGAACAGATTACTACTAATTACGAATGGAATTAGCAATTTACAAATAGATTAAAGTGAATAATACGACAATAAAAAAATCTGCCAATAATCTGGACGAAACTTTATTATTTTTCGAATCAAAGTTCGGGAAGCAGTTGAAATGGGGTCGCGCTAGAACTCTCACGCCACTCCCACATATAACAAATTAATTCCGTAATTGGGTTATACTTCGGGGCGCAGTCATAGTATTAGTTGTTACGAGATTAGGAAGTTTTTTCTAAAATAGAAATTTTTATCCGATTAGACATATGAAAAGGTCGTGTAGACGACTCCAATTTCCGTATATTATTTACACTAAAAGTCTCTAGTCTTTAAGTGTAAATAATATATAGTAAGAACCAATTTTCTGCCACATCAGACCTAAAAGATATGACGAATTGTGAAAACGTGTACAAACCCATAACACCCACTTGAATTTCGAAAAATTGTGAAAAAGGTTTTTAGGCGATTACTTAAAAAGCAATTTAATATCTCAGACACTAGATATTTTGAAAAGTTTTTCAAATTGGAAGCAGTCCTCTCACACCCCCTTGAGGGTTGAATTTTGAAAAGTCCTGAAATTGGTTTTTAAGTCATTACATGAAATGCTCGTAGAAGTAATAACCGACCGGATATCTCATCAGCACTAAGATATGGCAAAACTTATGAAAACATATGCAACCCCTTTATACTCTTTGGCGTTGATTATATTCTGATATATCATTAAACCTGAGAAATATGTCGAAAAGTCTGAAGAGTATGTCACCCCGTGCACCCTCTTGGGGTTGAATATCTAAAAATCCGGAAATTAACTTTTTGGCGACATTAGATGCAGAAGCCGTAGGAAGTAAAAATCAATTCGACATCTCATCAGATCTAAGACATATGTAGGAATTTGTGAAAATGTATGCAATCGATTTACACCCCTTGGGGATTGAATATCAGAAAATCCTAAAATAAGTTTACATAAAAACTTTGCAGAAGTAAAAGCCAATTTGATATCGCATCCAACCTAAGAGATATGGCGAAATAGTGATAGTGAAAATGTATTCAACCCTCTTATACCCACTTGATGGTTGAATATCCAAAAAGCCCGAAAAACGATTTTTCATAAATATAAAAAAGCTCGAGGAAGATAAAAACCAATTCGATGCCTTATCACTCCAAAGAGATATGACGGAATTTGTGAAATTGTGTTCAACCCTTTTATACTCTCTTAGAGGTTGAAAAGATAGCAATCTTGACTTTAGACGACTATAAAAAAAGTTCGTGGAAGTGAAAATTTATTCGATATCTAATCAGACCCGAGAGAACCCTGCTGAATTCGTAAAACTGTGTACAACCCCTTTACTTCATCTTAGGGGTCGAATTTAAAAATATTTTGAAAACGTTTTCTAAGCATTCTTGGTGTAATTGGTTCGGAAGATATTGTAATATTAAGTTTTTCACTACCCACCCTCACAACCCACCACCCCCTAAAAAATGTTAGCCATTGTCCAATCTTGAAGCATCCCCAAGGACAACAATAAAGTTTCAATCTTCTGTCGTCAATTGTTCAGGAGATATGGATTTTAGAATGTTTCAATCCCGGCTTTCATGCGTTTCAGACTCATTGTTTTCACCCCCACTTCCACACCCCTCAACCCCTATCAATCATTTGAGTCCACTATCATAGTACTATACAAGTTCCAAGTTTCTGCCTCCTAGCATAAGTGGTTCCTGAGATCTAGAAACCACATTTTTTTGTCTAAAACGCTCCCCTCTCCTCTCCCCTTATACCCCCACCCCTTCAAAAATTACAAATCGTAGAGATTCACCCAATCTACCCACCATAGAAATTTCATGTTAATATCTCAACGGGTTTGAAAGGTACGCGCCTTTGAAACGATTTTGCGTACGGCGTAAGCCGGACAGATGGACATTTTTTTTTTGTTTTTTAGGGTTTACTAGTCCTAAACGTGAAAATACAAAATTTCAGGGTAGCAAATTTGTTTTGAAATTTCAGGTCGATCACAATACTTTATTATTAAAAAATAATAAAGTAAAATTGGCGCCTCCAAAAGGCTTGCGCCCCAGGGCTATAGCCCATTTAGCCCTGTGGTTAGGGTGGCCCTGGCTCCCCTTAATGTTCTTTAAGTCAATTCTTTACATTCATTTTTGCAAAGAGGTCTCCTTATGTGGCATAAACATAAAGCTTTAAATAAAATGAGAAGCTATTTGAATGTGCTTCGAACTTCACGCCAGTTAACAGTTTGTTTACAAGGATATTCCCCTGTTCATCACACTAAAACTTATAACATGTTAATGCGACTCTAACTACGACCAGAGATGCGTTCAAAATTACACCCTTTTTATAGACAATAAATGAGAAAAGTTCATAAACAAAATTTTACGATCAGAATTCTTTTATCAGAAGTAGCGAAAACCAACTTGCGAGTACTTTGAAAATGCTTTTACGTTTCATGATCAGGCACAAACGTTCCAGATAAATAAAAATTTAGGGAAAGTAAGGTAGATTGAAAATTTAAAGTGTGCAGTAAGGCGATAAGTTTGAAATGGATTGAACCAAATTTTAGGTTTCTACCATGGAATTATCGTAGCATCACATTCACAATAAGTATTTACCATATACTACATGAAAATAATGCGGTGACCGTTTCCTTTACGCTTTTTATAATCTAGATGAAATCTGAGAGTTTTATAAGTTAAATCTAGACCGAAAAATTCGTAACGCATACAACCAAGGCTTTGACGAAAAAACCTACAGTCAATCACACGGATATTGGCACACCTATATTTATAGTCTAGATGCCCAAAAGTTTTTAACGCATAGAACCAAGCCTCAGACGAAAAAAAGTTATATATTATTTTTTGTTTATTTGTGGCCAAAAACCTCAAATCCGCTTGACGTCCGTCCGTCCGTCCGTCCGTCCGTCCGTCCGTCCGTCCGTCCGTCCGTCTGTCCGTGAACACGATAACTCAAGAACCCCTTCACCTAGGATCTTGAAATTTTGAATCTGGATGTTTGGTTGAATTTGTAAGGCTAAGTTCGTTAACGGGCAAAATCGTCCTACTCCTTCGGGTAGCTGCCATACAAAATGTCCTTAAAACACGTGTTCAAGAATATTGGTCGATAACTTCAGAAGGGTTTAAGCTACGCTATTGAAATTTTGTACGTGTTATTTTTCCAATAGTTGGAGCTAAATATATGATTATGAAGAAAATCCGGTTAGCCCTTCGTGTAGCTGCCATACAAATATCCTGTCAAAATGTACTCACTTAATTTACGAAACTCACTATAACTCAAGTAATCTTTTAGCTACGAATTCCGAATTTTGTACAAGTTAGTTTTGAGTGAAAAGGAAGTTCGAGTTCACTAATCAGCGAAATCCTGTAACTCCTTCTGGTAGCTGCCATACAAAATATCCTTAAAACACGTGTTCAACAATATTTTCCGATAACTTCTGAACGCTTCAAGCTACGAATTTGAAATTTTGTACACATTAATTTTTGAATGGTTCCAAGGAAAAGGATAAATATGTAAGAAATCGAGTGAGTCCTTCCTGCACCTCCCATGTGAAAGTCCTTCAAAAAGTACATTTTTTTCGATGACTTACACAGTTCAAGGTATGAAGTTAAACACTGAATATTGTCTTTTAGGTTTGAGTAGCAATCTAATAGCAGTCCTTAATAAAGGACATACAACATGCACACACGTAATTCTACTTTATCCCCAACTACAATATAAATCGGAGTTCAGTATTCATCTAGAGTATTATACGATTGGCTTTCAGCCGATCGTGACTGCAGTATGTTTTTTTGTTTATTTGTGGCCAAAAACCTCAAATCCGCTTGACGTCCGTCCGTCCGTCCGTCCGTCCGTCTGTCTGTCCGTTAGCACGATAACTCAAGAACGCCTTCACCTAGGATCATGAAATTTTGAATCTGGATGTTTGGTTGAATTTGTGAGGCTAAGTTCGTTAACGAGCAAAATCATCCTACTCCTTCGGGTAGCTGCCATACAAAATGTCCTTAAAACACGTGTTCAAGAATATTGGTCGATAACTTCAGAAGGGTTTAAGCTACGACATTGAAATTTTGTATGTATTATTTTTCCAATAGTTGGAGTTAAATGTATGATTATGAAGAAAATCCTGTTAGTCCTTCATGTAGCTGCCATACAAATATCCTGTCAAAATGTATTCACTTAATTTATGAAACTCACTATAACTCAAGTAATCTTTTAGCTACGAATTCAGAATTTTGTACAAACTGGTTTTGAAAGAAAGGAAAGTTCGACTTGACAAGTCAGCGAAATCCTATTACTCCTTCGGGTAGCTGCCATACAAAATGTCCTTAAAACAGAAGGGTTTAAGCTACGTCTTTGAAATTTTGTATGTGTTATTTTTTCAATAGTTGCAGCTAAATGTATGATTATGAAGAAAATTTTATTAGTCCTTAGTGTAGCTGCCATACAAATATCCTGTCAAAACGTCTTCACTTAATTTACGGAACTTACTGTAACTCAAGTAATCTTTTAGCTATGAATTGGAAATTTTGTACAAATTAGTATTGAGTGAAAACGAAGTTCAAGTTTACTAATCAGCGAAATCCTTTTACTCCTTCTGGTAGCTGCCATACAAAATGTCATTAAGACACGTATTCAACAATATTTTTCGATTACTTTTGAACGCTTCAAGCTACGAATTTGAAATTTTGTACACGTTCATTTTTAAATGGTTCCAAGGAAAAGGATAAATATGTAAGAAGTCGAGTGAGTCCTTCCTGCACCTCCCATGCGAAAGTCCTTCAAAAAGGAAATTTTTTTTCGATGACTTACCCAGTTCAAGATATGAAATTAAACACTGAATATTGTCTTTTAGGTTTGAGTAGCAATCTAATGGCAGTCCTTAATAAAGAACATACAACATGCACACACGTAATTCTACTTTATCCCCAACTACAATATAAATCGGAGTTCAGTATTTCATCTAGAGTATCATACGATTGGCTTGCAGCCGATCGTGACTGCTGTGTGTTTTAAGTTAGAGTTCCGTTTGTGCCCCAAAAGAGTTCTATCGACAACTCAATCATGACACAAGTAGAAACACGCCGAATCAAACGAAATATTACAGGAGTAGACTTTAACCTAGAAAACGTATACAACTTTGTATGCCTATTGGTACACATATCGAAGGATGGAAGCGAACGCATCGAAATTAAAAGAAGCATAATTATGGCAAAGAAGACGTACTATTTGGTGCTCCCAATAGCATAGGAAAACTAAGCTTAAAATATATAAAACTATTATAAGACCTGTGCCATGCTATGGCAGCGACGCGTGAACATTAACTCTACTATCCGAAAAATTAGTTAACGACTTTGAAAGAATAATGTTCGGACCTCGGACCAATGAGTGAATACTCTACTGGAGATATAATAGAGAATTGTATGCCATCTTCGATAATCCAGAAGTGTCCATTCACATAAAATTTAAGAAACTGCAATAGGCTAGTCAATAGTTATGTGGAGCGAATGGATGACGGAAGAATTCCCAAATGAGCACTAAGGGGAAAAGTTAATGGACAAAAGCCAGTTGGAAAACCGGACAGCAAATCGCTGCAAAGACTCCCAAACTGGAGGACGCTGTCAAAGAACCGAGAAGAATGGAGTCGTAACATTCAGGCCAAGGCCCAATTTGAGCTGTAGCGCAATCGTAAGTAAGTAAGTAGGTGTCGGAAGATGTCGACTATCTATTTATTCCCTTCGAAGATCCGGTCGAGAGTGAGCATCATCCATCAACTCTTCCCTTCGCCTCCTCCCATGAAACATCACATTTCCTCGCGTGCTCCACGTTTCTCACGAAGCTCGTACTTGTCGCATTCTTTATTCGCGATCTATGGATTATGTTATCGCTAGTAGTCGCTATTGAGTTCTGAGGCGTGCTGTTTTTCTCTAGATGACTTGAATGCCCGCTGTGGAAACTTCCCGCGACTCTATAAAGATGGCGGTATGATCCTTGGTTGAAGTCGTCCTCAAGTTTTTTGTGGGCGGTTGATTTGACGATATCACCCAGTTTGATGGCATCAACAGGAAGAGTGTGGTTCGGTTTCGATCGGCAGCGATTCCCCCTTCCGTGCGGCGGCATGTAAACTTCGGCCAGTTCAACCAACACAAATCCCTATCCCACAGCCGTCTTCATTCATTCGCTTTGATAAGTTGATGACAATTGTAAAAATCTGAAAACAGTCTGGGCGCAACTTTATTATTTTATGGGTAGAAGTCCGAAACGTGTTTTATGATGAGATGCGGTGTAGGTTACTATGCGACTGACAACCTAAGAAATAACCAGGAGGCTATTTGGAACATTATTATAAGTTACTACACTTTTACCGACCCCAACTCCTGTAAAATTTTCAAGATCATATCTGATACGGTTTCTGAGATATAAAAATTACATTTTTTGAAAAATTGCTGTCCCCCCACTTTCGTGCTCCTCCTCCCCCCTCAAAAAATTTAGTTTCGGTAGACTCCTCTTGTGATCCTATATACTGAAAATAAATTTTATCCTAATGGTGTAATTGGTTCGGAAGATATTATAATCTAAAGTTTTTCACCACCCACCCCCACACCCCACCACCCCTCTTAACAATGTTAACCCTTGTCTAATCTTGTAGAATCCCTAAGGACAAAAACAAATTTTCAATCTTCTGACATCAATTGTTCAGGAGATATCGATTTTAGAATGTTTCAATCCCGTCTTTCATGTGTTAAAGACTCATTGTTTTCCCCCCCATTTCCACACCCCTTAACCAATATCGACCATTTTTTGCAATTGAGTCCATTATCATAATACTATATAAGTTCCAAGTTTCAGCCTCCTAGCAGAAGTGGTTCCGGATATCTTGAATCCAAAATTTTTCGTCTAAAATGCTCCCCTCTCCTCTCCTGTCATACTCCCACCCCTCGAAAATATACCAGTCGTAGGGGTTCACCCAATCTACCCACCATAAAAATTTCAATTTAATATCTCAACGGGTTTGGGAACTACGCGCCTTCAAACGATTTTGCGTACGGCGGACGGCGAACAGCAGACGGCGTACGGCGTCTACGGCGGACAGACGGAAATTTTTTTTTTTTTGATTTTTTTGGGCTTACTAGTCCTAAAATGTGAAAATGCAAAATTTCAGGATAGCCATTTTTTTGAAATTTCAGGTCGATCACAATACTTTATTATTAAAAAATAATAAAGTAAAATTAAAATAAAATTCATGATAGTGAGAGGAAAGAGTTGTAAAAGAACAATCCAATATAATGTTGTTACCTTACCACTCTCTACCCTTCCTAACCTAACCTACTTTCTTACTCCCTATTCCTTAAACCCCAGGTGTCTGCACTAGGGTAGACTTCTGTTCTGTTGGCCAGTTGTATCCAGAAGTCGGTACATTCTCGTCCTGGATACGCCTTCGTCCATTGCTCGTCTTTCTTCGTAAGATGCACCCAGCGCCGACGCCATGTAATGCAAAGTCCAAAGAACCGGCCGTTCCCCACAAGTTCCGTCAACACACCTTCGCTCCTTTTCCGCGGGTAATATCGTATGATATTAAAATTTATATGAACATATACTACACTAAAAGTAAAATACTTTATTATTAAAAAATAATAAAGGAAAATAAAAAAAGAACAACTACTATAATATTGTGAACCCTTTAGGACATATCTCAAGATGTAGGATACTTTCCACATAATTAATCTGTGAACGACATCCTCGACTATGTGCATGACAGGATTTCTATAAAAACCGTTTCATATAAGAACCTTCCACTCAACGGAAATAGAGCCTGTGGTAGAAGGTCGGATAAAAATATCGTTCGTTTTTATTGATTTCAAATTACAATTCCTTTCAAACCATAGAGTCGGGAAGTCGTCGACTTACAAAAATGGAAAAGAAAAGAATTTTCTTTCCTTTTATTATAAACGACTCCCAGATCAGTGTAACCCAAGGACGCTGAGCAATGGGACTCGCTAAGATGAAATTTCTTTCGTTTTTCCTTAGCTAATAGTGTGCCAAGTGGAAGGAAAAGTTGAAAAATTAAGTTCTTTTTGGAGTCGCCCTTTCATCGTCTCAATTCCTTTTTTTTATCTATTTTCCTTTTTGGTCGCTGTAGTAGCATTCCGGGCTACTACTCGTCTATAATACTACAGTAAACTTTACAGTACGGCACTAATGCTATTGAAGTGTAGTATAGTGTCTTGGCTTTGGAAGGATTTTGTAGTTTTATGGTTAAAGTTTGTTGGGTCTCTTCATTTATAAAATTTTATAGTAATTATCTTCTTACGAAACTAAGGCTGTTCAATTTCAATGACTTTCCTTATTTTTTTATTATTTTAATAATAAAGTATTGTTCCCCTCTTGTGATCCCATATACAGAAATTAAATTTTATCTTCCTGGTGTAATTGGTTCGGAAGATATTGTAACCAAAATTTTTTCCTGAGATCTAAAAACCAAAATTTTTCGTCTAAAACGCTCCCTTCTCCTCCCCTCACACCCCACCCCACAAAAGATACGGGTTCACCCAATCTACCCACCATACAATTTTTTTTAGATTTTGCGTACGGCGGACAGACGGACATTTTTTTTTTGTTTTTTTGGTGTTTACTAGTCCTAAAACGTGAAAATACAAAATTTCAGGGTACCACATTTTTTTTAATTTTAGGTCGATTACAAACCTTTATTATTAAAACATAATAAAGTAAAATTATTATAAAGGTTATATGGTGAAAAAAAAATTAAATTGTTGAGTTCACATAGTTCATTAACTTTTCAACTATAGCAAAAAAATCTGCCAATGGTCTGGGCGAAACTTTATTATTTTTCGGGTCAAAGTTCGGAAGTGGTCAAAGTCGGAGTATATCATCAGTTGTTTCTAGATTATGACGTTTCTTGGAAAGTTAATTTTGTTCTTAAAATAAAAACATACTGCAGTCACGATCGGCTGCAAGCCAATCGTATAATACTCTAGATGAATACTGAACTCCGATTTATATTGTAGTTGGGGATAAAGTAGAATTACGTGTGTGCATGTTCTATGTCCTTTATTAAGGACTGCGATTAGATTGCTACTCAAAACTAAAAGACAATAATCAGTGTTTAATTTCATATCTTGAACTGGGTAAGTCATCGAAAAAAAATGTCCTTTTTGAAGGACTTTCACATGAGAGGTGCAGGAAGGACTCACTCGATTTCTTACATATTTATCCTTTTCCTTGGAACCATTTAAAAATGAACGTGTACAAAATTTCAAATTCGTAGCTTGAAGCGTTCAAAAGTTATCGAAAAATATTGTTGAACACGTGTCTTAAGGACATTTTGTATGGCAGCTACCAGAAGGAGTAAAAGGATTTCGCTGACTAGTAAACTCAAACTTCGTTTTTACTCAAAACTAATTTGTAAAAAATTCCGAATTCGTAGCTAAAAGATTACTTGAGTTATAGTAAGTTTCGTAAATTAAGTGAATACATTTTGACAGGATATTTGTATGGCAGCTACACGAAGGACTAATAGGATTTTCTTCATAATCATACATTTAGCTCAAACTATTGGAAAAATAACGCAAACAAAATTTCAATGTCGTAGCTTAAACCCTTCTGAAGTTATCGGCCAATATTCTTGAACACGTGTTTTAAGGACATTTTGTATGGCAGCTACCCGAAGGAGTAGGACGATTTTGCCCGTTAACGAACTTAGCCTTACAAATTCAACCAAACATCCAGATTCAAAATTTCAAGATCCTAGGTGAAGGCGTTCTTGAGTTATCGTGTTCACGGACAGACGGACGGACGGACGGACGAACAGACAGACGGACGGACGGACGGACGGACGGACGGACGGACGGACGGACGTCAAGCGGATTTGAGGTTTTTTGGGCACAAATAAACAAAAAATAATATATAACTTTTTTTCGTCGGAGGCTTGGTTCTAGGCGTTACAAACTTTTGGGCTGGATTAAACTTATAATACTCTATATGATTTCATCTAGAGTATAAATATTTAAAATGAAGATTTTTAGCCGATTAAACATTAAATACTTTATTATTAAAAAATAAGAAAGTAAAAGCACGTGTAGACTATTCGAATTTCGGTATATTATGTACACTAAAAGCCCATAGAAGTAAAAACGAATCTGTTGCCTTATCAGACTTAAGAGATATGACGAATTGTTAAAACGTATACAAACCCATTACATCCACTTGGGGCTTGAATTTCGAAAAAATTGTGAAACAGGTTTTTAGACGATTTCATAAGAAGCAACTTGATATCTCATGAGACACGAGGGATTTTGAAAATTTTTTGAAAACGTAAGCAAACCCATTACACAACCTTGGTTCTTGAAATTCCAAAAGTCGTGAAATTGGTTTTTAGGTCGTTACATCAAATGCCGTGATAACCAATTTTATGTCTCATCAGAACTAAGGAATGGCAAAAATTGCGAAAATATATGCAAACCCTTGGGGGTTGAATATCCAAAAATTGAGAAATGCATTGTAGGCGATTATAAAAAAAGTGCAAAGCGATCTAATATCTCATCAAACCTAAGAAATATGTCGAAGCCTTGAAAAGCATACAACCCCCTTACTCCCCTTAGGGTTCAATATCTGAAAATTCTGAAATTGACTTTTTGGCGCTTATATAGGAAACCTGAGAAAGTGGAAATGAATTCGATATATCATCAGATCTAAGCAATATGTAGGAATCTGTGAAAACATATGCAACCTCCTTACACACACTTGGAGTGGGGGTTGAATACCAAAAATCCTGAAAGGAATTAATAGATCAATATGAAGACAGAACGAGAAAGTAGAAACAAATTTTAATTTATTATCAAAAGAAATGACGTGAAAACGTGTTCAACCCATTTATACCCGCTTAAGGGCTGAAAAAGGAAAAACTGGAAAACAAGTTTTAGGCGATTATTACGCAAGCCCGTGGAAGTGAAAAGTTATTCTATATCTAATCAGACCTGAGGGATACGGCCTAATTCGTGAAAATGTATACATCCTTTTTACCTTGGGGGTCTAATTTCAAAAAATCCTGAAAACGCTTTCCAGGTATTTATATGAAGAATCCGTACAAAAAGAAATGAATTCAATATTTGAAAAGACCTAATAGATATGACGAAAATCGTAAAAATATATGCATTCCATTTTCACTGATAATTTTTTTTGCCCCACTTCCGAACGCCAATGGGTATTTGAATTTTTATACTCTAGATGAAATCATATATAGTATTATAAGTTTAATCCAGTACAAAAGTTTGTAACGCATAGAACCAAGCCTCGGACGAAAAAAAGTTATATATTATTTTTTGTTTATTTGTGGCCAAAAACCTCAAATCCGCTTGACGTCCGTCCGTCCGTCCGTCCGTCCGTATGTCCGTTAGCACGATAACTCAAGAACGCCTTCACCTAGGATCTTGAAATTTTGTATCTGGAATTTTGTATCTTCCACTCCTTCGGGTACCTCCCATACAAGAGTCCTTAAAACACGTATTCACAATTATTGCTCGAATGCTTCAAGTTAGGAGCTTGAAATTTTGAATACTTAAAGTTTACAATGTTTGAAACGCAAGTTCCGAATATGATGCAAATCGAATGAGAAATACATCAAAATTCGTGAATATGTTCACAACTACTTTACACCCCCTTAGGGGTTGAATATCGAAAAATTTTAAAGATTATTACTAGGCGCTTATATAAATAGCCCGTAGAAGTAAAATTGCTTTGAGCTTTGAGCTCGACATGTCTAGAAGTTTTAACGAAATTCGTAAAAATGTGGATTCACGGACATTTTTTTTACTCCACCTCTGAATGCCAATAAAAATCTGAACTTTTTTTTTGCTTTAATTACTCTAATAGTACATCTATATGTACGTACTAAGTTTCAACTTTCTAGCATAAGCCGTTTCTGAGATATAAAAAACCACCCCTCTCCCCCGTTCCCTGATACCCCTATCAAAAATTTTATTTTTCTACGATGTCTCCATACTGGCTCTATATAATCCTACATTGTTAGGTTTCTATTCATTATGATTTTCGAGAAATAAAAATCAGAATGTTTTTCTTTCTATCCCCTTTCACCATCACCCCCTACACCCACACCACCAAAATTTTTTTTCCCTACTAGAAGTTTACCGACCCCAACTCCTGTAAAATATTCAAGATCATATCTGATACGGTTTCTGAGATATAAAAATGACATTTGTTGAGATATTGCTACCCCCCCCACTTTCGTGCTCCACCTCCCCCCTCAAAAAATTTAGTTTTGATAGACTCCTCTTGTGATCCCATATACAGAAACTAAATTTTATCTTCCTGGTGTAATTGGTTCGAAAGATATTGTAACCCCAAGTTTTTCACCCTCGCCCCCACACCCCACAACTCCTCTTAAAAATTTTAGCCCTGTCTAATCTTGAAGTATCCTTAAGGATAACAACAAAGTTTCAATCTTCTGACATCAATTGTTCAGGAGATATCGATTTTAGAATGTTTCAATCCCGTGTTTCATGCGTTAATGACTCATGGTTTTCCCCCCCCCCCACTTCCACACCCCTTAACCAATATCGATAATTTTTTTTTGCAATTGAGTCCATTATCATAGTACTATATAAGTTCCAAGTTTCTGCGTCCTAGCATAAGTGGTTCCTGAGATCTAGAAACCAACATTTTTCGTCTAAAACGCTCCCCTCTCCTCTCCCCTTGTACCCCCCCCCCCGCGAAAATATACCAGTCGTAGGGGTTCACCCAATCTACCTACCATAAAAATTTCAATTTAATATCTCAACGGGTTTGGGAGCTACGCGCCTTCAAACGATTTTGCGTACGGCGCACGGCGGACGGCGTACGGCGGACTGCGGACGGCGGACGGCGTACGGCGTCAGACGGACATTTTTTTTTTTTCGCTTTTTTGGGGCTTACTAGTTCTAAAACGTGTAAATAGAAAATTTCAGGGTAGCAAATTTTTTTGAAATTTCAGGTCGATCACAATACTTTATTATTAAAAAATAATAAAGTAAAATTGTTAAATCAAAAAAATTAAAAAACCTCTTATCAAAATTTAAAAGAAAACATACTGCAGTCACGATCGGCTGCAAGCCAATCGTATAATACTCTAGATGAATACTGAACTCCGATTTATATTGTAGTTGGCGATAAAGTAGAATTACGTGTGTGCATGTTGTATGTCCTTTATTAAGGACTGCCATTAGATTGCTACTCAAACCTAAAAGACAATATTCAGTGTTTAATTTCATATCTTGAACTGGGTAAGTCATCGAAAAAAAATGTCCTTTTTGAAGGACTTTCACATGGGAGGTGCAGTAAGGACTCACTTGATTTCGTACATATTTATCCTTTTCCTTGGAACCATTTAAAAATGAACTTGTACAAAATTTCAAATTCGTAGCTTGAAGCGTTCAAAAGTTATCGAAAAATATTGTTGAACACGTGTCTTAAGGACATTTTGTATGGCAGCTACACGAAGGACTAATAGGATTTTCTTCATAATCATACATTTAGCTTCAACTATTGGAAAAATACTACGTACAAAATTTGCAAGACGTAGCTTAAACCGTTCTGAAGTTATCGGCCAATATTCTTGAACACGTATTTTAAAGACATTCTGTATGGCAGCTACCAGAAGGAGTAAAAGGATTTTGCTGACTAGTAAACTCGAACGTTGTTTTCACTCAAAACTAATTTGTACAAAATTCCGAATTCGTAGCTAAAAGATTACTTGAGTTATAGTGAGTTTCGTAAATTAAGTGAATACATTTTGACAGGATATTTGTATGGCAGCTACACGAAGGACTAATAGGATTTTCTTCATAATCACATATTTAGCTCCAAATTGAAAAATTTAGCTCCAATGGAAAAATAACACATACAAAATTTCAATGCCGTAGCTTTAACCCTTCTAAAGTTATCGATCAATATTCTTGAACACGTGTTTTAAGGACATTTTGTATGGCAGCTACCCGAAGGAGTAGGACGATTTTGCCCGTTAACGAACTTAGCCTTACAAATTCAACCAAACATCCAGATTCAAAATTTCAAGATCCTAGGTGAAGGCGTTCTTGAGTTATCGTGCTAACGGACAGACGGACGGACGGACGGACGGACGGACGGACGGACGGACGGACGGACGGGTGGACGGACGGACGGACGGACGGACGGACGTCAGGCGGATTTGAGGTTTTTGGCCACAAATAAACAAAAAATAATATATAACTTTTTTTCGTCCGAGGCTTGGTTCTATGCGTTACAAACTTTTGGGCTGGATTAAACTTATAATACTCTATATGATTTCATCTAGAGTATAAAAACTTGAAAAGTATTGAAAATTGACGGAGTTATCGTGCCGACACTGTCTAAAAGCAGTTTCGAGAAAAACGTGTTTAAAGTTTCTGGTAGGTACAAGGTGAACTTACGACTAGTCTCTCATTCCAGGTTCGTACTGGACACCCTCTTCCCCTTGTATCTTCCTATAAACGACCTTGTTTTCAATGCAACCTAGTTTTTGCGAACGAAAGGAACACGAAATTCAACTGTCGAGAGTGGCGTGGCAGTTAGCCAGGTCTCATTTATTGCTATAACTTTGTAATGCAGTGGAATTTTCTTAAAATTATTTTTTCTAAATTCTAAATTTTGTTTTTTAATTCTTAAAAGTATAACAAATGAAAATGTGTAAAAAAAAATGTTTTGAAAGTTTCAGTGGTATGTGAGCCCTTAAATGACATAATTGGTCCATTAATTACGAGTAAAGTCATCTAAAATGAATTAGTTTCCAATAGAAGGTGTTTCGAAGCCAAGCAGATTGTGATCCATGCTCAGTAGCCCTATGATTTCGTTTCAGTTGACACCAATCTCTCATAAAAAGTTTTTCACAACTTTAAGTCATTATACGAGAATAAATTTTGAGAAGAAGCAAAAAAGGTTAATTGCCTTAAATCAGCTTCGTTGTAAATTCGCGATTTAGGAGTGGAAATATGCACGTGTTGGATTTTAATGTTGGCGTTATTTCGTAATTTGTGGTTGTATTTTCAGCAAATTCCGCCGGATAAAATGAAATTTCAATTAGGCTTAAAGCAAGAAATTTGCAAAAGGTTACTGTGGATTTGTGCGAATCGCAAGCCATATAACTACTATCGTTGGTCTAGACGGTAACTAATTTCAAATTTATTATGGAGCATGTACAACTCAATAACAAAATTATGACTGAACTTTCTCATAAAAGATAATTACGTAATTTCTGACTAGTCATCACTAACCCAATAGAATAAGGAAAACATAGCAAACTTGTTGGTACCACTACGATGAACTTCATAGCTACTTCGGAAAACACAAGTATGCCATCAAAATCGAATGAATAGAAAGCAATTATACGGACAGGCAAGTTACTAATGATTTTCGGCAAGTCATATCCTTTCTTTGATCCTTCAATTAACTACCCGAAATATTAATCGATTCAGTTTTTCTGACGACATGAAAAATGGAGGCAGTTTATTAGTTGATATTAAAGTGTATGCGACTAACGTTCTAGAGATACTCCCATTTCTAAACTCCTATTTCTACACTCTTAGATAAATCCGCATTCAATATGTTTACAACCATTCAATCATACGAAACTCTTCCTTAAAAGTTCAACGCATTCTCCATATGTTGCAAGCTTGGGCAAACGCAATTATGTTCCAATTTAACAACGAATTTTCCCACGCAGCTTCAAGAATACCAACGGAAAATTTTTCTGCATTTACACAAATTACTCTGATCTGAATCATACAATGGAGTTACGCTATTTAATTGTGCTACTGCACTGAAGGGAAAAAATTTTAAAATTTTAACAATATTCTTTTATTGGAGTGGAGGATTTTCTTGTATATAATATTTCACAGACAGAATTGATGTTCAACTTGACAAACTGTTTATACTCTAGATGAAATCATATAGAGTATTATAAGTTTAATCCAGCCCAAAAGTTTGTAACGCATAGAACCAAGCCTCGGACGAAAAAAAGTTATATATTATTTTTTGTTTATTTGTGGCCAAAAACCTCAAATCCGCCTGACGTTCGTCCGTCCGTCCGTCCGTCCGTCCGTCCGTCCGTCCGTCCGTCCGTCCGTCCGTCCGACCGTCCGTCCGTCCGTCCGTCCGTCCGTCCGTCCGTCCGTCTGTCCGTTAGCATGATAACTCAAGAACGCCTTCACCTAGGATCATGAAATTTTGAATCTGGATGTTTGGTTGAATTTGTAAGGCTAAGTTCGTTAACGGACAAAATCGTCCTACTCCTTCGGGTAGCTGCCATACAAAATGT
This sequence comes from Beris morrisii, assembly GCA_951812415.1. NCBI lineage: Eukaryota > Metazoa > Arthropoda > Insecta > Diptera > Stratiomyidae > Beris > Beris morrisii. The sequence goes on along the minus strand of OX638312.1, from coordinate 88,391,571 downwards.
CCTTAAAACACGTGTTCAAGAATATTGGTCGATAACTTCAGAAGGGTTTAAGCTACGTCTTTGAAATTTTGTACGTTTTATTTTTCCAATAGTTCGAGCTAAATATATGATTATGAAGAAAATCCTTTTAGTCCTTCGTGTAGCTGCCATACAAATATCCTGTCAAAATGTATTCACTTAATTTACAAAACTCACAATAACTCAAGTAATCTTTTAGCTACGAATTCGGAATTTTGTACAAGTTAGTTTTGAGTGAAAGGGAAGTCGGAGTTTACTAATCAGCGAAATCCTTTTACTCCTTCTGGTAGCTGCCATACAAAATGTCCTTAAAACACTTCTTCAAGAATATTGGTCGATAACTTCAGAAGGGTTTAAGCTACGTCATTCAAATTTTGTATGTGTTATTTTTTCAATAGTTGGAGCTAAATATATGATTATGAAAGAAATCCTGTTAGTCCTTCGTGTAGCTGCCATACAAATATCCTGTCAAAATGTATTCACTTAATTTACGAAACTCACTATAACTCAAGTAATCTTTTAGCTACGAATTCAGAATTTTGTACAAGTTAGTTTTGAGTGAAAAGGAAGTTCGAGTTTACTAATCAGCAAAATCCTTTTACTCCTTCTGGTAGTTGCCATACAAAATGTCCTTAAAACACGTGTTCAACAATATTTTCCGATAATTTTTGAACGCTTCAAGCTACGAATTTGAAATTTTGTACACATTAATTTTTGAATAGTTCCAAGGAAAAGGATAAATATGTAAGAAATCGAGTGAGTCCTTCCTGCACCTCCCATGTGAAAGTCCTTTAAAAAGGACATTTTTTTTCGATGACTTACCCAGTTCAAGGTATGAAGTTAAACACTGAATATTGTCTTTTAGTTTTGAGTAGCAATCTAATAGCAGTCCTTAATAAAGGACATACAACATGCACACACGTAATTATACTTTATCCCCAACTACAATATAAATCGGAGTTCAGTATTCATCTAGAGTATTATACGATTGGCTTGCAGCCGATCGTGACTGCAGTATGTTTTATTAATATATTTTTATTATCGCGAGTAATAAGGTAAATTCTAGGATCAATATATTTCCACATGTGTTCTCTATCCATTTGCTGTGCACAAAGGAATCTGCATGTCCTTTCCTACATTGTGGTTTAAATTAATCGGCGGTGGACCAAAAAACATGAATTTTAAGCCTAAAATCGAAATTTTTGGTTCATTATTTTTCGTAAATTTAAAAGACTAACTTTCATCAGAGTGAGTAATTAAGGTCTTATTGGCTTTATAAACATTTAATTTGTATTGATATATAAAAAAATAATGTAAATTCATAGAATTTGTGAAACAAACAAATAAAATGAAGTGGTCGGAAATAGGCTTCTCTGATTTCATGTAATGTCCGTATTCCGACCAGTGGTCGGTATAAGGGAATATTTCAAAAAACTAAAATATTATGTTTATATACTGTAAATAGTAAAAATCGATATTTTATGAATATACTATTGTCTTTACTGTCTTTGATCCTAATTCCGACCTACTCAATATATATATTTTAGATCTCGAAAGTTCACATGAAACTGACCTATCACCTTCTTGAACTGATATATATTGCAGAATCCATACCTTTTTCGTTTAAGAGTTTTGGCTTTATTTGGCGGTTTAAGTAAGAAATTGGTTTCTATTTAACTATTAATACCTGCAGTATGTTCTTTGATGCGAAATTTATGTTTCTATATTAGTTTTACCTTAGATTAAATCTACTAATATCACTGGTCGGTAATGGAAATTACTTTTTAATTTTGCGATTTATCTAATAAAATTAAACATACGTACATATATTTCTATATATAAAAAAATTGAGGTTTGTTTGTTTGTCCCGTATGAGTTTTTGTACCACTCATCTAATTGTGATGAAATTTTGGTGATTTGTTGTGCGCACGCCCGCGAAGGTTTCTGAATTAGTAAAATCATTTTACAATTATTGGTGGTACACGAGTCGTTTCAATAATTGACTGTTTTTATATATTGTAGTTTCGAGGCAGATCGTGCGTTTTCGGTGTATTATTTATGTCATTGACAAATGGTAAAGTTGGAAATTTCCACCTGGTTGAAATTAAAACAATCCTCCAAGATAGACAAATTTTTGGCAGCTGATTGTTGCATTACGATTCGTGTGTAATTTTATGATCAGGACAACAGAAAATGAATAATTTTTTTTCAATGAATGTTTTGATTGTTTGTTTGTCCCCCTTTCAACGGAGCAACGGGAATAATACGGGCACTGGAGCAAAGGGAGTAATGGAAGTAATGGAAACACCGCTCGTACTGCAATGCGTGTCTGGATATTATTTCGTTGTGCTCGCAAACAAAAAAACATAATGAGGTATGGGGAAAACAGCACAATAATGCAGATCGTAGTAGAATGTTCTTTAATACAGTTTTGGAGGTGTACCGTATACACGAGAACTTAGCCACGGGACGCGGCTAGTACCTATAGTATATTTGAAATTGCAGTTTGCCTCACAATACCACAGAATGTGTTTAGGTTTTTACCTCCGTTTGGCAGAACCTGCACAGACTATCAGTTACTATTGCTAACATGGGATTGCAAATTCGCATACTTGATGTAACTGATAAATTTTCTATTTTTGATAATTTAACGAAACAGCTGAATATAATTTGAACCTGTGTCAAATTAACTGTTTGTGTGTGCCTGTTATTTTGTCTTTTGTCGACAAAGTGGCGCTATTGACCACAGAACCTGAAAAAATAGATGATCCAAACAACATGATAGATTTCACAAATATTTTTAAAATAATAGTCACACTACTCCTTAAAATATTTTTTTAGGTTATGTACTCTGTTAAGAAGATATGCGACCACAAAATTGGTATCGCAAAATCCCAAGTGATTCGGTATTGGCCTCTCGGAGACTGGACAGTGTAGCCTAGTATTGACACTTCTTTTTTTTCTCCCTGAACCTTATGCCTCCATCTTGTTTTCCACAGAAAAGTCCACTTGGGCGAACAGCGGATCCGTCTCTAATCTACTATTTTATTGGTCTCTGTGCCCTTATGACCGGTATCCAGTATTACGAACGTATCCGATATTTAGTCCGCCTCCCCTAGTGGCTTTTTCAGAATCTTGTACAATTTTTATTTTTTAAAAGGCCTTGAGCCATATGTTCTCTTTATCAGATAAAGATAAAATTTAAAACATTTTTTACTTTATTATTTTTTTAAAAATAAAGTATTTTTTCATTACTTGGAATCAATGATTGAAATCATTTCAAATATATTATATATTCCTATCTATATAAAGCTTATATACATTTTATGTTTGTATAATCTAATACACTTAATAAAAAAAATTAATGGAATCTGCATTAATTATTTTATTATCCTGTTTTCTTCATCAAATTTAATAAAAAAAAATAATATCGTTAATAATATGCAACAACAATGTTGTTTTATATGATAGAACACCTAGGTCGGAAATAGGCTAATGTGTGGTCGGTATAAGGAAATAGTTGTTTATTAGGTCGGAAATAGGAAGATTGCCATCATTATGAAATTAATTATTCCAACCATGTTTTATATCAATATATAAATATATCATACCAAAATTGAATTTATTGAGTATCGGTAGCATGTTATGAATCCGTAAAAAAAATTTTTGAGAAGAAACATATAATTGTTTCGCTTTATATGAATAAAAAATCTTTGCAGGGTCTTAGGTGGTCGGAAATAGGTAATTTTACGTTATATAAAGAAAGCCCGAGGAAGTGAAAACCACTCCGAAGTCTTATCAGTATTAAGAGATATGACGGAATTCGTGAAAACGTGTTCAACCCGTTTATACCGTCTTAGGGGTTGAAAAAGGAAAAACTTAAAAACGAGTTTTAGGTGATTATTAAACAAGCCCGTGGAAGCCAAAAGTTATTCGATATATAATCAGACCTGAGGGATACGGCTGAATTTGTGAAAATGGAAACAACCCCTTTACACCACCTTGGGGGTCGAATTTCAAAAAATCCTGAAAACGCTTTCTAGGTATTGATATGAAGAATCAGTAAAATAAAAATGAATTCAATATTTTGAAAGACTTAATGGATATGACGAAAATCGTGAAAATATATGCATTCCATTTTCACTGATTATTTTTGTTGCCCCCCTTCCGAACGCCAATGGATATTTGATTTTATTTTATTTACATATTTGCACCGAGTTTCAACTTTCTAGCATACACCGTTCTATAGTTAGGGAAAGCACCCTCCACTCCCGTACCATACTACCGGTATAAAAAATTATATTTGTCCAACATGCTACTACTATAGTTCTATGTAAATATCAAGTTTCAGCTTCTCATGATTATAGGTTCTTGAGATATTAAAAAATCGGCCAACAGTCTGGGCGCAACTTTATTATTTCATGGGTAGAAGTCCGAAACGTGTTTAATGCTGAGATGCGGTGTAGGTTACTATGCGACTGACAACCTAAAAAATAACGTTCCAAATTGTCTCCTGGTTATTTCTTTATAAAGCTTCCATGTTTCAACCTCCTAGCATAAGCGGTTACTGAGATCTTGAAAACAAAATGTTTCCTCTAAAATACTTCTCCCACCTCCTCCCTCACACCCCCACTACTCAAAAGGTGGCCACTTGAAGAGGTCCGCTCAGTCTACCAATAAAAAAAAATTCAACTTAATAGCTCAAAGGGTTTGAGAGCTATAAGCCCTCAAACGTTTTGCGTACGGTGGACGGCAGTGGCGTACAGACGGAGTGAATTTTTTTTTCGCTTTTTTGGTGTCTATTAGTCATGAAACGTGGAAAAAAAATTTTCAGGATAGCAAATTTTTTTTTTTTCAAAATAAATAATAATAATAAATAATAAAGTAAAATAATAAAGTGAGGTCAAATTAGATTACAATCAGCTTTGATACAAACGTAATTTTCAGCTAAAATAAGTGTAGAAAATTAAGTATAATGTCTTTCAATACAATTTCACTATCAGAAAGCTTCATTGATGTCAGTTCGAAAAAGTTTTCATTGTAAGCAGTTTCTTTGATAAATAAATACGATTATGGCTATTTTCATCCCCGTATTAAGTTGGTTGTCATATTTGTCATATCATAAGATCGCTGTTATCTTTTTATGGGACACTGTTAAGTTGTCTCACACTTTTCTATTCTATTCGAACCGTCGATTTGGATGCTATTAGTAAAAGTCATAAAATTTTATACAACTTTAAAAGTTTGATACTTATACGTTAAGTGCTTGAGTATCGAAAAGTGGTGGCAAGTTCTTTCGGTTTAATAAACATGATATTGATTTGTAATAATTGCTGTAAGATATAAAAAGTTGTTGTTTTTCACGTTGGTGATTCACATACTAGTGTATGTATATATTGGTATACACGTTAATTACAGCTATAAACAAACTTAGTATAGTTCAACGCAGTGTGTTGTATTGAAGAAAATGTCATTGTTAAAATGTTTATTTCTGAGCTACTGCCTAATAGATTAGACAGGGCTTTTAAGGCGCCTTATAGACCTAGTACATACGGCGCTGATTTGCAAAGATTTGTTTTTTACATTTTTTTTAACTATAGGTTGTTTCAGAAGGATCGCTCGAAATTTGTTAGGTTATAGCGGCCTTGTTGTTAAAGGAACATCCGTCTAATTTGTTGTGAATTGTTCGAATTTGTTGTGAATTGCAAATCACCATGGAAGGTTATAGCGTTGAACAACGTGTGCAAATCATCAAATTTCATTTTCAAATTCAAAGCTCCGTTCAAAAATCGTTCCGAGCATTGCGTGATTTTCAACGACGAGACCCATTTTTTGATGAATGGATGTGTGAACAACCAAAATTGTCGGATTTGGGACGATACCAATCCACACAAAATGCGGATTTTGGTATGGCGAAATCATCGGTCCGTACTTCTTCCAAAACGAAACTGGCATTGCCGTAACCGTCAAACGATCGATGATAAGCAACTTCTTGTTACCTAACCTGGATGATATAGATACCGACGACATGTGGCTCTAACAGGACGGCGCTACGTGTCACACAGCGCTTGTCACGATGGACATTCTGCCCGAGCTATTTGAGGACATCGTTATCTCGCGCGGTGGCGACGTGAACTGGCCATCGTGATCGTGCGATTTAATGCATTTATACTAATTCCTTTGGGGGTATCTTAAGTCATAGGTCGATGCGTATAATCCGCAAGTAATTGATGACCTTTAAGTCAACATAACAAACGTCATCTAGCAAATTCAGCCAGATTTATGCGACAAAGTCGTCGAAAATTTAACCTTTCGAATACGTGCCACCAAGCAAAGCCGGGGCGGACATTTGAACTACGTTATATTCTTTAAAAAAAAGAATTAGGTGGATATCTCACACACAACTTTTCTTATTTGATTGAACGTCCTTGATGAATGACCTTATATTCAACAATTAAATTTATTTTAGGAATTTCAAATTGGAGAGAAGCTGAAAGAGGTGAGGGTTTGATGATTGTGCAGGGTTTAGAAGGACCTGTAAGGTAGGAATGTGGTGGTGATGCAAGTTTCGGGCTTCAATATTTTTATTATTTGATTCGTGCTGCTGCTGGTCAATTTCCCATTGCAGGACAACGTAAAGTCATACAAGGTAAAATAAAAATTTTTATGTAACAGTCAGCTTCTAAAAATTTAAATGTCAAACAAATTCCGCCAGGGCGATGTAAACGCTTTTTGATATTTTGAAATCTAGTTACCGAAATCTAGCGATGTAAATCAGCTATAACTCTATCACAATTTGCTGCCAAACTTGCAACAGTTCCTCAATAATATTGTTACATGCTACCCTGGTAACCGGCGCAACTTGATCAGTTTCTAGTGAAAAAAACAACAACCTCCCAATACCTAACTAGAATGCGGAGAAAAACATTCTATCGACCATCCAGTAATCCGAATGAGAAAGGTGTGGTAAATTGTTCAAACTACGGTAAAGTTCGATATGGTTCGAGAAGAATTACTTTTCCCCTGCTGTCTTCGGATTGATCTTAACATTTCCCGAACATTCCACACACATCACCGAATATTCGTGAAAGCTCTCGACTCCACACATGCAGAATATAAGAACGCCAAAGTGTGCAGCAAAGGACATTTTTTACTACACAGCAAAATGACGATCAGTTTCTATACGAAGGTAGGTATATGTAAAGCGATTTGGATTGGTAGCAGCGAATCGAGCAGTGATCACTTCGTATATAAAATTGGGCAGGATTACCGGTAGTGCGATTATTGAATGCGAATAATAAAACGTGGTTATTTCTATTAATTTTAAATGAATGTTTTATGTTTTACTTAAAATCCCGGGGAACCCCCAGCTCGCAATAATATAGAAGTGGCGGGATCTAAACAATTTCTAGAAATTAATTATTTGCTTTATTTATTTATTTATATATTTATAAACTTAATAAAATTTCATAGTTTTAGAATCAAATTAAGAAATTTAATTTAAATAAATTTTCTTTTGTGTTTTTACGGGATTAAAAATTTATAATACGTGCACATAAAATATATGTGAAATATAACGCTGCAGCGTTACCACTTATACAAAAAAGAGACAAATGGGCGAGAGGGTAAACCTCTAAATATTGTGGTCCCTCCGAATTGAAATCAAAGATACGACCCTGGCTTTTTGGACACTCACGTAGGACGTGGAAGATTAACTCTTCCACTTCTGGGTCACCGCAGCTACGACAGAGATCATTTGCCTCGGCACCCAGTCGTCTAGCGTGTCTACAGATCAGGGAGTGCCCTATGAGCACTCCGATTAGTGTGCTTGCATCTTTCCTGCTCAGGCTCAGGATATACTTGCTTTTCCCGTGATCATATTCAGGCCAAAAGAGTTCTTGATATTGAGCATGTAGTTAGGTTTGACCATCTATTGCCTGCCCACTGCATAGTGAGTCGATAGACTGTTTTATGGATCCGATGGGAATAGCAATGTGCTGGTCTTCCACTAGTGAGCGTAGGCTGGAGCCTCTGGATTCCACAGTGGCCTGGCACTCAGCAGAGGATAATTTTGTGCCGTGTGCCGATAGTGTTAAGAATACTAAGACATCGTCTAACTAGTTTTGATCGCGTTGTGTTCGAGCTAAGGGTCTTAATGGCTACTTGGCTGTCAATGCAAATAGTGATGTTTTCTGTTGCATACACCTTTGCTTCGCAGCGGAGGTAATGTAATGTCATTAGTAAAGAGATATACTGAGAAGTCAATTAAGTGACGTCATAAATATTAAACATTCTGCTGTCACGACAGCATATATTATACTCTAGATGACATTTTGAAGTTAGATTTATATTGTTGTTGGGCATAAAGGAAAATAATGAGTGTGCATGCTTCTCACCTCTTTCAAGGGTTATCGTTTGGTTATTATTCATTTCCATATCTGTAAGATTAGAGAAATCTCAGAATGTAGTGCTTTACTTTTTAATGACTTTTACAAAAGGGCTGCTGGAAGGACACACTCGATTCTCTACATATTAATCTCTTTACTAATCCCTTTCAAGTTTCAAGCTTGAACCGTTCTGAACTTATCGCGACATATTGAAGAACACTTCATTTGTATGTGAACTACCTAATCAGTCAATCGGATTCCAAACTTCAGTTTCCTAGGTCAGGGCTTTCTTGAGTTGTCGTGTGTTCAGGACGAACAGCAATCAGAATTGGAGTTGTTGGCCACAACTGAACACCATAAATTTATTTGTCTACTTTCCATGCGTTCCAAGCTTTTCGGCTGGACTAAGCTCATAATAATTTCCCGATTTAATCTAGAGTATAAACAGGAGAGCAGGGCCCGATTTGGGTTGTCGCGCCATTGATGATGATGAGTAGAATACTTCTATTCACATTCGGGTGTTTATTATACTCAAAATTTAAACTACGAAGCGTTATAAGTTCAATTCCAAAAGAGTATGGTGCAGAGAACGAGAATTTGGAGACAAGAAAAGTTACGATATATATCATTTCCACTAAGGCGCAAATATCCTAAGTCTGTTTGTTGTCTGCCAATCTGCCTATCATTTGTATGTCCGTATATCTGTCCGTCCATTCGGCTATCTGTTTAAGCATGATTACTGAAGAACACAATTTGTAAGGATAAGTTCGTTACTGGATAAAATCGTCCTACTCCTGCGGATAGCTTCCACACAGTAGTTTTGAAAAAACATACTATATGTCACTCACAGCTTCAATGATGCACTTAAAAAAATACTTAATTGTGATGTAATGCAAGCTCATATAACGAAATATCGAAAATTCTAAAAAACCGTTTTTATACTCTAGATGAAATCATATAGAGTATTATAAGTTTAATCCAGCCCAAAAGTTTGTAACGCATAGAACCAAGCCTCGGACGAAAAAAAGTTATATATTATTTTTTGTTTATTTGTGGCCAAAAACCTCAAATCCGCCTGACGTCCGTCCGTCCGTCCGTCCGTCCGTCCGTCCGTCCGTCCGTCCGTCCGTCTGTCCGTGAACACGATAACTCAAGAACGCCTTCACCTAGGATCATGAAATTTTGAATCTGGATGTTTGGTTGAATTTGTAAGGCTAAGTTCGTTAACGGGCAAAATCGTCCTACTCCTTCGGGTAGCTGCCATACAAAATGTCCTTAAAACACGTGTTCAAGAATATTGGTCGATAACTTGAGAAGGGTTTAAGCTACGACATTGAAATTTTGTTTGTGTTATTTTTCCATTAGTTGGAGCTAAATATATGGTTATGAAGAAAATCCTGTTAGTCCTTCGTGTAGCTGCCATACAAATATCCTGTTAAAATGTATTCACTTAATTTACGGAACCCACTATAACTCAAGTAATCTTTTAGCTATGAATTGGAAATCTTGTAAAAATTAGTCTTGAGTAAAAACGAAGTTTGGGTTTACTAATCAGCAAAATCCTTTTACTCCTTCTGGTTGCTGCCATACAAAATATCCTTAAGACACGTGTTCAACAATATTTTCCGATAACTTTTCAAGCTACGAATTTGAAATTTTGTACACATTAATTTTTGAATGGTTCCAAGGAAAAGGATAAATATTTAAGAAAACGAGTGTGTCCTTCCTGCACCTCCCATGTGAAAGTCCTTCAAAAGGGACATTTTTTTCGATGACTTACCCAGTTCAAGATATGAAATTAAACAATGAATATTGTCTTTTAGTTTTGAGTGGAAACCTAATGGCAGTCCTTAATAAAGGACATACAACATGCACACACGTAATTCTACTTTATCCCCAACTACAATATAAATCGGAGTTCAGTATTCATCTAGAGTATTATACGATTGGCTTGCAGCCGATCGTGACTGCAGTATGTTTTACATTTAATAATTTTATTTCAAAACCACAAAAAACAAAACATATTTCTTCATCTATTCAACAACAAAAATCAAAAAATCTGCCCACAGTCTGGGCGCAACTTTATTATTTTTTGGGTAGAAGTCCGAAACGTGTTTAATGATGAGATGCGGTGTTGGGGACTATGCGATTGGCAACCTAAAATATAACGTTCCAAATTTGCTTCTGGTTATACCTTAGGCAGATTTTTTTTTATTTCTTAACGTATTTTTTTTATCAATAGAATATTCCAAAGAAGTAAAAGCGAATTCGATCATATTAAACCGAAGAGATTTTTGAAATCAGTGAAAACTTGAACAATACCCCCCGCGGGTTTAATAGTGAAAAATACATAAATCGGTTTTTTCTCTGACTATGTTTAAAGCTTATATGTAGAAGTAAATTGAATTCCAGATCCCAATATACCTAAGAAATATATCAGAATTCGTGAATATGTACACAACCACTTTACACCCCCTTAGGGGTTGGATATCGAAAAATTTGAAGAACGTTTCTAGGCGCTTATATATAATAAATAGCCCGCAGAAGTAAAATTGCTTTGATAGCTCGACATGTCTAAAAGTTTTAACGAAATACGTGAAGATGTGGATTCACGGACGTTTTTTTTACTCAACCTCAGAACCCCAATAAAAATCTGAACTTTTTTTTGCTTTAGTAACTCTAATAGCACATCTACATATACGTACTAAGTTTAAACTTTCTAGCATAAACCGTTCCTGAGATATAAAAAACCACCCTTCACCCCCGTACCTTGCCACACCTATGAAAAGTTTTATTTTTCTAGGATGTCTCTATACTGCTCTATGCACCCACTTTGGGTTTGAATATCCAAAAATTCTGAAATGAGTTTTTTTTATGTATATAAAGAAAGACAGAGGAAGTAAAATCTAATACGATGTCTTATCACTCCTAAGAGATATGACGGAATTCGTGAAAACGTGTGCATCCCGTTTTTACACTCTTAGGGGTTGAAAAAGGAAAAAACTTGAAAAGGGGTTTTAGGTGATTATTAAACAAGCCCGTGAAAGTGAGAAGTTATTCGATATCTAATCAGACCTGAGGGATACGGCTGAATTCGTGAAAATATATACATCCCCTTTACACCACCTTGGGGGTCGAATTTCAAAAAATCCTGAAAACACTTTCTAGGTATTTATATGAAGAAGTCGTAGAATAAAAATGAATTCCATATTTGGAAAGACCTAATAGATATGACGAAAATCGTAAAAATATATGCATTCCATTTTCACTGATAATTTTTTTTGCCCCCTCCGAACTCCAATGGATATTTGTATTTTTTTTTAATCAAAATTACTTTTCTAGTAGAGTTACATCTACGTACCGAATTTCAATTTTCTAGCATAAGCCGTTCTATAGTTAGGAAAAACACCCCCCACCATCGTACCATACTACCCCTATAAAAAATTATGTTTTTCCACCATGCTACTACTATAGCTCTATCTAAATACTAAGTTTCAGCTTGATATCGTCATAGGCTCTCGACATATAAAAATCAGAACTTTTTATTTTTCACCCACCCACACTCTCTACGCCCTCATCTCTGAAAATTTTTTTCTGCTGGGGGTCTATTAGGCCTACTTATGGTAAATATTTTAAGCATCTATCTTACACTGTTCTTGAGATATGAGACTTGATTTATTAAAAAAATTCTTACCCCCTCCACTTCCATGCTCCACCGTCCCTTAAAAAATTTTACTTTCAGCAAACTTATTTGTTAACCTTTATACACAAACCAAATTTTGTTTTTCTAGTGCAATTGGTTCGTGAGATAACGTAATCTAAAGTTGTTCAACCCCACCCCCGTCCTTCACTGCCCCTCTCAAAAATTTGTTTCCAATCTATTCTCCTAGTATAGTATACTACAGATGATTGCTAAGTTTTAATTTCGTGACATTAACCGTTTAGGAGATATGGATTTGAGAATGTCTCGATCTCGGCTTTCGAACCTTTCGGATGCATTATTTTACCCCCCACTCCCACACCCCTTCACACATATCCACAACTATTTTTGCAAATGGGTCCACTATGGAAGCTCTATACAAGTTCCAAGTTTCAGCTTCCTAGCGTAAGCGGTTGCTGAGATCTAGAAACCCACCTCCCCCCTCATACTTCCCCCACCAAAAAGTGGTCACTTCAAGGGGCCTACCCAGTCTATTGATAAAAAAAATTTAAATTTAATAGCTCATAGGGTTTAGAAGTTATAAGCCCTCAAACGTTTTGCGTACGGCGGACGGCGCACAGACGGACTGAAATTTTTTTTTTGCTTTTTTGGTGCTTATTAGTCATAAAACGTAAAAAAAAATTTTCAGGGTAGCAAATTTTTTTTTTTAAAAATCTCTAACAATACTTTATTATTAAAATAATAAAGTGAAATTACTGTACATAGTCAATAACATGTATTATAAATATCCATCTTTGTAGTCTCGATTTATTTTGTAGTTTTTCTGAAAAAAATCCCGAAAAAGGCCTATTTTTTCAGCCACTAGAGTGGCGTAACCCCTTAAGCTGTGAGTGACTGTAGTAACCAATAAATTGATAACACTTAAAGCTACTGTACCTACTCGTTCCTAAATTTTAAGTCCAATTTTCTTCTTTCAGATGATAACGACATATGTTGACCTTCTAGGAATAATATCAATAACACGCAATTTGGCTAATATTGAAAGGAACGTGTTTCCATTTAAAACTGGGATCATTTCTCGATTTCAATGACTTCGCAAGCGAATGTCCTTTTCTACTTCTCGTGTAGAATATCATTAAATCAAAAGCACATCACAAATTCTGAATACACGATTAATAAATCCAATGTGAGTCCCAATCGCCTACAGAATAATCTTTTTTTGTTGTTATGGTTCAGCTTCTATAATTTCATCTCTTCGAGGATATTACAAAAGGAAAAAAAACTGAAATCCTTGATGAATAGCTCCAAGCTAAGAAAGTAAAAAAAGCGAAACAGGATTTCATTTTCAGTTGGAAATCAAGAACGAGGCCACCGAAAATCGAAATTAAATTATCGATAGCTCCCTTGCATCGTTTGGGAAACAAATATGTGGGATTTCTTTCCTGGGAAAATCTGGTGTGGGTGGAATTGTGTCCACTATTGTTGTCACGTTTTCACCATTTTTCACAATATGGATCTTTCCTTCAAAAAAGATCACAGTTTAATCGAATTTTCGTTTTCGCTTCAAGCATCTGCAGCACGTCAGCTTACATTTGAGGGTTTTACGATATGCAAATGGAGCCATTAGAACAACGTATGTTATGCAATACAAGATTTATAATTTTGTTAATGTTTTTAAGTTTAAGCTCCGTGTTCTACCGCAAGAAACACATTATTTTCTGGTTTTGGTTTCATGTTATTTAGCCGAATGTTTACCGGACTTGAAAAACACCGTGCGAACTGCGGAAAATTCTACTACTGTGTGCATGGGTTCCGATAAGAATTGCAATTTCTCATAAATTCAGGGTAAAATGGTCGAAGAAAGAGCGTTTTCTAGGTCATTCCCATTTCCTAAGCATATCCTGACACGGGTGTTACTTACAAGTTCTGTGTTTTCCTCCATCCACAGTCCTGCAAGCTGCTTATTTATTAAACCCGGCATCCGGCATTGCATGCAAGCATGTGAAACACGGAAATGAAACTATTGGCGGTTGTAACTTTTGGCTGTTTACAGAAGTCAAGTAGAGAGCGTGCAATCTATAGCTATAGTATCTAAAGATACAAACATTGGAGCCAGATTTGTTTTGATTTTTTATATTTTATATAAATGAAAATTTTATTAGTCTGGACGCTGAAAAACAAGTTATTGTAGAGCTCTTACTTTGTTATTATAGCATGATCCTAACGTAGCTACCAAGTACCTACACAGTTAAAAATTTTTACAACATTAAATGTTTGCAACTAATTGCCAACATATTTTAAATTCACATGTCTCAAAATCACTTACATTTCCACTGTAAAATTAAAATTCGGAAATGTAATAAATACATACATGTCTCTGTAAACTCACATGCTTAATAGTAAACATAAATCTCATGAAATACGTCATTTTACAATTTAGAGGGTGAAATTACCTCCATTGAGGTTATTTATAGGATTGGAGGGTGCTGTTCCTTGGAATGGTTGTACCTTGGAACGTTGTTAATTTTGTGTAAGAATGGGATTTGAAAGGTTCCCATCGATGCTAAAAATATGGAAAAAGCCGTTGAAGCTATAAATGCAAGTAGTCCTTCAAAACGAATGACGTATGAGGAAGCTTGTAAGGTGTTCAATTTAAAAAAGGGGGCGTGCAAATAACACGGCACGCACCAAAGAGTTATAGTGTTTTAATTTTCCATTCCATAAATTCAATGCTAAATAAATTACTTATGTACTACATAATTATCCATTTTAACATATTTAATATTATTTTACTATTTTATGATGAATTTTTATACTCTAGATGAAATCATATAGAGTATTATAAGTTTAATCCAGCCCAAAAGTTTGTAACGCATAGAACCAAGCCTCGGACGAAAAAAAGTTATATATTATTTTTTGTTTATTTGTGCCCAAAAACCTCAAATCCGCTTGACGTCCGTCCGTCCGTCCGTCCGTCCGTCCGTCCGTCCGTCCGTCTGTCCGTTAGCACGATAACTCAAGAACGCCTTCACCTAGGGTCTTGAAATTTTGAATCTGGATGTTTGGTTGAATTTGTAAGACTAAGTTCGTTAACGGGCAAAATCGTCCCACTCCTTCGGGTAGCTGCCATACAAAATGTCCTTAAAACACGTGTTCAAGAATATTGACCAATAGCTTCGGAACGCCTAAAGCTACGACTTTGAAATTTTGTATGTGTTACTTTTTCAATAGTTGGAGCTGAATGTATGATTATGAAGAAAATCCTATTAGTTCTTCGTGTAGCTGCCATACAAATATCCTGTCAAAACGTTTTCTTTTAATTTACGGAACTTACTATAACTCAAGTAATCTTTTAGCTATGAATTGGAAATTTTGTACAAATTAGTTTTGAGTAAAAACAAAGTTCGAGTTTACTTATCAGCGAAATCCTTTTACTCCTTCTGGTAGCTGCCGTACAAAATGTCCTTAAGACACGTGTTCAACAATATTTTTCGATAACTTTTGAACGCATCAAGCTACGAATTTGAAATTTTGTACACGTTCATTTTTGAATGGTTCCAAGGAAAAGGATAAATATGTAAGAAATCGAGTGAGTCCTTCTTGCACCTCCCATGTGAAAGTCCTTCAAAAAGGACTTTTTTTTCGATGACTTAACCAGTTCAAGATAAGAAATTAAACACTGAATATTGTCTTTTAGGTTTGAGTAGCAATCTAATGGCAGTCCTTAATAAAGGACATACAACATGCACACACGTAATTCTATTTTATCCCCAACTACAATATAAATCGGAGTTCAGTATTCATCTAGAGCATTATACTATTGGCTTGTTTTAATTATGTTTAATAAATACCTCTTTTAGCATTTTCCAAGTTAGTATTTTCTTTATGTTTACCTAATTTGCAAGCGTTCTAAGGTACAACTAGTGCTGTTCCAAGGTACAACGTTCCGTACAAATTTTTTCCGAACAAATTTTTCTGAAATTTCAATCTTTTTTTTCAAATTTGGAATGATATTGCTCGCTGAAAAAAAAATTTATTATAAGTAAGTGGGTCAATGTTATCCCCCGCGTTACATATAGTACAATTTGGATAAAAAAATAAAAATCTGCCAACAGTCTGGCCGCAACTTTATTATTTTATGGGTAGAAGTCCGAAACGTGTTTAATGATGAGATGCGGTGTAGGTTACTATGCGACTGACAACCTAAGAAATAACCAGGAGGCTGTTTCGAACGTTATTTTTTAGGTTGTCAGTCGCATAGTAACCTACACCGCATCTCATCATTAAACACGTTTCGGACTTCTAGCCATGAAATAATAAAGTTGCGCCCAGACTGTTGGCAGATTTGTTTTATTTATTTACGTATTTTTATACTCTAGATGAAATCATATAGAGTATTATAAGTTTAATCCAGCCGAAAAGTTTGTAACGCATAGAACCAAGCCTCGGACGAAAAAAAGTTGTATATTATTTTTTGTTTATTTGTGCCCAAAAACCTCAAATCCGCCTGACGTCCGTCCGTCCGTCCGTCCGTCCGTCTGTCCGTTAGCACGATAACTCAAGAACGCCTTCACCTAGGATCTTGATATTTAGTTTTGAGTGAAAAGGAAGTTCGAGTTTACTAGTCAGCGAAATCCTTTTACTCCTTCTGGTAGCTGCCATACAAAATGTCCTTTAAACACGTGTTTAATATTATTGGCCGATAACTTCAGAAGGGTTTAAGCTACGTCTTTGAAATTTTGTAAGTGTTATTTTTCCAATAGTTGGAGCTAAATATATGATTATGAAGAAAATCCTATTAGTCCTTCGTGTAGCTGCCATACAAATATCCTGTCAAAACGTCTTCACTTAATTTACGGAACTTACTATAACTCAAGTAATCTTTTAGCTATGAATTGGAAATTTTGTATAAATTAGTTTTGAGTAAAAACGAAGTTTGAGGTCACTAATCAGCGAAATCCTTTTTCTCCTTCTGGTAGGTGCCATACAAAATGTCCTAAGACACGTGTTCAACAATATTTTTCGATAACTTTTGAACGCTTCAAGCTACGAATTTGAAATTTTGTATACGTTCATTTTTAAATGGTTCCAAGGAAAAGGATAAATATGTAAGAAATCGAGTGAGTCCTTCCTGTACCTCCCATGTGAAAGTCCTTCAAAAAGGAGATTTCAAGACATGAAATTAAACACTGAATATTGTCTTTTAGTTTTGGGTAGCAATCAAATGGGAGTCCTTAATAAAGGACATACAACATGCACACTCGTAATTCTACTTTATCCCCAACTACAATATAAATCGGAGTTCAGTATTCATCTAGAGTATTATACGATTGGCTTGCAGCCGATCGTGACTGCAGTATGTTTTTATTTTATACTCTAGATGAAATCATATAGAGTATTATAAGTTTAATCCAGCCCAAAAGTTTGTAACGCATAGAACCAAGCCTCGGACGAAAAAAAGTTATATATTATTTTTTGTTTATTTGTGGCCAAAAACCTCAAATCCGCCTGACGTCCGTCCGTCCGTCCGTCCGTGAACACGATAACTCAAGAACGCCTTCACCTAGGATCATGAAATTTTGAATCTGGATGTTTGGTTGAATTTGTAAGGCTAAGTTCGTTAACGGGCAAAATCGTCCTACTCCTTCGGGTAGCTGCCATACAAAATGTCCTTAAAACACGTGTTCAAGAATATTGGTCGATAACTTCAGAAGGGTTTAAGCTACGACATTGAAATTTTGTTTATGTTATTTTTCCATTAGTTGGAGCTAAATATATGGTTATGAAGAAAATCCTGTTAGTCCTTCGTGTAGCTGCCATACAAATATCCTGTCAAAATGTATTCACTTAATTTACGAAACTCACTATAACTCAAGTATTCTTTTAGCTACGAATTCGAAATTTTGTACAAGTTAGTTTTGAGTGAAAAGGAAGTTCGAGTTTACTAATCAGCGAAATCCTATTACTCCTTCTGGTAGCTGTCATACAAAATGTCCTTAAAACACGTCTTCAAGAATATTGGTCGATAACTTCAGAAGGGCTTAAGCTACGACTTTGAAATTTTGTATGTGTTATTTTTCCAATAGTTGGAGCTAAACGCATGATTATGAAGAAAATCCTGTTAGTCCTTCGTGTAGCTGCCATACAAATATCCTGTTAAAATGTATTCACTTAATTTACGGAACCCACTATAACTCAAGTAATCTTTTAGCTATGAATTGGAAATCTTGTAAAAATTAGTTTTGAGTAAAAACGAAGTTTGGGTTTACTAATCAGCAAAATCCTTTTACTCCTTCTGGTTGCTGCCATACAAAATATCCTTAAGACACGTGTTCAACAATATTTTCCGATAACTTTTCAAGCTACGAATTTGAAATTTTGTGCACATTAATTTTTGAATGGTTCCAAGGAAAAGGATAAATATTTAAGAAAACGAGTGTGTCCTTCCTGCACCTCCCATGTGAAAGTCCTTCAAAAGGGACATTTTTTTCGATGACTTACCCAGTTCAAGGTATGAAATTAAACACTGAATATTGTCTTTTAGTTTTGAGTGGAAACCTAATGGCAGTCCTTAATAAAGGACAAACAACATGCACACAGGTAATTCTACTTTATCCCCAACTACAATATAAATCGGAGTTCAGTATTCATCTAGAGTATTATACGATTAGCTTGCAGCCGATCGTGACTGCAGTATGTTTTTTTTATTTTTTTCGTGCTTACTAGTCCTAAAACGTGAAAATACAAAATTTGATTGTAGCAATTTTTTTTGAAATTTCAGGTCGATCACAATACTTTATTATTAAAAAATAATAAAGCTGAATTATCACGCCACGCCACTGATCGAGACGTGGACATTAACGCGAACTTCCGAAAAAGTAGTTAACGCATTCGATAGAAAGGTCCTCCGAAGAATTTTGGGACCTGTGAAAGAAGGAACGGAGTGACGAATATCAATTTTACGAGGAGCCACAAGCTTGAACGCTCATCATGCTTCGTAAACTGAAGTGGGTTAGCTATGTAGAGCGAATGAAAGATATAAGAAAGCCCAAACGTGCTCTTAAAGGTAAAACGAGTTGGAACAGGCAAGTAGGCAAACCACGCAAACAATGTGATGACTCGGTTGTTAAAGATAGCAAACCCATCTTAGAAATTATCAGTTGGGAGACGCGGTCTTTGGTTCGAGACGATTGGAGGCGACGACTTCAGGAGCCCGGCTGTCGCGCCATTGATGATGATGATGATCCGTTGATGCAAGAAGGTTGAAACTTAGTGATTGTAGGCATACTAGGACAGTAGATATGGACTAACATTTTTAATGGGTTAATCCCTGAAAGATAAAGAAAGTAAAGAGGATTCAAATCTAAAATTTAATGGCTATTAAGATGGCCGATAAGGTAATACAATTTTTGACAGAGGGTGCCGCTGGTTTCTGTATCTCTGGCTTACGGCTCACGCTAGAAAGTTGAACCTTGGTATGTTTATGTTGATACGCTACTGAAGTAATTTTAGAAAACAAAAAGTTCAGGTTTGCAGTGAGATTGAGCAAAGAAATTGTTCGTGAAAAGGGTTTGTTTTACATTTTCACGAATTTCGTTATATCTTTTCGGTTTGCTTAGATATCAAAATAATTTTACTTTTCATATAAGCGCCTAGAAACTCTTTGCCAGATTTTCTTATATTCACCCAATAAGAGGGTATGTTTTCACGAATTTTGGTTTAATGATATATCGAATTCGCTTTAACTCCTAAGGGGCTTAAATATAATCGGATAAAAAATAATTAAACACTTTTCGATATTCAATCTCCAAGGTGGTGTAAGGAGGTTGTGACTAATACCGACAAATATTTGAGGTCTAATAAAATATCGAATTCGCTTTTACTTCTGGGCTTTATAAATAATCATCTGAAAACCGATTTCGGGATTTTGCGATATTCGCCCCTAAAGGGGTTTGATTTTATTAAGTACAAAATAAGTAAATAACTAAAAACATAACGCAGTCACGATCGGCTGCAAGCCAATCGTATGATACTCTAGATGAAATACTGAACTCCGATTTATATTTTAGTTGGGAATATATCAAAAGAATGAGGAGTGCACATACAATTATTGCATGACCTTTTATTTACAGGTAGAAACTTTTGTATAGTGGCTACTCGATGGATGGTTAAACGATTTCTTGAGTTATAGTGAGTTCCATAAATTAAGTTGGGACATTTTTACAGAATTTTTGTATGGCAACTACATGAAGGATATTTTTCATATTAATACCTTCAGCTGCGACTATTATAAAATCAACGTATACAAAATTTTAAAGTCGTAACTTAAAGCGTTCTAAAGTTATCGTTTAATATTGGTGAACACGTGTTTTAAGAACTTTTATATGACAGCTACCCGAAGGAGTTGATGGATTGCGCTAATTAATGAACTCGGTCTTGCTTTTGATATAAAACTAATTCCTGTAAAATTTTGAATCCCTGTTTTAACTCGTACTAGAGTTATAGTGGATTCTGTAACTTGTATACATTTTTGAAGGACTTTTGTAGGCTGCTACACGAAAGACTCATTCGATTTGCATCATATTCGGAACTTTCGTTTCAAACATGGTAAACTTTAAGTATTCAAAATTTCAAGCTCCTAACTTGAAGCATTCGAGCAATAATTGTGAATACGTGTTTTAAGGACTCTTGTATGGGAGGTACCCGAAGGAGTGGAAGGATATCGCCCATTAACGAACTTAGCCTTACTTTTTCCATTTTACAGGTGGTGACCAAATTTCAACTTCCTAGGCCAACGCGTTCTTGAGTTATCGTGCAAACGGACGGACGGAGAGACAGACAGACGGACGGACAGACGGACGGACAGCAAACGGATTTGGGGTTTTTGGCCACAACTAAACACAAAATAATATATAACTTTTTTTCGTCCGAGGCTTGGTTCTATGCGTTACAAACTTTTGGGCTGGATTAAACTTATAATACTCTATATGATTTCATCTAGAGTATAAAAACCTGCCAACTGTCTGAGCGCAACTTTATTATTATACTCTAGATGAAATCATATAGAGTATTATAAGTTTAATCCAGCCCAAAAGTTTGTAACGCATAGAACCAAGCCTCGGACGAAAAAAAGTTATATATTATTTTTTGTTTATTTGTGCCCGAAAACCTCAAATCCGCCTGACGTCCGTCCGTCCGTCCGTCCGTCCGTCCGTCCGTCCGTCTGTCCGTGAACACGATAACTCAAGAACGCCTTCACCTAGGATCTTGAAATTTTGAATCTGGATGTTTGGTTGAATTTGTAAGGCTAGGTTCGTTAACGGGCAAAATCGTCCTACTCCTTCGGGTAGCTGCCATACAAAATGTCCTTAAAACACGTGTTCAAGAATATTTTTCGATAACTTCAGAAGGGTTTAAGCTACGTTTTTGAAATTTTGTATGTCTAATTTTTCCAATGGTTGGAGCTCAATGTATGATTATGAAGAAAATCCTGTTAGTCCTTCGTGTAGCTGCCATACAAATATCCTGTCAAAATGTATTCACTTAATTTACGAAACTCACTATAACTCAAGTAATCTTTTAGCTACAAGTTCGGAATTTTGTACAAGTTAGTTTTGAGTGAAAAGGAAGTTTGAGTTTACTAATCAGCGAAATCCTTTTACTCCTTCTGGTAGCTGCCATACAAAACATCCTTAAAACACGTGTTCAAGAATATTGGTCGATAACTTGAGAAGGGTTTAAGCTACGACATTGAAATTTTGTATGTGTTATTTTTCCAATAGTTGGAGTTAAATATATGATTATGAAGAAAATCCTGTTGGTCCTTCGTGTAGCTGCCATACAAATATCCTGTCAAATAGTCTTCACTTAATTTACGGAACTCACTATAGCTCAAGTATTCTTTTAGCTATGAACTCGAAATTTTGTACAAATTAGTTTTGAGTGAAAACAAAGTTCAGGTTTACTAGTCAGCAAAATCCTTTTACTCCTTCTGGTACCTTCCATACAAAAAATCCTTAAGACACGTGTTCAACAATATTTTTCGATAACTTTTGAACGCTTCAAGCTACTAATTTGAAATTTCGTACACGTTCATTTTTAAATGGTTTCAAGGAAAAGGATAAATATGTAAGAAATCGAGTGAGTCCTTCCTGCACCTCCCATGTGAAAGTCCTTCAAAAAGGACATTTTTTTTCGATGACTTACCCAGTTCAAGATATGAAATTAAACACTGAATATTGTCTTTGAGTAGCAATCTAATGGGAGTCCTTAATAAAGGACATACAACATGCACACACGTAATTCTACTTTATCCCCAACTACAATATAAATCGGAGTTCAGTATTCATCTAGAGTATTATACGATTGGCTTACAGCCAATCGTGACTGCAGTATGTTTTTTGAGTAGAAGTCCGAAACTCCTTTAGGTTACTACCTAAAGAAGAACCAGGAGGCTATTTGGAACGGTTTTTTATAGTCTGACAGTAATATACACCGCACCTAAGCATTAAACAAGTTCCGGACTTCTACTCAAAAAATAGTAAAGTTACGCTCAGACTGGCAGCATTTTATACATTTTGTGTAATTGAATATTTTAAATCTGTTCACTGTGGAAATCTGAAACTATTATGTTAACATAATTACTTCATGGTTGCCACGAGGGGTAATTATAGTATACAGTACAGAATACAGTGTACAGAATCTGAGAATATTGAATTCAGAAAATAGAATCATACCTTGATATTTGAACATGACAATTAATTTAAGCAAAATAATAATTTTCAGTACATACGCAAATATTCCACACAATATTCGTGATGCAATCAAATTTCATTTCATATAGGTGCTAAGTATCAAACTTTTGATCGTTTATAGAAGGACTAGATTCGTGTTCTGACTCATTAAAATTGCGGCATAGCTGCTTCCCAAATTTCGTGAGATAATTTCTGCACATATTGGGTAGATACCCTAGGATATTAAAACGAGGTTAGTCACAGTGAGTTTTGTTTTGTAGCTGGTATTAAATTCATGTAAATACAAATATTCATTTTGAAATTCTTGGAGCTGAAAATAATTTGTAATTCTGTTACAAGTTTCTATTTGCTAAAGAATTACAAATAGCGTTATTAAACGCCTTACAAATTTGTACGTTGGTAGAGTGTGGGTGAAATGCATAGAAATTTGTGTGGGTGGAAGGCAAACAGATAAATATTCTAAAAATACGTGGCCATCTCCTTTGCATAATAAAGTACTGCCTTACCGTGCAAGAAACCTAAAAATTGGTATTGAGTGATATCATTAAAGTTATACTCTTAAAGTCCCATTAAGTAGCTATCGTAGGTAGAAAAAGACCCAGTGTTCGCGTAACCCTCACTATTGTTTATTACAATGGGACATTTATGTAATGGGCTGTTGGCTATAATAGCAGCGGTATATGGTTTATTTCAATTACTGTTTTCAGCCCAAACTTCATCATATAAATACTTTATTATTAAAAAATAATAAAGTAAAATTTAGATTTCTACCTCAATGAGATCATGGTGTCGCGAATCCGGACTATTGAAATACCAACTTTTTAAGGACGTTGGAGTGATAGGTACTTGACAGAGTATATACCTCCATTTTACTCGTTCATGTTACCATACCTGTGAATTAAGGAGTTTTGGATGGGAGCTAAGGAAAGAAGTGAGTGAATTGTTAAAGTGTGTTCTTGAAGTAAGATCTACAGTTTTTCGAGAACTTTCGTATGAAAGCTACATAAAAGACTCACTTAATTTTGTAGAGATTCCTTTTCTATCTGCAACTACTGGAAAAATCTGTCAACAGTCTGGGCGCAACTTTATTTTTTTTTGGTTAGAAGATCGGAACGAGTTTAATTCTGAGATGCGGTGTAGGTTAAACCTAAAAAAAGGTCGGGAAGCGATTAGAATGGGGTCGCGCCACAATACTTACGCCCCTCCCACATATAACATGAGGCTATGAGAGCAAAAGTGGCCTAACCCACCAGCATACCTATTGAGGATAAATGCAATTTGTTTTCCATAATATTTTATACAAATGTTTCTCACTAATAAGATTTGCTGCCAACTGTCCGCAGTATATAAGACTATTTTTATACTCTAGATGAAATCATATAGAGTATTATAAGTTTAATCCAGCCCAAAAGTTTGTAACGCATAGAACCAAGCCTCGGACGGAAAAAAGTTATGTATTATTTTTTGTTTATTTGTGGCCTCAAATCCGCTTGACGACCGTCCGTCCGTCCGTCCCAGAACACGATAATTCAAGAGCGCCTTCACCTAGGATCTTGAAATTGAATCTGGATGTTTGGTTGAATTTGTAAGACTAAGTTCGTTAACGTGCAAAATCGTCCTACTCCTTCGGGTAGCTTCCATACAAAATGTCTGTACAAATTCGTGCCTGAATTTGTTCTTCTTTTTTTTTGTAATTCGTTCCTCTCATTTTTCTTAGCGTTTTGCTTGTTATAAAAATTCAATTGTCATAATTTTTGGCTGCAACAGTAAAGTAAAGTTTTTGGACATTCCAAATTTCAGTTCAGTTCATATTTCACTTAAAGTTAATTTCCCATGCTTGCGAAGAATTTATGTGCATGCAGGGAATCAAGTTGCATTTAATTTTTTTGTGGATAAGATGTTTTAAATCGCCGACATTAGGTCAGCATAATTTTCATTTGTGGCTAACTGTAAAGTTTTCAAAATTTGTAAATTGTAATCAGACGAAATAAAGACATGGTGCGAGTAACATTAAACATATTTCTTTTAAAATCAAGAGTGCATTGGTTTTGTACCAAGGCACAACTTATAGGAATTCTTGAAATTTTGTATGTGTTATTTTCTCAATAGTTGGTGCTAAATGATTATGAAGAAAATCCTATTAGTCCTTCGTGTAGCTATCATTCAAATATCCTGTCAAAATGTATTCACTTAATTGACGAAACTCACTATAACTCAAGTAATCTTTTAGCTACGAATTCGGAATTTTGTACAAATTAGTTTTGAGTGAAGACGAAGTTCGAGTTTAATAGTCAGAGAAATCCTTTTACTCCCTCTGGTAGCTCCCATACAAAATATCCTTAAAACACGTCTTCAAGAAAATTGGCCGATAACTTCAGAAGGGTTTAAGCTACGTCTTTGAAATTTTGTACGTGTTATTTTTTCAATAGTTGAAGCTAAATATATGATTATGAAGAAAATCCTATTATTCCTTCGTGTAGCTGCCGTACAAATATTCTGTCAAAACGTCTTCACTTAATTTACGGAACTTCCTATAACTCAAGTAATCTTTTAGCTATGAATTGAGAATTTTGTACAAATTAGTTTTGAGTAAAAACAAAGTTCGAGTTTACTAATCAGCAAAATCCTTTTACTCCTTCTGGTACCTGCCATACAAAATGTCCTTAAGACACGTGTTCAACATTATTTTCCGATAACTTTTGAACGCTTCAAGCTACGAATATCAAATTTTGTACATGTTCATTTTTAAATGATTCCAAGGAAAGTGATAAATATGTAAGAAATCGAGTGAGTCCTTCCTGAACCTCCCATGTGAAAGTCCTTCAAAAAGGAAATTTTTTTTCGTTGACTTACCCAGTTCAAGAAATTAAACACTGAATATTGTCTTTTGGTTTTGAGTAGCAATCTAATGACAGTACTTAATAAAGGACATACAACATGCACACACGTAATTCTACTTTATCCCCAACTACAATATAAATCGGAGTTCAGTATTCATATAGAGTATTCAGTATTCATCTAGAGAGTTATCTAGAGTATACGATTGGCTTGTTTATATTAATTTATTGACAACAGAATGCACTATAGATACTAGAAATATATTTTTTTCAGTTTTCAAGGTTTTGTGGGTAGGCCACTGTTGCCCTCATAGCCTCACATATGAATTACATAATTGGGTCCTACTCCGGGACGCAGTCTAAGTCGTAGTATAATATCAGTTCTTACGTAATTAGGAGGCGATTGTGTAAAAAGTATGTGGAAGTGAAAACCAATCTAATATCCATAAATCCTAAGAAATATGTTGAAAGCCTTACTTCATCTTGGAGTTGAATATCTAAATATACTGAAATCAACTTTTTGACTATTATGTAGCAAGCCTTAGGAAGTAAAAATTAATTCGATATCTCATTAGAACTAAGAAATATGTAGGAATTTCTGAAATCATATGCAACCAACTTACATCCACTTTGAGGTTGAATATCCAAAAATCCTGAAATGAGTTTTTAGGTTTATATAATGAAAGCCCGAGGAAGTGAAATCCAATTCGATGTCTTATCACTCCTTAGAGATATGACGAAATTCGTGAAAACGTGTTCAACCCATTTATACCCTTTTAGGGGTTGAAAAGAGAAAAAATAAGTCTTAGGTGAATATTAAACCAGCCCGTGGAAGTAAGAAATTATTAGATATCTAATCAAACCTGAGGGATACGGCTAAATTCGTGAAAATGTATACAACCCCTTTGCACCACCTTGGAGGTCGAATTTCAATAAATCCTAAAAAGGCTTTCTAGACATTTATAAAAAGAATCCGTAGATTAATAATGAATTCAATATTTGGAAAGATCAAATAGATATGACGAAAATCGTGAAAATATATGCATTCCATTTTAACGTTAATGAATATTTGAATTTTTTTTAATCAATATTACTTTTCTAGTTGATTTGCATATACATACCGAGTTTCAACTTTCTAGCATAAGCCGTTCTATAGTTTGGCAAAACACCGCCCACCCCGGTACCGTATTACCCCTATAAAAAATTATATTTTTCCAACATGCTACTATAGTACCATAGCTCTATCCAAATACCAAGTTTCAGCTTTATATCATTATAGGCTCTCGAGATGTAAACATCGGAACTTTTTCCTTTTCACCCTCCCCCACCCTCACCCTCTACACTAACACCTCAAAGGAGTATATTAGGCCTACTTCTGGTAGAAATTTTAAGCATCTATCTTACACCGTTCTTGAGATATGAGACGTGATTTTTTAGAAAATTGCTTCACCACCCCTTTAAAAAAACTTACTTTCAGCAAACTTTATTTGTCAATCTTTATACAGAAACCAAATTTTATTTCTCTAGTGCAATATACGTAGGTTCGTGAGATATCGTAACCTAAAGTTTTTCACCCCCCACCTCGGCACGCCACTACCCACACTCAAAAATTTGTTTCCGATCTATTCTCCTATACCTACAGATGTTCTGTATACAGATGTTCTGATGACTTTCAGCCCAAAGCTTGCATAATTACGTTTTGTCTATAGTTAAAGGTAGACACTCACGCCCATTCCGACGAGCTACGCACGTGCTAGTGCTAGATTCACGCTACCTATCGGGAAACCATGGAACTTAAGTCACCCGACTGTGGCTTAGTCACCGGACGACAATCATCTTCGCGGTGTGTGTTCGTCCTGATCAACTTGAAACCAGTGGTAATGGAGCCATTCTCCACCATTTGTTTCAGGGCGCAGTAAGGGATGAATATACACTGCTGTCTGAGATGATTACTTGGGTTGCAATGTTGTTGTTTATGGTTTAGTTGGACGGATACTATGGCGTGAGTAAGATCATTTCATAGCGCCCCAAATCACTTCGTCATTGCTTCTCAACAACGCTCGCGCGTACATTTCAACTTCCTTAATATAGTGCGCTTGTGATATCCACACACTACGCTACTGTAAAGCTACGACGCCGATATTTTTATACTCTAGATGAAATCATATAGAGTATTATAAGTTTAATCCAGCCCAAAAGTTTGTAACGCATAGAACCAAGCCTCGGACGAAAAAAAGTTATATATTATTTTTTGTTTATTTGTGGCCAAAAACCTCAAATCCGCCTGACGTCCGTCCGTCCGTCCGTCCATCCGTCCGTCCGTCCGTCCGTCCGTCCGTCCGTCCGTCCGTCCGTCCGTCCGTCCGTCCGTCCGTCTGTCCGTTAGCACGATAATTCAAGAACGCCTTCACCTAGGATCTTGAAATTTTGAATCTGGATGTTTGGTTGAATTTGTAAGGCTAAGTTCGTTAACGGGCATAATCGTCCTACTCCTTCGGGTAGCTGCCATACAAAATGTCCTTAAAACACGTGTTCAAGTATATTGGTCGATAACTTCAGAAGGGTTAAAGCTACGTCTTTGAAATTTTGTACGTGTTATTTTTTCAATAGTTGGAGCTAAATGTATGATTATGAAGAAAATCCTGTTAGTCCTTCGTGTAGCTGCCATACAAATATCCTGTCAAAATGTATTCACTTAATTTACAAAACTCACTATAACTCAAGTAATCTTTTAGCTACGAATTCGGAATTTTGTACAAATTAGTTTTGAGTGAAAAGGAAGTTGGAGTTTACTAATCAGCGAAATACTTTTACTCCTTCTGGCAGCTGCCATACAAAATGTCCTTAAAACACGTGTTCAAGAATATTGGTCGATAACTTCAGAAGGGTTTAAGCTACGTCATTCAAATTTTGTATGTGTTATTTTTCCAATAGTTGGAGCTAAATATATGATTATGAAGAAAATCCTGTTAGACCTTCGTGTAGCTGCCATACAAATATCCTGTCAAAACGTTATCACTTAATTTACGGAACTCGCTATAACTCAAGTAATCTTTTAGCTACGAATTCGGAATTTTGTACAAATTAGTTTTGAGTAAAAAGGATGTTCGAGTTTACTAATCAGCGAAAGCCTTTTACTCCTTCTGGTACCTGCCATACAAAATGTCCTTAAGACACGTGTTCAACATTATTTTCCGATAACTTTTGAACGCTTCAAGCTACGAATATCAAATTTTGTACATGTTCATTTTTAAATGATTCCAAGGAAAGTGATAAATATGTAAGAAATCGAGTGAGTCCTTCCTGAACCTCCCATGTGAAAGTCCTTCAAAAAGGAAATTTTTTTTCGTTGACTTACCCAGTTCAAGAAATTAAACACTGAATATTGTCTTTTGGTTTTGAGTAGCAATCTAATGACAGTACTTAATAAAGGACATACAACATGCACACACGTAATTCTACTTTATCCCCAACTACAATATAAATCGGAGTTCAGTATTCATATAGAGTATTCAGTATTCATCTAGAGAGTTATCTAGAGTATACGATTGGCTTGTTTATATTAATTTATTGACAACAGAATGCACTATAGATACTAGAAATATATTTTTTTCAGTTTTCAAGGTTTTGTGGGTAGGCCACTGTTGCCCTCATAGCCTCACATATGAATTACATAATTGGGTCCTACTCCGGGACGCAGTCTAAGTCGTAGTATAATATCAGTTCTTACGTAATTAGGAGGCGATTGTGTAAAAAGTATGTGGAAGTGAAAACCAATCTAATATCCATAAATCCTAAGAAATATGTTGAAAGCCTTACTTCATCTTGGAGTTGAATATCTAAATATACTGAAATCAACTTTTTGACTATTATGTAGCAAGCCTTAGGAAGTAAAAATTAATTCGATATCTCATTAGAACTAAGAAATATGTAGGAATTTCTGAAATCATATGCAACCAACTTACATCCACTTTGAGGTTGAATATCCAAAAATCCTGAAATGAGTTTTTAGGTTTATATAATGAAAGCCCGAGGAAGTGAAATCCAATTCGATGTCTTATCACTCCTTAGAGATATGACGAAATTCGTGAAAACGTGTTCAACCCATTTATACCCTTTTAGGGGTTGAAAAGAGAAAAAATAAGTCTTAGGTGAATATTAAACCAGCCCGTGGAAGTAAGAAATTATTAGATATCTAATCAAACCTGAGGGATACGGCTAAATTCGTGAAAATGTATACAACCCCTTTGCACCACCTTGGAGGTCGAATTTCAATAAATCCTAAAAAGGCTTTCTAGACATTTATAAAAAGAATCCGTAGATTAATAATGAATTCAATATTTGGAAAGATCAAATAGATATGACGAAAATCGTGAAAATATATGCATTCCATTTTCACTTATAATTTTTTTTTGCCCCCATTGCGAACGTTAATGAATATTTGAATTTTTTTTAATCAATATTACTTTTCTAGTTGATTTGCATATACATACCGAGTTTCAACTTTCTAGCATAAGCCGTTCTATAGTTTGGCAAAACACCGCCCACCCCGGTACCGTATTACCCCTATAAAAAATTATATTTTTCCAACATGCTACTATAGTACCATAGCTCTATCCAAATACCAAGTTTCAGCTTTATATCATTATAGGCTCTCGAGATGTAAACATCGGAACTTTTTCCTTTTCACCCTCCCCCACCCTCACCCTCTACACTAACACCTCAAAGGAGTATATTAGGCCTACTTCTGGTAGAAATTTTAAGCATCTATCTTACACCGTTCTTGAGATATGAGACGTGATTTTTTAGAAAATTGCTTCACCACCCCTTTAAAAAAACTTACTTTCAGCAAACTTTATTTGTCAATCTTTATACAGAAACCAAATTTTATTTCTCTAGTGCAATATACGTAGGTTCGTGAGATATCGTAACCTAAAGTTTTTCACCCCCCACCTCGGCACGCCACTACCCACACTCAAAAATTTGTTTCCGATCTATTCTCCTATACCTACAGATGTTCTGTATACAGATGTTCTGATGACTTTCAGCCCAAAGCTTGCATAATTACGTTTTGTCTATAGTTAAAGGTAGACACTCACGCCCATTCCGACGAGCTACGCACGTGCTAGTGCTAGATTCACGCTACCTATCGGGAAACCATGGAACTTAAGTCACCCGACTGTGGCTTAGTCACCGGACGACAATCATCTTCGCGGTGTGTGTTCGTCCTGATCAACTTGAAACCAGTGGTAATGGAGCCATTCTCCACCATTTGTTTCAGGGCGCAGTAAGGGATGAATATACACTGCTGTCTGAGATGATTACTTGGGTTGCAATGTTGTTGTTTATGGTTTAGTTGGACGGATACTATGGCGTGAGTAAGATCATTTCATAGCGCCCCAAATCACTTCGTCATTGCTTCTCAACAACGCTCGCGCGTACATTTCAACTTCCTTAATATAGTGCGCTTGTGATATCCACACACTACGCTACTGTAAAGCTACGACGCCGATATTTTTATACTCTAGATGAAATCATATAGAGTATTATAAGTTTAATCCAGCCCAAAAGTTTGTAACGCATAGAACCAAGCCTCGGACGAAAAAAAGTTATATATTATTTTTTGTTTATTTGTGGCCAAAAACCTCAAATCCGCCTGACGTCCGTCCGTCCGTCCGTCCATCCGTCCGTCCGTCCGTCCGTCCGTCCGTCCGTCCGTCCGTCCGTCCGTCCGTCCGTCCGTCCGTCTGTCCGTTAGCACGATAATTCAAGAACGCCTTCACCTAGGATCTTGAAATTTTGAATCTGGATGTTTGGTTGAATTTGTAAGGCTAAGTTCGTTAACGGGCATAATCGTCCTACTCCTTCGGGTAGCTGCCATACAAAATGTCCTTAAAACACGTGTTCAAGTATATTGGTCGATAACTTCAGAAGGGTTAAAGCTACGTCTTTGAAATTTTGTACGTGTTATTTTTTCAATAGTTGGAGCTAAATGTATGATTATGAAGAAAATCCTGTTAGTCCTTCGTGTAGCTGCCATACAAATATCCTGTCAAAATGTATTCACTTAATTTACAAAACTCACTATAACTCAAGTAATCTTTTAGCTACGAATTCGGAATTTTGTACAAATTAGTTTTGAGTGAAAAGGAAGTTGGAGTTTACTAATCAGCGAAATACTTTTACTCCTTCTGGCAGCTGCCATACAAAATGTCCTTAAAACACGTGTTCAAGAATATTGGTCGATAACTTCAGAAGGGTTTAAGCTACGTCATTCAAATTTTGTATGTGTTATTTTTCCAATAGTTGGAGCTAAATATATGATTATGAAGAAAAT
This sequence comes from Beris morrisii, assembly GCA_951812415.1. Taxonomy (NCBI): domain Eukaryota; kingdom Metazoa; phylum Arthropoda; class Insecta; order Diptera; family Stratiomyidae; genus Beris; species Beris morrisii. The sequence goes on along the minus strand of OX638312.1, from coordinate 88,359,577 downwards.
CCTGTTAGACCTTCGTGTAGCTGCCATACAAATATCCTGTCAAAACGTTATCACTTAATTTACGGAACTCGCTATAACTCAAGTAATCTTTTAGCTACGAATTCGGAATTTTGTACAAATTAGTTTTGAGTAAAAAGGATGTTCGAGTTTACTAATCAGCGAAAGCCTTTTACTCCTTCTGGTAGCTGCCATACAAAATGTCCTTAAGACACGTGTTAAACAATATTTTCCGATAACTTTTGAACGCTTCAAGCTACGAATTTGAAATAGTTCCAAGGAAAAGGATAAATATGGAAGAAATCGAGTGAGTCCTTCCTGCACCTCCCATGTGAAAGTCCTTTAAAAAGGACATTTTTTTTCGATGACTTACCCAGTTCAAGGTATGAAGTTAAACACTGAATATTGTCTTTTAGTTTTGAGTAGCAATCTAATAGCAGTCCTTAATAAAGGACATACAACATGCACACACGTAATTATACTTTATCCCCAACTACAATATAAATCGGAATTCAGTATTCATCTAGAGTATTATACGATTGGCTTGCAGCCGATCGTGACTGCAGTATGTTTTTATCAATAGAATAATTCATAGTATTAAAAGCGAATTCGATCACATTAAACCTAAGAGATTTTTGGAATCGGTGAAAACTTGAACAATACCCCCAGGGGGTTTAATTGAGAAAAATACTTAAATCGGTTTTTCCCCGACTACGTTTAAAGCTTATAGAAGTAAAAGTGAATTCCAAATCTCAATATACCTTAGAAATATATCAGAATTCGTGAATATGTACACAACCACTTTACACCCCCTTAGAAGTTGGATATCGAAAAATTTTGAAGATCGTTACCAGGCGCTTATATAAATAGCCCGCAGAAGTAAAATTGCTTTGATAGCTCGACATGTCTAAAAGTTTTAACGAAATTCGTGAAAATGTGGATTCACGGACATTTTTTTTACTCAACCTCTGAACGCCAATCAAAATCTGAACTTTTTTTTTTGCTTCAACTACTCTAATAGTGCATCTACATATACGTACTAAGTTTTAACTTTCTAGCATAAGCCGTTTTTGAGATATAAAAAACCACCTCTCACCCCCGTACCTTGCTACCCCTATCAAAAATTTTATTTTTCTAGTATGTCTCCATAGTGGCTCTATATAATCCTAAATTGATAGCTTTCAATTCATTATGGTTTTCGAGAAATAAAAATGAGAATGTTTTCCTTTCTACCCCTTTCACCATCACCCCCAACACCCACACCTCCAAAATTTTTTTCCCTACTAGAAGTGTACCGACCCCAACTCCTGTAAAATTTTCAAGATCTATCAGGTTTCTGAGATATAAAAATTAGGTTTTTTGAAAAATTGCTGTCGCCCCACTTTCGTGCTCCACCTCCCCCCTCAAAAAATTTAGTTTCGGTAGACTCCTCTTGTGATCCCATATACAGAAACTAAATTTTATCTTCCTGGTGTAATTGGTTCGGAAGATATTGTAATCTAAAGTTTTTCACCCCCCAACCACACACCCCACCACTCCTCTTAAAAATTTTAGCCCTTGTCTAATCTTGAAGTATCCCTAAGGACAACAACAAAGTTTCAATCTTCTGACATCAATTGTTCAGGAGATATCGATCTTAGAATGTTTCAATCCCGTCTTTCATGCGTTAAAGACTCATTGTTCCCCCCCCCCCCCCTTCCACTTCCACACCCCTTAACCAATATCGACAATTTTTTTGCAATTGAGTCCATTATCATAGTACTATATAAGTTCCAAGTTTCAGCCTCCTAGCATAAGTGGTTCCTGAGATCTAGAAACCAACATTTTTCGTCTAAAACGCTCCCCTCTCCTCTCCCCCTGTACCCCCACCTCTAGAAAATATACCAGTCGTAGGGGTTCACCCAATCTACCCACCATAAAAATTTCAATTTAATATCTCAACGGGTTTGGGAGCTACGCGCCTTCAAACGATTTTGCGTACGGCGTACAGCGTACGGCGGACGGCGGACGGCGTCTACGGCGGATAGACGGACATTTTTTTTTTTGCTTTTTTGGGGTTTACTAGTCCTAAAACGTGTAAATACAAAATTTCAGGGTAGCAAACTTTTTTGAAATTTCAGGTCGATCACAATACTTTATTATTAAAAAATAATAAAGTAAAAGTATGGGGCATAATCACGTAAGGTATGGTGAAAAAGTTTGGATGATCTGGTGCAAAATCAGGTAACTAAACGTAAATCCTAGAAATCATTTAGGCAAATTAATAATAATCAAACCACAAGATTTTGAACGTTATTTGATCACATTGATGTCAACAAAATTAATTTTTTCATAAAACTGGATTTACAGGAATAGTTCAATAGTAACAAAGTGCTGCCCTGAAAAGTTTCGTTTTTCGACTTACCTAGTTATTCACTGTGACCACAGATGTGTATGTAAACACAACACAGCGCAGGGAAACGGAGGCGCTGCAAAATTCGATTTTACTTTAATTCTTTCGTCGACAAGGATGCCAATCGTTTGGTGTCAATTTCGTACAACATTTTAATTTTACTTTATTATTTTAATAATAAAGTATTGTTATCGATTTTTAAAAAAAAAAAATTTGCTACCCAGAAAATTTTTTTTTATACGCTTTATGACTAATAAGCACCAAAAAAGCAAAAAAAAATTTCAGTCCGTTTGTGCGCCGTCCGCCGTCCGCCGTCCGCCGTACGCAAAACGTTTGAGGGCATATAACTCCTAAGCCCTATGAGCTATTAAATTGAATTTTTTTTTATTAATAGACTGGGTAGGTCCCTTGAAGTGACCACTTTTTGCGGGGCGGGAATATGAGGGGGGAGGTAGGGGAAGCGTTTTAGACGAAAAATTTTGGTTTCTAGATCTCAGCAACCGCTTACGTTAGGAGGCTAAAACTAGGAATTTGTATAGAGCTTCGATAGTGGACCCATTTGCAAAAATATTGTTGATATGGGTGAAGGGGTGTGGGAGTGGGGGGAAAAATAATGAGTCCGAAAGGTTCGAAAGCCGAGACCGACACATTCTAAAATCCATATCTCCTAACCGGTGAATGTCACAAAATTAAAACTAATTAATCATATGTAGGTATACTAGGAGAATAGATTGCAAACAAATTTTTGAGAGGGGGCAGTGAAGTACGGGGTGGGGGTTGAAAAACTTTAGATTACGTTATCTCACGTACCAATTTCACTAGAGAAATAAAATTTGGTTTCTGTATAAAGGTTGACAAATAAAGTTTGTTGAAAGTAAAATTTTTTAAGGTGGCGGTGGATCATGGAAGTGGAGGGGGTAAGAATTTTTTTAAAAAATCAAGTCTCCTATCTCAAGAACAGTGTAAGATAGATGCTTACAATTTTTACCCGAAGTAGGCCTAATAGACCCCCAACAGAAATAAAAATTTCAGGGATGAGGGTGTAGAGGGTGAGGGTGGGGGAGGGTGAAAAGTAAAAAGTTATAATTCTTATATCTCGAAAACCTATAATGATATCAAGCTGAAACTTAGTATTTAGATAGAACTATAGTAGTAGCATGTTTAAAAAATATAATTTTTTATAGGGATAGAATGGCATGGTGGTGGGGGGTGTTTTTCCTAACTATAGAACGGCTTATGCTACAAAGTTGAAATTCGGTATGTGTATGTAACTCAACTAGAAAAGTAATTTTGTTTAAAAAAAATTTCAAACATCAATCGGGGTTTGGAAGGGGGACAAAAAAAATTATCGGTGAAAATGGAATGCATATATTTTCACGATTTTCGTCATATCTATTAGGTCTTTCCAAATATTGAATTCATTTTTATTCTACGGCTTTTTCATATAAATACCTAGAAAGTGTTTTCAGGATTTTTTGAAATTCGACCACCAAGGTGGTGTAAAGGGGATGTATACATTTTCACGAATTCAGCCGTATCCCTCAGGTCTGACTAGATATCGAATAACTTTTCGCTTCCACGGGCTTATTTAATAATCACCTAAAACACATTTTCAAGTTTTTTCCTTTTTCAACCCCTAAGAGTGTAAAAACGGGTTGAACACGTTTTCACGAATTCCGTCATATCTCGTAGAAGTGATAAGACATCGGATTGGTTTTTACTTCCTCGGGCTTTCTTTATATATATCTACAAACTCATTTCAGGATTTTTGGATATTCAACCCCAAAGTGGGTGCAAGGGGGTTGCATATGTTTTCACAAATTCTTACATATGTCTTAGTTCTAATGAGATATCGAATTCAATTTTACTTCCTAAGGCTTCCTACATAATCGTTAAAAAGTTGATTTCAGGATGTTTAATATTCAACTCCTATAGGACGTAAGGCTTTCGACATATTTCTCAGGATTGATAAGATATTAGATTGGTTTGCACTTCCACAGACTTTTTATATAATCGTCTACAAACGCATTTCCGATTTCATGTAATGGCCCAAAACGAAATCACGAAAAACCTTCTAATGCCGTAACAACTGATATTATACTAGGACTAGACCTCGTCCCGGAGTATGATCCAATTAAATAATTCATATGATATATGTGGCAGCGGCGTAAGTATTCTAGCGCGACCCCATTCTAATCGCTTCCCGAACTTTTTTTTAAGGTTTTCAGTCACATAGTAACCTACACCGCATCTCAGAATTAAACTCGTTCCGAACTTCTACCAAAAAAAATAATAAAGTTGCGCCCAGACTGTTGGCAGATTTTTAATTTGCAAACTAGGTGAAAATATTGTTATGACATTTGTTATTAACAGCTGTCATTCTTTTGGTAGTATATTGTTTAAATTAGTGTTGACATGAATTTCTATGAGGTGCTAATTGAAAAGGTTGGAATGAACTGTACGTCATCCGTTACTCAATTCCAGATAAGGAAACTAGTCTAATTCTCAGTTTTAAGACTTTTTATAAACTATTTCACTTGGCTTTGCCTAACAAAATCTTGCACTTTAAAAGAAAACTTGGTTTTTAGCATCCAAGTCATACATCTCCCATTCAAAAATGTTGCGATTTGTATGGTGCTGTCATGTTTGTTATGATTTATCTGCACGGCTGCAGTATAAGCTCGGCTATGGCCGTCATTGACATGTAACATACAACCAGTGCATGCAGGAATGACCAGAAATGGGGACGGCGCAGTTTGCCTGCTACGAACAATGAAGTCGCCGCAAAGCCGTAGCAGCAAAGACGTCGGCCGCGACATTGCCGACGCAGCAAACAACACACACCAGTCAAACGACTCAACTGAATATTGCGGCAGCGATTCAAATCCTTGTAAACGCACCAATATGGTCTGGACTCACGGCATAGCTGGGAGAACTCCAACATATCAGGATTCACTAAAGCGTCCTTATAAGCCAAGACTTTGAAATTTCGCATGCCTTGTAGTACCTATAGTATACCTTTCAAGTAAGAAGTCTTCATGTAGCTTCCATAGAGAAATTCTTACGATATACCTACCTAATTATAACAAAGAGTTCAACTAGACTTATACTCAGAAATTGTATCGAACTCCTTAAAGAATACCTTTAAAAAAATGCCTTGTTTTTCATTTGAAGATGGATACAAAAATAATTGAAAGAAAAAGGGCTAAATATACAACCCGTGGGTTAGGTTGGGAAAATGTCGTCAAGCTCTCTACTAAATTGCTAAGCGTTTTTCTCGCTTGCTTCATTCGTTTTCTCTCTCAGTATTTTTCTCACGTCATCGAAGAGATACATTACCTTCACTTACGATATTTTATTTCATAAACGTGCACCGAAATACCCATGAACTGAGTTGTTATCCAAGACAAAGTAATGGACTCCTCGGGGCTCTAGTCTATACGATTGTATGTACATATCTTATACTTCACGTGTATAGCACATTACAAACATATGCACTATGGTGCTACGGCGGTTGGAGGAGACACGGGAGCTGTCCTGCCCGACGAACGAGTACGACAAAATGTTATTCGCAATTTAAAGGATTCACGTCCTCCGCATCACCATCATCATCGTACCATGGAGTTAACTTTTGTTCTTAGGTTCAAGTAGAGCTCTTTCCGTTCTATGGATTTTGTTATATTCATTGAGTATAAGGAGTTGTCCTGTAATGTGGAAAATTGTTTCCTTTTACATGTAAAAACGAAAAAAATCTTGAGGTGTATTCAGGTTATTATTTTTTAATTTGAAAAATTTTAATTGAATACTAGAAATGTACAAATTGAATGAAATATTTATTAATTGTACTCCGGTAGTGCAGTTTTAATGCAAAGAATTGAAATTTACGTAAATTGTGGCACTGGATTCTTCTCATCTTCATTATGGTGCGATATTCACAAGGGATTCTTGGTATCAAATTATATCGATTATGAAGACTGTTTCTTCAAGAGCATAAAGGTTTTTTTAATTTACCCAATTTGACCCATCATGATTAAGAGAAAAGAGATGGGAACACGATGAGTTATTTGTCTAATTTCTTCCACTCGTCACTCATGATATTCGGTCATCGGCGGAACTCTTTTTTCCTCACAAGAGAAACCTGACCGTACTATGAAAATTTATCGACAGTTGTCACTTTGTTCGATCGATGATATTCGGAGTCCGCGAAGCCTCAAGAAAATCAACGTTAATGCAAAAATCTAAGTACAGATTTGTCAAAATTATTTTTATTTCTCTCACTCTAACTCTCCGAATGACTACCGACCTATTTCACTAATTACCTGCCTTTCCAAAGTGCTTGAGAAAATGTCAGTATAGGCTAGGTTCATATATAGAAGGTCGTTTATCGAGAGAACAACACGGCTTCCGGATGGGAAGGGGAACTATCTCTCTTCTCCACACATTGGAACATGATCTCTTAAAAGGTTAAGCTAAAAGGCTTTCCTCTGCCGTCTTAAGCCTGGATCTCAAAAAAGCGTTCGATAGAGTATGCCAGTGTAGCGGCGAAACAGCTTATCGATTGGGAAGTCAATACGACTTTCATGAAACTAATACTAAACTTCCTATCAAATCGAACCATTATGGTGTCAGTCAACGGTTTCCTATCTTCCACCTTCCTCATGCAAAATGGTATCCCACAGGGTTCTCCATTCTCGACTTCCCTTTTTAACACTTACATCCACTCCCTATCGGCCTCGCTCTCCCACTCACCCAACAGCTCCCACCTCATATATGCAGACAACATATTAATTTATTCCACAGGCTCAAAAATCGCCGTTGATAATAATCTTGAAAGAAGTCTCTCGATCATTGAAGTCTGGGCCAACTCATCAGGAGCAAAGATATCATCTAGTAAATCCGAGCTCCTTCACGTTTGCCGAAAGATGCACTGTCCAACCAACAACTTGTGTATCAATGGAGTGGAAGGAGTAGACAACATAAAGATTTTAGGGATCATCTGCAATAAATGCCTTCGGTGGAAAGAACATGTAAAACTTTTACAACAGAAGCTCCGAAAAGACCGTCAGTTATTGTCTGTCTAGTCTAGTCAGTCGTCTCCTGTGGTGCGTCGCGTTGGTTGTTTCTTATTCGCTCAAAGCGGCAAAGTGTCGACATAATCCGTGTTGCTGCAGTCTGGAAAGCTTGCCACTTGAGGGCTGTGTCACAAATGTGTCTAACGAAGTTTTCTACGGTCGGAGTTTCTCCGAAGGCCTCCGCAACCTCGGCTCGGTCGACGTCGAAGCGCGGGCAGTGCAGTAAGATATGCCGATATGCCGCAATCTCGTGAGGGCAGTTGGGTCAGAATGGGCCTTCCTCATGCTTAAAGCGGTGAAGATACTGTTTAAAACAACCGTGTCCGCTGAGCAGCTGGGTCACAGAAAAGTTTACTTCTCCGTATTTGCGGCTTATCCAGATGTCGATGCTAACGTCCTTGCCATTCCTGGGTACTGCGCCGTCGCTCGTCCACTTTCGATGCTTCATCTGCTGCTACGTAGAGTCGCTGCAGTTCACACGCTAGTATGTCAATTGATATCATTGCCGATATTACTTCGATTGCTTCATCGGACACTGTTCGAAAAGCACTAGCAATCCTTAGTGCGCTAAGACGATAGATTGATCGGATTCCGGCTATATACGATTTCTTCTTCGTTGCATCTGCCCAGATCGGTGCAGCGTATTGCATTACGGAACTCGTGACCGTTGCTAATAGTTTTCGCCTGCTGGAGCGTGGTCCTCCAATGTTTGACATGATGCGTGAGAGTGCACCATTCACCTTTGAAGCCTTTTCGCTGATCGCCAGAAGATGGTCCTTGAAGGACATCCGAGTGTCAATTAACACCCCAAGATATCGCTCCGAAAAGTCAATCAGTTAATTCGGACTACCGTCGGCTATACCTTTGGTCCATCAATTAAGGCTTCGAAGGAAATTGCAAGATCTCTAACGAAAGGCATACTAAACTATGAAACAGTTCTCTGTGGTACTGCTAGGAAAACGCACCTAAGAAACATACTGCAGTCACGATCGGCTGCAAGCCAATCGTATAATACTCTAGATGAATACTGAACTCCGATTTATATTGTAGTTGGGGATAAAGTAGAATTACGTGTGTACATGCTGTATGTCCTTTATTAAGGACTCCCATTAGATTGCTACTCAAAGACAATATTCAGTGTTTAATTTCATATCTTGAACTGGGTAAGTCATCGAAAAAAAATGTCCTTTTGAAGGACTTTCACATGGGAGGTGCAGGAAGGACTCACTCGATTTCTTACATATTTATCCTTTTCCTTGAAACCATTTAAAAATGAACGTGTACGAAATTTCAAATTAGTAGCTTGAAGCGTTCAAAAGTTATCGAAAAATATTGTTGAACACGTGTCTTAAGGATTTTTTGTATGGAAGGTACCAGAAGGAGTAAGAGCATTTTACTGACTGGTAAACTCGAACTTCGTTTTTACTCAAAACTAATTTGTACAAAATTCCGAATTCGTAGCTAAAAGATTACTTGAGTTATAGTGAGTTCCGTAAATTAAGTGAAGACGTTTTGACAGGATATTTGTATGGCAGCTACACGAAGGACTAATAGGATTTTCTTCATAATCATATATTTAGCTCCAACTATTGGAAAATTAACACATACAAAATTTCAAAGTCGTAGCTTAAACCCTTCTGAAGTTATCGACCAATAATCATGAACACGTGTTTTAAAGACATTTTGTATGGCTTACTCGAAGGAGTAGGCCGATTTTGCTCGTAACGAACTTAGCCTTACAAATTCAACCAAACATCCAGATTCAAATTTTCAAGATCGTAGGTGAACGGACGGACGGACGGACGGTCGTCAAGCGGATTTGAGGTTTTTGGCCACAAATAAACAAAAAATAACGTATAACTTTTTTTCGTCCGTGGCTTGGTTCTATGCGTTACAAACTTTTGGGCTGGATTAAACTTATAATACTCTATATGATTTCATCTAGAGTATAAAAATAGATGTAGCTTTGAACGCAATAAATAGAACAGCATTGGGAGCCCTCAGGTCGACTCCAATATCATCCTTGAGAATTGAAAGTGGGACCTTACCGTTGCATCTCTATATCAAGAAACATCAGCTAGATTTAGTCGCTAAAAACCTAACCAACCCTTACAAACCCTATCATACCACTCTTAGGGACCTAATTGATAATCCAGCATATGGTCGCTTCCAGTCCTGCCTTCAAAAGTGCTATCTATCTACAAACAGCATAGCATACCAGTACCATAATTACTTCCCTGTTCTCAACTCCCCCACCCACTTCTAGAAGAGAATCGAAACTTCATCATGCAGGCCTTCAGTAGCTTGAAGAAAACTACCACCAGCCACTTAGAATATAATATAAATCACAGAGAAATTTTAACCGACTTATCAAGAAAACGTTTCATATATACAGATGCCTCAAAAACTTCTCTCGCCACGACGTATTCAATAGTTGAATACAAGCCCACTGTCAAGTTATTTCTAACTCTAGAATATGCCCATCTAAATAGAACTGTAGATGTCCAAACAGCTGAAATATGGGCAATCGCTCGTGCAGTCTTAATCTTTCTGGATTTACCTGGACCGACCATAATTTTTTTCGACTCAAAATCCTCCATTGAACTATTTGCCAACACAGCTAAGAAATCACTTGGCTTCACAAAAGGACATGGCACTCTGTTCGATTCCAGGGCATGTCGGTATACCGGGCAACACCATTGCAGACGAAACTGCAGGAAGATTATCAAGACTCCCTCAAAATGGAGATGGTATCATTCCCCCTTCCGAAAATGTTTTGATAACTCAGGTACGAACAATTATCCTGAAAGCCAATGCTGCAATCTGGGCCCATAACACAACCTATCTGAAGTCTCACTGGTCACAGACTTTATATCCAGTCTACGACTCCACCATGCCTCGGAGATTAGCCACAATACTAGTGAGATTAAGACTAGGCCACACTTGGCTGACCAAAAGACACCTAATTTTGAAAAAAAATCCACCACCATGCCCCCACTGTCAAAATAGGCTTACCACAAAGCACATCCTTGAAGAATGCCCAGAAACTTCATCTTTCTTTCACCACCACATTCCCCCCTTAGAAGTCCTTTTAAGCCCAGCACAAACCTCAAACTCCCCCCTCTTTCAGCTTCTCTTCCATTTATATATTCTAAAACAAATTTAACCGATTTAATTTCCCATCCTACCTTAATACAAAGATGAAAATGAAGAAAATAATGTAAAAAAAAAATATATTTGTGGAAATCACCTGTCTATTCTTTTAGTAGCTCAGAAAATAAATAAATAAATAAAATAAATATTCGTATTTCCTTATATTTTGTTTATTATTTGAGGGCAAAGTTAACGAACAAAAAGCAGTTCGAAGCATTCGCCGATTTGATGGATTTGCAACAAGATATCGCCCGGCGATTTATTAAAAGTGGTGCTGATCGAATAGACGTGACTGAAAATTGTTCGGCTTTTCAATACGATTGTATTCCTTAGCAACACCGTCACGAAATGCTACTGACGTATATCGACACGACATTCGCAAGACGGGCAACTAGAAATGGAAGGCAGTAAAAAAGTTAGACGAGGCTACATTCGTAAAAACTTATCCCTTTTAGTTCTCGAAGCTACGCTATAATTACGTACTGTGCAAAATTTCATATTTTTTACCATAATAAAAATGCACTAAATTAATGTCCAAACCAGTATTTCGACCATTACATTACAAAGCGCAAAAAAAAGCCAATCACATATTTATTTTTTTAATTACTCGGGAACGCTTTCCCCAATGCCGCGATTCAATGATGACGAAATTATTTCAGAGCTCAATGATGCCTTCAATTGAACACAAAATTAATGAGATTTATTGATGGCTTTCTGCATAAAATATTCGTTTCAGTATTTCAATGGTTTTGACGTTCCCTCTTGCGGTATGCTGCTGTGTAGCCACTTAGACGGTAGGCCACTAAAGCTGATAGATTGGTCTGTACCCTGAATAAAATCAGTAGAGTTGTACAACTTCAATTCGAGAAGTGAAAAGGTTTGCGAAGCACGCAATTATTTTACTTTATTGTTTTTTAATAATAAATTGTGATCGACCTAAAGTTTCCAAAAAATTTGATATATATATAGGTATTTTTATTCAATTTGGTCCTTTAGAATTTATTTGGATTAGTTTTTGAATACAACATCAATCAAGTGGCTGCCTCTATTGGCCACAGCAAAATGTACCCTTTTTGCTGCGTTTTCCATTACTTTTTCGAGCATATCGGGCGGTATAGCGATGATTTCGGCACGAATGTTTGCTTTGAGCTCTTCAATGGTCTGAGGCTTGCTGGCGTATACTTTGCTTTTCAAATAACCCCATAGAAAGAAGTCCGAAGGTGTCAAACCTGGAGATCTCGGTGGCCAATCAATGTCGCCTCTTTTCGGCATCAGACGTCCTGGGAATTTTCGTTGCAGAAACTGAATTGTTTCATTTGCAGTGTGGCATGGCGTACCGTCTTGTTGAAACCAGTAATCATCCAGACCTTTTTCACGCATTTGCGGGCAGACATAATAAGCTAACATCCACCGATATCGTTTTCCATCGACTGTTTCGTTTTGTCGGAAAAAACATACTGCAGTCACGATCGGCTGCAAGCCAATCGTATAATACTCTAGATGAATACTGAACTCCGATTTATATTGTAGTTGGGGATAAAGTAGAATTACGTGTGTGCATGTTGTATATCCTTTATTAAGGACTGCCATTAGATTGCTACTCAAACCTAAAAGACAACATTCAGTGTTTAATTTCTTACCTTGAACTGGGTAAGTCATTGAAAAAAATGTCCTTTTTGAAGAACTTTCACATGGGAGGTGCAGAAAGGACTCACTCGATTTCTTACATATTTATCCTTTTCCTTGGAACCATTCAAAAATTAATGTGTACAACATTTCAAATTCGTAGCTTGAAGCGTTCAAAAGTTATCGGAAAATATTGTTGAACACGTGTCTTAAGGATATTTTGTATGGCAGCTACCAGAAGGAGTAAAATAATTTTGCTGACTAGTCGAACTCAAACTTTGTTTTCACCCAAAACTAATTTGTACAAAATTCCCAATTCATAGCTAGAAGATTACTTGAGTCATAGTAAGTTCCGTAAATTAAGTGAAGACGTTTTGACAGGATATTTGTATGGCAGCTACACGAAGGACTAATGGGATTTTCTTCATAATCATATATTTAGCTCCAACTATTGAAAAAATAAGACAAACAAAATTTCAAAGACGTAGCTTAAACCCTTCTGAAGTTATCGACCAATATTCTTGAACACGTGTTTTAAGGACATTTTGTATGGTAACTACCCGAAGGAGTAGGACTATTTTGCCCGTTAACGAACTTAGCCTTACAAATTCAACCAAAGATACAGATTCAAAATTTCAAGATCCTAGCTGAAGGCGTTCTTGAGTTATCGTGCTAACGGACAGACGGACTAACGGACGGACGGACGGACAGACGAACGGACGGACGGACGGACGGACGGACGGACGGACGGACGGACGGACGGACGTCAAGCAGGTTTGAGGTTTTCGGCCACAAATAAATAAAAAATAATATATAACTTTTTTTCGTCCGAGGCTTGGTTCCATGCGTTACAAGCTTTTGGGCTGGATTAAACTTATAATACTCTATATGATTTCATCTTTTTAGGACTAGTAAATCTCTCCCCTTTAAATATGAAGTTGAAATTTTTATGGTAAGTAGAATGGGTGAACTTCCTGCAGAGGTTGGGTTGTGAGGGGAGGAGTGGGGAGCGTTTTAGATGAAAAATTTTGATTTTCTAGATCTCAGGAACCACTTATGCTAGGAGGCTGAAAGTTTGAACTTATGTAGTACTATGATAGTGGACCCATTTGCAAAAAATTGTCGAAAGTTGTCGAGGGGTATGCGAGTGTGAGTGGGAGAATGTGTCCAAAACGCTTGAAATCTGGGATTGAAGCATTCTAAAATCCATATCTCTTGAACGATTGATGTCAGATGTCTGAAACTTTGTATTTGTCTTAAGAGATACTAGGAGATCATAAAATGATTAACATTTTTAAGGGTGGTGGTGAGGTATGGGTGTGGGGTGGTGAAAAACTTTAAATTACAATATCTTCCGACCAAATTATGCCAGGACGATAAAATTAGGTTTCTGTATAGAATTGACAGTAAGGTCTACTGATTGTAAATTATTTGTGGGTGGAGGTGAAGCCGGAAGTGGGGTGACAGTCATTTTCCAAAAAATGAAATTTTTATATCTCGAGAACCGTTTTAGATATGATCTTGAAAATCTTACAATATTTAGGACCAGTAGACCTCTAGTGGGGAGAAAAATGTTGAGGGTGTGGGTGTAGGGAGTGATGGTGGGAGGGGGTGGAAATTAGAAAATTCTGATTTTAATTTCTCGAAAGCCGCAAAGGATAGAAAGCTAAAAATTGAAAACTGTATAGAGCTACTATAGAGACATTCCAGAAAAATAAATGTTTGGTAAGGGGGTGGGGATTTCTGGTTTTTCATATCTCAGAAACGGCTTATGCTAGAAAGTTGAAACTTAGTATCTATATGTAGATGCGCTACTAGAGTAATTAAAACTAAAAAAAAATCGGGCAAGAGTCTGGGCGCAACTTCATTATTTTATTGGTAGAAGTCCGAAACGTGTTTAATGCTGAGATGCGGTGTTGGTGATTATGGAACTAACCAGGAGGCTATTTGGAATGTTGTTTTTTAGGTTGTCAGTCGCATAAAGTATGGTTCCTTTTACATTGCACGGCCACGGCACGGTCGCCGTCCGACCACCGTGTGGCAGCCTTCCGCGCCACAGCAACCCACGGCGATAGGACGGCGACCGAGGACCTAGTTGCCCACGTGACCAAATGGATGCTTTCACATTAGATGATGTTACGTCGCACCGTGACGGTCCCAAATTTGTACTAGATAAGCTTGTGATGGGAACAAAACCGTGCATAAACCGTGTATAGACCGTACAGTGTGCACGATTACCCAATTCGGAGTTTTGCTGTACGGTGAAAACCGTGCAGTGTAAAACGAGCCTAATAGCGTTTCACGCATCCAATTCGACGTACCGGATCGGCTTCTGATCGACGAGTTCTCATTCCGGGAGTTTGTCGCTTACATCATTCCCAGACGCGGGTGCTACACGAGTGATCATATTTTTTGGTGTCGACGCCTATATTGCCACTTGCTGCCATGGTGATGACACTGCAGCAGTTGCGTATATTCTATGGGTTACTTTTTCACGTTTCATGACTAGTAAACACCAAAAAAGCAAAAAAATCTGGTCTGTCTGTACGCCGTACATAAAATCGTTTGAAGGCTCGTAGCTCCGAAATCCTTTGAGCTATTAAGTTGAATTTTTTTTGTGGGTAAACTGGATATACCCCTTATCGTGGCCACATTTTAAGAGGTTTGAGTGTGAGGGGGGATGTGGAGGGGGCGTTTTAGACGAAAAATTTTGGTTTCTAGATCCCAGCAACCCCTTACACACTAGGAGGCAGAAACTTGGAATCTATATAGAGATTTGATAGAGCACTTATTTGCAAGAAAATGGTCGAAAGGCGTGGAGTGGTATGTTGGTGGGGGAAAAGCAAAGCGTTCGAAATTCTCGAAAGCCGAAATTGGGACATTCTAAAATCTGTATCTCCGAAACTTCACTAAATTTAAACTTAATGAATGATGCCTGTAGGTCTACTAGGAGAATAGACCTTAAACAAAATTTTTAGTGCCCACATCGCATCTCTCGAGGTTTTGGCCGGCGTACCCCCACTTCATTTTCGGTTTCATTCACTGGTCGAAAAATTCTTTATTCGAACGAATGTATTGGATATTCCCATTCTACATGAAAGTCTATCCGAACTAAGGGCACGTAGACCATTGAGCTCATTGAGTATGGTCTATCAGAAAGCATGCGAGCTAAATATTAGAAAATCACAAATGCCACACCGATTTCAGCACGACCTAAAAGTAGTTCAGTACACACCTACAACCCGATTAGATAACCATGCTCCCTTCTGTAGCGAGCAATCTATTCGCGTCTTTCATTGGATCCTTGGAAGAAAAGCCAATAATTTTCTACACAGACGGCTCAAAATCAGTAGAGGGGACAGGTTGAGCTTTCTATCTTAATAAGTCCTGCCAAATGAGCTTCAAACTGCCAGAACCGGCATCAGTATTCTCGGCAGAAGCAATCGCTGTATATATGGCATGCCGCAATATTCAACTGTATCACTCCCCGGGAAACTACTTAATTTTATCCGACAGTCTGTCAACAATACAAGCAAGCCTTCCCATACATACGTGCTCAAATGCAAGAAGGTCCTCTTACAACTCGATAGTGTTGGATACAAAGTAACACTGGGCTGGGTTCCAGCACATTGCGGTATCCGAGGAAACGAACTAGTAGACAAGCTAGCGCACGAAGGGGCGTCCTTACCTCTCACACAAACGCTCTTCTCGAATCCGCTTCAAGAAGACTTAATGACGACTCCGAAACAAAGACTTTTAGATAGGTGGCAAAAACACTGGCAAGAAGATGACATGGGTAGATACTGTTACTCCATAATTCCATTTATCTCAATACATTCATGGTTCCAAAGGCTTCTGGTAGAACCTAGCCGCTCAATGGTAACTCTTTTTTCTCGACTCATGGCTAATCACAATGGCCTCAACACCAACTTGAACTGACTAGGAATTAATGCAAGCCCACTGTGCGCCGATTGCAACCAATATGAGACTGCCGATCATGTCTTTTGGTCATGTTCCAAATACCCTTTTAGAACTACACTTCTTGCATCTCTGGCGACTTTCGGCTTTACTCCTCCTCTGTTTATACGGGACATCATCGCAGTCTCTATCATGCAAAATAACGACAAACCTCTTTTAGTGCTGTTTAACTTCGCTAAAACAAACAATATACGTTTTTAATATTATTTTAAATAAACTTTTCCACGGCTCCAAGATGGCTACAGCCTCTAAGCCTCTTAATTAAAGGTTAAAAAAAAATAAAAAAAAAAAATTTGAGTGGGGTCAGTGGCATGTGTGGATAGGGGTGAAAAACTTAAGATTAAAATATCACATACACCAATTGCGACAGAAAAATTAAATTCGGTTTATGCACATATACAAGTTGACAAGTGAAGTTTGATGAAAATAAAATTTTTCAACGCGGAAGTGGAGCTTGAAAGTGGGGGAATAAAAATTTTTCTAATAAAACACGTCTCATATCTCAAGAACAGTGTAAGATAGATGCTTAGATTTTTTACGACAAATAGGCCTAATAGACCCATAGCGGAAAATCTTATTTTGGGGTGTGGGTGTATGGGTGAAGGTGGGGGAGAGTGATTTAGAAAAAGTTCAAATTTTTATATCTCAAACACATAATGATGGATAGCTTAAACTTGATATTTAGATAGAGCTATAGTAGTAACAAGTTAGAAAAATATAGCTTTTTATAGAGGTTGTATGCTGCGGTGGTGGGGGTGTTTTCCTATCTATAGAATGGCTTATGCTAGAAAGTTCAAACTTGGTGAGTATATGTAGATCTATTAGAAAAGTAATTTAGATAAAAAAAAATATCAAGTAGCCAATGGCGTACGGAATGGGGGCCAACAAATTATCAGTAAAAATGAAATTCATATATTTTTGCGTTCTTTTATGAATGCTGCGATGGGGGAAGCATGTCGAGCCCTCAACTAAGTTTTGGTGGTAGCGAAGAATAAGAATTTTTCTAATAAATATCGTCTCATATCTCAAGAACAGTTCAAGATAGATGCTTAGATTTTTTACGGGAAGTACATAGACCAAATAGACTCATAGCAGAAAATCTTTTTTTGGGGTGTGGGTGTATTGGGGTGAAGGTGGAGGAGGGTGATTAAGAAAAAGTTCAGAATTTTTTATCTCAAAAACACATAATGATGGAAGCTTAAGCTTGATATTTAGAGAGAGCTATAGTAGTAACAAGTTTGAAAAATTTAAATTTTCATAGGGGTTGTGTGTTACGGGGGTGGGGGGTATTTTTCTATCTATAGAATGGCTTATGCTAGAAAGTTGAAACTTGATGAGTATATGTAGATCTATTGGAAAAGTAATTTAGATAAAAAAAATATTAAATATCCAATGGCATACGGAATGGGGTCCAAAAAACTTATCAGTAAAAATGAAATTCATATATTCGCTAATTTCGTCATATCTCGCAGGTCTTCTGATATTTTCAAGTAATTTTTATTCCACAGATTCTTATATATATGACTAGAAAGTATTTTCAGTGTTTTTTGAAATTCAAACCCTAAGGGGGTGGTGTAAAGGGTTTGTGTACATTTTCATGAATTCAGGAAAATACGTTCTCACAATATTATATATCACTTTAGGTTTGATGAGATATCAAATTGCCTACAACTTCTGCAGACTTTTTATATAATGCCTACAAGCGAATTTTAGTATTTTCAGATATCCAACCCCCGAGGTAGTGTAAAGGAGTTACACACATTTTCACAAATTCCTACATATTTCTCAGATCTGATGAGATATCGAATTTATTTCTTTCCGTAAATTTGTCAGAAAGTTAATTTCAGGATTCTTAAATATTTAATCCAAACGGATTGTAAGGGAGTTGCATAGTACCCTACACCGCATTTCAGCATTAAACCCGTTACGGACATCTACCCAAAAATTAACAAAGTTGCGCCCAGACTGATGGCAGATTTTTCGAAATATTGGTTGAATTGCCTCGTTTATCGAGTTTGTAGGATGTAGGTTTTCGTGACCGGCGACATGTGTAGAGAAGTTTTGTATGAAGCTTAGCAGTAAGAACGATATCGATGGATGCCAGATTAGAATTATTAAAAATGCATTAGAAATTATATGGCGTTCGAGAGATTCAAATCTAATAATATTATTTTAAGTGTTTATTTAAATAATCTTTAAAAAAAATTAATAAAAATTATGTTACTTTTTGAAAACTATTGTTACGAGCATAGTAGGTATCTTAAAACGATTTCTGATTTTCATGTTGAATTACAAAATTCCCGGAATATTTCAGTTCACAAGAAATCTAGTTCAGTAACTTCTAAAGTTCAGATGAAATACTATTATTCTATTAATTCATACAACTAAAGTATATGAAATGCCCTGGTTTTTGTTCCTTATTGTAATGGGAAAAGTTTTTCACATAAAATTGTTTTAAACAGTCACTTTCTGATTGGCCGTGAACGGTATGAAAAACAAAAGGATAATATTATAATGGAGGAAAATTTCGCAAGGCATGAATGGAGCGGTTTGTTTGCTTTTGTCTATCTCTCCGAAATATCATAAAAGAACGTTTATAGCACGCTATGATTTTATTCTCTACTTATTGGAACCCAGTAGGAAATAGTACGCGCTAGGAATCGAAAGGGTAATCCATAGAGAATGAGATAGAGTGACATCTGTTGACTCAGTCGACAACTACGCTCTAAAAAATTAAACGATATGGAATCAATCCGTACTAAGTTAAGTTGCTACATTGGGAAATGGAAATGAAAGGCCTTCGGTGGCGGAGTGGCTACGCGCGCCAAACCAGAAACTTTGGTCGCGGGTTCGATTCCCTACCTACAGCAATGGGTTTTATTATCAATTTATTTTATTATTATAATTTAGTAATCGACAGAGACTGCAGAGGCGCTGAAACTTGATATGGAGTTTTCTATTGAACTCTTATGGGCGCTTCCCCTCTATCTCATACTCTTTGGAGTAATCAACAAGTATGTAACATATTGTATACATAATCGATCTTTTCATCATTTCGATGTCATTGAAAAATAATGTCTTTACCAGTTCGAGGATAGAGGAGTCAAAGAAGTACTCGATATATCATTCGCTCTTGATTTCTTCATACACTATGTAATAGGAGAAGTTTATAATGTTTTATTGTTATAATACGTCTTAATGTATTATGTAATCGAAGAAGTAGCAACTGAATATTTCATTCACTACAGCCCCTTTAAGCACAAGCAGAGTTCTAGACCATTTTAAACTTCTTGGAAGAAGCGATGCCAAAGCCCTATTTTAATATAAAACATATTTTTTGCTATTTAAATCAATAGTAAATATTTTTTTTTTCATTCTATAATTCTCTCAGAAATAAAAAATAAATTTTCAGTATTCATTTTGAAGAACTGGAAATAAAAAGTTTAATTCGTGCCTTATTTTGTCCGATCTTTTGCCGTTTAAAGCATTCACTTTTAAAGTGGCACCCTTTTGTTCTCTTTAACGCCAGTTTCACGACAATGATATAATCCTTCCTTAAGTGTAACCGTCTCTGGAAAGGTACTCTATAAAATTAAATTAAATTAAGTTGAAATACATGAAAGAGAAGTTAGATACCTTTTCATAAATTATTGTATTCCAAATAATATATTATTGAAGTTATCAAAGTTTTTGAAGGCTCTTTTTCCTTTAACTCCATCGTAATTAGAATAAACCAATGTTTTATTTATGATTAATTTATGCAAAGACTAATATAATTCATGCGGATGAAGTATCTACAAAATTAATTTAAATATCAGTTTAAATGCCTTTTACCGTACATTATAGTTAATAGGACTACCTCAGTATTCATGAACTTATTGAAGAACCACCATTTATTTTTATACTCTAGATGAAATCATATAGAGTATTATAAGTTTAATCCAGCCCAAAAGTTTGTAACGTATGCAACCAAGCCTCGGACGAAGAAAAGTTGTATATTATTTTTGGTTTATTTGTGGCCAAAAACCTCAAATCCGCCTGACGTCCGTCCGTCCGTTCGTCCGTCCGTCTGTCCGATAGCACGATAACTCAAGAACGCCTTCACCTAGGATCTTAAAATTTTGAATCTGGATGTTTGGTTGAATTTGTAAGGCTAAGTTCGTTAACGGGCAAAATCGTCCTATTCCTTCGGGTAGCTGCCATACAAAATGTCCTTAAAACACGTGTTCAAGAATATTGGTCGATAACTTTAGAAGGGTTTAAGCTACGATATTAAAATTTTGTATATGTTATTTTTCCAATAGTTGGAGATAAATATATGATTATAAAGAAAATCCTGTTAGTCCTTCGTGTAGCTGCCATACAAATATCCTGTCAAAAAGTATTCACTTAATTTACGAAACTCACTATAACTCAAGTAATCTTTTAGCTATGAATTCGGAATTTTGTACACATTAGTTTTAAGTAAAAAGAAAGTTCGGGTTTACTAGTCAGCGAAATTCCTTTACTCCTTCTGGTAGCTGCCATACAAAATGTCCGTAAAACACGTGTTCAAGAATATTGGCCGATAACTTCAGAAGGGTTCAAGCTACTTCTTTGAAATTTTGTATGTGTAATTTTTCCAATAGTTCGAGCTCAATGTATAATTATGAACAAAATCCTATTAGTGCTTTGTGTAGCTGTCATACAAATATCCTGTCAAAATGTATTCACTTAATTTACAGAACTCACTATAACTCAAGTAATCTTTTAGCTACGAATTCGGAAATTTGTACAAATTAGTTTTGAGTGAAAACGAAGTTCGAGTTTACTAGTCAGCGAAATCCTTTTATGCCTTCCATACAAAAAATCCTTAAGACACGTTTTCAACAATATTTTTCTTTTGAACGCTTCAAGCTACGAATTTGAAATTTTGTACACATTCATTTTTGAATGGTTCCAAGGAAAAGGACAAATATTTAAGAAATCGAGTGAGTCCTTCCTGCACTTCCTTCAAAAAGGATATTTTTTTCGGTGACCTACCCAGTTCAAGATATGAAATTAAACACAGAATATTGTCTTTTAGGTTTGACTACCAATCTAATGGCAATCCTTAATAAAGGACATACAACATGCGCACACGTAATTCTACTTTATCCCCAACTACAATATAAATCGGAGTTCAGTATTCATCTAGAGTATTATACAATTGGTTGGCTGCCGATCGTGACTGCAGTATGTTTATACTCTAGATGAAATCATACAGAGTATTATAAGTTTAATCCAACTTGTAACGCATAGAACCAAGCCTCGGACGAAAAAAAGTTATATATTATTTTTTGTTTATTTGTGGCCAAAAACCTCAAATCCGCCTGACGTCCGTCCGTCCGTCCGTCCGTCCGTTAGCACGACAACTCAAGAACGCCTTCACCTAGGATCATGAAATTTTGAATTTGGATGTTTGGTTGAATTTGTAAGGCTAAGTTCGATAACGGGCAAAATTGTCCTACTCCTTCGGGTAGCTACCATACAAAATGTCCTTAAAACACGTGTTCAAGAATATTGGTCGATAACTTCAGAAGGGTTTAAGCTACGTCTTTGAAATTTTGTATGTGTTATTTTTCCAATAGTTTGAGCTAAATATATGATTATGAAGAAAATCCTTTTAGTCCTTCGTGTAGCTGCCATACAAATATCCTGTCAAAATGTATTCACTTAATTTACAAAACTCACAATAACTCAAGTAATCTTTTAGCGACGAATTCGGAATTTTGTACAGGTTAGTTTTGAGTGAAAAGGAAGTCGGAGTTTACTAATCAGCGAAATCCTTTTACTCCTTCTGGTAGCTGCCATACAAAATGTCCTTAAAACACGTGTTCAAGAATATTGGTCGATAACTTTAGAAGGGTTTAAGCTACGACATTGAAATTTTGTACGTGCTATTTTTCCAATAGTTTGAGCTAAATATATGATTATGAAGAAAATCCTATTAGTCCTTCGTGTAGCTGCCATACAAATATCCTGTCAAAATGTATTCACTTAATTTACGAAGCTCACTATAACTCAAGTAATCCTTTAGCTACGGATTCGGAATTTTGTACAAGTCAGTTTTGAGTGAAAACAAAGTCGGAGTTTACTAATCAGCGAAATCCTTTTACTCCTTCTGGTAGCTGCCATACAAAATGTCCTTAAAACACGTCTTCAAGAATATTGGTCGATAGCTTCAGAAGGGTTTAAGCTACGTCATTGAAATTTTGTATGTGTTATTTTTCCAATAGGTGGAGCTAAATATATGATTATGAAGAAAATCCTGTTAGTCCTTCGTGTAGCTGTCATACCAATATCCTGTCAAAATGTATTCACTTAATTTACGAAACTCACAATAACTCAAGTAATCTTTTAGCTACGAATTCCGAATTTTGTACAAGTTAGTTTTGAGTGAAAAGGAAGTTCGACTTTACTAATCAGCGAAATCCTTTTACTCCTTCTGGTAGCTGCCATACAAAATATCCTTAAAATACGTGTTCATCAATATTTTCCAATAAATTTTGAACGCTTCAAGCTACGAATTTGAAATTTTGTACACATTAATTTTTGAATGGTTCCAAGGAAAAGGATAAATATGTAAGAAATCGAGTGAGTCCTTCCTGCTCCTCCCATGTGAAAGTCTTTTAAAAAGGACATTTTTTTCGATGACTTACCCAGTTCAAGATATGAAATTAAACACTGAATATTGTCTTTTAGTTTTGAGTAGCAATCTAATGGCAGTCCTTAATAAAGGACATACAACATGCACACACGTAATTCTACTTTATCCCCAACTACAATATAAATCGGAGTTCAGTATTCATCTAGAGTATTATACGATTGGCTTGCAGCCGATCGTGACTGCAGTATGTTTTTTAGTTAGAACTAACCTTAAAATGACACGTGTATAAATTTGACATTTGTCGGACATTTGGTTCGTGAGATATAGCGTTGTGAGTGAATCAACTTTTGGTGTTGTAAGAAAAATGGATAAAAAAGAAATTCGTGTGTTAATAAAGCATTGCTTTATTATGAAAAAACATACTGCAGTCACGATCGGCTGCAAGCCAATCGTATAATACTCTAGATGAATACTGAACTCCGATTTATATTGTAGTTGGGGATAAAGTAGAATTACGTGTATGCATGTTGTATGTCCTTTATTAAGGACTGCCATTAGATTGCTATTCAAACCTAAAAGACAATATTCAGTGTTCAATTTCATATCCTGAACTAGGTACGTCATCGAAAAAAAAGTCCTTTTTGAAGGACTTTCACATGGAAGGTGCAGGAAGGACTCACTCGATTTCTTACATATTTATCCTTTTCCTTGGAACCATTTAAAAATGAACGTGTACAAAATTTCAAATTCGTAGCTTGAAGCGTTCAAAAGTTATCGAAAAATATTGTTGAACACGTGTCTTAAGGATATTTTGTATGGCAGCTACCAGAAGGAGTAAAAGGATTTCGCTGACTAGTAAACCTAAACTTCGTTTTCACTCAAAACTAATTTGTACAAAATTTCGAGTTCATAGCTAAAAGAATACTTGAGCTATAGTGAGTTCCGTAAATTAAGTGAAGACTATTTGACAGGATATTTGTATGGCAGCTACACGAAGGACCAACAGGATTTTTTTCATAATCATACATTAAGCTTCAACTATTGGAAAAATAACACATACATAATTTCAAAGACGTAGCTTAAACCCTCCTGAAGTTATCGGTAATATTCTTGAACACGTGTTTTAAGGACATTTTGTATGGCAGCTACCCGAAGGAGTAAAAGAATTTTGCTGATTAGTTAACTCGAACTTCCTTTTTACTCAAAACTAGCTTGTTTAAAATTCCGAATTCGTAGCTAAAAGATTACTTGAGTTATAGTGAGTTTCGTAAATTAAGTGAATACATTTTGACAGGATATTTGTATGGCAGCTACACGAAGGACCAACAGGATTTTCTTCATAATCTTATATTTAACTCCAACTATTGGAAAAATAACAGATATAAAATTTGAATGTCGTAGCTTAAACCCTTCTAAAGTTATCGACCAATATTCTTGAGCACGTGTTTTAAGGATATTTTGTATGGCAGCTACCAGAAGGAGAAAAAGGATTTCACTGATTAGTAAACCCAAACTTCCTTTTCACTCAAAACTAACTTGTACAAAATTCCGAATTTGTAGCTAAAAGATTACTTGAGTTATAGTGAGTTTCGTAAATTAAGTGAATACATTTTGACAGGATATTTGTATGGCAGCTACACGAAGGACTAACAGGATTTTCTTCATAATCATATATTTATCTCCAACTATTAAAAAAGTAATACATACAAAATTTCAAAGTCGTAGCTTTAGGCGTTACGAAGTTATTGGTCAATATTCTTGAACACGTGTTTTAAGGACATTTTGTATGGCAGCCACTCGAAGGAGTAGGACGATTTTGCCCGTTAACGAACTCAGCCGTACAAATTCAACCAAACATCCAGATTCAAAATTTCAAGATCCTAGGTGAAGGCGTTCTTGAGTTATCGTGTTCACGGACAGACGGATGGACGGACGGACGGACGGACGGACGGACGGACGGACGGACGGACGGACGTCAGGCGGATTTGAGGTTTTTGGCCACAAATAAACAAAAATTAATATTTAACTTTTTTTCGTCCGAGGCTTGGTTCTATGCGTTACAAACTTTTGGGCTGGATTAAACTTATAATACTCTATATGATTTCATATAGAGTATAAAAATACTGTGGAAACAAAAGGTTGGCTTGATAAACATTATTCGCACCAGGAAAATCAACCGTTGAGAAGTGGTTTGCTAAATTTAAACGGGGCGAAATGAGCACCGAAGACGGTACACGCAGTGGACGCCCGAAAGAGGCTGTAACGGACGAAAACATAAAAACGTGCAGAAAATAATTATGAATGACCGTAAAGTGAAGTTGATCGAGATAGCTAAGACTCTAAAGATATCAAAAGAGCGTGTTGGACATATCGTGGCTGAATATTTGGACATGCAAAAGCTGTGTGCAAAGTGGCTGCCGCGTAGCTCACAATCGAGCCAAAGTTTCAACGTGTCGTTGACTCGGAGCAATGTTTAGCGATATTCAACCGTAATAAGTACGAATTTTTATGTCGATATGTGACAATGGATGAAATCTGGCTTCATCACTACACTTCAGAGTCCAATCGACAGTCAGCCGAGTGGACTGCACGCGATGAACCGAATCCAAAACGTGAAAAGACACAACAGTCGGCTGGCAAGGTTATGGCATCAGTATTCTGGGATGCGCGAGGTATAATATTCATTGATTACCTTGCAAAGGGACAGACCATCAACAGCGATTATTAGATAGTGTTGTTGGAGCGTTTGAAGGATGAAATCACGAAAAAACGGCCCCATTTGAAGAAGAAAAAAGTGCTGTTTCAGCAAGACAATGCATCTTGCCACAAGTCAATGCAAACGATGGCAAAATTTCACGAATTAGGGTACAAATTGCTTCCCCATCCACCGTATTCTCCAGATCTGGCCCCCAGCGACTTTTTCCTGTTTGCAGACCTCAAAAGAATGCTCGCTGGAAAGAAATTCAGGACTAATGAGGAAGTAATCGCTGAGTCTGAGGCCTATTTTGAGACTAAAGAGAAATCGTACTATAAACATGGTATCGCAAAATTGCCTGACCGCTATAATCGTTGTATCGCCCTCGAAGGCAACTATGTTGAATAATAAAATCGAATTTTATCAAAAAAATTTCTTTTACTATGTTAGCCTACGAACTTTTCAGCCCACCTGTTATGTAATAGGAGAAGTTTATAATGTTTTATTGTTATAATACGTCTTAATGTATTATGTAATCGAAGAAGTAGCAACTGAATATTTCATTCACTACAGCCCCTTTTAGCACAAGCAGAGTTCTAGACCATTTTAAACTTCTTGGAAGAAGCGATGCCAAAGCCCTATTTTAATATAAAACATATTTTTTGCTATTTAAATCAAAAGTAAATATTTTTTTTTTCATTCTATAATTCTCTCAGAAATAAAAAATAAATTTTCAGTATTCATTTTGAAGAACTGGAAATAAAAAGTTTAATTCGTGCCTTATTTTGTCCGATCTTTTGCCGTTTAAAGCATTCACTTTTAAAGTGGCACCCTTTTGTTCTCTTTAACGCCAGTTTCACGACAATGATATAATCCTTCCTTAAGTGTAACCGTCTCTGGAAAGGTACTCTATAAAATTAAATTAAATTAAGTTGAAATACATGAAAGAGAAGTTAGATACCTTTTCATAAATTATTGTATTCCAAATAATATATTATTGAAGTTATCAAAGTTTTTGAAGGCTCTTTTTCCTTTAACTCCATCGTAATTGGAATATACCAATGTTCTATTTATGATTAATTTATGCAAAGATTTATATAACTCATGCGGATGAAGTATCTACAAAATTAATTTAAATATCAGTTTAAATGCCTTTTACCGTACATTATAGTTAATAGGACTACCTCAGTATTCATGAATTTATTGAAGAACCACCTTTTATTATACTCTAGATGAAATCATATAGAGTATTATAAGTTTAATCCAGCCCAAAAGTTTGTAACGCATAGAACCAAGCCTCGGACGAAAAAAAGTTATATATTATTTTTTGTTTATTTGTGGCCAAAAACCTCAAATC
Organism: Beris morrisii; assembly: GCA_951812415.1. Lineage (NCBI taxonomy): Eukaryota > Metazoa > Arthropoda > Insecta > Diptera > Stratiomyidae > Beris > Beris morrisii. The sequence goes on along the minus strand of OX638312.1, from coordinate 88,332,679 downwards.
CGCCTGACTTCCGTCCGTCCGTCCGTCCGTCCGTCCGTCCGTCCGTCCGTCCGTCCGTCCGTCCGTCCGTCCGTCCGTCCGTCCGTCCGTCTGTCCGTGAACACGATAACTCAAGAACGCCTTCACCTAGGATCTTGAAATTTTGAATCTGGATGTTTGGTTGAATTTGTAAGGCTAAGTTCGTTAACGGGCAAAATCGTCCTACTCCTTCGGGTGGCTGCCATACAAAATGTCCTTAAAACACGTGTTCAAGAATATTGGTCGATAACTTTAGAAGCGTTTAAGCTACGTCTTTGAAATTTTGTATGTATTATTTTTCCAATAGTTGGAGCTAAATATATGATTATGAAGAAAATCCTGTTAGTCCTTCGTGTAGCTGCCATACAAATATCCTGTCAAAATGTATTCACTTGATTTACAAAACTCACAATAACTCAAGTAATCTTTTAGCTACGAATTCGGAATTTTGTACAAGTTAGTTTTGAGTGAAAAGAAAGTTGCAGTTTACTAATCAGCGAAATCCTTTTACTCCTTCTAGTAGCTGCCATATAAAATGTCCTTAAAACACATCTTCAGGAATATTGGTCGATAACTTCAGAAGGGTTTAAGCTACGTCTTTGAAATTTTGTAGGTATTATTTTTCCAATAGTTGGAGCTAAATATATAATTATGAAGAAAATCCTGTTAGTCCTTCGTGTAGCTGCCATACAAATATCCTGTCAAAATGTATTCACTTAATTTACGAAACTCACAATAACTCAAGTAATCTTTTAGGTACGAATTCGGAATTTTGTACAAGTTAGTTTTGAGTGAAAAGGAAGTTCGAGTTTACTAATCAGCGAAAGCCTTTTACTCCTTCTGGTAGCTGCCATACAAAATATCCTTAAAACACGTGTTCAAAAATTTTTTTCCGATAACTTTTGAACGCTTCAAGCTACGAATTTGAAATTTTGTACACATGAATTTTTGAATGGTTCCAAGGAAAAAGACAAATATTTAAGAAATCGAATGAGTCCTTCCTGCACCTCCCACGTGAAAGTAATTTAAAAAGGACATTTTTTTTCGATGACTTACCCAGTTCAAGGTTTGAAATTAAACACTGAATATTGTCTTTTAGTTTTGAGTAGCAATCTAATAGCAGTCCTTAATAAAGGACATACAACATGCACACACCTAATTCTACTTTATCCCCAACTACAATATAAATCGGAGTTCAGTATTCATCTAGAGTATTATACGATTGGCTTGCAGCCGATCGTGACTGCAGTATGTTTTTTATACTCTAGATGAAATCATATAGAGTATTATAAGTTTAATCCAGCCCAAAAGTTTGTAACGCATAGAACCAAGCCACGGACGAATAAAAGTTGTACATTATTTTTTCTTTATTTATGGCCAAAAACCTCAAATCCGCTTGACGTCCGTTCGTCCGTCCGTCCGTCCGTCCGTCCGTCCGTCTGTCCGTGAACGCCTTCACCTAGGATCTTGAAATTTTAAATTTGGATGTTTGGTTGAATTTGTAAGGCTAAGTTCGTTAACGGGCAAAATCGTCCTACTCCTTCGGGTAGCTGCCATACAAAATGTCCTTAAAACACGTGTTCAAGAATATTGGTCGAGAACTTCAGAAGGGTTTAAGCTACGACATTGAAATGTTGTATGTGTTATTTTTCCAATAGTTGGAGCTAAATATATGATTATGAATATAATCCTGTTAGTCCTTCATGTAGCTGCCATACAAATATCCTGTCAAAATGTATTCACTTAATTTACGAAACTTACTGTAACTCAAGTAATTTTGTACAAATTAGTTTTGACTAAAAACGAAATTCGAGTTTACTAATCAGCGAAATCCGTTTACTCCTTCTTGTAGCTGCCATACAAAATGTCCTTAAGACCCGTGTTCAACAATATTTTTCGATAACTTTTGAACGCTTCAAGCTACGAATTTGAAATTTTGTACACGTTCATTTTTAAATGGTTCTAAGGAAAAGGATAAATATGTAAGAAATCGAGTGAGTCCTTCCTGCACCTCCCATGTGAAAGTCCTTCAAAAAGGAAATTTTTTTTCTATGACTTACCCAGTTCAAGATTTAAAATTAAACACTGAATATTTTCTTTTAGTTTTGAGTAGCAATCTAATACCAGTCCTTAATAAAGGACATACGACATGCACACACGTAATTTTACTTTATCCCCAACTACAATATAAATCGGAGTTCAGTATTCATCTAGAGTATTATACGATTGGCTTGCAGCCGATCGTGACTGCAGTATGTTTCTTAATATAATTAAAATAAAATAAAAATTTTTGAAAAAAAAAACGTGTTATATCTCAATAAAATTCTTAGATAGATGCTTGGAATTTTCACAAAAAGTAGCCCTAATAGACTTCTAACTGGGAAAAAAATTATTGGTGGTGTGGATATAAGGGGTGATGGTGAGGGAAGGTGGAAAAGAAAAAGTTTCGATGCTCAGTGAAAACGGAATCCAAATACATTCACGAATTTCATTAAATCTCTCGGTCTTCTAAAATTATGAATTTATTTTCATTCTACGGATTCTACATATAAATGCCTAGAAAGTGTTTTTAGGAATTTTTAAATTCAACCGCTAAGGGGGTGGAAAGAGGTTGTATACGTTTTCACGAATTCAGCCGTATCCCTCAGGTCTGATTATGTATTGAATAACTTTTCACTTCCACGGGCTTGTTTTACAATTGCCTAAAACTCGTTTTACTTTTTCAACCTCTAAGAGGGTATAAATGGGTTGAACACGTTTTCACGAATGCCGTCATATCTCTTAGGAGTGATAAGACATTGAATTGGTTTTCACTTTCTCGGGTTTTTTTTATATTTATCTAAAAACCTTTTCCAGGATTTTCGAATATTTAACCCAAAGTGGGTATAAGGGGGTTGGGTACGTTTTCACAGATTCCTACATATTTCTAAGATCTGATGAGATGTCAATTTGGCTTTAACTTCTGCAGAGTTTTTGTATATTAGCCTGGAAACCGATTTTACGATTTTATTATATCCGACCTTTAAGGTCTTGTAATAGGGTTGCATACGTTTTCACAAATTCCTACATATTTCTTAGATCTGATTAGAAATCGAATTGATTTGCACTTTCTAAGACATCCTATATAATCTCTAAAAAGTTACTTTCAGAATTCTCAGATATTGAACCACTAGGTGATTTAAGGAGATTGCATACTTTTCACAGCTTTCTACATATTTTTTAGGTTTGATGCGTTATTTTGCGGTGTAGGTTACTATGCGACTGACAACCTAAAGAATAACCACCAGCCTATTGAAATATTATTTTTTAGGTTGGCAATCGCATGGTAACCTACATCACTTCTCAGCAGTAAATGCGTTCCGGATTTTTATCCATAATATAATAAAGTTGCGCTTAGAGTGTGAGCAGATTTTTTTTACTGGAAAGGAAAATAACATTTAATTTCTTCACGGTCACTTTGAAACTTCCAAATCAACCTAAAATTCTTAAAAATATAGGGCACGCATTATATTGTTCTTTTGTTTGGAATCAGTCGACATATTCTTATTAGGCTTGCGCATTTTAGTTCACCATAGTGAGCGATCATTTCCGATTCCCGATCCCTCGCGAACTAGTTCGTTTTTTTGGTTCATGGTTTATTACTTCAGGGGAGTTCAGTGATGAGTACTCGTAGTTCGAAGACAGTAGATCTAGTAGAAGATGATGAGCAAAAAAAAAAGATCAGTAGATCTAGTAGAAGATGAGTCTGTAGATCTAGTAGAACATGATAAGCAAAAAAAGACACTAGATCTAGTATAGTACATTGTCTCACAGAGTTCCGAACGGCAATGAAAAACGAACTAGGAGCGGGACTGACTGCGAACTAGTTCGTTCATTTCAGTTATGGGAACGCTCTTCTGAACTAGTTCGTTCGCGAACTAGACAAGCCTAATTCTTATTACTAACCAATTACCATGTAAGCGGTAATCAGAGTTCTCGTTAACGAAGAATTCTGCAGTTCTTGTTAACGATGTACTCTTCAATGTAATCAATTCTCCATTTTCCTACTGGGAAGTTAATATCATGCTGCAACTAATGAAGTTCTGCATGGAGAATTATTCATGAGAAATTTTTGGTTTGGTGAATGGTATCTAGGGAGTAAAACCACGATATGTATTTAAACAGGAACCTGAGTGCCGTGGTAAACGACCTTTGTCACAGCTGCGGGGACCTAGAAGTGGTAGGGTCAACCTTACTTCCTATGCGAGTGTCCGGCCCTATTGGGAACGAGTGAGTTCCGTGAATTGAGCGAGAATATTTTTACAGGAGTTTTGTACGAAGGACTCATTCGATTTTCATTTTTCATATTCTTACCTTAAGCTGCAACTACTAGAAAACTAACGTAACACAAAATTTCAAAGTTGTAGCTTAAGATGTACCAAAGATATTGGCCAATATTCTTGAACCCGTGTTTTAAGGACTTTTTGTATGGCAGCTACCCGAAGCAGTAGGACGAGTTTGCCCGTTAACGAACTTAGCCTTACAAATTCGACCAAACATCCAGATTCAAAATTTCGAGATCCTAGGTCAAGGTGTTCTTGAGTTATAGTGCCAACGGACAGACAGACGGACGGACGTCAAGCGGATTTGGAGTTGTTGGTCCCAAATAAACAAAAAATAATATATAACCTTTTTTCGTCCGGGGCTCGGTTCTATGCGTTACAAACTTTTGGGCTGGATTAAACTTCTCTCTCTCAGATTTCATCTAGAGTATAAAAATGTCATTCGACCAGAAAATTTATTGAAACCGTGTGAAAACACGATATTTCATATAATTTTTTCGCTTCAATTGTTTTATGATGTTACGTTGCTTTTTATAAATGGTGTTTTTTTAGAGGCGGAGAACTTTTAATTGGAATAAAACAAAGAGAAATGATTTTAATATCCATGAAATTGGCTTTATTTGAAAGATTATTTTATGGCATTAAGGTTTGAATATGATTTCGAGCATGTGGCCGCCGCGGCTCGCGCATACATGGCGTAATTTGGCAGTCCAATTTTCACACAATCTTCGCAGTAAATTAGGCTGTATTTCGGCAATAACGCGTCGAATGTTGGCTTCCAAGTGCTCAATAGTTTCTGGTTTATCGGCGTAGACACGGGACTTTACATATCACCAGAGAAAAAAATCTAATGGCGTCAAATCGCACGAACGAGGTGATCAGTTAACAGGTCCATTTCGTGAAATTAATCGATCATCAAATATTTCTTTCAGTAAATTAATTGTATCGCGCTGTGTGGCATGTGGCGCCATCCTGCTGAAACCACATGTCTGCGACATTATTGCTTTCCAATTGAAGCACGAAAAAGTTAGTAATCATGTCTCTGTACCGCTCACCGTTAACTGTAACGTTCTGACCATCATAATTTTTGAAGACATACGGACCAATGATTCCACCGGTATGGTGTTTCGATCAAGCTGCAACTTTCGGAAAAAGCAAAATATCTGGGTCTGATCTTGGATAGGAAGCTAAATTGGAAGGAAAATGTTTTCCATTGGCTGTATATGGCGGTTGCAAGACCCATTCTGACGTACGAGGCACTGGTATGGTGGAAAGCCACAAATAAAAAGTATATCCAAAGGGAATTGAGTGGACTGCAGCGGAGTGCTTGTGTAATGATCACAGGGGCCCTGCGCACAACGTCAACAGCAGCACTGGAAGTTTGCATGCACCTTTTACCGCTTGATATTTTCATTAAGCAGGTTGCGTCAAATATAGCGGTAAAACTATTGAGCTGTTGTCTCTTTAGGGAGAGACGCATAGGATACAGCTCCATTCTTAGGGAATTTCTTCAGGGTCCGGTCAACTTTTGCACGGATTATATGATCCCGGTGAATGATTTTAAATCATCCTTCAGAGTTGTACATATACCCAAGCAGAGCGGACTGGGAAAGCAAAAGGGTAGTAAATGAGGGAGAACTCTCCGTGTATACGGACGGTTCCAAAATGGAATGCGGCACTGGCGCTGGAGTCTTCTCTGAGCAGTTGAGTGCAAGGGAGTCCTTTAAGCTGCCGGATGCCTGTAGTGTATACCAAGCGGAGATTCTGGCAGTGCTCCAGGCAGGTAACATCATGTTGATGGAGGGGTTATTCGGTCGGGATATCTCACTCTACATTGACTGCCAGGCGGCCTTGAATGCATTGGAATCAGGGACAATTAAATCCCAGCTACTAAAGCGCAGTCGAGAAGTGCTCAAGGTACTTTGTAGTCAGAATAGAGTACAACTATGCTGGGTACCAGGGCATAGTGACGTACCGCGCAACGAACAGACCGATGAGTTGGCGAGACTAGGATCGCCGTCGGCCGGGATGGTAGAGGAGGTGGTTAATCCGCCTTTAAACGGAATTAAAGCACGTATCAGGGATTGTGCAGCGGACGCAGCGAACACTAGATGGGAGGCGCTAACAAGCTGTAGGACCTCTAAGGCACTCTGGCCAAGGTTGGACAGACGAAAGACTAGGGAGATATTGACATGAAGTAGGGGAAGTCTGCGGCTACTTGTCGAAATACTGACAGGGCACTGCTTGCTAGGGAAGCACGCTATGCGTATGGGGATCGCTGACTCTGACGTGTGCAGATATTGCCTTGACCTATATGCTGAGGAGGACATCACCCACATTTTGTGTGAGTGTCAGGCGGTTGCAAGGAGGTGACTGAGGTGGCTGGGCAGTCTTTTCTTTCAGAATTTGGAGGATCTGAGGTCAATAGGGCATGATAAGCTAGTCAAGTTCGTTAGGGATCTGGGTTGTTTAGGGGATGTTTAGTGACCTACTAGGTTCTGAAGGGATCGTTATGGGCCCTTTTGGTGCCTAATGTGCGCGGTGGCTTAGCGCTTCGCCCCTTCTTAAAACTAAAACTAAAACTATGGTGTTTCGACAATGGCTTGTGGATTATCATCGCTCCAAATGCGATAATTCTACTTATTGACATAGCCATTTAGATAAAAGTGTGCTTCGTCACTGAACAAAATTTTCAAATGATATTTTGGATCAATAGCATTGCTTCCTTCGTCCCATTCATCAAATGTACGGCGGGAACGATGATTGTGTGTCTTCAAATCCCGCACAAGTTGAATCTTGTTAGCACGTAAACCAAGATATTTACGCAAAATTGTCCATAAAGTGGATGTACACAAGTTTAATTTTTGAGCACGATGACGAATTGACACATTCGGATCATCATCAACACTACGCTGCACACCAACAATGGCTTGTTGTGTGCGCACTGTATGACGTCTTATGGGATGCGTATTATCGTTTAGAGTAAACGTATTGCGAAAACGACCCATAAGTATGAGAAAGTTCTCGAATTAATCGCTCTGATGGTCGATTACGAGCACCATAAGATGCACGTAATGCCCGATGAATTTCTCGAATTGAACCATGGTTTTCAAAATAAATTTGAACAATTTCCAAACGTTGCTCCGGCGTGAGTCTATTCATGATGAATTGCCAAACCAAACTAACCTCGAAACAACCTGGAATTGTCAAATCGGCTGTAACAGCAAACAGTGTTGCCAATTTAAAGTGCTCTACCTCTAAAAAAACACTATTTAGAAAAGTAGTTAGATTATAATGATTATCTGTGAAATAAAGGGTTATTCAATAGGTACATAACAATTTTGTAATTTAATACAAAAGCACCCTAAATCTTCTTTGCTGGTTTGTCAATGTCAAACCGTCAGTCAAAGCTTATATTTTTATCATGGAGAAGTCCACGAACGAGGAATGTTTGAAAATTGTCTCAATTATTCTGTGTTTTATTTAAATACAAAATTATTATGCCCCTATTGAATAACCCTATAATTTCGAGATAAAGTTTCGGTTTAAATTAAATTGATACCTCTTGCCTACTACAAATAAATTACAGCCGTCTGCAATGGAAAAAACTATCCCACTTAGTCGCGAAATATTTACCAATCGTCTATAAGCTTTATAGAAAATTTCACAGGTATGAGGAATTGAAAAATAACTCATGGATTTTCTTAACAACTTTCCCTTGGGAATCCACAGCAGAACTTTCGTATCCCATTCATTGCCCATTTTCATACATGTGTAGCTGCATTTCTTGTACTCGGTATAAAAATGAATTTCTGAATTTTTAATTATGCGCAATAATTGCAGAGTATAAGTTTTGGAGAACTTGTCTGGATTTGGCTGCAGCCCTTACGCTATTCTCCCCTACAACGTACCGAAAATAAAACTTTCGTTTATGCAAATATGCTGCAAATTGTTTTTCTGTTTCATGTTTTCCATGAGTTGGCGCGGCAACGAAAGCAAATTTAATGAAAATAATACAAAATCAAAGCGTTCAGAATTACCGGAGGACAAAATGAGAAAGAAAGCCACAAAACAGTAGGAATTTCATTTGAAATATAGAATGGAATTTAATTATATGCTAAATTAAAGAAATTTGAATTTAAAATTTATGAATTATAGGGATTGTTGGGCACAGTAAATTTAAAACTGAAGTATTGTTAAATCGTTCTGCAAAATTGAAATCAATTAATTTTGATGGTCACTTATGAATTGCAAATTATTATTTTCAAATGCTGATCGACTTTAAAACAAAAAGCAAAAACTTGGCTATCCTGATATTTTCACCTTCTAAACTAAAACACAAGATAAGATCTTGGAATTTAAACAGCAGATAGGCGTGAAAGGGTATGTAGTAGTTTTGTTTTAAAAAAAAAATATTTAAATTAGAGATTTTCAGCCGATTAAACATTGGAAAAGCCCGTGTAGACTATTCCAATTTTGGTATATTATGTACACTAAAAGCCCATAAAGTCTGGGTGGCTTAGAGGCTAGAGCACTTGCCTTCGGCGCACCTGGTACCAAGTTCGAATCAGCTTTGCGACAAGTAATTTTTGAGAATGGGATTGGATGCTGGACTACCAGTTCACTCAGCTGTAAATGAGTACCTGAGTTAAAATCGCGGTAATAATCACGGACGAGCGTGTGGCTGACAACTTCACCTCCTCGTGTTCCGTTCGTCTAGTAATGAAGTAACTCTAGCATTACTTTAAGGCCTAGGCCCAATTTGGGCTGTTATGCCATTGATTATTGATTATTAAAAGCCCATAAAAGTAAAAACGAATTTGCTGCCTTATCAGAATTAAGAGATATGACGAATTGTTAAAACGTATATTAAGCCATTAATTCCACTTGGGGTTTGAATTTCGAAAAAATTGTGAAACAGGTTTTTAATCGATTTCATAAGAAGCAACTTGATATCTCATGAGACACGAGGGATTTTGAAAAATTTGTGAAAACGTAAGCAAACCCTTCACACCCCTTGATTTTTGAAATTCGAAAAATCGGGAAATTGGTTTTTAGGTCATTACATAAAATGCCGTAATAACAAATTTTATATATCATCAAAACTAAGGGATGGAAAAAATTGTGAAAACATATGCAAACCCTTTCGGGGTAAAATATCCAAAAATTGAGAAACGGGTTTGTATGCGATTATATAAAAAATCTGTGGAACTGAAAAGCGATCAAATATCTTATCAAAGAAATATGTCGAAGCTTTGAAAAGCAAGAAAAAAGCTTTGAAAAGCATTCAACCCCCTCCTAGGATTGAATATCTAAAATACTTAAATTGACTTTTTGGCGCTTATATTGGAAAACTTAGGAAGTAAAAATATATCATCAGATATTGAACCTCTTTACACCCACTTGGGGGTTGAATACCCAAAAATGCTGAAAGGAGTTAATAGATAACTATTAAGACAATAAGAGAAAGTAAAAACCAATTCAATTTCTTATCGCTTCTAAAAGATATGACGTAATTCATGGGGGATATGGCAGAATTCGTGAAAAAGTATACAACCCCTTTACACCCCCTTAGGGGTAGGATTTCAAAAAATCCTGAAAGGAGTTTCTAGGTATTGATATGAAGAAGCCGTAGAATAAAAATGAATTCAATATTTGGGAAGACCTAATAGATATGACAAAAATCGTGAAAATATGTGCATTCCATTTTCACTGATCATTATTTTGCCCCCCTTCCGATCGCCAATGGATATTTGAAATTTTTTTTATCTAAAGTACTTTTCTGGTGGATTTACATAAACACACCGAGTTTGAACTTTGTAGCATAAGCCGTTCTAGAGATAGGAAAAACATCACCACCCCCGCACCATACTACCCCTGTAAAAAATTATATTTTTCCAACATGCTATTAATATAGCTCTATCTAAATACTTAGTTTCGGTCTTATATCGTTATAGTTTCTCGAGATATAAAAATCGGAATCTTTTCCTTTTCACCCTCCCCCACCCTCACCCTCTACACCCACACCACTGCTAGTGGTCTATTAGGTCTACTTCTGGTAAAAATTTTAAGCATCTGTCTTACACCGTTCTTGAGATATGAGACGTGATTTTTTAGATAAATTCGTATCCCCCTCCACTTTCATGCTCCACCGCCCCCTTAACAAATTTTACCTTCATCAAACTACATTTATGTGCAATTGGTTCGTGAGGTATTGTAATCTACAGTTTTTCACCCCCCACCTACGTACGCCACTGCCATCACACAAAAATTTGTTTTTGATTTGTTGTCCTAGTATGCTTACATATATTCATTAAGTTTCAATTTTGTGGCTTTAACCGTTTAGGAGATATGGATTTTAGAATGTATCGGCTTTTTTGCGTTTCGGATGCATTAATTTTCCCCCCACTCCGACACCCCTTCACCCTTATTGACAATTTTTATGCAAATGGGTCAACTATCAAAGCTCTATATAAATTTCAAATTTCAGCCTCCTAGCATAAGCGGTTGCTGAGATCTAGCAACCAAAATTTTCCTTCTAAAACGCATTCCCCTCCTCCCCCTTCACACTGCACACCAAAGAATTTGGTCGCTTTAAGGGGCCTACTCAGTCTATTTATAAAAAAAATTTCAATTTAAAAGCTCAAAGGGTTTGGGAGCTACGAGCCTTCAAAGGATTTTGCGTACGACGGACGGCGTACAGCGTACGGCGTCCGTCGGACTGAACATTTTTTTTTGCTTTTTTCGTGTCTACTAGTCAACGTGAAAAAAAAAATTTTCTGGGTAGCAAATTTTTTTTTTTTTAAAATCGATCACAATATTGTATTATTAAAACATACTGCAGTCACGATCGGCTGCAAGCCAATCGAATAATACTCTAGATGAAATACTGAAGTCCAATTTATATTCCAGTTGGGGATAAAGTAGAATAAGGTGTGTGCATGTAGTATGTCTTTATTAAAGACTCCCATTTGGTAGCTAATCGAAACTAAAAGACAATATCGTCAGTGTTTAGTTTCAAAAAAATTATCCTTTTTCAAGGACTTGACGCGTTCCAAAGTTATCGGGAAATATTGTTAAACACGTGACTTCAGGATTTTTGTATGGAAGCTACCAGAAGGCGTTAAAGGATTTATCTGACTAGTAAACTCGAACTCAGTTTTCACTCAAAACTAATTTGTACAAAATTCCGAATTCGTGCCTAAAAGATTACTTGAGTTATAGTGAGTTTTGTAAATTAAGTGAATACATTTTAACAGGATATTTGTATGGCAGCTACACGAAGGACTAATAGGATTTTCTTCATAATCGTGCATTTAGCTCCAACTATTGGAAAACAAAGGTATACATAATTTCAAAGTCGTAGCTTTAGGCGTTCGGAAGTTATTTATCAATATTCTTAAACACGTGTTTTAAGGACATTTCGTATGGCAGCTACCCGAAGGAGTAGGACGATTTTGCCCGTTAACAAACTTAGCCTTACAAATTCAACCAAACATCCAGATTCAAAATGTCAAGATCCTAGGTGAAGGCGTTCTTGAGTTATCGTGTTCACGGACGGACGGACGGACGTCAAGAGGATTCGAGATTTTTGGCCGCAAATAAACAAAAAATAATATACCTTTTTTTCGTCCGAGGCTTGGTTCTATGCGTTACAAACTTTTGGGCTGGATTAAACTTATAATACTCTATATGATTTTATCTAGAGTATAATTAGAAGCTGGAGGACGCGGTCTTGGGATCGAGACGATTAGAATCAACGACTTCAGGATGCCAGGGCCCGATTTCGGCATATTTCTTCTTCTAGGACTAATAGACCTCTAGTGCCAAAAAAATATTGGTGGTGTGTATGTAGGGGTACTGGTGGCAGGGATTGGAAAAACAAAAAATTCTTATTTTCATTTCTTGAAAACCGCAAAAGGATAGAAAGCTAAAAATTTGCACATTTATAGAGGCATCGTAGAAAAATGGGATAGTGGGATAGAGGTAGCAAGGTACGAAGATGGGTTGGTTTACTTCTATTTGAGAAACGATTTATGCTAGAAGGTTGAGACTTAGTACGTATAAGTAGGTGTACAACAGGAGTAGTTAACGAAAAAATTTAAATTTTTGATTGGCGTACAAAGGTGGAGTAAAAAAGTTTCCGTCAAAATTGTTTTTGAGTTATCAAATTAATTTTATTTTTTTTTATATAAACGCCTAACTGTTTTCTAAGTAGTTATGTACGTTTTTACGAATTCCGAAATATTTCTTAGGCCTAATGAGATATTGAATCCGCGTTCACTTCGAAAGGCTTTAAATGTAATCGGGAAAAATTATTTTTAGCATTTTACGATATTCAACCCCTTAGTATTGTTCAACTGTTCCGACAAATCTTTTAGTTTTAACGAGATTTAATTCGCTCTTATTTCTATGGGCTTATTATAATAATGATCCAAAAATTATTTTCGAGATTTTGCGGTATTCCGCACTTTCCACTAAGAACCAGAGTACGGCACACGTTTCATGCTGAGATGCGGTGTAGGTGCCAGCTATTCCAAACAGCTTATAGCTGCTGGTATCGCTGAGAATTTTTCCATATGTGCGATAGAGAGCCGAAATTCATTACTGCGGACTAAAATTTAGTTAAATTTTCCATAGTACTTTATGATTAAGGCATATGGACTAACGTTCATTTCATATTTCATCCAATTTGATTCAATTTTGGGGTACGGTAATTCTAATCTGACTTTTCAGTGAAGGTTTTTCAGCTGTCATGTCCTCAATGGCAGTAGCTAGAGCAACGATCTCATAGTTCCAACCTCGATAAAGAAATATAAACCGGCGCTTAACTCCAAGTCCAGTAAACAGAAATTTGTCTTGCCAGTAATTCTTACTACCGGCATTTCCGGTAGGTCACAGAAACAAATCGCAAGCGACCAAGTTTATTTAAAATATGTAACAGCGAACATTGTAGTGAAATTCGAACGTGGTGAAACATATACATATGTTAGGGTTGTCCAGCCTGATTTTAACAGATTTCATACTGGATTACAACAATATTAATGAAATGAAAACACAGTTCTCTGAATAGCGAGATTTTGAAGTGGTGGAAACATGGCATTATAGGTACATTTAGATTTTTACCGATATATGAACACAGAAGAAATTACAGTATAGTGAAAATTATGTCCCATTTTTCAAGAACCGTATGTGAAATACCCTTTACATTTCTGTATAAGTTCTTTATGTGAATACAAATTTGAGGTGCGGCTTCTGTATAATACTTAGAAGTGAAAGTGGCATAACGCAGCAATAAAGGAACTTGAAAAATGACTTAACACCCAACCGCATTCAACTGTTCCTCTACATTGAATAATCGACTCTACTTCCGCAGAATATTGCAAGTGATGCAACTCGAAAAAAATTCACCGTCTATCCGTCACAAAAACCCAAATTAAATTTGCTGATCCGCGATTAAAAAGGTATAGAAGTAGCCTAGACCTCCGTTTCGCCCCACTTCGGTCAGGCAAACTGACATAATATCACGTGCGCCATGCAAAAGTGGAAAATTGCATTAAATATGCAAACAGAAGAGAATCCTGCTTTAATGCACCGTGGACTGTGCAAAACGTGACATTCAGCAAATGGTCTATGTAATCCTTGCTTAATGTTTACTTTCCATTTTGTGCCCCAATGACATTGAGAAACTTCTTGATTATTTGGTTGGAGAACAAATTGTGTGGAAAATATTGGCCTTATCACGGATCCAGAATCGAAACCAACAAAGAATACTTTATTATTAAAATAATAAAGTAAAATCTGCCAATAGTCTGGGCGAAACTTTATTATTATTCGGGTCAAAGTTCGGGAAGCGATTAAAATGGGGTCGCGCTAGAATGTTAATGCCACTGCCACATATAATACATAAGTTACATAATTGGGTCATACTCCCGGACGTGGTCAAAGTCGGAGTATAACATCAGATGTTTCAAGACTAGAAATGTTTTTGTAAAGTTAGTTTTATCCTAAGAATAGATGCATAAATATGTAAAATATAGATCTTTAACTGATTAAACATTTAAAAGGCCCGTGTAGACGGCTCGAATTTCGGTATATTATTTACACAAACAGCCAATAGAAATAAGAACCAACTTACTGCCTTATCATACCTAAGAGATATGACGAATTGAGATATGATTACTAAAGAGATACAACGAACTACATCCACTTGGGGATTGAATGCCGGAAAATCCTGAAACTTCCTTTTAGGCCATTACATGAAATGCCCTTAAAAACATACAGCAGTCACGATCGGCTGCAAGCCAATCGTACGATACTCTAGATGAAATACTGAACTCCGATTTATATTGTAGTTGGGAATAAAGTAGAATTACGTGTGTGCATGTTGTATGTCCTTTATTAAGGACTCCCATTTGATTGCTACTCAAACCTAAAAGACAATATTCAGTGTTTAATTTGATATCTTGAACTGTGTGAGTCACCGAAAAAAAATTTCCTTTTCGAAGGACTTTCACATGGAAGGTGCAGAAAGGACTAACTCGATTTCTTACATATTTATCCTTTTCCTTGGAACCATTCAAAAATTAATGTCTACAATATTTCAAATTCGTAGCTTGAAGCGTTCAAAAGTTATCAAAAAATATTGTTGAACACGTGTCTTAAGTTTTTTTGTATGGAACCAAAAGGAGTAAAAGGATTTCTCTGATTAGTAAACTCGAACTTCCTTTTCACTCAAAACTAATTTGTACGAAATTCTGAATTTATATCTAAACGATTACTTGAGTTATAGTGAGTTCCGTAAATTAAGTGAAGACATTTGGACAGGATATATGTATGGCAGCTACACGAAGGACTAACAGGATTTTCTTCATAATCATACATTCAGCGCCAACTATTGGAAAAATAAAATATATAAAATTTCAAAGGCGTAGCTTAAACCCTTCTGAAGTTATCGACCAATATTCTTGAACACGTGTTTTAAGGACATTTTGTATGGCAGCTACCCGAAAGAGTAGGTCGATTTTGCCCGTTAACGAACTTAGCCTTACAAATTCAAACAAACATCCAGATTCAAAATTTCAAGATCCCAGGTGAAGGCGTTCTTGAGTTATCGTGTTCACGGACAGACGGACGGACGGACGGACGGACGTCAGGCGGATTTGAGGTTTTTGGGCACAAATAAACAAAAAATAATATATACCTTTTTTTCGTCCGAGGCTTGGTTCTATGCGTTACTAACTTTTCGGCTGGATCAAACTTATAATACTCTATATGATTTCATCTAGAGTATAAAAATTTACGACTATGTAGAACTATGGAGACATTTTAGAAAAGGGGTAGCAAAGTACGGGGTGGTTTTCTTGTATCTCAAAAACGGCTAATGCTACAAAGTTTGAAAAATAGTACATATGTATGTACATATAGTATGCGGATGATACCGCCCTTATCGTTACAGGTAAAACATGGAAAGAAGTATACTCTAAAGCTGATATCAAAAATTGCAACAATAATGAAAGATAATTTCCTTACAATAAATTTAAAAAAACGGTGCATATGCCTATTGTACTAACTCAGTCTGATTATCCAACCGATTATGTATTAAACCTTCACAATGATAAGTGCTCAGAAGTACTATGCAACTGCCAACAAATAGAAAAAGTAAAGGAAACATAATACTTAGGATTGATTATTGATTGCAAAATAAAATTCAACAAACATGTAGATTATTTAGGAAACAAACTAAGAAAATGTCTATATAAGAAATAAACTTTGTCTGAGTTCAATTAATAAGAAACATTTGTTATGCTTTAGTCCAATCAATATTAAAGTTCGGTCTAAGTGTGTGGGGTGGAACATACAGAACTATATTAAAACCGATATAAATACTACAAAAACTAATATTGAAAATCGCAGCGAGAAAAACTATAAAATATCCCAGTGAGCAACTATTTAAAGACTGGAATGTTCTAGATATATACCAGTTATACGCTTATACAGTCATGAATTTTGTATACAAAAGAAAGGCTACTTACTTAAAAGAAATGAAAACATCAAGTAATGAGATTGGTCCACTAATCTATACTAAGTTAAATAATAAAAGTTTTGCAAGAAAAATTAAAATTATAATTTGTACAAACATTGAAAGAAAGAAATTTGAAAGCGGACTACTAACTCCACTCTATTTAAGAAAATGATATTGTAAACGCATAGGCTTAAATTCAAATTCATCATTTAATTCATTACTACAAAATTATTTGCAAATTATACTCATTATAAATTGTTTAGTATATATATTATTAAGTTAGATTAACGCATAGTTGTACATTATAGTATAAGATTATAGAATTACAAAACATAAGAAGTCAATATTTAAAGAAAAGAAAGCCTCCTACAATTTCCACACTGAGAACTAGCTATGCTATTCAGTGTGTAGTCCAGAAAAGCTTGTAACGTATATAACGTATACCTATGAAGATGACAATATATATAATAATAATAATAATTTGCAGTGTGGCATGGCGCACCGTCTTGTTGAAACCAGTTACCTCCAGACCTTTTTCACGCATTTGTGGGCAGACATCATGAGCTAACATCTACCAATATCGTTTTACATCGACTGTTTCGTTTTGTCGGAAAAAAATGGCCCAGTGATGGTTTTGGCGCAAACGCCGGCCCAAACAGTCACTTTTTGATCATGCAATGGCGTTTCATGGATCTCGTGTGGATTCTCCGTTCCCCAAATGCGGCAATTTTGCTTATTAACGCCGCCAAAGAGTGTGAAATGGGCCTCGTCGGTCATCAAAATTTGCTTCCAAAAATCAGGTTCAGTGTCAACCATTCGAGCGACTGTTTGGCCGTATTCCAAGCGACGTGGACGGTCTGTCGGCAATATTCTTCTGAATTGACTCTTCCAAAACTTGTCCAATCAAGTCAATCTGTTGAAAAATGTCAAAGTTATTCAATGTTTACATACCGACATAAAAGATGGCGCAACCTGTATATATTCTAATGCCAATATATGTATTTTAAAATATCTCAGATTCTCCAACAATATCTGTCATTTAAGAATTCACTAAAAAGTTTGCCGCACAAAAAGTTTCTAACCGAACGAGTGTTAGGTATGTACATGTTTAGAGAGTAGAAAGTAGAGAGTTTTTCAAAATATTTGAACGTAATACGTAAAAAGCAACCACAGACAGTTTAAGTTGTACAGGTTACGCAAAAGATATTATAATTTAAAATTTCGGGTCGTGGAGTTCACGCAATCTAACTGCCTACGCTACGATGTACTTTATAAAGCTGTAAACTGTAATTGCTCAACGAAGGCATAACGCAAACAAATAAACGTCACTGAGAATACGAATATGACAACAGCTTGTTTACTTAACTTTGGGAACTCAAATCGACAGGTGGTGTGTGAAGAACCGAAATTCCCATATCTAGCTTACTGGAATATTCCATGAATACCTACAACTCTTAAGATATTTCGGGTAGGTACATAATCTACTTTATATGCACGAATATATTTGTAGCAATGTACCGCATCTAAGGGTACACAGGGGAGATATCCCGTATGAATTTTAGGACGTCGAGTTCGAAGGGAATGGCTCGTCCTTCACCCGTGACCACCCTATCAGCGTCGGCTGGAAATGCCTTCACGAAGAACAACCTTATGAGAAGAACATGAACTTGCCTACTACAAACGGTTACCTTTTGCTTTTCGGGTTTTAAATGAAGTTTGCTTAGGCCTATTTTGCCTTTATAGGCTTATGATTTTGTTTCGTCCCTAACATTTGAGTTTCAGTTTTGCGAACACGTTCCGCCTAAAGTTTTCATGGACATATTTTCGGTACAAATGGAATTTCTCTTAATCAATTTCTATGACCTTTAGAGTGTAAAACTTAATAGATAGGAATGGTAAGAGAATCTCAGATAAGGTGTACTTACTTTAAAGGATACAATTTATCTGGAAATCACTTTGAAGTGACTATCTATGAAGTACATCTTTTTTTCTTGCCATAAAGAAATTTTTATTTAAGGACTAGATGAAGAGACAATGTTTCAAGATATCTCGACAGTAAATTAATTAATTATGGCGATATACATATAATTTAATATGTATTATCTCAGAAAAAATGTCAATTTAAAGTGAGAATCGGGTAACTGTCGATTGTCGAACCTTAAAGATAGTGTTTTCATTTAAATTATAGATAAAATATTGCCAGATCTTTGGAACATCTCACGATAATATCAGTATCAAGTAAATTCGGAATGTGTGGAACACACCCGATCTCATTTTGTCGGTTTGGAAGTTATTCTGCAAGTAATTCATGCAAACTTTTATTAAAATTTATACTGTTAAATGTTTTTCATTGAACAAAAATGAAACTAAAGTATTGTGCTCGACCTGATTTTTTAAAAAAAATTTGCTAGTCTGAAATTTTTTATTTTCACGTTTTAGGACTAGTAAACTTCAAAAAAGGAAAAATGTCCGTCTGTCCGCCGTAGACATAAGCGTTTAAAGGCCAGAAAATACTTAAAACAAACATACTGCAGTCACGATCGGCTGTAAGCCAATCGTATAATACTCTAGATGAATACTGAACTCCGATTTATATTGTAGCTGGGGATAAAGTAAAATTACGTGTGTGCATGTTGTATGTCCTTTATTAAGGACTGCCATTAGATTGCTACTCAAAACTAAAAGACAATTTTCAGTGTTTAGTTTCATATCTTGAACTGGGTAAGTCATCGAAAAAAAATGTCCTTTTTGTAGGACTTTCACATGGGAGGTGCAGGAAGGACTAACTCGATTTCTTTCATATTAATCCTTTTCCTTGGAACCATTTAAAAATGAATGTGTACAAAATTTCAAATTCGTAGCTTGAAGCGTTCAAAAGTTATCGAAAAATATTTTTGAACACGTGTCTTAAGGACATTTTGTATGGCAGCTACCAGAAGGAGTAAAAGGATTTCGCTGATTAGTAAACTCGAACTTTGTTTTTATTCAAAACTAATTTGTACAAAATTTCCAATTCATAGCTAAAAGATTACTTGAGTTATAGTAAGTTCCGTAAATTAAGTGAAGACGTTTTGACAGGATATTTGTATGGCAGCTACACGAAGGACTAATAAGATTTTCTTCATAATCATACATTTAGCTCCAACTATTGGAAAAATAACACATACAAAATTTCAATGTCGTAGCTTAAACCCTTTTGAAGTTATCGGCCAATATTCGTAAACACGTGTTTTAAGGATATTTTGTATGGCAGCTATCAGAAGGAGTAAAAGGATTTCGCTGACTAGTAAACTCAAACTTTCTTTTCACTCAAAACTAATTTGTACAAAATTCCGAATTCGTAGCTAAAAGATTACTTGAGTTATAGTGAGTTTCGTAAATTAAGTGAATACATTTTGACAGGATATTTGTATGGCAGCTACACGAAGGACTAACAGGATTTCCTTCATAATCATATATTTAGCTCCAACTATTGGAAAAATAACACGTACAAAATTTCAAAGTCGTAGCTTAAACCCTTCTGAAGTTATCGACCTATATTCTTGAACACGTGTTTTAAGGACATTTTGTATGGCAGCTACCCGAAGGAGTAGGACGATTTTGCCCGTTAACGAACTTAGCCTTACAAATTCAACCAAACATCCAAATTCAAAATTTCAATATCCTAGGTGAAGGCGTTCTTGAGTTATCGTGCTAACGGACAGACGGACGGACGGACGGACGGACGGACGTCAGGCGGATTTGAGGTTTTTGGCCACAAATAAACAAAAAATAATATACAACTTTTTTTCGTCCGAGGCGTTACAAACTTTTGGGCTGGATTAAAGTTAGAGTATAATAACCGACGGAAAGTTTGTGGATCGGAAAATAGGGGTCCAATTCCGCCTACGTCCGAATTGGTGGCTGCAATGCAAACTGGAGCGACGTGCTTGCTGGCTTCCGGGCTAGCCGCGGCTGTAGGGGGTAGGGGGGGTTCGTTATTTGCATTTCAGACCATAAAACCCATGCCTGTACAAAAACAATTTCACGCCGACTTACCCGGGTGATAAAATTGAGATATCCCAATCGGTCAAGAGAGACCGAGAAAACTCCCTTTAACTCGACGGGCGCTGATGGTATGTGCCGTATAGCCCACCCTATCTTAGCCATATCTGTCCTCAAAAGAAAAATATTAGAATATGCCCCTAAAGAGAGAAGTGAGGGGCGGAAGGTCTTCAAACGTGAAGATGCATCTTATTGGCTCCTTATTCGGCCATAATCATCGTTCTTTAGAAGTAAGAAAAACATAAAAAACCGTAACAAAAAAATCAAATAATTTTAAAAATAGGAAAACCAAAAAAAATTCAACAAAATAATTTACCTTTTCCGATGCTTACTGCATTTTCTACTCTTTTATATTGCTTTTTGTTTATATTTTATTATACTCTAGATGAAATCATATAGAGTATTATAAGTTTAATCCAGCCGAAAAGTTTGTAACGCATAGAACCAAGCCTCAGACGAAAAAAAGTTATATATTATTTTTTGTTTATTTGTGCCCAAAAACCTCAAATCCGCCTGACGTCCGTCCGTCCGTCCGTCCGTCCGTCCGTCCGTCCGTCCGTCCGTCCGTCCGTCTGTCCATGAACACGATAACTCAAGAACGCCTTCACCTAGGATCTTGAAATTTTGAATCTGGATGTTTGGTTGAATTTGTAAGGCTAAGTTCGTTAACGGGCAAAATCGTCCTACTCCTTCGGGTAGCTGCCATACAAAATGTCCTTAAAACACGTGTTCAAGAATATAGGTCGATAACTTCAGAAGGGTTTAAGCTACGACTTTGAAATTTTTTACGTGTTATTTTTCCAATAGTTGGAGCTAAATATATGATTATGAAGAAAATCCTGTTAGTCCTTCGTGTAGCTGCCATACAAATATCCTGTCAAAATGTATTCACTTAATTTACAAAACTCAGAATAACTCAAGTAATCTTTTAGCTACGAATTCGGAATTTTGTACAAGTTAGTTTTGAGTGAAAAGGAAGTCGGAGCTTACTAATCAGCGAAATCCTTTTACTCCTTCTGGTAGCTGCCATATAAAATGTCCTTAAAACATGTGTTCAAGAATATTGGTCGATACCTTTAGAAGGGTTTAAGCTACGACATTGAAATTTTGTATGTGTTATTTTTCCAATAGTTGGAGCTAAATATATCATTATGAAGGAAATCCTGTTAGTCCTTTGTGTAGCTGCCATACAAATATCCTGTCAAAATGTATTCACTTAATTTACGAAGCTCACAATAACTCAAGTAATCTTTTCAGTATGAATTCGGAATTTTGTACAAGTTAGTTTTGAGCGAAAAGGAAGTTCGAGCTTACTAATCAGTGAAATCCTTTTACTCCTTCTGGTAGCTGCCATACAAAATATCCTTAAAACACGTGTTCAACAATATTTTCCGATAACTTTTGAACGCTTCAAGCTACGAATTTGAAATTTTGCACACATGAATTTTTGAATGGTTCCAAGGAAAAGGACAAATATGTAAGAAATCGAATGAGTCCTTCCTGCACCTCCCATGTGAAAGTCCTTTAAAAGGGACATTTTTTTTCGATGACTTACCCAGTTCAAGGTATGAAATTAAACACTGAATATTGTCTTTTAGTTTTGAGTAGCAATCTAATGGGAGTCCTTAATAAAAGACATACAACATGCACACACGTAATTCTACATTATCCCCAACTACAATATAAATCGGAGTTCAGTATTCATCTAGAGTATTATACGATTGGCTTGCAGCCGATCGTGACTGCAGTATGTTTTTTAATATTTATTTTACAAGTCTGTCCGAGTCGGTTTCTGTCCTTTCGTTGTCTGTCAAATTTTTTTAATTTAATTTATTTTATTTTTAAATTGTAATTCATTTCTATTTTTTAATTTACATGTTATTTCTATTTCTTCCTTTTTTAATTTTGACTTTAATTATTTAATTTACCTCATTTTACAATATTTATTCGATTTGCATGATCTTATTTAATTTATTAGTGTGGCAGAAAATTTTCTGGAGCCATTTCGTGCATTAATTGCGCTGTTATTGGAGATGACTTTCACTTGGCCGCGATGAAACACATTTTTTTTCGCCGACCATACGCAATACGGACCGTGGCCGACCGGACTTATTCGAAACGCGAGATTGCTGAGGAATGCGAGGATTTTAGGGGGTTTTTTCTTCTAATTTTAGCCGTGCGCGCCAAAATATGTTCTTTGTATCTATAAAAAATAATTATAATCCGACCTTTATATCAATAAAGTCTGCGTACAGATTGAAAATATGTGTAACAAAATCAATGAGATCTCTTAATTTCAACTTTTTATATTGAAATGTAATTCACTGTAATTATACCGTTATTACGGATGAGTTGTGAAATCAGCCAGAGCGTTTAGTTGAAGTTACGCGCCGAATTAGTCAACTGGATTTTATTTAATAAAACATGTCGCTGAAATTGCGTTAGAGACGCAGCAAATAATAATAAAACTTCATAAGGAGAATAAAACATTACGGGAAATCGGTAATATAATTGGAAGGTACCATTCCAGCATACAAAGAGTGGTTAATAATTTTAAATCCACTGGCAATTTGAAGACGAAGCCGCGATCAGGTCTTCCAAAAAGTTAACTGATCATGCAGAGCGCCAAATAGTGGCCAACGTGAAGGCTGTTCCAACAACTAGTGCTCCTTGCCGATTATTTATGGAAAAATTATGCAACAAATGTGACTCCGCAAACTGTTCACAATATTTTAAGGAGAGCGGGCTTACATGGGCTCGTCTTAAGGTGGAAACCGTATATATCACCAATTAACAGGAAAAAAGAGCATGCCTTGAAGCGAGCTCGACTAATGAGTGAGCTCTGATCATTGAATTGCTATTGAAACAGCGACATAGTAATGTTTAGTCAAAAACGTTTTTGATTTAAACTGTTTTTGCTCTTTCAGTGTGCGGCCAGCCTTACACTCCACTTGCACTCACACCTATATTTGCTGGCGCATCACAATCGTCTGTAGGTGCCCGAATAAAGCACACTCTCTTCACTTCAACAACTAAACTATTGTCACATTAATAAAGCAGTCAGCTTCATTATTAAATCGTGTTTCCTTTTTCCTTCTTTTTGAAATTGCGCAACAGTTTTGTAAGCAGTTAAAATGGGGCCGCGCTGGAATGCTTACGCCACTACCACATAAAACATATGAATTATGTAATTAGGTCATACTCTGAGACGCGGTCAATGGCGTAGTCTGAGGCGTGGCTGTCAGCGAATGGACAGTGAGAAGACGATTAAGGGCAGTCAATCTCGTTCCAAGACGGCCTGCCACGGGTCCCAAATTGACTGCACGACACCGACAGAGCTCGAGAGCATCTCAATTGGAGCATCACACAATAGCAAACTGTATTGTTTACTGACAAGTGCAGAATGTGTGTGCATAGCAGTGACAGAAGAGGCCGAGTCTACAGGCGTCCGGGTGACAGTGCTGTTTCGCTGAAACGGTTGCATACGGCGGCGGTTCCTGCATGCTGTGGGCTGGTCTTTCCTTGGAGGGAAAAACCGAGCTCGCCTTCGTGACCGGGGGAAGCCGAGGAGGAGCGCTGACAGCTGATCGGTACATTACCGTGGCCACGTTGTACCCTACGCAGCATTTATTGACGAGAACTTCGCTTTGATGCACGACAATGCCCAGTGTCACACGTCGCGTCTCACTCGGCAGTTCCGAGATGAAGCGAATATACCGACAATTAACTGGCCAAGCTCAGTCCAAACATGAATCCCATTGAGCACTTGTGGGACGAGCTCAAGAGAAGAGCCCGAGCGGTATTCCTCAAGATACCATCAGAAAGTTGATCAGATCAATTAAGAACCGGTTGTAAGCTATTTTTAGAGCTAGAGGGGGGGGGGGGGGGGAAGCCACACCAAATACTGACGTAATAAATATATAAAAAAAACGTTTTAAAAAATGTAAAGAAAAGGTGTCGGGTCCAACTAAAAGGGATGATATTCACAGAGTCGGTTTTCTTTCTATTAATATTTCCACTTACGCTTGTATACAAATTTGTGATATTCATTTTCCCAAGAAACCCGACAATCGCTCTGAGAAATATCACCCACAAATTTTCAGAATTAAAAGCAACCAAACAGTAAACTTTGCACATCATCTTTTTGCCATACGCCGAGCGATTGTCGAGTTTTTTTGGGAAAATTAATATCACAAATTTGTATACAAGCGTAAGTGGAAATATTAATAGAAAGAGAACTGACTCTGTGAATATCATCCCTTTTTGTTGGACTCTCATGCTCCACCTTCCCCTTCAAAAATTTTTCTTTCAGCAAACTTTGTTTATTGACCTTTGTACAGAAACCGAATTTTATTTCTCTAGTGCAATCAATTGCTTCGTGAGCTATCGTAATCTAAAGTTTAGCATATACACACTTTAATCGCGGGTACTGCCATCTGGTGGTATTAATTTTCAACGGAGGTTTCAGTTGGCATAGTGACGTCATCGGCGTCTGACTTGAAAATGATGAATGAAATTATAAATTCATTTGAGCTTTCGCTAGTTTTCGCGCATACACATGCGTGAAATGTATGCCAAGTATCTAGAAAGCTCTCATGTACACAGCATACAGATAAAGCCGCCGTGTACATGTGAGTTCTGTACAGTAAAGAACGTCCGGTCGGTGCTTGGGGTTTTGAACCCGGTAAGCACATTCGACCGAACGTCCTGATATAAGTTTTTTTCAACAGTTTTTGTTTTATTTTCAAAATACCTAACCACAAACCATTTTCATAAATTCCCATTTTCCCTACCATTTCTTCCAGGTAGCATTCATTTAAGAAGTACTCAGCAAATATTGATAAAAATAGTACCAACATAAAGCTGAAGTCTCAAGCCTTTAAATCACATACGATTTTTATTTTTATATACGCGCTTATGGGTTGTGTCGAAATTTTTGCTCGCAAGTGTACTTTTGTAGTAGATCTACATATACTCATCAAGTTTCAACTTTCTAGCACAAGTTGTTCTCCACTGTCGTACCATACCTACATAGCTCTATCTAAGTTTCAGCGGTCCACCATTATAGGTTCTCGAGATATTATAATCGGTACTCTTATTTTTCACCATCAATCACCCTCATCACATACACCCACAACCCCTTTGCTAGGACTCTATTAGGCCTACATCCCGTGAAAATTATAAACATCTATCTTTAACTGGTCTTGAGAAAGAATACCCAGGCGGCTGTTCGGAACGTTAATTTTTATTGTCAGTCGCATACTAACCTACTTCGCATCTCAGCATTAAACGCTCTCCGTACTTCTACCCAAGAAATAATATACCTAGTTTCGCCCAGACTGCAGATTTTTTAAATAAGGATCTACAACAACTTTTGGTTAAGTTTTATTAGAAAGTAATGATTGAATTCAAATAAAAATTACTTTTTATATTATTAAAGTTAGAGCATTGTTGAAACGGAAACTTTGTGCGTTCTCTTAAAGATTGGATAAAGCATTTTCAACCTAAAAGCGTTACATTGTACGAAAATAAGCTGATGTCTGAATGAAAGCGACCGCATCGCTATTGAGGGAGTATTCGGTTTATCCTCAATAACAATTCAAGTTAAATCCCAGACTTCGGATATTACACAAACATACTTTCCGAAAGTTCATACTTCAGCATCTCGAAGAACTGGAAACCGACTTTTGTAACCATGAAAAGTCACATGCCCTTTCATCGGAAGACCACTGTGGAAGTTGGTTTTGTGTGTATGTCTCATTTTATTGTTCACAGTGGAAACAGGACTTTTGTCAGAGATATCTTTACTCTGACTTGTCCTTCGTTCGAAGGGAGTGGTTGATGACTCCTGAATTCATTTCGGTTCTTAATTTGTTCCTATCTGTACTCAAATACCGCATACACTCACTCTGTCGTCAACGAGAATTTTAAGGACTTTACGCGATTGAATAGGGTTTGGAGCTGAATCAGCAGCGATTGAAAATGATTACATTGACTGGAATTTAATGTGCTAGTGTGAGTACCGACGTGTAAGCGGGCAATTCACAAAGTTAACTATAAAATTGATTTATTGCTGACAGAGTCCTAGAGAATATTGGGAATGCAATTCAAGAATGTGGTTCAACCATAACCTTAATTACTAGATCTAATGGTTTTAAAGTCATATTATTGTTAGTTCAAACCATCTGTTCATAGAAAAATTTAATATTAATCAAAAGCGGATTCAAAGCTCTGCACTTTTACTGCAACATTGCACAGTGGTTTGGAATAACCTTAGTCTTGCTATAGGTATAGTGCAGTCCAAATCAAAGTAGTTCCCTAACTCATTGCTAAAGCGACTTCCCAAAAAACCGTTAATCCTATTGAGTTTCATTTACAATAGCTGCCTTAAGCTAGGCTACTTTCCAATTGCTTGGAAACTTGCTCATGTATTTCCCATTCCTAAAACCGGTAAGGATGCAAGCTGTCCAAAAAAAAACTATCGTCCCATAAGTCTTTTACCTACTCTAAGCAAAATCTTCGAGCGAATTATTTTACACCGAATAAATGAGTTCCTCGATCACAATGATATTCTACCCAATTTTCAGTTCGGCTTTAGGTCAGGTCTCTCGACCACTCATCAACTCTACAGGGTAACTAGCGACATTAAAACTTCACTGAACTCAAAGGAATCAGTAGGAAAAAAAGCATTCGACTCTGTCTGGCACGACGACCTCCTAGCAAAACTAATCAAGCTATCTTTCCCACTATATATAACTAAAATTACACAATCATTTTTGAGCAACAGGTCATTTATTGTCAAACTCAAATCGCAATTATCCGCTAAATATTCAATTTCTGTTGGTGTTCCCCAAGGCTCATGCCAAAGTCCCACCTTATACAATATATATACTGCTGACGTCCCAAACTGGAGACAAATGCGAAACAGCTATTTTTGCAGATGATACCTGCATCTATTCTCGCTCAAATAGCCCCATTACTATCATACGGGAGCTTGAAAATCAACTCGATCGCCTATACCAATACAACAATCGTTGGAAAATCAAAATAAATCCAATAAAAACACAAGCAATTTTCCTTACAAAAAAAAGGAAGCGTAGTAATCTTCCAAGTCACCCAATCAATTTTATTGGACAAACCATCGAATGGAGTGACTCTATAAACTACCTCGGCGTGATCCTAGACAAAAAGCTCATCTACAAAGATCATGTAGAAATGACGTGCTCCAAAGTTTCAAAAAGCATTCATGCTCTCTACCCATTAATCAATCGGAAAGCCAAGCTTTCGGTGCATAACAAACTCCTGATTTTTACGCAGGTCATCCAACCCATAATATCGTATGGCGCTCCTATCTGGCGTCAAAGTTCCGCTACACACCAAAAAACATTGCAAGTCACCCAGAATAAATGCCTAAAAATAATCATGAACTTACCCTTTTACTTTTCTACTAAACGCCTACATAAAATAACTAACGTGCATGACATAAAAACACTGACCGATAAAAGACATTACTCCTTTTTAAAGAGATGCCGATATACAGGGTGTAACTAGTACTGAGGTTCAAACGAAAATGGGAGATAGAGGAATTTGTTCTGAGTAGAAAATCGTTCTACACATACTCCCGTTTTTGCACCGTTAAGGAGATAGCGCGATTTTAAGGATGAAGAGGATTTTCATCGTACCTGTGATCACTGTTTGATCTCTAACTTCTGCTGTACTTAGCGTAACGTAATAATTCTGGGCTCGTTGGAAAGAACACAAATTCTTCTTTCTAATTGCTATCAACTGTGTCAATCAGTGTTATACTTTTTGAGAAAAATTCATTTAAATGACACAAAAATAAAAAAAAATTAAAAAAAAATACGAAAAAGTCCTGTTTTCTCCAAGAAGGACCTGATTAACCACCAAATTTTATTACATTTTCGGAAAGCCCATAAAATTTCACTATACGTTTGATAACAGAATTTCTCCAATGTTCTTTCTTTTTCTTTTACTGCCTACTGCAATTTGTCAATCATAGTTCTTATCTGGTAATCATGTAAATTACTATGTAATCCTTTAGTTGTAAGTTAGTTTTAAGTAGCTTAAGTTTAAACAGGCAAGGTTTTTATACTCTAGATGAAATCATATAGAGTATTATAAGTTTAATCCAGCCCAAAAGTTTGTAACGCATAGAACTAAGCCTCGGACGAAAAAAAGTTATATATTATTTTTTGTTTATTTGTGCCCAAAAACCTCAAATCCGCCTGACGTCCGTCCGTCCGTCCGTCCGTCCGTCCGTCCGTCCGTCCGTCCGTCCGTCCGTCTGTCCGTTAGCACGATAACTCAAGAACGCCTTCACCTAGGATCATGAAATTTTGAATCTGGATGTTTGGTTGAATTTGTAAGGCTAAGTTCGTTAACGGGCAAAATCGTCCTACTCCTTCGAGTAGCTGCCATACAAAATGTCCTTAAAACACGTGCTCATGAATATTGGTCGATAACTTCAGAAGGGTTTCAGCTACGACTTTGAAATTTTGTATGTGTTATTTTTCCTATAGTTGGAGCTGAATATATGAATATGAAGAAAATCCTGTTAGTCCTTCGTGTAGCTGCCATACAAATATCCTGTCAAAATGTATTCACTTAATTTACGAAACTCACTATAACTCAAGTAATCTTTTAGCTACGAATTCAAAATTTTGTACCAATTAGTTTTGAGTGAAATGGAAGTTCGAGTTTACTAGTGAGCGAAATCATTTTACTCCTTCTGGTAGCTCCCATACAAAATATCCTTAAAACACGTGTTCATGAATATTGGTCGATAACTTCAGAAGGATTCAAGCTACGACATTGAAATTTTGTATGTCTTATTTTTCCAATAGTTGGAGCTAAATATATGATTATGAAGAAAATCCTGTTAGTCCTTCGTGCAGCTGCCATACAAATATCCTGTCAAAATGTATTCACTTAATTTACGAAACTCACTATAACTCAAGTAATCTTTTAGCTACGAATTCGAAATTTTTTACAAGTTAGTTTTGAGTGAAAAGAAAGTTCGACTTTACTAGTCAGCGAAATCCTTTTACTCATTCAGGTAGCTGCCATACAAAATGTCCTTAAAACACGTGTTTAAGAATATTGGCCGATAACTTCAGAAGGGTTTTAGCTACGACTTTGAAATTTTGTATGTGTTATTTTTACAATAGTTGGAGCTAAATGTATGATTATGAAGAAAATCCTGTTAGTCCTTCGTGTAGCTGCCATACAAATATCCTGTCAAAACGTCTTCAATTAATTTACGGAACTTTCAATAACTCAAGTAATCTTTTAGCTATGAATTGGAAATTTTGTAGAAATTAGTTTTGAGTAAAAACGAAGTTTGAGTTTACTAATCAGCGAAATCCTTTTTCTCCTTCTGGTAGCTGCCATACAAAATGTCCATAAGACACGTGTTCAACAATATTTTCCGATAACTTTTGAACGCTTTAAGCTACGAATTTGAAATTTTGTACTCGTTCATTTTTAAATGGTTCTAAGGAAAAGGATAAATATGTAAGAAATCGAGTGAGTCCTTCCTGCACTCCCATGTGAAAGTCCTTCAAAAAGGACATTTTTTTCGATGAATTACCCAGTTAAAGATGTGAAATTAAACACTGAATATTGTCTTTTAGTTTTGAGTAGCAATCTAATGGCAGTCCTTAATAAAGGACATACAACATGCACACACGTAATTCTACTTTATCCCCAACTACAATATAAATCGGAGTTCAGTATTCATCTAGAGTATTATACGATTGGCTTGCAGCCGATCGTGACTGCAGTATGTTTATACTCTAGATGAAATCACATAGAGTATTATAAGTTTAATCCAGCCGAAAAGTTTGTAACGCATAGAACCAAGCCTCAGACGAAAAAAAGTTATATATTATTTTTTGTTTATTTGTGGCCAAAAACCTCAAATCCGCTTGACGTCCGTCCGTCCGTCCGTCTGTCCGTGAACACGATAACTCAAGAACGCCTTCACCTAGGACCTTGAAATTTGGAATCTGGGTGTTTGGTTGAATTTGTAAGGCTAAGTTCGTTAACGGGCAAAATCGTCCTACTCCTTCGGGTAGCTGCCATACAAAATGTCCTTAAAACACGTGTTCAAGAATATTGACAAATAACTTCGGAACGCCTAAAGCTATGACTTTGAAATTTTGTATGTATTACTTTTTTAACAGTTGGAGCTAAATGTATGATTATGAAGAAAATCCTGTTAGTCCTTCGTGTAGCTGCCATACAAATATCCTGTCAAAATGTCTTCACTTAATTTACGAAAATCACTATAACTCAAGTAATCTTTTAGCTACGAAATCGAAATTTTGTACAAATTAGTTTTAAGTGAGAACAAAGTTCGGGTTTACTAGTCAGCGAAATCCTTTTACTCCTTCTGGTAGCTGCCATACAAAATATCCTTAAGACAGGTGTTCAAGAATATTGGTTGATAACTTCAGAAGGGTTTAACCTACGACATTGAAATTTTGTTCGTATTATTTTTTCAATAGTTGGAGCTAAATGTATAATTATGAAGAAAATCCTGTTAGTCCTTCGTGTAGCTGCCATACAAATATCCTGTCAAAATGTATTTACTTAATTTACGAAACTCACTATAACTCAAGTAATCTTTTAGGTACGAATTCGGAATTTTTTACAAATTAGTTTTGAGTAAAAACAAAGCTTGGGTTTACTTGTCAGCGAAATCCCTTCACTCCTTCTGGTAGCTGCCATACAAAATGTCCTTAAAATACGTGTTCAAGAATATTGGCCGATAACTTCAGAAGAGTTTAAGCTACGTCTTTGAAATTTCGTATGTGATATTTTTCCAATAGTTGGAGCTAAATGTATGATTATGAAGAAAATCCTATTAGTCCTTCGTGTAGCTGCCATACAAATATCCTGTCAAAACGTCTTCACTTAATTTACGGAACTTACTATAACTCAAGTAATCTTTTAGCTATGAATTGGAAACTTTGTACAAATTAGTTTTGAGTAAAAAGGAAGTTCGAGTTTACTAATCAGCGAAATCCTTTTACTCCTTCTGATAGCTGTCATACAAAATGTCCTTAAGACACGTGTTCAACAATATTTTTCGATAACTTTTGAACGCTTCAATCTACGAATTTGAAATTTTGTACACGTTCATTTTTAAATGGTTCCAAGGAAAAGGATAAATATGTAAGAAATCGAGTGAGTCCTTCCTGCACCTCCCATGTGAAAGTCCTTCAAAAAGGACTTTTTTTTTCAATGACTTACCCAGTTCAAGATATGAAATTAAACACTAAATATTGTCTTTTAGTTTTGAGTAGCAATCTAATGGCAGTCCTTAATAAAGGACATACAACATGCATACACGTAATTCTACTTTATCCCCAACTACAATATAAATCGGAGTTCAGTATTCATCTAGAGTATTATACGATTGGCTTGCAGCCGATCGTGACTGCAGTATGTTTTTTCTGTACTTTTCCTTGGCAAATTATTATATATTTTCTATTGTTTTTCCTCATTGCCTAGTGCTATAATTATTACAACTTAGCTGTTAAGATGAAAAGTCTAATCTCTAAAACATGTTTGCTCTGTTAACGCACATTGAATTATTATAAATAAATATTGTTTGAGTTTGAGTTTGAAAGTAGTTAAGCCGGATAACAAATCCGTGTAAAAGTGCTCTCCAGTTAAATTCCAAAATTTTACTTATCTTCAATTTTTAGGTACTAAGATACGTTTAAATGATAAAGTTTAGTACAAATTAAACTGCCTAGAGAAAAAGTTGCAGAATAATTAACTGTATGGAAAATCGACCAACAGTCTGGGCTCACCTTTATTATTTTTCGGAGCAAAAACCGGGAAGAGGTTAAAATCGGTGTGCGACAGAAGTGCTTACCTCACTGCCCATCGTAAAACACCACTTTAATTTTTGAGTCATAGTCGGGAGCGTGGACAAAGTCGAAATGTAACACTGATTGTATCGGTGTATGCACTCTAAACAATTAACTTTCTAAATAGCTTCCTTTGCTATTGCGGAATATCCCGTCATAACTGTCAAGCAAATGTCCTGAAAACACGTATTAACGAGTATTGGCCAATAGCTTCAGAAAGATTTTAGCTGGGAATTTGAAAGTTTGTACATTTTTATTTTTCAGTGGTTTTAGGAATAAATATGCTTGAAATGTAGTGAGTTTTTTCCATTTAAAAGTCCTTGAGAAAGGAAAATTTTTTTGGACTCAACTTTCAAATACGGAATTGAAAACTACGAGTATATAAGATAATGCTTGACTTCGGAATTCCATCAAAACTCGTCCGATTAAACAAAATGACCATGTAAGGAAACAAAACGAGCTCACCCAAAGCTTCCGAACAGAATCTGGTCTGAAGCAGAGAGATGGACTCGCTCACATGCTTTTCAATCTCGCCCTGGAATATGTCATCAGAAAGATACCCGTTGACACCAGAAGTACCGTACTAATCAAGTTCACTCAATTAGTGGCGTACGCGGATGATATAAACATCATGACCAGATCTGTTCCAGACGCGAGGGAAGTCTTCCACTGTCTAGACTCAGCGGCAAAGGATGTCGGGTTAAGGGTCAATGAGAATAAGACCAAGTTCATGACCCAAACAGGATATGCACCAACTAGACAAAATATGACCATGGGGGACTACAACCTGGCGAATGTGGATCATTTCTCATACTTGGGATCACACGTTATAATAGACAGCAACGAACGGGACGAAGTAAACCAACGAATAACACTAGCATATAAGGCGTATTTCACGGTTCTCCCGATCTTAAAATCAAGAAAGTGAACAGGCAGAACAAACTTTGCATATACAAGACCATAATAAGACCTGAGCTACTATGTGCAAGAGAAACGTGGACTCTCACCCAAGCGTCTGAAAAATCAATAGACGCTTTTGAACGACGAACTCTCCGAAGAATTTTGGGACCAGAAAGAGAAGGCACTGAATGGCGTATCCGGTACAATAATGAGTTGTATAACATCTACGACGACCCATCCGCATCGACTCTTATAAAATTTCGTAAGTTACAATGGGCAGGTCACGTGGAGCGAATGGACGACGGAAGAATTCCCAAACGCACACTGAAAGGTAGAGCTCAGGGCAAACGACTGGTGAGAAAACCGCGGAAAAGATACGAGGACTCAGTTGACGCAGATTACAGATCACTTCTTAGATGCACAAATTGAAGGACGCGGGCACTGAACCGTGATGACTTCAGACAATGTATCCTCCAGGCCCTTGCCCGATTTGGGCAGTCGCGACATTGATGATGATGAGATATTACATTTCTGTTTCGATTGGCAACCGAACGAAGTCTCCAAAAAAACGACGATGTACATGAACACTTTTTTTTCTACCCAGCTATAAATCCGAGTTTAGTATTTCATCTAGAGTATCATACAATTAATTTGCTGCATATCGTGATTGCAGTATGTTTTTTAGGTCAAATTACTTTCCTTGTAGATCGTCATATATGTACATACCGAGTTTCAACTAGTAAGTATAAGCCGCTCCTGAGATACAAAAAACACCTCCGTCCATCCTATGTTGATCCTCTTGTTAAATTTGTTTCCATTGCGACCAGTACAAATCAGAATGTTTTCTTTGCACTCTAAATTTTTTTTCCGATTAAGGGTCTGCTGGTCCTAACTTCTACAGAAATTCTGAGTTAATATCTGAAACGGTTCTCGGTTTATCCTCCCACTCAAAGCAAAACTATTTGTATCAAACATTCCCTCACCTCCCTCCACAATTCGACTACCTACATGCATATTGAAAGGAAAAGAAAAAAACTTATCTTAATACTTTTAAAGGCCTAAACAGAACACGGACCTCGACTACGACTGTGCAGTCCCTGCATTTAGAATACACAGGACTATAGGGCGATGCCCACAATACCATCTTCGCCTGCGACTGCGCAGTCGTGCTACACTCTAATTCTAAAGTACTAAACAGAACACGGACCTCGACTGCGACTGCGACTGCAATTTGCCTGCGGCGTGAGGTTCGACTGCGCAGTTGGTGTTGAACAGAACACCGACTACGACTTCGATTCTATGCAAGCAAGAAGAAGAACGAGTGTCAAGTGTCACTTCTGTTTTGTTTAATATTTTTGAAAATGGACTTGTTTCTGGCAGCGTGTATATTTTATATAGTGTTTTTAATCAATTTGGAGTGTTTGCGTTTATTAATAACAAGAAAGTGAATAGGAATCGAGACGAATTTGAAGAATAGAAACCCAGTAGGCAAAGCGTACTCACGCAAAATAATCAAAGTTCCATATGTAAGATAAAGACAGCTTGTACTAAGCTATCGTGGTCTCCTCTTAAATGTAAACAGCATTCAATTCCTTTTAAGAGGTCACAGTAGTAAATATATACATCAACCGGCGACATCGTTCCCAAAAGGTATCAGTTATACGACTTGCATACGGTTTCGTTTCGACGTATAGTATACGAAACTTTTCTTGCTGGGAAGTAGTGGAAAGCCGAGACTACAACCGCAGTCCATGAATTCGAGTGTAGCACTACTGCGCAGTCGCAGTCGAAGTTGGTGATGTGGGCATCGCCATATAATCCTGTGTGTTCTAAAGACAGGGACTGCGCAGTCGCAGTCGAGGTCCGTGTTCTGATTAGGCCTTAAGACTGCGGTTGTAGTCTCGGATTTCAATTATTTCTCAGCAGAAAAAATTTCGTATACTATACGTCGAAACGAAACCGTATGCAAGTCATATAAGTCATTTTGGGAACGATGTCGCCGGTTGCTGTATATATATACTATTATAGTTTGTATGAGCACTGTATATGGAATATTTATATGACCCCTTCAAAATGAATTGAATTCTGTTTACATTTAAGAGAAGAGCGCGATAGCTTAGTACATGCTGTCTCTATCTTACATATAGACACGCAGAATTTTGATGACATTTTGCGCGTGTACGCTCTTCCTGCTGGGTTTCTATTCTCTAAATTCGTCCCGATTTCTATTTACTTCCTCGGTTTTAATAAAGTGATTAAAAACACTATCTAAATTATACGCATCATATACATCCATTTTCAAAAATATTAAACAAAACAGAATTGACTCTTAACACTCGTTCTTCTTCTTGCTTGCATAGAATCGAAGTCGTAGTCGGTGTTCTGTTCAACACCAACTGCGCAGTCGATCCTCACGCCGAAAGATAGGTAAATCGTAGTCGCGGTCGAGGTCCGTGTTCTGTTTTGTACTTAAGGGTTTTCCAAGACTTCAAACCAGTTTGCGTACGGCGTACACGAAGGAGACACCAACTTTTATATTTGCTTTTTGGTTGTATCACGGCAAGAAACGATACAGTACAAAATTTGAGGGTACCAAATTTGTGTATCGAAAAATCATGAAACTACATTTTAGCCGAATGCATCAAGAACTTGAGGATGTGAAAAACGATTTGAAATCATGTCAGCTTTAAGCCTCAGTTATAATGGTTCCGATCCGATCTGGCAACGTCGTCGGAGGAGAACAATTTCTAGGCACAATGATTCCGTTCCAACATTCGTCACTATCGAGGTGTAATTTTGATTTTCAGTTAGGCGAAAAAGGTGCTGAAATTCAATAATTCCTCTTAGCGTCGGAACGGATAGAAGTTGAAAGTTTGTGAACTTTGCGCAGTTGGTCGCGTCTACGAGAATCTCGCAGATTTCTCAAAGGCATGTCGGCCTGTCTGCGAGATTTCTTCCAGACGCTTTATGGGAAAAATACACGGTATCGAGACAAATGCACCCCGAAATCTCGAAGACATGTCTGCGAATGTCGTGATAGCAAATTTATGTTTGGTGTAGCGCCATCTGTTTGATGTTAGCTTGTCGTAAATTTAGCTTTGAGGTCATACTTGCTTCAAAATAAAATAAAGAAAAACTATATTTAATGTACTGTTTATTACAGACTACACACCGAAAGCGATATTCAACAAATTTATAGATATGTATTTCTGATTAAAATAAGCGCGTACTTCGTCAAGTCGATGAAAAATATTTCGTGTAGATTGACATCGGCTGGAAATAAGAAAGGGGGTTATCAAATGAAACGTGCAGAGACACGGTCGAAGTTAACTTACTGCAATATAATAAATACAAAAAACAAATAATGTAGTGACACATCCCATTATTTGAAATTACTTCAAATCACACTTGAGTCGTTGTTATTACACCCGCACTTTAGAAGAAAACTAAAATGGTCACTTTTCGCGCATTTCATTTTCATCGGCTAAGTGGCGGATGACAGTTGTAGCGTTCGATGCAATGCGGCTGTTTTGTGCACTTCAAATAGATCGTGGTAGGGGTATATGGTTTTCTTGCTATCTCTTTCTATCTAGTGATGAAGAAAGACAAGCACTATGCTCAAACCATAAAGACAACGACTCCAAATGGGTACCCCTCCGTTTTGTGTCTCGGCTAATCAACGGAACGATTGTGACTAGTCGTTCCGAAATTTCCTTTATATGTGTGTCCGATGGAGAAACTCAACACTGTCTGTTTTCCGGATCGGATCGGATCGGAACCATTATAACTGAGGCTTTAAGATAATCACATATGAGGTTCCTAAATGTTTCTAGGTAAGTCCTAATTGGTAAAATCTAATTGGATTTCTCATCGGAGCTAATTTGTAAAAGATATACCCTAGCCCATTCAGGTTGAAATCCTGAAATTTGTTTTAATGTGATTATACCTATATAAACAGTCGGGCACAAATCGCATTGGGATGTTTTGCTTGCAAACTTTTAAGTTAGATTAAACTTATAAGTTTCAATGAGAATAAAGAAACACGTTGTGTGCGCTTTATTCCAATTATTCATTCTATCTTAAAAGCTATAAACTCGTTTAAACTTACAGTTCCTTGTTATTTCCTGAATTAATATCATTGTATTTTTATTAACAATTGCATCAATTTCTTAGATGTCCATCGACTAATTGCTAATGATCCTTCAATTAAAGTACTCGTGGCAATTTCCATTCCATTTCTATTATTTGATTTCAGATATCTTCCCGGTATCTCTTCGAACCATCTCGATTTATAATTGCATTTTACACAAGAGCTTATGGCGTCCTGAAAGCATTGAGAGGATTCAAATGAAGTAAATGCCGCTTAGTGCAGTTTCTTCCATTGAAACAGTTGCAACTTTATCCTATTGAGTTCAAGATACGACGTCTAGCTTGAATAAATTTTCACTAATTGCGTCGAAATAAATTGATCATAAATCTACAATATTGTCAAGTTATGAAACGATCAAAATTTTTCTGTACGTATACTCCGCGGTCATGAAAGTAAGATTAAATGATATGATACTGTACAAATTATTTAAGCTTTTTTTGAACGAGAAAAGGTGTGTACTAGCGTAAAAAAAATCGGTCAATAGTCTGGGCGCAACTTTATTATTTTTTGGGTTGAAATCCGGAACGCGTTTTATTCTGAGATGCGGCGTAGGTTACTACGCGATTAACAACCTAAAAAATAACGTTTTAAATCGCCTTCTGGTTACTTTATAGGTTTTCAGTCGCATAGTAACCTACACCGCATCTCAGCATTAAACGCTTTCCGGACTTCTACCGAAAAAAGAATTAATTGGGCCCAGCCAGCTGGAAGATTTTTTATTTATTTACGTATTTTCTTTTCAATTTCAATAAAAGCATGGCGGATAAAATATCGACATCTGAGCGACATCGACATCGAGCTCTGAAACCAATTTTTAGGCGTTTATATATGTGGAAAGCCCGATAAAGTAAAAAACAATCCGATATCCCATCAGACCTTAGCGACAGGTCGGAATTCGTAAAAACGTACACAATTATTTTAGACACTCTTAGGACCGGTTTCACAGTAGAAAGTGTAACTTAAGTTTAGTTAAACTTAAACTTAAGAATAATCTGCACTATAAACTTAACCCGATTTCACTGTAAATAAGTATCCTAAGATTAACTAAACGGCAGTTCGCAATCATTGTGAACTAATTAAGCTGAAGTTCGGCTTTTTTACATTGGTATGCTCTGCATTTTCTGTCATATCAATTCGTTGTAAAAATTTGAAAATGGAAAAACAAGTCCGTCGAAGCTTTAACCAAGGACTATCCATAAGAAGACAGGACACTTAAGGGGGGCGATACATGTAAACGTCTGAATTTAGACCGTTTTTCAGAGGCCTATTTAAAATAGAAGGAATAAATGAATCGTTTTGAAAGTGATCATGTTTATTCATTACATATTAAAATACAATAGTCTGATTTTATTTAATTTTTATACTCTAGATGAAATCATATAGAGTATTATAAGTTTAATCCAGCCCAAAAGTTTGTGACGCATAGAACCAAGCCTCGGACGAAAAAAAGTTATATATTATTTTTTGTTTATTTGTGGCCAAAAACCTCAAATCCGCCTGACGTCCGTCCGTCCGTCCGTCCGTCCGTCCGTCCGTCCGTCCGTCCGTCCGTCCGTCCGTCCGTCTGTCCGTTAGCACGATAACTCAAGAACGCCTTCACCTAGGATCATGAAATTTTGAATCTGGATGTTTGGTTGAATTTGTAAGGCTAAGTTCGTTAACGGGCAAAATCGTCCTACTCCTTCGGGTAGCTGCCATACAAAATGTCCTTAAAACACGTGTTCAAGAATATTGGTCGATAACTTCAGAAGGGTTTAAGCTACGCCTTTGAAATTTTGTATGTGTTATTCTTCCAATAGGTGGAGCTAAATATATGATTATGAAGAAAATCCTGTTAGTCCTTCGTGTAGCTGTCATACAAATATCCTGTCAAAATGTATTCACTTAATTTACGAAACTCACAATAACTCAAGTAATCTTTTAGCTACGAATTCGGAATTTTGTACCAATTAGTTTTGAGTGAAAAGAAAGTCGGAGTTTACTAATCAGCGAAATCCTTTTACTTCTTCTGGTAGCTGCCATACAAAATGTCCTTAAAACACGTGTTCAAGAATATTGGTCGATAACTTTAGAAGGGTTTAAGCTACGACATTGAAATTTTGTACGTGCTATTTTTCCAATAGTTGGAGCTAAATATATGATTATGAAGAAAATCCTATTAGTCCTTCGTGTAGCTGCCATACAAATATCCTGTCAACATGTATTCACTTAATTTACGAAACTCACTATAACTCAAGTAATCCTTTAGCTACGAATTCGGCATTTTGTACAAGTTAGTTTTGAGTGAAAACAAAGTCGGAGTTTACTAATCAGCGAAATCCTTTTACTCCTTCTGGTAGCTGCCATACAAAATGTCCTTAAAACACGTCTTCAAGAATATTGGTCGATAGCTTCAGAAGGGTTTAAGCTACGTCATTGAAATTTTGTATGTGTTATTTTTCCAATAGGTGGAACTAAATATATGATTATGAAGAAAATCCTATTAGTCCTTCGTGTAGCTGTCATACAAATATCCTGTCAAAATGTATTCACTTAATTTACGAAACTCACAATAACTCAAGTAATCTTTTAGCTACGAATTCGGAATTTTGTACAAGTTAGTTTTGAGTGAAAAGGAAGTTCGAGTTTACTAATCAGCGAAATCCTTTTACTCCTTCTGGTAGCTGCCATACAAAATATCCTTAAAACACGTGTTCAACAATATTTTCCAATAACTTTTGAACGCTTCAAGCTACGAATTTGAAATTTTGGACACGTTTATTTTTGAAAGGTTCCAAGGAAAATGATAAATATGTAAGAAATCGAGTGAGTCCTTCCTGCTCCTCCCATGTGAAAGTCCTTTAAAAAGGACATTTTTTTCGATGACTTACCCAGTTCAAGGTATGAAATTAAACACTGAATATTGTCTTTTAGTTTTGAGTAGCAATCTAATAGCAGTCCTTAATAAAGGACGTACAACATGCACACACGTAATTCTACTTTATACCCAACTACAATATAAATCGGAGTTCAGTATTCATCTAGAGTATTATACGATTGGCTTGTTTTTTTCAAAATTGCCGCCGTAGTAACCAATCTCCTGAGACCCTCGCGGCGAAAGGCATCAATCGGCGAGATTTTTAGCATCAGTTACAGCAATCTGAAATCAAAAAATGGATTGGAGTGTGTTTATTAAACATGTATCTTCTAGTTGAACTAAGAAAAAAAAAGAAAACCAAAAAATCGTGAATTAGCACGCCTCATAAAAAAAAGTACGACTTTTGACCCTTTTTTTCGACAGTTTTTGGGTCAAAAACGCTAAATTTTGGAATTTTTTTTTGGCTTTTTTGAGGTTCAACTAGAAGCTTATACTATAGAGAAAACGTGTGCCAAGTTTCATAAGAATCGGTTGAGAACTTTTTGAGTTATCTTAAAAAAAGTCGTTTCGAGAAAAACGCGTTTAAAGTTTTGACACAGAAACTCTATGATGCCCATACAGAAGTCCTTCAGTACGTTCATAGTACTCGTTTTGTTTTCTCAGCTCTTCTTGACATGCTTACCCGGGTCTTCAATACAAAAGGCCTCAAGGTCATACATCCGAGAAGCAGGTAGCGAGTGTCGAGCGCTCCAGTACGGACTCAATAGCGCTCGAGCGTCAAGTTGAGGCGGAGCACTTAAATGAGTTTTTAATCGATAAATAATGCGAATTTCATTCTAAAACTTTATAAACATATTTTTTAGATGTTAAATTAACTATTTATGCAAAAAAAAACGAAACTCGAATTTTTGAAAATTTTACATGTATCGCCCCCCTTAATACACATGCATTTTTTGTGTAAAAAACCAAAAAAACCATTGTATAAGCTCGACAAAGAAATCCGATTGAACAATTCCAATTCCATATTCTTATGGAAATTCACATGCGAAGAAAAGAGTACGCTAATATTCAAAAATGAATGATTACACATTCGCATCTGTGTGCATCGTTTTCACAATGCACGTAACAGAACGAATTTTTTGCAGCTGTTCTATTCTCAAGTGTTTCAGCATACAAATTTATAGGAACAATGTGAGAAATGAAATAACACAAGCACAACTGAGCTGTGTCTGCAAATGATGTGAAGTAATTTTTTTTATATGCGTTCTGTAAGGATGTCATTGAATTGGTGAATGCGACTCGCGTTATCAGTTTTTGTCTCTTTTTCAATCATGCATCATGCTATTGCTTTCTACTTCCCTCACCTAATTAAATAAAGAAACCAAGGTCAAATTTTTATATCAAAAATACTGCGTAGTGTCCAATCTTGTTATAGATAGTCTTTGCTTTAACTTTATTTATTTATTTACCTGGTGATAATATTTTAACGCGAGATTACATTAGGAAATTTAGCTATTCCATAAAATGCGTATTTGTTTGCACTTACTTCCTCAATGTCACACGGTAATGAAATGAAATAAGGTCTCAAAAGCGCAAGAAAATGAGAAACTTTTTCAACAATTCTGTATGCTGTAGATTTGGAAACCCCGGCAGTGAATAGTATACTTCCTGTAGCATAGATCCTAAGCGTTAGCAACAACATCGTCT
The DNA here is from genome assembly GCA_951812415.1 of Beris morrisii. Classification (NCBI taxonomy): domain Eukaryota; kingdom Metazoa; phylum Arthropoda; class Insecta; order Diptera; family Stratiomyidae; genus Beris; species Beris morrisii. Next base: position 88,290,753 of record OX638312.1, on the reverse strand, counting down.
CTGCGCTCACAGCGTTATTCCAAAAATAAATAAGTATTTACAGATAATGCACAGTACAAACATTTTCCACTTACCAATTTTGTGATCCTATGAGTTCTAGCAAAACATATGCAGACTGTTTTGTAACCCGGAAGCGCGCCCGGAAATTGATATCAACCCATTCATTGAAATGATTTGGGCGAATTCTAATTATTCTTATGCGTCTGACTCACCATTACCACATCATTGATTTCCTCATCACTAGAATCTTCACTTAAATACATTACGTTACGAGTCTGCTCGCAGAGCTGTCAAAACAATATAAACTTTAGTTTAAACCCAATCCATCCACCGTTTAAGTTTTTCTCAGAATTAAACTTTGGGGTTTGAGTTTAACTAATCACTGTGAAACACTTTTTACACTTAATCCAAACATTAATCCAAATGTCAGGTTCAAGCTTCCACTGTGAAACCGGCATTTGGGAATTGAATGTCGAAAAATTTCGAAATAAAATTTTAGATTATTTTATATAAAGCCCTTAGAAGTAAAAACGAATCCGATCTCATTGAACCTAAAAGATTTGTTGAAATTTTTTAAAACCTCAACCTTAAATTGCACCCGCTCAGGGGTTGTATATCGAAAAATGCTTAAATCGGGTATTACAAGATGATAATTAAAGCCTTTAGAAGTGAAAACGAATTCGATATCTGTTAAAACCTATAAAATATATCGGAATTCATAAAAATGTACACAACCACTTAAAATCCCCTTAGGGATGAAAAATTTATGAAAAATTTTTCTATGCGCTTACATAAAGAGTTCGCAGAAGCTAAATTCGTGAAAATGTTGAAAAACCGATTTTCACGGACATTTTTTTTCTCCATCTTTGCATACCAATTAAAATTTGAACTTTTTTTTTGCTTTAGTTACTCTGTAGTACATCTAAATGTAGGTATTAAGTTTCAACTTTCCAACTTAAGTCCTTTCTGAGATACGAAAAACCACTTGTACCCCTAACACAAATTTGTTTTTCTGGGATGCATCTGTAGTTAGCTTTCCATTTTTTGCACATTTCGATAAATAAAAATCAGAATATTTTACTTTCTATCTCCTCCCAGAATTACCACATTTTACCCACATCCCCAAATTTTTTTCTCTACTAGAGGTATACTGAGCCCAACTCTAATAATTTGCTTAATATCATATCTGGTACGGTTCTAAAGATATGGAATAAAAACATTTTTTTTTTTAAAAATGGCTATCCTCTTCTTCCGTGCTCCACCTCCCTTCATCTAAAACGCTCTCCCACCAGTGGTAACATTAGAAGGGTTTCACCTAAGCCGAATCGAGCCTCGGACGAAAAAAAGGTATATATTATTTTTTATTTATTTGTGGCCAAAAACTCCAAATCCGCTTGACGTCCGATAACTTAAGAACGCCTTGACCTAGGATCTTGAAATATTGAATTCGGATTTTTGGTCAAATTTAGGCTAAGTTCGTTAATGGGCAAGATCGTCCTACTCCTTCGGGTAGCTGCCACTCAAAAAATCCTTAAAACACGTGTTCGAGAATATTGGCCGATAACTTCGGAAGGGCTTAACCTTTGAAATTTTGTATGTGTTGATTTTTCAATAATTGGAGCGAAATTTATTATTATGAAGAAAATCATATAAGTCCTTCGTGTAGGTCCCATACAAAAATCATGTCAAAATGTCTTCACTTAATTTACGGAACTCACTATAACTCAAGTATTGGTCTAGCCATGAATTCAGAATTTTGTTTTGAGTGAAAACGAAGTTAGATTTTCCTAGTTAACTTAATCCTTTTACTCCTTTCGGTAGCTTTTATACAAAAAATTCTTAAGACACGTGTTCAGCAATATTTTCCGATAACTTTTGAACGCTTCAACCTAGGAATTTGAAATTTTGAACACATTAATTTTACTTTATTATTTTTTAATAATAAAGTATTGTGATCGAACTGAAATTTCAAAAAAATTTGCTATTCTGAAATTTTGTATTTCCACGTTTAAGGACTAACAGACACTAACAAAAAACATACTGCAGTCACGATCGGCTGCAAGCCAATCGTATAATACTCTAGATGAATACTGAACTCCGATTTATATTGTAGTTGGGGATAAAGTAGAATTAGGTGTGTGCATGTTGTATGTCCTTTATTAAGGACTGCTATTAGATTGCTACTCAAAACTAAAAGACAATATTCAGTGTTTAATTTCATACCTTGAACTGGGTAAGTCATCGAAAAAAAATGTCCTTTTTAAAGGACTTTCACATGGTAGGTGCAGAAAGGACTCATTCGATTTCTTAAATATTTGTCTTTTTCCTTGGAACCATTCAAAAATTCATGTGTACAAAATTTCAAATTCGTAGCTTGAAGCGTTCAAAAGTTATCGGAAAAAAATTGTTGAACACGTGTTTTAAGGATATTTTATATGGCAGCTACCAGAAGGAGTAATAGGCTTTCGCTGATTAGTAAACTCAAAACTAACTTGTACAAAATTCCGAATTCGTACCTAAAAGATTACTTGAGTTATAGTGAGTTTCGTAAATTAAGTGAATACATTTTGACAGGATATTTGTATGGCAGCTACACGAAGGACTAACAGGATTTCCTTCATGATCATATATTTAGCTCCAACTATTGGAAAAATAATACCTACAAAATTTCAAAGACGTAGCTTAAACCCTTCTGAAGTTATCGACCAATATTCCTGAAGATGTGTTTTAAGGACATTTTATATGGCAGCTACCAGAAGGAGTAAAAGGATTTCGCTGATTAGTAAACTGCAACTTTCTTTTCACTCAAAACTAACTTGTACAAAATTCCGAATTCGTAGCTAAAAGATTACTTGAGTTATTGTGAGTTTTGTAAATCAAGTGAATACATTTTGACAGGATATTTGTATGGCAGCTACACGAAGGACTAACAGGATTTTCTTCATAATCATATATTTAGCTCCAACTATTGGAAAAATAATACATACAAAATTTCAAAGACGTAGCTTAAACGCTTCTAAAGTTATCGACCAATATTCTTGAACACGTGTTTTAAGGACATTTTGTATGGCAGCCACCCGAAGGAGTAGGACGATTTTGCCCGTTAACGAACTTAGCCTTACAAATTCAACCAAACATCCAGATTCAAAATTTCAAGATCCTAGGTGAAGGCGTTCTTGAGTTATCGTGTTCACGGACAGACGGACGGACGGACGGACGGACGGACGGACGGACGGACGTCAGGCGGATTTGAGGTTTTTGGCCACAAATAAACAAAAAATAATATATAACTTTTTTTCGTCCGAGGCTTGGTTCTATGCGTTACAAACTTTTGGGCTGGATTAAACTTATAATACTCTATATGATTTCATCTAGAGTATAAAAATGTACGTCTGTCCGCCGTAAACGCCGTACGCCGTACGCAAAATCGTTTGAAGGCACGTAGCTCCCAAACCCGTTGAGATATTAAGTTAAAATTTTTATGGTGGGTAGATTGGGTTAACCCCTACGGATTGTATCTTTTAAGGTGGTGGGGGTGTGAGGGAGTATGAGTCGGAAGCGTTTTAGACGAAAAATTTTGGTTTCTAGATCTCAGGAACCACTTATGCTAGGAGGCTAAAACTTATGTAAAACATTTGAAAAAAAATTATCGATAGAGGTGGAGGGGTGTGGGAGTGGTGGGAAAAAACATTCGAGTCCAAAACGGTTGGAAGCCGGTATTGGAACATTCTAAATTCCATATCTTCTGAACGATTGATGTCAGAAGATTGAAACTTTGTGGTTGTCTTTAGGGAAACTTCACCAAACTTCGGATTACAATATCTTTCGAACCAATAACACCAGGAGGATAAAATTTCGTTTCTGTATATGGGATCACAAATTGGGTCTACTGAATGTAAATTTTTAGAGGCCGGAGGTATAGCACAAAAGGGGGGGTAGCAATTTTTCAAAAAATTCAACTTTTATATCTCGAGAACTGTACCAGATATGAACTTGAAAATTTTACAGGAGTTGGAGTTAGTAGACTTCTAGTAGAGAAAAAAAATGTTGGGGGTGTGGGTGTTGGGGATGATGGTGAAAGGGGGTTGAAAGGAAAAGATTTTGATTTTTATTTCTTGAAAACTGTAATGAATAGAAAACTAAAAATTTACGACTATATAGAACTACTATAGAGACACCCTAGAAAAATAAAATTTTTGATAAGGATAGCACGGTACAGGGGTGAGGGGTGTTTTTATATCTCAAAAACGGCTTATGCTAGAAAGTTGAAACTTAGTACGTATATGTAGATTTGCTAGTAGAGTAATTAAAACTAAAAAAAATTTGGATTTTCATTTGTGTACAAGGATGGAGTAAAAAGATGTCCGTAAAAAGGGTTTTTCCCATATTTTCACGAATTTCGTTAAATCTTTTAGACTTATCGAGCTATCAAATCAATTTTACTACTGCGGCTTCTTAATATAAGCGCCTAGAAACATTTTTCCAAAGTTTTCGATATCTAACCCCTAAGGGAGTGTAAGGCGGTTATGTATCATACTTTTTCACGAATTCTGATATATTTTCTAGGTCTAATGACATATAGAATTTACTTTCACTTCTAAATGCTTTGAATATAGAGAGGGAATAAACCGATTCTAGTATTTTTTGATATTAAACCCCCTGGGGAGTAAGACATTGTTCATGTTTTGACGAATTCCGAATTTTTTTTAGGTTCAATGAGATCAAATTCACTTTGACTTCTATTGAATCAATTGAAAAAAATCTGCCAATGGTCTGGGCGAAACTTTATTATTTTTCGGGTCTAAATTCGGGAGCGGTCAGAGTCGGAGCATATCATCAGTTGTTTCGAGATTATGAAGTTTCTTGGAAAATTAATTTTGTTCTTAAAATAAAAATATTTAAAATAGAGATTTTTAGCCAACTAAACATTGAAAAAGCCCTTGTAGGAATTTCGGAATATTATGTACACTAAAAGCCCATTGAAGTAAAAACGAATTTGTTGCCTTATCGGAATTAAGAGATATAAGGAATTGTTAAAACGTATATGGTTTGAATTTCGAAAAATTTAGAAACAGGTTTCAAACGATTTCATAAGAACCAACTTGTGTCTAATGAGACACGAGGGATTTTTAAAAATTTGTGAAAACGTAAGCGAACTCTTTACTCCCCCTTGGTTCTTGAAATTCGAAAAATCGTGAAATTAGTTTTTAGGTCATTACATCAAATGCCGTAATAACCAATTTTATATCTCATCAGAACTAAGGGATGGCAAAATTTGTGAAAACATATGCAAACCCTTGGGGCTGAATATCCAAAAATTGAGAAATGGGTTTGTAGGCGATTTTATAAAAAGTCTGTGGAAATGAAAAGCGATCTAATATCTCATAAAACCTAAGAAATATGTCGAACCTTTGAAAAGCATACAACCCCCTTACACCCCTTTAGGATTGAAAAACTGAAAATACTGAAATTTACTTTTTGGTTCTTATATGGGAAACCTTAGGAAGTAAAAATGAATTCGATATATCAAAAGATCTAAGTAATATGTAGGAATATGTGAAAAAATATGCAACCAACTCCTTACACCCACTTGGGGGTTGAATATCCAAAAATCCTGAAAGGAGTTTATAGATAAATATGAAAACGGCACGAGAAAGTAAAAACAATTGAATTACTTATCACTTCTAAAGGATATGACTGAATTTGTGAATACTTGTTCAACCCTTTTATATCCTCTTAGGGGCTGAAAAAGGAAAAAACTTAAAAAGAAGTTTTAGGCGATTATTACGCAAGCCCGTGAAAAGTGAAAACATTTTCGATATTTGATCAGACCTGGCGGATATGGCATAATTCGTGAATAAGTATACAACCCCTTTACACCCCCTTATGGCTCGAATTTCAAAAAATCCTGAAAACGCTTTCTAGGTATTTATATGAAGATGCCGCAGAATAAAAATGAATTACATATTTGGGAAGACCTAATAGATATGATGAAAATCGTAAAAATATATGCATTCCATTTTCACTGATACATTTTTCTTTCTTCTTTCTTCTTTCTTCCGAACGCCAATGGATATTTGAAATTTTTTTTTATCTAAATTACTTTTCTAGTTGATTTACATATAGATACCAAGTTTCAACTTTGTAGCATAAGCTGTTCTATAGATAGGAAAAACATCCCCCACCTCCGTACCATACTACCCTTATAAAAATTTATATTTTTCCAAGATGTTACTACTATAGCTCTATCTAAATACCATGTTTCAGCGTTATATCATTATCGGTTTTCGAGATATAAAAATCGGAACTTTTTCCTTTTCACCCTCCCCCACCCTCACCCTCTACACCCTTACACCCAAAATTTCTTTTTCCTGATAGGGCTCTATTAGACCTACTTCTGGTAAAAATTTTAAGCATCTACCTTACACTGTTCTTGAGATATGAGACGTGATTTTTCCGAAAAATTCGTATCCTTTCCACTTTCATGTACCACCGCCGCTTTAAAAAAATTGACTTTTAGCAGACTTGATTTGTCAACTTTTATATATAAACCGAATTTTATTTGTCTACTGCAATTGGTTCGTGAGATATCATAATCTAAAGTTTCTTACCCCCCACCCTCGTACGCCACTGTTCCCTCTCAAAAATTTGTTTGCGATCTATTCTCCTGGTATACCTACAGATATTCATGAAGTTTCAATTTTGTAACTTTAACCGTTTAGGAGATATGGATTTTAGAATGTGTCGATCTCGCCTTTTTTTGCGTTTCGGACGCATAATTTTTCCCTCCACTCACACACCCCTTCACCCAAATTTCAGCCTCCTAGCATAAGCGGTTGCTGAGATCTGAAAACCAAAATTTTCCGTCTAAAGCGCTTCCCCTCCTCCCCCCTCCACACTCAAAATTTGGTCACTTTAAGGGGCCTACCCAGTCTATTCATAAAAAAAATTCCATTTAATATCTCAAACTGTTCGGGAGCTACGAGCCTTCAAACGATTTTGCGTGCGGCGGACGCCGTATGGCGTACAGCGGACAGACGGACTGAAATTTGTTTTTGCTTTTTTCGTGTCTACTAGTCATACTTTAAAACCTTCCCGGACTTTGTCCCGAAAAATAATGTAGTTGGCATTTTCACTAAACTCGCATGTAAATGCAAACACTAACTAGTAAGTCACTAAGTGTAGGTATTTAAAACATTTCATGCTTTTACTCTAGGGTATACACCAAACAGACCGTACTCTTCCATGGTTGTAAGCTACACTATTACACAACCTAACTGATAGTTTTATGATTTCATTTATATATTTATGCTAATGTTGTTCCAGCGTTTACGAAGTACTCAAGATTTAAGCATCAATACCTAATAAACGTGAAATGCTTCGTCATTTGGCGGTTGGTGCACAATAATAGCCGGAATGGGGAAATTATTATGCTGAATGAGCAGGTTGCATAATAATAATGTTAGAGCATTAAAATTGAGGGAGAAATGATAAGGGTGCTTGATAGCGCTGTATATATTTATTTCAGTGGAAAGTTTCAAAGTAATAATTTTTGGTTACGATAATGCCATACTTTACGTTATAGCCGGGGAAATGGGTGATTGTAAGATGAATATTCATTAATAATATTCCCGCACATTTTCTTATGGAAATATTATGCAATTGAAATTGTGCGGTATATTTACTGCGATTACATTAACGAATCGCTTGGAAAGTTGAAAATCAAAGAAAAAAAAATTATAAGATGAAATTCGATAGTCATGTCTAACCTTATACTGACAACTAGAGATGGCCAAAGCAGTTCCTTTCAGTAAAGTTCTTCACTCCAAGTCACTCACTTTAAGGAACGACTTCAGTGAAGTACTTCCATTGAACTTTTCGTTCAATCGTTCAGTAGTCACTAGTCACTTCAATTGAATTGTTCACTCACTCAATGGAACTCTTCGTTCCTTCGTTTCGTAATCACTAGTCACTTCAATTGAAGTGTTCACTCACTCTATCTCTTCTAACATTTTCTTCAGCAGGTCAATAGTCAAGCAGGCAGTAGTTGTGCTTGTGGGTTGGGAAATAGGCAGAAGAGCGGTGTATACATGAACATTTACATTTGCTCTTTTCTTTTTCTTATGATGGAAAATATAATGCCGTGGCATTCTTTGCACCGCGTTGCGTATGCCATACATAATTACATTGAAGACAACAGCACAAATTTCGTCTCAGACAAAAATTAGTTTTACCACTTGTGCGTTATTTGAATATTGCTGCGATTGATATATCGTTTTTAATTTTTTTGTCTCGTTTCGAATGGAACTGCAGTTCGCCAAAATGAGTGAGTTACTTTACTCACTCACTTCAGTGAAGTGTTCCTTTAGAACAGTTCACTCGTGAACGACCCATCTCTACTGACAACTGCCACCCAATACCTGAACATCTTAATAGAAGTTACTAGTCGGTTGCAACAAATACAAAGAACATTCCTGAATTTTTCATATGTTTATTCCCAGAAATAAAAGATATGTCAGAATTCGTTAATTAATCGTGCTGAATAAGAAAAAATCCTGAAAACATTTCTACGGCTTTAGAGAACTGAGAGATACATATGACGAAATTTGTAAAAATTCTTTTAACCGACCATTTTTTGGACTAGCTCCATACAAGAATGCATCTCTTTTTAGGTTGAACTAATTTTCTAGTGATTTTTCATTCACAAACCAAGTTTCAACTTTCTGGCACAAAACGTGCCTGAGATAAGAAAAAAGTCTACCAACAGTCTGGGCAAAACTTTATTAATTTGCAGGCAAAGTTCGTCAAGCGGTTAAAGCCGGTGCGACAGAAGTGATTATGCTATATGGCCAATCTTAACACATGATGCACATTTCTAGGTCATAGTCCGGGACGCAGTCAAAATCAAAACATAACATCGGTAGTTTCGAGACAAGGAGGTTTTTTGGAAACGTGATTTCGTCAGTAGAATATTAATATTAATACCAAAAATTGTAAAATACTACTTTCAACATTCATAAGTTGTGTTTTATACAAAAATTTAAACATATAAACTGCCGATAAATTATAGATGTACGAACAATCATGAAATCTATTCTTAAGAAGATTGTACATATAAAAAGTCTGAGTAGACATCTCGAATTCCGTCATATTTTCGCAAAAATGTATTCAAGCCCTTTACACTCTCTTCACGGTAGGATATATAAAAAAAAAAAATATTTTTATGCGATTAGATAGAAAGCGCATAGAAGTAAACTCCATTTGCAACCTTATCAGCCAAAAGAGATATGACGAAATTTGTGAAAATGTACACAACATCCCTGTACACTACGGCCCTTGAGCCGGGTATAGTCCAGTCTTAGAGTATAAGGCCAGTGGTAGTGTACTAGGTCTTGAACACATTGCTACGGGGTTCAATTCCCACTCAAAACATAATTTATTTATATGAATTTTTCAGTTGCTATTGGTTTCGGTTAATTAATATAAATCGTGAACAGTACGGAATATTTAATAGGGTCACTAGCAGTGGCGTGGCGTCCATGGAAGCAAGTGAATTGGTTCGCTAACATCTTACTAAAACATACTGCAGTCACGATCGGCTGCAAGCCAATCGTATAATACTCTAGATGAATACTGAACTCCGATTTATATTGTAGTTGGGGATAAAGTAGAATTACGTGTGTGCATGTGTATGTCCTTTATTAAGGACTGCCATTAGATTGCTACTCAAAACTAAAAGACAATATTTAGTGTTTAATTTCATATCTTGAACTGGGTAAGTCATCGAACAAAAATGTCCTTTTTGAAGGACTTTCACATGAGAGGTGCAGGAAGGACTCACTCGATTTCTCACATATTTATCCTTTTCCTTGGAATTAGTTAAAAATGAACGTGTACAAAATTTCAAAATCGTAGCTTAAAGCGTTCAAAAGTTATCGAAAATATTGTTGAACACGTGAATTTGGGACATTTTGTATGGCAGCTACCAGAAGGAGTAAAAGGATTTCTCTGATTAGTAAACTCGAACTTTGTTTTTACTCAAAACTAATTTTTACAAAATTTCCAATTCATAGCTAAAAGATTACTTGAGTTATAGTAAGTTCCGTAAATTAAGTGAAGGCATTTTTACAGGATATTTGTATGGCAGCTACATGAAGGACTAATAGGATTTTCTTCACAATCATACATTTAGCTCCAACTATTGGAAAAATAATACATACAAAATTTCAAAGACGTAGCTTAAACCCTTCTGAAGTCATCAACCAATATTCTTGAACACATGTTTTAAGGATATTTTGTATGGCAGCTACCAGAAGGAGTGGGACGATTTTGCCCGTTAACGAACTTAGCCTTACAAATTCAACCAAACATCCAGATTCAAAATTTCAAGATCCTAGGTGAAGGCGTTCTTGAGTTATCGTGTTCACGGACAGACGGACGGACGGACGGACGGACGGACGGACGGACGGACGGACGGACGGACGGACGGACGGACGGACGGACGGACGGACGGACGGACGGACGGACGTCAAGCGGATTTGAGGTTTTTGGGCACAAATAAACAAAAAATAATATATAACTTTTTTTCGTCCGAGGCTTGGTTCTATGCGTTACAAACTTTTCGGCTGGATTAAACTTATAATACTCTATATGATTTCATCTAGAGTATAAAAATATCTAAAAGGCGTTTTCTAAATAGCGCAGAAAAATCGGGAAAAAAGTCATGTTTCAAACATTTTCTTTGGTACAGTCTAAATAAAAGTTCGCAAGAAACTACTCGCGAATATCTCACACAACCGAATTGGCAACACCATGACAAAGACAAGCGAAAAAAACCAAGAAGAAGACACATGGAATCAATTTGAAAGTTGCATCTATGAGGGTTCATTTCATTCCGTAGTAAACCCACTGGGACGTATTAAAAAAAATTGTCATACGCGGGACGGTGGATTCAATAAGATATTTGCTTCCACGGATAGTAGAACACGTTCTTGACCGCATCTCCGCAAACAGAGATCTGATAAGAAATAACTACTAATAGCTACCAGAGTAGGATAGGAATTGAATTCTGAAGAAAGCTTGGAATTGAATGGTAGTAAATATTTAATTTGGTTTTAAGATCTCAGGAACCACTTATACCATGGATACACTGCTTGTATACAAATAATTCTTTATTCAAATCTTGATACGCGATACAAGATGGCATGATACACAGCCCATACATGTTATACTTTGACATTTAGTGCATTCCGAAATTTTAGCAGTGAAGAAAAAAAGACTTTTCGGGTCAAACGTCGCAGTATGATATTCCGGCGAAAAACACTTTCATTGCTCTTAGGAGCTGAAAAAGAAAAAAAACTTAAAAACGAAAGTGAAAAGATATTCGATATCTGATAAGACCTGGGGATATAGTAGAATTCGTGAAAAAGTTTACAACCAACTTTGCAACCCCCTTAGGGGACTAATTTCAAAAAATCTTGAAAACGCTTTCTAGGCATTTATATGAAGAAGTCGTACAATAAAAATGATTTCAATATTTGATGAAAACCGTGAAAATATATGCATTCCATTTTCACTGATCATTTTTTTTGCCCCCCGCCCTCCGAACGCCAATGGATATTTGAAAATTTTTTTTATATAAATAAGTTCTCTAGTTGATTTACATAAACGTACCGAGTTTCAACTTTGTAGCATAAGTCGTTCTATAGATAGGAAAAACACCTCCCACCCCCGTACCACACTGCCACTATAAAAAATTATATTTTTACAACATGCTACTAATATAGCTCTATTTAAATACCAAGTTTCAGCTTTATGAAATTATAGGTTGTCGAGATATAAAAATCGGAACTTTTCGTTTTCCCCCTCCCCCACCCTCAAACTTTTGTTCTCTGCTATGGGTCTATTAGGCCTACTTCTGGTAAAAATTTTAAGCATCTATCTTACAGCGTTCTTCAGATATGAGACGTGAGTTTTTAGAAAAACTCTTATCCCCTCCACTTTCAAGCTCTACCGCCCCCTTAAAAAATTTTACTTTCAGCAATCTTTATTTGTCAATCTAAAGATTGAGAAACCAAATTTTATTTGTCTAGTGCGATCGGTTCGTAAAATATCGTGTTCGAAAATTTGTCACCCCCCACCGCCGTACGCCACTGTCCCCACTCAAAAATTTGTTTTCGATCTATTCTCCTAGTATACCTACAGATATGCGTTAAGTTTCAATTTTGTGACATTAACCGTTTATGAGATATGGGTTTTAGAATGTGTCGATCTCGCCTTTTTTGCGTTTCGGACGCATTATTTTTCCCTCCACTCCCAAACCCCTTCACCTATATCGACAAATTTTTTGCAAATCGGTCCACTACCGAAGCTCTATATAAGTTCCAAGTTTCAGTCTCCTAGCATAAGCGTTTGCTGAGATCTAGAAACCAAAATTTTCCGTCTAAAACGCTTCCCCCTCCTCCCCCCTCACACTCCCACCCCTCAGAAATTGATCACTTCAAGGGGCCTACCCAGTCTATTCGTAAAAAAATAAAATTGCAATTTCATAGCTCAAAGGGTTTGGGTGCTACGAGCCTTCAAACGATTTTGCGTACAGCGGTTGACGTACGGCGTACGGCGGACAGACGGACTGAAATTTGTGTCTATGTACTAGTCATGAAACGTGAAAAAAAAAATTTTGAGGGTAGCAAATTTTTTTTTTTAAAAATCGATTAAAATAATGTACTCTCATTATTGAAATAATAAAGTAAATGTAGAAACCGGACATCACATACAAAAATGAAAACACGCTCAAACAGCTTTAACTGACGAAACTGTCATTCATTGAAATGATGGCAGTTAAAAGAAGGCTATATCAGCTAAAATCATCGAATTTATATACAAGGAAACAGGTTGAATATTATGTAGATATCAGCTCGTTAACGTACTATATGCATAATACTGGGTGATACACTGGTGATGTTATCGATATTATGATTTTTATACGAGCTGTGTATCCAAGGTGTTACGCTTGGAGGCTGAAACTTGGAACTTATGTAGAACTATCATAGTGGACCTATTTGCAAAAAAAATGGGAAATAAGGGTTTAGGATTGTGGGAGTGGAGGGAAAAGCAATGTGTTCGAAGTGCTTTAAAGCTGGGGTTGAAACATTCAGAAAAACATATCTCCTGAACGGTTGATGTCAGAAGATTGAAACTCTGTAGTTGTCTTAAGGGATAATAGGAGATTAATTGAAAGCTAGAATTTTTGAATCGGGTGGTGGTGTGTAGGGGTGGGGGTAAAAGACTTTGGATTAGAATATCTTCCAAACCAATTATACCAAGAAAGTAAAATTTGGTTTGTGTATATAGGATTACAAGTGGAGCCCATAAACTTTTCAGGTGGGAGGTGGAGCACGAAAGTGGAGCGATAGCCATTTTCAAAAAAAAATTTATTTTTGTATCTCAAGACCCGTACCAGATATGATCTTAGAAATTTTACAGGAGTTAGGCCCAGTAGACTTCTAACAGGAAAAAAATGTTGGTACTGGTGAAGGCGCTGAAGGTGTAAGGCGGTGGAAAGGAAAGAACTTCGATATTTATTTTTCAAACACCACAAACCAAAGAAAGCTAAAAAGTGACTACGTGGAGAAAAAATATGTTCTTTTATGTCTCAGAAACGGCTAATGCAAGAAAGTTGGAACTTTGTACGTATACGTACGTATGCTACTGAAGTAATTAAAGGAAACAAATTCAGATTTTTATTGACATAGAGGTTGAGTAAAACCACAGTGAAACAAATGTCCGTAAAAAGCGACATTTCTACATTTTCACGATTTCGTTATATATTTCGGACATGCCGAAATTTTACTTCTGCGGACTCTTTATACTATAAGCGCCTAGAAATGTTTTTCCCCAATTTTTCGATATCCAACTCCTTAAGGGGTGTAAAATGGTTGTGTAGATTTTCACAAATTTCCATATATTGGGTCTAATGAGATATTCAATTCACTTTTATTTCTAAAGGCTTTAAATTTAATCGAAGAAAACTCTGATGCAAGCATTTTTCGATATTAATCCCCTGGGGGTGAAAAGTATTGTTCAAGTTTCCGAAAATCTTTTAGGATTAATAAGATCGAATTCGGTTTTACTTCTATTGATTTTTATATTAAAAAAAAAATACTTAAATAAATAAAAAAAAATCTGCCAACACTCTGGGCGCAACTTTATTAATTTTTTTAGTAGAAGTCCGGAACGCATTTTATGATGAGATGCGGTGTAGGTGACTGCGACTGACTTAAAAAATAACGTTCCAAATAGCCTCCTGGTCACCGTTCGTGATTACTGGGTGCTTTTATATTATTAATGTCATAAGTAGCTAATGGAGGACGTTTAATTAAAACGCCGTAAATTTGTAGAAAGAATATAATATAGTAATAAATTTTTGATATTGACCAATTGCTTCCCCTTGTTGAATTATCACTCCACGCAACTGGTCACTAGTAAAGGATTTAAGCCTGAGCAAATGAGTTCTGTTTACATTCTTATCAGATTCACAAATACCATCAGAGCTGCCAGACAGTAGTTGATTTGATAGGCAACTTTGCTGTTCTGGTAGATCGCAGTCAAAAGTACTGAACAATTATTATCATTAACACCTGATAGTACACTGCCATACTCGACTCGATTTCTGATCTTCCTTCCCATTCCTAAAAACTGATTAAGTTCGGTATCAGCTTTCTTCTCCATAATTTCTTCCAACTCTCTTCTCCTTCGCATCAAAAAAACACGGAAAAATATTTGACACAATAATACCGCGGCCAGTAATGCTCAGTTTGTTTTTGAAAAACAGCCATCAGCCGTAGGCGCCGTGGGCAATAAACCGTGGCCTGAAAGGCGCAGATTGCCATGGTGCAGTGGAATCACATAGCGGTCTATGTGCTAGCTATCTCTGCCAATAGCTACCCACTTAACCTAACCTATCCTGTGGCTTTAATTCTGAAAAATCCTGAATATGCTGGAAACTCAGTGAGTTATTCCTGTACGCCCCATGTTAAAGTCCTGGAAAAGGGATCATTTCACTTTCGGTGACTTACCTAAAGTTCCAGATACGAAATTGAACACTTTTTTCGAATAGCAACCAAATGAGAGATCTTAAAAATGGGCAAATTAAATGCGCAATCCAAATTCTGTATCAACCTTAACTACAATATAATTTGGAGTTCAGTATTTCATCTTGAGTAGCATACGATTGGTTAGCCTATGCCCACCCCGTACAAGTGGGTGTACTGTTTAATCGAATTACTGTCGAGATTTTATCGTTACTCTGCGAGTAAATTCTTCGTTTCGGAACAAGTTTATTTGGAAATCATATCATCGAGTTTCTATCTCTATATATCAATGCTATAATTTATTGTTGAAGTAATTTTCTATTATATCTATTCGCCTAGAAAACCAAAATCGTCTTAATAGCCATCTTTCAGAACAGTGTCGCCAAATACTCGAATAGAACAATAAAACTCATAATGAAACTCAACAGTCGAGAAAATTGTTCCGAAGATCCTTCAGTTATCAGTTCAATCTCATACGCTTGATTTATGTCCTTTATACAATCCATCGACCGATTTACTGAATCGTCGAAATATTAGAATTCAATTTCCAATCGAAGAACTCGAGAGTAACTTCAGTGCGACATCCTTCAAAATGAAAAGACAGTTTTGTTGATGTTTTCAGCACGATTCTAATTTCTAATCCCGAACTGGCATCTATCTTCGGAAATGATGTCACATGTCGTCTTCTGCGAAACGTATATTTTCGATGCTATAAAAAAACTGAATACTACTCAAATGATGTCTCCTAGTTTCCACTTATCTGCGGATAATCTGAATTTATCTTTGACGGCAGTGTCTGTCGTGGCTAAGGTAGCTCCCCCGCCGAATCCATCCTTGGGTGTATTGGCTTTTCTGTAGAAAAATATCTAAATCGCATCATAAACAGAGATTTGCGATCAATATCCCGTTTATATGTGCTCCGGGAACGTTCGTTATTCGGTCTATGCGCTTGTTCGTCCTTGTCGGAATGGAACAAGTTGTACACAAAAATTTTCGGCAAGCTACGTGCTTATCTAAGCAGAAATCGTAAATTTGCTATATGGCTGCCTTTTGCAAAGCGTCTTTTGGCTACGCAAAGATTTACAGTGGTGGCTACGTAGTGGCTTCGGTTCAGTTCCTCAGCCGTTTTTTCCAAATACAGTTCGTACCTTTTTCTACTTTTTCCTTTGAGTATTTCTGCATATCCTAAGAAATAAAGGAAATATGAACGATTTTCTTTTTGTTCGCTTCCTTAAAAGATGGCATCTGCAATTGAAAGTGCCATTTGGAACAGATTTTTCTCTTCTCGGCTTCCTTTTAGTAATATCCAGTTCTTATAAATGGGTACAATTTTCTGTTAGTTTATGTTTCGTAAAAGAAATATTATTAAATGGGGAAACTTTCGGCTTTTTGCAATAGAAGGTAACTAATAATTTGAGAAGTGAATGATGAAATTTCGCCAAACAATAAGTATTTACAGATATAGATGGTCGTATATTCCGTATATGGTATACGGAAAATGTATATTCTGTTAAGCCTCCGTTAGTCGCAAAAGATATCTGGGAAAAACTGGGTTATCTACTTGGTTGGCTTGGTGCTTTAATATTTCAGGTCCTTCGATCGCGTCAATCTCATGCAACGGTCCTGTGCCTTTCTTCACACCCATTTGTTTCCTCTCGCTTTCTTTTTTATTGGCCACAAAAATAGATAAATCTATTCAGTGCAAAGAGGTTGTGGTAGGTGGGTTACTGGATATAGAGGGAGCCTTTAATAACACCTCTTTCAGTACATCCACAATTCCATTCAGGAGCAAGGCATAGATGCCAACACCTGCAAATAGATAAGGTTCATGCTAGCAAAACTCGTAATAAATACTTCATTAGCAAATGAAATCCTTACAATCACGGCCTCAAGAGGTTGTCCACGCGGTAAGGTGCTATAACCTTACTGTCCGCAATCGCTGTCGACTAGATCCTACGCTGCATAAGATTGCTTACAAGAACCCAAAAAGCTAGCGGACTCAATCATAGTTATACTGGTATGGGTTCCTGGATACAGTGATATTGTAGGTAATGAGTCTGCAGATTAGTTAGCGGAAGAAGGAGCTGCCTTAAAATTCACAGAGCCAGTGCCTTTTGCGTAATACCAACAGCTGTAGCAAGAGAAAGACTGGTGGTTTGGAGTAATATCCAAGCTGACCACTACTGGACAGGGAAGGTAGGGTGTAGACAGTTCAAACTGTTCTTGAAAGGTCATTCCAAGGAGCGAACCTCCGTGTTGCTAAAATCTGGTTCGTCGTATGACCGCGCTAATTACTGTAAGCATTAAATGCATTTGCATGCGATTGGACAGATTTCAGCTGATATTTGCAGATTATGTGCAGAAGAATGAAACTGTAGAGCACGTTCTATGCCACTGTGAAGAATTCGAACACTGAGGACATAGATTTATTGGACATTACTTCCTTACATATTGATCTAACCGTACTAAATCTCTATATATTAACATAACGCAGTCACGATCGGCTGTATGCCAATCGTATGGTACTCTAGATGAAATACTGAATTTCGATTTATATTGTAGTTGAGGATAAAGTAGAACTACGTGTGTGCATGTTGTATGTCCTTTATTAAGAACCCCTATTCGGTTGCTACTTGAAACTAAAAGACAGTATCGTCAGTGTTTAATTTCATATCTTGAACTGGGTGAATCACCGAAAAAAAACTTGTCCTTTTTCAAGGACTTTATATGGGTGGTGCAGAAAGAACTCACTCGATTTCTTACATATTTATCCTTTTCCCTGAAACCATTTAAAAATTAATGTGTACAAAATTTCAAATTCCTAGCTTGAAGCGATCAAAAGTTATCGGAATATATTGTTGAACACGTTAACGAACTTAGCCTTACAAATTCAAACAAACATCCAGATTCAAAATTTCAACATCCTAGGTGAAGGCGTTCTTGAGTTATCGTGTTCACGGACAGACGGACGGACGGACGGACGTCAAGCGGATTTGAGGTTTTTGGACACAAATAAACAAAAAATAATATATAACTTTTTTTCGTCCGAGGCTCGGTTCTATGCGTTCAAACTTTTGGGCTGAACTAAATTTATAATACTCTAGAGTATAAAAACATACTGCAGTCACGATCGTCTGCAAGCCAATCGTATAATACTCTAGATGAATACTGAACTCCGATTTATATTGTAGTTGGGGATAAAGTATAATTACGTGTGTGCATGTTGTATGTCCTTTATTAAGGACTGCCATTAGATTGCTACTCAAAACTAAAAGACAATATTCAGTGTTTAATTTCATATCTTGAACTGGGTAAGTCATCGAAAAAAAATGTCCTTTTTGAAGGACTTTCACATGGGAGGTGCAGGAAGGACTCACTCGTTTTCTTACATATTAATCCTTTTCCTTGGAACCATTTAAAAATGAACGTGTACAAAATTTCAAATTCGTAGCTTTAAGCGTTCAAAAGTTATCGAAAAATATTGTTGAACACGTGTCTTAGGGACATTTTATATGGCAGCTACCAGAAGGAGTAAAAGGATTTTGCTAACTAGTAAACTCGAACTTTGTTTTCACTCAAAACTAATTTGTACAAAATTCCGAATTCATAGCTAAACGATTACTTGAGTTACAGTGAGTTCCATAAATTAAGTGAAAACATTTTGACAGGATATTTGTATGGCAGCTACACGAAGGACTATTAGGATTTTCTTCATAATCATACATTTAGCTCCAACTATTGGAAAAATACCACATACAAAATTTCAAAGACGTAGCTTAAACTCTTCTGAAGTTATCGACCAATATTCTTGAACACGTGATTTAAGGACATTTTGTATGGCAGCTAAGCTACCCGAAGGAGTAGGACGATTTCGCCTGTTAACGAACTTAGCCTTACAAATTCAACCAAACATACAGATTCAAAATTTCAAGATCCTGGGTAAAGGCGTTCTTGAGTTATCGTGCTAACGGACAGACGGATGGACGGATGGCCGGACGGACGGACGGACGGTCGGACAGACGTCAAGCGGATTTGAAGTTTTTGGCCACAAATAAACAAAAAAAAGTATATAACTTTTTTTCGTCCGAGGCATGGTTCCATGCGTTACAAACTTTTGGGCTGGATTAAGGTTAGGTTAGGCTGAGAAGGGTGGACTGAAGCATTGTGCCCCAGTCCATCACGAGAGATCACTGTGGATCCATTGTGGTCCCCTCTTATAAAACCGGGCTCTAGACTACTGATTCCAAATAATGCTCTTCCTTACGAAGAGAGTATTTCACCATAAAGGAATCATCGCAAGTTCTGATAGATTGGTCAAGGAGAATTTCCTCAAGTACCGATACCTGGTACGTGCCAGGCTTTCACATTCACACACTAGATGTTACAGTGTTGGCTCAACATTCTCATCACCACAGCGACACAGTTCAGCCATGGGTATTCCCAGCCTTTCTGCATACCTTCCAAAGGGACAGTGCCCCGTTAGGGCCTCTATAATTTGTCTGCAAATGTTCCTGCCCAGAGACAAAATTAAGCTAGAGTTCCTCCTATCAAGTTTCGGCCAGCAGATTCTTGTTTGCCGGCAACCCGAGAGATTCACCCAGGCCCCCTCCATCTGTCTGAGCGCTTCAATATCAATCATTCCCTTTACACATTCAATGGGACATAGAACCGACTCATCGGCCAGCTCTATGCTCTGATATCCCTTACTTACATATTGTGATAGATGTGTGTAGAAAATCTATTCAATTTTCCTTACATTTATACGGAGTCTTTTATAATAGCTGAGTATATGCCATCTCGTGGACTTATATGTCCGTTAAAAATGAGTAGAAATTTCACGACTATTCGATGGTCGTGGGGAACCTTACGTACATTTCTACGCAGACGGTTTTCGTTCGCTGTCCCTTTCACATACATGGAGTTCAATGGCTGTAGAAAATATGTTGAATTTCGATTAGTTTTCTACAGGTACGATCTGCCTGTTGGATTGTGGTGGTTTCAAGCATGTGGAATGAATTGTTTCTGTCTGGGTCCACTATCATAGATCATTTTGAGATTCAAAAACTAAATTTCATCTTAAACGCAACCTTCTCACCTTACACTTCATCTCATCCTTCATAAAAGCAATGCTTAAAGAGGTCGACCTAATCTAACCCCCCAAAATTTTTTTTAATATACATCTGAAATTTTCAAAAAATTGATTTTTTTTTTACAGATTTTTATTTTTTATACTTTTAAGAACTAAAAAAAAAATTAGAATTTAGAAAATTTTACTCCATTACAAAGTTATAGCAATAAATGTCACCAGACATCGGTTTGGAGCGGCTTCCTGTACCTACCAAACATTTTAAACGCATTTTTCTCGAAACTATGTTTCTAGACATGGTCGGAACGATAACTCAGTCAATTTTCAATATTTTTCAACTTTTTTTTTTAAATTTTGATAACTATTTTCTCTATAGTCTGACAATAGGTTTTTTTAATTTTTTGCTTGAAAATTTTTTTATAAATTATTAAACGCAAATTTTTTTTAAAAAACTGATTACTTAAGTTTGAAATACTGTAACTTATTTATTTTTGAAAAAAAAAAAAATTCCCTCCGTCAGACTATAACTACTACATTATTTGACAAAATTCTTTTTTATTTTTGCAAATTGAATTATTTTTGGTGAAGTTATGATGCCGACCAGGAGGCGCCATGGTTTTCATAAGTAGTCCGTTTATACCCGCAAAAAACAATGTTAATATTAAAAAAGAATTTTTTTTTATAGTTGAATAGTTAATAAGATATGTTCAACAAATAAATTTTTTTTTCACCATATAACCTTTATAATAATTTTTCAAATTTACTCGGATTTCAGCGCGTGCAGGGGTATGTGAGCCCTTAATATAATAGCTCAATAGATTTGGGAGCTACCAGCCTACAAAAGATTTTGTATAGGGCAGTTGGTGTACAATCGGAATTTTTTGTTTTTTGCCTGGAACAGGAAAAAAAAATTAAGGAATGCATTTCTTTTTTAAATCGCTCACAATATTTTATTGCACTAAGATAATAAAATGAAATTGTTTAGTGAAAGAAGTTTATGTCAGGCGTTTTACTTGGTATTTCTTACGTTAACAGCAGTTACTATCAGCTTTCTGTCGCAATGTCTCCTCTCTAGGGTCATTAAAGTCCCTGTCGATAGATAGTCTTTCTAAGCTAAACAATTCACGATCTATAATTGAAAGACAAAGGCGAAGAGGGGACAAGACTCACAGGCAATAGTCAAAGAAAATGACATTAACATTTCGATGATAAATATTTTCGTAACCTTTTCCTGCTACATTCTATGCTGTGTCAGAAGTCAGATAGTTTCCCTCTTGGTTATGTCTTTTATTTTGTTGACGAGCTACTTGGAACGTCCTCAAGCATGAATATCGAAATTCCGACAAAGTGAAGAGTGTTGTAAATAGATACAAGGTTCCTGAGCACGAAATATATTCGAAACTTTCGAATTTTTCACAGCATTATTGGTATAGAATTTAATAGGTTTCATTTTTAGAAGCTGCCAAATATTATCTTAGGTTACAGGATACCTAAGGAAAAAACAAATTAATTCTTAGCAAGTAGATTTGAAAATAGGCTTGCTGATCTGTATTGAAATAGTTTAGTTTCTTGAAAATTTTCTTCTTGTTTTTGTGAGGAATTTCGATTTTAATAAGATAAGAAGAAGAACCATTGACCATTTCCAACCTTTAAAAATTTGCCTAGTGGGTCGGAGTAGGGATGTTAAAAAAATATCGATATATCGAAATTGCGATATTTTTTAAACGATATATCGATAATATCGGCCGATATTTTTTAAAGCGGTATATCGATATATCGATATTGAAATCCCACTATCGGACCCGATATATTTTCTTAAGTAGGTATAGTATATTTTAGAGCTCGAACGGCATTTTTCATTTTTGCTAATTCTTGTGTATATGTACCTACTCATGCTTTGGCCTCAAATTTAGCTATTTCTAGTTGATGTTTTACGTGGCAATCTAATAAGTTACTTATGCCGAAGCATTCGGAAAACAGAACGTCAGAATATATAAAATTAAGCAAACATCTGACCCGTAACCTAGTGGGAGCTCTGACTGGACATTATCACACGAGGAAGCATCTCCATAGGATTAGCCTCATTGAGAGTAAAATATGCAGAATTTGCGATGATGAAGACGAAACACCAGAGCACATTCTCTGTGAATGTGAGGGACTTGCTCATAAAAGACTTCATCACATCGGTTAGGGTTTCATGAAATCATCGGAATTCCTAGCTATTCCTCCTCAAAAAACAGTAAGTTTCATTGAAAGCGCAGGGATCGAAGAGGAACCATAGATATTCCAGAGGGATGTCGCAATAGGCCCAATTCAGGTTTCAATGACAGAGGTGACCAAACCAACCCCTACACGAAAATCTAATATAATAATGTATATGAGGGATGTCCGAAAGGTTGAAACTAGAAAACTGTTTTTCGATCACGGAAAGTCTATTTCTGTCGAAACAAAAAGATGCAAGACATGTGGTTTCTGTAGGTGGGGCTAACCAGGCAACTACCCTATGCACAGGGATCTATCCGCTCAGTACCTTGTTGTTATTGGTTTTTAATCTTGCTCTTTCAAGTAGAATGAATTTAAAAACGCAGGAAGGAAATAATATGTTTGTATTAAAGAGTCACAGGAAACCATAACTATCCGTTGTCGCGTCACATCCTTTTTTCGTATATTTTTATTATCACTTCGAAAGTGCATTTAGCCTTGTTTTTTGTTGCAAAAATTTAGTGAAGTGAAGAACAATTTTAAATTTCGTTTTAAAAGCCGCACACCGCCGCAATCTTAAGGAGAGCATGTCGCTTTTAAGGTAACCAATTTTTTTTTTAAATTCTCATTTTAGACTCAATTCTGGGTAAAACTGTTTAAACTGCAAGACTCCACGAGATCAAGAAGTGCCTCTCCTGAAAAGTTTTTTTTTACATTTGACCCATTTTCAGAAGAACCATTCATGACACCTCTACTGTCAGATAGAGTAGAAGGAAATATAAATGTTTAATTATTTAATAATGTAATATGAGACTGACTTGACGCTTTCTGTTCTTAATTAAAATTAGATGTGCAATATATACAATCTTCGCAAAAATAATAAAATTTTACTTCGCTCTATTTGCTCGTTTTGCAGTAAGGAATAATTGTCCAACATTTTATTCGAGTGGTTTCTAAGAAAATGGGCTATGAAATTTACACTGAAAAGCCTTTGTCCTTATGCTCCCCTTAAAGTTAAATTTGATGTGGAAAGGGAGATACGAATTTATTTTCATTGGAAAAAATATTCGATATATCGATATATCGATATTTTTCTTCGATATATCATCAGCCGATATTGATATTTTTTTCAATATCGATATATCGATATTTATTCTCGATATTAACATCCCTAGGTCGGAGTAGACAAGTCGCATAGTTGCAGTAGCCAATATCAATGTCACCTCTAGCTGGTTCGATTTAGCTATTTTTACTGATTTATCAAGCTAATGCAGGCTAGGGATGTTAATATCGGAAAAAAATATTCATTTATCGATATTGGAAAAAATATCAATATCGGCTGACGATATATCGGAGAAAAATATCGATATATCGAATATTTTTTCCAATGAAAAATAAACTCCAATGCTGCATCAAACTTAACATTAATAAAAAATACGGTGCACGCGGCTTTTAGCAAACCGAAAGCTAGTAAATAAATGACATTTGATTTCGTTGCCTTCGGTCACAGTTGCCAAATTTAGCTATTTTCTCTGCAATTCAATTTCAATTTTATCATTACAATTTCAATATCTGAGAGTTTTTTGATTAAACTATTGGAAATGTTGGTGGAAAATGGAAAATTCTTCTCAGTTGACTTATGAAATCAAAATAATGCCTTTTTTTGATCGAAATAAAGTTTCCGAATAAAAATACTGTTATTTTTTAAATAGGGTAAACTACCCGGTTTCGGGCTCCCTTAAGAGATTTTTTTAGTTCCAAGACTTACTTTTATCTTACTGTGTACCCATTATGTACAAAAATTATTGTTTTATATTCGTCGTATTGTACTTTTTATACTCTAGATGAAATCATATAGAGTATTATAAGTTTAATCCAGCCGAAAAGTTTGTAACGCATAGAACCAAGCCTCGGACGAAAAAAAGTTATATATTATTTTTTGTTTATTTGTGCCCAAAAACCTCAAATCCGCCTGACGTCCGTCCGTCCGTCCGTCCGTCCGTCCGTCCGTCTGTCCGTTAGCACGATAACTCAAGAACGCCTTCACCTAGGATCTTGAAATTTTGAATCTGGATGTTTGGTTGAATTTTTAAGGCTAAGTTCGTTAACGGGCAAAATCGTCCTACTCCTTCGGGTAGCTGCCATACAAAATGTCCTTAAAACACGTGTTCAAGAATATTGGTCGATAACTTCAGAAGGGTTTAAGCTACGAGATTGAAATTTTGTTTGTGTTATTTTTCCAATAGTTCGAGCTAAATGTATGATTATGAAGAAAATCCTGTTAGTCCTTCGTGTAGCTGCCATACAAATATCCTGTCAAAATGTATTCACTTAATTTACGAAACTCACTATAACTCAAGTAATCTTCTAGCTACGAATTCGGATTTTTTATACTCTAGATGAAATCATATAGAGTATTATAAGTTTAATCCAGCCGAAAAGTTTGTAACGCATAGAACCAAGCCTCGGACGAAAAAAAGTTATGTATTATTTTTTGTTTATTTGTGCCCAAAAACCTCAAATCCGCTTGACGTCCGTCCGTCCGTCCGTCCGTCCGTCCGTCCGTCCGTCCGTCCGTCCGTCCGTCCGTCCGTCCGTCCGTCTGTCCGTTAGCACGATAACTCAAGAACGCCTTCACCTAGGATCTTGAAATTTTGAATCTGGATGGTTGGTTGAATTTCTAAGGCTAAGTTCGTTAACGGGCAAAATCGTCCTACTCCTTCGGGTAGCTGCCATACAAAATGTCCTTAAAACACGTGTTCAAGAATATTGACCAATAACTTCGGAACGCCTAAAGCTACGACTTTGAAATTTTGTATGTGTTACTTTTTCAATAGTTGGAGCTAAATGTATAATTATGAAGAAAATCCTGTTAGTCCTTCGTGTAGCTGCCATACAAATATCCTGCCAAAATGTCTTCACTTAATTTACGAAACTCACTATAACTCAAGTAATCTTTTAGCTACGAAATCGAAATTTTGTACAAATTAGTTTTGAGTGAAAACAAAGTTTGAGTTTACTAGTCAGCGAAATCCTTTCACTCCTTCTGGTAGCTGCCATACAAAATATCCTTAAAATACGTGTTCAAGAATATTGGCCGATAACTTCAGAAGGGTTTAAGGTACGTCTTTGAAATTTTGTACGTAGTATTTTTCCAATAGTTGGAGCTAAATGTATGATTATGAAGAAAATCCTATTAGTCCTTCGTGTAGCTGCCATACAAATATCCTGTCAAAACGTTTTCTTTTAATTTACGGAACTTACTATAACTCAAGTAATCTTTTAGCTATGAATTGGAAATTTTGTACAATTTAGTTTTGAGTAAAAACAAAGTTCGAGTTTACTTATCAGCGAAATCCTGTTACTCCTTCTGGTAGCTGCCGTACAAAATGTCCTTAAGGCACGTGTTCAACAATATTTTTCGATAACTTTTGAACGCTTCAAGCTACGAATTTGAAACTTTGTACACGTTCATTTTTAAATGGTTCCAAGGTAAAGGATAAATATGTAAGAAATTGAGTGAGTCCTTCCTGCACCTCCCATGTGAAAGTACTTCAAAAAGGACTTTTTTTTCGATGACTTAACCAGTTCAAGATAAGAAATTAAACACTGAATATTGCCTTTTAGTTTTGAGTAGCAATCTAATGGCAATCCTTAAGAAAGGATCCCCAACTACAATATAAATCGGAGTTCAGTATTCATCTAGAGTATTATACGATTGGCTTGCAGCCGATCGTGACTGCAGTATGTTTTACAAATTAGTTTTGAGTGAAAACAAAGTTCGGGTTTACTAGTCAGCGAAATCCTTTCACTCCTTCTGGTAGCTGCCATACAAAATATCCTTAAAACAGGTGTTCAAGAATATTGGTCGATAACTTCAGAAGGGTTTAAGCTACGGCATTGAAATTTTGTATGTGTTATTTTTCCAATAGTTGGAGCTAAATATATGATTATGAAGAAAATCCTATTAGTCCTTCGTGTAGCTGCCATACAAATATCCTGTCAAAATGTATTCACTCAATTTACGAAACTCACTATAACTCAAGTAATCTTTTAGCTACGAATTCGGAATTTTTTACAAATTAGTTTTGAGTTAAAACAAAGCTTTAATTTACTTGTCAGCGAAATCCTTTTACTCATTCTGGTAGCTGCCATACAAAATGTCCTTAAAATACGTGTTCAAGAATATTGGCCGATAACTTCAGAAGGGTTGAAGCTACGTCTTTGAAATTTTGTATGTAGTATTTTTCCAATAGTTGAAGCTAAATGTATGATTATAAAGAAAATCCTATTAGTCCTTCGTGTAGCTGCCATACAAATATCCTTTCAAAACGTCTTCTTTTAATTTACGGAACTTACAATAACTCAAGTAATCTTTTAGCTATAAATTGGAAATTTTGTACAAATTAGTTTTGAGTAAAAACAAAGTTCGAGTTTCAGCGAAATCTTTTTACTCCTTCTGGTAGCTGCCGTACAAAATGTCCTTAAGACACGTGTTCAACAATATTTTTCATAACTTTTGAACGCTTCAAGCTACGAATTTGAAATTTTGCACACGTTCATTTTTAAATGGTTCCATAGAAAATTATAAATATGTAAGAAATCGAGTGAGTCCTTCCTGCATCTCCCATGTGAAAGTCCTTCAAAAAGGAAATTTTTTTTCGATGACTTACCCAGTTTAAGATATGAAATTAAACACTGAATATTGTCTTTTAGTTTTGAGTAGCAATCTAATGGCAGTCCTTATAAAGGACATACAACATGCACACACGTAATTCTACTTTATCCCCAACTACAATATAAATCGGAGTTCAGTATTCGTCTAGAGTATTATACGATCGTGACTGCAGTATGTTTCTATTTTAATATCCCGACCCGATGGTGTCCCACCATTGTTTCTGTTTAACTGTCGTCAGTTTTTGGCGTTACCCATTACTATTCTCTTAAATTTATCTTTACGTTCGGGTCTTTTTCCTGAATTGTGGAAGACTTCATTTATTATACCAATTCATAAATCTAATGATAAATGCAATGTTCACAATTACAGGCCCATTTCAATCCAATCGGCCCTTTCTAAAATTTTTGATGCAATCGTCACGAACAAATTAACACCATTGCTGAGAAACTACATCACCCCTCACCAACATGGTTTCAAGAAACGGAAGTCTACAATGACTAATCTCTTGCCCTATGTTGAGACTATTATACATGCAATGGGAACTAATTCCCAGGTCCACGCAATCTACACCAACTTCTCTAAAGCCTTCGACAAAGTTGATCACTGCCTACTCGTTTCGAAGCTTCACGCATTAGGCATCTCTGGCGATCTTCTGAATTGGATACGTGATTACCTCCATGATCGCACTAGTATTGTAAATATAAAATCTGCTCAATCGGAACCTTTTCTCGTAACATCAGGAGTACCATAAGGACCGCATTTAGGGCCTCTGCTCTTTCTTGTTTTTATTAATGATGTATCTAATATATTCGTCAACGTAAATTTTTTGTTATTCGCAGATGATCTAAAGATTTATAAAATTATAAACACTGTACACGATTGTAGAATTATTCAAAATAATCTTAATTGCTTGTATGATTGGTGCATCACAAATCGTCTTCCACTGAACATCTCCAAGTGTAATTACATTGCATTCAGCAGACGTCGTGAGCGCGTCAATATTAATTATTATCTTAATACTTGTCTGTTACCAGAGGTTGATGTTGTTAAAGACTTGGGTCTATTACTTGACTCTAAATTGACATTCGTACCTCACTATAACAGAATATGTAGTTCAGCTCGGAGAATGCTGGGTTTTGCTATACGCAATAGTCAAGACTTCAATAATATATATTCCCTAAAAATTCTTTATTGCTCATTGGTGCGTCCACATCTGGAATATTTATCTGTCATCTGGAACCCTTTTTTTCACATTCACTCTGCCCATATTGAAACTGTTCAACACAAATTCCTGCGGTACATTGCCTTTAAACTTCGCATACCTGTTGAAGCAATAGATTATGACTATTTGCTCACTACTTTGAATCTGGAGCCACTGTTTAAACGGCGTGAGCGATATGAGCTAATAGCCTTATTCAAAATTGTTAATGATAGGTTGGATTGCCCGGAATTTCTCGAATCTTTAAATTTCCGGGTTCCAAACCATGCATCTCGCTCAACCGATATTTTTTATATCGCTCATCATGAAACTAGTTATGCTAACAATAGTCCGGCCACTCGCTTAATGAGAACTGCTAACATGCATTCAGCAATGTTGGACATATTTTGTACAAATATTGAATGCCTAAAGGCTATAGAATTATGAATTGTTTTCTTTTCTTATTTAGTTTTTAGTTTTTAAATTACTTCCATTTAATTTTAGTCTTATTTTTTTTTTCTTTTTTTCTTCTTCTTCTTTTTTTACACATTCTTCATTTCATTCTCCTTTACATTTATATAAGCTGTATTTTTCTTTGAGGGTCTTGCACCCGTAAATAAATAAATAAATAAATAAATAAATAAATAATTTTAACTAATACTAAAAAAATTAAGAAAAATAAATTGTAATGAAAAAAGACACCGTGCCCAGTTTCGGGCTCCTGTATAATAGCAAATATTTGCAATGTTGTTGAGATTAAGCGTAGGGTACTATAATGCTATTTTTTTATTAAAGAAACAATTAAGGATAGTATTTAATTAATTAATTTTTTAAAACCGTTAACAAAACTATGCGTTAAAACTAACTCGCGCTTAGCAAAATACCTAATGAAATGTGAAAATTTGATGTGTCATCTTAAAATATTCCAGAATGATTGCACTTAGAGTATACAAAGCGACAAAGAATTCATTCAGAACATCTTAAGCACCTCAAATTAGCACTTGAATTGTTTTTTATTTAGATGAAGCTTAGTATAAAGCGAAAAGCAACATGGTGGCCCGAAATAGGCTGCGGGCCCGAAATAGGCTGCGGGCCCGAAACCGGCAAAAGGGGCAAAATCGAAAAAAGTATTAAGAGCAAACTTGATTTTAAATATTTATTAATGAAATATTATATATTGACATATTTTTAAAATGTAAGTTTATGAGAACCAGTACTTTTCTGGGACAGTTGTTAAGAATACTTGCTCCTTAATATGCTCTCCAGTAAGCCGACTGCGATTATTTGGCACCACAATATTTATTGCCGACGCAACTCTTTCGGATGACAACGATGAGGCAGGGACAATCAGGTATTTCTGACTGATATCCGACAGAACTGGTGTGAAATGACGGCTATCAAACCAAAATTTTATTGGATCCGAATCCGGTGTTCTCATCATGTTGGGTTGATCCAGGTACTGTCTAACTGGTAGAAGCTGCTTGCACTACGAGTTTTTCATGTCGAGACCAAAGTGATGTCGATGCAATTTGTTGTTTCAACAGAGATAGACTATGTGTGATCGAAAAAAAGTTCTCTAATACAAACATACTTGAAAGAGCAAGATAAAAAACCAATAACAACAAGGTACGGAGCGGTTAGATACCTTAACTCAAGATAGTTGCCTGGTTGACTCGTCTTACATAGATTTGTGTTGGCGCCTGAAGTGAAGATTTGCGTGCATGCGCCCGCATATGTCACGTGCCTTGAACCTAGTTTCGACAGATATGGTTTCCGTGATCGAAAATTTTTTTTCTACTTTCAACGTTTTTAGCATATCACATAAATAAGCAAAAATGCAGATTAAATGCAAAAAACCCGTCCGATTTCTAAAATATGATATACTTAAAAAAAATATCGAGTCCGATAGTCGGATTTCAATATCGATATATCGATATATCGCCTTTTACAATATCGGCCGATATTATCGATATATCGTTCAAAAAATATCGCAATTTCGATATATCGAAATTTTTTTAACATCCCTAATGCAGGCTTTAGATTAAGTGTTTAATAAGAGTGTCGAAACGAGGGTGTGAGGGGGGAGGAAGCGGGCGTTTTAGAAGAAAAAGTTTGTCTCTAGATGCAAGGAACCGCTTAACTAAGCTATGAGGCTGAAAGTTGGAACTAAGGTGGAACTATGATAGTGGAAGGTTAAGGTGTGAATAACTTCGGATTGCAATATCTTTCGACTAAATTGTACCAGGAACATAAAATTTGGGGTCTGTATATAGAATTACTACTGGAGTCTATTGAATGTTTGAATAAAATGTTATAAATTATATAAAATGAATAAAATGTTTGAGGGGGTGGTAGAGTGCGGAAGTGCGGACAGCCATTTTCCAAAAAAATAAACTTTTCTGTCTCCAGAACCGTACCAGATATCATCTTGAAAACTTTATAGGAGTTAGGATCAGTAGACTTCTAGCGGTGAAAAAAGTGTTAAGGGTGTGGGTGTAGGGGGTGATGGTAGGAGGAGTGCAGTGTTGAAAATAACAAATTATGAGTTTTATTACTCGGAAACCGCAAACGCTAGAAAGCGAGAAATTTTTGATAGTGGTAGACGGTACGGGGAGGGTAGGGTTGGTTTTTATATCTCAGAAACGGCTTATGCTAGAAAGTTCAATCTTAGTACCTCTATGTAAATGTACTGCTAAGGTAATTGAAGCTAAAAAAAAGTTCAGGTTTTCATTGGCGTGGAAAGGTGGAGTAAAAAAATGTACGTGAAAAGGTTTTTCCCCCATTTTCAGGAATCTTTCAAACATGTCGAGCTATCAAATTAATTTTACTTCTGCGGGCTCTTTATATAGGCTGTTTTAATAGGAACGCTCGAAATTTGTTAGGTTATAGCGGCCATGTTGTTAAAAAAACATCCGTCGAATTTGTTGTCAATTGTTCAGTAGTGAATGGCAAATCACCATGGAAGGTTATAGCGTTGAATACCGTGTGCAAGTCATCAATTTTTTTTTCCAAAATCAGAGCTCCGTTCGAAAAACGTTCTGCGCATTGCGTGATTTTTAACGACGAGGTCCATTTCTTGATGAGCGGATGTGTGAACAATCAAAATAGTCGGATTTGGGACGATACCGATCCACACGAGATACACCAGCATCAAATTCATCCCGAGAAAGTTAATGTTTGGTGCGGATTTTGGTCTGGCGAAATCATCGGTCCGTACTCCTTCCAAAACGAAACTGGCATTGCCATAACCGTTAAACGATCGTTGATAAGCAACTTCTTGTGGCCTAAACTGGATGATATGAATACAGACGACATGGGGTTCCATGTCACGATGGACATTCCGCAGGAGCGATTTGAAGGCATCATTATCTCGCGAGGCGGCGACGTGATTTGGCAACCGTGATCATGAAATTTAACGCCTTTAGACTTATTCCTTTGTGGCTATCTTAAATCGCAGGTCGATGCAAATAATCCGCAAACAATTGATGACCTTTAAGACAACATAACGAACGCTACGCTAAATTCAGACAGATTTTTGCGACAAAGTCGTCGAAAATTGGACCTCTCGAATACGTGCCACAAAGCAAAGCCGAGCGGACTTTTGAACGACGTTATATTCTATACTTAAAGTCATAGTGTACATGTGTATATCCTTTATAAAAGAGTCCCGTTTGGTTGCTACTTGAAACTAAAAGACAATATCGTCAGTGTTTAATTTCATATCTTGAACTGGAGTGACCGAACAATTTTTTTTTTTTTTGAAGGACTGTTATGTGCTAATTTTGTACCCTAACAGGAGAGTTTATAGGTCAGTTTCATCTTTCAGGTTCAGGTCGTCAGGTCGTATCAAGGTTCTATCGAGGAGGCGACTACAATTGAGCAGCCGAAGTCGTATACGAACGCAGCCGGGACGATTTTATAGTTCCTGTAAATCTTTTCACGTCTTGTACTTATATTCTGGAATGTGTACTTTTATTATAAAGCATTAATTAATACTCATGTAATACCTGACTCCGAAGGGTCTCAGCTCCAGTGACTTATGGAAAGGAGACCCTCTACTTCCCACGAGCCTATTAGGGCTGTCGAGCCAGTGGGCGGAGCCTGGGGTGGAGGAGGCAATATGTCGAGGCCATAGGTTGCACGAGCGTTCGGGTAATTTTGGGCTCCATCTCTCGGACTCCGCTGTCTATTCCTAACGTCGAAGGCCAATAAGACGAGAAGTGGCGAGGAACATTACCACGTACAAGAGCAAGAAGAGCAACCGATGAATTTTCTCCACCGATCAAGCCCCGTAGATGAATTCTGGTTGCTACGGTGGAAGCGCTCCAGAACGGGGAAAATCAGTTCGACCTCCTAGCGCGTCGGCGGAAGGTTGTGGTCCGCACTACGTAAATCGGGTCAGACACCACGCATTTGAATTTGCCGCTCGTGTGAAAATCACGCGATGGGCTGTTCCTTCGAAGATCGGCCGATGGTAGCCGGTCAAGTTTGAAAGTAGTGGAAGGCTATTTCCCGCGCGTTTTCTTTTTCTTCAATTTCGGGGCGAGCTGAGGCAGTTGAACATGGAAAATATTTTAAAAACTCCCGGGACAGACTTAAACAACCTGCGGCACCAGCTTTTGTGGATTGTCATCGTCTGAGATTTGACAGTTCAGGTTTTCATGCAGCAAATAGAAACGCCTGGAAACGGGCCACGACGCTTGCCGAGTCTTTGCCGGCTGCGTATATAAGAACCGAACGCCATCTCAGGAGGGGAGTTGATTCTCAGGAGTTGTGGTGGTACGACGGCTAAGCAATTGAAACGGTTCGTCGGCTGAAGAAGTCAGAGTTAAAAGTAGATTGGAAAGTTGGAGGCGGTTGAACGAGGAGCGTTAGAGAGCTGAGATAGTGGAACTGGATGATGAAAGTGAAGAACGGCTACAGGAAGCAAGAACGACTGAGGCAGTAGAACATAGCTCTATGGAATAAGGTATACGGCGGGGTCGAGCCTGCGAGATAGGAAAAAAACAAAGCTAAGTATCCTTATTGTTTCCTCCTCCCTTTTAGGTGGGTCCTGTGTTTGTTTTCCGGAAGATTTTCCATGACGTAGAGTGTCTCGCGGTGGTGACTCTTCGGACTAAGGTCATTCCAGCTTTTCCTTATTTTGAATTAATAGTTTAATTGGTTTTGTTCGGTTTGTGTGCGATTCGGCATCTTCGACGATTACCAAATATATGTTTTTTTATAACGTGCACTTGTGTTTTTTCTAGTGTGTGAGGTTTCCGAGCAGGGCCTGGGTACACGGTGGAGGTGGTGACGAGAGATAAAGTTACTGCGCGGCATAGTGGCCGAACAGGTAGCCCTTAAGTCTTCCAAGCAGATTGGCGTAGGTTCAATCCGATAGCGAATATAAATAATTTCTTCCATTTTTTTACCTCACACTCGCCAGAGCCGCGTCGCACTTTTTTGGGGTAACAGGACTTTCACACTGGAAGTGCAGGAAGGACTCACATGATTTCTTACATCTTGGAACCAATTAAAAATTAATGTGTACACAATTTCAAATTCCAAGCTTCAAGCGTTTAAAAGTTATCGGAAAATATTGTTAAACACGTGTTTTAAGCATTTTTTGTATGGAAGGTAACAGAAGGAGTAAATGGATTTCGCTGACTATTAAGCTCGAACTTCGTTTTCACTCAAAACTAATTTGTTCAAAATTCCGATTCACCTGAGTATAGTGAGTTCCGTAAATTAAGTGAAGACATTTTGACAGGATATTTGCATGGCAGCCACACGAAGGACTAATAGGATGTTCTTCAAAATTATGCATTTAGCTCCAACTATTGGAAAATCATCAAATGCAAAATTTCAAAGTCATAGGAAGCTTAAACCCTTCTGAAGTTACGGCCAATATTCTTGAACACGTGTTTTAAGGACATTTTGTATGGCAGGATGGACGGACGGACGTCAAGCGGGTTTGAAATTTTTGGCCCCAAATAAACAAAAAATAATATGTAACTTTTTTTCGTCCGAGGTTCATTTCCATGCGTTACACACTTTTGGGCTGGATTAAACTTATAATACTCTCAGATTTCATCTAGAGTATAAAATCTGCCAACAGTAATTTTGTTATTTTATGGGTAGAAGTCCGGAAAGCAATAACGAGGAGGCTATTTGGAACGTTATTCCTAAGGTTGTCAGTCGCATAGTTACCCAGACCGCATATCAACAAAACAATAAAGTTCCACGCAGACATTTGGCTGATTTTTATTTCAAGTCAATTGTAAGACATAAATCTTACGAAAATACTTAGAAAAAAAATTTGGTAGAAAGAATATCTGGAAAACGGAATAGAACCAATAGCGGTAATTCTACAAATTTCATCTGGTAATTAACGAAACTAAAATGGTACCGCCAATAGATATCCATTTATGAAAAACGTATATTGAACATAAATTACCTCCTCCCTCATCAGTCTTAATATTCATTTCACACGTTTTTTTTAGGTTAGTAATCCCTTTTAATATGTTTAAGTTTAATTAAATTTGAATTTCATAAATTCTAATTGTATAACGTCTGAGTTTAATGTTATAGGCACTGCCCGCGCCTCAGCCATAAGTAATATTGTATTAAATTTAATTATGTTGAAAATAAATGGTTCATATTAAGTATACCAAAAGAGCGTACAAACAAACAACAAACCACTAGATGGAGCTGAATATTCCCACATCAAAACCCTCAGGGTTATTTCTCAAGGACTCTCATTTTCTTTTTGAAATTTAAGGATATACTTTTATGTGATATTTGCCAGCGGGAATTAAATGCTGTGGACTTAAAGGACCCTTGATTGTGCATAAATGGGAGACTCTTGTTGTTGCTTCAGAAAATCCGTCGTCCTCGTCCTTCTTTTGTAGAAAAAAGGTTCACGATGGTGCTGTTTATATGCTAGTAGTGCATGGGGTCGGCGATATTAAACATGCTCCAGTTTTACTAAATAGCTGTGGATTTCAAAGATTTTTAACTACAATGTGTAAAAAAATGGTGGTCGTTTTAGGAGGCACTACTATGTAATTGTAAGCAATTGATGGATATAATTATATGTTGTACGTTCTTCAAATACGTTCCACGTTTATCATAACTGCAATAATGAACGAACGAATGAACAACAGAACTGGAATTGTGTTTAAATGAATTACTGGATTAATTGTTGTTTGAAGATGATAATCTAATGCTGAGTTACAAATGAATGAAATACATTTATTTTATAGTTTTAAGGTGGATTTCAAATCATCGTTCAAAACTATCGAATCTACGTACTGTGCAACCATGGATGAATTGTAAAGTACCAGCGTTGACTTCTGCATTAAAAATTTGCTCTGGGCGCAACTTTATTATTTTATGGGTAGAAGTTCAAAACGCGTTTAATGTTGACCTTAACCATTCCCCTACCCAAGGGGGTTTAATATCGATAAATCATTAAATCTGGTTTTTCCTCGATTATATTTAAAGCTTTTGGAAAGTGAAAGCGAATTCGACATCTTATTAGACATAAGAAATATATCGGAATTCGTGAATATATACACAATTACTTTACACCCCCTTAAGGGTTGGCTATCTCTCATCTTTATTGGTGGCCATTAAACCTAAAAGATTTTTGGAATTCGCGAAAACTTGAACAATACCTTATACCCCCAGAGGGTTTAATATTGAATAATAATTAAATCGGTTTTTTCCCCGACAATATTTAAAGCTTTTAGAAGTGAAAGTTAAATCGAAATCTCAATATACTGAATTCGTGAATATGTGCACAATCACTTTACATCCCCTTAGTGGTTCGATATCGAAAAAATTTAAAAAAAACTTTCTTGTCGCCCGCAGAGCCCGCAGAAGTAAAATTGCTTTAATAACACGACATTTATAATAGATTTAACGAAATTTGTGAAAATGTGGGAAAACTCTTTTCATAGATATTTTTTTTACTCACTAAGGTTTAGAGCTTAATGAAAGCTTAATGAAAGCTGCACTTTTTTTGCTTTAAGTGCTCTAGTAGCGTATCTACATATAAGAACTAAGTTTCAACTTTCTAGCATAAGCCGTTTCTGAGATATTAAAATTACCCCCCCCCCCCCCCGCCGTACCTTGCCACCCCTATCAAACATTTTATTTTTCTGGGGTATATCCATAGTGGTTTTACATAGTCGAAAATTTTTAGCTATCTTGTCATTACGGTTTTCATAATGTTTGCCTTTCCACCCCCATTCACCATTACCCCCAACATCCACACCACCAAAATTGTATTTCCTACTAGAGGTCTACTGGATTCAACTCCTGTGCAATTTTCAAGATCATGTCTGGTACGGTTTTTGAGATAAATTAATTTTTTGAAAAATTGCTACCACTCCACTTTCGTGCTCTACCTCCTCACGCAAAAAGTTTACATCCAGTAGACTCCACTTGTGATCCCATATAGTTACAGAAACCAAATTTTATCTTCTTGGTGTAATTGGTTCGGATGATATTGTTATCCAAAGTTCTCACTTTCCATGCCCCATGCCACTACCCCCATTAAAAATATTAGACATTGCATAATCTCAAAGCATCCTTAAATACAACCACTAAGTTTCAACCTTCTGACATAAATCGTTCAGGAGATATGGATTTTACAATGCTTCAATCCTGGCTTTCAACCGTTTGGGACTAATTTTTTTCCCCCCACTCCCACACCCCTCAACTCCTATCGCCCATTTTTTTGCAAATGGATCCACTATCATAGTTTTACATAAGTTCCACGTTTCAGCCTCCTAAAATAAGTGGTTCCTAAGATCTAGAAACCATAATTTTTCGTCTAAAACGCTCCCCACTCCTCACCCCTCAAACCATCATCCTCTCAAAAGATACCAGTCGTAGGGGTTCACCCAATCTATCCACCATAAAAATTTTAACTTAATATCTCAACAGGTTTGAGATAGGGATGTTGATATCAAAAAAAAAATATCAATATATCGATATTTAAAAAAATATCAATATCGGAGTGATATATAATATATCGCAAAAAACATCGATATATCGAATATTTTCTAATGAAAATAAGTTCTTATCTCCCTTCCCGTATCAAATTTAACGTTAAGAGGAGCATATCGGGGATTTTCAGTGTAAATTTCATGATTCATTTTCTCAGAAACCACTTATCTAATTCGAATGAAATTTGGGACAATTATCCCTTACTGCAAAATATGCAAATAGATCGGAGTAGAATTTTAATATTTTTGCGAAGGTTGTACATATAGCACATTTATAATTTTGGCGAACAGAAAGCTTCAAGTCAGTCTCATATAACATTATTAAATAATTAAAAAATTTTAATTTCCTTCCACTCTATGTGGCAGTGGCAATCACACCGATCGGTTTTCGAGAAAATGGGTCAAACGTTAAAAAAAATACAACTTTTCAGAAAAGATAAAAACGGAAAAAAACTACTTTTATTACAGCAATAATGCTACTGCTTCAAATTTTCGATTTAAAAATGGCCTGGGACGTCATTTGCCCTCCCGCCCTGAATTTTATGGAAGCGAAAAATTTTTAAGGGTACACTGTTTTAAAAAAATTGTGTTTTCAATCCAATTTTTACTTGATTTTTCCAGTACCTATATTTAATTTTTTCAAGTAAAAGTACTCATTTCAAGCACTTTTACTAGAGATTTCTAATATTAGTAAATTATTCATGTACTTTTCAACTGAACCGTACAATTTACATGAAATGTCTTACAAAATTACGCAACATTTCGAGTAAAATGAACTATATTTATATATGAATTGAAAATTACGTTCTTATTCATGTAAGCCACGAAGTTAGACGATTTTGTTTTCTACTGAAATAAACATGAAACGCCATCGGTGGCGCAGTGGCTACGCGCTCCAAACCAACGCTGCAAAACCAGAATTGATCGCGGGTTCGATTCTTACCTACAGCCAAGTGTTTTATTTAGAGTAAGTATGTAAAAAATAATATAAGAAGTAGGAATAAGTGTATCTTAAAGAGTGCTAATTATACCCTTATTTTAGAGAGTATAGTGTGCTAATTCTACACTTTTTTAGAGAATAGCCAGTGAATTTGCTGCTTTCGAAGTTTAAATTTACTGATTGTAAATTTAAATTTACTGATCAAAAATAAAAATTTAGATTCAAATTGACTTTTACTTAAAAAATCTGCCAATGGTCTGGGCAAAACTTTATTATTTTCGGGTCAAAGTTCGGGAGCCGCCAAATTTGGAGTATATCATCAGTTGTTTAGAGATTATGACGTTTCTTGGAAAGTTAGTTTTGTTCTTAAAATAAAAATATTTAAAAACAAGATTTTTAGCCGATTAAACATTAAAAAAGCACGTGCAGACCATTCGAATTTCGGTACATTATGTACACTAACAGCCCATAGAAGTAAAAACGAATTTGCTGCCTTATCAGAGTTAAGAGATGTGACCAATTGTTAAAACGTATACAAACTCATTACATCCACTTGGGGTTTGAGTTTCGAAAAAATTGTGAAACAGGTTTTTAAACGAATTCATCAAATTTTGAAAAATTTGTGAAAACGTAACCAAATCTTTGGTTCTTGAAATTCGAAAAATCGTGAAATTGGTTTTTAGGTCATTACATCAAATGCCATAATAACCAATTTTATTTCTCATCAGAACCAAGGGAAGGCCAAGATTGTGAAAACATATGCAAACCCTTGGTGGTTGATTATCCAAAAATTGAGAAATGCATTTGTAGGCGATTATATAAAAAGAGTGTGGAAGTGAAAAGCGATCTAATATTTCATCAAACCTAAGAAATATGTCGAAGCTTTGAAAAGCATACAACCCCTTACACCCCTTAGGATTGAATATCTAAATATACTGAAATTTACTTTTAGGCGCTTATATAGGAAACCTTGGGAAGTAAAAATGAATTCGATATATCATCAGATGTAAGCAATATGTAAGAATCTGTGAAAACATGTACAACCTCTTCACCCCCACTTGGACGTTGAATACCCAAAAATCCTGAAAGGAGTTAATGGATAAATATTGTTACGTGTAAGCTTGGCAACCGTACAACTCGATCGTTACACATAATGAAAACAACAACAACCGAATACCTAGTTGCAAAATAACCCAATTAGAAATAAGGCGAAACAGCACGGTTGTATCTCTCTTCTTATCGAATGCTCTCCAATATACTAGAATCCTCTGCACACACCACTGAACGAAGATCGAAATCGAAAGCTCTAAAGCTTTCGAGAAGATTCCACAACTGAACGATCATTCAAGTACAACCTAGACTGCAACCGGCTAATATATAAGCAGGTGAAGCGTTCAGCGAAGACACAGTAATTTTGATTACGTCGACTGCGACAGCCAGTATACGCGACCGTGTTGAGAGAGAACGAAAGTGAACGAGTCAAGCGATATATGGTATAAGTGGGCGGTACTGCCATACAGTGCGAATTATTGTGCGATTATAATTCTGTGAATTAAAAGTGCGGATAAATAAATTATCACTTATTTTTATTTTAACCGAATTGTGTTTTACTTGAAATCCCGGCGAACCCCTAGCTCGCAACAATATGAAGACAGAACGAGAAAGCAAAAACTAATTCAATTTCTTATCACTTCTAAAAGATATGACGGAATTCGTGAAAACTTGTTCAACCCTTTTTTACCCTCTTAGGGGCTGAAAGAGGAAAAAATTTAAAAACCAGTTTTAGGCAATTATTATGCAAGCCCATGAAAGTGAAAACATATTCGATATCGATCAAACCTGGGGGTTAAGGCAGAATTCGTGAAAAAGTATACAACCCCTTTACACCCTCTTAGGGGTCAAATTTAAAAAAATCCTGAAAACTCTTTCTAGGTAATTATATGAAGAAGCTGTAGAATAAAAATGAATTAAATATTTGAGAAGACCTACAAGATATGACGAAAACCGTGCAAATATATGCATTCCATTTTCAATGATCGTTTTTTTCGACCCCCTTCCAAACGCCAATGGATATTTGTAAATTTTTTTTAATTTAAACTAACTTTCTTGTTGATTTACATATACGTACTGAGTTTCAACTTTGTAGCATAAGCCGTTCTATAGATAGAAAAAACATCCCCACCCCCGTACCATACTACCCCTATAAAAAGTTATATTTTTCCAACATGCTACAACTACATGTCTATCCAAATACCCAGTTTCAAATTTATATCATTATTGGTTCTCGAGATATAAAAATCGAATCTTTTTCTTGGTCACCCTCCCCCACCCTCACCACCTACACCCCCACCACCGAACTTTTTTTCCCAGATAGGAGTCTATTAGGCCTACTTCTGGTAAAAAGCATCTATCTTACTCCGTTCTTGAGATATGAGACGTGTTTTTTTTAAAAAATTCGTATCCCCTCGACTTCCATGCTCCAAAGCCCCCTTAAAAAATTTTACTTTCAGTAAACTTGATTTATCAACCTTTATACAGAAATCAAATTTTGTTTTTCTAGTGTAATTGGTTCGAGAGATATCGTAATATATAGTTTTTCACCCCCCACCTCAGTACGCCACTGCCCCAACTCAAAAATTTGTTTCCGATCTATTCTCCTAGTCCACCTACAGATGTTCAGTAAGTTTTACTTTTGTGACATTAACAGTTTAGAAGATATGGATTTTAGAATGTGTCAATCTCGGCTTTCGAGCGTCTCGGACGCATTCTTTTCCCCCCTACTCCTTCACCCCTTCACCCATATCGGCATTTTTTTTTGCAAATGGGTCCACTATCAAAGCTCTGTATAAGTTTCAAGTTTCAGCCTCCTAGCATAAGCGGTTGCTGAGATCTAAAAACCAAAATTTTTCATCTAAAACGCTTCCCCCACCTCCTCCCTTACACCCCACCCCTCACAATTCTGTCATTTCAAGGGGCCGACCCAATCTATCTACGAAAAAAAATTCAACTAAATAGCTCAAAGAATTTGGGTGCTACGAGCCTTCAAACAATTTTGCGTACATCGGTGGAAGTGCGGCGTACTGCGTACGGCGGACATTTTTTTTGCTTTTTTCGTGTCTACTAGTCATGAAACGTGAAAAAAAAAATTTTCAGGGTAGCAATTTTTTTTTTTAAAAATCGATAACAATACTGTATTATTAAAATAATAAAGTAAGCATATTTGCATACAACCCAAAAGATGTAAAATTCAATGGATTTTTTTTACTTTTTTGTGTATTGTTAGTAATGAAGTTCTTACTTAATAATTTTAAATCTTACAAGCTACTAAAGTCTCGTGTACACTAGGGATGTTGAAAAAATACCGATATATCGAAATAGCGATATTTTTTAAAAGACATATCGATAATATTGCCCGATATTTTTTAGAGCGATATAACAATATATCGATATTTAAATCCGAGAATCGGACCCGATATTTTTTAAAAAGTATAGCATATTTTAGAACTCGAACGGCATTTAAAATGTCTGCTTATTTTTGTGTATATGTATCTACTCACACTTTGACCGCAAATTTAGCTATTTCTAGTTGATATTTTACGTGGCAATCTAATAAGTTACTTATGCCGAAGCATTCGGAAAACAGAATGTCTGAATATCTAAAATTAAGCAAACATCATCATCCGAACCCTAGTGATAGCTCTGACTGGTCATATTGTTACATGAGGAAGCATCTCTATAGGATTAGTCTCTCTGACAGCAAAATATGGAGAATTTGCGATGATGAAGACGAAACACCAGAGCACATTCTCTGTGAATGTGAGGGACTTGCTCATAAAAGACTTCATCACTTTGCTGAGGGTTTCATGAAACCATCGGAATTCCTGGCTATTCCTCTTTGAAAAATACTAAGCTTCATTGAAAGCGCAGCGATCGAAGAGGAACCATAGATAATCCAGAGGGACCTCGCAATAGCTCCAATTGAGGCTTCAATGACAGGGTGACCAAACCAACCCCTAAACGAAAATCTAATATAATAATGTAAATGACGGATTTCAGAAACATTGAAAATAGAAAACTGTTTTTCGATCACGCAAAGTTTATTTCTGTCGAAACAAAAAGATGCAATACGCGCGGTTTCTGTAGGTGGGGCAGCCAGGCAACTATCCCGTGAACAAGTATCTATCCACTCAGTACCTTGTTGCTATTGGTTTTTAACCTTGCTCTTTCAAGTAGAAGAAATTTAAAAAAACCCGGAGGAAAGTAATATGTTTGTGTTAAAGAGACACAGCTATGGGTAAAACTGTTTAAACCGTAAGACTCCACGAGATCAAGAAGTGCCTCTCCTAAAAAGTTATTTAGTATTTAATATTTTTTTACGTTTGATCCATTTTCTCAAAAATCACTCATACCCACTATGCTGTCAGATAGAGTAGAAGGAAATTTAAAATTTTTAATTATTTAATAATGTAATATGAGACTGACTTGAAGCTTTCTGTTCGCCAAAATTATAAATGTGCAATATGTACAAGCTTCGCAAAAATAATAAAATTTTACTCCACTCTGTTTGCTTGTTTTGCAGAAAGAAATAATTGTCCAAAATTTCATTTAAGTGGTTTCTGAGAAAATGGATCATGAAATTTACACTAAAGAGCCCTTGCGGTGTGTTCCTCTTAACGTTAAATTTGATACGAGAAGCGAGATGAGAATTTATTTTATTCGATTTATCGATATTTTTTTTCGATATACATATTTTTTTAAATATCGATATATTGATTTTTTTTCGATATCAACATCACTAGTGTACACTAGCAAGTACTTTCGACATTTCTTTCTACAACGTTTACATTTGCAAATTG
The DNA here is from genome assembly GCA_951812415.1 of Beris morrisii. NCBI lineage: Eukaryota > Metazoa > Arthropoda > Insecta > Diptera > Stratiomyidae > Beris > Beris morrisii. Next base: position 88,247,702 of record OX638312.1, on the reverse strand, counting down.
CAGGATAATTGCTCTAGGAATCTGCTGTAACAAGTATCTCGCAAGTGGTTATTGCATCTGAACGTACACTTTCACTTCATCGTTGCGGCAAATGCACCTTTTACGTCAAAGCCAGCTCTGACTATGACTCAAAAAAAATATCGTCAGAAGATCGATCGCAACTTTCTTGCGGGGTTCGAGCTTCACGCAAGCATACATGTTCATTTACTTACTAGTGTCCAGGAACCTTTAGGATAGCTATCAATTTTAAATTTAATTTCTTCGTTATAAGTTATTTTTATGCTGTAGCATTTGCAAACGGATGAAATCGCTCAATAAATGGAGTCAAAAATGTATTTCTGTGAGATGCGATTTTCTAAAGGTTTTTATACACTAGATGAAATTTGAGAGTATTATAAGTTTAATCCAACTTAAAAGTTTGAAACGCATGGAACGGAGCCTCGGACGAAAGAAAGTTATATATTATCTTGTGTATATTTCTGGCCAAAAACTCCAAATCCACTAAAAGTCCGTCCGTCCGTCCATCTGGCTGTCTGTCTGTCTGCCAATTAGCACGATAACTCAAGAACGTCTTGATCTAGGATCTTGAAATTTTGAATTTGGATGTTTGGTCGAATTTGTAAGGCTAAGTTTGTTAAAAGACAAAATCGTCCTACTCCTTCGGGTAGCTGCCATACAAAAAGTCATTAAAACACGTGATCTAGAATATTTTCCAATAACTTTTGAAGCTTGAAGCGAAGCTAGGAATTTGAAATTTTGCACATATTAAATTAATAAATTACGTAAATACTACTCATTGTCTCAGTGGCGGTCATAGGGGGGGGGGGGCCATGGGGGCCATGGCCCCCCCCCCCTAACAAATTCGTAACCCGTGATTACTTTATCCCGTCTGCTTTAAAGAAAAATTATATGAGACTAAAGGGTTTTCCAATAAGGACTTGACAACTTTTTTTCAAAATAAAATGCAAACCATTTGAGATATTTCAAAAACTTTATTATCGGGTTGAAGTACAATCAAAACATTTATGAATGGAACTCGACTTCGTTCATATGGCCACCGCGGGCACGTTTGCAGCGGTCGATTCGTTGGACCCAATTTTCGATGACTCGGCCACACATTTCGGCCGAAATGGCTGCTATTTCGTGTTCAATGTTGGCTCTGAGCTCTTCCAACGTCGTCGGCTTGTTGGCATAGACCAACGACTTGACGTGGCCCCAAAGAAAAAAGTCCAGAGGCGTTAAATCGCACGAACGAGGCGGCCAATCGACTGGTCCATTTCTTGAGATAACACGCTCATCAAACTTACTCTTCAATAAATCGATTGTAACGTGTGCTGTGTGGCTTGTGGCACCGTCCTGTTGAAACCACATGTTGTCCAAGTCCATATCTACCAATTCGGGCCAAAAATAATCGGTAATCATGGCGCGATAACGATTACCATTCACAGTAACGTGACGATCATTATCGTCGACGAAAAAATATGGCCCTATGACGCCGCCAGCATGCAAACCGCACCAAACAGTTATTTTTTGTGGATGAAGTGGTCTTTCATGAAGCACATGTGGATTTTCACCGGACCAATAACGCATATTTTGCTTATTGACGAACCCACTGAGCCAAAAATGAGCTTCGTCACTGAAGATGATTTTGCGATGAAATTGATCATCTTGGCGCATCTTTTCCAGAGCCCAATCGGAGAACGTACGTCGCTTCAAATGGTCCATCGGCTTCAATTCTTGAGTCAGCTTGATCTTGTATGGGTGTAAACCAAGATCCTTACGCAAAATTCGCCATAACGTGGTCTGGGCGATGCCCAACACTTGAGAACGCCGTGGAATTGACTGATTTGGATCATTTGCTACGGACGTTTCAACGGCAGCGATATTTTCGACACTTCGACCAACCCGTTGTCTCACTGGCACGGCAACATCACACAACGAATATGTAGACTCAAATTTTTGCACTAAACTTGTTACTGCCTGTCTACTAGGGCGAGAATTACGACCGAAAATCGGAGTTAACGCTCTTAAAGTAGCGGTCACCGACTCCGAATTTCTGTAGTAAATTTTTATAATTTGCAGACGTTGTTCCTTCGTGTACTTTACCATGATAAAAATGTTAAGTTTACTGAATAAATTGACAGTGACAGTTCGATGATTAGTGAAAGGGTGCGTTCACAAATTGAATTCAAAGTTGTCAAGTCCCTATTGGAAAACCCTTTATAAGATTATTAGATACACTTCATAACGTATAATGAACTTAATAAAGTATAATGCAATTAAATCGGATTCCACCTTATGTCTTTCTTTAATCCTTCTTTTGTCTTTGTCTCCTGATTAAAAAGAAAACTGTGTCTAGTTAAAAATATTTCAATCGTAGTAATAAAAGTAATAGTAATAAAATTTCGAATATAAATATATATATAATCAATCGTTGGGTTGTGATGTGTTCTGTTAAGGAAGTAGCTTTTACTGTTTGAAACTAGTTTTGAAAAATTTGGATTTGGATTATATTTGGACAATTGTCATTGTGTGCGTCCTAATCCTAGATTAAAACGTAAGTTGTGGTAAATGCAGCGAAACACCATATCATTGCTGTCCAGGTCGTTTTGAGTGGATTTTGTTGTTTTCAAAAAACCTAGTCACCAGAGCAGATATAAAACTTATTCAAATTTATCGGTAATCCAGTAATCTTAATAGTTTTGTCGAAATCACGAGAAAAATCAGCTATAAGAACTTAATTATGAATATTTACAGTAACTGTTATATTACATATTAATAACTGATTTACATCCAAAGATTTAAAACTTAATTTTCCGAAATGTTGAGATTTCAATTTCGACTCTATCTAATTCTAATATATTTCCCATATTTGTATGAATTTGAAATCTACTCGGGTAAAAAGGGTAGTTCAAACCCTAATCAAAGCTAATCCTCAATATAAAAATTTGGATTTTTTCGCAGTACCCATCCCGTTTTTTAAGTTTCATCTCGATTATATAATAAACGTGTCTCAAGGACCTTAAAGAAACCAAAATTGTATAAGATTCCGGAAACTCCCAAGATATCGACATAGGGCCTAGTATAGTATCATTCTGTGGGTGATTGTAACTCTAAATATATATAGGTGGTGTACCATCGAAAATGCCATCTAGTGCCTAAATTCAGCAATTGAAGTTTTTCTTAAAAAACAAATGTTTGAGCGTAACTTTGGAACAGTAAACGATACGAAGTTATTTAGAGTGCTCAATGTTATGAAAAAAAGAAAAAAAGGAGTCCTTCAGCAAGGACGAAAAAGATGATGTTTTACATTTAATCACTAATCCGTCAAAGTTTTTGAAATCGTACTTGATGAAGGACTTTCTGAACCGTTTTCTCTTTCTATAATATAATATTGAGCATTAGAAATCAGATCATTTTGACGAAGATACTAACTTCGTATTATTAACCATTATAAAAATACGGTCGAAACCGATTGAATATGAAAATCTTCACTTTCTCATTACGACCACTAGATGTTATTTCCCATGGTACATAACCTATATATTTAAAACTACAACCATCCACAGAATAATATTATTTGGCCGTTTTGTCAATACATCGGGACACATTTTTCGGAATCTAAATTTTTTTTTTCTGATCGGTGTGAAACTTAAAACATATATTTTTTACCCTAATTAGAATCATTATAAGAGGTACCGCGAAAAAAATCTTTGGAAAAAAAATCTTCAATACAAATAATAGTCACTAAACAGATTTCCCTGATGCCCTCAAATTATCTGTCACCACACCTACCTGTATAAAATATTACAAAATTTCAAATTGCATGATAATGCAAGCTTTCGACTCTTGTTCATTCAATTTAAATTTCCTCGTTTCCAAATGTTAACTCTTACAAAATAAATTAAAAATTTATAAAATAAATAACATTGACATAAAATATTTCTTTCGTAGATTTTAAGTATTGTAGGATAACTTAATAATTGGGGTGATCACTTCTTCGTCGGGCTTGAAGTTTTTAGATTATGAGATATAAAGCTCACTACTTTTCTAGTGGTCTCAAGAAACAGCTAATTTACATCCAAAAATTTCAAACTGGATTTGGCGAAATCTCGAAATTTTCTCATACATGTAAGAGATCTTTAAGTCTGTTTGGGCTTCTAAATTTTGCCGAAATCGGGATCGACATCGACTTCTTTTGAAATCGAAAATTATGTTAACCAAGCTTTGAAATCAATTAATTTTATTTTCTAGCTCCTACCCGTGCTACTCAATTTTCTATTGCTTGAGGAATTACAATCATACAACACAGGTTCAAATTTTTGATATCATACAATCAGTTGATAAATTGAGCGATGTTAAAGAAATCCCTTCAGAGCAATGTTAATACTTTTTAATATTCTGAAATTCCTTCATCCACACTGCATTAACGGGTAGCTACCTCACCTATTTTCTCTACAGTATCTACTCAACTTCAATGGCCCCCCCCCCCCCTTGAACAAGCAATATTACCGCCACGTCTGCATAAACTTTTATCAAAATTCATGTTTCAACACACATCTTGCAAAATGACACAATATATTCATGCATAATATCTTGCTCTCCCCTAGAAAAAACTGAAATGACGTCCCTGAAAATAGCATTGGTTTTGTGAAATCCGTGTATTTTGTTCTTATTTTACTTTATTATTTTTTAATAATAAAGTATTCTGATCTGAAATTTTAAAAAAATTTGCTAACCTGAAATTTTGTATTTACACGTTTTAGGACTAGTAAACACCAAAAAAGCAAAAAAAAAAAAACGTCCGTCTGTACGCTTTTGGGGTGGTGGGAGTGTAAGGGGGGATGAGGGGGGAGCGTTTTAGACGAAAAATTTTGGTTTCCAGATCTCAAGAACCACTTATGCTAGGAAGCTGAAACTTGGAACTTATGTAGTACTATGATAGTGGGCTCATTTGCAAAAAAACTATCGGTAAGGGTTGAGGGGTGCAGAAGTTGGGGGGTGGGTTGAGAAACAATGAGTCCAAAACGCTAGAAAGCCGGGATTGAAAAATTCTAAAATCCATATCTCCTGAACGATTGATGTTAGAAGATTGAAACTTTGTAGTTGCCCTTAGGGATACTTGAAGATTAGACAAGGGCTTAATTAAAATATAAAATTGTTATGTACCTATTGAATAACACTTTACCATAATTAAAAAATTTAAGTTCAGTTTTTTTTGCAATAATTCATCAAGTACACAAAATTTCAACGGAATCAGAGATGGTAAGGTCACACCTGTGGTCGATTCTTGATGGAATGACCCGTGTACGTTTTTACGAAGTCCACAATATCTGTTACACTAAGGGAAATAATTAGTTGGCAAGAGATTGCTTCAATAAAATTTTCATTGCAGCAATCGAAGCTCATTTATGTTAATAAGAATTAGTTTGGAGCAATAGATTTTCGGTTGTACACAAAATATTAGTTTAAGGGAATAAACACGAAATACGTGCAATAGAACCATTCTGTCAAAACAATCAACTTACGTTGTTTGCGCGATTATGTTGAGAGAAACGAACAGAAAAATGACTAGCAATTCAATTTTGATTGCCGCAATATAATGTAGGTTGTTCAAATAGAATATTGTTTATCACAATCGATATTCGCCATCATTCTGCTGTGATAACCGAATGTGTGTTCCGCCAACGAATATATATTGCGGTAACTTAGTTAATCCACACTAAGTTAAGTTGCACATAGGGAAATGAAAATGAAAGGTATTCGGTGGCGCAGTGGATACGCTCGCCAATCCAAAAACTTTAAACACGGGTTCGATTCCTACCTATACCCAAGGGTTTTATTAAGTCAGTAAGTGAGAAATAATATTTGAAGTAGAAAAATAGTGTCTTAGAAGAGTTCTCTACCTCCTCCTGGGTAACAAAATAGAATTCAGTGTAGAATTTAACACAAATAACTCAATTTTTTTTTAGAGTTTACCAACAACCTGCGCATTTATGGCAATCAAAATTTTAAGAGATTCTGGTTGGCTAGACAAATAATTCAGTTGTCGGAAAATATATTCGATACCAATAAACGAAATTCCGGTTCGGCCTACCCAGGCTTTCGATTCCAACAATGGGATAGGAACTTTTCCTGCAACCGTTGTAATTCGTTTGGCATATATTTCTATTGCAGCAATGAATCTGTTCTCTCAGTGTAGATCTGATGAGATATCCAATTATTTTTTTGTGCGTTTTTAAGATTCTTGTATATTCAACCCGTAAGAGGTTGCTGCAACGGCGTTTTTCAAGTCTATATCTTTTAGGATGGGATGTAACTGCCTAAAAAGCAATTCCATTATTTTACCATATTCCACCTGCAAATCATCGAAACCCGTGAACTCCTTACTTTACACACTTTTATTCAAATAGTTCAAAATGAATTATTAAAATATTTAACAACCAGATTTTTATTGAATTTGAGAAAATCAATTAATAAATAAACAATTTTTCAGTACAATAGAACCCTACAGTGCATTATTTGTTCCGGACATCTACTCAAAAATTTAATAAGATAGAATCCAGGCTGTGAACAGATTTTTGCTAAAAAAAATAAATAAATTAAGTTTAGTTGTAATACAACTGTTGCAAAATCAATGGCTGCAATAGCGAATGAAATAAATGAACATGTCCCCATCCATCAAAAGGAACTACTTCTTACTGCTTTATATACAAAAACAGTTTCACCTGTAACTAGATTGAAAACAAATGATAAGAAAAGGCACTGGAGAATGTACTTCATCAATCACTTTTTTTGATCCTATTCTCTACAAGGAAGCTCACGTTTTGTGCTCGGTACACAATCAGAGATGCATTCAAGCATACATACAACAAATTGAAAACGAGAGGCGAACAACGTACTAGAAATTGGTGTCAGGATTTGACAAAAGTACAAAGTTACAAATGACTTATCCGACTTCGGAAGACCTTACCTCATCGGGTTTAACCATACAACATGGAGAATTTCGCAAAAGGACGAAAACTAAGAACACTCTGAGCCTTTCGGACAAAATTAAATTCATTCGTCTCTTAGAACATCCCATTCTCAGGTTGACACAATCGAAAAATAAAGATATAAATGTTATATCAGTTTGTAGGAAACGTCCTTATTGATATACAGCCAGGAGTGGACTACACGTGCATTGTTATTTGCTCTAATGGTAAGTGCACATGAAGTGTCTCTTGACCGAGATGAATTACGTACGTGACGAAGTATTTGCTTTCGATTTAGTCAATATTAATCTATACTGACCCTTGTGAAACAGGAGATTGGAAAAAAGAGGATCCATTTGGGCGGAGTTGAAACAAGAGAGAACCTTTTTTAATTGAAACTTGTGTCACACATAGGTTGCGCTGTTGGCATTTCATCGTGGATATAACATTCCTCGCAGACAAGTGATCAAAATATTAACAACATTGTGACATTGTGGATTGTCGACAAAATATGTTGTAAACTTGTTATACAAGAGTGGGAAAAGTGAACATATATATTAATTGACTATGTAGTAAACATATTTTCGATATTATTCTGTGAGAAATGGTTGAATGTTGACATAATTTGTAACAATTTTACGATTTTTTTTGGCGCACAATTTATAACATTTTGTGTCAAAAATACCGCAGTCCCGATAAAAAAAGTTAATCGTATAATACTCTAGCTGCAAAACTAAGCTGCGGATTATTTTGCAGTTGAAAATGAAACAGAATTAGGAATGCGTATGCAGTTTGGATTTTTTTAAGGACTATCGTAGTTGTATTGATTGTAAATCAAAACAGGAGGACAATATTAATAATTTTCAATTCCCTAGCTGAAAATTTAGTGTAATATTTTTATTTTTATTTTCAAGGACTTTTACAAGTGACCTGCAGGAAGGGATCACTCGTCATTCAAAAATTATGGTGTACAAAATTATGAATTTCTAGCTTGAAGCGTTCTGAAGTTATTGGCCAAAACAGCCAACATGGACACGTATTTTAAGGACTTTTGTATGAAGGCTACCCGTATAGTAGATTAGTTTAGTTATTATGTATTACATTAGCAGACTAAGTATAAAATTAAATATTGGAATAACCTAAGGCAAGTCAGACCAGTCTGAGCAATCAAGCTGTGCACAAGTAATAGTATCAGATTATAATGAATATTACCAAATGTGCTTTTATTAAAAAAAGTTAAGAGAGCACAACCCTAAGGAGTGATGGAATTTTTCCTAAGTAGCAAACTCAACATTACTTTCAACTCAAAAATAATTCGTGTAAAATTTCGACTCGTCGATTTCTCGAGTTATAATGGGTTTCGAAAGATACATTTTTTTCGATGATCTTTGTGTGGTACTTACACAAAGGACTCACTCGATTTTCTTCATACCAATTTCTCTGCCTGCAACCATTGAAATTTTAAATTGGAAAAAATTCCACCTTGACGTGTTCTGAAGTTGTGGGCTAATATTGGTGTTTAAAGGACTTTTCGTATTGGAGCAACCGAAAGGAGTAGAAGTTTTTCACTGACTAATAACCCAAAATTTATCTTTGAACTAATATATAATTTTCACTGTGTAGCTAAGAGATTTCTTAAGTTGTAATGAGTTCCGATAACTGGAAATTTCAAAGTCGTATCTTAAGCGTACTGAAGTTATCGGTCATCATTGGTAAACACTTGTTTTAATGTCTTTTATACTGGACCTACCCAAAGCAGTAGCACGATTTTCCAAATCAACGAAATAAGCCTAAAAATTTTTAAAAGGATGGATACCAAATTTAATTTTTTTATGTCAACGCGTTGTCGATTTATCGTGCTTAAAAAAATTTTTAATTGACTCGTCTGTTGAAAAATTGTAACCTTTTTTCTGCCTTCATATAAAAACAGTTTGTAAAGATATTGTCGATCAGTTTGATAAAGGACTCAGTCGAGTCCGAAACGTCACGCAAAAATAAATAATAAAAGTATTGAACCCGGAAAACTTGTATTTTCAGGTATAAAATAATTTGTCCTGGCCCCATACAGATTCCTAACCTACAGACAGTCCTGAAAATTTGTGATTATAACTTTTTAATTGCTAGATAATGAAAATACTTGTAAGATTTAAGGGGAGCTTGTAGGGTAAAAAAAGAAAAAATAATTAATTTTTGGTTTTCGACTGATATTTATATTTTTTCTGATGAAACAAGACCAAAATCGCGATATTTGGGGGTTGGAAAGTGCCGAAAAATAAATTTTGAAATTAAAATGGAAAAATTCATGAAAATATTCCTAGTTAATCAAATCTATAATACTCGTATTATCTGATGATTTTATTGTTAAATGATAAAAATTCATGTTGCTACAGTTATTTCATTAAAATTTATTAACATAACATTCTCAAAGGTATGACGCACAGCCGACATGCAGCTGACATACTGTAGTCGTAAACAAAATGGTTTCTTAAAAAAACACTTTTTTTAAGCGTTTGCCCCGTTTTCTCGCCAACCGCTTAACAGAATTCATTCTTTTACTTTATTATTTTAATAATACAGTATTGTTTTCGATTTTTAAAAAAAAAAAATTTGCTACCCTCAAAATTTTTTTTTTCACGTTTCATGACGAGTAGACACGAAAAAAGCAAAAAAAAATTTCAGTCCGTCTGTCCGCCGTACGCCGTACGCCGTACGCCGTACGTCGACCGCTGTACGCAAAATCGTTTGAAGGCTCGTAGCTCCCAAACCCTTTGAGCTATTAAATTGAATTTTTTTTATGAATAGACTGGATAGGCCCCTTGAAGTGGCCAAATTTGGAGGGGTGGGAGTGTGAGGGGAAAGGAGGGGGAAGTGTTTTAGACGGAACATTTTGGTTTCTAGATCTCAGCAACCACTTATGCTAGGAGGCTGAAATTTGGAATTTATATAGAGCTTTAGTAGTGGACCCATTTGCAAAAAAATTGACGATATAGGTGAAGGGGTTTGAGAGTGGGGGGAAAAATAATGCGTCCGAAACGCAAAAAAGGTGAGATCGACACTTTCTAAAATCTATATCTCCTAAACGGTTAATGTCACAAAATTGAAACTTAATGAATATCTGTAGGTATACTAGGAGAATAGATTGGAGACAAAAATTTGAGTGGGGGCAGTGGCGTACGGAAGTGGGGGGTGAAAAACTTTAGATTACGATATCTCACGAACCAATTGCACTAGACGAATAAAATTTGGTTTCTGTATAGCGGTTTACAAATGAAGTTTGCTGAAAGCAAAATTTTTTAAGGGGGTGGTGGAGCATGAAAGTGGAGGGGATAAGAATTTTTCTAAAAAATCACGTCTGATATCTCAAGAACGGTGTAAGATAGATGCTTCAAATTTTTACCAGAAGTAGACCCCTAGCAGAAAACAAAATTTTGGAAGTGAGGGTGTAAAGGGTGAGGGTGGGGGAGGGTGAAAAGGAAAAAGTTCCGATTTTAATATCTCGACAACCTATAAAGATAGAAAGCTGAAACTTGGTATTTAGATAGAGCTATATTAGTAGCATCTTGGAAAAATATAATTTTTTATAGGGGTAGTATGGTACGGGGGTTGGGGGTGTTTTTCCTATCTATAGAATGGCATATGCTACAAAGTTGAAACTTGGTACGTATATGTAAATCAACTAGATAAGTATTTTAGATAAAAAAAAATTTCAAATATCCATTGGCGTTCGGAGGGGGGGGGGTAAAAAAACTATCAGTGAAAATGGAATGCATATATTTTCACGGTTTTCGTCATATCTATTAGGTCTTCCCAAATATTAAATTCATTTTTATTCTATGGATTCTTCATATAAATACCTAGAACGCGTTTTCAGGATTTTTTAAAATTCGACCCCTAAGGGGGTGCAAAGGGGGTTGTAAGCTTTTTCACGAATTCTACTATATCCTCACGTCTTATCAGATATCGAATATCTTTTCACATTCATGGGCTTGCGTAATAATCGTCTAAAACTTGTTTTTAAGTTTTTTCCTTTTTCAGCCCCTAGGAGGGTATAAACGGGTTGAACACGTTTTCACGGGTTCCGTCATTTCTTTTAGAAGTGATAAGAAATTGAATTGGTTCCTACTTTCTCGTGCTGTCTTCATATTTATTTATTAACTCCTTTCAGGATTTTTGGACATTCAACCCCCAAGTGGGTGTAAGGAGGCTGCATATCTGATGATATATCGAATCCATTTTTACTTCCTAAGGTTTCCTATATAAAAAAGCCAAAAAGTCAATTTCAGTATTTCAAAAATTCAATCCTAAGAGGTGTAAGGGGTTTGTATGCTTTTCAAAGTTTCGACATATTTCTTAGTTTCGATGAGATATTAGATCGCTTTTTATTTCCACAGACTTTTTATATAATCGCCTACAAACCCATTTCTCAATTTTTTGATATTCAACCCCCAAGGGTTTATATATGTTTTCACAATTTTTGCCATTCCTTAGTTCTGCTGAGATATAAAATTGATTATTACGGCCAACCAATTCACGATTTTTCGAATTTCCAGAACCAAGGAGATGTGAAGGGTTTGCTTACGTTTTCAGAAATTTTTCAAAATCCGTCTTGTCTCATGAAATATCAAGCTGCTTCTTATGAAATCGTCTAAAAACCTGTTTCACAATTTTTTTCAAAATTCAAACCCCAAGTGGATGTATACGTTTTAACAATTCGTCATATCTCTTAATTCTGATAAGGCAACAAATTCGATTTTGCTTCTATGGGCTTTTAATGTACATAATATACTGAAATTCGAATAGTCTACACGGACTTTTTCAATGTTTAATCGGCTAAAAATCTCTATTTTAAATATTTTTATATTAAGAACAAAATTAATTTTCCATAAGAAATCTAAAAATCTCAAAGCAACTGATGATATACTCCGACTTTGACCGCTCCCGAACTTTGACCCCAAAAATAATAAAGTTTCGCCCAGACTATTGGCAGATTTTTATACTCTAGATGAAATCATATAGAGTATTATAAGTTTAATCCAGCCCAAAAGTTTGTAACGCATAGAACCAAGCCTCGGACGAAAAAAAGTTACACATTATTTTTTGTTTATTTGTGGCCAAAAACCTCAAATCCGCCTGACGTCCGTCCGTCCGTCCGTCCGTCCGTCCGTCCGTCCGTCCGTCCGTCCGTCCGTCCGTCCATCCGTCTGTCCGTGAACACGATAACTCAAGAACGCCTTCACCTAGGATCTTGAAATTTTGAATCTGGATGTTTGGTTGAATTTGTAAGGCTAAGTTCGTTAACGGGCAAAATCGTCCTACTCCTTCGGGTAGCTACCATACAAAATGTCCTTAAAACACGTGTTCAAGAATATTGGTCGATAACTTCAGAAGGGTTTAAGCTACGACTTTGAAATTTTGTACACGTTCATTTTTAAATGGTTCCAAGAAAAAGGATAAATATGTAAGAAATCGAGTGAGTCCTTCCTGCACCTCCCATGTGAAAGTCCTTCAAAACGGACATTTTTTTTCAATGACTTACCCAGTTCAAGATATGAAATTAAACACTGAATATTGTCTTTTAAGTTTGAGTAGCAATCTAATGGTAGTCCTTAATAAAGGACATACAACATGCACACACGTAATTCTACTTTATCCCCAACTACAATATAAATCGGAGTTCAGTATTCATCTAGAGTATTATACGATTGGCTTGCAGCCGATCGTGACTGCAGTATGTTTTTTTGTTCTGTTTGTTTTGGATAAAGGAATTAGGTGATCGAAGATTATCAAATTTAAATAACGCAGTATCGACCTGTAGGCCGTAAAGGAATGTTCAAAAAGTAGCAATCTTTAAACAGCTGTTATAAAAAACGTCAAGCGATTTTTCACAAATACAAAATTTAGAGTGATACGATTGGCGGTTTAAGAGAAAATGGGTCCCAAAAATAGTAATTTTTGCACTTTCTACAAGCTCCCCTTAAAAAGAATAGTTCACCTAAGTTCCTAACAATTTTATTGCACTGCAAATGATATGAAATGTTGTGTGATTTTTCTCAACGGCAGCTACTCTCTACATTCCTTACTATTATCTTCTGAAGAAAAATAACGTCCCAAGTATCCTGCTGGTTATTCTTTAGGTTGTCAGTCGCATAGTAATCTAGACCGCATCTCAGCGTTTAACCCATGATCCAATCAGTGCAGTGATGCATGCAGTAGCATTGCCCACATACAAAACCACCGATAACTACAAGCCTGCTACCATCGATTCTCGCACGCACACAATGAAAGCAAAGGGGGCCGACGGTCGAGGTGTGAAATGTGAATTTCGCTGCGATTTCAAACAGTTTGTTTACAGATTTGGTATTATACTTATTAAACGTAATATTTAAAAAATAGTCACTTATTTGAAATAAGTGGATAAAAAAGTAAACATTTGAATATTTTGAATAATAAATATTTTTATTTATGTATAGCTTCTCGGACTTAAAAAATTCGTGCAAAATCACAAATCTCAGTTTTATTAAAATTCTTCAACGAAATAGAAAATGAAAACAATGGTAATAAAAAACAATAACACAAAATAATTCCTAACTTATGACATAAATAAATAAATGAAGTAAAATTCACTTTGTAAGAACATAAATAATACTATAAAAACATACTGCAGTCACGATCGGCTGCAAGCCAATCGTATAATACTCTAGATGAATACTGAACTCCGATTTATATTGTAGTTGGGGATAAAGTAGAATTACGTGTGTGCATGTTGTATGTCCTGTATTGAGGACTGCCATTAGATTGCTACTCAAAACTTAAAGACAGTATTCAGTGTTTAATTTCATATTTTGAATTGGGTAAGTCATCGAAAAAAAATGTCCTTTTTGAAGGACATGGGAGGTGAAGGAAGGACTCATTCGATTTCTTACATATTAATCCTTTTCATTGGAACCATTTAAAAATGAACGTGTACAAAATTTCAAATTCGTAGCTTGAAGCGTTCAAAAGTTATCGAAAAATATTGATGAACACGTGTCTTAAGGATTTTTTGTATGGAAGGTACTAGAAGGAATAAAAGGATTTTGCTGGCTAGTAAACTCGAACTTCGTTTTCACTCAAAACTAATTTGTACAAAATTCCGAATTCATAGCTAAAAGATTACTTGAGTTATAGTAAGTTCCGTAAATTAAGTGAATACATTTTGACAGGATATTTGTATGGCAGCTACACGAAGGATTAACAGGATTTTCTTCATAATCATATATTTAGCTCCAACTATTGGAAAAATAACACATACAAAATTTCAATGTCCTAGCTTAAACCTTTCTGAAGTTATCGACCAATATTCTTGAACACGTGTTTTAAGGACATTTTGTATGGCAGCTACCCGAAGGAGTAGGACGATTTTGCCCGTTAACGAACTTAGCCTTACAAATTCAACCAAACATCCAGATTCAAAATTTCAAGATCCTAGGTGAAGGCGTTCTTGAGTTATCGTGTTCACGGACGGACGGACGGACGGACGGATGGATGGACGGACGGACGGACGGATGGAAGGACGGACGGACGGACTTCAAGCGGATTTGAGGTTTTTGGCCACAAATAAACAAAAAATAACATATAACTTTTTTTCGTCCGAGGCTTGGTTCTATGCGTTACAAACTTTTGGGCTGGATTAAACTTATAATACTCTATATGATTTTATCTAGAGTATAAAAAGTACTAAACTAATCGAATTTTTCTGGTGGGAAGAGTAGGAAATTTGAATTTTCACAGTTTTCGATCAGAGTAACATTGACTAATATTTGAATTTGATGTGACATGCAGCGATGAATTGATTGGATCATGGAAAAAATTTCACTGCCCTTCAATGCAGTAAGAATGTAGTGCTGCATTAATTGGATCTTGGGCTTTAAACATGCATCCAGACTATTAGCAGATTTTTTTTTTATTTACTTTTTTTCAATTTCAATAAAAGCATAGAGGATAAAATATCGACATAGCTGTTTAGGGGTTGTATATGAAAATATTAGTAGTCAGAAGTAAAAGCGAATTCGGAATTCGTGAAAACTTGTACAACACCTTACACCGCAGGGGGTTTAATATCGAAAAATGGTTAAATTGGTTTTTTTTCCTATATTATATAATATTATATTAAAGCCTTTAGAAGTGTTAAGTTAATTCAATATCTCATTATATTTTAGAAATGTATCGGAATTCGTGACAATGAACATAACCATTTTACATCCCCTTGGTGGTTGGATATCGAAAAAGTTTGAGAAATATTTTTTGGCGCTTATAGAGAGAGCCCATAGAAGTAAATTCTTCATACCCACCCCGAAAACAAACCCCCTCCCCTCTTTAAAAATTGTAACCTTTGTATAATCTCCTGGTATCCATTAAATAAACCTCAATAGTTTAAGCGTCTGGCATCAACCGTTCAAAAGATATAGATTTTTGAGTGTTTCAATTCCAGCTTCAGAGCGTTTTGGACGCATTGCGAAATCATATTCTTCTAAAAAATAAAAATTTAAATTTAATACTTCGAATAACTTTGATAACGCTGAAATATTATACTTTAAATTACAATATATTTTTCCATTTAACTTCTATTTAATGAACCAACTGTTGTGTTTCATATTGCAGCCGTTATTTATTTTGTATAATTTAATCTTTACACTTTCTATTTTTTGTCTGTTCGAATCAATATTAATTAAGAAATACTTTATTTTTAAAATAATAAAGTACAAATCGGTAAAAAAATTTTAATAAGTTTTATTTAATCTACGAATATTGAAATAAACAACAGTCTGGGCTGAACTTTATCATTTTATGGGTA
This sequence comes from Beris morrisii, assembly GCA_951812415.1. NCBI lineage: Eukaryota > Metazoa > Arthropoda > Insecta > Diptera > Stratiomyidae > Beris > Beris morrisii. The sequence goes on along the minus strand of OX638312.1, from coordinate 88,231,895 downwards.
GAAGTCCGAAACGTGTTTAAAGCTAAGATGCGGTGTAGGGTACTATGCGACTGACATAGTAACCTACACCGCATCTCAGCATTAAACGCGTTTCGGACTTCAACCTAAAAAATAATAAAGTTGCGCCCATACTGTAGGCCAATTTTTTTTGGTCTTAATTACTCTAGTAGCATATCTACATTTAGGTACTAAGTTTAAAATTTTTATCATAAGCCGTTTCTGAGATATGAAAAACCACCGCCCACCCCCGTACCTTGCTACCACTATCAACAATTTATTTTTCTGGGATGTTTCAATAGTATCTCTATACAGTTTTAAATTTTTAGCTTTCTGTCCTTTGCGGCTTTCGAGAAATTAAAATCAGAATTATTTCATTTCTACCCCCTTCCACCATCAGTCTCTACACAAACACCCTCAAAATCCTGTAAAATTTTCAAGATCATATCTGATATGGTTCTTGAGATATAAAAATTTAATTTTTTGAAAAATTACCTCCACCTCGCCCCTCAAAAATTTTGCATTCAGTAGACTCCACTGGTAATTCTATATACAGAAATCTTCCTGGCACAGCCGGAAGATATTGTAATTCAAAGTTTTTCACCCTCCACCCCCCTACCTCACCACCTCCCTTAAAAATGTTAACCCTATTCAAATCTCCTAGTATCTCTTAAGACAACTGCAAACTTTCAGCCATCTGACATTAATCTTTCAAGAGAATTGGATTTTAGAAAGTTTCAATCCCAACTTTCAAGCGTTTTGTACGCATTCTTTCACCCCCAACTCGTATACCCTTCAACCCATATCAACAATTTTTTTGCAAATGGCTCCACTATCATAGTACTATATAAGTTTCAACTTTCAGCATCCTAGTTTAAGCGGTTCCTGAGATCTAGAAACCAAAGTTTTTCATCTAAAATACTCCCCCTTCTCTCCCCTCACACCCCCATCCCTCTAAAAGGTACCACTTGTAGGGGTTCACTCCTTCCACCTACCATAAAAGTTTCAACTTAATATCTCAAGGGGTTTGAGAGCTACGCACCTTCAAACGGGTTTGCTTACGGCGTACGACGTACGCCAGATGGCACCTACGGCGGACAGACGGACATTTTTTTGGGTGGGCTGAGAAGCTAAGCTCGACTCTTTAGTTCAGGTGGGCTGCTAGCGTTTTACTCTATGCAATGTTGAGGCTACTCAGGAACAAATTTTAAAATCAGCACCCTTACGTAAACAGAGTGTTTCCGTTTACAATTTTAGTGCTGAAAATAATTTCAAATTATCCACTTTTTTCAGATTCCAGATCCATTCGAGATGGTTTCACTTAGTACTAGCTCCAATTCAGTCAGTCGAAGGAATTATAAGTCTGCAACGCAATCGCAGGTCAACTTAGTCGTATTCAATAGATATAAAGGAAAGAATTATATAAATATATTACCAGAACTACTAATAGTACCAAGTTTCAAGGCGGTCACGTGAATCTTAGACAGTTTATACCAATTTCAATTTCATAAACCTACTCATTTGATACGTCGTTCAAACTAAAACAGTATTGCACGTACAGGAATGAATATTATCCTGATCTAAAAGGCTGAATTGCCCAGCTAAAATTTGGACACAAAGTTTGCGTCGCACTGTTTTTTCCAAATCCTGTTAAATGTCAGTTTTGCCTTTTTATGTTGCTATTATCCAGGGAATAAATGCGATTTTAGAAATTCTTCATGCTTTTTAACTGGTTTAGAACGAAATTTTATTTTCGAACTTCGTCAGTCGACTAGCGTACATAAACTAAACCAAAGCCATAAAATTGGAATAGAGCGAAACAATCAATCCCGTTGGGTTGCAGCAACTATCTTCATTTCCGACCCATCTCACGGCTATTTCACGATTTATTTTCGTTCTGAAAATATTGGTCCCTTCGGAGATTTATAGTTGCGCCTTTTATTGCTCTTTTTTTGGAATTGTTTCCAAGCACGGAGTATGGTCCTGGATATTGTCTGATTTTTCCCTAAATCCCACGGTAGACTAAGAGATTTTTACTTCAGTTCAAGGAATTCTTTTGGCATATAGGGACAATGCTTATGAAAATAACGATTCGTGTGGAATGAATAAGTTATTGATTTTATGAAATATTTTCGGAGGATTTGTAAATTCAAATCGGCTTTAGAAACAATTTTTTTTAATTCTGTTAATACTGTACGACTGTCGACTTAAGAACGTTTGGAACTACTCTACTGTCGTAAAAATCAGAATAACGTCCGAAGAGGTTCCGATGAAGCTTTAACGTTTTTAGGGGTGGATTTCAGAGTAGCAAATTTTTTTTTTTTTTTTAAATCGATAACAATACTTTATTATTAAAATAATAAAGTAAAAGTCCTTAAGACACGTGTTCAAGATTATTGGCCAATTACTTCGTAACGCATTAAGCTACGAATTTGAAATTGTGTAGACGTTGGTTTTCCAATAGTTGTAGTTACAGGCATGAAAATGAAAAAGTTGCCATGAGTCCTTCGAGTAGCCGCCATGCAAAAGTTGTGTTAAAATAATCTCACTCAATTTACGGAACTCACTATAACTCATGAAATCGTTTAGTCACGAATATAAAATTTTAATAACTTCAAAACGGCTTAAGCTACTATTTTGAAATTTTGTATGAGTTCATTTTACAATAGGTGGAAATCAAAGTGTGATTATGAAAAAAATTCCATCATTCTTTCGTGTAGCTGCCATATAAATATCACGTAAAAATTTCTTTTTCACTCAATTTACGGAACTTACTCTAACTGAAGAAATCGTTCAGCCACGAATTTAGAATTTTGTACAAATTAGTTTTGAGTGAAAGCAAAGTTCGAGTTTATTAGTCAGCGAAATCGTTTTACTCCTTTGGGTAGTTCTCATACAAAAAGTCCTTAAGACTTTTGTTGAAGATTACTTTCTATAGATTATTTCTCATACAAAGAGTCGTAAAGGCAAGTCAATGTGCCAATAAGCAATTTAAAATGCAATAAAAATATCAGAAATATGAATATGAATTTAATTCGAATCTTGGGCTACATGTGCTAGTGTTACCAGCTCCAATACTTCGTTTGTAAACTACGACATATCACAAAATCTCTGGGCACCAAATTTTCGGTTTTCCAGTCATAAAAATTAAAAATAATGGTTTACATGATATTTATCTGGTACTTGCAGACTAAAATTTTTTTGTTACGATGGTTTTCGCAGAGTTGTAGATTGTAGATTGTAAATTGTAGATGGTGGAGGACGGTTTAAAAAATCCCGATTCACTGCGGCCTCAGTGTGCCTATTGTGATTGTCCTCCCTGATAATAACTCACTCGAGACGGTTATATCAATAAATTTTAATATGCTCTTGAGTGAGTTAGACATGAGTTCCAATGTTGTTAGGAAGTAATGACCTAGAAGTCTGAGCATTCTGTGTGCGGGTTCTTCGTAATGGCATAGAACGAGCTCTGCAGTTTCCTCGTCGTCTTCACACAATCCGCAAATATCGTCTGAAACTAGTCCAATCGTATGCAGATGCTTTTTAAGCTTGCAGTGTCCTATAATTAGCGCGACCAAGCGGCTAACCTGATTCCGGCTAAATTTTAGCAAATCTAAGGTTCGTTTTTGGAGTGGCCTTCCAAGAACAGTTTGGACTGTCTGCACCTTACCGTCCCTGTCCAGTGGAGGTCAGCTTGGATGTTAAACCAGTCCAACAGTTTTTCCTTTGCCGCAGCTGTTGGAATTCCACAGAAAGGAACTGGTTCTGTGAATTTTAAGTCAGCTCCTTTTATCGCTAACTAGTCCGCAGACTCGTTGCCTACAATATCGCCATGTCCAGGAACCCAAACCAGAATGACTGTATTCGAGTTCGCTAGTTTCTTAAGTTCTTGTAAGCTATCCCACACTAAGTGAGATCTAAAGCAAAATGCTTGTAGAGCAAGTAATGCTGCTCTGCTGTCAGAGAGAATGTAGATCTTGTGACTCTTGTATCCTCTTCTAATGTTTTCCCTGATGCATAATTGAATTGCATGAATTTCTGCTTGGAAGATCGTATTTGACTTGTCGAGGCTGGCATATATGTCGACCCTTGGTCTGTATCCATCTACTCCAGCTCCAACTCCCTCATTTGTCTTGGAGCCATCTGTATACCAGATAAGTGCTCCCTTTTCAAATTCAGGGATATGTGTTTTCTAGTCCTTTCGGGGCGGGAACACTACTTTGAATGGTATTTCAAAGTTGGAGCTTGGTATGATATTATCCCAAATCGGAATGCTGAGAATAGGGTCACTCTCAAGCTCTCTCACAAGGTCTGTGAAGGCTATTTTCTTCGCTTCCTTATCCTTAGAAGTTAGAAGTCGGTACGTCATGAGCCGGGCTTCTTTTTGTACATACAGGTGTAAAGGTGAAAGATTTAGAATCACCTCAAGTGATGCAGTAGAAGTGGTTCGCATTGCCCCAGAGATAGTTGAACAGGCCAACTATGCAGATTGCTTAGCTGGGTCCGTGCAGTCATCTGTAAGGTTTTGCGCCACCATACAAATGACGCATAAGTGTAATACATCCAGTGAGCAATATTGGGTTTTCAACCCCAAGTTTTCCCTAGCTTTCTTAGTAATGCGTTTAATGTGAGCATTCCAGTTCATCTTAGCATCTAAGTTTACCCCCAAATATTTGACCTCACTGGAAAATTCGATCCTTTCACCGGAGAGCAGTGGGCATTTGAGTTTGCTCAGGTATGCTCCTGTTCGTCAAAGCAGTTCGTCTTTTTTGGGTTGACGCTTAACCCAGTTTCCGTGTACCAGTGTGCTACCATGTCTAATCCACTCTGCAATATGTTTGAGATGGTGTCTTCAAAATTTGCCTCGTACTAGGATGGTAATGTCGTCGGTATAACATATGACATCTATACCAGATGTGCTGAGTCTGGTTAGTAATTTATCGACCGCAATTGACCACAGTAATGTTGATAGCACCCCTCCCTGTGTGCAGCCTTTTGAGGCCGTGATTGTAAGTGTTTCATTTGCTAGTGAGGATGTTATAACTCGTTTCGCTAGCATGATCCTTATCCAACTGCAGGTGTTGGCATCTATGCTCCGCTCCTGGATGGAATTGTAAATTGGTAAGAGGTGCTATCAAAGGCTCCCTCCACATCCAGAGACCCACCCACCGCAACCTCTTTGCACTGGATAGATTTTTCAATTTTTGTGACCACATGTTGAAGTGCTTGGATCGTCGATTTTCCTGGCTGCTAGGCAAATTGATTAATGTGCAACGGATTCACCGCTAGTGGTCCGTCTCTAATATGCCTGTTCAAGATTTTTCCAATAGAAAAGAAGATATACTGATTGGACGGTATGATTTTGGTTTATCATTTAGTCTTCTTCCCACTTTAGGTATGTATATCAACCTAATCATTTTCCATCGTTTTGGTACGTCGAAGTGTCAGCTGTGTCCAAATAAATTTATGTGGGACTGTAAAATTTTAAAATTCTTCACGGTATTTATACCACAAGGTTTCGTGCGGGTTTTGGGCTATTTCCTAGAGCTTATGCGGCGGGTTCTGCAGCTAACTATCTGGCAACCCTATTCGTGAGTATCTAAATATTTCGATGTTTAACTTACATGTAAAATGCATTCTTCGAAAAAAGAATGGGGTAGTGGCGCTACCCCCGCTACTCCTAAGGCTACGCGCCTGATGATTGTTCCTGTAGGCTCCTTATATGGCATCTCAAATATTGGTGGTTCATGCTTGGTATGCTCTTTCTGGTTTAGTGAATATTTGGGGTGGTAGCTTTGTTCTTGTATATATAACTCTTATTTCATTCCAAGGAAGAATATTCCTTATAGTTCTCTTTTTCATATGCTGAAATCCAACTTTCAAATCAGCTAGCCTTCCCTTACACAAAACATGGAAGGTATGACTTAAAAATCCCTTTTTTGGGAAGGTTTCTAAGAGACATTCTTACATTACTCGTATTTACGCTGTTTCGTCAATGGGACAATTTGGAATAATTTTAACTGATTGTATTTTAACAAGGATAACTTACAAAAATCATTTTCGTATTTAAGGCTCCTCCACACTTGAGTCTTAACTCGCGATATGTGCGACAACTTTATACCATACCGAAAATAAAAGTGATTCACTACGTGCAGGTGAGCGCAACCAACGCTACTGGTTGCTGTCGCCGTAATTATTACCATTTTTTAAAAACGCGCAAAGGACCATTAATTTCCTTTGTCTAACAAAGAAAAAGCAGACGAACGAAATCATGGGATTTGTTCGGTGTAGTAGCAGCGATATTGCACCCCTCAAAACCCGACCGTAAAATCTCATGAAATTACTGACCTTTTACTGCAGCGTTCTTGGAATGAAGAAGACGGTTGTCTTCACTCAAAATATATTCATTTATTATGATCGACTTACTTTATGAATACTTAAGTAATATTCTCTCTTTTGATCCGCCATACAATACAACGTACTGATAATATTTCTACGCATTGTAAAGTGCTCATTTACGGAATAAATTTTCTGGGTAAATTTTATGTAAATTTTTAACGCTTGAGTTGAAAATCAACTGCCGCAGCACATCCCCCATCTCGTTAAGGTCTCGCTATCACAATGCGCACCTTCTTCAATTCTCCTCTTGAATAATTTAATAAATTGTTGGCATATGCAAATTATCTGACTCCCCATGTTCTCCTCCTATTGGCGATGACCCAAATAAGTGACTGTACTGCCAAAAAATAAGGATATGAATGAAATGTTTACAGACCATGAAAATATTCTCAAAAGTGTCACCCGAATGGAAAACTAACAAAACACTACCAGAACGGGAGCGTTATAAAGCCAGAAAGTCACATAAAAAAACGGTCTCTAGTCTTCTACAGACCTAGCTAGCAAAGGCGAGTAACATAAAGGACGAGATACATTTTTGCTTGGGGGATTTATTTCTCCTTTTTGGGCGGTTTTTGTCCCCGAACGAAACATAAATGGATGGTGGCTACATAAATCGTCAGCATTGAAGGCTCCCAGAATTTTAAGAATGGGTCGATGGATGTTCGCCGAATAACATACAGGACATCCACGACATCTATTTCTCCTTGCATGCATCTTGCGGTTCCTTTATCGGAAGGCTCACATGCAAGACTTTAGTGCATGGAGTCGTCCTTTCTTATTCTACAAATGTCAGTTTGCAATTTTGTAGCCGTGTTCCTGCATGGATTTCCGTTTCACTAGCTCTTTTTTAGTTCCGTGTCTAGCAAGCAGTTGGTCAAATATGTTTTCAGCAGCCAATTCGAAATTTTGTCTAGGAAGAAATGTCTTTTTCTATCGATTGGAAACGGATTTCTTCATTTTCTTTCGGTAGATTTGAAATAAGTTTTCGCACGACTAACCCAGTTCAGAGGTCTGCCAAACGGAGTCGACTTATGCAACAGAAGTTTGTTTTATTCCTATAGGTATTTGAAATTCTCTTACGGGTTTTAGTTAGTTAGTTTATGTCGTTCTGGTTGTGCCAAGAAGAGCTAGATTTTTAACAACTAGTGTGATCTAGTCTATTGGGATTAGTGACGCAAATCGTATGACGATTCTTCGAAGCGCCTAGGCTTCCTTAGAAGGTGCAAAAAGTAACATCGAATGTTATGATACACAAGTTCAATATCACGCGAGTACAGTTCGCATATTTGTTCAGAAGCACCTTGAACTCATCTTTCATAGCTCAACGGAATTCAGGGTTTAGCAATCAGACTTAAGCCTCAGTTATAATGGTTCCGATCCGATCCGGCAACGTCGGAGGAGAAAAATTTCAAGGCACCGATCTACTACTATCGAGGTGTAATTTTGATTTTTAGTGAGGCGAAAGAGGTGGTGAAATTCAATAATTCACCTCTTAGCGTCGAAACGGATGGAAGTTATAAGTTGGTCAACTTTACCCCTCTTTTTTGTGTCTCGGCTAATTAACAGAACAATTGTGACTAGTCGTTCCGAAATTCCCTTTAGATGTGTGTCGGATGGAGAAACTCAACACTGTCCGTTTTCCGAATCGGATCGGATGGGAACCATTACCACTGAGGCTTTAGACGATACGATGTTACTACGATATCTACAGACTCCCTTGAACATATTCGAAATGACGGAGTACTCACTACCGGTTACATATATTACTTTTATTATTTTTTAATAATAAAATATTGCGATCGACCTGAAATTTCAAAAAAATTGGCTACCCTGAAATTTAAATTTAAATTTTTTATTTACACGTTTTAGGACTAGTAAACACCAAAAAAGCAAAAAAAAAAAAAATGTCCGTCTGTCCGCCGTAGACGCAGTACGCCGTCCGCCATACGCAAAATATGGCGAAAGGGGGTAGAAATGAAAAAAATTCTGATTTTTATTTCTCGAAAACCGTAATGAATAGAAAGCTAACAATTTAGGATTATATAGAGACATCCAAGAAAAAAATTTAAAATTTTTCATAGGAGTAGCAAGGTACGGGGGTGAGGAGTGACTTTTTATATCTCAGAAACGGCTTATGCCAGAAAGTTGAAACTCATTACATATATGTAGATGTGCTATTAGAGTAATTGAAGCAAAGAAAAAGTTCTGATTTTTACTGGCGTTCTGAGGTTGAGTCAAAAAAATGTCCGTGAATCCACATTTTCACGAATTTCATTAAAACTTTTAGACATGTCGAGCTATCAAAGCAATTTTACTTCTGCGGGCTATTTATTATATATAAGCGCTTAGAAACGTTCTTCCAATTTTTCGATATCCAACCCTTAAGGGGGTGTAAAGTAGTTGTGTACATATTCACGAATACTGATATATTACTTAGGTACATTGGGATTTGGAATTCACTTTTACTTCTACAAGCTTTAAACGTAGTCGGGGAAAAACCGATTTAAGTATTTTTCCCTATTAAACGCCCTGAAGGTATTGTTCAAATTTTCACTGATTCCGAAAATCTCTTAGATTTAATGTGATCAAGTTCGCTTTTACTTCTATGGAATATTCTATTGATGAAAAAATACGCTAATATATAAAAACTGGGCGCAACTTTATTATTTTATGGGTAGAAGTCCGAAACGTGTTTAATGCTTAGATGCGGTGTAGGTTACCATGCGACTGACAACCTAAGGAATAACCAGGGGGCTATTTGGAACGTTATTTTTTATGTCAATCGCTTAGTAAGCTACATCGCATCTCATCATTGAACACATTTCGGACTCCTACCATAAAATAATGAAGTTAAGTAGAGTAAATTCCAAATCCCAATATACCTAAGAAATATATCAGAATTCGCGAATATGTACAAAACCACTTTACACCTCCTTAGGGGTAGAATATCGAAAAAATTTTAAGAACGTTTCTAGGCGTTTATATAAATAGCCCGCAGAAGTAAAATTGCTTTGATAGCTCGACATGTCTAAAAGTTTTTACGATATTCCTGAAAATGTGGATTCACGGATATTTTTTTTACTCAACCTCTGAACGCCAATAGAAATCTGAACTTTTTTGCATTAGGTTCTGTAATAGCACATCTATATATAAGTAATAAGTTTCAACTTTCTAGCATAAGCCATTTCTGAGATATAAAGAATCACCCTTCACCCCCGTACCTAGCTACCACTATGAAAATTTTTATTTTTCTAGAATGTGTCTACAGGGTGTAACTAGTACTGAGGTTCAAACGAAAATGGGAGATAGAGGAACTTGTCCTGAGTAGAAAATCGTTCTGCACATACTCCCGTTTTTGCACCGTTAAGGAGATAGCGCGATTTTAAGGACGAAGGATTTTCATCGTACCTGTGATCACTGTTTGATCTCTAACTTCTGCTGTACTTAGCGTAACGTAATAATTCTAGGCTCGTTGGAAAGGACATAAATTCTTCTTTCTAATTGCTATCAACTGTGTCAATCAGTCTCATACTTTTTGAGAAAAATTCATTTAAATGATACAAAAATAATAAAAAATTAAAAATAAATACAAGAAAGTCCTGTTTTCTCCAAGAAGGACCTGATTAACCACCAAATTTTATTACATTTTCGGAAAGCACATAAAATTTCACTATACGTTTGATAACAGAATTTCTTCATAGGTTGAATTGTAAAGGAGCGGGGCTAACAGTTATCAAGCACGTTCCCTTCAATTAAATCTGGTTTGACACCCGTCATTCGCCGAAGGAGTATGATTAATAATAGTGAGGACGAAATAAATGCATGTGGTTGATGCCTAATCGATGGCCGATGCGCCGGGTGCTTACCGTGGGGTAAGATATTGTCATACAAAGTTGTTCACAACCACCCTCTCACCGCCCTTAGAAAATTTTAATCTAATCTTTTTAATCTTGAAGTATCCCTAAGGACAACCGCAAACTTTCAATCTTCTGGCATTAATTGTTCAGGAGATATGGATTTTCGAATGTTTCAATCCCGGCTTTCAAGCGTTTTTGACTCATAGTTTTCCACACGCCACAACCCTTATCAACCATTTTTTGCAAATAAGCCCATTATCATAGTATTATATAGGTTCCAAGTTTCTGCTTCCTAGCATAAGTGGTTCCTGAGATCTAGAAACCAAAATGTTTCGTTTAAAACGCTCCACCCTCATCCCCCTTTCACCACCACCCCCAAAAATTTGCCAGTCGTAGGAGTTTACCCAATCTACCCACTATAAAAATTTCAACTTAATACCTCAATGGGTTTGGGAGCTACGCGCCTTCAAAAGATTTTGCGTATGGCGGACGGACATTTTCTTTTTGCTTTTTTGGTGTTTACTAGCCCCAAAACGTGTAAATACAAAATTTCAGGGTAGCAAATTTTTTTCAAATTTCAGGTCGACTACAATACTTTATCATTAAAAAATAATAAAGTAATATTCAACTTCCAAGGGTTTGCATATGTTTTCACAATTTTTGACATCCCTTAGTTCTGATGAGATATAAAATTGGTTATTACGGCATTTGATGCAATGAGCATAAAACCAATTTCACGATTTTTCTAATTTCAAGAACCAAGGGGGTGTGAAGGGTTTGCTCACGTTTTCCCAAATTTTTCAAAATCCCTTGTGTCTCATGAGATATCAAGTTGCTTCTTATGAAATCGCCTAAAAACCTGTTTCACAATTTTTTCGAAATTCAAATCCCACGTTGAAGTAATAGCTTTGTATACGTTTTTACAATTCATCATGTCTCTTAATTTTTATAAGGCAGCAAATTCGTTTTTACTTCTATGGGCTTTCAGTGTACATAATATACCGAAATTCGAATAGTCTACGATACATAGGCTTTTCCAATGTTTAATCGGGTAAAAATCTCTATTTTAAATATTTATAATCTAGATGAAATCATATAGAGTATTATAAGTTTAATCCAGCCCAAAAGTTTGTAACGCATAGAACCAAGCCTCCGACGAAAAAAAGTTATATATTATTTTTTGTTTATTTGTGCCCAAAAAACCTCAAATCCGCTTGACGTCCGTCCGTCCGTCCGTCCGTCCGTCCGTCCGTCCGTCCGTCTGTCTGTTCGTCCGTCCGTCCGTCCGTCTGTCCGTGAACACGATAACTCAAGAACGCCTTCACCTAGGATCTTGAAATTTTGAATCTGGATGTTTGGTTGAATTTGTAAGGCTAAGTTCGTTAACGGGCAAAATCGTCCTACTCCTTCGGGTAGCTGCCATACAAAATGTCCTTAAAACACGTCTTCAAGAATATTGGTCGATAACTTCAGAAGGGTTTAAGCTACGACTTTGAAATTTTGTATGTGATATTTTTCCAATAAAATAAAAAAAGGTATAAATTTCCGCGATATTCGATGAAATTTATAGAAGTCCCATTCATCAACTCAACGAATTGAAACGCGTGTTTTTGTATACGATCGAGCAGCGTTTGTTGTGTTTTGGGTATGTCAGCCTAAATAAGCGATTAGCATTAGACTATTGTGCGCAAATATGGAAACACCGCCGGGCATCCAGTCAGTGGCCGAAAAGAAAGTGCAAGGTATACCGAGCAAACTTCTCCACAAGCACTCGGAGTGCAGTTGATACACTTCTCTCAATTTTTATTGATGTTTAGGAAGCGTTATTTTTAGAATCCCCAAAGAAAAAGGACGGTAAGGATTGCAACAATTATTTATGGAGCTAAATATATGATTATGAAGAAAATCCTATTAGTCCTTCGTGTAGCTGCCATACAAATATCCTGTCAAAACGCCTTCACTTAATTTACGGAACTTACTATAACTCAAGTAATCTTTTAGCTATGAATTGGAAATTTTTTACAAATTAGTTTTGAGTAAAAGCAAAGTTCGAGTTTACTAATCAGCGAAATCCGTTCGCTCCTTCTGATAGCTGCCATACAAAATGTCCTTAAAACACGTGTTCAACAATATTTTTCGATAACTTTTGAATGCTTCAAGCTACGAATTTGAAATTTTGTACACGTTCATTTTTGAATGGTTCCAAGGAAAAGGATAAATATGTAAGAAATCGAGTAAGTCCTTCCTGCACCTTCCATGTGAAAGTCCTTCAAAAAGGTCTTTTTTTTCTATGACTTAACCAGTTCAAGATAAGAAATTAAACACTGAATATTGTCTTTTAGTTTTGAGTAGCAATCTAATGGTAGTCCTTAATAAAGGACATACAACATGCACACACGTAATTCTACTTTATCCCCAACTACAATATAAATCGGAGTTCCGTATTCATCTAGAGTATTATACGATTGGCTTGCAGCCGATCGTGACTGCAGTATGTTTTTGACAGTTTTTACCCCAAAGAAGTGGTTTATTTATGCGATATCCTCAAAACTTTCGGTATATCCTTTCCATATTAATATAGATCGATCGATTAATCGATCCATAACTTTTTGAGCTACAACACGAGCAGTTTTTGAAAATGCAGTTTCGAGATAATCGCTTTTAAAGTTTCAATACCTCGCGTTCCTTTTGTATAATTTGGCATTTTAGCTTTAAAAAATCAACCGCACACGGCCTACTTTCGATCCAAACTGACCCAATTTCTTGGACAACGTACGTTACGCTTTATACTTTCGAAATATGTAAAAAAAATCGTCTTTTTGAAAATTGTAAAGGGTTTGCTCTATGTATTATATTGAAAAATTATTTTTTTTACGTTTAATATATTATATAAAAATTTGAATTGATTTTCTTATGGTTCATATCTATTTTCCTTAAATGATTCCGAAAGTTTATGTTTTTTGCTCAAATGAATTGAAGCTTGTACTACTCATCAAAGAAGTAAAGTATTACAGGTAATGCGATGATGAAGTACTTACTTATGCGTTTACTTTTCACTTATGAAATAATTCCTTAGTTTACTTGTATTTCGTAAGTACTTACCTCCATATGGTCATCCTTTGATAAAATGTATATGTTCCACTTACAAAGTAGTTTATACGGAATCGATTCCGTATATGCTACAAGTCCTACTGGGTATGAGTCTTGTTACTCGGACTAGTATTGGTGGAATTCCAAAATCAAGCATGATTTGGTACAGTAGCGCACGCCTACAGGCTGCTGAGAGCCCTCAAAATTGCGATTGAATGATGAAGTCTCAATTTCATGAGACTAACCGTTTAGAAGGTATGAATTTTAGAATGTCTCGATCTCAGCTTCTCAGCGTTTTAGACGCATTATTAATGGACTAAGAGGAGAAAAGGATAGAAGTCACAAAAAGGGTAATTGACAAATCTTAATGATGAAAAATTCTTAAAATAGATATTACGACGTAATCCTAAAAAAAAACCAAACTGTAGATAGAAAATTTGAAAGAATGATACAGGCAAATAACCTTGGAAACGAATACAGATCACAATTGAAACCTAATTCTTTTCGCTACGATATATCTGTCAGAGAAAATGCCTTCGAAAGACCACCCTTGACAAATAAATCAAATAACCTTCCAAATCAAATTTAAAATATGAACAAAAATATAAACAAAACAGCAAAGAAAAATAAAGCGGTAGAATATAACTGGAATATAAAACGCTTTACATTTTTATGGCAGAACGGCCATATAAGGGAATACTAGACAATTCCAAGCTCTAACGTATGTAACGCTATCACGTTCTCCAAAAGGAATACATACATCCACCATGTGTTGTACAATACACTTTTGTGATACATCACAGGGCAAAGTCAGTTCTTTTGAATACCTGTCACGTGAAACTTTTATTGATGTCTCTCTCGAATAAATTTGCCTATCCAACGAGGCGTCCTTGCGACGCTCTAGCTACGAGCGCCACGTATAGAATACATGAAGGACCTAATATACACGGCGATGGCTTCTTATGCCGTCATCATCCTTTTGCGTTATTCCGTATTGGATTGGCTTTGGCTTGGTCTACCTATCAGCGGTCCCGGAATAATGTTGCAAAGGTGCTGTCATGGGATTTCTGTATAGAAGCCATCAATAGCTGCAAAATGATTTCCTTCCGTTTGTTCCGTCTTGAAAATTGGATAGCAAAGCTGGAATATTATTTCCTGGATGAGTTCCCAATTTTGACATTCATAAACATAAATTGAATTCAACGGTTCGCCCTTTTGTTCAGAACATTTCCTTATCTATGTAGAAATGTAGAGTGGAAAATCTGTAAGATATCTGCAGGATGTATTTTCAATTTTGTGCTTATTTATTATTAAGATCAATGTATATCTCAAATATGAAAATGAATTCCGGTCATTTAAATTATTTCATATCATTTGGAACTGATGCATCTAGGAGTAAAACACATTGAAGATTCATTCAGATTTCCGTATTTTAAATTTTTAGCAGGACAAAAGGACAAAATATTACTTAATTACCCATAGTCCGCCGTATTTACCATTCTTACACTAATTAATCTTTTAAAACTTAAAGTGCCCTTAGTAATTATTACGATTTTCTAATTTTTGCCGGCCGTGACACAAGTGTAATTTAGCGGCTGTATTTTGAGTTATTACATTTTAATAACAAAGTATTCTGATCGATCTGAATTTCCTAAAAAGTTTCTTACTCTTAAATATCGCATTTTCAATAAAAAAAAAATATTTAACACTTACGCGCATTACCGCCTACCCGTGTATGTTAAGCACATTTAAACAAAAAAAACGAACATGTTATCGACTTCAAACTTCATCTTCAAACGAACGGCAGCTAGTTTGTGTCACGAACGACTTTCAACTAGGGTTGTTCGATTTCGATTCGATTAATCGATTATTTTTTCTAAAAAAATTAATTTTATTAATCGATATAAGTGATGTTGATTAATCGACATAATCGATTAGTTAACGTTAATTAATCGAACAAATTTCAACAGTAAAAAGATTCGATGTTCGACAGATTTGCCAATATTTTGTGCATTCATGAAGAGATCTAGCAATACACGCTTATCTCCTTACCTACTTCCTGGACACCTCTAGGGTTTTTTTTTAGAGGTATAGTATTTCTTTTCTGAAAAAAAACATACATAATTTACGAAATGGCAAACATTTTTTTTTATTGAAAAGATTATTTTATGGCATTTAATTTTTAAAAATAATTTTGGGCATATGACCACCGCGACCACGTCTAATGACCACCGCGACCGCGTCTAATGAACACCATCCGATCAGTCCAATTTTTGATCACTTTTTTGTGCAGTTCTGGCCTTATATCATCAATAACCCGTCAAATGTTGGCTTCTAAATGTTGAATCGTTGCTGGCTTATCAGCATAGACCAGTGATTTGATGTATCTTCACAAAAAGTAATACAATGGCGTCAAATCACACGATCTAGGCGGCCTGTTCAAAACTATTTTGTTTTGAATTTGCGTACAAAAAAGAATTTTATTTTTAAGGGCACATTAACCGTTAAAAGATATAAAATTATTTGACGCTACTCTAATGCTGGCCGCACACTGAAAGAGCAAAAACAGTTTTAGTCAAAAACGTTTTTGACTAAACATGACTATGTCGCTGTTTCACACTAGAGCACACTAATTAATCGAGTTCGCTTCAAGGCACGCGACTAATCAGTGTGCCCTGATCATTGAATTGCTATCGAAACAGCGACATAGTCATGTTGGCACATAAACCGTTAGAATTGTTATTCGAGCTGATGCTAGTACATAAACTAGATCATATTTTGTAAGAGAAAACACTTTAACTTTTTTGTTCAATTGTTCGTAATGAACTGAATTTATTTCTAACGCTTCACTTAATATATGCACTTTTTTTATCACTAGTTGGTTTATGACTAAGTAATTACATTATACACTTACATGCTAATGACTTTACATGAGTCATGCCAATCTGTAAGAAGTTTGCACTGATTGTTTTATCTTACAAAAGGTATGCTCTACAAAATGCTATGTTATCTTTATGGTGACCTTTACAATATATTGAAAAATAGGGAACATAATTAGTGCTTAATGATGGGTCAGTAGATTGATTGTTCTGAGTCATGATGCAGAAACACAACACGGCCAATTGACAGGTCCAGTTCTTGAGATGATTTTTCACCAAATGTCTCTTGCAATAAAGTCGTGGTTGCACGCGCTGTGTGGCATGTTGTACCGTCTTGTTGGAACCACTTCAACCTTAGATTGTTGGCGTTGATGTATAAAACCAAAAAATTGCGATTCGTTTCCCTGTAGCGAGCACCATTGACCGTAATGTTGACCATATAATTGACGAAGCGATCTGTCAGTTTGCCGTATAGAACGCAAATTTCGAAAATAAATTTCCACAATTTGTAAACGTTGTACTGATGTAAGTTTTTCCATGATAATTTGCCAAAACGTACTGAACAAAAATGTAAAAGACACAAGTCAAGTTTGACAGGTATCTCTACTGAAAAAAATATACTTCTAAAAAAACACCCTAACCTTACTTAGGCCGCGGTCCGAATTACGCTCACGGTGCTTACATTACCAACAATGATTACAGTCAGTTCAAATTGTATGCATGCTTACGACGAATATAATTCGGACCGATCGTGGCACACAATGTACTCACAGTGCCTATCCTCGAAACCGTGAGCAGTGTAAGCGCCAGAAAATTGCCCCTCCATGCAAATTGTATGCATCGTGAGCGCAATTCGGACCGGTTGTATGCGTGCTAAAAGCGCAGAAAGTGTAATTCGGACCGCGCCTTAATAACCAAATTCTAAAACCCTTTTCCAGTCAAATTTAATGCACTTATCCTATTATATTGTGTCAATTATCAACGGAATCCACTGTACATAGATACCAAAATGAACAAGAAAAGCATTTTAGTGAAAACTATTCATTGAAAGGACATTATTGTTGAAGACTATAAATTACAAAAACTCGATGATGAATTTGGACTGTTAAATAATTATTTGCAACAATAATTCTAATGTAGAAGACGATATAGAAGTGTTTTGGCAAGATCTTTCCTGTGTCCAGTTAGGTGATCAGAAGGCTTTTGTAACATTATGTTAATTAATTAATTAATTAATATCTTGACCTTTTCACATTCATCCGGATATCACCTAATACGAATATATTCATTGCGCGGTATTATAATATCTAAACTTATATTTGAATATTACTAATATCTACTGTATCATATTGAGCTGGTGCTTGTTGGAAAACAATCTTCATGAAATGATCATCGAATAAAGATTTATAACTATATTTGGTGAAGTTAAGCTAAAGAAAACATTACGGTATTTAAATTTTAAATATCAATATGATCGCGAAAATACACTATTATTAGCAGCTTATTGCAGAATATTTAATTGCTGAAAAAATTTTAACTCGGTATAGACCTATGAACACAAAACCGAAAATACATGAAAATGAAAACTAAAAAAACTAACAAAGATGTTAAACGTTACGAACTTACCCCATTTACCCTTGCTTAAACTTACGAGGTGCGAAATCACTCGGATTTACTCTACTATCCCTTTCATTGTCCAATATATGTTAGTTATATTTAATCCAATTGTTATTTCCAAATATAACAACACCCACCCTTTCCTCCTTATACATATGTATAACCCATAGATTTAGCAATACATTTTTCCTTTACTTACTAGGATCCAAATTGCACTAATTTACCAATCTACTCTTCTTTTCCTTATACAATAAATTGCATACATTGTCATTTATAGCTTCAAAGCAGAGAGTCCTTTCCCTTCCGATAAATGTTGAATTCGTTGTTTAAATCTAACATAATCTTCCTTTACTCATTTACACTTTCCTTATTTAATGTGTAGGTGGTAGGTGCGAAATCGCATAGGTGTACTTTCCCAGATCCTTTCCTTCTTAAAGTGCCTGCCTTCTTTCTTTAGAATGCGCTCAATATAGTCGTAAATTTTACTTTATTATTTTTTAATAATAAAGTATTGTGATCGACCTGAAATTTCAAAAAAGTTTGCTACCCTGAAATTTTGTATTTACACGTTTTAGGACTAGTAAACCCCAAAAAAGCAAAAAAAAAAAATATGTCCGTCTGTCCGCCGTAGACGCCGTACGCCGTACGCAAAATTGTTTGAAGGCGCGTAGCTCCCAAACCCGTTGAGATATTAAATTGAAATTTTTATGGTGGGTAGATTGGGTAAACCCCTACGACTGGTATATTTTTGAGGGGTGGAGGTACAAGGGGAGAGGAGAGGGGAGCGTTTTAGACGAAAAATTTTGGTTTCTAGATCTCAGGAACCACTTATGCTAGGAGGCTGAAACTTGGAACTTATGTAGTACTATGATAATGGACTCAATTGCAAAAAAATGGTCGATATTGGTTAAGGGGTGTGGAAGTGGGGAGGAAAACAATGAGTCTTTAACGCATGAAAGCCGGGATTGAAACATTCTAAAATCGATATCTCCTGAACAATTGATGTCAGAAGATTGGAACTTTGTTGTTGTCCTTAGGGATAGTTCCAGATTAGACAAGAGCTAAAATTTTTAAGAGGGGTGGTGGGGTGTGGGGGTGGGGGGTGAAAAACTTTGGATTACAATATCTTCCGAACCAATTACAGCAGGAAGATAAAATTTAGTTTCTGTATATGGGATCACAAGAGGAGTCTACCGAAACTAAATTTTTTGAGGGGGGAGGTGGAGCACGAAAGTGGGGGGAAAGCAATTTTTCAAAAAATGTCATTTTTATATCTCAGAAACCGTATCAGATATGATCTTGAAAATTTTACAGGAGTTGGAGTCGGTAAACTTCTAGTAGGGAAAAAAATGTTGTGGGTGTGGGTGTTGGGGGTGATGGTGAAAGGGGGTAGAAAGGAAAACATTCTGATTTTTATTTCTCAAAAACCATAATGAATAGAAAGCTAAAAATTTAGAATTATATAGAACCACTATGGAGACATCCTAGAAAAATAAAATTTTTGATAGGGGTATCAAGGTACGGGGGAGAGGAGTGGTTTTTTATATCTGAGAAACGGCTTATGCTAGAAAATTGAAACTTAGTACGTATATGTAGATGTACTATTAGAGTAATTAAAGCAAAAAAAAGTTCAGATTTTTATTGGCGTTCAGAGGTTGAGTCAAAAAAATGTCCGTGAATCCACATTTTCACGAATTTCGTTAAAACTTTTAGACATGTCAAACTATCAAAGCAATTTTACTTCTGCGGGCTATTTATATAAGCGCCTAGTAACGGTCTTCAAAATTTTTCGATATCCAACCCCTAAGGGGGAGTAAATTGGTTGTGTACATATTCACGAATTCTGATATATTCCTAAGGTATATTGAGATTTGGAGTTCACTTGTACTTCTATAAGCTTTAAACGTAGTCGGGAAAAAACCGATTTAAGTATTGTTCTCAATTAAACCCCCTGGGGGTATTGTTTAAGATTTCACTGATTCCGTAAATCTCTTAGGTTTAATGTGATCGAATTCGCTTTTACTACTATGAATTATTCTATTGATAAAAAAAATACGTAAATAAAAAAAAAAAAATACGTAAATAAAAAAAAAATCTGCCAACAGTCTGGGCGCAACTTTATTATTTAATGGGTAGAAGTCCGAAACGTGTTTAATGATGAGATACGGTGTTGGGTACTATGCGACTGACAACCTAAAAAATAACGTTCCAAATAGCCTAATGGTTATTTTTTAGGTTGTCAGTCGCATAGTACCCAACACCGTATCTCATCATTAAACACGTTTCGGACTTCTACCCATAAAATAATAAAGTTGCGCCCAGACTGTTGGCAGATTTTTAGTTTTCTATCCTTTGCGGTTCTCGAAAAATATTGAATAATATTTTTTTCCTTTTCACCTTCTCCCGACATCGACCCCTACAATCACACCTTCAAAATTGTTTTCCCTGCTAGAAATCCACTGGGCCAAACTCCAGTAAAATATCTAAGATCATATCTGGTACTGTTCTTGAGAACTCAAAATCTATTTTTTTGAAGGGAATAGCCCCTCACTTTTGTGCTTCACCACCTTCCTCAAAAAGTTCACGTTCAGTAGACTCCACTTGTAATCCTATATACAGAAACCAAATTTTAACTTCCTGCTGTAATTGGTTCGGAAGATATTGATGTCCAAAGTTTTTCAACCCCCACCTCGACACCCCACCACCCCCTTTAAAGTTTTTAGATCTTATCTAATCTTCCATTATCCCTTAAGAGAACCACAAAGTTTCAACCTTCTGAGATCAACCGTTCAGGAGATATAGATTTTAGAATGTTTCAATCCCAGCTTTCAAGTGTTTCGGACACATTTTTTCCCCCCACTCCCACACCCTTCAACCTATATCTACAATTTCTTAAGCAATTGGGTCCAAATTTTTCGATATCCTCTAAGAGGGTGTAAATTGGTTGTATACATTATTACGAATTCCGATACATTTCTTATCTAATGAAATATCGAATTTGCTTTCACTTTAATTTAAATATAATTATGGAAAAGACCGATTTAAGCATTTTTCGATATTAAGCTCAATGAGGCTGTAAGTTGATGTTCAAGTT
The DNA here is from genome assembly GCA_951812415.1 of Beris morrisii. Lineage (NCBI taxonomy): Eukaryota > Metazoa > Arthropoda > Insecta > Diptera > Stratiomyidae > Beris > Beris morrisii. The sequence goes on along the minus strand of OX638312.1, from coordinate 88,210,962 downwards.
TTCACAAATTCCGAAAGGTTTAGTTAGACCGAATTCGCTTTTCCTTCTATTGACTCGTCTATGGAAAAATAAAAAGCGTAAATAAATAAAAAACATACTGCAGTCACGATCGGCTGCAAGCCAATCGTATAATACTCTAGATGAATACTGAACTCCGATTTATATTGTAGTTGGGGATAAAGTAGAATTACGTGTGTGCATGTTGTATGTCCTTTATTAAGGACTGCCATTAGATTGCTACTCAAAACTAAAAGACAATATTCAGTGTTTAATTTCATATCTTGAACTGGGTAAGTCATCGAAAAAAAAAGTCCTTTTTGAAGGACTTTCACATGGGAGGTGCAGGAAGGACTCACTCGATTTCTTACATATTTATCCTTTTCCTTGGAACCATTTAAAAATGAACGTGTACAAAATTTCAAATTCGTAGCTTCAAGCGTTCAAAAGTTATCGAAAAATATTGTTGAACACGTGTCTTAAGGACATTTTGTATGGCAGCTATCAGAAAGAGTAAAAGGATTTCGCTGATTAGTAAACTCGAACATCGTTCTTACTCAAAACTAATTTGTAAAAAATTTCCAATTCATAGCTAAAAGATTACTTGAGTTATAGTAAGTTCTGTAAATTAAGTGAAGACGTTTTAACAGGATATTTGTATGGCAGCTACACAAAGGACTAATAGGATTTTCTTCATAATCATACATTTAGCTCCAACTATTGGAAAAATAACACATACAAAATTTCAAAGACGTACCTTAAACCCTTCTGAAGTTATCGGAAAATATTCTTCAAGACGTATTTTAAGGACATTTTGTATGGCAGCTACCAGAAGGAGTAAAAGGATTTCGCTGACAAGTAAACTCAAGCTTTGTTTTTACTTAAAATTAATTTGTAAAAAACTCCGAATTTGTAGCTAAAAGATTACTTGAGTTATAGTGAGTTTCGTAAATTAAGTGAATACATTTTGACAGGATATTTGTATGGCAGCTACACGAAGGACTAACAGGATTTTCTTCATAATTATATATTTAGCTCCAACTATTGGAAAAATAATAGATACAAAATTTCAATGTCGTAGCTTAAACCCTTCTGAAGTTATCAACCAATGTTCTTGAACACCTGTTTTAAGGATATTTTGTATGGCAGCTACCAGAAGGAGTAAAAGGATTTCCCTGACTAGTAAACCGGAACTTTGTTTTCACTCAAAACTAATTTGTACAAAATTTCGATTTCGTAGCTAAAAGATTACTTGAGTTATAGTGAGTTTCGTAAATTAAGTGAATGCATTTTGACAGGATATTTGTATGGCAGCTACATGAAGGACTAACAGGATTTTCTTCATAATCATACATTTAGCTCCAACTATTAAAAAAGTAACACATACAAAATTTCAAAGTCGTAGCTTTAGGCGTTCCGAATTTATTGGTCAATATTCTTGAACACGTGTCTTAAGGACATTTTGTATGGCAGCTACCCGAAGGATTAGAACGATTTTGCCCGTTAACGAACTTAGCCTTACAAATTCAACCAAACATCCAGATACAAATTTTAAGATCCTAGGTGAAGGCGTTCTTGAGTTATCGTGTTCACGGACAGACGGACGGACGGACGGACGGACGGACGGACGTCAGGCGGATTTGAGGTTTTTGGGCACAAATAAACAAAAAATAATGTATGTCTTTTCTTCGTCCCAGGCTTGGTTCTATGCGTTACAAACTTTTGGGCTGGATTAAACTTATAATACTCTATATGATTTCATCTAGAGTATATACATACTGCAGTCACGATCGGCTGCAAGCCAATCGTATAATACTCTAGATGAATACTGAACTCCGATTTATATTTTAGTTGGGGATAAAGTAGAATTACGTGTGTGCATGTTGTATGTCCTTTATAAGGACTGCCATTAGATTGCAACCCAAAACTAAAAGACAATATTCTGTGCTTAATTTCATATCTTGAACTGGGTAAGTCATCGAAAAAAAATTTCGTTTTTGAAGGACTTTCACATGGGAGGTGCATGAAGGACTCACTCAATTTTTTACATATATATCCTTTTCCTTGGAACCATTTAAAAATGAACGTGTACAAAATTTCAAATTCGTAGCTTGAAGCGTTTAAAAGTTATTGAAAAATATAGTTGAACACGTGTTTTAAGGACATTTTGTATGGCAGCTACCAGAAGGAGTAAGAGGATTTCGCTGATTAGTAAACTCGAACTTTGTTTTTACTCAAAACTAATTTGTACAAAATTTCCAATTCATAGCTAAAAGATTACGAGTCATAGTAAGTTCCGTAAATTAAGTAAAGACGTTTTGGCAGGATATTTGTATGGCAGCTACACGAAGGACTAACAGGATTTTCTTCATAATCATATATTTTGCTCCACCTATTGGAAAAATAACACATACAAAATTTCAATGTCGTAGCTTAAACCCTTCTGAAGTTATCGACCAATATTCTTGAACACGTGTTTTAAGGACATTTTGTATGGCAGCTACCCGAAGGAGTAAAACGGTTTTGCCCGTTAACGAACTTAGCCTTACAAATTCAACCAAACATCCAGATTCAAAATTTCAAGATCCTAGGTGAAGGCGTTCTTGAGTTATCGTGCTAACGGACAGACGGACGGACGGACGGACGGACGTCAAGCGGATTTGAGGTTTTTGGCCACAAATAAACAAAAAATAATATATGACTTTTTTTCGTCCGAGGCTTGGTTCTATGCGTTACAAACTTTTAGGCTGGATTAAACTTATAATACTCTATATGATTTCATCTAGAGTATAAAAATCTGCCAACAGTCTGGGCGCAACTATATTATTTTATGGGTAGAAGTCTGAAACGTGATTAATGATGAGATGCAGTGTTGGGTACTATGCGACTGACAACCTAAAAAATAACTTTCCAAATAGCCTCCTGGTTATTTTTTAGGTTGTCAGTCGCATAGTACCCAACACCGTATCTCATCATTAAACACGTTTCGAACTTCTACCCATAAAATAATAAAGTTGCGCCCAGACTGTTGGCAGATTTTTTTTATTTACTTACGTATTTTTTTATCAATAGAATAATTCATAGTGGTAAAAGCGAATTCGATCACATTAAACCTAAGAGATTTTCGGAATCAGTGAAAACTTGAACAATACCCCCAGGAGGTTTAATTGAGAGAAATACTTAAATCGGTTTTTCCCCGACTACGTTTAAAGCTTATAGAAGTAAAAGTGAATTCCAAATTTCAATATACCTTAGAAATATATCAGAATTCGTGAATATAATACACAACCACTTTCCTCAGAATTTCTTAACTGCGGAACGCTTTTAGTGCTGAGATGCTGCGTAGGTTACTAAGCAAATGGCAACCTAAAAATTAACCAGGAGGCTTCACTTTATGTAAATGCTTCACTTTATGTAAAGTCCGACCCTGTCTCGTAACAAAAAGCCGCAATGACAGTTACATTTAACAGAATGAAAAAATATTGTTCAGGCCTGGTCGCTGTTGTTGTTTTTCGTTACAAGTCGGTGTCGCGACAAAACCTTTCAATTGTACGGGTAGAATTGTAGTGTCGATAAAACAGAATTATTAAAATCGAATGTATTAAAATAAAGTGCACAGTTTTGGTCCGTCGAGCCGGAATTGTAGTGCCAAGAAAACAGAATTATTAAAATCGAATGTATTAAAATAAAGTGCAGAGTTTTTAATTGGGAAGTGCAAACAGACGCTTTATCACAAAAAATAATTTCCAATTTGATCCAACTGAAGTTTTGAAAAGGTTTACTATTATCTACTAAATTTTAAATTTTCGCATCGTAAAGTGTAATTCCGACAAACCAAAAAAAAATTTATTTGTAAGGAAACCTCTTTGATGTGTAATATTTATGTGGTAGTGAGTTGTTGTTATTAGTATTTTCAAATAAAAAAAATATATTAAGAACTGCTTAGTCTAAAAAGCTGAAACTTGGAATGTATTATCAAGAGATATAAAGTCTTGTAAGCTAAACAGTGTCCGCTAAAAAATATGAACTTGGAAGAGTGAAGTATAAAATTTCGAATATGACTGATGTGAGAAAATTAAAAATTGGTTTATTAAGAATAGACTATTGGAGAGTGCGAATAAACAATACTTACATTGCCGCTACGATAGATGCTGTGTTGCTACATATTATGATTATAATATCTAGAAGTTTTAAACTGATAACGTATCACTAGTGTCGGAACATATCTAATTATTATTGATTCTCGATTTTCCTATCACACATAACTTTTCCACTCTTTCTCTCTTGACAAGTTTTGACGTAATAAAAAATTTGATCTAAAATTTAAACAGAATATATCATACAACGGGATATTTTAATAAAAACAAATACCCATGCTATATTTCTTTAAAATCAATTTTATTCACCTTTTTAAATTTATTTTATAACTTAATAACTTTTTCTCTTTCTCGTCTCATTTCATATTTAGTGATAATTAGTTTGACTAACTGTGTTTTTTCACGTTTAATATTTACAATCATTCATACCGATTTTATTACTATTTCATTTATACAGAAAATTCAACCGTTGTGGCTTTCAATTTTCTTTATATCTTCACATTTTTTTTTAAACTACTCTATTTGTGTGGTTTTTCCTTTACAAATAAAAACATAAAATCACGTTTATAAAGTTGAGTAAGTGTTATTTATTTCTTTCGTTCAAATAGTTAACAAATTTAGTAATAGTGCTCTCTAACAACCAAAATAATTGCTCCAAAAACAATGTAATAGAAAATAAATGGTAATTTTTTCTTATTTAATTAACCGTTATATATTAACGTGGAAATTTTAGAAAAACAATTTTCCTTATGAGATTTTTTAACAGCTCGGATTTTTAGAATAAAAAATTTCCTCGAAATTTTCTTTTGTCTAATATTTTAAAGTAAATTAATAATTAGTTTTACGAAATAAATTACATTTACTAGATGCTCACGCAAATTCAGTCTTTTAAAGTTTTTTTTTTATATTATTTATAAACAATTTAACTTCATAGAGTTTATGAGTTGTAACTTATTATTAAGATCAGAGCTTGGGTGGATAGAAGCCGATTTATTTTTATTATATTTAATTATTTGACTTTAATTATTTTTTTTACATGTTTGTGACTTTAGAGAACTCGATCTTGTTGGTATGCCCCACAGTGTAGAAAAGAATACCAAGCCAGAAGTGTAGGAGGATATTCGCGAAGGGTTTGGGACTATCACCGAACTAGTGTAAAGCTGAGACAGAAGTGGGGTGCGATACAACCAGTTTGACTGTCAGCGCACACCAGAATATGAAGAACAACTAGAAAACTTCAGAAAATACTCTGTGAAGCAGTGGTGTACACAGAACTTGAGATTTGGGGAGCGTGAGTGTGGAAAGACGTTGGAAGGGTGGGGGACGGGTAGGAAAAAACAGGAAAAGAATGCGTATACATAAGTTAAAGCCAAGAGTTATTGAAGTTAAGCCATCGCTCCAAAGCTATATATCTAAGCGCTTTTTGTACCATTTATTAGTTTCGAATGTGGTAATACCTTCTTCTATGGCGCAACAGCCCAAATTACGCCTCGGCGTCTTTGACAATATTTCTCTGATCGGATTTGGCACATTACGATCGTGCCATAATCCGATCGGACTTTTTCTCTCGAAGCCTCTTAATTTCTTTTTCCGGAGATTCAACGTATTGTTAGCCTATCGTCCTACTCCTCATGGGGAGAATTGGAGTAGAACGTGTATGAAAGGTTGATTTGGAATAAAATTTGTGCGAATTGGTACCGTTGAACAATAAGGAAACTAAGTATCAGGAAGAGCGTAGAATCATGTCATGAGCGCGATTCGAACTCACAACCTTTGAGATGATGCTGAAGACAGTAAGTGCTCAATCCGTGTGTGGAGTGTATTAGGAAGACGTGCCTAACCCTTACATTTCCACCTCTCACGACTAAATGGAAATCGTATCCAGCGTGCTTCCTGGATGAGCCGTGCGTGTTTTTTTTATCTATTTCAAAAATTCATATATGAGAGCAGGAAGATTGCTTTAGAAAGGTTTTTAGGCACTTATTTGGACGTACCTTACCTAGGGTACTAATAAGAGAATTGGTAGTTCTTTCAAGCACTTACAACAAGGTATTAATAAAAGTGTGTGTCTGTTACAAGCAGGGCTTCACACCGATCCGAGAATTCGCCCTTATTATGGAGTATATTCCGTGCTGTAAAAATTCGTTGGAGTAGCAAATAAAAACGAATCAAGGAGCTAGCTTTCTTAGTTCTTACTACAAAAGTTTGGAAGACTTGATAAAGAGGAGCCTTCTGAACAACAACAATAATTGCGGGAGTGCTTTTCCTTTATATCTCGAAGGTATTATCACTGCGTAGTCCTGGCGTGCCTTAATAATACAGGCAATATCTTTCCGTGTCCAGCATTTCGCAGACCCAGGTCAGGGTAAACTCGGCTTAGTTGGAAATCTGGTACTGTATAGTATCATAAGTGGCATCTTACTCGACTTCTAGCCACAACTTCAGACGTTAGACGAATTAACTAATTCTGTTATAACATTTTGCTGACACTTCAGTTAATTTGGAACATGACCTCCGCAACAAGCATTTCATTGCCAATTGCTAATACTATTATTTTTAAACATTTCACTACAACAATTGTTTTAAAATCTGAAATCATGCGAAATAACATGATTTTAAACTGAATTCGACGAAATTTCAAGATACCGCCAAAGAGTTGTCTGTATTTTTTTTTACGTTACTCGTTATGCAGCTGGATTGAAATCGTATACTCGCAAGTTGAAAGCATTTTTAACGTACGAGTATTCGATTTCAATCCAGCTGTAAAACGAGAAACGTAAAAAAAAATACAGACAACCCTTTGGCGGTATCTTGAAATTTCGTCGAATTCAGTTTGAAATCATGTTACTTCGTATGATTTCAGATTTTAAAACAATTGTTTTAGTAAAATCTTTAAAAATAATAGTATTATCAATTGGTCATGAAATGCTTATTCAGGAGGTCATGTTCCGAAATAAGTGAAGTATCAGCAAAATTTATAACAAAATTAGTTAATTCGTCTAAGGTCTAAAGTTGCGGCTAGAAGATGCCACTTATGGTACTATCCGGTACCAGGTTTCCAACTAAGCGGAGATTACACTGGCCTGGATCTTGGAAATGCTGGACACGGAAAGATATTGCCACTAAACTTAAACTTCGAAAATATCAAATGACATAATATTCCAAATTTAAGTAATTGCGCCCCAAAAGGAACTAGGGACAGCTGAGTGCATTCGCCACTCCTTAAATCGAATCTGAGTTGAATTGTGATGGATTGGTCGAAAAGTTTACATCCCAGAAAGCAAGGCAACAGGTCCTTCAAATCGGTCAATAAAAGAAAGCGACATCAATGCAGTCGCTGTTATTATTAATTTTTATTATGAACAATTTTTTTCTTTTCAACCGGGCAGTGGAATAGGGCCTCAACCTCTCGCTTGTCTATGATTGGAAATTTGGCGTCCTGTCTGAAATGCAGAATGCATTCCTATTAGTATTTGATACAAAGCTCAAAAATCTGAAAAAAGAAATCATGCCGGAAATGCCGACAAAGAATATACTCCAATGTACATCACTCATTATGAACATTTAGTAAAAATTGTAGGGTAAACTATACGGTTTCGAACTACCTTAAGGAATTTGTGTACCGCACAGACTTATTGAGATCTCTCTGAGTGCCAATTATTGAATACATTATTTTTTCAGATCTGCTAATGGGCTAGCTCCTAATTTGAAGCTTGTCATTTCAACAGGTAATATAGGAACTAAAGATGGGTCGTTCACGAGTGAACTGTTCGAAAAGAATACTTCATTGAAGTGAGTGAGTGAAGTAACTCACTCATTTTGGTGAACTGCAGTTCCGTGCGTATTTGTGACAAAAAAAATTAAAAACGATATACATATATCAATCGCAGGAATAATCAAATAACGCGCAAGTAGTAAAACTAGTTTTTGTCCCCTGAGACGAAATTTTGAGTACCAAACTGAAAGCACTAAATTGGCATCACTGATTACAAACAGTGCTGTTGTCTTCAATGTAATTATGTATGGCATACGCGACGCGGTGCGAAGAATACCACAAAATTATATTTTCCATCATAAGAAAAAAGAAAGTAAATGTATCTAAATATTCATGTATACACCGCTCTTCTTCCTATTTCCCAACACACAAGCCCAACTACTGCCTGCCTGACTATAGACCGGCTGGAAAAAATCCAAACACACCAGCCCTACAAACTTCTGTCTGACTGACTAGTGTATGATTAAGTGAGCGGCGGTTTAGAGACGAAAACTCACACACACACTAGCCCACCGGTGGCTACTAAACGGCTGTTAGAAGAGATAGAGTGAGCGAACACTTCAATTGAAGTGCGGAATGATGGTGCGTTTACACTCACCCCTGAGGCTCGCCTCGAGGCGAGCCTCTACCCCCATCAGGCCATTGCAAACCGGTTTTCGTCGGCTGTGTTCTTTGCTGTGTTGAAAGCAATTTACACTCAACATGCCTCTGCGGCACAACTTGCCTATAAGTGCGAAACGACAAAAATACGATGAGCTGCGAAGTGCATGCTGCCACAGTTCATTGTATGTGTGTACACATATGGAAGCGTGCGTCGGAGAAAAAGTTGAATGAAAGAATGTTAGACTCTTGCGACTCCACGAGCCATCTGATTGGTTGATTTTTTGGTGGGGATAGAAGCTCGCCTCAAACGCTGAGTGTAAATGCACCATGAAGGAACGAAGAGTTCCATTGAGTGCGTGAACACTTCAATTGAAGCGACTAGTGACTACGGAACTAAGAGTTCAATCGAGTGAGTAAACACTTCAATTGAAGTGTCTAGTGACTACTGAGCGATGGAACGAAGGAACGAAAACGAAGGAACGATGGAACGAAGAGTTCCATGGAAGTACTTCACGGAACTCGTTCGTTAAAGTGAGTGACTCGGAGTGAAGTACTTTACTGCAAGGAACTGCTTTGCCCATCTCTAATAGGAACCTATCAAAAACCCGCTTAAATTAAAAAGATTGACCCAATTTTGGAATAAGTCAAATATACTTCTTTCGGGCATCCCACAATCGAGTAAAATTAGACAAACAAGACGTAAAATCTATAGTTTCAGTGGTAACCGATCAGATTTAAATAATGTACCATCTGGATTTCACGAACAACACCCCCAATAAGTTTTCTTGCGATTTTCTGACAGATGTAAATAAGTTATTAACAAATACACGGGTGAATTATTATATTATAAACTTAGTAGCTTGTAGGGCTTGAAAATGCCAAGTAAAACATCAATACAAACAGCCCGTTTTTGTAAATCGTTTTTCACAAAATATTTGGAATTTTGGTTCTTTCACCCCCAGATTAGGATGCGAAAGTGTATCTACCCTTAGAGAGATACTCCGAAAGACCATTACACAATAAACTTCCTGATGAGTTGATAAGTAGGTATATTCTTAATGGCTACACTACAGCAGAGAGTATACACTAAGTTTAGACTGTAGGTAGAAAAGTGAAGAAAATGTACACTATGTTACTCCCACTCGAGCGCAAGAGTAAGAAAGTGTATATTCGAATATGTCAACCTTATTAACTGTATTAAGATGAAATCGACTTTTAGCATTGACGAAATTATTGTTTTGTTTGACACTTATATGGAGGTTGTATAGCAATTGTATTTTTAGAATTGGAAAAATTAAGCAAACAAAATAATAAAAAAAATTTTTTCTCAGAATTCTGCACCAATGCGTTCTTTTTGCCAGGTCAAAATTTGTCTAGAACTTAAAATGATTGAAGTACACTACAAGTGTAGTACAAAGAAAAGTGTACACTACACTTGGCAAAAAAAACAAACCTTATGGACCCACCTGAGAATGAGCCTAACCAAAATTCGACACCAAGTTTTTCTACTGCCATGCCAAAAAATGGCAATAGCCAGGGGAAAGATCGATCTCGGTCTAAAAGTTAGTATTGTAGTCTTTATAGACTCCTCTGACGCTTCTATGGTAGCTTTATTTCGTATTTTCAATTTCAACCCCTACCGTATAATAAATCATAGATTTAAAAAAAAAATACTCTGGATACTTACTGACTGAATTAGTATTAAGGACGTATTGGAATACTTTGCTTCGTCTACGTCTATGTTGACGTCACAGCATAGCATTGCTATTATAACAGTTTAGAAAAGGCTTAGCTAAACCGTCAAAATGGCTCAGCTGCTTATTTGACACTTTATAAATCAAAAATTAAATTAAATTCAATAGAAAAATTTGAATTTGTTTACGTTTGCTAAAACTCCGGTTCCACTTGTTGCATTTCTGCGTATCGTATCACCATTGCGTATCATTCACTGAACGGATACAGTGTGGACACTACACAATTTTTGTTGTATCAAGAGTGCCTTGCGTTTTAAATTGCATGACACGCGATTACAAGTGTTTCAGTTTCAGTTCAACTGCAAATATGGGTTGGCCGAATGATCAATATTGTGAATTTCTAAAATTTTTCTACGAGTTCGATTGTTTTTTCCGTAATGACAAAACAAACTTATAGCTTTACGTCCCGAACGCGAATGAACAACATTGTGCAACACAACATGTCAACACATGACTTCACCGCGTATCGTATCATTCCTTTGATGTGTCGACAAAAACCGCCAAATGACCGATCGGGTTCGATGTGTTCGTTTGTTTCACATGTTGATACAGAACGGAGATACGTTTGTCGTATCCACTGATACGCAACGAGAATACGATACGCAGAAATGCAACAAATGGATACCGGCCTTGAGATTGACTAATAGCACAGCTGTTGTAAAAGTAGTCAAGACACGAACCGAAAAGGAATTGAGACACAGCTTTGCTATGTCTGACGTCATAAACTGTTATAACTAGACGTAGATGTAGATGAATCAAAGTTTTCGAATACGACCTAAGTGCATAAAATTTTTAACACAGGTACCTAGCAGTGTGACCGTTTTGATATTTCTCAGGGTAGCAAATTGGGGTAGCAATTCTTAGCTTGGGTAGCAAAAATATTTTCTAATACTTCTTTTAATTAAATGGAACTAGTTACGTCATTACATGCTTATCTGTTACTCATAACACTGTATATCCACTACAAATTTAAAACGTTTAAAGAAAAAATAATATTTTAAAGTGTGAACATTTATTTACGAAAATCAAAATTCACACAAAATGCACATTTTGCCCTTCGAGTGATAGATTCGAAAAAGATGCATAATTCGATTGCGGTATGCTCTAGCACTATACTATACATATTCCTAAGTACAATAATATTTGACAGCTATCGATGGTACGCGATTTCGAATGCAGGACCAGAGACGTGCATGAATTTTACATTTGATATGGTTTGTCAAAGTATCATATTTTTGGCGTAGGGGAATGTTATACAAAACGGGGTCCTTAGTGTTTACGGTAAAATATCTTCAAATTGGTATAACATATTATTTTCATAATATTATTAAGTTGTTCTTTACTTCTCTCTTTTTATTTTCCCCGTACTTTTATTTGTATATGATTCACACTAAAGGTGAAAAAATTGTAGTTTCTCGACCACGTCAAAATTCCCGTTTTATACGCATGGTTGGACAAAACGGGGTACTGTATATGTTCGACATTATACACACTTTTTTATAAAATTAAGAGTTCCTAGTCATTCTTAATAAACAAAATTTGAATAAAATATATAACAAAACATAAGAAAATAAATATAAATTATTCTTTTCGTTCAGTCCAATAAGTTACAAATTCAAATTCCGCATTTCTATGATATTTCATTTTGACCAATATGAGTATAAGTAGGAATTATGACCTCTTCGCAATCTTCTGCATCAAGACTTGTACAGGCTTCATAAGCCCAACCCTTACAAGTGGAGCACATTACACTCCATTGCTTTGCTTTTGGATTTAGAATACATTTCATAAAGAAAATACATGGCGCATCATCGTGGTCAGATTGGGTTTCGGAAGTCAAGACAATCAATTCTGTCGAAATATCGCTTCCAGCTGGAAAGCTCGAAGTAAAGGACACCGAAGGTGCATTTTGATCCTTATATAATTGGTATGTTCGTAGTCTCTGACGGTGCAAACATCCAATCTGGGAATACGTTTGAATCCAATGGATAAATACCTGTTTTTCGAAATCCATTTATGGCTATTTCTATTGAGGCGGCTTTAAGAAACGCTGTACCATATAGTTTTCCTATTTGGAATTGAGTAATTGCACGTCCAGGGTGCAATCTAAGCCATTTTCTACATTCATCCAAATAGTATTGACTTAGTGGTGCCATGAAGGACACGTCAAGTGGTTGCATTCTATGAGGACAATGTGGTTATTTTTACGAGGTCTTTCAATAAGTTCGATATTTTTGGTATGACTAGAATGACCATAGGTTCAAGCAATAGAACTGGTTTGTCTTCAGACGGTCTGGAAAATTCTATAAAACGGTCGATTTCAAAAATATTATCTTCGTCATCCATCCACTTGGATCGTACTCGGCAGTTGTGCCTGGCGGAGCTTCATCCAGCAGTGCAGGCTTAGCGGAACAAAATTGGTGAAAGGGAATTCGAAAAACTTTTAAGTCGTATAAAACACTACCCCGTTTCATCCACCCATAGAAAACCCTGTTTTATCCAACTGGCAATTTCTTGCAAAAATAATTCATAGTAGGTATTTAGGCATCACTAAATGCAATTAATGCGTTACAAATTAAACAGAAGGCAACAACGAAAAGAATGATATACGTACCGCAAAATCCCATGTGCCGGAGTCCAACCAGAGTTCCGCTGCCACTGCCCAGAATTGGCATTGCATTGTCCGCCAAGACTTGTCGATCGGTATTGGTTTGGTACTGACAAACCACCAGACCAGTGTCGGGCCAATCCTGGTGATCAGTACTCCCACTTGATCTGAGCCGACTTTGTTCCGAGTTGCTGGGCTTATGTCGGGCCTAGAATTGGCTTATTATTGGTGTCTAAGCTCTTTCGGCATTGGCTGGACGACCGGCTCTGTATAGGGCACATCTTGGTAGAAATACTTTTTGTTTCTCAACATATCAATTGATTCGGCTTCAACCGTATTACGAGAATGTTTTAGATTGGTCTAGTGGGTAGCGTAACGGACTAACCTGTAACGGGACCATAGTTCGAATCCGAGAGTGTGCAAGGTGTGTAAGTAAAATCAATTCGCATTTTTTCAAAAAAATAATAATAGCAAAATAAATTCGTAGTTTAAAAAAAAAAAAAAATAGTAATAATAATTTTATTTTTGTTTCTTTTTTCTACTGACGCCCAGTATCGGGCCAGAGTTTTACCAAGAGTAGGACCGGTGTGATCAAATCGACATTTGCTCAGGCAATGATTTGGTCTAGGCCACATACTGTTCCCGAAACATTAGTCAGTACTGGTAACTCTGGCACCAGTGCTAAGCCTGTGCTGTGCCGTTCTACTTTTCGTACATGGGATTAAACACATATCCATAATCTATAAAAATAAACAAAACAGCTAAATAAAATAATTTCGTTTTTGAAAAACTATCATATAATTCATATAAAACATCTGATCGCGGCACAAGACAAATGCCTAATGATGAGACATGTGCATTTTTGCTGGTAAAGCGATTTGTAGCAAGATTCTACAATCACGGATGAAAAAAACCGCGTGTCCCTGTTTTACCCGTCTACCCCGTTTTGTACTACTTGCCCCTACACAAGTTTTATAACGGCTAATTTTACCAGGGTAGCAAATTTAGTCATGTAGTAACATAGTAGCAAAAAATTGTCAATAGTAGCATTTTGCTACCTTCTTAGCACTTGTGGTCTCATACTGGTACCTAGGTCCTAATTGAAATAAAGTGAGCATATAAGTCTTATCAACTAAATTTGAAATGTATCAGTATATAACCTTTTCCATACAAATATGATAATATATTTTTATTTAAAGCAAAAATTGATGAAACCCCTTAAAGATCTCACGGAGTACGAAATTCTCATCAAAAAATCATAGTGAAGATCTCAAATGTGTGCCCGTGGCCCGAATTTAGGATAATGCGAATTGGTAAACCCAGCTTCGGGCTCCCCTTTTAAAATAACCATATAATTGCAGCAAATTGGTCTTAGAGAAATTGTCAATTTCCACGTTTACCCATTTAACTTTACGTTTTCTTCAAGACACAGCACCTATGAATTTCCTCAAATAGGGGGGGAGGGTTTTATTTAGTTATCCAGAGCTTATAGATTTAAATCCCAAATTACAAAATGTATTTCTTGTTAAGATACTACACAAAAATGTATATTGAAATAAAGTTGAACTTAACAGATTTCACCATAAAGATGGTAAAATTATTTATTTAGTATTTACTTCAAAACTGCAGAAAAAAAAGTCTTTAGTGGTATTGAAATTAATATTTAAATAGAGATAAAAAAATATGTGCTTTAAAACAATAGTTGGCTTAACCTACGTCTAGTTATGGCAGTTTATGACAACAGACACAGGCGATTTATGTCAAAATTAAATTTTGGTTGGTGTCTTGGTTTAGTGTGACTTGTTTGACTACAGCTGACGATGTCAAGGAGAGAGTAGGAATCAACATTTTTTATTGAAGAAAAAATTATAAAATATGAATTTTATAGGGTATTTATAATCACATGTTAATGAAATATTGCCAAATCCATGCGAAGATTAACATTATTACATTTCCACTTTCACTTTGAATCACGAAGTAAGAAACTAACTATTTGGACCGGTTATCTTATCTTTTTCTAAAGTAGCGTAATAAAAACTTGTAAAGTAACGCACCTACCTTATTGAACCAAGACGAAGCAAACTATTCAAATACGTCTTAATAACACGTTAATTTGGTTATTCTTTTCATATAAATTTATGTTTATCGATAGGGCGGGATCTGATCCTTTCTTCCTCTAAGTGGATGCACCTCTGGTAAATCGTACGTTTCATTTAATCTTACCGTAATAAATAAATAATTGTACAGAATAACTCTAAATAAATCATGGCAAGCATTTCTTCAACGTTATGAATAAAAACCAAATTTTCCGAATGATTGCATATACTCACTTACTATACAATACAAAGAGAATAATAAATCGGTATGTAAGCCTTCATAACCGTGCTGTTTACAATTTGCTTACCAACCCTTCGGCCTTAAAAAATATTTTCATAAAGTTCTATCCACCAAAGATCATCAATCAAAATAATTATAAAATTCAAACCGTACAAACATTCTAAACGTAAAAGTAAAATACTAATTGTATTAAATCATTCCATTTCTCCCTTTAAAATTACCCTAAACATCGTCACTAATAATAATAATATTTTTAAAAATGTTCCTTTGTACAGTATAAAAGTTTCCATTTTGTTTCTAATGTTCCTTTTAATGAGCCGTGACAGTTCTTTTCATGGAACAAGTCCGTTTAAATTTTTATTTATAATAACTAATTACCTACTTAAGTTTTTTTTATTATTATACAAGGGATGAACGCTGGATTTATATTCTGTTCAAATTTATTTTCAATTTTAGTTTATTATTTTTTAATAATAAATCTTTCTGTTTTTTTATTAACGAATTGTTTTTATTCACGTTTTTTATGCGAAAAATTGAAAATAATTATTTTAATTATTATTAGGTTTTACCGTTATCAATGAATTGTTGTACAGAATTCTTTGGTCCTAGATCACTTAAACATTTAGAAAAATGTCTATTTAGCGCGAATTATTTGTTTGTTGTTATGGTTTTTTGGGAGCTTTTTACAGTGATCTGTGTAATCTTCTTTATTAGTCCCGAAATGTCGTTTTTATAAGTTTTAAGTTATAACTTCGAGTTGGCTTGCTAATTTTTGATTAAAGTTTTACCTATTGACTTTTTATTTTATTTTCGGTTTTAATTTTAATAATAGTTATTTTTTTGTTTTACATTAATTTAAGTGTTAGGTGATCACAAGAATGTCACGTTCAACTAGTGTCACACGCGCAACTCATCCATTATATTTTGACTATTTTGACTATTGTTTGTCTGCGGTTGCTTCATGCAGCTTTTCTTGGTTAGTGTACCGCATTGGTTGCCTATCATTTGAAGTGCATGTGGCGGTAGCATTTGACCGTCCGGTACGGATTTCATATGTTTCGGTGGTGGCGGTGCCCGTTGCGGAATATCCGCAAATTCGGGCGGTGGTAGTTGATGGTGCTGTAAGGCATGGTGATGGCCGAGGATCGTGGCAGGATCACTTTTCGAATGGATTGTTAAAGTTTCGAGATCGCCGCAAATATTATTCGGCATTTGACCATTTTCATTCCGTTTCTTGTGATTTCGCGGTTCATTCAGTCGTGTCTTATCGCGTTGATAGTAAACACCAGCGAAAATTAAAACATTTAAAATCAAGAGACTACAACCGATCGCTATCGTAACGCTTAAGGCGGTACTGTATGCGGCGAAACCATCTTCTTGCGGTGGACTCGTACTATGCTGGTGATCGTCTAACAGATCGTGATCTTGCCCAGATAAAGGAACTTTATGTTGATTATAACGACTGTTATTGCTCTGACGTACAGATGACGCTGGCGATGATAAGTTTAAAAGTGAAAATACTTGCGTGGTGAAGATTGTATAGTTGGAGGCGTGTGAATCCTTCTGATGTGGTGGATTTAGTGGCTTGACAGTTGGCTCAGATGATGTTTCAACGTCATCGTCGTCCAGTTGATGATGCGATGCAGGGACATTATCAGCACCTGGCTTGTGCAAATCGGGAATTAGGTTCAGCCAAAAGGAGAGTCGATGTGCGCGATAATGGTTCTTAAGTTTTGGCTTTGTATCTGTAATAAGATAAACATGAATTCAATTATGCAAAAAAAATCTTTTTATTTTCATATTCTAGTTGAATGATGACCTTAGGTAAATTAAACTTACCAAAATTGAGATATTTCTTATGGACACTTTCATAAGCAGTCCATTCAACTGTCTTATATCGTCCACGTTCCTGACGGTTATTGTGCTCATTATCCAGTTGTTCGTTTGGATTCCTTTAATAATTTAAATTATCTACTGCCTAGATTTTAATTGACTGAAAGCCTTACCCGGTTCGAACGAAATTCGACCAGTACAACATGACTATTTCTGATAGCCCAATTTCAGACTTGGTGTAGTTCCTGGTGAAATGGCTAAAACCTCCAATTAAAGGTGCTCCAAATATGTAAGGTAAATCTTCGCCGTGAATACATCCTTGGCGCTATAATTTTTCGATACAAAAAGACACAACGATTTGTTTAGTTCAATTGCATGCATACCCCATGGGCTCAGATTTCATCGACAATGTGCAGTTTACAAATCAATAATGCAAAATGCTTACCTGTGGAAAATCTCCAAATTTTGTTTGATAGTCAAATACGTACAGGTACGAATTTCGATGGTCAGCAGAATGGAAATCCACAGTTTGGGCTGCCGGTGCTACGATTTGTGCATCGCTTAATGCCTCCAGCGTCTCGTCTCTGTAAATTCAGTTATGTATACTCAATGTTTACCAACTAACACTTTATATTAAATCTATAAATTAAGTAATAGCTCCTTCGACTGATTTAGCCGTAATTGACGTGTGCACACATGGGCGTGGGCGGTGAATGCTGAAACAAACGACTCTTGGGAGGAATTCGATATACTGATTTTCTCGTATAATTCCAATAATGACATAGGAGCTAGAGATATTAATTTTACTCAATCGAGCACTACTCCGGATTGAAAGGTAATATTAAATACCGTATTATTGAAATAATAAAGTAAAATCTACCAACAGTCTGGGCTCAACTTTATTATTTTTTGATAGAAGTTCGGAACGCGTTTAATTCTGAGATGCGGTGTAGGTTACTATGTGACTGAAAGCATAAAAAAAAGTTCGGGAAGCGCTTAGAATGGAGTCGCGCTAGAATACTTACGCCGGTACCACATATAACATAAGAATTACAAAATACTCCGGGACGCAGTCTAAGTCGTAGTATAATATCAGCTATTACGTGATTAGAAGGCGATTATATAAAAAGTCTGTGGAAGTGAAAACCAATCTAATATCTCATCAATCCTAAGAAATATGTCGAAAGCCTTACGTCCACTTGGAGTTGAATATCTAAAAATCCATAAATTAACTTTTTGACGATTATGTAGGAAGCCTTAAGAAGTCAAAATGAATTCGATATCTCATCAGAACTAATAAGTATGTAGGAATTTGTGAAAACATATGCACCTACTTTGGGGTTGAATA
Source organism: Beris morrisii (assembly GCA_951812415.1). Taxonomy (NCBI): domain Eukaryota; kingdom Metazoa; phylum Arthropoda; class Insecta; order Diptera; family Stratiomyidae; genus Beris; species Beris morrisii. The sequence goes on along the minus strand of OX638312.1, from coordinate 88,192,610 downwards.
AGCAAAAATCCTGAAATAAGTTTTTAGATATATAAAAAGAAAGCCCGAGAAAGTGAAAACCAATTTCACATGTCTTATCACTCCTAAGAGATATGACGGAATTCGTGAAAAAGAGTTTAACCCGTTTATAACCTCTTAGAGGTTGAAAAAGAAAAACACTTGAAAAGGAGTTTTAGTCGATTATAAAACAAGCCCATGACAGTGAAAAGCTATTCAATATCTGATTAGACCTGAGTGATACGGACGAATTCGTTAAAATGTATACAACTTCTTTACACCACTTAGGGGTCGAATTTCAAAAAACACTGAAAACGCTTCCGTGAAATGAAAATCAATTCACAATTTTAGAAAACCTAAGAGATATGACGAAATTTGTAAAAATATATGGATTTTGTTTTCACAGATCAATGTTTTTGCCCCCCTTTTGTATACCAATGGATAGTTCAAATTTTTTTTTATCTAAATTAGTTTTCTAATAGATGTATAGTCACCGAGTTTCACCTTTTTCGCACATGTCGTTCTATAGATAGAAAAGAACTCCTACCCCCGTAGCATACTGCCACTATAAATAAATATATTTTTCCAACATGCCACTATAATAGCTCTATATAAATACCAAGTTTCAGCTTTGCATGATTATAAGTTCTCGAGATATAAAAATCGGAACGTTTTCCTTTTCACCCTCGCTGAGATGCGGTGTAGATTACTATGCGACTGACAGCCTAAAAAATAACGTTCCAAATAGCCTCCTGGTCATTCTTTAGGTTGTCAGTCGCATAGTAACCTACACTGCATTTCAGCATTAAACACTTTTCGGACTTCTACCCATAAAAAATTAAGTTGCGCTCAGACTGTTGGCCGATTTTATTTAGTTTTAATTATTCTAGTAGCACATCTACATATGGGTACTAAGTTTCACCTTTCTAGCATAAGCCGTTTCTTAGATATGAAAAACCACCCCACCCCGTACCTGGCTACCCCTATCAAAAATTTATTTTTCTAGGATGTCTCTATAGTAGCTCTATATAGTTTTAAATTTTTAGCTTTCTATCCTTAATGACTTTCGAGAAATTAAAATCAAATTTTTTTTCATTTTCACCCCCTCCCACCATCACCCACACCCTTCCCCGCTAGAGGTCTACTGGTCCTAACTCCTGTAAAATTTTCAAGATTATATCTGATACGGTTCTTGAGATATAAAAATTTAATTTTCTAAAAATTAATGTCCCCCCACTTCCGCGTTGCATATATATATATCTATATACAGAAACCAAATTTTATCTTCCTGGATCAATTGAGTCGGAAGATATTGTAATCCAAAGTTTTTCACCCCCAACCCCATACCTCACCAAATGTTAACCCTTTTTTAATCTCCTAGTATCTCTTAAGACAACTGCAAAGTTTCAGCCATCTGACATCAATTGTTCAGGAGATATGGACTATAGAATGTTTCAATCCTAGCTTTCAAGCGTTTAGAACGCATTGTTTCCTCCCCCCACTCGCACACCCCTCAACCCCTATCGAACATTTTTCTTCAAATGGGTCCACTATCATAGTACTACATAAGTTCCAAGTTTCAGCCCCCTCGTAGGCGTTCACACATTCTACCTACCACAAAAATTTCAATTTAATATCGGTTTAATATCGGTTTTGCGTACGGCGGACAGACGGACATTTTTTTTCTTTTTTGGGGTTTATTAGTCCTAAAACGTGAAAATAAAAAATTTCAGGATAGCAAATTTTTTTGAAATATCAGGTCGATCACAATACTTTATTATTAAAAAATAATAAAGTAATAATTGCTTTCCAAATAGCCTTCAGTAAAGTATTGTGAATGCGTTGAAATTTTAAAACTACCTATATATCTTAAAAATTTTACAGAAGTTTGGCTCAGTAGGTTTCTTGTAGAGGAAAAAATTTATAAGTGGTGGTGCTGGAGCTACTGAAAAAAATTCTGATTTTTATTTCTCGAAAACCGCAAACGATAGAAAGCTAAAAAGTCGATTAACAGTCTGACAAGAACTTTATTGTTTTTGGGTAGAAGTCCGGAACGTATTTAATGCTGAGATGCGGTGTGGACTACTATGCACTTACTTAAATGTTCGAAATTATTAGCCTATCGCCAACCTTTCTTGTATTTCGAAGCTAATTGATGCTATTGTTCGTAATCTGATGATCGAAGGTGGAAATTATTTCTACAGATTTCAGAATGCGTTCGACTAATTGAATCATTCCATCCTGACTTATAAGCCACAATTATTGGGTATTCCAGTCATATTTATTAATTGGATCAGTTCGTATCTATTATACTTAATCTTATCTATTCTACTCTTATCTTATTTTTTTTCGTAGAGCCCTTTCATTCTATATATGTAATACCTTTCGAGTACCTCATGGGATCAATCTGGGTCCGCTTTTAATTATTTTGTTCATTAACGACGTGAGTTCGGTTCTCTCTTACTCGAAAATTTTAATGTATGCTGACAATGCAAAATTTTTTCGAAATGTAACTAATGTGGCTGATTGTTCTCTTCTTCATAGTGACGTGTATGCCTTCTCCTTTTCGCATTGGTCAGCACTGCAGCCAATTTCATCGTGAAGCTCCACCATTAGGCTTCAAGTGACAGTATATAGCTAAAGTGACAGTATATATTATTCTGCCGAAGTTTAAACAACATATTTAAATAAAAAACATACTGCAGTCACGATCGGCTGCAAGCCAATCGTATAATACTCTAGATGAATACTGAACTCCGATTTATATAGTAGTTGGGTATAAAGTAGAATTACGTGTGTGCATGTTGTATGTCCTTTATTAAGGACTGCCATTAGATTGCTACTCAAAACTGAAAGACAATATTCAGTGTTTAATTTCATATCTTGAACTGGGTAAGTCATCGAAGAAAATGTCCTTTTTGAAGGACTTTCACATGGGAGGTGCAGGAAGGACTCACTCGATTTCTTACACATTTATCCTTTTCCTTGGAACCATTTAAAAATGAACGTGTACAAAATTTCAAATTCGTAGCTTGAAGCGTTCAAAAGTTATCGAAAAATATTGTTGAACACGTGTTTCAAGGACATTTTGTATGGCAGCTACCAGAAGGAGAAAAAGGATTTCGCTGATTAGTAAACTCGAACTTCGTTTTTACTCAAAACTAATTTGTACAAAATTTCCAATTCATAGCTAAAAGATTATTTGAGTTATAGTAAGTTACGTAAATTAAGTGAAGACGTTTTGACAGGATATTTGTATGGCAGCTACACGAAGGACTAATAGGATTTTCTTCATAATCATACATTTAGCTTCAACTATTGGAAAAATACTACGTACAAAATTTCAAAGACGTAGCTTAAACCCTTCTGAAGTTATCGGCCAATATTCTCAAAGACGTGTTTTAAGGACATTTTGTATGGCAGCTACCAGAAGGAGTAAAAGGATTTCGTTGACTAGTAAACTCGAACTTCCTTTTCACTCAAAACTAATTTGTACAAAACTCCGTATTCGTAGCTAAAAGATTACTTGAGTTATAGTGAGTTTCGTAAATTAAGTGAATACATTTTGACAGGATATTTGTATGGCAGCTACACGAAGGACTAACAGGATTTTCTTCATAATCATATATTTAGCTCCAACTATTGGAAAAATAACACATACAAAATTTCAATGTCGTAGCTTAAACTCTTCTGAAGCTATCGACCAATATTCTTGAACACGTGTTTTAAGGACATTTTGTATGGCAGCTACCCGAAGGAGTAGGACGATTTTGCCCGTTAACGAACTTAGCCTTACAAATTCAACCAAACATCTAGATTCAAAATTTCAAGATCCTAGGTGAAGGCGTTCTTGAGTTATCGTGCTAACGGACCGACGGACGGACGGACGGACGGACGGACGGACGGACGGACGGACGGACGGACGGACGGACGGATGGACGGACGGACGGACGGACGGACGGATGGACGGACGGACGGACGGACGTCAAGCGGATTTGAGGTTTTTGGCCACAAATAAACAAAAAATAATATATATAACTTTTTTTCGTCCGAGGCTTGGTTCTATGCGTTACAAACTTTTGGGCTGGATTAAACTTATAATACTCTATATGATTTCATCTAGAGTATAAAAAGAGTATTTGCGTATTTGAGTATTTTCAAAAAAAATCTGCAGCTGAAGTACATAAAATTATTGTGGAGGCTTACTACTAGTTTGGGACTGTGCTCCGTCGGATGCAGAGATTAGTTTTGACATCCCAAAAAATGGCTCGATTCAGGAATAAACTGAAAAGATGAGTCGTTCTTTCAAAATGGTATTCGTATCTCGATAGAAAGATGGGAGAAAGTAGTCGCTAGCGATGGATAATACTTTCAACGAAATTTTTTAAAGCATTAATTTTCATGAAAAAACGACTGGAACTTATTCATATCCCTAATAAAAAATTTTAGTCTAAAACGCAGATAACGTTAAAATTATTAACTTACGTGGTGTACGCGGTGCAAGAAGAATACAATCCCAGCTAACCAAATCATTCGCTTGCGAACCGCAAGCGAACGTGTCCCGCGAACTACCGGTTTCGCTACGAATTCGCTTCAGATTCACTTTTTGCTCACTTGCGAATCACCCTACGTACTAAAAAGTTCCGCCACTACGAATTCGCGATGTAAAGTCGTAGCGAATTCGCTAAGCGAAATCTAAGCGAATTCATCAAGCGAACGGGTATCGAAGTATCAGGTTCGCTTAATAGTCGCTAAATATTCGCTTTATGTTCACTTGCGAATCGCCCTATGTACTAAAAAGTTCCATCACTTCGAATTCGCGAAGTCAGGACACAGCGAATTCGCTAAGCGGGTTCGTATCGAATTCATCAAGCGAAGCAGATTTATATATTATATTCGCTAGGTGAATAAACTAAAAAATATAATTATAAAAAATTAATCAATTTTATTCATACATAATGGTTCGAATAAAATGTACTGGGTGAGCAAAATTAAAAATTTGAAATCGGTTTTTTATATAGTTTTACATCCCGGATGTCAAAAATTTTTATTAACCACATCCTAAGACATACCAAAGTTTCATTTGAAACGTTAATGTAAAATATGAAAAATCTCTTACATTACTTTTTCGCTTGTGCATTATAGAGAATCTTTACCAAATCTTGACTTTGAAAAAAATAAAAATAATGCTGAAAATATTTTTTACATGTTCGTACGATTTGTTTTGAATACGGTTCATTTTAAAGCAATCTACATAATTATATTAAATCCTACACATAATCCTAACGGAACCCCTAATCACGAATTCAGGACCTTACGATCCTTGATTAAGGGCGCTTTAAAATACTCTATGCAGGAAATTCGGTTGCAATGGTTATATTGTCTTCTGTTATCATCTTTTCATAAATAAACAAAACAAAAACTATAGCAAATTACATAGATACTCACTCTAATTGCTTATAAAATAATCACAACACTTGACACAAGACAATGAACGTCCAAACACTTCTAATAACAAAAAACTAACGCGATCAGAATTAGAGCAGTGCGCGTTCAAATATTTCTTAGAAGAATATTTCATTTTTATTGACATCTCTTTTTCTCATATATAAATGCAGAGTGAGGCCATAAAATTCCAAATAATGTTCGCGTATATTTCGCTAAAGCGAATTCACAGCGAATTCGCGTTCGCTGAAGTTCACCACAATGGTTTGCTGGGATTTCACTCCATTTTAAGAGTGAGTAGCTGTACTATCTTCTTTCTATTTCCGAGCTCACAAGCGCGAATGAACGACTGACCAGCGGTAGCAGATTCCACATTCTGCCGTGGTTTTCCATATTTTCGAACATAAAATAGTTTTCCACTTTTTGCTAGCAAAAATTGCACGTTTCAGAATTGCCAAAGCAAAATTCCACATTTTGAAATATCCAATATTAAATCTGCATAATCTTGTATCCTTTATGGTGTATTTACACTCAACGTTTGAGGCGCGCCTCTATCCACACCAAAAAATCACCCAATCAGATGACTTGTGGAGTCGCAAGAGTCTAACATTCTTTAACTTTTTCTCCGACGTACGCTTCCATATGTGTACACACATACAATGTACTATGGTACCACACAATTCGCAGATCATCGTATTTCTGTCGTTTCGCACTTATAGGCAAGTTGCGCCGCGTGTAAATTGCTTTCAACACAACAAAGAACACAGCCGACGAAAACCGATTTGCAATGGCCTGATCGGGTAGAGGCTCACCTCGAGGTGAGCCTCAAGGGTGAGTGCAAACGCACCATTATAGTCGGAAGCGAGTTCCCAATCCCAACGATATGGTTTACGGATATGGTTTAGAGTTCGACATGCTTTACTAACCCTACTTACTTTCGACTACAATGCGCAAAGTAAGCGCTTTCTAAATTTAGTGGCAGGCACTAACATATCAAAAGAAGTTGATCACTTATGTAATGCTGGCAATGCGATATTTACTGTCAGTTGTTTCTGAAAAAACGCTAAGCGTTCTTGCACGCAAAACTTTTTAAATTGGTTCCCTTCAAACTGCTCTTACATACGGTATGTATTGATATTTATTATTTTGGCTTAACGTGTTACTTAACTACATACTCCGAAGGCAGTTCCATCCGCAGACAAGGCCATTGCTAGTTTTGGGATGCTCGTATGCTAATTTTCATTGATTATTTTCAAAAAAGTAAAACAATTAACGGCGAGTATATTGCGAACTTATTACAGAATTTCAGTGAAGATATTAAGAAACATACTGCAATCACGATCGGCTGCAAGCCAATCGTATAATACTTTAGATGAATACTGAACTCCGATTTATATTGTAGTTGGGGATAAAGTAGAATTACGTGTGTGCATGTTGTATATCCTTTATTAAGGACTGCCATTAGATTGCTACTCAAACCTAAGAGACAATGTTCAGTGTTTAATTTCATATCTTAAACTGGGTAAGTCATCGAACAAAAATCTCCTTTTTGAAGGACTTTCACATGGGAGGTGCAGGAAGGACTCACTCGATTTCTTACATATTTATTATTTTCCTTGGAACCATTTAAAAATGAACGTGTACAAAATTTCAAATTCGTAGCTTGAAGCGTTCAAAAGTTATCGAAAAATATTGTTCAACACGTGTCTTAAAGACATTTTGTATGGCAGCTACTAGAAGGAGTAAACGGATTTCGCTGATTAGTAAACTCGAACTTTGTTTTTACTCAAAACTAATTTATACAAAATTTCCAATTCATAGCTAAAAGATTACTTGAGTTATATTAAGTTCCGTAAATTAAGTGAAGACGTTTTGACAGGGTATTTGTATGGCAGCTACATGAAGGACTAACAGGATTTTCTTCATAATCATATATTTAGCTTCAACTATTGGAAAAGTAACACATACAAAATTTTAATGTCGTAGCTTAAACCCTTCTGAAGTTATCGACCAATATTCTTGAACACGTGTTTTAAGGACATTTTGTATGGCAGCTACCCGAAGGAGTACGACGATTTTGCCCGTTAACGAACTTAGCCTTACAAATTCAACCAAACATCCAGATTTAAAATATCAAGATCTTAGGTGAAGGCGTTCTTGAGTTATCGTGTTCACGGACAGACGGACGGACGGAAGGACGGACGGACGGACGTCAAGCGGATTTGAGGTTTTTGGGCAAAAATAAACGAAAAATAATACATAACTTTTTTTCGTCCGTGGCTTAGTTCTATGCGTTACAAACTTTTGGGCGGGATTAAACTTATAATACTCTATATGATTTCATCTAGAGTATAAAAATACATATCGCATGAAAATAAAATATTTCAAAAGTCAGTGCATGTGAATATTGATCTACACTAATTGCTTGAACTGAATTTAATAATGGTTTTTATGTTTTATTTAAATATTTTTTATTATAATAAATGTTCGAAATGGCCACCTTCATTTTGAATGCACGCTAAAGCTCGTTTGGCGAGTGTTCCCTTGGTATTCTTATTCCTCAACTGCTGCCTTACTTCTATTGCTGCCGCATCGATCCTGGCATTTATATCTTCCAATGTTACTACTGTCGTTGCGTAGACAAGGTCCTTCATCCGTTCTCATACAAGGAAATCCATAATAGTAAGATCAGGAGATCTTGCAGGCCAGTGTATCGGTCCATTTCTACCGATCCAGCGATTGCTATAATTGGAATTTAACCAATCTGTGATCTGTCGGCCGTAATGAGCAGGAGCACCATCGTATTGGTAAAACATGGAAGCCAATCGTATCAGTGGAATATCATCCAAAAAGTCCTGTAGATCATTTGTGGAGCTATTTAGAGTAGGCGGAAGCCTAATATTTCCAAGGAAATCGTCACCAATCACACCTGCCCATAAATTGACACTGAATCTGTGCTGAAATGATGCCGCTCTTCTTATGTGTGGATTGCTCTGAGCCCACTTATATAGGTTGTGGAAGTTTGTGATACCGTCTCTGGTAAATTGGGACTCATCCGTCTACAGAATATTGTTGAAAAAATTATAGTCAATTATTTGTCGTTCTAGGAGCCAATTGCAAAATTCCATCCGAGTTATAACACTTTGCCTTATTCGTTTTCAAGATATAACGTTTTCAGTAAGTGAGGGTACCGGTCAAAAACACTTTGAATAAATAAATAAAAAATTCAAATATTCATTGGCGTTCGGAAGGAGGGCAAAAAAATTATCGCTGAAAATGGAATGCATACATTTTCACGATTTTCGTCACAATTTTTAGGTCTTCCCAAATATTAAATTCATTTTTAATCTACGGTTTTTTCATATAAATACCTAGAAAGTGTTTTCAGGATTTTTTGAATTTCGACCACAAGGTAAAATAAAGGGGTTGTGTACATTTTCACGAATTCAGCCGTATCCCTCCGGTCTGATTAGATATCGAATAACTTTTTAATTCCACGGGCTTGTTTAATAATCACCTAAAACTTCTTTTCAATTTTTTTTTTTCAACCCCTAAGATGATATAAACGGGTTGAACACGTTTTCGCGAATTTCGTCATATCTCTTAGGAGTAATAAGACATCGGATTGATTTTCACTTCCCCGGGCTTTCTTTATATATATCTAAAAACTCATTTCAGGTTTTTTGGATATTCAATCCCAAAGTGTGTGCAAGGGGGTTGCATATGTTTTACAAATTCCGATATATTTCTTAGTTCTAATAAGATATCGAATTCATTTTTACTTCCTAAGGCTTCCTACATAATCGTCAAACAGTTAATTTCAGTATTTGTAGACATATTTCTTAGGATTGATGAGATATCAGATTGATTTTCACTCATTAGACTTTTTATATAATCGCCTTTTAATCACGTAACAACTGATATTATACTACGACTTAGATCTCATCCCGGAGTATGACCCAATTATGTAATTCATATGCTATATGTGGTAGCGGCGTAAGTATTCTAGCGCGACCCCATTCTAATCGCTTTCCGACCATTTTATACTCTAGATGAAATCATATAGAGTATTATAAGTTTAATCCAGCCGAAAAGTTTATAACGCATAGAACCAAGCCTCGGACGAAAAAAAGTTATATATTATTTTTTGTTTATTTGTGGCCAACAACCTCAAATCCGCCTGACGTCCGTCCGTCCGTCCGTCCGTCCGTCCGTCCGTCCGTCCGTCCGTCCGTCCGTCCGTCCGTCTGTCCGTGAACACGATAACTCAAGAACGCCTTCACCTAGGATCTTGAAATTTTGAATTTGGATGTTTGGTTGAATTTGTAAGGCTAAGTTCGTTAACGGGCAAAATCGTCCTACTCCTTCGGGTAGCTGCCATACAAAATGTCCTTAAAACACGTGTTCAAGAATATTGGTCGATAACTTCAGAAGGGTTTAAGCTACGACTTTCAAATTTTGTATGTGTTATTTTTCCAATAGTTGGAGCTAAATGTATGATTATGAAGAAAATTCAATTAGTCCTTCGTGTAGCTGCCATACAAATATCCTGTCAAAACGTCTTCACTTAATTTTCGAAACTCACTATAACTCAAGTAATCTTTTAGCTACGAATTCGGAATTTTGTACAAATTAGTTTCGAGTGAAAAGAAAGTTTGGCTTCACTAGTCAGCGAAATCCTATTACTCCTTCTGGTGGCTGCCATACAAAATGTCCTTAAAACACGTGTTTATGAATATTGGCTGATAACTTCAGAAGGGTTTAAGCTACGTCTTTGAAATTTTGTATGTGTTATTTTTTCAATAGTTGAACCTAAATGTATGAATATGAAGAAAATCCTATTAGTCCTTCGTGTAGCTGCCATACAAATATCCTGTCAAAACGTCTTCACTTAATTTACGGAACCAACTATAACTCAAGTATTCGTTTAGCTATGAATTGGAAATTTTGTACAAATTAGTTTTGAGTAAAAACGAAGTTTGAGTTTACAAATCAGCGAAATCCTTTCACTCCTTCTGGTAGCTGCCATACAAAATGTCCTTAAGACACGTGTTCAACAATATTTTTCGATAACTTTTGAACGCTTCAAGCTTGAAATTTTGTACACATTAATTTTTGAATGGTTCCAAGGAAAAGGATAAATATGTAAGAAATCGAGTGAGTCCTTACTGCACCTCTCATGTGAAAGTCCTTCAAAAAGGACATTTTTTTCGATTACCCAGTTCAAGATATGAAATTAAACACTGAATATTGTCTTTTAGTTTTGAGTAGCAATCTAATGGCAGTCCTTAATAAAGGACATACAACATGTACACACGTAATTCTACGTTATCCCCAACTACAATATAAATCGAAATTCAGCTTACAGCCGATCGTGACTGCAGTATGTTTTAGTAATAAAGTATTGTGATCGACCTGAAACTTCAAAAAAGTTTGCTACCCGGAAATTTTGTATTAACACGTTTTAGGACTAGTAAACACCAAAAAAGCAAAAAAAAAAAAAATGTCCGTATGTCCGCCGTAGACGCCGTACGCCGTCCGCCGTACGCCGTACGCCGTCCGCCGTACGCCGTACGCAAAATCGTTTGAAGGCGCGTAGCTCCCAAACCCGTTGAGATATTAAATTGAAATTTTTACGGTGGGTAGATTGGGTGAACCCCTACAACTGGTATATTTTCAAGGGGTGGTGGTAGAAGGGGAGAGGAGAGGGAAACGTTTTAGACGAAAAACTTTGGTTTCTAGATCTCAGGAACCACTTATGCTAGGAGGCTGAAACTTGGAACTTATATAGTACTATGATAATGGATTTAATTGCAAAAAAATGGTCGATCTTGGTTAAGGGGTGTGGAAGTGGGAAGGAAAACAATGAGTCTTTAACGCATGAAAGCCGGGATTGAAACATTCTAAAATCGATATCTCCTGAACCATTGATGTCAGAAGATTGAAACTTTGTTGTTGTCCTTAGGGATACTTCAAGATTAGACAAGGGCTAAAATTTTTAAGAAGGGGAGGTGTGGTGTGGGGGTGGGGGGTGAAAAACTTTGGATTACAATATCTTCCAAACAAATTACACCAGGAAAATAAAATGTTGTTTCTGTATATAGGATCACAAGAGGAGTCTACCGAAACTAAATTTTTTGAGGGGGGAGGTGGAGCACGAAAGTGGGGGGATAGCAATTTTTCAAAAAATGTAATTTTTATATCTCAGAAACCGTATCAGATATGATCTTGAAAATTTTACAGAAGTTGGGGTCGGAAAACTTCTAATAGGGAAAAAAATGTTGGTGGTGTGGGTGTTGGGGGTGATGGTGAAAAGGGGTAGAAAGGAAAACATTCTGATTTTAATTTCTCGAAAACTATAATGAATGAAAAGCTAACAATTTAGGATTATATAGAGCCACTATGGAGACATACTAGAAAAATAAAATTTTTGATAGGGGTATCAAGGTACGGGGGAGAGGGGTGGTTTTTTATATCTCAGAAACGGCTTATGCTAGAAAGTTGAAACTTAGTACGTATATGTAGATGTACTATTAGAGTAATTGAGGCAAAAAAAAAGTTCAGATTTTTATTGGCGTTCAGAGGTTGAGTAAAAAAAATGTCCGTGAATCCACATTTTCACAAACTTCTCTAAAACTTTTAGACATGTCGAGCTATCAAAGCAATTTTACTTCTGCGGGCTATTTATATAAGCGCCTAGTAACGATCTTCAAAATTTTTAGATATCCAACCCCTAAGGGGGTGTAAAGTGGTTGTGTACATATTCACGAATTCTGATATATTTCTAAGGTATATTGAGATTCGGAATTCACTTTTACTTCTATAAGCTTTAAACGTAGTCGGGGAAAAACCGATTTAAGTATTTTTCTCAATTAAGCCAATTTTGCTCAATTAAGCCAAGTTTAAGTTTTCACTAATTCCGAAAATCTTTTAGGTTTAATGTGATCGAATTCGCTTTTACTACTACGAATTATTCTATTGATAAAAAAATACGTAAGTAAATAAAAAAAATCGGCCAACAGTCTGGGCGCAACTTTATTATTTTATGGGTAGAAGTCCGAAACGTTTTTAATGATGAGATACGGTGTTGGGTACTATGCGACTGACAACCTAAAAAATAACCAGGCGGCTATTTGGAACGTTATTTTTTAGGTTGTCAGTCGCATAGTACCCAACACCGTATCTCATCATTAAACACGTTTCGGACTTCTACCCATAAAATAATAAAGTTGCGCCCAGACTGTTGGCTGATTTTTAGATTTTCAGTCACATAGTAACCTATACCGCATCTTAGAATTAAACGCGTTCCGAACTTCTACCTAAAAATAATAAAGTTGCGCCCAGACTGTTTGCAGATTTTACTTTATTATTTTTTAATAATAAGGTATTGTTATCGACCTGAAATTTTCAAAAAAAATTTGTTACCCTGAAATTTTGTATTTTCACGTTTTAGGACTAGTAGACCCCGAAAAAGCAAAAGCCGTAGACGCCGTCCGCCGTACGCAAAACCGTTTGAAGGTGCGTATCTCACAAACCCTTTGAGATATTAAGTTATATTAAGTTATGGTGGGTAGAGTGGGTGAACGCCTACAAGTGCTTGGCGGGGTGGTGGTGTAAGGGTCGAGGAGGGTGGAACGTTTTAGATGAAACATTTTGGTTTCTAGATCTCAGGAACTCAGAAAATGATAGGAGAAAATGAAGAGAAAATGCTAGGAGGCTGAAAATTTTAACTTATAAAGTACTATGATAGTGGATCCATTTACAAAAAAATGGTTGATAGGGGTTGAGAGGTGTGCGAGTTAGGGGGAGAACAATACGTCCAAAACGCTTGTAAGCTGGGATTGATACATTCTAAAATCCATATCTCCTGAACAATTGATGTCAGATGGCCGAAATTTTTTAGTTGTATTGAGGAATACTAGGAGATTAGAAAGGGGTTAACATTTTTGGGGGATTAGTGAGGTATGGGGGTGGAGGGTGAAAAACTTTGAATTACAATATCTTCCGACTCAATTGTGCTAGGAAGATAAAATTTGGTTTCTGTATATAGAATTACCAGTAAAGTCTACTGAATGTAAAATTTTTGAGGGGGGAGGTGAAGCGCTGAAGGTGGGAGGCAACCATTTTTCAAGAAAATAAATTTTTATATCTCATGAACCGTACCAGATATGATCTTGAAATTTTGACAGGAGTTAGGACCATTAGACCTCTAGCGGAGAAAAAAGTTTTGAAGGTGTGGGTGTAGGGAGTGATGGTAGGAGGGGATGGAACGAAAAAAAATCTGATTTTTATTTCTCGAAAACCGCAAAGCATAGAAAGCTAAAAATTGACGACTCTATAGAGTCACTGTACAAGTAGCGGGTAGCAAGGGAGGGGGGGGAGGGTGGATTTTTATATCTCAGAAACGGCTTATCCTAGAAAGCTGAAACTTAGTATGTATATTGTGAAGTACTACAGGAGTAATTAAAGCAAAAAAAAGTTCAACATTTTATTGATGTACAGAGCTGGAGTAAAAAAAATGACAGTGAAAAGCGGTTTTCCAACATTTTCATGAATTTCGTTATTTCAAGCTAAAGAATAACCAGGAGGCTATTTGAAACGTTATTTTTTAGGTTATCAGTTGCGTAGTAACCTTCACCGCATCTCAGTATTAAACACGTTTCGGACTTCTACCCAAAAAATAATAAAGTTGCGCCCAGACTGTTGGCAGATTTTTTTTTTTGGTTTCATTTCAAAGCTTATTGGAATATTTATATTTGTTAATAAATTGAATAAAAGGTTTTAAATAGAATTCTATTGTTTTTTTAAATTTTCAAAAAGTATCCAGTATTTGGTGCGCCTCCCTTATTAGCTAAAAAGGTTTGTGCACTTGTGTTCGGCTGACAACATAAAGTATAAGTTGTTTGAGAAATACGAGTACATTTTATTTTAAAGATTGCAATTGTTTTCTTAAATCGATTACAATACTCTATTTTTCAAATAATGAAGTAAATTAACGAATTTTTGCAGGTGTAATACGTAATATAAATTTTGCTGCTACAAATGTCTTGATTAATAAACTAATTTCATGTGGGTAAAGCTATTTACAACGCCGGATGTTATATTCTATTCTATTAGGGCTGTCAGTAATTGAGTCTGTGATATGGGTTAATGGGAGTGTGGTTGCGTGAAACACAGCTGAATGTTCCCTAAACTAGCTTATGTATACACTCGTATGTTCGTCCTTCATAGCCAATGTTGTAATTTCCTTACCTGATATTAATCGGATGCTGAACAGGTCTCTCCCAGTCGGTATATTCATTAACTATAGTCGCAAATATCTCGTTAAGATGGTATGAGTATGTGTTCCGGACGTAGCTTTTCAGTATCTTGGAACGACGATCTGCTTCGATGCCATACTGAACGTCTTCGGAATTAAACGAGAAGAAGGCTTCAGCACGTGTCACTCCTGCCATTAGATCGTATCTGCCGAATTTAATAGGAAAAATATCGATATGTTCGCAATATTGAAGAAATGTTTCATCAGATTCGTGTCTATGCGGACTTATTCGTGATTGATAATTGATTCGTGTTTTTACCATTGGTCTTTATTATTGAACTACTTACCAACAATGCACTAATAAGGTAATCCAATTCTAATGAGTTGAGTTCCTCTCAAGCATGCCAGGTGTTTTTGTTTTAACCTAATTATCTCTGAATTCCACTTAAGTTTCGTGTTCACCTTTGATTTTTTAGTTCAACAGCAAAGTCAAACATAAGCTGTGCAAGTGTGACTCACCACGAATCAATTTCCAAACCAAAAAAGAATGTCACCTATTCGGTTGTACCTACCTCGAGAGCTTATTGATCGCATTTTTCCTCATCAGCACTGAATTAATTAAATTTAAGGTATTCGGTTGTTTTGGTGAACTTTTTGGTGTTGGTATACCATAATCATAATTACCCGTATCAGTTGTTGATGGTATCGCTTCACCAATGTCGATAACAACGCCATCTACACTCGGACCGAATGCGTAACCGAATTCGGGCTGACGTATCGGAACGGACAACAACTGGTCTAACGATTTATCACGTAAACATTTCATAAGATGCGCATGAGGTAGATCCGGCGAACATTTAACATGATGTGATACAATTGCAGCATATTTTGATGGATTGCCAACCAGTGACCAGGGTGCTAGGCCGGAACCCGACATTAGTATTGCCCGATTGAACAGTAAACCTGAAATGAATGGGATAGAGTTGTAGGCGAGGAAGCGTTAGTGAAGAGTGAAATGGAACGTAGGCGATGTACGTTTTGTGGGTTTCATGTCTAATTACACAAAACATGATCCGAGATTTTCGGTCGACATATGCTTCGGGAGATGCATGCAGAGCTATGGCACGGAGATGGACACATGGACAGGTAAATACAAAATGCTAGAGATGAACTTACCTTCAGGTACTGCACTTGACGATATTAAAAAGTGAACACATGCGGCACCAGTCCCATGTCCTGCAAGTGTTATGCTCTGCGGATCGCCACCAAATGCGGCTATGTTCTCTTTGAGCCAGTGCAATGCTGCAATTATGTCCATCAGACCGTAGTTTGCAGGAAGCTTTGAGTATCGGTCTGTGTTGGCATTCAGGAAACCTGCAATCAAATTGTCATGGATGAAATGTGAATTGACATGCGATAATTTATGATTTATTATGTTTGTTCGTGAAATTTGATTTGTGAGTTGAACGTTCGTAGTATAGTCGAAAACTGAATTACATTTAATCAAGAGAATTTCTCGGGGACGTAATTTGTGGGGGGCAGGGAGGGGGGGCATTTACCCCCCCTGAATTATGTATTTGTATATATTATATATAACATATGTATTTTTATATATAAAAATATATACATAAATAACATCTTGCCCCCCCCTAGAAAAAACTGAAATGACGTCCCTGGTATTTCTGGCTGCACCGGAAGGGCTTCAAACAACATTTTATCTATATAATAACGTATTGTACTACACTGAAAATTTTAAAACAGTCTCCCATCCTAAAAATTAAATAATTTTATTTGTAGCACTCTCCTGTTCTACGAGTTTAACCGTTTCCCAGACCTTTTTCTAGAAATTTTGTAAAGTTACACCCAGACTCCGAACATCTTTTTTAAATATTCCGCTACACTGAAAAAAATACTGTTCTTAATATTAATGAATGCCTTTTCTTCGAATTAATGAAAAAATCGTTGCAACAATGAAGATAATCATCAAATATTTTTCATGACATATGAGCCGTACATTAATAGTATGAATCCCATTGCATTACAAATATTTTCATCAATTTGTATACGTGGAAAGGGCACACATAGTCTCAGATATGAACACCTAGGTATTTTGATGGACGCCTTCATCATATTGATTAGAAAGTTCTTCCAAACAAGGCAGCTTTGCTTGGTATATGATAAAATAGATTAATTATTGTCATTGTAATAATGAACACATTCATTATATTGAAGAAAGTGATCATCACATCGCTCATGGTTACGGATCCTCTGTTGGCTGTAAGTTTTTTGTTAAGGTTCCCATAATCGAAGGCACGCAATCAAATGGGGCCAATTGTTCCGCTGAGAATTAGTCCGGCAGTAGCTAAAATTTTACACAAGTGTGTGGCAACCTTTATTTGTGTTCGTATGGCATGAAAAGCCGAAATTATATCCAGTTCCACGTTATATCCATATGGGCATTAATATCATGAATGCAGTATTGATTACAGTGACAGGATTAATCGCAATTATGAATTTATAGTTTAATTTGAGGAACAACATTAGTAACATTAATTACTCTTTTCATCAATATTAGTAATAATAAATCTGTACTTTAATACGAGTTACAGTCTTCATCAATGTTAAGAACTCGTTCTTTGTAACAATGAATTTTTACATCATTTCTGTTATTGTGTGAGTGTCCAAACAGACCGAAAAATGATGAACGGTTTTGCATAATATTAATGAATACTTGCATCGGTTAAAAACAATGATTTTTTCATTATGATAATATACATTTCAATTTGTTGGATGTACCTTTTTGGTTCAGTGTAATAGAGGTATCAACATTCATAAACCTACGCAGAGTCACCGCCTCAGGAGCATGCATCAAAAAGTTGTCATCAACATATCATCAACTTCAGAGATAAGGAGATGATATATACTACGTTTACATGGAGGATTGAATCCGGATTGAATCCTTTAAAATCGCATGTAGACGCAGATCGGATTGAAATGAGATCGACTCGATCCGAACCAACTTCTCGACCTGGATCGAATCGAAATCGGTTATGTCGTTCGTCATTTCTTCGATTTGCCCATGTTTCGATCTTTCGATCCGGTGTTATCATAAATGCGATTCAAATTTAAATTTTTTTAATCTTTCAATCTTTGGATTCTCCATGTAAACGTAGTAATAGGTCATATTGTCAGAAATACTGAATTTCGTAATCTGCAAATTTTTAAGAAAATTTGTTCAAAAATTTTCAAGTAGGTATGTTCAAAAATTTTAATTTTTAGAATTTGCTTTTAAGATATAAATATGTCAACTTGTCAACACTTTCTTGCCTACTTCACAACACCCGGAAAAAAATTAATTAACACAATCTATGCGTTACAAGCTTTTGTGCTGGATTAAACTTATAATACTCTCAGATTTCATCAGGAGTAAAAAAAAAATTCACTTTTATTAAAGAAATCGTATAACCACGAAGTTGAAATTTTGTACAAATTGGTTTTGAAGAAAAATTAAGTCCGAGTTCATTAGTCAGTAAAATTCCTTCACTCCTTCGGGTAGCTCCCATAGAAAAAGTCCTTAAAACATGTATTCAAGAATATTGGCCGATATCTTCGGAACGGTTTAAGTTTTGAAACTTTGAATATGTTGATTTTCCAATAGTTGGAGCTAAGGATATTGTTAAACTGTAATCCAATTTCCATGCGGTTTCCATTTGAAACCAAAAGTGCTGACATCTTGAATTCATGTTATTTGACTACGCAAAGATAGAAATTATTGGTGGCGGCACGCGCCGACAAACTGCAAGGTGCGCACCAGCACAATTTATTATTAAGGTATTAAGGTATCTTCAAGTAATTGCTAAATTGTATTTCTTTAATTGTTTTTGGTATAAAAAAGACATAAGGCAATAAATGTTTTATAGAGTTCTGAAAGCAGCCAGATCTTTCACTTCGAGTTTTCTTAGACGTCAACAGTTATGATTATGAAGAAAATCAGACTAGTCCTTCGTAGCTGCCATATAAATATCCTGTCAAAATGTCTGCACTCAATTTACGGAACTTACTATAACTCAAGTAATCGAGTTTAATAGTCAGCGAAATATCATCAGGCCTAAAATATATTGCGAAATTTACCTCCTAAATATCCAAAAATACTGAAATTAATTAGATTTAGATAGATTATACAATACAAAAAGCCCGAGAAACGTAAAACGATTCGATTCGATATCTCATCAGATTTGAGATTTATGTCGGACTTTCTGAAAATGTATGCCACCTTATTACCCACTTAAGGGTTGAAAATCAAATAAATCCATCAGTTAATTTTTAGGCATTTATAAAAATTATAAAAAAGTCCGTCGATGTAAAATTTAATTCGATATAATACCACACTTAGGAGATCTGACGGAAATCGTGAAATCGTATACCCTCTTAGCGGTTGAATAACAAAAGATCCTCACGGTTTTTGGGCAATTACAGGGCAATTGAATTAAAAATTGAACATCAGACCTAAGAGATATAGCAGAATTCGTAAAAATTTATGTAACAGCATTACATAACACAGAAGTTGAATTAAAAAAAATCACCAAAGCATGAGTTCTAGTCATTTATTGGAAGAACCCTGATTAATCTCCCATGCGCGCAGTATTGAATCAATAGAGATTTTTTTTGTAAAGGTAAAGTAGGCTGGGAGAAAAAAAATAATATTTTTGCTTGTCGAGTTTTTTTTCGAGGTGTTGTGTGGATTTTTGGCGGAAATCGGAAGAATTTTGCTTTTCGGGACGAATTTTTTTTTTTTTTTTTCAAAAGATAAGGAAAAGGTCTAAAACTTTTCAACTTTTTAAACATCGCATTGAAGACGATTGTTGGGGTTTTTATACTCTAGATGAAATCATGTAGAGTATTATAAGTTTAATCCAGCCCAAAAGTTTGTAACGCATAGAACCAAGACTCGGACGAAAAAAAGTTATATATTACGAGGGCGGATTGATAATGACGTGCAAAAATTGAGAAAACATAATTTTATCCGGAAAAATTTATTTTATTTTTCAACGTAGTCTCCTTTTAGCTCGATACACTTAGTCCAGCGTTTTTCCAATTTTTTGATCCCTTCCAAATAATATGATTTGTCCAACCCTTCAAAATAGGCGTTGGTTTCATTTATGACGCCAGTATTCGTGGTAAATCTCTTTCCAGCAAGCCATTTTTTCAAGTCTGGAAATAATAAAAAGTCGCAGGGTGCCAAATCTGTAGAATACGGTGGGTGAGGGAGCAATTCGTACCGTAATTCAAACAGTTTTGCCGTTGCAACAACGGACGTGTGAAACAACACTTTTTTCTTCGCGAAATGAAGCCGTTTTGCCTTGATTTCAACATCCAATGAAACCAATACCTCAGAATAATATGCTCCCGTCATTGTTTTTCCTTTCTCCAAGTAGTCGGTGAATATCATTCCATTGGAATCCCAAAAAACTGTCGCCATAACCTTTCCAGCCGATAGAACGGTTTTGCCTCCTTGAACCGACATCCTTCCATTGTTTTGACTGTTGTTTGGTTTCTGGAGTGTAGTGGTGAATCCATGCTTCATCAACAGTTACAAATCAGCGAAAAAATTCATTTGTAATATGTTAAAACAGTTGCAAACCGTGCTGCGAAGTTGTCACACGATTGCGTTTTTAGTCGATTGTGAGCAAACGCGGCAGCCATCTTGCGGATAGCTTTCTCATGTCCAAATGGTTTTTCAAAATATTCCAAACACGTTCAAATGAGATGTTTACTACGTTAACTATCTCACGCACTTTTACTCGACGATCTTCTATCACGATATCATGGATTTTATCGATCATTTCTGGCGTGGTGACCTCATTTGGACGACTTGGACTTGGTATGGTTTGTGTGCTCGTACGACCACACTTGAATTCAGAAAACCATTTGTAAATCATTCGGATCGATGGTGCAGAGTCCCCATAATGCTTACCTAATTTTTCTTTGGTTACTTTAGCTGTTTTCCCTTTTAAAAAATTGTGTTTAATCAACACACGAAATTCATTTTTATCCATTTTTAAAAATTTTTATAAGTCGACTTGCTTAGACGGCTGCTTCTCGAAAACTAAACGAGGTATCAGGCTTAAACTTTGCAGGTAATCTATTTAAGGATGGTACAGGTAAAAAAAAATAACGAATTCCTTACCTGCCCACTCCTTCTTGATTTTTGCACGTCATTATCAATCCGCCCTCGTATTTTTTGTTTATTTGTGGTCAAAAACCTGAAATCCGCTTGACGACCATCCGTCCGTCTGTCCGTGAACACGATAACTCAAGAATGCCTTCACCTAGGATCTTGAAATTTTGAATCTGGATGTTTGGTTGAATTTGTAATGCTAAGTTCGTTAACGGGCAAAATCGTCTTACTCCTTTGGGTAGCTGCCATACAAAATGTCCTTAAAACACGTGTTTAAGAATATTGGTCGATAACTTCAGAAGGGTTTAAGGTACGACATTGAAATTTTGTATGTGTTATTTTTCCAATAGTTGGAGCTAAATATACGATTATGAAGAAAGTCCTGTTAGTCCTTCGTCTTGCTGCCATACAAATATCCTGTCAAAATGTATTCACTTAATTTACGAAACTCACTATAACTCGAGTACTCTTTTAGCTACGAATTCAGAATTTTGTACAAATTAGTTTTGAGTGAAAAGAAAGTTCGAGTTTACCAGTCAGCGAACGGACGGACGTCAAGCGGATTTGAGGTTTTTGGCCACAAATAAACTAAAAATAATATATAACTTTTTTTCGTCCGAGGCTTGGTTCTATGCGTTACAAACTTTTGGGCTGGATTAAACTTATAATACTTTATATGATTTCATCTAGAGTATAAAAATTTTAAATAATGCAGTTACAAATTTTACTTTAGTATTTTAAAAATCACTTGGTTTAACGCTGTACAACTTCCACTCAGTGAAGCAGTGACCTAAACTAACAAATATATTTAGATTTATGTACGAGAACAAAATGGATCCAATTACTGCGATCACTGACATTTTCATTTCGTTGCCAGTTTATTTACGGTCTCAGAATAAACAGACAGAAGTGACAAGTGAGTTGTATTGCATGTTCACAGAAGCCAACTATGCATATTCGGCACAATGAAGGCTATCGAGCAAACAACTCATCAACTTACCACAAAAACAACTTGTTCCAGAAAATTTTGAATACTATCTACTTACTACTACAATTTTGGCAAACTAAAACAACTCTTGAAAACCTAAATAAGAAATAACGAATGACAAATAGACAGTAGTGGCACTTTGCACAGAAAGCTTGTGCATTTAGAGAACGCGCAATTACTCAATTTGCATACTACGAGTATTACTACGTCCACTATACACTATACTTGTAAATAATGGCTGTACTCAGCCATTTAATTGTGTGTAACTAGGTGCATATATCCCTGGAAAATACGGGGTATATAGAAGCCAGAATATCATCTAAGTCGTCTAGTTTAGTTAGGTTATGTACATATTGTAGAAATATATTTCATTCTCACCGAGCACTCCAAGTCGATAATTAATTGTGACAACGAGCATTTGACCGTAGCTAGCTAATACGGAGCCATCGTATGGATTTCCGCTGTTCCATTCGTACGATTCGCCATGGACGAATACAAGAACTGGATACTTTGTTTGACCACTGTTTGAACTGCCACCGCCATTGCTGCTACTTCCGCCACTCGAATCTCTGGAGCCAACTGGAAAATAGTGAAAATTAATTGACTTACGTACGTACAGCAGTTATAGCAGTAGAATATTAGCAAAATGAAACAGGAAGAAAAACGATTGTTTTATGCATAGGACGCCCAACTATGCACCGATACCGATCGCGGAATGGTTCTTTGACCATAAATAATATTTTTCGAGCACATAGTCCTCTCCGACGAATTATGAGGTACATTTGCTTCAAATTAAACCAAGTTTTAAGGTGATATATTGGAGCACTTATTCAAAAGAAAGGTCAATAGTCTGCAGAGGATGTAATTCAGTTTAAGCCAAAGTCTGAAGTTTTTGCCGTACCGTAAGCTTGAAATAGATAGCTGTATTCAAATACATGCAGTATGAGTTTAAATCGGTTTAAACTTTTGAGTATTCTCCTTCTGTAGCACCCAAGTAGACTCGCAGAGTTCACAATGATTCCAGTTAGAAAAAAATTTCGTTATAGCTGTATGCTTTTAAATATGTTTCTGGATCCACCTGTTGTGTTTTCAAGATGACAGCTGTAGCTGTTTCGAAAGCATAGCAAAGCAACTCAATATGGATAACTGCGGCAACTGTCAAATTCAGCAGTAGCAAGAAAAAGCTTCTTTGGGCTTGGACAGCCAAAATCAGCTTTTATAGCATACAATAGCTGATCGATCCATACATACGGAAGTTGGCGTTACATATGACATATGTTTAAGGTGAATTTACACTTGCAGACTTTTTGCTCTAGTTAGAGAAAATTTTTCTAGCTAAAGCGATCTAGTAAAACCCTAGACATGTAAACTGTAGCTAGACCTCTTAAACCCGCTGCCCCCCAAGGGGGTTTGATATCAAAAAATACTTAAATCGTTTTTTTTTCGATTATATTTAAAGCTTTTAGAAGCGAAAGTGAATTCGATATCTTATTAGACCTAAGAAATATATCGAAATTCGTGAAAGTGTACACAACCACTTTTACCCCCCTTAGGGCTTGGATATCAACAAATTTCAGAAAACGCTTCTAGGTGCTTATTAAAAAGTCCGCAGAAGTAAAATTTCTTTGACAGCCCTACATGTCTAAAAGATTTAACGAAATTCGCGAAAATGTGGAAAAAACCCCTTTCACGGACATTTTTTTACTCCACCCTTGCAATCCAATAAAAATCTGAACTTTTTTTTGATTTAATTAATCTAGTAACACATTTACATATATGTACTAAGTTTCATGTATCTAGCATAAGCCGTTTCTAAGATACGAAAAACCACCCTCCACCGCCGTACCTTGCAATCCCTATAAATGTTTTTCATTTTTCTAAGGATTCTCTATAGTGGCATTCTTTTCTTAAAAATAAAAATCAAAACTTTTTCATTTCAACCCCCTACCACAATCACCACCAGCAAGCACACGCACAACATTTTTTTCTTCGCTACCAGGTGTAAAACCTTAAAACGATCGTTGACACATAGATGGCGTTAGTGAGCGTGTTAAACAACCTAGGGATGCAATTTTACTTTATTATTTTAATAATAAAGTATTGTTATCAATTTTAAAAAAAAAAAATTTGCTACCCTGAAAAATTTTTTTTCCACGTTTCATGACTAATAGACACCAAAAAAGCATTTCAGTCCGTCTGTGCGCCGTACGCCTGCCACCGTACGCAAAACGTTGGGAAGCTCTCAAACTCTTTGAGCTATTAAGTTGAATTTTTTTTTGTTGGTAGACTGAGCAGGCCCCTTCAAGTGGCCACCTTTTGAGTGGTGGGGGTATGAGGGGGGAGGTGGGGGAAGCGTTTTAGACGAAAAATTTTGGTTTCTAGATCTCAGTAACCGCATAGGCTAGGAGGCTCAAACTTGGAATTTATATAGAGCATCGATAGTGGACCCATTTACAAAAAAAATGATGATATAGGTAAAGGGGTGTGGGAGTGGTTGGAATATTAATGCGTCCAAAACGCTCGAAAGGCGAGATCGACCATTCTAAAATCCATATCTCCTAATCGGTTAATGTCACGAAATTAAAACTTAATGAACATCTCTGGGTATACTAGGAGAATAGACCGGAAACAAATTTTTGAGTGGGGATAGTGGCGTACGTAGATGGGGGGTAAAAAACTTCAGATTACAATATCTCACGAACCAATTGCACTAGGAAAACGAAATTCGGTTTCTGTATTAAGGTTGACAAATAAAGTACGTTGAAAGTAAACTTTTTTAAGGGGGCGGTTGAGTATGGAAGTGGAGGGGATAAGCATTTTTCTAAAAGAATCACGTCTCTTATCTCAAGAACAGTGTAAGATAGATGATTAGAATTTTTACCAGAAGTAGGCCAAATAGACCCCTAGCAGGAATTTTGAGGGTGAGAATGTAGAGGGTGAGGCTGAAGGAGGGTGAAAAGGAAAAAGTTTCGATTCTTATATCTCGAGAACCTATAATGATATCAATATAAAATTTTTTATAGGGTTAGTACGGTACGGGGGTGGGGGGTGTTTTTCCTAACTATAGAACGGCTTAGGCTAGAAAGTTGAAACAAGGTATGTATATGTAAGTCAACTAGTAGTAATTTTGACTAAGAAAAAAATCAAATATCCATTGGCGTACAGAAGGGGGGCAAAAAAAATTATCAGTGAAAATGGAATGCATATATTTTCATGATTTTCGTCATATCTATTAGGTCTTTTCAAATATTGAATTCATTTTTATTCCACGAATTTTTCATATAAATACCTAGAAAACGTTTTCAGGATTTTTTTAAATTCGAACCCCACGATGGTGTAAAGGGGTTGTATAAATTTTCACGAATTCAGCTATATCCCTCCGGTCTGATTAGATATCGAATATATTTTTATATCCACGGGCTTGTTTAATAATCACCTAAAATCGGTTTTCAATTTTTTCCTTTTTTCAACCCCTATGAGGGTATAAACGGGTTGAACACGTTTTCACGAATTCCGTCATATCTCTTAGGAGTGATAAGACATCGGATTGGTTTTCACTTTCTCGGACTTTCTTTATATACATATATCTAAAAACTCATTTCAGGATTTTTGGATGATTAATCCCAAAGAGAGTGCAAGGGGGTTGCATAAGTTTTCACAAATTCCTATATATTTTTTAGTTCTGATGTGATATCGAATTCAGTTTAACTTCCTAAAGCTTTCTATATAATCGTCAAAAGTTGATTTCAGTATTTTTAGATATTCAACTCCAATAGGACGTAAGGCTTTCAACATATTTCTTACGATTGATAAGATATCAAATTGGTTTTCACTTCCACAGACTTTTTATATTATCGCCTACAAATGCATTTCCGATTTAATGTAATGGCCCAAAACCAAATCACGAAAAATCTTCTAATCACGTAACAACTGATATTATACTACGACTTAGATCTCGTCCCGGAGTATGACCCAATTATGTAATTCATATGTTATACTATGTGGCAGCGGCGTAAGTATTCTAGCGCGAACCCATTCTAGCCGCTTTCCGAACTTTTTTTTAGGTTTTCAGTCACATAGTAACCAACACCGCGTCTCAGAATTGAACGCATTCCGAACTTCTACCGAAAAAATAATAAAGTTGGCAGATTTTTTATTTTATTAAGGGTTGGTTAGTTGTTAACATTAATTTGTGACGATAATTTCATTCAACAACATACTTTTGTCCTGTGCTGATCATGTCTAGTTTTTTGCCAGAAAAAGAGCATATGCGGGAAGCTCTGCTTTTTTGCTTCCATTTGAAGAAAACGGCTGCTGAATCGCATCAAATGCTTGTGGAGTCCTATGGTAACAATGTTTTAGCGGAATCAACGTGCAGGGCTTGGTTTCGTCGATTTAAAGACGGCGATTTGACCTGAGCAACAAGAAGCGCGGAAATCGGCCCAGGAAGGTTGAGGACGATCAATTGCAGGCTCTTTTGGACGAGGACGATACCCAGTCGCAAAAAACGCTTGCCGACCAATTGGATGTTACTCAAGCAGCAATTTCCAAGCGTCTACGTGGCATGGGAAAGGTTCAAAAGATCGGAAAATGGGTGCCGCATGAATTGAACGATAGGCAGATGGAGCGATGACAAAACACATGCGAAATGTTGCTCGCCAGCCACAGAAGAAATTCGTTTCTACATCGGATTGTGACTGACGATGAAAAGTGGACTTATTTTGATAATCCAAAGCGCAGAAAATCGTGGGTTGATCCCGGTCAACCATCAACATCTACCGCAAGACCAAATCGCTTCGGACGGAAGACAATGTTGTGCGTTTGGTGGGATCAGCAGGGTATCGTCTACTATGAGCTCTTAAAACCTGGTGAAACTGTCGATGCCCACCACTATCACCAACAATTGATGAAATTGCACCGTACTCTGCGTGAAAAAAGGCCGGAATATCAACAAAGACATGACAAGGTGATTTTCCTCCACGACAACGCACCATCGCACACGTCAAAACTGGTCCGCAGCTACTTGGACAAACTCAACTGGGAGGTGCTACCCCACCCCGCTTATTCACCAGACCTGGCTCCTTCTGATTACCACTTGTTTTCGTCGATGGGCCACGCGCTCGCTGAGCAGCACTTCGGTTCTTACGAAGACGTCCGAAAATGGCTTGATGAGTGGTTTGCTTCAAAAGAGAAGGATTTTTTTTCTGGCGTGATATCCGCAAATTGCACGAGAGATGGGCGAAATGTGTAGGTAGCGAGGGTGAGTACTTGGAATAAATTTGTTTTTGTTTTCTTTGAAAAAAGATGTGTTTTCTTTGATAAAAACATGTGTTTTTCTGACTAAAAAACGATCGTTTTAAGGTTATACACCTGGTAGAGGTCTACTGGTCCTGTAAAATTTTCAAGATCATATCTTGTACCGTTCTTGATATATGAAATAGTAATTTTTTGAAAAATGGTTGTCCCCCACATCCGCCCTTCACCACCGCACTCAAAAATTTACATTAACTACACTCCACTTATAATTCTATACACGGAATCCAAATTTTATCTTCTTGTGTTCAAAGTTCCCCCCCATACTCCACCACACCCCTTCAAAATTTTAATCATTTTCTAATCTCCTAGTATCTCTTAAGACAACCACAAAGTTTAAATCTTCTGACATGAATCGTTCAGGGGATGTGGATTTTAGAATGTTTCAATCTCTGATGTCAAGCGTTTTGGACGCATTGTTTTTCTTCCACTTCCACATCCCTCAACTCCTATCGACTATTTTCTTGGAAATGGGTCCATTATTATATTTCTACATCAGTTCCAACTTTTAGCCTCCTACCATAAGTGGGTCCTGTGATCTAGAAATCAAAATTTTTCGTCTAAAACACTCCACCCTCCCATCTCCACTCACTCCAAAACATACCAGTCGTAAGGGCTCACCCATTCTATCCACCATACAAATTTTAAATTAATATATCAACGGGTTTGTGAGCTACGCGACTTCAAATGCTTTTGCGTACGCCGGACGTCGTATGGCGTCTACGGCGGTTTACTAGTCCTAAAACGTGTAAATACAAAATTTCAGGGTAGCAAATTTTTGGGAAATTTCAGTTCGATCACAATACTTTATTATTAAGAAATAATAAAGTAAAATCAGAACCTTAAAATTTCAGGGTAGCAATTTTTTTTTAAATCAATAACAATACTTGATTATTCAAATAATAAAGTAAAAATCATATAAAATAAATTCATATGCTATATTTTGGGATAAAATTCAATGAGGCGGTTCAGTATTTTATTAACTTCTAATATGAGTGAGTTCTTTTATATAGGTACTTAAATTGTTCTTTAAAATATAAGGCGGAAAATCTGATAAACAAACATGTTCCCCAGAGGGATAAGTTCATTTTTATTATTCTCTTCATGCATAATTCATTACTATAGAGACTCTCACACTTCACGCACAACAAAAATTGTGAATTTCGGTTGCCCTTTATGCAGGAAAACCATTAAAGCTCTACCAAAGAAGGTGAAAATTTTACAAACTTTTTACAGTCGTACTCTAGATTAAATCTGAAAATTCAAAAAAAAAGGTTTGCAATCCATCGGACCTGGACAAACTTCTAAAATAATTTGTGTTCAGTAATGGCCACTAAGGTTTAAACAGGGATTTTCACAAGTTGAGGTGAAACTAACATTTTTATAATACATAAATAAGTTTAAGTGAAAAAGTAAAAGGTGGTTTGTTAATAATAACTTTAAAACATTCCAACAAATAAGGGAATATTAAAAGAAAACCGAGCTGAAATCAGAAAGTGAAATCACCATCACACCTTTTTTTTATTATATGCCTTTTATGCCAATATGCTGTTCAAAAGAGTTATTTTCTGAATAATTCCGTAGATTAGTAATTTCAACTTTCTAATTGCATAATACACCCTCAAGATTCAATGTAATGCGATGATGAAAACACTCCTAGGGACCTAGGTTAGGTTATGGTTAGGTTATAGTGGCAGCCATCCAAACTATGGATCGACTCACTTTGACCATTCAGTTGGTCCATTGTGATACCACACCCGTGACACCTTAATGAAGTCCCATACAGGGAGTTATCGTATCATTGCTTCAGGGGAAAAGCTAGTCGAACCAGCCACAGATGCGAATGAACTTGGCTAGTTCATCAATTCGTGCTCCAACCATGTCCCCGAGTCTGGAGAAGAAGTAGCTGCCCATGGCTCTGAACCTACAGCTGGCTAGCTGAGGACACTCACAAAGTAGATGCCTAACGCTCTCTTCTTTGTCTTCACTTCTGCAGCTTCTGCAGTAGTCATTATATTGAAGACCTAAGCGTTGTGCATGTCTATCAAAGAGACAGTGCCCCGTTATGACTGCCGTAAAGTTACGGGTCTCTCTACGACTTCTTTTCAGAAGATCGGCACACCTTCTGGGATGTATTACTGGCCATAGCTGCCTGGAGGTTTCACACGTTGTTAGGTTGAACCATCTGCCATTGGTCAGCTCCATTGCCTTCCTGTCAAGATTAGTCTTGACGTAATTGAGCGGTACTTTTACCGCTTGGGTTACATGTATAGCAGCCATTTCAGATCCAGTTTTGGCCAGCTCATCGGCTGCCTCATTTCCTGGTATTGCTTTGCGTCCCGGAATCCAGTACAGGAGAACCTTATGAGCTGTGCCCAATGATTTCAGACGCTCCCTACACTTAGAGCTTTCATTGCTGCTTGGCTGTCTATATAAATCTTTATACACGACTCTTCGGGAAGATTTGTAACGGAATTTAGTATGTCTACTGCACTGCTTACGGCGAAAACCTCGACTTGAAAAATACTGCAGTAGTCCGGCAGACGAAAGGATACTTAAATGTTCATGTCGGCTGAGAAAATCCCTGCCCCCGTTCCAGTATCCATTTTTGACCCATCCGTGAATATAGCAACTTCAGATTCCCTTATCACTTTTTGATTAGCCCTGTCCCTTCTAGTAGGGAAAAGGGTATGGAATCCTGTATCGAAGCTTAAAAACGGAGTTATATAGTCGGTGAGTTCACTAAGCCCACAATCTGGAAATTATGAAAGAATTTTGCTATGCTCATAATCCGCAGATATCCAGCAGCCACCAGACTCTTTTAGTCTCAGGCTCTTGGCAGCAGCAGTCATGATTTGAATATCTATTGGCAGCAGAAGCAGCATAATCTCCACTGCAGCTGTTGGCGTTGATTGCAAAGCGCCCGTGATGCCTAAGCAAGCCTGTTCTGCACTTTCGTTAGACTATTCTTGTGCACGCTTTTGTCCAGAGCTGTCCATTATACCAGGCCACCATAAAGAAGAATGGGCCTTACGATAAAGATATACATCTAGTGAACCCATGCGGGCTTTATTCCCCATTTCCTGCCAAAGGCCTTCTTGCTAGTATAGAAGGCAATTGATGCTTTCTTGATGCGCTCATCAAGGTTCCTCTTCCAGTTAAGCTTAGCGTTAAGAATAATTCCTAGGTACTTAGCTTCAGTGTTAAGCTCCAGAATGATATTACCTATTTTTGGTATTGTAAATGGGGGTACTACTCTCTTTCGAGTGAAAAGAACCTGCTCAGTTTTTGTGGCTTTAACCCCCAAACCACAACTTGCCGCCCATTTGTGCAATTTCCGTAGTGCTCCCTGCACTAGTTCAGCTATCGTGGGTAGAAATTTGCCAGATACCAGTATAACTAGGTCATCAGCGTACGCAACCACTTTGATCCCGTCCCTCTCGAGCTGGAATAAAATAGGATCGACAACTAATACCCAAAGTAGAGGCGATAGAACTCCCCCCTGCGGGGTACCTCTGGACACAGTTCCATATATTTCATTCTCACCAATGAATGCATGTATCATTCTACTTTCAAGTATGCTGTCGATCCAGTTGGTAATGCCCAGATCAGCCCCTGCATTCAGCAGGGCTTTCCGAATGGCATCCCTCTCAACGTTATTAAAGGCTCCTTCAACATCTAGAAAGACACCCATTGTGTATTCTTTATTATGCAACGTACTCTCTATGGTCCTTACTACCTCATGTAGAGCGGTTTCTACCGATTTACCTTTCGTGTACGCATGTTGTGCTGTAGATAGTGTGTTTACGTCCAGATTGCATCTAATGGAGATCTCGAGCAACATTTCTAGGGTTTTCATCAGAAAAGAGGTTAAGCTAATGGGTCTAAAGTCTTTGGCCATTGTGTGGCCCCGTTTACCCGTCTTCGGTATAAATATTACTTTAACCCGTCTCCAAGCAATCGGAACGTACGAGTAGTATAAACAGTTTTTATAAATAATTAATAGCCAAGGGATGATTGCTTCAAGAATTTCCTGAAGTATTATGGGTAAAAACCATCCATCCCTGGTGATTTATATGCCGCGAAGGATTGAATAGCCCACGCCATTCTTTCCTTGGTTATGACTTCCTCTATGGTGCCCAGTGACGTATTTTCCGGCATTCCTGACTGGTTCCCTAGACATGTAACACCCGCTTTTGTTGTACAGTCTTGAAAGTGGGTCTCCATGAGAAATTCTAAGGTTTCACTGTTGTTCCCAGTCCACGTACCATCACTCCTTTGCAGAACGGTGGGAACGATTGGATGGACGGACCTAGTACAACACAGTTTTAAACTGGTGAAGGTTTTTAATTGTGATGTCGTCAAGGGCAGTAGCCAGGGCAGCCATCGATCACAGTCGGGATTTTAAGTACTCAAGAACTCAATATGAAAACAACAAAAATTCTTTTAATGGTGAATGTTAAAACTCATTAAAGAAGTTCTAATTTAACTCTTTTTGTTCCACAAACTTTAACCTACAGAACAACATTGCTGACCCTTGGTCGGTGACTTTAGAAAATCTTCTAATCTGATTAGGACGACTCCCTAATTAATCGAGACAAAAAGTATTCTACGTTTTATTGGTTTTACGGGTCAACTAATTTTAACAGCATAACTTCAGAATTTTTATAGGATCCATCAAGTGTAAATTTCAACATCGGAAAAGGAAATCGAGAGCGGATTGTTTCGAACAAAATGAAAGAAATTACTGCCTCTTCGCACTATTGTTCGTTTCTTTGTTACCTTTTGACAAATTCTTCACAAATTTGAACACCATGGGGTAGAGAAAAATATTGCCGAACCTTTGTGAAGTGTACTTTAAAAGTAGGTGGGAAAGGATGGAGTCAAATATAAGGACACGATTCAATACACTTACAGGAAACGGTCGATTTCATGTCCCGGTTTTCTACTTCACCGAATTTTCGGTACTGAATTGTCCCCTTAAAGTTCAGGAAACTAATAACATCGAACGAAGGTAGGTAGTTAAGAAGAAAGAAAACATTGCAAGTTTTTCTGCTGACTCAACAAAACCGTCCTTCTGATTTGCCTAGATCGAAGTTACGGGACGAAAAAAAATCATAGAAAAAAGGTCGACAATACACTTTTGTCGACCTGGTAAACGATGATATAGTTCTTATGATAGCACCGACATTATCTGGAACATCATTCGATCCAAATAGATACTCTGCTCGGTCATTATTTGGTGTTCTTGATATACATCAACGGAAGATACCATTAGCTAAACAATTTCTTATAGAGCATCCCTACTTTTGGTAGAAACATTTATTTTTTTCCCTCGATATCCTCCTTGCCAAGTTGCCCAGAATTAATTTGTTTTCGATGATTTGAGACCGTCTCCGAATACTCCTTGTACAGTTTAAGGATCTGCCCGTTTCTACAGTTATATTTTGTCGGCTATTATAGATGGTCAGGCAGTGATATTTCGACAATTCACAGGACTCAGCCAAGTCATTCCATTATTAACGTTTAAGATGTTTCTTGTGCCTAGCTGTAGTATCTAGTTGTGTACTATATCGCCTTGAAATCATTAGGGAGGAACTCAATGACTTTGGAATTTCTATCTTGCTATAAAGTACTTTTCCTTAATGGAAGGATGTTTAAACCGGTAAGTATGACTACGATACTGGCACATTTCAGAATATTCTAGATTCGAGAAAACTGTGAATTTCATTCCTCTTATTAGGTATAAGGTTCAAGTAATGTACGCAGATAATTAAGGTGAGTTGACGATGCTTCAGAGAAATGTAGTTTGCTATGATATTGAAATTAAAGGTATTCTACTTAAGCGCGTAGTTACGAGAGGCCTCTACTTTAATGTCCTATATTTTAAAAACAGTTCTGATTTGTAAAGATATTTAAAAATGGATAACCTGACTTGTTAAGCTCGAGCTGAACCTTCCACTATAATCAATGGCGCGATGGTTCAAATCGGTCTCTGGTCTCCTGAAGTCGTCGCCTCCAATCGTCTCGATCCAAAAACCGCGTCCTTCAGCTGCTAACTTTCAAGATGGCTTCGCCATCTTCATAAACCGAGTCTTCCCATCGCTTGCATGGTTTGACTACTGGCCTATTACCGCTCGCTTTGCCTTTAAGAGTACGTTTAGGGATTCTTCTATCTTGCATTCGCTCTACATGGCCAGCCCTCTGCAGTTTACGGAGTTTGATGAACTCTCACCGTAGAGTTGATACAATCCATGGTTGTATCTTATTTGCCATTCCGTTTCCTCCCTCAAAAGTCCCAAAAATTTTTCGTACAACTTTTCCTTCGTATGCGTTAACTGCGTTTTCGCATTAATGTCTACGTATCACTGCAATAATAGAGAACAAGTCATCTTGCGAGGATGTGTGGGGAGATGTTTTGCGGCCAAGCAACTCAGGCCGAAAACACTCCTCACAAATTGGATAACAGATCCAAGGACGCTGGCTGTCATTTCGATTATTATATAAGGACGAGAAATCGAAGTGGCAGCCAGTCGTTCGCTGACTGGCGGGCGACTCACAACACAACTGCAAAGCGATGACGCCGACAGTCATCGCTGCAGTTTCACAACTACAGATGAACTACCGCAGCAAAGTCGCGGCAGTAAAAGCTGTAGCAACCAGCCGTAGCCACGGCGGTTGCATCTTCCGCTGCAGTCTCACACACTACGGGTGCGAAGACGTCGGCAGCGAACTATGCCGACGCAGCAACCGCTACGACAGAGCGGTCAGCCGTAACCGGTATACATGGCACGAGCCAGCGATGGTGACGGCGCGACTCGACGGCAGCGAACTATGCCGTCGCCGCAAAAACGACGGCTGCGACTTGAGCCGTCGCAGCAAAGACGTCGGCAGCAACATTGCTGACGCGGCGAACACCACACCCCTAGACATGCGACCGAATACTGCCGTCGCGTCACGACCTTACCGAAGTCGGACTCTCTCGGCATAGCCGAGAGAACTCCAACGCATAAGGTCGTGACGAATGTCCTTAGCAGATGTTCATGTCATCCGCGTATTACTACTAGCGTGGACTTAAATAGTAGTGTCCCATTGGTGTCGACTGGGGTTTTTCGGATGACATACTCTGGTGCCAAGTTGAAAAGCATATAGGTCATAGGCCATCTCCCTGCTTTGATGGTATAAACACAATTGCGGCGAACTTCGCCAGCGGCGGCGAAGTTCGCTGTCAAAATTTTAAAATTGTACCGCAACACACGTACTGACGCAGAATTACGACGGCGAGCGGTTGGGCGAACTTTTCGTTGCCGCTGAATTAAATGCAATTTCTAATTCTGCAGTCACAGTTGGCAGTGTTTTTATACTCTAGATGAAATCATATAGAGTATTATAAGTTTAATCCAGCCCAAAAGTTTGTAACGCATAGAACCAAGCCTCGGACGAAAAAAAGTTATATATTATTTTTTGCTTATTTGTGGCCAAAAACCTCAAATCCGTCCGTCCGTCCGTCCGTCTGTCCGTGAACACGATAACTCAAGAACGCCTTCACCTAGGATCTTGAAATTTTGAATCTGGGTGTTTGGTTGAATTTGTAAGGCTAAGTTCGTTAACGGGCAAAATTGTCCTACTCCTTCGGGTAGCTGCCATACAAAATGTCCTTAAAACACGTGTTCAAGAATATTGGTCGATAACTTCAGAAGGGTTTAAGCTACGTCATTCAAATTTTGTACGTGTTATTTTTCCAATAGTTCGAGCTAAATATGTGATTATGAAGAAAATCCTGTATAGCTGCCATACCAATATCCTGTCAAAATGTATTCACTTAATTTACGAAACTCACTATAACTCAAGTAATCTTTTAGCTACGAATTGGAAATTTTGTACAAATTAGTTTTGAGTGAAAACAAAGTTCGAGTTTACTAGTCAGCGAAATCCTTTTACTCCTTCTGATAGTTCCCATACAAAATGTCCGTAAAACACGTGTTCAAGAATATTGGCCGATAACTTCAGAAGAGTTTAAGCTACGTCCTTGAAATTTTGTATGTGTTATTTTTCCAATAGTTGGAGCTAAATGTATGATTATGAAGAAAATCCTGTTAGTCCTTCGTGTAGCTGCCATACAAATATCCTGTCAAAACGTCTTCACTTAATTTACGGAACTTACTATAACTTAAGTAATCTTTTAGCTATAAGTTGGTAATTTTGTACAAATTAGTTTTGAATACAAACGAAGTTCGAGTTTACTAATCAGCGAAATCCTTTTACTCCTTCTAGGAGCTGCCATACAAAATGTCCTTAAGACACGTGTTCAACAATATTTTTCGATAACTTTTGAACGCTTGAAGCTACGAATTTGAAATTTTGTACACGTTCATTTTTAAATGGTTCCATGGAAAAGGATAAATATGTAAGAAATCGAGTGAGTCCTTCCTGCACCTCCCATGTGAAAGTCCTTCAAAAAGGAAATTTTTTTTCGATGACTTACCCAGTTCAAGATATGAAATTAAACACTGAATATTGTCTTTTAGTTTTGAGTAGCAATCTAATCGTAGTCCTTAATAAAGGACATAGAACATGCCCACACGTAATTCTACTTTATCCCCAACTACAATATAAATCGGAATTCAGTATTCATCTAGAGTATTATACGATTGGCTTGTTTAATTCAGTAGACAGTGCCAATAGGACACAACAACTTCTTGCGACACATATTTTGGCGAAAAGTGCATTGTGTGTGTGTTTTTTTAATCTATTGGTAAGTAAAAAGCATAAAACTTGAGCCGTCGCAGCAAAGACGTTGGCGGCGATACTACCGACGCGGCGAACACCACACCCCTAGACATGCGACCGAATACTGCCGTCGCGTCACGACCTTACCGAAGTTGGACTCTCGGCATAGCCTGGAGAACTCCAACGCATAAGGTCGTGACGAATGTCCTTAACAGATGTTCATGTCGTCCGCGTATTACTACTAGCGTGGACTTAAATAGTAGTGTCCCATTGATGTCTACTGAGGTTGACAAACTTTAGTGCCAAGTTGAAAAGCATGGGTGCTGGGCCATCTCCCTGCTTTAAACCACATTCCGTTTGAAAGCTGGTTGTGGAATCGGTTTGTATTCTCACTTGGGTTTCAGCGTTCGTTATTGTGAATCTTGTTAGTCGGATTAGTTTTGGGGGATTTCGAAATCAAGCATAATTTGGTACAATACCGTCCTGTCGATATTGTCGTATGCTTGCTCAAAATTTATGAAGATTTGATGGACGTTTATGTTATATTCCCAGCATTTCTCAAGAACCTGTTTCACCGAGAATATCTGGTCTGTTGTAGTTCGTCCGGTAGAAGTCCGGAACGTTTTAATTCTGAGATGCGGTGTAGGTTACTACGCATCTGACAACCTAAAGAAAAACCAGAAGGAAACTTGGAACGTTATTTTTTACGTTGTCAGTCGCATTGTAACATACACCGCATCTCAGCCTTAAATACGTTTCGAACTTCTACCCAAAAATTAATGAAGTTGCGCCCAGACGGTTGGCCGATTTTTTTAGCTTAAAATGGAAGAACTCTGTTAAGTCCTAATAACCAGCCTTACATGAGAAGTAATTTAGTAAACTGTTCTATATGAAGGCTCATTATGAGTGGATCTATCTATCTATCATGGACTGAAGATGTATTCAGTCATTGAGCAAGCACTTCCAAATTGTTCTATTGGATACCGTTAGTGGTGTGGAAACATTCGATATAAATGGTAAAAACAGGGTACTTCAATATATATGGATGCTTAACTAAATCAGTTCAATCCTACAATACAACATGTCTCGCTCCAAACTTTTTAACAATTCATTCTGTGCCTATATGCACATTTGTTACATGCATAAGACTTGTCAAAAGAGAAAACAGCACTTTTCCAAAAAATTTAAAAATGGTGTACTAAAAAAATATTATCTCAGATAGATAATGAATTGTATAAGGTTTAAAAGAAATCTAATTTATTGGAAAGTTTGTGGTGTGCAAATGAACTAAGCTTGTTTCTCAAAAATCCAGTGAAACGAGATATTCGAAAAAACGGAATTGTCATCGCAAACAATAGCTTTTTGAGGTCGCAAACTGGAAGTTTTAATCAGAACCCATAAATAAACCAAATTCGAATTTTGTTATACCTTTTCAAGGTGAAAACTACTTATGAGATCTTTAATAATTCAAATCCTGTACCTCAATGTTTTCTATATCAAAAAATCTATCTGATTACACAAATGTCTACTAACTTAATGCATTCCTTTTGCTTACTTTAGCAGTTATAATATCGAGGCTTTTTTTTTAAATATTGTTAGATTCATATATGACCTAAGTGAAATTTGAACTCTGGATTAAATAGTAAGTGGACGGCGGATATCCCTAAGTGACTATCCCATTTCAAAACATAGTAAGGACCATTAGTACGATCGTCAGTTAACCTTTAACTGAAACTTTAACAGTAAGTTTTGTATGAAAATCTTTCAGTTAAAGTTCCAGTTAGAACGTAACTGAACATCGTAGGAACGGCGCCCAGTGCTTTTTAGAAAATTTTAAAGAGAAGTCTGAAAACTTATTTTTAGTCAACCCTCAAAATGGCGAACTCCAACATATCAGGATAGCAACTTTAATTTATTAGGGCTGACTTAGAGGAAGTTTTAGGGCACCCCTTTAAAATTTTCTAAAAACCACTTACTAGGTTTTGGAATGGGGCAGCCGTATAGTATCGATACTCTGACCATTAGTCCATTTTAATGTCACAGTCTGTTCCACTAATTGAGACCATTTTTGTATCGCGGTTGAACCACAAAACGATGCAACAAAGGATGGTTTTTGGGATAAATAGCCGGACTAACTACCCTAATTTCTCTTTAACATTCTACAAAATTAATTACTCTAGACGAAGCCGTAAAATTAATGGTCCATGCACTTTCAAATGGTTGGCCGTTTTTTTTTGCGAATTGTGTTAGGCTAATGTCACCGATGGCAAAAGGATTCCCACCCCCAGCCTTTGAATTGTAAAAAAGAGGCTACAACTTGAAGAAAAAAAAAACAATGAATTTTTGAGAAAGGTACAAGAAGCAGTGACATATCTTAGGGAAAGTTTTGAGTGAAATCCTATAGAATGGAGTAATTACAGACGGTTTAGATTATCTATGGGATGTAATTAATCTTAATGACATATTCTATGAAATTGAGGTCATATTGCTCTTTATCTGCTTGGTCAAACATAATCCTTTCTGAGCTTTCCGTAACGAGTAGTGCTAGACCGGAAGGTTCTCTAATATATGGCCCATTTATGGTCATTATTTTATAATATGTAATGTCACTACAATCTTACTTAAAACTTATGAGTAATGACCATTTAAAACTTTTATTACAAAGAATGTTTGATAAATACCAATTCCTACAACGTGGTATGGCAACTAAGTCCATAAAAATATACCACAGTTGTAACGAAGGTATAGTGCGATTGGTGAAATGAAATACTTTTCTTCGAATAATACTGTTGTGGGGATATTACGAAAATGTATAAGGGAGCCCGAGGGGGGAACTCGAATAACTAAAGATAAATTATCAAATTAATATCAACATATTTTTTAAGTCCATATTTGTAATAAATCACCAGAAAAAATATTTCACTTAATTTTTAATCTATACGATGATGACAATTTAAATATCAGTTTTCCGTTCTCCAGTTCGCGTACAATCCACTAACGAGAACTTTTAGCAAATTTTATGAAAGATACTTAAGAAATTAGTCTGTGTGTCTGAGATTTTCGGAATTAGTGAAAACTTAAACAATACCTTGCACCGCAGGGGGTTTAATATTGAAAAATGCTTAAATCGGGAAAACCTCGACTATGTTTAAAGCTTTTAGAAGTGAAAGTAAATTCCAAATCTCAGTAGATCTCAGAAATATATCGGAATTCGAGAATATGTACAAAACCACTTTACACCCCGTTAGGGGTTGGATATCGACAAATTTGGAAGAAAGTTTCTAGGCGCTTATATAAAGAGCACGCAGAAGTAAAATTGCTTTGATAGCTCGACATGTCTAAAAGTTTTAACGAAATTCGTGAAAATGTAGATTCATGGACATTTTTTTTACTCAACTTCTAAACGCCAATAAAAATCTGAACTTTTTTTGCTTTAATTACTCTAGTAGCGAATCTACAAATACGTACTAAGTTTCAACTTTCTAGCATAAACAGTTTCTGAGATATAAAAACCAACCCCTCTCCCCCGTACCTTGATACCCCTATCAAAAATTTTATTTTTCTAGAATGTCTCCATAGCGGCTCTATATAATCTTAAATTTTTAGCTTTCTATTCATTATGGTTTTCGAGAAATAAAAATCAGAATGTTTTCCTTTCTACCAGCTTTCACCATCACCCCCAACACCCACACCCACAACATTTTTTTCCCTACTAGAAGTTTACCGACCCCAACTCCTGTAAAATTTTCAAGATCATATCTGATACGGTTTCTGAGATATAAAAATTAAATTTTTTGAAAAATTGCTGTCCTCCCACTTTCGTGCTCAACCTCCCCCCTCAAAAAATTTAGTTTCGGTAGACTCCTCTCGTGATCCCATATACAGGAACTAAATTTTATCTTCCTGGTGTAATTGGTTCGGAAGATATTGTAACCCAAAGTTTTGCACCCCCCACCTCCACACCCCTGCACTCCTCTTAAAAATTTTAGATCTTGTGTAATCTTGAAGTATCCCTAAGACCAACAACAAAGTTTCAATCTTCTGACATCAATCGTTCAGGAGATATCGATTTTAGAATGTTTCAATCCCGTCTTTCATGCGTTAAAGACTCATTGTTTTCCCCCCCACTTCCACACCCCTTGACCAAGATCGACCATTTTCTTGCAATTGAGTCCAGTATTATAGTACTACATAAGTTCCAAGTTTCAGCCTCTTAGCAAAAGTGGTTTCTGAGATCTAAGAACCAAAATTGTTCGTCTAAAACGCTCCCCTCTCCTCTCCCCTTGTACCCCCACCCCTCGAAAATATACCAGTCGTAGGGATTCACCCAATCTACCCACTATAAAAATTTCAATAATATCTCAACGGGCTTGGGAGCTACGCGCCTTCAAACGATTTTGCGTACGGCGTACGGTGTACGGCGGACGGCGTACGGTGGACGGCGTACGGCGTCTACGGCGGACAGACGGATATTTTTTTTTTTTGCTTTTTTGGGGTTTACTAGTCCTAAAACGTGTAAATACAAAATTTCAGGGTAGCAAACTTTTTTTAAAATTCAGGTCGATCACAAACAATACTTTATTATTAAAAAATAATAAAGTAAAATTCAGTTTTATTTTTTTATGTGTCAAATTTTTTGATAGGTAAAGATTTCGTGAAACACCATTATCCGCGTCCTTTTTGAAAATTTTTATTTTTGTCCATTTTTATCATTTAAACATACTGCAGTCATGATCGACTGCAAGCCAATCGTAAGATACTCTAGATGAAATACTGAACACCGATTTATATTGTAGTTGGGGATAAAGTAGAATAAAGAGAGCTCATGTAGATTGTCCTTTATTAAGGATTTCCATTTGGTTGCAACAATAAGTCAATATCATCAGTGTTTAATTTCATATTTGGAACTAGGTGAGTCAACGAGAAAAAAAATTTTTTTTTTCAAAGACTTTTATATGGGAGGTGCAGAAAGGACTCACTCGATTTCAAGCATATTTATCCTTTTACCTGAAACCAAGCAAAATATGCAGAATTCGCGATGACGAAGACAGCACATCCTCTGTGAATGTAAGGGACTTGTTCACAAAGGACTTCATCACTTCGGCAAGGGCTTCAGAGAACCATCGGAATTCCTGACCAGTTATTTCTCTTCGAAAAATACTTACATATCTTGATTGAAACACACATTTCGTGAAGTTTCAATACTTAATATTGAAAAAAATTTAATGTTTGTTATATTTGCTGAGGTAATTACTGGAAGAAGCTGAATAAAAGGAATTTAACGTAAATTTAGATCGCTGTTTTACATTTTGTGGAATTTAAGGGCGTTAAGAAGAGCTCTCCGAAACTTGAGGAACGCAAGTGATCCATTTTTATTAATCGACAATACATTTGAGAGTTACTTCGGATTTCCACGATGTTTACTAAGGCACACAACTTTCTACACTTGCAAAGGCCGAATTGACAGCATCATCATTTTCCCATATCTCAAACTATGTGGAGAAATTATTGTGACCTTTCTTGTCACTGCAGCGCCAGAATGCGAAAAAACGTTTCGATCACAAGCGCAGTCACCTCAGGTTGTGATCTGTGATAGGTCCCAGTTTCAGAATAGGGCTGATAGTTTAGCATGTTGTTCATGTATTTTCGGTGTATGAACGCGCACAGCAAGAGCAACGAAACCAATGGGGCAACGGGAGCAACGGCGCAACGGTAGCAACGAAGCAACGGGAGCAATAGGACGCAAGACTGAAAACCGCTGGCTTTGCAGTTTTGGTGGTATACCAGCATACAAACCTAAGCGTAGACGCGGGAAGCGGCTAGTGTTTTTAAAAAATTACTTGATAATTATTTATATATTTAGTTTGATTTGAGCCTGCTGCTCAAATGCGAAAATTACAAAATTAGATGTCGACAGAAGGGGAAGGGCTTATCCTAGGAAATTGAAACCAGGAGCTTATGTAAAATAAATGTACCGAGTGCCATCAAACATGACTAGCTTTAGGCTTGTAGCCGAGATAATTCGATATCTACATCTCGCTACGTCGGAATGGTCGGAACTAGGACGTACATGAAAACCAGTCATAGATTTTATTTCGGGGAATTATATTGAAGTTAATTTTCTTTCGCAGTACCTACTCGTGATATTACTTCTATATTTAATTTTAAGTCTAGTCTCCAGGAATGTCTTGTTCTCGAAGTTTGAGTGAAGAATAATGAGTTTTGTTTTTTATTAAAATGTTTTAGGGCCGGTTTCACAGTGCGAGCTTAAATTTCGAATTCAACTTAAGGAGGTACATCCGAGTAGAAAGCAGAAAAAATAGGTGAATTTTACAAATTATTATCTCAAAAACTATTTGCTCGATTTTACCCAGGTTGGTTTTATTCGAAAGTATATATATTGAGGTACGCTCACAATTTTTTTTTATAAATGTATATCAATCAGGGGCGCTGTTGTCAGGGTCGGCGTAAAGAAAGTCCGTCGCTCGCACGCTCTGCGGTTCCCAAGATTACATGCAGGCGGTTGATTCAAAACAAAAATTTCAAAAAGATTCTGAAAATGTAAAGTATGATGCTCTTTGCTACGTAGGGGTTTTTGAAAAAAAAAATTTTTCACAAAATGGTGGCCGATTGAACTTGATTTTCAGTTTTAAACCTCAATTATCGACCTTTCTGGCTTGTTAAAAAAAAAGTAAATAAGTTAAAAAAAAATCCTACGTAGCGAAGTAGAAAACC
Source organism: Beris morrisii (assembly GCA_951812415.1). Taxonomy (NCBI): domain Eukaryota; kingdom Metazoa; phylum Arthropoda; class Insecta; order Diptera; family Stratiomyidae; genus Beris; species Beris morrisii. The sequence goes on along the minus strand of OX638312.1, from coordinate 88,149,965 downwards.
TATCCAAAAATATTATGTGAAATTTTGGAAGCAATCGATCAAGCCGTTTTCCGAAGATTTTGGGGACCGTCTTTGAAAAATATGTTTCGAGATAATCGCGTTTGAATGCCGCTCTATATAGAGAATTCATGAAGGTCCCATTCCGGTTAACTGCCCACAATTTTCACAATTCTTGGAATTTCAATATGAAATTTACACACAATATTCTTAAGACTGCAAACTTTAAAATGAGTGAAAAAAAAATTTTTGAAAAAAAATAAATTTCTACTCGGATGTACCCCCTTAAGCCTTTACTCAACTGGTATCACTGTTTCACAGTAGTGTTTTAAGGCTGGAGCAGAGTTCAAATCGCAACTCAATTTAAGCCAGTGGATACGAGAGCTTAAGTTTGAACTCGGATCTTAAGTAGGCGAAGAATCAAATGGCAAATGTAATTTTAAAGTTTTTTTATTCTCTACCACATTTTTATATTTCAAAACAAGGCTCACGAGAATGTTTACCTCAAAAGCCATAAAATTTTGACTCCTTTTTTTATCCGCCATTGTAATTGTAATCGCTTTATAGTTTTTAATGGTATTTTGAAAAATTTTAATAACACTATGACATATCCCTGAAAACAGTGGCCTACATAATTCATTAAGCAGAGTTCTATTAAACAATACTCAAACTTTGACTGTGAAACAGTATTGACTTGAGCTACAGCTTAAGTTACCGGCTCAGATTCATCTAAGCCAAAGCTTAAGTTCGCACTGTGAAACCGGCCCTAACAAATTTAGATTTCAGGAAAATCATTAGTTTAATGAATGGTTTTGTGGGGAGATGTTTTGCGGCCAAACAACTCAGGCCGAAAACACTCCTCACAAATTGGATAACAGATCCAAGGACGCTGGATCTCATTTAGATTCCTATATAAGGACTTGAAATCGAAGTGGCAGCCCTTAGATTATTTTAGGGGCAAACATTTTGGCGCGCATTTTAAAAGTTTTTTGCATATATTAAATATATTGCATAAACATACTGCAGTCACGATCAACTGCAAGCCAATCGTATGATACTCTAGATGAGGACGATTTCGCTTGTTAACGAACTTAGCCTTACAAATTCGACCAAACATCCAGATTCAAAATTTCAAGATCATAGGTCAAGGCGTTCTTGAGTTATCATGCTAACGGACAGAAGGACAGGCGTCAAGCGGATTTAGAGGCTTTGTCCCCAAATAAGCACAAAATAATATTGAACTTTTTTTGATCTGAGGCTTCGTTCTAAGCGTTACAAACTTTTGGGCTGGATTAAACTTATGATACTCTCAGATTTCATCTAGAGTATAAAACTATCTATCTTTTTGTAATCTATGTATGAATGCTTTACAGATGTATTATATGTTATTTTATTATATATGATCTGGTACCATTCAGTAACTGAAATCTCGGCGAAATACCAGAAACGAGTAGCTTTTTCAAATGCGTACTGTTTTGATAAACACCAAATTTCGATATTTCTTCAGACTTATTTTTAACAATAATGCAATCATTTTTCTATTACTTATTTAACGAGAAGGCTATATTGTTTGAACTCAAGGAAGACTAGTCATCGAAAAGATTTCTTTCGATGCAAAGCATTTGTACAGAAATGGATATTTTAATAAATATTTCTTTTCTAAGTACAGTTGCATGTTCGAAATGTTCACCTTTGTAACGCTTTTGGATGGCCCAAATATAACGTTGTTTTGCTACGCCATTGGATCCAAGATCCAAGCCGTTCAGGTTACCTTGACTAAGGTTGGCAGATTGGGCTATTTCCCGCGATTTGGGCTATTTAAATATTCAATTCGCGGGTACAAATTTCAAAAAGCTACTTATAGCTTTTTGGGCTATTCGGCGAACGAAAATTATGTTATATGGCTAGTTTACAACAGAGATATAAAAATTAGAAAGCTGAATTTTAGTCGTCTCTTGGGTTAAATATGCTAGTGTTACCGGCTCGAATACACCGTTTGTAAACTACGTCATATCACAAATCCTCTTGCCACTAAATTTTTATTTCTCGGTTCTGTCTAATGAAAAATAATAGTTGACACGATATTTAATGTTTGCAAACTAAAATTCATTTAAAATCGGTTAATTATTTGTAGACTTTCCACAAATGAATCACTTTCTTTCTAGTTATAGACGCCCATAGAAATATAACATACAAGAGACAATAAATTTACCAATATTAGGCGTGTTTTTTTGCTCCCTTATCCAGTATGGAGCAGGTTAGCGAAATCCTAAACAACATCAAAGCGCAAAGCAAGAAGATCAACTACACCACCACAATCAGTGGTGCAGCGTTTTTGGCTAATGAAAATTCAAAGATCAAAGCTCCTATTCTGCTCTAGATAAAGTCGCAAAAAAACACTCACAACTCACTTTTTATTGGCATTAAAGTTTCCAGAGAAAAACAACAACCTTGCAATATCATAGAAAGCTCTATATACTTCTCGCATGTAATAGTTACTTCTTGCACGTTCCGCAGAAACAACCAAATATGTTGGAAATTTCTCGACTCAACACTTGCAGTATATGGTATAAGCACCGCAGAGCCGGGGATATGTTTTTCTTCTGCGAGAGTAAAATGACGATCAATTCTACGCGAAAGTGTATTTTTAAAGTGATTTTCATCGATAACATCTATCAAGTAGTAAATGAAATCGAACTGTGTTTTACTTGAAATCTCGGTGAACCTCTAGCTCGTAACATTAAGTTGAACCGCTTGAAGATGATTATGAGGTGCTTACATTATTAAATATGGATGTGCACAACTAATATACATTATTATTCATAAAAGAAAAAAGCCAGATTTTATTTTTGCCTGAAAACTTAGGTACATGCAGGATAATTCACGAAATATTTTTGATTTTTTTGAATTATGAAAGTATAATTTTACCATTAATTTGCACCTAATATTTTTTCAAATAATATTTTTAAAATGGTGATAAATACGACTTTATGTATTCACACAATATTTACATTACAGTGCTTCTTACGAATTCTGGAGCACAGTTCATCGTCGAAATGGCATCTGTGTTCAACATATTTAAGTAGGTCTGATAAATTGCAAAGTTGAGCGCGGTATTTGGGCTACAAGTCTTCGTGGGGTTTTTGGGCTATTTTATGTAGGTCAGTCGGCGGGTTCTGCAGCCAACATTCTGGCAACCCTAACCATGACAACCAGTACAAACAAACAACAAAATACGTACGACTCTGCGGTCAGCCGTCACCGGCAGACAGACGCAGCAAACAATGCCGTCGCCGCAGAGACGACGGCTTGCGACTTGAGCTGTCGCAGGAAAGACGTCGGCAGTGATATTGCCGATGCAGCGACCGCCACACCCCCAGTCATACGACGGCACCGAATACTGCCGCCGCTCACGACCTTATTAAAGTTGGACTCTCGGCATAGTCGGGAGAGCTCCAACGCATAAGGTCGTGACGAATGTCCTGAACAGTTTCACTCACACAAAGCTAAGTTATCTGTCTATTTCGTAATGAGCCGTATGTGGTTTATGAATGTTATAACAATTCGCACACATCAGTTGAGATACTGTTGCATACGTACCCTGGAAGATCCAACCACTTATTAATTACATCGCAGAGAAACAACAACTTCCAATATTCAATTAGAAGTACGTAGAAAACTTCTACTTCTCGTATGTTCTATACAGATCTTTCATGTTCTACAAATATCATTGAATGGGCTGGAATTTTTTCGACTTAACGCATGCAGTATATAAGCGCAGCGGGTTTCTACACGGGAGAGTGAGACGACAATCAGATTTTTCGAAAGTGGCTTAGTAAAACAATTTTCATTGATAACAGCGATCATGTATAATAGTAAATGATATATAGTTTAATACGATTGAATAAAGTGTTGTTATCTTATGAATCGAATTGAATTGTGTATTTACTTAATATGTATACCAGCGAACCCCTAGCTTGCAACTACCATTTATTGATAACGACACACCACGAGCGTAGATCGTATGAAATCAGTTGATCAATTAGTGAGAAACATGTTGATTGAAAACGGCATCAATGTGCCTACGCTGATACGATGCGAATACATTACGTTATGCTTTAATAATAATTGTCTCTATTTTCAAATTTAATTGTTTTGTTTGCCATCGTGGGAAACCAGAGGCTTAAAACAATATTATAAAACTCATCAGATTTCGGCTTGAAATAAATTCAAAGAAATTCGTAACTGATTAACGTTCCTAATTAGCTCCGAATTAAATAATCCCACACACGAAGGAATGTTCTTATGTTCTTGTATGTAATTAACTTTCCAATCTGTACCGCATGCTACATCAAAATACCACTTTGTAATTAGTCCTTAATCGGATTCCAAGCAAAACTTCTCATTTGAGTATTAAATAGCTAGGTATTGAATTAAATCGAACAGCGCGTGCAATTACGTTCTTCCTGAACTCATTATATCAGTTCGTATTTAACACGTTTTACTTTGTGGTTTTCACTCGATAGAGTTTCTAGTGAAGTACTTCGTGGGCTTTCCATGAAACACAAATTGCATAACTCTTTAAATACAGATTGGGAAAAGCTACGTTAATAGGAAAACGCAAACGAAAAGGGATATTAATATACACAATTCGCAATTCGATATTATTATAAATTTAATACCTACTTGAAGCAAAGTGTAAAAACAACTTTATAATTTTTTTCAGTCGACCGCAATAAATTACAAAGTTATCTAGAAGATAAATTATCTTTTTAGGAAGTAGATCAAGCATAATATTTTCGTAAATTTCAAAATAATGGTCGGAAGCGATGTTTAAAAATTTCACAATATTCTACGCATTTAGACCCGATTAATCTAAAACGAAAATAAGTACACCAGAATTCTATCATTAATTTCCGAACGTCAGAGGAAGTTGTTAAATCCCATAAGATATATAGGCCTCTATTCATTTCTTCTTTTTTTCGCAGAAACTGCTTTACAAAACAGCTCATTCTTGTTGTTAACGTTTCTCGCCGATCATCTCAGCTCTGGTACATCTCTCTAGCTTTCTTCCACGGGTAAAAGTTGAAGGCTCATATCACGTCGATAAGGACGACAAGAAATTATTAACGATGAAGCGATTATAGCGGATAGAGAAAAAGTTTCGTTTTAGGACTTAGGACATTAAAATGATTCACGTACAGTTTCTAATGGTTTCACAGACTTCCGTCCTAAGAAAATTCTGATGGCCCTGACATTTAGACACGAAAGTTGAGGTTTTAACTATGTCGAAGGCTTTCAGTCTTATGGAAAACATTTTATGCACGTGATTTCAAAAAGAGGGAAAATAATTAATTAATAGCTAAAGGACATGGTGGCGTTGTACTGAGTACATACTTAAAATAAGTATTGAGTAAGTGCTGATAAGTATTTTGTTTATTCCTTTATTCAACAACGACTGATAACTTATCACAAAATAGAATATGTACAATACCTTAAAAATATGTAGAAGCACGAAACACGTTTTATGCTGAGAGGCGGTGTTGTTGACTATGGGACTGACAACCTAAAGTATAACCAGGAGGCTTTCTGAAACGTTTTACTTTATTATTTCAATAATACAGTACTGTTATCGATTTTTTAAAAAAATAAATTTGCTACCCTGACAAATTTTTTTTCCACGTTTCATGACTAGTAAACACCAAAAAAGCAAAAAAAAAATTCAGTCCTTCTGTACGCCGACCGCCGTCTGCCATCCGCAGTCCGCCGTCTGGTGTACGCCGTCCGCAAAATCGTTTGAAGGCTCGTACCTCCCAAACCCTTTGAACTATTAAGTTCAATTTTCAGCTGGGGATAGAATGGAAACAACCCCTTTAAGTGGACACCTTTTTAGGGGTGGCGGAGTGAGGGGCGAGGTGAGGGAAGCGTCTTAGACGGAAAATTTTGGTTTCTAGATCTCAGCAACCACTTATGTTTGGAGGCTGAAGCTTGCCATTTATATAGAGCTTTGATAGTGGATCCATTTGCAAAAAAATTGTGGGTATGGGTATGCGTTGAAGTGGGGGGAAAAATAAATGCTTTTGAAGTGCACGAAAGCCGAGATCGAGACATTCTAAAATCCATAACGCCTAAACGGTTAACGCCACCAAATTAAAACTTAATAAACATCTGTAGGTATACTAGGAGAATAGATCGAAAACCAATTTTTAAGAGGGGCAGTGGCGTGCGGAGATGGAAGGTGAAAAGTTGTAGATCACGATATCTCACGAACCAATTGTAGTAGAGACTTACTGCAGTCACGATCGCCAATCGTATAATACTCTAGATGAATACTGAACTCTGATTTATATTGTATTTGGGGATAAAGTAAAATTACGTGTGCGCATATTCTATGTCCTTTATTAAGGACTCCCATCTGATTGCTACTCAAAACTAAAAGACAATAGCCTGCGTTTAATTTCTTTACCGAAAAAAAATTTTACTTTTTGAAGGAATGTCCCATGGCAGGTGCAGGAAGGACTCACTCGATTTCTTACATATTTATCCTTTTCCTTAGAACCATTCAAAAATTGATGTGTACAAAATTTCAAATTCGTAGCTTGGAGCGTTCAAAATTTATCGAAAAATGTTGTTGAACACTTGTCTTAAGGATTTTTTCTATGGAAGGTACCAGAAGGAGTAAAATGATTTTGTCGGACTAGTAAACTCGAACTTCGTTTTCAATCAAAACTAATTTATACAAAATTTCGAATTCATTGCTACACGATTGTTTGAGTTATAGTGAGTTCCGTAAATTAAGTGAAAACATTTTGGCAGGATATTTGTATGGCAGCTACACGAAGGGCTAATAGGATTTTTTCATAATCATACATTTAGCTCCAAGTATTGGAAAATTAAAACATACAAAATTTCAAAGTCGTAGCTGAAACCCTTCCGAAGTTATCGGCCAATATTCATGAACACGTGTTTTAAGGATATTTTGTAGCTTCGGGTAGCTCCCGAAGGAGTAGGACGATTTTGCCCGTTAACGAACATTGCCTTGCAAATTCAACTAAATATCCAGATTCAAAATTTCAAGATCCTAGGTGAAGGCGTTCTTGAGTTATCGTGCTAACGGTCAGACAGACAGACGGACCAACGTCAAGCGGATTTGAAGTTCTTGGCCTCAAATAAACAAAAAATAATATAAAACTTTTTTTCCTTCGAGGCTTGGTTCTATGCGTTACAAACTTTTGGGCTGGATTAAACTTATAATACTCTATATGATTTCATGTAGAGTATAAAAATAAAATTCGATTTGTGTAGCAAGCTTGACAAAACAAGTTTGCTTAAAATAAAATTTTTTAGGCGGGTGGAGCATGAAAGTGGAGGGGTTAGAATTTTTCTAAAAAAATCACGTCTCATATCTCAAGAGCAGTGTAAGATGGATGCTTAGAATTTTTACCAGAAGTAGGCCTAATAAACCCCTAGCAGAAAAAAAATGTTTAGGGTGAGGGTGTAGAGGATGATTAGGGTAAAAAGGAAAAGTCCGATTTTTATTTCTCGAGGATATGTAATGATATAAAGCTGAAACTTGGTATTTAGAGAAAGCTTTAGTTGTAGCATGTTAAAAAAATATAATTTTTTACAGGGGTAGTATGGTACGGAGGTGGGGAGCGTTTGTCGTAACTATAAAATGGCTTATGCTAGAAAGTTTAAACTCGGTATGTATATGTAAATCAACTAGAAAAGTAATATTGATAACAAATACAATTCAAATATCTATTGGTATTCGGAAGGGGGGCAAAAAAATATCAGTGAAAATGGAATGCATATATATTCACGATTTTCGTCATATCTATTAGGTCTTTCCAAATATTGAATTAATTTTTATTCACCGGATTCTTCATATAAAAAATTAGAAATTATTTTCAGAATTTTTTGAAATTCGACCTCCAAGGTGGTGTAAATGGGTTGTATACATTTTCACGAATTCACCCGTATCGAATATCGAATAACTTTTCACTCACCGAATTGTTTAATAATCACCTAAAACCAATTTTAAAATTTTTTGTTTTTTCAACCCCTAAGAAGCTATAAACGGGATGAACACGTTTACACAAATTTCGTCATATCTCTTAGGAGTGATAGGACATGGGATTGGTTTTCACTTTCTCATGCTTTCTTTATATACTCGTATATCTAAAAACTCCTATCAGGATTTTTGGATATTCAATCCCAAAGTAGGTGCAAGGGGATTGCATATGTTTTCACAAATTCCTTCATATTTCTTAGTTCTAATAAGATATCGAATTAATCTTTACTTCCTAAGGCTTCCTACGTAATCGTCAAAAAGTTGATTTCAGGATTTTTAGATATTCAACTCCAATAGGACGTAAGGCTATCGACACATTTCTTAGGATTGATGAAATATTTTATTGGTTTTCACTTCCACAGACTTTTTATATAATCGCCTACAAACGTAATTCCGATTTCATGTAATGGCCCAGAACCAAATCACGAAAAACCTCCTAATCAAGGTACCAACTGATATTATACTACGACTTAGACTGCGTCCTGGAGTATGACCCAATTATGTAATTCATATGTTATATGTGGCAGCGGCGTAATTATTTTAGCTCGATCCCATTCTAACCGCTTCCCGAACTTTTTTTTTGGTTTTCAGTCACATAGTAACCTACAGCGCATCTTAGAATTAAACGAGTTCCAAACTTCTACCCAAAAAATAATGAAGTTACGCCCAGATTTTAGGTTTCCAGTCTCATAGTAAACTACATCGCTTCTCACCATAAAACCGGTGCCGGACTTCTACCCAAAAAATAATAAAGTTGTTTTTAATGAAAAACAAGCCAATCGTATGATACTCTAGATGAAATACTGAACTCCGATTTATATTGTAGTTGGGGATAAAGTAGAACTACGTGTGTGCATGTTATATGTCCTTTATTAAGGACTCCCATTTGATTGCTACTCAAAAATAAAAGACAATATTCAGTGTTTAATTTCATTTCTTGAACTGGGTGGTCACCGAAAAAATTTTTTTAAAGGACTTTCACATGGAAGGTGCAGGAAGGACTCTCTCAATTTCTTACATATTTATCCTTTTCCTTGGAACCATTCAAAAATTGGTGTGTACAAAATTTCAAATTCGTAACTTGAAGCGTTCAAAAGTTATCGGAAAATATTGTTGAACACGTATCTTAAGGATTTTTTGTATGGAAAGTACCAGAAGGAGTAAAATGATGTTGTCGGACTAGTAATCTCGAACTTCTCTTTCACTCAGAACAAATTAGTTATAATTTGTACAAAACTCCGATTTCATAGCTAAACGATTACTTGAGTTATAGTGAGTTCCATAAATTAAGTGAAGACATTTTGAAAGGATGTTTGTATGGCAGCTACACGAAGGACTAATAGGATTTTCTTCATTCTAATAGGATTTTCTACATTTAGTTCCAACTATTGGAAAAATAACATTTACAAAATTTCAAAGTCGTAGCTTAAACCCTTCTGAAGTTATCGGCCAATATTCTTGATCATGTGTTTTAAGGACATTTTGTATGGCAGCTACCCGAAGGAGTAGGACGATTTTGTCCGTTAACGAACTTAGCCTTACAAATTCAACCAAACATCCAGATTCAAAGATCCTAGGTGAAGGCGTTCTTGAGTTATCGTGTTCACGGACGGTCGGACGTCAAGCGGATTTGAGGTTTTTGGCCACAAATAAACAAAAAATAATGTATAACTTTTTTTCGTCCGAGGCTTGGTTCTATGCGTTACAAACTTTTGGGCTCGATTAAACTTATAATACTGTTACATGTAAACCTGGCAACCGCGCAACCGTGCAACTCGATCGTTTCACATAATGAAAACAACAACAACCGAATACCTAGTTGCAAAATAGCCCAATCAGAAACCTAGCTGAAGATAAGCCGAAACAACACGATTGTATCTCTCTTCTTATCGAATGCTCTCCAATGTACTAGAACCCTGTACATAAACCACTGAACGAAGGTCAAAATCGAAGGCTCTGAAGCTTTCGAGAAGATTCCACAACTGAACGAACGTTCAAGTACACCGGTGAACATTCAAGACTGCAACCGCCTAGTATATAAGCAGGTGAAGCGTTCAGCGAAGACATAGTAATTTTGATTACCCGACTGCGACAGCCAACGTGTATACGCGACCGTGTTGGTAGAGAGCGAAAGTGAACGAGTCAAGCGATATATGGTATAAGCGGGCGGTACTGCCATACAGTGCGAATTATTGTGCGAATATAGTTCTGAGAATTTAAAGTGCGATTAATAAATAATTACTTATTTTTATTTTAACAGAATCGTGTTTTACTTGAAATCCCGGCGAACCCCTAGCTCGCAACAATACTCTATATGATTTCATCTAGAGTATAAACATACTGCAGTCACGATCGGCTGCAAGCCAATAGTATGAAATACTGAACACCGATGTATATTGCAGTTGGGGATAAGTAGAATTAGGTGTGTGCATGTAGTATCTCCTTTATTAAAGACTCACATTTAGTTGCTATTTGAAACTAAATGCCAATATCGCCAGTGTTTAATTTCATATCTTGAACTGGGTGAGTCACCGAAATTTTTTTTTTTTTTCAAGGACTTTCTCATGGCGGTGCAGGAAGGACTCACTCGATTTCTTACATATTTATCCTTTTCCTTGGAACCATTTAAAAATTAATGAGTACAAACTTTCAAATTCCTAGCTTGAAGCGTTCAAAAGTTATCGAAAAATATCTATCTTTGTATGGAAGGTGCCAGAAGGAGTAAAATGATTTCTCTGACTAATAAACTCAAATTTCGTTTCCACTCGAAATTAATTTGTACAAAATTCCGAATTCAAAGCTAAGCGATTACTTGATTAAAGTGAGTTCCGTTAAGTGGAGACATTTTGACAGGATATTTGTACAGCAGCTCCACGAAGGACTAATAGGCTTTACTTCATAACCATACATTTAGCTCCAACAATTGGAAAATCAACACATACAAAATTTCAAAGTCGTAGCTGAAGCCCTTCTGAAGTTATCGGCCAATATTCACGTGTTTTGTGAACATTTTGTATGGCAGCTACCAGAAGAAGTAGGACGCCCTGCAAATTCGAACAAACATCAAGATTTAAAATTTTAACATCCTAGGTCAAGGCGTTCTTGAGTTCTCGTGCGCACGTACAGACGGACGGACGGACAGCAAGCGGATATGCAGTTTTTGATTACAAATGTACGAAAAATATATAATTTTTTTTCGTTCCAGATTCGATTCTCTGCGTTGCAAACTTTTGGGCTGGATTAAACTTATAATAATCTCAGATTTCATCTAGTGTATAAAAAATTACTCTAAGGGTGCACAAGCGTAACAAAGTGAAGTCAATACATAACACGGCACAGAGTTAGCTAACGTCAACTCCAGTAGTTAGTAATAGTTGTTCACACGAATACACACCAGATTAAATGATTTCTTAAGTTCCATGTAAGGAAAACGAAAGCACGATCTTCTCAAGGACTCTTGAATGAAAAGCCACATGGATATGCTCAAATTTGCAGGAACCGCTCATGGGAGATGCTCGTTACGTTCGACATACCTAAAAAAATCTCAATCAATCAGTACAGTAGATGAAAAGAATGAACACTGAAACCGTATTCGAATAGCTGAAGCAAACTACATACACATTCTATGTGTATGACACGTCGAGGCATTGCAATTATAATTATTTATAATAAGATAAGCATCATAGTTCATTTTACTTTATTATTTTAATAATACAGTATTGTTTTCGATTTTTAAAAAAAAAAAATTTGCTACCCTGAAAATTTTTTTTTTCACGTTTCATGACTAGTAGACACGAAAAAAGCAAACAAAATTTTCAGTCCGTTTGTCCGCAGTACGCCGTACGCCGTACGTCGACCGCTGTACGCCAAATCGTTTGAAGGCTCGTAGCTCCTAAACGGTTAATGTCACAAAATTGAAACTTAATGAATATCTGTAGGTATACTAGGAGAATGGATCGGAAACAAAAATTTCAGTGGAGGCAGTGGCGTACGGGAGTGGGGGGTAAAAAACTTTAGATTACGATATCTTACGAACCAATTGCACTAGACAAATAAAATTTGGTTTGCATATAAAGGTTGACAAATGAAGTTTGCTGAAAGCAAAATTTTTTAAGGGGGCCGTGGAGCATGAAAGTGGAGGGGATAAGAATTTTTCTAAAAAATCACGTCTTATATCTCAAGAACAGTGTAAGATAAAAGCTTAAAATTTTTACCAGAAGTAGGCCTAATAGACCCCTAGCAGAAAACAAAATTTTGGAAGTGTGGGTGTAGTGGGTGAGGGTGGGGGAGGGTGAAAAGGAAAAAGTTCCGATTTTAATATCTCAACAACCTATTATGATATGGAGCTGAAACTTGGTATTTAGATAGAACTATATTAGTAGCATTTTGGAAAAATATAATTTTTTATAGGGGTAGTATGGTACGGGGGTGGGGGGTGTTTTTCCTATCTATAGAACGGCTTATGCTACAAAGTTGAAACTCGGTACGTTTATGTAAATCAACTAGAAAACTAATTTAGATAAAAAAAAATTTTAAATATCCATTGGCGTTCGGAGGGGGGGCAAAAAAAATGATCAGTGAAAATGAAATGCATATATTTTCACGGTTTTCGTCATATCTATTAGGTCTTTCCAAATATTGAGTTCATTTTTATTCTATTCATGTAAATACCTAGAAAGCATTTTCAGGATTTTTTTAAATTCGACCCCTAAGGGGGTGCAAAGGGGGTTGTAAACTTTTTCACGAATTCTACTATATCCCCACGTCTTATCAGATATCGAATATCTTTTTACTTTCACGTGCTTGCGTATTAATCGACTAAAACTTGTTTTTAAGTTTTTTCCTTTTTCAGCCCCTAAGAGGGTATAAACGGTTTGAACACGTTTTCACAAGTTCCGTCATTTCTTTTAGAAGTGATAAGAAATTGAATTGGTTCCTACTTTCTCGTGCTGTCTTCATATTTATTTATTAATTCCTTTCAGGATTTTTGGATATTCAACCCCCGAGTAGGTGTAAGGAGGTTGCATATCTGGTGATATATCGAATTCATTTTTACTTCCTAAGGTTTCCTATATAAAAAAGCCAAAATGTCAATTTCAGTATTTGAGATATTCAATCCTAATGGGTGTAAGGGGGTTGTATGCTTTTCAAAGTTTCGACATATTTCTTAGGTTCAATGAGATATTAGATCGCTTTTCATTTCCACAGACTTTTTATATAATCGCCTACAAACCCATTTCTCAATTTTTTTATATTCAACCCCCAAATGATTGTACATGGTTTCACAATTTTTGCCATTCCTTAGTTCTGATGAGATATAAAATTGATTATTACGGCCAACCAATTCACGATTTTTCGAATTTCCAGAACCAAGGAGGTGTAAAGGGTTTGTGAAATCTAATAACCTCGAAGCAACTCATGATACACTCCGACTTTGACCGCTCCCGAACTTTGACCCGAAAAATAATAAAATTTCGCCCAGACCATTGGCAGATTTTTTATACTCTGGATGAAATCATATAGAGTATTATAAGTTTAATCCAGCCCAAAAGTTTGTAACGCATAGAACTAAGCCTCGGACGAAAAAAAGTTATATATTATTTTTTGTTTATTTGTGGCCAAAAACCTCAAATCCGCTTGACGTCCGTCCGTCCGTCCGTCCGTCCGTCCGTCCGTCCGTCTGTCCGTAAACACGATAACTCAAGAACGCCTTCACCTAGGATCATGAAATATTGAATCTGGATGTTTGGTTGAATTTGTAAGGCTAAGTTCGTTAACGGGCAAAATCGTCCTACTCCTTCGGGTAGCTGCCATACAAAATGTCCTTAAAACACGTGTTCAAAAATATTGGTCGATAACTTCAGAAGGGTTTAAGCTACGACATTGAAATTTTGTATGTGTTATTTTTTCAATAGTTGGAGCTAAATGTATGATTATGAACAAAATCCTATTAGTCCTTCGTGTAGCTGCCATACAAATATCCTGTCAAAATGTATTCACTTAAATTACGAAACTCACTATAACTCAAGTAATCTTTTAGCTACGAATTCGAAATTTTGTACAAATTAGTTTTGAGTAAAAAGAAAGTTTGACTTTACTAGTTAGAAAAATCCTATTACTCCTTCGGGTAGCTGCCATACAAAATGTCCTTAAAACACGTGTTCAAGAATATTGGCCGATAACTTCAGAAGGATTTAAGCTACCACTTTGAAATCTTGTACGTGTAATTTTTCCAATAGTTGGAGCTAAATGTATGATTATGAAGAAAATCCTATTAGTCCTTCGTATAGCTGCCATACTAATATCCTGTCAAAACGTCTTCACTTAATTTACGGAACTTGCTATAACTCAAGTAATCTTTTAGCTATGAATTCGGAATTTTGTACAAATTAGTTTTGAGTAAAAACGGAGTTCAAGTTTACTAATCAGCGAAATCCTTTTACTCCTTCTGGTAGCTGCCATACAAAATGTCCTTAAGACACGTGTTCAACAATATTTTTCGATAACTTTTGAACATGTTCATTTTTAAATGGTTCTAAGGAAAAGGATAAATATGTTAGAAAACGAGTGAGCCCTTCCTGCACCTCCCATGTGAAAGTCCTTCAAAAAGGACATTTTTTTTCGATGACCTACCCAGTTCAAGATATGAAATTAAACACTGAATACTATCTTTTAGCTTTGAGTAGCAATCTAATGGCAGTCCTTAATAAAGGACATACAACATGCACACACGTAATTCTACTTTATCCCCAACTACTATATAAATCGGAGTTCAGTATTCATCTAGAGTATTATACGATTGGCTTGCAGCCGATCGTGACTGCAGTATGTTTAAACGTCAAATTCAAAGTGACAATGTAATGACCCAAATTTTGGCAATTTCATTTAAGTTTACATGAAGATCCCCTAGATTATATCACTATATTTACAGCAGAACAGTCGAATTTTGTCTTTTTTATTCAATGAAAAATGTTGAGTATACTCTCCCCTTGACTTCGTCAGCTATTTTAAAACAAGTCAGTCTAAGCCAAGACACCAACCATAATTTAATTATGTCAGGAATCACCTATGCCTGACTTCAGAAACTGTTAAAATTAAACGGATCCCAAGACAAACCATACTATTCGAATTCGTTCTAACAATGTTGCATGTTAACCTTTTTAAGGTTGGCTAAACGAATGTTGCGTCCATATGCAATTGCTTTACTGATTTTAACCCCAGACTGTTAGCAAATTTTTATACTCTAGATGAAATCATATAGAGTATTATAAGTTTAATCCAGCCCAAAAGTTTGTAACGCATAGAACCAAGCCTCGGACGAAAAAAAGTTATATATTATTTTTTGTTTATTTGTGCCCAAAAACCTCAAATCCGCCTGACGTCCGTCCGTCCGTCCGTCCGTCCGTCCGTCCGTCCGTCCGTCCGTCCGTCCGTCCGTCCGTCCGTCCGTCCGTCTGTCCGTGAACACGATAACTCAAGAACGCCTTCACCTAGGATCTTGAAATTTTGAATCTGGGTGTTTGGTTGAATTTGTAAGGCTAAGTTCGTTAACGGGCAAAATCGCCCTACTCCTTCGGGTAGCTGCCATACAAAATGTCCTTAAAACACGTGTTCAAGAATATTGGTCTTTAACTTCAGAAGGGTTTAAGCTACGACATTGAAATTTTGTATGTTTTATTTTTCCAATAGTTAGAGTTGAATATATGATTATGAAGAAAATCCTGTTAGTCCTTGGTGTAGCTGCCATACAAATATCCTGTCAAAATGTATTCACTTAATTTACGAAACTCACTATAACTCAAGTACTCTTTTAGCTACGAATTCGGAATTTTGTACAAATTAGTTTTGAGTGAAAACAAAGTTCGGGTTTACTAGTCAGCGAAATCCTTTTACTCCTTCGGGTAGCTGCCATACAAAATATCCTTAAAACACGTGTTCAAGAATATTGGTAGATAACTTCAGAAGGGCTTAAGCTACGGCATTGAAATTTTGAATGTGTTATTTTTCCAACAGTTGGAGCTAAATATATGATTATGAAGAAAATCCTGATAGTCCTTCGTGTAGCTGCCATACAAATATCCTGTCAAAATGTATTCACTTAATTTACGAAACTCACTATAACTCAAGTAATCTTTTAGCTACGAATTCGGAATTTTTTGGAAATTAGTTTCGAGTAAAAACAAAGCTTGAGTTTACTTGTCAGCGAAATCCTTTTACTCCTTCTGGTAGCTGCCATACAAAATGTCCTTAAAATACGTGTTCAAGAATATTGGTTGATAACTTCAGAAGGGTTTAAGCTACGTCTTTGAAATTTTGTATATAGTATTTTTCCAATAGTTGAAGCTTAATGTATGATTATGAAGAACATCCTATTAGCCCTTCGTGTAGCTGCCATACAAATATCCTGTCAAAACGTCTTCTTTTAATTTATGGAACTTACTATAACTCAAGTAATCTTTTAGCTATAAATTGGAAATTTTGTACAAATTAGTTTTGAGTAAAAACCAAGTTCGAGCTTACTAATCAGCGAAATCCTTTTACTCTTTCTGGTAGCTGCCATACAAAATGTCCTTAAGACACGTGTTCAACAATATTTTTCGATAACTTTTGAACGCTTCAAGCTACGAATTTCAAATTTTGTACAAATTCATTTTTAAATGGTTCCAAGGAAAAGGACAAATATGTAAGAAATCGAGTGAGTCCTTCCTGCACCTCTCATGTGAAAGTCCTTCAAAAAGGACATTTTTTTTTGGTGACTTACCCAGTTCAAGATATGAAATTAAACACTGAATATTGTTTTTTAGTTTTGAGTAGCAATCTAATGGGAGTCCTTAATAAAGGACATACAACATGCACACACGTAATTCTACTTTATCCCCAACTACAATATAAATCGGAGTTCAGTATTCATCTAGAGTATTATACGATTGGCTTGCAGCCGATCGTGACTGCAGTATGTTTAAATATATTTTTCTTTTAGTACAATCACTTTGTTAATGAATCAATATGAGCTTGCTTCTTCCTCGTCTCAATTACAGTAAATTTCTGCAATATAAAAGCAAATCCAAATCCTAGAAAAGGAAACATGGAATTGAAATCTCTGCCTAGAATTTTCTGTAAGATTCACTATCGGCAATCAGATTCGAGCGTCACATTTGTCGTGATTCTTCCCAAAAAAAGGTATTAAGAGGGTGGCATTAGGTTCAGTCATAAATCGGAAGCGTCAAGTTCCGTACCATTGTACTCGGTAGTTGCTTAGCCTTCGAGGTCTATAATCGTTTTGGATGTGATTTGTGGGCTTTTTGGGCGCCTTAAGGCTGTCTTCGCCATGTTACTAACGAAGTGACGACACTCTGGTTCATGTATACTCCCAAGGGGGATATAATGCCTTCTAGGACGGTAAAGCAAGGTATCTTAATACATATGAGCTCCCACATACATAGCTTGATAATAAATGGTACTGACAATATTATATGAACTGGCACAAAAGCTTTTCTTCTATTTACAATGAAAGGAGGAAGGCATGGATCTACACTGGCACAACATAATGCTTAGAAGTGTCTTTTATTGTTCTGGTTCTCCTTTTTTTATTATATTTGTCGACTTTCTTTCGTACCAGGAAAGCATAAACTTTTATGCTATTTGGTGTTTTGTAGTAACATCAAACAGGGAATGGTTCATTTGGTGGTTAGGAACAAGTGAAAATGATAGAGCGTACAAGAATCTGATTACCTTCTACAGATCCCATCACGTTTCCATTGATTATTGAACGCCTTGAGGATATCCCTGGCTACTTCGCCTATAGTCGATATTTCGTTAAGTGTATTAAATGCCTTCGGTCGTTAAAGGAATTGCGCAAACCAATGAGGTACTTTGTTGATGGATAGACCACAAATTGATGCTGTATTATTTCAGTTATTACCAGTGCAAAGAATACCCGGGTAAAATCAAATTTATTGCCCATCTCTTGCTGTATTTGTTGTTTTATTGATGGTCCATTTCCGATCGTACAGCCTGCTCTTCGTATTCGTAGCAATTTCACTTTTCAATGGTTTTACTAAGTATTATTTTTGATTACCGAAAAAATGGTTATTGCTTCGGGTTTATTAGATGACGTCGAATGTATCATCAAGTGAGGAAGTCACAAAATAATGACATCTATTATGGATGGTATTAATGGGTCCAGTATATTATGGGGGTGTTTTACTGCCGACATTTTCGTAGAACTGAAGAAGGGATGTGATTTATTTTATACTTAATGACATTTGTTCAATTCGACTACAAGGATAGTATGTGTGTTCCTTCTCGAATTGAAGATTCGGAATAACATAAATAATGACATCAATTTTATTTCAAAACAGATGTAATGCGACTATGAAGTTATATTTAAATGTTGATTAGCCACTCTAAAGGGTTCTCCTCGGGGTTCAACAAAACAAATTTCCAGTAATCGTTATAGTGATGCTTAATATAATAATATTATTTTTACTTTATTATTTTAATAATAACGTATTGTTATCGATTTTAAAAAAAAATTGCTACCCTGAAAAATTCTTTTTACGTTTCGTGACTACCAAAAAAGCAAAAAAAAACCTTTCCGTCTATAAGCCGTACGCCGTATGGTATTTTAACGGCTTATGCTAGAACGGTGAAACTGAGTACATGTATATCTACTAGGAAAGTAATCTAGTTCAAACAAGTTTTAAAAATATCCATTAGCGTACGGAAGGGGGGCACAATAAATTTTGAGTGAAAATTAAATGCATATATTTTCACGAATTTCGTCATATCTTTTAGGTCTCACTAAATATTGAACTCATTTTTATTCTCCGGATTCCTCACATAAATACATAGCAAGCGTTTTCAAGATTTTTTTAAATTCGACCCCTAAGGAGGTTTTATATATTTTAACGAATTCAACCATATCCCTCAGTCCTGATTAGATACTGAATTTCTATTCAATTCCTAGGGCTTGTTTAACAAAAGCCTAAAAATTGTTTCCACGTTTTTTCTGATAAGCTATAGAATTAATTTTTACTTTCTAAGGCTTCCTAAATAATCGTTCAAAAGTTGATATTCGATATTCAACCCTAAGGGGTTCCATACTTTTTACAACTTTCGACATATTTCCTAGGTTTGGTGAGATATCAGATTGGTTCAGCAGACTTCTAATATAATCGTCTACAAACCCATTTCACCATTTTTCTATATTCAATCCCGAGGTGTGGAAAGGGGTTGCATATGTTTTTACAATATTTACCATTCCTTAGCTCTGATGAGATATAAAATTGGTTATTACCTCTACAGGTATTTCATGTAATGGCCTAAAACCCAATTTCACGAATTTTCCAAATTCAACCCTTAGGGGATGAGAGGGGGTTGCTAACATTTTCACAAATTTTGCAAAATCTCTAGTAGGTATCTGAGGAGATAAAAAGTAGCTTCATATGTTATCGTCTGAAGACCTATTTCACAATTTTTCGAAATTCAACCAACCAGTGGATGATGTAATAGGAATGTTGATATCGAAAAAAAATATCGATATATCGATATTTAAAAAAATATCAATATCGGATGATGATATATCGAAAAATCTATCGATATATGGAATATTTTTCCCAATGAAAAATAAATTCTTATCTCCCTTCCCATATCAAATTTAACGTTAAGGGGAGCATATCGCAAAGGCTTTTCAGTGTAAATTTCATGACCCATTTTCTCAGAAACCACTCGAATGAAATTTTGGACAATTATTCCTTACAGCGAAACGAACAAATAGAGTGGAGTAACATTTTATTATTTTTACGAATGTTGTATATATTGCACATCTAATTTTTACGAACAAAAAGCTTCAAGTCGGCCTCATATTACATTATTAAATAATTAAACATTTAAAAGTGTGAGTGGTTTTTGAGAAAATGGATCAAACGTAAAAAAATACAATTTTTCAGGAGAGGCAATTCATGATCTCGTGGAGTCTTGCGGTTTAAACAGTTTTACCCAGAATTCAGTCTAAAATAAGAATTTTAAAAAAAACCAAAATCGATTTGCTTTCCTTAATAAAGATCACGGCGGTGCGCGGCTTTTAAAACAAACCGAAAAAATGATATTTTTAAATTTAAAATTATTCTTCATTTCACTAAATTTTTACAACACAAAACAAGGCAAAATGCACGTTCGAAGTTATAATAAAAATATACGAAAAAAATCTGCCAATGGTCTGGATGAAATTTTATTATTTTTCGGGTCAAAGTTCGGGAGCGGTCATAGTCGTTAGGTTAGGTTAGGTTAGGTTGAGAAGGGTGGACTAAAGCAATGTGCCCCAGTCCATCACGAGAGATCACTGTGGATCCATTGTGGTCCCCTCGTATAAAAACCGGGATCTAGACTACTGATTCCAAATATTGCTCTTCCTTATGAAGAGAGTAGTTCTCCATAAAGGAATCATCGCAAGTTCTGATAGATCGGTTAAGGAGAATTTCCCCAAGTACCGATGCCTGGTGCGCGCCAGACTATCACATTCACACACTAGATGCTCCAGTGTTGGCTCAACATTCTCGTCACCACAGCGACACAGGTCAGCCATGGGTATTCCCAGCCTTTTTCCATGCCTCCCAAAGGGACAGTGTCCCGTTAGGACCCCTATAAGTTGTCTGCAAATGTCCCTGCCCAGAGACAAAATGAAGCTAGAGTTCCTCCTATCAAGTTTCGGCCAGCAGATTCTTGCTTGCCGGCATCCCGAGAGATTCACCCAGGCCTCCTCCATCTGTCTGAGCGCTTCAATATCAATCATTCCCTTTACACATTCAATGGGACATAGAACTGACTCGTCGGCCAGCTCCATGCTCATCTCCGACCCCCTTCTGGCGAGCTCGTCTGCCTTTTCATTTCCAGGGAAGTCACTGTGACCAGGAATCCAGCTAATTAATCTTCAGGTTATTATTCATACCCACCATCTGCAATATTCTTTTACATTCTCCCACAAGCCTGGATTTAGTAATGTGCGCCTCAATAGCCTTGATGGCAGCTTGGCTGTCAACATAAATAGTTATTGTACCATTCACGCACTGTTTTCGCACAATCAACTCCGCTGCGTCATAGTCGTTAAGTTATGAGGTTTCTTGGAAAGATATTTAAAATAGAGATTTTTAGCCGATTAAACATTGGAAAAGCCTGTGTAGTATCTATTTGAATTTCAGTATATTATTTAAACTAAAGGCCCATAGAATTAAAAACGAATTTGTTGCCTTATCAGAATTAAGAGATATGATGAATTGGGGTTTGAAGTTCGAAAAAATTGTGAAACAGGTTTTTAGACGATTTCAAAAGAAGCAACTTGATATACAGGGTGTCCTTGATATATTTGAAGAAAAAAATTATTCCACAGGGTGGGTCAATTTTCAATAACAGTGGAGATACAGGGTGGTTAAGAAAAGTGTTTTTGACCGGTACCCTTACTTACTTAAAACGTTATATCTTGAAAACGAATAATCACAAGGTAAAGTGTTATAACTCGTTTTTTAGGCAATCAAATTATCTTTCATTTGATGTAACAGTCTAAATTGTAACTGCACCCAATCTTGAGATATTTACTCGAAAACACCAATTTTTGCTACGTGAACCCTTAAAATTCAGTGATCAATGTAGTTTTTCTCAGAAAACCCCATTATAAACATGTCATTTTAATTTTATTTTTTTATGAGCCGTATTATTACCTACAAAAGCTGCATACATATGTATGAGTTACGATTAACATTTTGGAAGTAATAGGTAAAAATACATATCGCATAAAAATTAAATATTCCAAAAGTCAGTGCATGTGCATGTTGATCTACACTACTTGTTTGAACTAAAAGAATTTAATAATGGTTTTTATGTTTTATTTAAAAAAATTTTGTTATAATACATGTTCAAAATGGCCACCTTCATTTTGAATGCACGCTAAAGCTCGTTTGGCGAGTGTTCTCTTGGTATTCATATTCCTCAACTGCTGCCTTACTTCTATTGCTGCCGCATCGATCCTGATATTTAGATCTTCCAATATTTCTACTGGCGTTGCGTAGACTAGGTCCTTCATCCGTCCCCATACAAAGAAATCCATAATAGTAAGATCAGGAGATCTTGCAGGCCAGTGTATCGGTCCATTTCTAACGATCCAGCGATTGCTATAATTGGAATTTAACCAATCTGTGATCTGTCGGCCGTAATGAGCTGGAGCACCATCGTGTTGGTAAAACATGGAAGCCAATCGTACCAGTGGAATATCATCCAATAAGTCCTGTAGATCATTTGATAAAAACTGTAAGTAATTGGAGCTATTTAGAGTACGCGGAAGCCTAATATGTCCAAGTAAATCGTCACCAATCACACCTGCCCATAAATTGAAGCTGAATCTGTGCTGAAATGATGCCGCTCTTCTTGTGTGTGGATTGCTCTTAGCCCACGTATGTAGATTGTGGAAGTTTGTGATACCGTCTCTGGTAAATTGGGACTCATCCGTCCACAGAATATTGTTGAAAAAATTGTCGTCATCTATTTGTCGTTCAAGGAGCCAATTGCAAAACTCCATCCGTTTGCGGAAATCAATGGGTAGCAGCTCCTGTACTGGTGTGTGATGGTAGGCATGGAAGCGTTCTACTTTTAAAATACTCCAAACCTTCCAAGTAGATATGTTAAACTGCAATGCCAAGCGTCGGATACTGATCGATGGATCATTTTGCACTGCTTGCAGTATTCTTTCATCAATCTGAACAGCGATTATAGGCGCAGGATTTGCATTTACTCTCCTTGTTCTAACGCTGCCAGTTTCCCTAATTCTCCTGTAAACGTCCTGAAATACTCTCCTGTCAGGTGTCCGTCGATGGGGATGTCTCTGATGGTAAAGCCTTCGCGCGGCTTGTCCATTTTCGCGACACTCTCCATAAATTAACACAATGTCAGCATATTCTTCATTGGAGTACTCAGACATTTCGAAATTATTTTTTTTATTCTACTGACACCTTCTTCTTTTAGCAACGTAACTAGAACTGATAAAAATATGAAGGTAGTTTTGCTTTTATAGGCTTTTTATTTTATAAGGCACCCTATTAAAAAAGGCATAGTACCGCACCCAGTATTACCTACCACATCCAGGTAAAAGCATCAATTATGTTGAAACTCAGTTACATTTCATTGTTTTCCTACATACTTTAAATAGTAATAAATGGGCAATAAAAATACTTCAGTACTACCGACAAATTAAACGAGGTCCACTTTATGGCACTGACTTTTGAAATATTTAATTTTTATGCGATATGTATTTTTACCTATTACTTCCAAAATGTTAATCGTAACTCATACATATGTATGCAGCTTTTGTAGGTAATAATACGGCTCATAAAAAAATAAAATTAAAATGACATGTTTATAATGGGGTTTTCTGAGAAAAACTACATTGATCACTGAATTTTAAGGGTTCACGTAGCAAAAATTGGTGTTTTCGAGTAAATATCTCAAGATTGGGTGCAGTTACAATTTAGACTGTTACATCAAATGAAAGATAATTTGATTGCCTAAAAAACGAGTTATAACACTTTACCTTGTGATT
Organism: Beris morrisii; assembly: GCA_951812415.1. NCBI lineage: Eukaryota > Metazoa > Arthropoda > Insecta > Diptera > Stratiomyidae > Beris > Beris morrisii. The sequence continues at coordinate 88,126,308 of OX638312.1, read as the reverse complement.
ATTCGTTTTCAAGATATAACGTTTTAAGTAAGTAAGGGTACCGGTCAAAAACACTTTTCTTAACCACCCTGTATCTCCACTGTTATTGAAAATTGACCCACCCTGTGGAACAATTTTTTTCTTCAAATATATCAAGGAATAACCCCTTACAAGGTCGTGCACGGAGTACCAAACACCCTGTATAATGAGATACGAGGGATTTTGAAAAAATTTGTGAAAACGTAAGCAAACCCTTAACACCACCTTGGTTTTTGAAATTCGAAAAATCGTGAAATTGGTTTTTAGGTCATTACATCAAATGCCGTAATAACCAATTTTATATCTCATCAGAACTGGTATGGCAAAATTTGTGAAAACATATGCAAACCCTTGGGGGCTGAATATCCAAAATTTGAGAAATGGGTTTGTAGGCGATTATATAAAAAGTCTGTGGAAGTGAAAAGCGATCTAATATTTCATCAAACCTAAGAAATACGTCGAAGCTTTGAAAAGCATACAACCCCTTTACACCCGTTAGGATTGAATATTTAAAAATATAGAAATTGACTTTTTGGCGCTTATATAGGAAACCTTAGGAAGTAAAAATGAATTCGATATATTATCAGATATGAAACTTCCTTACACCCGGGGGTTGAATATCCAAAAATCCTGAAAGGAGTTAATAGATAAATTTGAAGACAGCACGAGACAGTAAAAACCAATTCAATTTCTTATCACTTCTAAAAGATATGACGGAATTCGTGAAAACATGTTCAACTCTTTTATACCCTCTTAGGGACTGAAAACGGAAAAAACTTAAAAACAAGTTTTAGGCGATTATTCCGTAAGTCCTTGAAAGTGAAAATATATTCGACATCTGATCAGACCTGGGGGATATGGCAGGATTTGTGAAAAAGTATACAACCCCCATTTCACCCCTTAGGGGTCGAATTTGAAAAAATCCTGAAAATGCTTTCTAGGTATTTACATGAAGAAGCCGTAAAATAATATTTGGGAAGACCTAATAGATATGACAAAAACCGTTAAAATATATGCATTCCATTTTCACTGATAATTTTTTTTGCCACCCTCTCCAAACGCCAATGGATATTTAAAATTTTTTTTATTTAAATTACTTTTCTAGTTGATTTACATATCCGTACCGAGTTTCAACTTTCTATCATAAGCCGTTCTATAGATAGGAAAAACACCCCCCATCCCCGTACCGTATTTACCCTATAAAAAATTATATTTTGCCAACCAGCTACTATTATAGCTTTATATCAATACCACGTTTAAGCTTTATATCAATATAGGTTCCCGAGATATAATAATCGGAGCTTTTTCCTTTTCACCCTCCCCCACCCTAACCCTCTATACCCCACCGACAAACTTTTTTTTCAGATAGGGGTCTATTAGGTCTACTTCTGAGAAAAATAGTAGTAGTACGTAGTATCGTAGTATCTATCTTACACTGTTCTTGAGATATGAGACGTGATTTTTTAGAAAAATTCTTATCCCCTCCACTTTCATGATCCACCGTCCTCTTAAAGAAATTTACTAGTGCAATTGGCTCGTGAGATATCGTAATCTGCAGTTTTTAACCCCCCACCTCCACTACCCCTTCTCAAAAATTTCTTTTCGATCTATTTTCCTAGTATACCTACAAATATTCAATAAGTTTCAATTTTGTGACATTAACCGTTTTGGAGATATGGATTTTAGAATGTGTCGATTTCGGCTTTTTTGCGTTTCGGACACATTATTTTTACACCCACTCCCACACTCCTTCACCCAGATTGACACTTTTTATGCAAATGGATCCACTATCAAAGCGCTAAATAAATTCCTAGTTTTAGCCTCCTAGCATAAGCGGTTGCTGAGATCTAGAAACCAAAATGTTCTGTCTAAAACGCACCTCCTTCTTCCCCCCTCACACCCCCACCAATCCGAATTTGGTCACTTCAAGGGGCCTACCCATTCTATTAATAAAAAAATTTCAATGTAATATATCAATGCGTTTGGGAGCTACGAGCCTTCAAACGATTTTGCTTACGGCGGACAGACGGACTGAACAATTTTTTTTTGCTTTTTTCGTGTTTACTAGACACGTGAAAAAAAAAGTTTTCAGGGTAGGAACATTTTTTTTTTAAAAAATCGATCACAATACTGTAATATTATAGAAAATAATAAAGTAAAACGGATAGTTATGGTAAGCTGTACTCTTTAATACAAACATATTACTTTCTTCCGGTTTTTTTTTAATTCCTTCTATTTGAAAGAGCAAGATTAAAAACCAATAACAACAAGGTACTGAGCGGATAGATCCCTGTGCACAGGATAGTTGCCTGGGTACCCCCACCAACAGAAACCACGCGTCTTGAATCATTTTGTTTCGACAGAAATAGACTTTGCGTAATCGAAAAACAGTTTTCTAGTTTCAACCTTTCTGACATTCCTCATATACATTATTATATTAGATTTTCGTGTTGGGGTTGGTTTGATCACCTCTGTCATTAAAGCCTCAATTGGGCCTAAAGCGACGTCCCTGTGGATTATCTATAGTTCCTCTTCGATCCCAGCGCTTTCAAGCATTAGCATTTTTTGAATAGGTATAGTCAGGAATTCCGATGGTTCCATGAAAGTGATGAAGCCTTTTTGAGCAAATCCCTCACATTCACAGAGAATGTGCTCTGGTGTTTCGTTTTCATCATTACAAATTCTGAATATTTTGCTCTCAGAGAGACTAATCCTATGGAGATGCTTCCTCATGTAACAATACGAGCAGTCAGAGCTATCACTAGGGTTCAGGTCAGAATTTTGCTTAATTTTAGAAATTCAGACGTTCTGTTTTCCGAATGCTTCGGCATACGTAACTTATTAGATTGCCACGTAAAATATCAACTAGAAAAAGCTAAATTTGCGGTCTAAGTACCTATGAGTAGGTACATATACACAAAAATAAGCAGAAACGCAAAATGCCGTTCGAGTTCTAAAATATGCTATACTTAATAAAATATATCGGTTCCGATACTCGTATTTAAATATCGATATATCGCTCTAAAAATATCGGTCGACATTTTTTCAACATCCCTAGGATGTAATGGGTTTGTATGCGTTATGGAAATTCGACATAAATCTTAAGTCTGATGAGACTGCAAATTGGTTTTCATTTCTATGAAATTGTCCTGTAAATAATATAACGAAATTAGAAATTTTATATATTTAATCGTCTAAAAATTTCTATATTAGAGTATGACCCATTTACGAAACTCATGCGCGTTATGTGGCAGTGGCGTAAGCACTCTAACGCGACCTCATTTTAACCGCTTCCCGAACTTTGACCCGAAAAAGAATAAAGTTTCCCCCAGATTGTTGATTGTTGGCTTTTTTTTTATTCTTAATAATAAGGAACTGTGATGCTTAAAATTTAAAACAAGTTGAACACGCTGTATACGCTGTTCACGTCGTTCCAAAACATGTTTAACTCAAGAACCACCAAATATGTTAACTTCAAATATTCACAGTGGTTGGGGTTAGTGATTGTACACCTCCGCGTTCTAGACTTCAACCCAAAAAGAAGTAAAGTTGAGCTACGACTATTGGCAGATTTTAAATTTCATTCAACAGTCTGAGCTTAACCTTATTATTTTTTGTGTAGATGTCCAGAACACGTTTAATGCTGAGGTTCGCTGTAGGTTACTTTGCTACTGACAGCCTGCAAAAAGTCTCCTGGTTATTCGTTTCCACGCTTACCAACAAAATTGACGTATGTACATTGTTCTGTAGATATGAATCTTCGAATGTCTCGATTGCAACGGGCGTTACGAACGCATTGTTTTTGCCCGCATTCCCAAATCCCTTCACCCATATCGACCATTTATTTCCAAATGGCTCCACTATCACTAGCTGTATACAAACTGCAAGTATCAACTTTCTTGCATAATCGGTTTTTGGAAAACAGAACCAACAGTTTTCTTCCGAAACTCATACTCTCACCCCATAATAGTCAAAACTTAAAGAGGTTTTCACAATCTATCCATCAAAGCAATTTTAACTAAATATCTCAACCGCTTTGTGAGCTATGAGCATTTAAACTCGTTTGCGGAAAGACAGACTTTTTTTTATCTTTTACGGTCTACTAATCCTTAAAGGAGAAAATACAAAGTCTCAGGAAAGCAATTTTTTTTTAAATTTTAGATGGATCTTAATACCATATTATTGAAAAATAATGAACTAGAGTAAAAATAAACGCCCATTAAATATATCATATATATATATAATTCAATATATGATGAAGCTTGAGACTGGTGGAATGCGTGAAAACGCATGCAAACCTTTCTCACCATCTGGTTGAATAGAGAAAAATCTCAAAAATTGTCTTTTAGGCGATTCTATAAAAAGCAAATAGAAGTTAACACAAATTCAATGGCCTATCAGACCTAAGAGAGGAATTCGTGGAACCTTATGAACAAAATACCACAAAATACTGAAACCAGTATTTCGGCAAATATTTGACAATCCCGAGGACGTAAAATCCAATACTATATTTAATCACACGCAGGAAATAGGTTGGATTTTCCAGAAACGTATCTAACCACCTTATATTCACTTAGGGGTTGAGTTTCAAAACATCTTAAATTAATTCGATATCTCAGAAGACCTGAAAGATTGGACAAAATTTGTGAAACTATATCCAGCTCCTTTTCGGAAACCTTTTTTTTGCGACTCTGCACGCTCGCCAAAACAATTTTTTTTGCATAACGTACTTGTCTAGAATATTCACATACACGTAGTTAGTTTAAGTGTTCTTCAATAAACCGTTCTTGAGAAAGAAAAAAAAATCCTTGCTACCCCAGTTAAAGATTATATTTTTAAAGCATTCCACTACTTTATAAATAAATAAATGCTAAGTTTTATGTTTGCTTTCCATCCAGCACCACCCACACCCGTCCCCACTTACCCGTTAAACTTTTACTTCGTTCGGTTCAATTGGACCTAACTGATGTATAAATTCCAGGACCCGATCTTAAATATTCATTGAAATATGAGACTTTATTTTCCACAAAAATTGTTAGACACCCATTTCTACGCTGTTACAACTCCTCAAAAATGTTATATTCAGCATACTCCACTCATATACTTATAACCACATCATTTTTCTTGAGTAGTTTATGCGCGAGATTCCGTACTCTAAAGTTTTCACCCGCCACCCACTACTCCTCGCCCTAAAAATATTGTTCTTGATATACTCAAGCAGTCACCAAGTTGAAAACTTATGACATGAACTGTTCAGGGGACGTAAACGAATTTTAGAATATTTTGATTACAACAGTCGAGCTCTCCAGAAAGATTGTTATGCACCCCAAATTTCAACTTCAGAACTATAAGCGGTTCCTGAGATATCCTTAGAAATCAAAATTTTCCATCTACAATGCCCTTTCCATTTTTCCTTAGCACTAGAAATGTGGTCACTTAAAGAGCTCCACCCAATCTAACCCCTAAAAAAATGGTACTTTATAACTCAAAGGGTTTGATAACTGTGAGCACTCAAATGAGTTTTGCGTACGGCGGACGGCATTCAAACCGACAAATTTTTTTTGGAAAGATTGTTTAGTATAATGTCTACAATAAATATAATAATAAGGCCTTCAGAATGATAATAGATATTTGAGATTCACTTAACCGAACTAGAAGCGAAAACGGACAAAGCGGAACTTAATCGTATAATTATTAAATAAAACATACTGCAGTCACGATCGGCTGCAAGCCAATCGTATAATACTCTAGATGAATACTGAACTCCGATTTATATTGTAGTTGGGGATAAAGTAGAATTACGTGTGTGCATGTTGTATGTCCTTTATTAAGGACTGCCATTAGATTGCTACTCAAAACTAAAAGACAATTTTCAGTGTTTGGTTGCATATCTTGAACTGGGTAAGTCATCGAAAAAAATGTCCTTTTTGAAGGAGGTGCAGGAAGGACTCACTTGATTTCTTACATATTTATCCTTTTCCTTGAAACCATTTAAAAATGAACTTGTACAAAATTTGAAATTCGTAGCTTGAAGCGTTCAAAAGTTATCGAAAAATATTGTTGAACACGTGTCTTAAGGACATTTTGTATGGCAGCTACCAGAAGGAGTAAAAGGATTTCGCTGACAAGTAAACTCAAGCTTTGTTTTTACTCAAAACTAATTTGTAAAAAATTCCGAATTCATAGCTAAAAGACTACTTGAGTTATAGTAAGTTCCGTAAATTAAGTGAATACATTTTGACAGGATATTTGTATGGCAGCTACACAAAGGACTAATAGGATTTTCTTCACAATCATATATTTAGCTCCAACTATTGAAAAAATAACATATACAAAATTTCAATGCCGTAGCTTAAACCCTTCTGAAGTTATCTACTAATATTCTTGAACACCTGTTTTAAGGATATTTTGTATGGCAGCTACCAGAAGGAGTAAAAGGATTTCGCTGACTAGTAAACTCGAACTTCGTTTTCACTCAAAACTAATTTGTACAAAATTCCGAATTCGTAGCTAAAAGATTACTTGAGTTATAGTGAGTTTCGTAAATTAAGTGAATACATTTTGACAGGATATTTGTATGGCAGCTACACGAAGCACTAACAGGATTTTCTTCATAATCATACATTTAGCTCCAACTATTGGAAAAATAACACAAACAAAATTTCAATGCCGTAGCTTAAACCCTTCTGAAGTTATCGACCAATATTCTTGAACACGTGTTTTAAGGACATTTTGTATGGCAGCTACCCGAAGGAACAGGACGATTTTGCCCGTTAACGAACTTAGCCTTACAAATTCAACCAAACATCCAGATTCAAAATTTCAAGATCCTAGGTGAAGGCGTTCTTGAGTTATCGTGCTAACGGACAGACGGACGGACGGACGGACGGACGGACGGACGGACGGACGGACGGACGGACGTCAGGCGGATTTGAGGTTTTTGGGCACAAATAAACAAAAAATAATATATAACTTTTTTTCGTCCGAGGCTTGGTTCTATGCGTTACAAACTTTTGGGTTGGATTAAACTTATAATACTCTATATGATTTCATCTAGAGTATAAACATACTGCAGTCACGATAGGCTGCAAGCCAATCGTATAATACTCTAGATGAATACTGAACTCCGATTTATATTGTAGTTGGGGATAAAGTAGAATTACGTGTGTACATGCTGTATGTCCTTTATTAAGGACTCCCATTAGATTGCTACTCAAAACTAAAAGACAATATTCAGTGTTTAATTTCATATCTTGAACTGTGTAAGTCATCGAAAAAAAATGTCCTTTTTGAAGGACTTTCACATGGAAGGTGCAGGAAGGACTCACTCAATTTCTTTCATTCTTTTCCTTGGAACCGTTTAAAAATTAACGTGTACAAAATTTGAAATTCGTAGCTTGAAGCGTTCAAAAGTTATCGAAAAAAATTGTTGAACGCATGTCTTAAGGATATTTTGTATGGCAGCTACCAGAAGGAGGAAAAGGATTTCGCTGACTAGTAAACTCGAACTTCGTTTTCACTCAAAACTAATTTGTACAAAATTCCGAGTTCATAGCTAAAAGATTACTTGAGTTATAGTGAGTTCCGTAAATTAAGTAAGTTCATTTTGACAGGATATTTGTATGGCAGCTACACGAAGGACTAATAGGATTTTCTTTATAATCATATATTTACCTCCAACTATTGGAAAAATAACACGTACAAAATTTGAAAGAAGTAGCTTAAACCCTTCTGAAGTTATCGGCCAATATTCTTAACACGTGTTTTAAGGACATTTTGTATGGCAGCTACCAGAAGGAGTATAAGGATTTCGCTGATTCGTAAACTCGAACTTTGTTTTTACTCAAAACTAATTTGTACAAAATTCCCAATTTATAGCTAAAAGATTACTTGAGTTATAGTAAGTTCCGTAAATTAAGTGAAGACGTTTTGACAGGATATTTATATGGCAGCTACACGAAGGACTAATACGATTTCCTTCATAATCATACATTTAGCTCCAACTATTGGAAAAATAATACATACAAAATTTCAATGTCGTAGCTTAAACCCTTCTGAAGTTATCGGCCAATATTATTGAAGACTTATTTTAAGGACTTTTTGTATGGCAGCTACCAGAAGGAGTAAAGGGATTCCGCTGACTAGTAAACTCAAACTTCCTTTTTACTCAAAACTAATTTGTACAAAATTCCGTATTCGTAGCTAAAAGATTACTTGAGTTATAGTGAGTTTCGTAAATTAAGTGAATATATTTTGACAGGATATTTGTATGGCAGCTACACGAAGGACTAACAGGATTTTCTTCATAGTCATATATTTAGCTCCAACTATTGGAAAAATAACACATACAAAATTTCAAAGTAGTAGCTTAAACCGTTCTGAAGTTATCGGCCAATATTCTTGAACACGTGTTTTAAGGACATTTTGTAGGGCAGCTACCCGAAGGAGTAGGACGATTTTGCCCGTTAACGAACTTAGCCTTACAAATTCAACCAAACACCCAGATTCAAAATTTCAAGATCCTAGGTGAAGGCGTTCTTGAGTTATCGTGTTCACGGACAGACGGACGGACGGACGGACGGACGGACGGACGGACGGACGGACGGACGGACGGACGGACGGACGGACGGACGGACGGACGTCAAGCGGATTTGAGGTTTTTGGGCACAAATAAACAAAAAAACATACTGCAGTCACGATCGGCTGCAAGCCAATCGTATAATACTCTAGATGAATACTGAACTCCGATTTATATTGTAGTTGGGGATAAAGTAGAATTACGTGTGTGCATGTTGTATATCCTTTATTAAGGACTGCTATTAGATTGCTACTCAAACCTAAAAGACAATATTCAGTGTTTAATTTCATATCTTAAACTGGGTAAGTCATCGAACAAAAATGTCCTTTTTGAAGGACTTTCACATGGAAGGTGCAGGAAGGACTCACTCGATTTCTTACATATTTATCCTTTTCCTTGGAATTAGTTAAAAATGAACGTGTACAAAATTTCAAAATCATAGCTTAAAGCGTTCAAAAGTTATCGAAAATATTGTTGAACACGTGTCTTAGGACATTTTGTATGGCAGCTACCAAAAGGAGTAAAAGGATTTCGCTGATTAGTAAACTCGAACTTTGTTTTTACTCAAAACTAATTTGTACAAAATTTCCAATTCATAGCTAAAAGATTACTTGAGTTATAGTAAGTTCCGTAAATTAAGTGAAGGCATTTTTACAGGATATTTGTATGGCAGCTACACGAAGGACTAATAGGATTTTCTTCATAATCATACATTTAGCTCCAACTATTGGAAAAATAACACATACAAAATTTCAAAGACGTAGCTTAAACCCTTCTGAAGTTATCGGCCAATATTCTTGAACACGTATTTTAAGGATATTTTGTATGGCAGCTACCAGAAGGAGTAAAATAATTTCGCTGACAAGTAAACTCAAACTTCGTTTTTACTAAAAACTGCTTTGTACAAAATTCCGAATTCGTAGCTAAAAGATTACTTGAGTTATAGTGAGTTTCGTAATTTAATTGAATACATTTTGACAGGATATTTGTATGGCAGCTACACGAAGGACTAATAGGATTTTCTTCATAATTATACACTTAGCTCCAACTCTTGAAAAAATAATACATACAAAATTTCAATGTCGTAGCTTAAACCCTTCTGAAGTTATCAACCAATATTCTTGAACACCTGTTTTAGGGATATTTTGTATGGCAGCTACCAGAAGGAGTGAAAGGATTTCACTGACTAGTAAACTGGAACTTTGCTTTTACTAAAAACTAATTTTTACAAAATTTCGATTTCGTAGCTAGAAGATTACTTGAGTTATAGTGAGTTTCGTAAATTAAGTGAAGACATTTTGACAGGATATTTGTATGGCAGCTACACGAAGGACTAACAGGATTTACTTGATATCCATACATTTAGCTTCAACTATTAAAAAAGTAACACATACAAAATTTCAAAGTCGTAGCTTTAGGCGTTCCGAAGTTATTGGTAAATATTCTTGAACACGTGTTTTAAGGACATTTTGTATGGCAGCTACCCGAAGGAGTAGGACGATTTTGCCCGTTAACGAACTTAGCCTTACAAATCCAACCAAACATCCAGATTCAAAATTTCAAGATCTTAGGTGAAGGCGTTCTTGAGTTATCGTGTTCACGGACAGACGGACGGACGGACGGACGGACGGACGGACGGACGGACGGACGGACGGACGGACGGACGGACGGACGTCAGGCGGATTTGAGGTTTTTGGCCACAAATAAACAAAAAATAATATATAACTTTTTTTCGTCCGAGGCTTGGTTCTATGCGTTACAAACTTTTGGGTTGGATTAAACTTATAATACTCTATATGATTTCATCTAGAGTATAAACATACTGCAGTCACGATCGGCTGCAAGCCAATCGTATAATACTCTAGATGAATACTGAACTCCGATTTATATTGTAGTTGGGGATAAAGTAGAATTACGTGTGTGCATGTTGTATGTCCTTTATTAAGGACTCCCATTAGATTGCTACTCAAAACTAAAAAACAATATTCAGTGTTTAATTTCATATCTTGAACTGGGTAAGTCACCAAAAAAAAATGTCCTTTTTGAAGGACTTTCACATGAGAGGTGCAGGAAGGACTCACTCGATTTCTTACATATTTGTCCTTTTCCTTGGAACCATTTAAAAATGAATTTGTACAAAATTTGAAATTCGTAGCTTGAAGCGTTCAAAAGTTATCGAAAAATATTGTTGAACACGTGTCTTAAGGACATTTTGTATGGCAGCTACCAGAAAGAGTAAAAGGATTTCGCTGATTAGTAAGCTCGAACTTGGTTTTTACTCAAAACTAATTTGTACAAAATTTCCAATTTATAGCTAAAAGATTACTTGAGTTATAGTAAGTTCCATAAATTAAAAGAAGACGTTTTGACAGGATATTTGTATGGCAGCTACACGAAGGGCTAATAGGATGTTCTTCATAATCATACATTAAGCTTCAACTATTGGAAAAATACTATATACAAAATTTCAAAGACGTAGCTTAAACCCTTCTGAAGTTATCAACCAATATTCTTGAACACGTATTTTAAGGACATTTTGTATGGCAGCTACCAGAAGGAGTAAAAGGATTTCGCTGACAAGTAAACTCAAGCTTTGTTTTTACTCGAAACTAATTTCCAAAAATTTCCGAATTCGTAGCTAAAAGATTACTTGAGTTATAGTGAGTTTCGTAAATTAAGTGAATACATTTTGACAGGATATTTGTATGGCAGCTACACGAAGGACTATCAGGATTTTCTTCATAATCATATATTTAGCTCTAACTGTTGGAAAAATAACACATTCAAAATTTCAATGCCGTAGCTTAAGCCCTTCTGAAGTTATCTACCAATATTCTTGAAGACGTGTTTTAAGGATATTTTGTATGGCAGCTACCCGAAGGAGTAAAAGGATTTCGCTGACTAGTAAACCCGAACTTTGTTTTCACTCAAAACTAATTTGTACAAAATTCCGAATTCGTAGCTAAAAGAGTACTTGAGTTATAGTGAGTTTCGTAAATTAAGTGAATACATTTTGACAGGATATTTGTATGGCAGCTACACCAAGGACTAACAGGATTTTCTTCATAATCATATATTCAACTCTAACTATTGGAAAAATAAAACATACAAAATTTCAATGTCGTAGCTTAAACCCTTCTGAAGTTAAAGACCAATATTCTTGAACACGTGTTTTAAGGACATTTTGTATGGCAGCTACCCGAAGGAGTAGGGCGATTTTGCCCGTTAACGAACTTAGCCTTACAAATTCAACCAAACACCCAGATTCAAAATTTCAAGAATCTAGGTGAAGGCGTTCTTGAGTTATCGTGTTCACGGACAGACGGACGGACGGACGGACGGACGGACGGACGGACGGACGGACGGACGGACGGACGGACGGACGGACGGACGGACGGACGTCAGGCGGATTTGAGGTTTTTGGGCACAAATAAACAAAAAATAATATATAACTTTTTTTCGTCCGAGGCTTGGTTCTATGCGTTACAAACTTTTGGGCTGGATTAAACTTATAATACTCTATATGATTTCATCTAGAGTATAAAAATCTGCTAACAGTCTGGGAGCAAATTTATAATTTTTTTCGGTAGAAGTTCGGAATGCGTTCAATTCTGAGACGCGGTGTAGGTTACTATGTGACTGAAAACCTAAAAAAAAGTTTGGAAAGCGGTTAAAATGGGGTCGCGCTAGAATGCTTACGCCGCTGCCACATATAACATATGAATTACATAATTGAGTCATACTCCAGGACGAGGTCTAAGTCGTAGTATAATATCAGTTGTTACGTAATTAGGAGGTTTTTCGTGATTTGGTTTTGGGCGATTACATGAAATGCGAAATGCATTTGTAGGCGATTATATAAAAAGTCTGAAAACCAATCTGATATCGCATGAATCCTCAGAAATATGTCGAAAGCCTAACGTCCTCTTGCAGTTGAATATCTAAAAATACTGAAATCAACTTTTGACGATTATATAGAAAGCCTTAGGAAATTAAACTGAATTCGATATCACATCAGAACTAAGAAATATGTTGGAATTTGTGAAAACATATGCAACCCCCTTGCACACTCTTTGGGGTTGAATATTGAAAAATCCTGAAATGAGTTTTTAGATATATATATAAAGAAAGCTCGAGGAAGTAAATACCAATCCGATGTCTTATCACTCCGAAGAGATATGACGGAATTCGTGAAAACGTGTTCCACCCGTTTATACTCTCTTAGGGGTTGAAAAAAGAAAAAATTTGAAAACAAGTTATTCGTTATCTAATCAGACCTGAGGGATATGGGTGAATTCGTGAAAATGTATACAACCCCTTTACACCACCTTGGAGGTCGAATTTCAAAAAATCCTGACAACACTTTCTAGGTATTTATATGTAAAATCCGTAGAATAAAAATGAATTCAATATTTGGAAAGACCTAATAGATATGACGAAAACCGTAAAAATATATGCATTCTATTTTCACTAATCATTTTTTTGCCCCTCTTCTGTACGCCAACGAACATTTGAATTTTTTTTAATCAAAATTACTTTTCAAGTTGACTTACATATATGTACATGACCAGTTTTAACTTTCTAGCATAAGCCGTTCTATAGTTAGGAAAAACACCTCCCACCCCCGTACCATACTACCATACCCCTATAAAAAATTCTATTTTTTCAACATGCTACTACTATAGTTCTATCCAAATACCAAGTTTCAGATTTATGTCATTATAGGTTCTCGAGATATAAAAATCAGATCGTTTTCCTTTTCACAAGCCCCCACCCTCACCCTCACAACAACATTTTTTTCCTGCTAGGGGTCTATTTGGCCTACTTCGGGTAAAAATTGTAAGCATCTATCTTACACTGTTCTTGAGATATGAAACGTGATTTTTTAGAAAAATTCTTATCCCCTCCACTTCCATACTCCACCGCCCTTTTAAAAACTTTTACTTTCAGCAAACTGCTTTTGTCAAACTTAATATAGAAACCTAATTTTGTTTTTCTAGTGCAATTGCTTCGTGAGATATCGTAATCTAAAGTTTTTCACTCCCCACCTCCGTACGTCACTGCCGCCATTCAAAAATTTGTTTCCGATCTATTCTCCTAGTATGCCCACTGATGTTCATTAAGTTTTAATTTCGTGACATTAACCGTTTAGGAGATATGGATTTTAGAATGTCTCGATCTCGGCTTTCAAGCGTTTCGGACGCATTATTATTCCCCTCACACCCACACCCTTTACCCATATCATAATTTTTTTTTGCAAATGGGTCCAGTATTGATGCTCTATATAAATTCTAAGTTTCAGCCTCCTAGCCTAAGCGGTTATTGAGATCTAGAAACCAAAATTTTCGTCTAAAATGCTCTCCCAACCTACCCCCTCACACCCCCACCCTTCCAAAAGATACCACACGGGTTCACCTAATATACCCACCATAAATTTACATTTCACCTTAATATCTCCAACCAGGAGCCCTTAACGGTTTTTGCGTTCGGAGTACGACGGACGGCGTCTACGGTGGACAGAAGGACATGATTTTTTAGCTTAATCCTAAAACGTAAAAATAAAAATTTCAAGTTAGCAAATTTTTTTGAAATTTCAGTTGGATCACAATACCTACTTTATTATTAAAAAATAATAAAGTAAAATTACATAACTTCTAGAGATTATAGTACTGACCGCTCCAGTTTAATAAGATATGTGCATAAATGTACATATCTAATTATGATCTTCCACCGAAAATAGTCTGAACCAGGGTTTTTATTACATTAGAAAATAATTTATCTAGAACTTATACATCTTTAGGGAAAAGTAAAACAAAACATAAGGACAGCAACTCACCTTGAATTGGAGCGTAAATATTTAAATACAAACAGTCCTCCGATTGATTTCTCAGATATGGAATTAGACGTTTGAGATACTCCAGTCGTCCACGTGGCATTCGTTCCAGCGCTGCTGTCTCATTTGCAATATCCGGTAGACGTTGCGGACAAACCGGTCCGAATCTAAAAAACGAATCAAGGAAAAAAGAATAGATGACCTTAATATACTAGGAAAAAAATCCAATTAGATTAATCGTTAGCGTCGTCCGACACCGACAGATAAGAAACAAAATGAGAATGGAAATTTTCCTTTGCTGAAAATTAATCATTGGGATTTCAGAGATTCACCGATAGGATAGCCGCTTCGAAAAAGCTTCACCTTTTTATCCCTGGTAGTAGAAAAATTCGAGCCTTTTCGTCCTGTTTCTGTTCGCCGGCATTGCCAGCATCGCCCGATACGAAAATGAGACTTCTGTATCATTGGTAATAAGAAGCCATTTATACGAGGAGATTGGGATGAAGAGGACCCGAACATGCTGTAGAAAGAGGACCTAGGTCCGCCATTAGTTTTCAACCCAAAGGGTGTGCGAATTGTATGCATAAAAAATTGCCAGCGATTTTTAACCACAAAGTGAAAAATGGGCAGAAAGAGATTCGGGTAAATAAATTATTGACAATCGGGGCTTGGCGAACCAAGCCAAAGTGAACTTTGCATATTGTTGATGGGAAATGTACACGATATATACCCCGAATATATTCTCTGTCGGACATGCAAAAAAACCACCCCAAATCACGACAACTATGCAAATATATCGAGTATAACGAGCTGAATGGAGAAGGATATTTCGCGGATATAGTTTCCCAATTTTTGAGATTGATAGATAGATGAAAACTTGACTAATTCAATTATCTGAAATGGGCAGGATCCAGGAAAATATGAAAAAAAAGAGTGGCTGATGGTTCCGTCCTGATTGAATTTCCATTATATTTCGCCTTGCGCAGGTTGATTTTGTCATGTTTTTAATTAACGCTTGGCTTTTGATATAACCATTGGATTGATTAGGGATTGGTTCAAGTTACTGAAAATTAGCCACGAAAAAGTTTACTAGAAAGAGAGGAGATCGGATACATTGATTTTAAACCTGTTACCTGTTTGTCACAAAAATCGATTTTTTTAATTACTGGTAATGAATAGAATCGGGTTCAATTGAATGGGCATTCAATTGGAACAGTAAAATGTTCGCTCTTCTACGATATAGATAAAATCTGAAGAATAGATTAAAGCAACGTAATGAAAAAAATGTACCAAGAGTCTGAGAAACGCGTTTAATGGTGAGATTGGGTGCGTAAAAAAACGATCCTTGTAGCTTACGTGTGACGCACAATAACCTGCACGGCTTCTTTGAGTTAAACGAATTTCGCTCGTTCTTGCCCAAAGATTATAAAGTTGTGTCTAGACTGTTGGTGGAACTTATATATTTCCTTCTAGCGGATAGAGCTGGACAGGTACAGAGAAGGTGAAGGACTGTCTCCTCCTTCTCCTCATTCAGGCAGCTTCTACAGAAGTCATTTGAGAAGAGTCCGAGTCTTTTAGCATTTTGACCTATAAGACAGTGTCTGGTCAGGACACCGACTGTGGTAATGATATTCGCCCTTTTGAGCAAAGTCAGCCTTTTAGAGCGTTTTAGATCCAGCTTCGGCCAGATTAGCCTCGCAGTGTGACATGTAATACCGTCTGCCTATCTTGAGTTGGTTTTCTCAATTCAGTCACACCCAGATGCAGATGTTCCGGCATAATCTGAAGGTTGGTACCGCACCGAGCGAGTTCGTCAGCCATGCAGTTCCCTGGAATATCCCTGTGTCCTGGCACCCAGCACAGAAGAATATTGAACTGTTCGGCCATCTCCTTAAGAGATGATCGACATTCTGCGGCGACCTTTGATGTTGTCGAGGCCGATTCCAAGGATTTTATTGCCGCTTGGCTGTCTGTGAAAATGCTAATATCCCTAGTAGATATTACGTTACACCTCAGCCAGGACAAGGCCTCCTTGATCGCCATAAGCTCCGTCTGGTAGACACTACAGTGGTCCGGAAAGCGGAAGGAGCTGCTAATGTTAAGCATGTCAGAGAAAACACCTCCACCTACCCCGCTTTCAGTTTTGGAGCCGTCCGTATATATGTGGGCGGACTCTTCCGTCCGTACCAAATACCTTTCCCATTCTAGACGGGTTGGGATGGTTGTTAGGAAATGTTTGTCAAAATCATAACTGGGAGGGGTGTAGTCCGTATTTTCAGGAATGTTATTAAAGTGATTCAAAATTGTTGAGTGACCTGCATATATGCCAGTCCACTGTGTAGAGGCCCTAAGTCAAATGGTTGCTGCCATTTGCTTGCCGAAAATGTCCAGGGGTAGCAGACTGAATAGCATGTCTAGTGCTGCAGAGTGAGTTGTTCTCAGAGCTCCACTGATGCATATGCATGCTGATCTCCGTACCTTCCCTAGGGTGGTGCAGTTAACCACTTTGTCCAAGGCCGTCCACCAGACAATAACACCATACATAAGTATCGGTCTGATGATGGACACGTATAGCCAATGATCTATTCGGGGTTGCATACCCCATTTCTTGCCAACGGCTTTTTTGCACGAGTAAGTGTAAGTTCCTGAATGTTATTTTTCCAGTAAAGTTTCCTGTCCAAAATAAGACCCAAATATTTTGCACTATCGGTGAAAACTAGACTAGTACCATTCAGAGAAGGAGGGTGTACCTGAGGAATTTTGTATTTCCTGGTGAAGAGGACTAATTCTGTTTTGCGTGGGTTCACGCCCAACCCGCATTCAGCTGCCCATTTGGAGAGAATAGAGAGAGCATTCTACAATATCTCACTCAGCGTGTTGAGGTGCTTTCCCGAGACAGCAATTGCAATATCATCTGCATATGCAATCACTCTGCAGCCCGCCCTTTCAGTCTCAATAGCATTTTGTTGACCACTAAATTGCAAAGAAGAAGGGAAAGCACGCCACCTTGTGGTGTACCTCTGCTGACAAACCTTCGAGAGGAAGATTGGCTCAGCTTGTGTTCATAATCCTGGATGTTAACATCAAATTGCTCAGCGCGCCAAGCGAGGACTGCACCTTCATGCTAGAATGTCCGTCAGTGATTGCGTCTGGTCTGAAGTTGTTGAAAGCTCCCTCGATATCGAGAAAGGCAACCATGGTGTATTCTTTAATACTAAGAGATTTTTCAATCGTGCATACTAGCGAATGTAAAGCCGTTTCGACCGACCCCTTCCAGTACGCGTGTTGGGATGTTGACAGCAATCGCTTGTCAATATTATCGCGGATGTACACATCCATTGGCCTTTCCAGTGTTTTCAGAAGAAAGGATGATAGACGGATAGGTCTGAGGGCCTTAGGGCAGACATGATAGCTTTTTCTTGCTTTGGGTATGACACCCACCTTAGCTTCCGTCCATGTTTCAGGAATGTAGGTTAGATCCAGGCAGCTTTTCAAGATGACCTTCAGTCAAGGCAGAATTATATCCGAGATCTGCTGGATTTCAGCAGGAATTATTCCATCCGGTCCCACAGACTTAAATGGTTTAAAGCCTTCTATCGCCCAGAGGAGCTTGGTCTCTGTTATAAGAGCGTCCGACTTGAACGGTGCGTGGTTTCTTATAATGCTCACCCGCTCCGATTCAACATGCGAGCTACCAGGGAAATGGGTGTCCAGGAGAAGAGCAGTTGTTTCCCTATTTGAGGTAGTCCAAGATCCGTCCGGTCTCCTCAGGTAGCATGGTATAGTTGGATTTTTAGAGAAAATTTTACGGAGACTGGATGCCTCGAAGGAATCTTCTATTTCACTACAGAAGAGTTCCCAGGATTTGCGCTGCTCCTTTCTCAGTTCATATTTGTATTTACAAAGTGATCCTTTATAGGAGTCCCAGCCGCAAACATCTATAGTGCTTTTGGGTTTGTTAAAAAGTTGCCAACAGCATTTTCTAAGAGCCCCGAGTTCTGCGTTGTGGTGACCAGACCGTCGAAATCAGTTGAGCTACTCGGTCGGAGTGGCGGCATGGGTGGGAGTAAACCGCTAAGAGTTTCCCTGTATTTGACCCAGTCGGCCATCCTGTAGTTCCTAAACGCCGGTGGGATAGGTTTGTAATCTTTCAGATTAAATTGGAGGTAGCGGAGATCCGAGAAGGAGTTTTCTTCAGAAACCTTCCAGTTGCTAACCATGTGTGAAATGATATCGGAAACCAGGGTTATGTCTAAGACTTCTTGTCTATTCCTGGTTATAAAGGCGGGCTCTTGCCCTGTGTTACATAGAAGAAGGTTAATGCTTAAAAAGTAGTCAAAAAGCGACTCGCCTCTTTCGTTTATGTCAGTGTTATCCCAGACTGCATGATGCGCATTGGTATCACAGCCAAGGATGGCTCCAGTCTTGAGCTCACTAGTTTCAGTGATTAGATCACACATGATGCTCGGCGGCAATTGACCTTGATGGTCATAGGCCAGTTAGGCCGAGATTAGCCAGTGCATCCTGTTATTCAGTTCAAGGCTGACTGCGACGATATCAGGATCACTGAAACTGTGTAGCAGAAATATATTTAAACTGGTTCTTGCAAGAATGCATGCTCTTGGCTTACCATTATTCCTTACATAGAACAGAGTATAGTTTGGAGTCTTGAGACCGTCATGAACGATTCAGCGAACCTAAGAGATATTAAGAAATTCGTGAGAATGTTTACACTTCCTTTTAATTGCCAATTTTTGTTTGACCTAATCCATACACCAATGGACACCGTTCTTGAGTTATCATGCGTACGAAAAGACGGATCAAGCAGATTTGGAGTTTTTGGCCACAAATAAACCAAAAATATTGTATAACTTTTTTTCGTCCGAGGCTCGGTTCGATGCGTTACAAACTTTTGGACTGGATTAAACTTATAATACTCTCAGATTTCATTTAGAGTATAAAAATTGTATTAATCATCTAGATTTATAGCTAAAACTTCCTACCTTCCATTCATATCAGAAAGATGGACCAACAAACTACACAATCCCTTTCTTTCCTCTTTTTACTCCGAAGGTCTATTCCATGTTAATTAAGTAAATCACTCGCACAAATAAATTATTTATAAATTGTTATAATATTGTATCATATTGTTACTGCTTATATTTTTCATATTCCGAAAAGAATTAAATGAAATATTTGTGAAATGAAATCTCCACATCGGAGCTCTCTGCAAAATACCTTAATACATTTCCGTTGCAATCAATTCGGAATTAATAATACTACCAACTTTCAAAGGTACATAAATTCGAACAGCCGATGGTATCGGAAATTGATCAAATTAAAATGTGCATAGTTAACTTGATTTTATTTTGCTGTTCGCTCAAGCAAAATTTAAGACACTTTTCACAGTGCTACGAGTATAAGAAATTTAACGTCACAACGTGCTTCCACTATAAAATCAGAAAAGAAATCTACAGAAAATTGCAATACCAATTTTCTCGACGAAGGAAACTTTTATTCCGGATGTCAAGAAATCTGAATTGTTAGTGGTTAAGTGAGGGTAACTATGGAGTTATATAATACTCCTGATATTATTCGCGGCTTCGTACTCGTTGAAGAATCTACATGTTGGAGTTGTAGACTAATTTCACTTTATTTAGATTTTTTTTAATAAAGAACTTTTTTTATCTTATACTATGTTCAGACTACGAGGTTCACACGTTAAGATCGAGTTAAACGCGTTGAAAACACTTCCCGAACGCGTTTGCGAAAACACGTAGCTACAACGCGTTTAACCGAAAACATGTACTGAGACCCTCGCGGAAATCGAAGTAAACTTTAAAAGAAACTACTTAATGCTGCAGAAACTGAGTTTTATGCTCGTCCCTGCAAGAAAGCGCTACCTTAATTCACTACGTTACACCCATCTAGCTTCAGAAAAATTTTAGGTGGTGCTATGCATCATACGATTTTTCCATAGGTATGCAAGGTGGTTATAAATTAACCACGTTGCATACCTATTACCTAATACTAAATTGTATTATTAAGCCCCGGTTCCACTTATTGCATTTCTGCGTATCGTATCACCATTGCGTATCATTCACTGAACGGATACAGTGTGGACACTACACAATTTTTGTTGTATCAAGAGTGCCTTGCTTTTTAAAATGCATGACACGCGATTACAAGTGAACATGTGTTTCAGTTTCAGTTCAACTGCAAATATGGGTTGGCCGAATGAGAAATATTATGAAATTCCAAAATTTTTTTACGAGTTCGATTGTTTTCTCCATAATAACAAAATAAATTTACAACTTTACGTCCCGAAAGCAAATTAACAACATTGTGCAACACAACATGTCCACACATGACTCCACCGTATATCGTATCATTCCTTTGATGTGTCGGCAAAAAACCGCCAAATAACCGATCGGGTTCGTTGCGTTCGTTTGTTTCACATGTTGATACAGAATGGGGATACGTTGTCGTATCCACTGTTACGCAACGAGAATACGATACGCAGAAATGCAACAAATGGATACCGGCCTTTACAGGTAATTTAGCAGTCAACTATCGGATATTGGCAACGAGGAGTGAAAAAGACGGCAATATTGAAGGAAAGAGGTAGAGAATCGCACGCATGTACACCGGTACGCAGTATAAGAGTGGATTTTGTCTCGAGGTGAAGTTGTTGTAACTGAAATATTAACCGTGAATGATACTACAGAGCTACCAAACATTTTTTATTGGTTCCACGCAGTACAAAGACCACTTCGATGTTTTGGATCGTTGTCCTCTTTTAGTATCCAATTCGAAATATTCCTTATTGTATTTTGACCATTTTGGAAGCGTTAAAATTGTCTTTAACAAGTAAGTGTCAAATCTCCATTCTGAAAAGGGCCCTAAACGTGCGTCATTGCCAAATATTTAGTAGTTCGCTGGATGAGTCTTGTTGTGTACACCAGTTAGAAAGGTCGCACAGAAAAGAAGCTTCGACTTGAAAAATTATGTTCTTCCAATTCGTTCGTCCAAGCGAATCTTTTTACGACGTGTCTTATGAACAGTAGTGGTTTCTGTACTGTGCTTTGAAATTTCACAACACGAACTTCACGTATTCGAATAGTATTACAAGACACAATTAGACCTTTTTTTGCGAAATATCGTATGCCCACCACTTTTACCCTCCGCTAACGTAATATTTCGCAGAAGACAACGATGGATGAAGGTCGAACGAAAACTGACACTCTCTATACAAAGCGTCATTGGAAAAGTGTCACGTTATCTACATGCGTTTGAATCTAACATCTACCGGTTTTCAGGAAGTAAGAGAGTTAGACCAAAAGTTGCGAATAATTGTCCTCTTCGAGAATATGCCCTGCGCACAGGCCTGACTACTAGTCACTATTTACAACCGGTAGATTGATCGGCTTCTTATCAGGGTAGCCATTAGCAAAAAAATTGCCAAACTGCTAATTTGAGAATATTCAAATTTTGAATATACAGTATAACTTCTCTATAGCGGACACCTTTGGGGAATTCAAAAGTGTCCGCTATAAAGAGGTGTCCGCTTTTCGGGGGTATTAAGTTTAATACCTAATTCATTGGGGAATAAAGAACTGTCCTCTATAGGGAGGTGTCCGGTTTTCGGAGGTGTCCGGTAATAGAAGTTTCACTGTACATACATAGATATATATAAATTAATATAATAAGTATATGGTCTTCTTGTTCACTTTTGGTTACTTACGCCTTAATCAGCTGTTAACTTATCTGGGATATTAGCTTCAATCCATTTTAATTTCTCTGGGTATAAAATTATATTGTTCACCTTTGGTTAGCGATTTAATAGGTCGGGTTATGGTAACCCTGCAGGTTTTCCACTTTTCCATTATTTTTCCAGTCAAATGTCAAAACTTTTATTAATTATTTAGCAAATGTGACAAATGTGTTTTCAGGAAAAATGAGAATTATTGGCTGCGATTTTATCATGATTCCCGACCTGTGAGCAGTACAAACGATGTATGTGATGCACAGATTGAACGATCAACGAGAGCCATCCAATTCGATTCCGACAATTTGCTAAGTGTGTGCCATCGGGTGATTGAATTTTACAGTGCATACAACAGTCGAGTGAAGTCTCGTATGTGCCAAACCCTTGGAGCTATTAAATTTTTTTTTTAGGTAGATTGGGTGATCCTCTTCAAGTGGTTACTTTTTGATGGGTAGGGGTGTGAGGGGAATGTGTGGAGGAGATTTAGACGAACAATTTTTGTTTTTATATCTCAAGAACTGCTTATGCTAGGAAGCTGATACTTGGAACTTATATACAACCATGATACTGGAGCCATTTCCAAAAAAAATAATCTATATGAGTGATGGGGTTCGGGAGTGCAGAAAACTTAATGCGTCTGAAACGCTCGACGTGCGTCAGTAACGTGCGTGGGTGGTGCTAAAAAACTTTGCATTGCGATATCTAACGAAACAATTAAAACAGAAAAAATATGCCAACAGTCTGGGCGCAACTTTATTATTTTATTGATAAGAGTCCGAAACGTGTTTAATGCTGAGGTGCGGTGGAGGTTACTATGCGATTGACAGCCTTAAAAATAACGTTCCAAATAGCCTCCTGGTTATTCCTTAGGTTGTCAGTCTCACAGTAACCTACACCGCATCTCAGCATTAAACACGTTTCGGACTCCTACCAAAAAAATAGTTAAGTTGCGCCCAAACTGTTGGCAGATTTTCATTATTTATTTACGTATTTGTTTTTTCAATAGAAGTTAAAGTGAATTCAATCTCATTAAACATAAAAAAAATCGGAATTCATCAAAACTTGAACAATTTCTTACTCCCCAGGGGGTTTAATATCAAAAAATACTTAAATCGGTTTATTCCCCGACTATATTAGGGATGTTGATATCGAAAAAAAAATATCAATATATCGATATTGGAACAAATATCAATATCGGCTGATGATACATCGAAAAAAATATCGATATATCGAATATTTTTTACATTTAAAAATAAATGTTTGTCTCCCTCCCCCTATCAAATTTAACGTTAAGGGGAGCTTATCGCAAAGGCTTTTCAGTGTAAAATTCATGACCCATTTTCACAGAACCCACTCGAATGAAATTTTGGACAATTATTCCTTACTGCGAAACAAGCAAATGGAGTGGAGTAAAATTTTATTATTTTTGCGAAGGTTATATATATTGCACATCTAATTTTGACTAACAAAAAGCTTCAAGTCAGTCTCATATTACATTATTAAATAATTAAACATTTCAAATTTCCTTCTACTCTATCTGACAGCAGAGGTGACATGATTTGTTTTTGAGAACATGGATCAAACGTAAAAAATACAACTTTTCAGGAGAGGCACTTCTTGATCTCGTGGAGTCTTGCGGTTTAAACAATTTTACCCATGATTAAGTCTAAAATAAGAATTTAAAAACAATGTTTTTTTTACCCCAAAAGCGATATGCTCTCCTTAATAAAGATTACGCCGCTTTTAAAACAAACTCAATGCCAATAAATAAATGATATTTCGAAATTTAAAATTGTTCTTCACTTCATTAAATTTGCACAACAAATTCACTTTCGAAGTGATTATAAAAATATACGAAAAAGAATGTGACGCAGCAACGGAGCTATGGTCAGCTGTGACTCTTGAATACAAACATATAACTTTCCTCCGGGTTTTTTAAATCCCTTCTATTCGAAAGAGGAAGATTAAAAACCAATAACAACAAGGTACTGAGCGGATAAATCCCTGTGCACAGAATAGTTGCCTGGTTGCCCCGCCTATAGAAACCACGCGTCTTGCATCTTTTTGTTTCGACAGATATAGACTTTGCGTGATCGAAAAACAATTTTCTAGTTTCAACCTTTCTGACATCCCTCATTTACATTATTATATTAGATTTTCGTATTGGGGTTGGTTTGGTCATCTCTGTCATTGAAGCCTCAATTGGGCCTATTGGCACGTCCCTCTAGATTATTTATGGTTCCTCTTCGATCCCTGCGCTTTCAATGAAACTTAGTGTTTTTCGAAGAAGAATAGTCAGGAATTCCGATTGTTTCATGAAACCCTAACCGAAGTGATGAAGTCTTTTATGAGCAAGTCCCTCACATTCACAGAGAATGTGCTCTGGTGTTTCGTCTTCCTCATCGCAAATTTTGCATATTTTACTCTCAGAGAGACTAATCCTATGGAGATGTTTGCTTAATTCTAGATAATCAGACGATCTATTTTCCGAATGCTTCGGCATAAGTAACTTATTAGAGTGCCACGTAAATTATCAACTAGAATGTACATATACACAAAAATATGCAGAAACGAAAATCGCCGTTCGAGTTCTGAAATATGCTACGAGTATACTTAACAAAAAATATCGGGTCCGATAGTCGGATTTCAATATCGATATATCGCTCTAAAAATATTGGCCGATATTACCGATACATCGTTTAAAAAATATCGCGATTTCGATATATCGATATTTTTTCAACATCACTAGACTATATTCAAAGCATTTAGAAGTGAAAGTGAATTCTATATCTCATTAGACCTAAGAAATGTAACGGAATTCGTGAAAAAGTACATAACCGCCTTATACCCCCTTAGGGGTTAGATATCGAAAAATTTAGAAAAACATTTCTAGGCGCTTATATAAGAGTACGCAGAAATAAAATGGATTTGATAGCTCGAGAAATCTAAAAGATTTAACGAAATTCGTGAAAATGTGGGAAAAAACCCTTTTTACGGAAATTTTTTTACTCCATCTTTGTACTTTGTCAAAAAAAATTTAGTTTTTATTACTATAGTAGCACATTTACATATATGTAATAAGTTCCAACTTTCTAGCATAAGCCGTTTCTGAGATATAAAAAACCACCCTCATCCCCGTACTTTGCTACCCCCATCAAAAATTTTTTTTAGGGTGTCTCTACAGTAGTTATATATAGTCACAAATTTTTAGTTTTCTATTCATTACGGTTTTCGAGAAATAAAAACCAAAATGTTTTCCTTTCTACCCCCTTTCACCATCACCCCCACCCCCAATACATACACCCCCAACATTTTTTTCTCTACTAGAGGTCTACTGACTCCAACTCGTGTATAATTTTCAAGTTCATGTCTGGTACGGTTTTTGAGATATAAAAATTGGATTTTTTGAAAAATTTCAGCCTGCCACTTTCGTGCTCCACCTCCCTATAGTTTCAACCAAAATGGGTCCACTACCATAGTATTACATAAGTTCCAAGTTTAAGCCTCCTACCGTAAGCAGTTCCTGAGATCTAGAAACCAAAATTTTTCGTCTAAAATGCTCCCCCTACATCCCTTCTCACACACCCACCCCGTCTAAAGTAACCAGTCATAGGGGTTCACCCAATCTACTCACCATAAAAATCTTCTTGTTCACTTTTGGTTACTTACGCCTTAATCAGCTGTTA
Source organism: Beris morrisii (assembly GCA_951812415.1). NCBI lineage: Eukaryota > Metazoa > Arthropoda > Insecta > Diptera > Stratiomyidae > Beris > Beris morrisii. The sequence continues at coordinate 88,100,425 of OX638312.1, read as the reverse complement.
ACTTATCTGGGATATTAGCTTCAATCCATTTTAATTTCTCTGGGTATAAAATTATATTGTTCACCTTTGGTTAGCGATTTAATAGGTCGGGTTATGGTAACCCTGCAGGTTTTCCACTTTTCCATTATTTTTCCAGTCAAATGTCAAAACTTTTATTAATTATTTAGCAAATGTGACAAATGTGTTTTCAGGAAAAATGAGAATTATTGGCTGCGATTTTATCATGATTCCCGACCTGTGAGCAGTACAAACGATGTATGTGATGCACAGATTGAACGATCAACGAGAGCCATCCAATTCGATTCCGACAATTTGCTAAGTGTGTGCCATCGGGTGATTGAATTTTACAGTGCATACAACAGTCGAGTGAAGTCTCGTATGTGCCAAACCCTTGGAGCTATTAAATTTTTTTTTTAGGTAGATTGGGTGATCCTCTTCAAGTGGTTACTTTTTGATGGGTAGGGGTGTGAGGGGAATGTGTGGAGGAGATTTAGACGAACAATTTTTGTTTTTATATCTCAAGAACTGCTTATGCTAGGAAGCTGATACTTGGAACTTATATACAACCATGATACTGGAGCCATTTCCAAAAAAAATAATCTATATGAGTGATGGGGTTCGGGAGTGCAGAAAACTTAATGCGTCTGAAACGCTCGACGTGCGTCAGTAACGTGCGTGGGTGGTGCTAAAAAACTTTGCATTGCGATATCTAACGAAACAATTAAAACAGAAAAAATATGCCAACAGTCTGGGCGCAACTTTATTATTTTATTGATAAGAGTCCGAAACGTGTTTAATGCTGAGGTGCGGTGGAGGTTACTATGCGATTGACAGCCTTAAAAATAACGTTCCAAATAGCCTCCTGGTTATTCCTTAGGTTGTCAGTCTCACAGTAACCTACACCGCATCTCAGCATTAAACACGTTTCGGACTCCTACCAAAAAAATAGTTAAGTTGCGCCCAAACTGTTGGCAGATTTTCATTATTTATTTACGTATTTGTTTTTTCAATAGAAGTTAAAGTGAATTCAATCTCATTAAACATAAAAAAAATCGGAATTCATCAAAACTTGAACAATTTCTTACTCCCCAGGGGGTTTAATATCAAAAAATACTTAAATCGGTTTATTCCCCGACTATATTAGGGATGTTGATATCGAAAAAAAAATATCAATATATCGATATTGGAACAAATATCAATATCGGCTGATGATACATCGAAAAAAATATCGATATATCGAATATTTTTTACATTTAAAAATAAATGTTTGTCTCCCTCCCCCTATCAAATTTAACGTTAAGGGGAGCTTATCGCAAAGGCTTTTCAGTGTAAAATTCATGACCCATTTTCACAGAACCCACTCGAATGAAATTTTGGACAATTATTCCTTACTGCGAAACAAGCAAATGGAGTGGAGTAAAATTTTATTATTTTTGCGAAGGTTATATATATTGCACATCTAATTTTGACTAACAAAAAGCTTCAAGTCAGTCTCATATTACATTATTAAATAATTAAACATTTCAAATTTCCTTCTACTCTATCTGACAGCAGAGGTGACATGATTTGTTTTTGAGAACATGGATCAAACGTAAAAAATACAACTTTTCAGGAGAGGCACTTCTTGATCTCGTGGAGTCTTGCGGTTTAAACAATTTTACCCATGATTAAGTCTAAAATAAGAATTTAAAAACAATGTTTTTTTTACCCCAAAAGCGATATGCTCTCCTTAATAAAGATTACGCCGCTTTTAAAACAAACTCAATGCCAATAAATAAATGATATTTCGAAATTTAAAATTGTTCTTCACTTCATTAAATTTGCACAACAAATTCACTTTCGAAGTGATTATAAAAATATACGAAAAAGAATGTGACGCAGCAACGGAGCTATGGTCAGCTGTGACTCTTGAATACAAACATATAACTTTCCTCCGGGTTTTTTAAATCCCTTCTATTCGAAAGAGGAAGATTAAAAACCAATAACAACAAGGTACTGAGCGGATAAATCCCTGTGCACAGAATAGTTGCCTGGTTGCCCCGCCTATAGAAACCACGCGTCTTGCATCTTTTTGTTTCGACAGATATAGACTTTGCGTGATCGAAAAACAATTTTCTAGTTTCAACCTTTCTGACATCCCTCATTTACATTATTATATTAGATTTTCGTATTGGGGTTGGTTTGGTCATCTCTGTCATTGAAGCCTCAATTGGGCCTATTGGCACGTCCCTCTAGATTATTTATGGTTCCTCTTCGATCCCTGCGCTTTCAATGAAACTTAGTGTTTTTCGAAGAAGAATAGTCAGGAATTCCGATTGTTTCATGAAACCCTAACCGAAGTGATGAAGTCTTTTATGAGCAAGTCCCTCACATTCACAGAGAATGTGCTCTGGTGTTTCGTCTTCCTCATCGCAAATTTTGCATATTTTACTCTCAGAGAGACTAATCCTATGGAGATGTTTGCTTAATTCTAGATAATCAGACGATCTATTTTCCGAATGCTTCGGCATAAGTAACTTATTAGAGTGCCACGTAAATTATCAACTAGAATGTACATATACACAAAAATATGCAGAAACGAAAATCGCCGTTCGAGTTCTGAAATATGCTACGAGTATACTTAACAAAAAATATCGGGTCCGATAGTCGGATTTCAATATCGATATATCGCTCTAAAAATATTGGCCGATATTACCGATACATCGTTTAAAAAATATCGCGATTTCGATATATCGATATTTTTTCAACATCACTAGACTATATTCAAAGCATTTAGAAGTGAAAGTGAATTCTATATCTCATTAGACCTAAGAAATGTAACGGAATTCGTGAAAAAGTACATAACCGCCTTATACCCCCTTAGGGGTTAGATATCGAAAAATTTAGAAAAACATTTCTAGGCGCTTATATAAGAGTACGCAGAAATAAAATGGATTTGATAGCTCGAGAAATCTAAAAGATTTAACGAAATTCGTGAAAATGTGGGAAAAAACCCTTTTTACGGAAATTTTTTTACTCCATCTTTGTACTTTGTCAAAAAAAATTTAGTTTTTATTACTATAGTAGCACATTTACATATATGTAATAAGTTCCAACTTTCTAGCATAAGCCGTTTCTGAGATATAAAAAACCACCCTCATCCCCGTACTTTGCTACCCCCATCAAAAATTTTTTTTAGGGTGTCTCTACAGTAGTTATATATAGTCACAAATTTTTAGTTTTCTATTCATTACGGTTTTCGAGAAATAAAAACCAAAATGTTTTCCTTTCTACCCCCTTTCACCATCACCCCCACCCCCAATACATACACCCCCAACATTTTTTTCTCTACTAGAGGTCTACTGACTCCAACTCGTGTATAATTTTCAAGTTCATGTCTGGTACGGTTTTTGAGATATAAAAATTGGATTTTTTGAAAAATTTCAGCCTGCCACTTTCGTGCTCCACCTCCCTATAGTTTCAACCAAAATGGGTCCACTACCATAGTATTACATAAGTTCCAAGTTTAAGCCTCCTACCGTAAGCAGTTCCTGAGATCTAGAAACCAAAATTTTTCGTCTAAAATGCTCCCCCTACATCCCTTCTCACACACCCACCCCGTCTAAAGTAACCAGTCATAGGGGTTCACCCAATCTACTCACCATAAAAATTTTTATTTAATATCTCAAGAGGATTGGGGGCTACGCGCCTTCAAACGATTTTGCGTACGGCATGGCGGACGGCGTACGGCGGATTTCACCCGCAAAAAAATAAGAGGTGAACAAAATTATCTCAAGGCGCAAGAATTATATCAAAAGAACGCTTAAACGTGTTAGTGGGGAGGTGAAGAGCGTTTTAAAGGAAATTCATTGTGTTTCAGATATATCTCAGCAGCCGCTTACGCTAGAATTGAAATTTCCAATTTATATACAATTTCATTATTTGTACCATTTGTAAGGTTGTCGACTTGGATGGAGGAGTAAGCGAGTGGGAATCAAAGAATACGTCATAAACGGTCAAAAGCTGGAATCGGGATATTATATAAAGAATGAATGGTTCCCGTCACAAGATTGAAACTTAATAATTCTTTGTAGGCGTAGTAGGGTAATATACAAGAAAAATAATACTGAAGTCTCAATCGGCTGCAAGCTAATCGTATATTACTCTAGATGAAATGCTGAACTCCGATTTATATAATAGTTGGGGTTAATGAAGAATAAGGAGTGTAGTATTCTCCGTATTCACTTTTGTATCTAAAACGATATAATCGAAAGTTATATTGTTTTTTTCAAGGACTTTCACAAGAGGTCTGCAGGAAGGATTCACTGAATTCCCACCTTAGTTTTTCCTTCACCTGGAACCACATAAAAATTATTGTGAAGAATAATTCAAACTCCTAGCTTGAAGCGTTTTGAAGTTATTTGTCAACATTAGTGGACATGTATTTTAGGACATTTCAAGAGGAGCTAACCGGAGCAATGAAGGGATTTCTCCTAATAACAAACTCGGTCCAGTATTTAACTCATATATATTTCCAATAAAATTTGGACTTCCTAGCTTAACGATTTCTAAAGAGTTTCTAAAGATGGCAGCTAAACCAAGCACTCACTCGATTTTGTTCATACAAAATTCATTTAACTGCTGCTAATGAAATATTAAATTGGTCACAATTTCAAAATTTTGTCCTCAAAGCCTTCTAAAGCTATCGGTCAATATTCTTGAACACGTGATTTAGCGACTTTTGTATTGAAGCTCACCAAAGGAGTAGAGATTCAAACGAAGGACTATCGGAGGCTCCTTCAACATAAAATAAAAGTTCCTTTTTTTTGTCTTTCAGACATATTCGCATCCTCAGTATTCCTACTAGCTACACTGCATACCATGCAGTAGATAAAGGTTGCTTCTTCATTAATTCAAGGATAAGAAGAAGATATGCCCCTATAGGAGCTGCAGTTATTCTGACTTTATCCTGTGATTATCCCACTATAAAACGGAAAATATTTATGTCAGTCAGGATGATACAGTCACGGACCGCTCATCCAGAGAGAGCAGAGATGAGCTACGACAAAGTCAATTTTAAAAATTTATCTTTCTGTACTCAACTTAACAATCTGTCCTTGTCATGGTGCTACAGTAAAAGCTAGAAGAAGGAATGTGTGTCAGTACGTACTATAACTCAAAACAGCCTAGTCATAGAATGTTGAAATTTAGAATCTCGATGTTTGGTCGAATTTGTAGCGCTAAATTCGTTAACAGGCAAAATGGTCCCACTCCTTCGGGTAGCTGTAATACGAAAAGCCCTTAAGACACGTGATCAAGAACATTTATTGGCCAACAACTTCGGAATGCTTTACGCTACGACTTCCAAATTTTATATACGCTGGTTTTCCAATAGTTGCAGTGAAAGGTAAGAATATGAAAAAGTTCCATGAGTTGTTCGAGTAGCTTCCATACAAGTGTGGATTCAAGATTTTTGTCTTGAATACACACTCAAATTACAAAACTCAGTAAAATCGTTAAGCTACGAAGTTGAAATTTTGTATAAACTAGTTTTGAAAGAAAATGAGGTTTGAGTCCATTAGTTAGCAAAATTTCATTACTACTTCGGATAGCTCCCATACAAAAAGTCCTTACAACACGTGTTCAAGAATATTAGTCGATTGCTTCAGAACGGTTTAAGTTACAACTTTGACATTTTGTATGTATTGATTATCTTGAAACTAAAGGTATGATAATGAAGAAATTTCCAGTAGTCCTCCGTGTAGCTCTCGTACAAATATCCTGTCTTCACTCAATTTACGAAACCCACTATAACTCAAGTAATCCTTCAGTTACGAACTCAGAATCTTGGAACCTGCGAAGAAAGGAACGGACTGGCGAATAAGATACAATCATGAGTTGTATCAACTCTACGAGGAGCCAGAAGCTTCAACGTTCACCAAGCTATACGTAAACTGCAGAGGAAGATAGCAGAGTCCCCAAACGTGCTCTTAAAAGCAAAACGGGTGGTAACAGGCCAGTAGGAAAACCACGCAAACGATGGGAAGACTCGGTTGATGAAGATAGCACAGCCATCTTCAAAATTAGCAGCTGGAGGACGCGTTTTTTTGGATCGAGACGATTGGAGCCGACGACTTCAGGAGGCCAGGGGCCTTATTACTGAATACGATACGATCAAAATCAATCGTAAATTCTAAATTTGGCATTACTGAATACGATCTTACAATAAATCGTAAATTTGTACGATGCGATTGAAATTGATCGTATATGTGGCATTACTGAATACAATTTTTTGACAAATCATTAAGTTTCGGTCGTAATATTTTACGTTCGCTGTCGACCGGTCGTAAGTCTCATGTTTAGACAGAAATTGTATGTGTATCTATGTGGTCGAAACAACAAGAAAAAGTAAGATTGCTATTTTAGTGATTTGATTGTATATTATTATAATTCCTATATTTCAAATTACAGGGGAAAGCTTACAACACAGAAACAGTTCGAGGTGTTGATAGAATTCATGGAGAAGCACCCGGATTTCGCGAAGGGGCTGTTGAAAAAATCGGACGGAAAAGTTAATAGTAAGCGATTATGGGACAATATAACAGAAGAGTGGAACATGTATGGTCCTCTAGTAAGAAGCGCCGAAGCATGGAAAAACATTTGGACGGACTATAAGTTCAACATAAAAAGGAAGCTGAGATATGAGCGGAATAAAAGGTACCGGCGGTGGTCCGAATCATCGCAAAACCTTCTCTGCGTTGGAAGAATCGGTAATTACGCTCGTCGACATGCATGCCGCAGTAAGCGGAATTTCTGGAGTGCGCACTTTTCCTGATGCAGATACAGGGCTGCCATCGACTGCACGAGAATCGTCAGAAATTGAAATTTCAGCCCAAAATGTATCCGCGTCTTAAATACTTTCAGACACTAGTCAAACAGATGAAACCGTGCCACAGCCCACAGCATCAGCATCTGCAGTATCAAGACAGAGAAGAGTGGTAACTGCTGCTGATAAATACAGTGTCATTAAAGATAAATCGGAGAAACAACAACGCGCACTTTCAATTCGTCCTTTATTCCATTGAATACTTCCAAAAATGCTGGTTTGGATAACCGAAATAATTGCTTGAAACTGTAATTTTTTTAGCAATAAATTATCTAATTAGAAATAAAATACAAGAGAAACCCTACCTTGAATCAGGAACATCTAAGGGGTTTGTAGCGTTACGAATCCGTCTTAATATTTTTGATCGAGTTTCAACATCGGAATCCTAGTCGTTACTTGAAAACACCGCTAAATTAAACATTTTTACGTCAGCACTAACGGAAGGAATATCGGATTAAAACTAACGACCTAAACATAAACAACCACTTATGTCATTTGGTGTTTAGTTTAGTGTGAAGTTAGGTACGATACACTTTTAAGAGCAAAATTCACACACTTTTAATGGCAGCACTGTTTGTCCCTTACGATCGTATTCAGTAATACCAAAGTAAAATCGTATCGTTAATTAAAATCGTAAATATTTTTGATCGTATCGTATTCAGTAATAAGGCCCCAGGACCCGATTTGGGCTGTTGCGCCATTGATGATGATGACAATATAAATCGGAATTTAGTATTTCATCTAGAGTTTAGTAAAAAGTTTCAGATTTTGGTAAAAAGGTGGGGAACTGTCCTTCCTTCCTGCCCTTGATAGCCATACTGTATATTACTATTAATGTCACTTCATGTTGCCCTCAATAGCTCACGTATACCATATCTCAAGGGTCATTAGCATTTTCACCAATGAAATACTGTTCACAATATAACCTTACTCGTTAATATTTGGAATTTTGTCTGTGCATATATTTAACTAGGTAACCATACATTCATATCACTGGATACAACGCTACTGTTTCAAAAAAAGACTTCCATTTGACGTCCAATTAATTGTTAACTCTTCAATGCTTCCTTCTTCTGTCAATCTTCCAGTTTTGATCGGCGTCGTTAAAAAAAAGTGATTAAGATTTTGTTTTTCAATAAATTTCAGAAAATAAGTTTTCTGTAGAACTTGCACAGACCTAAAGCCATTAAAAAGGCATCAAAACAGAATGCCACCGGTGTATTTTAACACTACTCTCGCTCTATATCGAAGGGTGGTTGAGCCTTCGTTGAAGAATTTTCCGCGACATTAAATTTAATCAAACCAAAGAAGGCAAGGATGCCATACCCGTTCGAATGGTGTACATCCAGCTGTATATGCTAGACTTCTAGTTTAGCTGTAGTATCCAAGCTCTGCTAGATGTTAGCGATGCACTCTACATCGAAAATTTATGTCGAACGGTATGCAGCCAACATAGTTTGGGAGGAGACTTCAAGCAATTCTACCATAAATAGATTATCTTTAATTTACGGAGCGTCGTCCTAGTAACGGTAGCCTGCTGATGACGGATGATGCTTTTCGAAAATCTCATGAGATAGGCTTGGTCCGAATGCAATTATTTTGAAATTCACCAAATTACAAGACAATCTCGTTTAATTAAACATTATGAAAGTTATACGACGGAAAATCTTGAGGTTAACTAATAATTTCCAACCTGATGAATTTTCTAATTACAGTGTTGGGGAAATGGTTGCTAGGATAAAATGGGAATTCAATTAAGTATCAGCATAGTGAGGAGACACGTACATGACGGTTTCATAATGAGCACATCGATCGGTGTCAGAAGTGTGATAGTGCTTTGGGGAAACTGATGACTTTGATTGGAAATCTTTTTGTCGTAAAAGTCAACTTGTGAAATAATCACAAAATGTGTGCTAAAAGCGAATGTATATACGTAAAGTTATTGGAATATCAGGCAACGTAATTAACACTGTCGCGCTAATTAATAAACTAGCATGATTTATTGCACGTCATAGTTCATAACACGCAATATTCCCCGAGCAAACGTTTACACCTTCATTGGCGTGCTTCTCTAATCAGCCGGGAGTACCTATATGATGTAAAGTACTCAACGTGAAATGTAGGAATGTATGAAATGCCGAAGGGGTTTAGTTTGCTACACATTATAAATCAAAGCTGCTAAGTAGCTTACTAACCACATCGGAGTTAGTCGTATATCATCCAAGTCTACGTAAATTAAACAATGTGGTTTCAACTTAAATATGCTCACCTATCAGCCTTTTTAACTCCTGACCACAATGCACCGGTAACTGGCGGCATAAAACGCAACGTTCCAACTGGCGGTGAAGCGTACGGTATCCCTTTAAAGGCCTCGACTGAATCCAAATGGCGTCCTTCTAATTGAACTATAATTCCAGAAACAGCTCCATGCTTCGTATGTACCACACGCGATGATAGTGGTGGCGCTGACTGCTGTTCACCTTTACTACCTGATAAATTGCCACTATTGGTGCCACTGCTACCACTGCTACCACTGCTACCACTATTGCTGCTACCTCCTCCACCGCATGATATAAATGGCGTGATTAGTAGATAAAATAAAAGTATGGCTATCACCATGATTATGACCAACGAAATTAACTCTCTCTCTCTTTCTTGGGTCGCTCTTTATAATTTTGTTTCCTGCTTCGTGGATGCTCTACTCGTTTTTAGGCTGATTGGTGAATTGCTGATACATTGGCAGCACTAGCGACATACTTTGATAGGAGTATGTATTCTTCGATTGCTGGTTAACATGTTTGTGACGATGCGGTCGATTGATGAAGACGGTTCTCGATGTCATTGAATCCGGCTGTAAATAAATATAAAAGAATTTCTAGATTAAAATCTTTATCTCCTCATTGAAATCATGTATTTGCTGTTTAGTGTCTGACTCGGTATCATAGTGTCCGCGTGCTAATCCATCATTCACACTCTTAACATTGTCTCTACACTTGTTTCATACCAAGTTTCCTTTCTTTTCCACACATCTATTCCAAATTATCCTTCCTCCCTCCTGCTGCGGGGCAATTTTCAAACATCCTATTCCCATATAAAAATCTGCCAACAGTCTGGGCGCAACTCTATTATTTTATTGGTAGAAGTCCGAAACGTGTTTAATGATGAGATGCGGTGTAGGGTACTATGCGACTGACAACCTAAAACATAACGTTCCAAATAGCCTCCTGGTTATTTATTAGGTTGTCAGTCGCATAGTACTTAACACCGCATCTCATTATTAAACACGTTTCGGACTTCTACCCATAAAATAATAAAGTTGCGCCCAGACTGTTGGCAGATTTTTTTTATTTATATACGTATGTTTTTATCAATAGAATAATTCATAGTAGTAAAAGCGAATTCGATCACATTCGGAATCAGTGAAATCTTGAACAATACCTTCAGGGGGTTTAATAGAGTAAAATACTTAAATCGGGTTTTTCCCCGAATACGTTTACAACTTATAAGCTTTGGAATTCCAAATCTCAATATACCTTAAATATATCAGAATTCGTGAAAATGTACACAACCACTTTACACCCCCTTAGGGGTTGGATATCGAAAAATTTTGAAGAACGTTACTAGGCGCTTATATAAATAGCCCGCAGAAGTAAAATTGCTTTGATAGCTCGACATGTCTAAAAGTTTTAACGAAATTCGTGAAAATGTGGATTCACGGACAGTTGTTTTACTCAACCTCTGAACGCCAATAAAAATCTGAACTTTTTTTTTTACATTAGCTACTCTAATAGCACATCTACATATGCGTAACAAGTTTCAACTTTCTAGCATAAGCCGTTTCTGAGATATATAAAACAAGCCCTCACCCCCGTACCTTGCTACCTCTTTTTCTAGGATGTCTCTATAGTAGCTCTATATAACCCCAAATTTTTAGCTTTAAGCACCACACCCCTAAATTTTTTTTCCCTACTAGAGGTCTACCGATCCCAACTCCTGTAAAATTTTCAAGATCATATTTGATACGGTTTCTGAGATATAAAAATGACATTTTTTGAGAAATTGCTATCCCTCCACTTTCGTCCTCCACCTCCCCTCTCAAAAAATTTACGTTCAGTAGATTCCTCTTGTGATCACGTATACAGAAACTAAATTTTATGTTCCTGGTGTAATTGGTTCGTAAGATATCGTAATCCAAAGTTTTTCAGCCCCAACCCCACACCCCACCTCCCTCCTTAAAAATGTTAGCCTTTGTCTAATCTTCAAGTATCCCTAAGGGCAACCACAAAGTTTCAATCCTCTGACATCAATCAGATATGGATTTTAGAATGTTTGAATCCCGGCTTTCAAGCGTTTTGGAATAATTGTTTTTCCCCCCACTACCACACCCCTAAGCCCTCATCGATTATTTTTTTTGCAAATGGGTCCACTATCATAGTACTACATAAGTTCCAAGTTTCAGCCTCCTAGCATAAGTGGTTCCTGAGATCTGGAAACCAAAATTTTTCGTCTAACACGCTCCCCCCCTCATTCACGCTTACACCCCCACCCACCGAAAAGATACCAGTCGTAGGAGTTCACCCAATCTATCCACCATAAATATTTCAACTTAATACCTCAACGGATTTGGGAGCTACGCGCCTTCAAACGATTTTCCGTACGGCGGACGGCGGACGACGGACGACGGACGACGGACGACGGACGGCGTACGGCGTTTACGACGGACAGACGGAAATTTTTATACTCTTGATGAAATCATATAGAGTATTATAAGTTTAATCCAGCCCAAAAGTTTGTAACGCATAGAACCAAGCCTCGGACGAAAAAAAGTTATATATTATTTTTTGTTTATTTGTGGCCAAAAACCTCAAATCCGCCTGATGTCCGTTCGTCCGTCCGTCCGTCCGTCCGTGAACACGATAACTCAAGAACGCCTTCACCTAGGATCTTGAAATTTTGAATCTGGATGTTTGGTTGAATTTGTAAGGCTAAGTTCGTTAACGGGCAAAATCGTTCTACTCCTTCGGGTAGCTGCCATACAAAATGTCCTTAAAACACGTGTTCAAGAATATTGGTCGATAACTTCAGAAGGGTTTAAGCTACGACATTGAAATTTTGTATGTGTTATTTTTCCAATAGTTGGAGCTAAATGTATGATTATCAAGAAAATCCTATTAGTCCTTCGTGTAGCTGCCATACAAATATCCTGTCAAAAAGTCTTCACTTAATTTACGGAACTCACTATAACTCAAGTAATCTTTTAGCTATGAACTCGGAATTTTGTACTAATTAGTTTTGAGTAAAAATAAAGTTCGGGTTTACTAGTCAGCGAAATCCTTTTACTCCTTCTGGTAGCTGCCATACAAAATATCCTTAAGACACGTGTTCAACAATATTTTTCGATAACTTTTGAACGCTTCAACCTACGAATTTTAAATTTTGTACACATTAATTTTTGAATGGTTGCTAGGAAAAGGATAAATATGTAAGAAATCGAGTGAGTCCTTCCTATACCTCCCATGTGAAAGTCCTTTAAAACGGACATTTTTTTTCGATGACTTACCCAGTTCAAGGAATGAAGTTAAACACTGAATAATGTCTTTTAGTTTTGAGTAGCAATCTAATGGCAGTCCTTAATAAAGGACATACAACATGCACACGTAATTCTACTTTATCCCCAACTACAATATAAATAGGAGTTCAGTATTCATCTAGAGTATTATACTTGCAGCCGATCGTGACTGCAGTATGTTTTTTTTTTGCTTTTTGGGTGTTAGTCCTAAAACGTGTAAATACAAAATTTCAGGGTAGTAAATTTTTTTAAAATTTCAGGTCGATCACAATACTTTATTATTAAAAAATAATAAAGTAAAAGCACCATTTCGACTGTTCGTGCAAAAACTCAGACCAGAGAAAAGGACGTCCTTTAAGGCTCTTTTGCATTATTAGCTTCAGTGGTACAGTAAACCAGCATACTTTTACTTCAAGTAATTCTGCTCTACGAATTCCGATAGAGTAACTATTTACACAGAACTGCAATTGATAAAGAAGCGTTCAGTTGACAGTTTGTATCACGTTTCTCTTTTCGCACTCGAGTATACTTTTATTTACCAATCAAACCGCTTTACATTGGAATGGCAAAGGCAGAGTGACACTAGAAAAGAGCAGAGAAGAGATTTATATAAAGACTTACGTTTTTTGTGTTACTTTGAAGATCTATTAGAGAAGCGTTACCAACTATAAAATGAAACTAAACATTTACTAGAACAATTATAAGGAACATGATACTTTATTGTTGAAGCATGAAAAATATAACTCCAGTAAGAAATAAGTACAGAATTCTAGTTGGGTTATCGTCTAAAGCCATCATAACCGTCCGTATTCGAGGCACCATTCCTGTTTCCAGTATTGTTCAGATGTTCATATGAACAGGAGTGATAAGCCTATACCTGAAAGTAGAGTCAATTTGCCATTTTGAGAAAAGCTAGTCGGCTGCGGGTATATCCTTCAGCACCATCACACATGGGATTATTTAAGATTATGAAGCCGACCACTTGGTAAAAGAAGTTAAAGGAACACTCCTCAATGTGAATGCTCAATAATTGCTACGATGAAAGATACATTTTACTTTATTATTTCAATAATACAGTATTGTTATCGATTTTTAAAAAAAAAAATTTTGCTACCCTCAAAATTTTTTTTTTCACGTTTCATGACGAGTAGACACGAAAAAAGCAAAAAAAAATTTCAGTCCGTCTGTCCGCCGTACGCCGTACGCCGTACGCCGTACGCCGTACGCCGTACGTCTACCGGTGTACGCAAAATTGTTTGAAGGCTCGTAGCACCCAAACCCTATGAGCTATTTAGTTGAATTTTTTTTCGTGGGTAGAGTGGGTTGGCCCCCTGAAGTGACCAAATTTGGAGGGGTGGGGGTGTGAGGGGGGAGGAGGGGGAAGCGTTTTAGACGGAAAATTTTGGTTTCTAGATCTCAGCAGCCGCTTATGCTAGGAGGCTGAAATTTGGAATTTATATAGAGCTTCGGTAGTGGACCCATTTGCAAAAAAATTGCTGATATAGGTGAAGGGGTTCGGGAGTGGGGGGAAAAATAATGCGTCCAAAACGCAAAAAAGGTGAGATCGACACATTCTAAAATCCATATCTCCTAAACGGTTAATGTCACAAAATTGAAACTTAATGAATATTGGTACGTATACTAGGAGAATAGATTTGAAACAAAAATTTGAGTGAGGGCAGTGGCGTACGGAAGTGGGGGGTAAAAAACTTTAGATTACGATATCTCATGAACCAATTGCACTAGACAAATAAAATGTGGTTTTTGTATAAAGGTTGACAAATGAAGTTTGCTGAAAGCAAAATTTTTTAAGGGGGCGGTGGAGCATGAAAGTGGAGGGGATAAAAATTTTTCTAAAAAATCACATCTCATATCTCAAGAACAGTGTAAGATAGATGCTTAAAAATTTTACCACAAGTAGGCCTAATAGAACCCTAGCAGAAAACAAAATTTTGGAAGTGTGGGTGTAGAGGGTAAGGGTGGGGGAGGGTGAAAAGGAAAAAGTTCCGATTTTAATATCTCGACAACCTATAATGATATAAAGCTGAAACTTGGTATTTAGATAGAGCTATATTAGTAGCATGTTGGAAAAATATAATTTTTTATGGGGATAGTATGGTACGGGGGTGGGGGGTGTTTTTCGTATCTATGGAACGGCTTATGCTACAAAGTTGAAACTCGGTACGTTTATGTAAATCAACTAGAAAACTAATTTAGATAAAAAAAATTTTCAAATATCTGTTGGCGTTCGGAGGGGGGGCAAAAAAAATTATCAGTGAAAATGGAATGCATATAAATGCACGGTTTTCATCATATCTATTAGGTTTTCCCAAATGTTGAATTTAATTTTATTGTACGTCTTGTTCATATAAATACCCAGAAAGTGTTTTCAGGATTTTTTAAAATTCGACCCCTAACGGGGTGCAAAGGGGGTTGTAAACTTTTTCACGAATTCTACTATATCCCCACGTCTTATCAGATATCGATTATCTTTTCAATTTCACGTGCTTGCGTAATAATGGCCTAAAAACTGTTTTTAAGTTTTTTCCTTTTTTGAGCCCCTAAGAGGGTATAAACGTGTTGAACACGTATTCACGAGTTCCGTCATTTCTTTTAGAAGTGATAAGAAATTGAATTGGTTCCTACTTTCTTGTGCTATCTTCATATTTATTTGTAGTATTAACTCCTTTCAGGATTTTTGGATATTCAACCCCCAAGTGGGTGTAAGGTGGTTGCATATCTGATGATATATCGAATTCATTTTTACTTCCTAAGGTTTCCTATATAAAAAAGTCAAAAAGTCAATTTCAGTATTTTACTCGTAGATATTCAATCCTAATGGGTGTAAGGGGGTTGTATGCTTTTCGAAGTTTCGACATAATTCTTAGGTTCGATGAGATATTAGATCGCTTTTCATTTCTACAGACTTTTTATATAATCGCCTACAAACCCATTTCTCAATTTTTCGATATTCAATCCCCAAGGGTTTGTATATGTTTTCACAATTTTTGCCATTCCTTAGTTCTGATGAGTATAAAATTGATTATTACGGCCAACCAATTCACGATTTTTCGAATTTCCAGTAGGAGGTGTGAAGGGTTTGATTACGTTTTCACAAATTTTTCAAAATCCGTCTTGTCTCATGAGATATCAAGTTGCTTCTTATGATTTCGTCTAAAAACCTGTTTCACAATTTTTTCGAAATTCAAAACCCAAGTGGAAGTAATGGGTTTGTATACGTTTTAACAATTCGTCATATCTCTTAATTTTGATAAGGCAACAGATTCGTTTTTGCTTCTATGGGCTTTTAGTGTACATAATATACTGAAATTCGAATGTCTACACGGACTTTTTCAATGTTTAATCGGCTTAAAATCTCTATTTTAAAGATTTTTTATTAAGAACAATTATTTAAGACTGGTAGAGCCTAAAGAAGCCTCACTACTTCTCGAACTACGACCTAAGAGGTCTTTTGTTCCTGGCTCTTAACCACTCCCTAGGCCATATCTATTCCTTTGAGAAAGGAGATGATTTTACTCAGGGGAGTCTTCGACAGGTCTTCACAGGTGAGAGTAAATCCACCGAGAATCTGCCTTCTTGATCTGGCCACTGCATCACAATCACACAGAATGTGTGCCGTGGTTTCAGATGTGATATCACAGAATCGACATGTATCTAGTGATACGTTACCGATGATCTTAAGGTGATAATTAAGGAAATAATGTCCGGAAAAATATCCCATTATGACCCGTGCGTTATACCTGCTTAAGGAAAGGAATTCCGACGCTCTCCTACTTGAGAAGGTCAGGAATTTTTTTGACTGTCTAAGTCCTGAAAGTGAGTTCCAATAATCTTCCACCTGAAGATTTATCCACTTAAAAATACCATCCTTAATGAAGCCTTTACCTACTCCACAGAATGGTTCCGGGCCAATCATTGGTGAGTTGGCTCCTCGCTTAGCTAGCTGGTCAGCCGATTCATTACCCGGAATACCCTCATGTCCTGGCACCCACATCAGGGTTAGACTATTATGATGTGCCAGCTCTTTAAGAAGAGTATGACAGTCCCACACAAGCCTAGAACGGAAACAATAAGATTTCAGCGCTAGCAGTGCCGCTTGGCTGTCAGATAGGATAATAACTGTAGCGCCTTTTGGTTTATTCAGTAGAAGTTTACCTGCGCACAGCTCTATGGCATGTACCTCAGCCTGAAACACAGTGGCGGTTTGTCCCATTGCCGTCCATATTTTACAATTGGGTCCAAATACGCCCGCTCCAGTTCCACTATAGGTTTTAGAGCCGTCCGTGTACCAGACTGAAGCACCTTCCCCAAAATCTGGTAGACCAGATTGCCATGATACACGATCTCCCAGAGTCACCATATATGGTTTCTCAAAATCATATACCTTTGGCATGTTATCGTTTACTGAGTCGGTTAGGTCCTTCTGATTAAATTCCTGTAGAATTTTAAGGTGACCGACAAGGTCTCCTGCCTTGAATTTATTGTACTGCTGTAGCCTTATGGCCTCTCTCAGAGCCTCCTTCTTTATCTCTAAGTGTAATGGGGCCAAGTCTATCATGGCTTCCATTGCAGCAGTGGGACATGATTTAAGTCCCCCTGTAATGCTAAGAACGGCACGCCTCTGAATTTTTTGCAGGGCCTTCTGTGCTGTGATTTGTTCAACCTTTGGCCACCACACCATAGCGGCATATGTGATCATTGGTATTATAATAGACTTGTAGGTCCAGTATACCATATTTGGTCTGAGACCCCAAGTGGTACCACAGAGCCTTCGACACGCCATAAAAGACAATGTTACTCGTGTGGAGATGTTATTAAGATGTAAATTCCAAGTCAGACACTTGTCCAAGGTAATTCCCAAGTATTTGACATCGGAAGAGAATTCAATTGTAGTTCCTCTCACAATCGGGGGCCTTAAGTTTACCTTCCGTCTTCTAGTGAATGGCACTATAATTGTTTTACTTGGATTTATACTTAATCCCTGTTGGATGCACCAGTGATCTACTATCTCTAGGGCCTCTTGCATGCGGTCCGAAATGACACAGTCATGTTTACCTCTTACAGTGATCACCAGGTCATCAGCGTATGCTTGAGTCTCAAAACCCTTGATGCTCAGATCCTTAAGGAGATCATCTACAACAATGCACCACAGTAGTGGGGAGAGTACACCTCCCTGAGGGCATCCCTTCACCGCTCGTACAGTGAGACCTTTACCTCCGATCTGAGCCGAGATTCTACGAGAGTCAAGCATCGCTACTATCCATCTCGTTACCGTTTCTTCTACTCCTATCTTACGAGTAAGTAATTCAATGGATTTGTAGGAAGTGTTGTCAAAAGCACCTTCAACGTCAAGAAAAGAGCATAACGCTATTTCCTTGGCTGTCAACGTCTTCTCAATTTTTTGCACTAAATTGTGAAGAGCGCTAACAGTCGATTTTCCAGCTTGATAAGCGAATTGATATTTGTTGAGCCGGCTGAAAGCAGCAGAGCTCCTTATGTATATGTCTAATACCTTTTCCATAGATTTAAGTAAGAAAGAGGTGAGACTGATTGGGCGATATGACTTTGCGTGAGTCCAACATCTATTCCCCACTTTTGGAATAAAAGTCACATTTACGTCTCGCCATGCCAGTGGCACGTAAGCGTATTCAAAACTGGCTCTAAATAATTTGACCAGTATGGGAAGAAGCACATCGAGTCCTTGTTGCAGTAGTGCAGGAAAGATGCCATCAGCTCCTGGGGATTTATATGGGAGGAATGACATTACCGCCCATTCTATTGTATTAGGAGTAAAGATTCTGCCAGATAAAGCCCTAGTTCTGTTATTTGGCATAATCCCATAGGGCCTAATTTCATTCGTATGATACCCTATCTCCTCTGAGCCAGGAAAATGTGTTTGCATCAGAACTTGCACAGTTTCCTCGATACTAACGGTGTTACTTCCATCTTGCTTTTGCAAGAGTCCAATACCGTTATTGTGAACTCTAGAGAGTATCTTTTGCATTCTGGCAGCTTCTGGTAGGCTATCAATACCCTCGCAAAAGTTGCGCCAGGTGCGTCTCTTTGAGTCCCTAATTTCTTTATTATATACTGTTAGAGCCCTTTTATACTCAGTCCAATTATTGGACCTTTTAGCTCTATTGAACAGTTTCCTAACTCTTGCACGGAGTTTTTGAAGTTCTCCATTCCACCATGGCACATCTCTTTTGGCCTTGGCCTTTTTGAGTGGAGAACTAGCTTCATAGCTATCAAGTATTACTTTTTGTACCGTGGAGGCTACTCTATCAGCTTCCCATTCATTCCTGATAGGGCCATAAAGACTGACATTTGGGAGCAATTCCTCCAGGGTTGCTTTATACATAGACCAATTTGTACATTTTGGAATGCGTCTTTCGACCTCCCACGATTGTCTGACTTTGATGTTAAAGCAGATATGCGCATGGTCTGACATAGATGGTTCGTCGGAGACATGCCAATCGTAGATGTTTTGAGCGGTTAAAGGATCGCTGAGAGTCATATCTAAGACTTCCTCCCTAATAACATTTCTAAAGGTTGGCTTATTTCCTTCATTAATTATCTCTAGATTGGTAGAAGATAAGTAATCAAGTAGCAACTCACCTCTTGTGTTGTTGTCGCTGCTACCCCAGGCCTCATGGTGCGCATTCACGTCACCGCCGAGGATGAGCCGCTTGTTGTTACTTGAGCAATAGTTCACTAGATTCTGAACCTCATATGGAGGCACTTCGTCGTTATCTCCGGGAAAATAGGCAGAGGCCACCACCAACTCTTCTGTTCCACCTTCCCCTGTTGGAGTGATGACTATTGCTGCCGCCAGATCTTTAGTTATAAAGTCTGTCAGCGGAATGTATTTTAGTTTTTTACTTATTATTAAAGCAGCCCTTGGGTTATCGCCCTGGCTGCTGTAAACGAGTTTTCCTGAGTTTGACAGGCCTTTAATGTCACCATGTAAAACCCAGGGCTCTTGAATAAGTCCGAGGTCAAGCTGTTCCAACGTAAATCTACGACCGAAAATGCTGCTAGCAGCCTTGGCATGATGTAGATTTCCTTGGATACAGCTGAGGGACGGGGGCCTACTTGGAATCCCGTTCTCCATCACTGTGCTTTGCACTTGTGCTAGATACACGGGCCTTTTCTTCCAATACCACCCGTTCTAATCTCTCTGCCAGAAGTCCAGGTCCACCAGTTGGAGTGATACGAGGTTTGACCTTGCCCGCGGTCTTCACAATTGGCCTGTTTTTACCCTTTGTGTTAACAGCGAGCGTTGGTGTTCTCGTTTGCTCCTCCTGGCCTTTGGAGCCTGAAGCTACCGGCAGGACTGTTTTGGTGGTTATCGACCTCTCACATCGAGAGGTCAATCCACCGTGTATACTACCGCTTGCTGCGGATGAAGAAGTAGCGGTTTGGGACGTGCCTATCGGTTGCCTTTTACCCAGCGTATGGGCCTTTTTGCCAACCACGTTGGAAATCGCCAGCTTCTTCACACCGCTAGGTAGTGGTGTAAGGGTAGTTGCACCTGGGTTGCCCTCTGGTTGACCTTTACCCACTGTCGGGCCTTTTTAATCAACCGGCTTGCCTTGTGGTTGACTTTTACCCACTGTCGGGCCTTTTTTGTCAACCGGCACTCCAGCCTTTACCAACTCCTTATGAAGAGCGCTCCTGGGTCTAAGTTGGACCAACCCGAATAAATAGCAGATCTTGCATCCTGCCTCCTTTAGCTTTTCCGCCGAGTGATGGTCGACTGACAGGGTTAGTCTGCTAATCGGGCCTTCATTGGTCCTACTTATCACCTGCCACTCGTCTATGCGCAGTCCTTCGTTCTGCGCTCTAATGTAGTCGAGGACTTCATCAGTCGATAGATTGATGCTGTCCGGGAAGTATCCAACCAGAATTTGGGCCTTTGGAACCTTATCCTCGTCGACTACGATAAGTGACGCACCCTCCCATGGCTGCAGTGTGTCAATTGCTTGCCTTAGCCAATCCATTGTGGTTTGATTGGCACAAGTAATTGCCAGCCAGCCGGGCCTATGAGTGTGTCCGTAGAACATGGGTTTTATCGGACTATCCTTTTGTCCGAGAATCAGTTCCTTTAGCTTGTCCTTAACCAGAATGATCTGGTCCATCGTAAGGATGGCTTCGGGAAAAGATTTCGGAATGATCCCGACCTTGAAACCCATAGTTGTTTGTGAGTAGGTGGGTTTTGCGGCATTGACGTCGGCCTTAACAGTTTCCGGCTGCACCTGTTTCATTGCCACATCTTCCACCTTGCTTCTTTTACTGTCCGATTTGACCACTTCCTGCGGACTTTCGGACAGTGCTCTTTTGCTGGAGCCTCTGTTCTTCATTTGAGCTGCTGCTGCGATGCGGGCCTCTTCCCTTGGGACACCCTGCTCGCAAAGCTGTTTGAAGAACCGCTTACCAGCACCATTAAGCTTTATAAACTGTCGTTTGGTAGTTTTACATTCCACCACAGTTTTATCAGCTTCTTCTGAATTATCTGACAGGGCCTCCTGAGCTAGTTCCTTAACGGGACTTGCCCTACCCTCTTCAGATAATGGTGATATGGCGTGGCCTTCAGGATCGAACAGATCTTCGATTCCCAACCATTCCATACTGGTTGCAGGCGAAATCGCTTGCAGTGTATTAAGAGGTACACTATCCTCATCGTTAATTTTTGTTTTTAAGTTTTCCATATTCATAATCGTCCGCGAGGGACTGGGATATAACTGGAAGAAATAAAGGTCGGCCATGGCAGAGCTCCTTGCCATGGTAAGGGCCTAAATTGAAACCGAAGTTGCCCAGGTATTCGGAGTCCGCATACTAGAGACCAAGCTTCCCCTTGGTCACGCAGCCCTCGGCGCATGCTGTTTCACCGTATGTTGGCTTGAGGTCCGTTTGGTACTTTGCAGTACAAGGTGGACGGTCCTCGAGCTGTTACTTCGAGTTCATTCGTCAGCCAGTCCCACTTGTCCCTAAAACATGACCAGCAGACAAGTGAGTCTTCGTCAGTCGGATGAACCTACTCCCAGCCCGGCCGTACGCACATTTGGCCTGCCATAGGCAGTTTCCAGTGGTCACCACGAGGAGGTAGTACGACGACTTGTCCGTTGCGCAGCGTTAACCCTACTGCGCAGCAAGACCAGACCAAGAACAAAAATAATTTTCCAAGAAATCCAATAATCTCGAAGCAACCCATGATACACTCCGACTTTGACCGCTCCCGAACTTTGACCCGAAAAATAATAAAGTTTCGGCCAGACCATTGGCAGATTTTTTCCGATGTATTGAACATCTTGTCGAAAGAGGATATTTTAAACATAGCGTATTACTAATACTCACTGCAGCAATCATCGATTAAGGACAATTCCCCAAATGAAGAGGAAATCATTACGACCCTCTTGTCAATGGCTGGACAGAATGCGCTGGCTTCCAAACGAATTCCTTAAAGCTGTTCCGACATTGGTAACTGCAATTATCCTTCCACTTCACATTAAAATTTAGGAACAGGAAAGGAGCACTGAATGGAAGACGCCGAAGGAAGGATTTATAGCGTTTATCGAAAATCGTGACTTGAGTAATTTCGAAATAAATGATACCATGAACTTAATCGCAAAACAAGCTGGATGCAACAAACATTTATCTTAATCGGATAAAGAACAGTCCGCTGGATAGCGATAACCATAACGTTATTGCCAATAAAATCATGGTCATAATTAAGGAAACTTATGAAATACCAGTTGTCTCATCTTTCATAAATAGAGCTTATATAAGGCTACAATCATTTGCCTTTTTGTAGAAATTAACTGATGGTTCGGTGAGGGTTCTTTAATATCCTGAATCAAATCAACTATGCTGGTGAACGTCCGCTCCTTGCACTTTAAATTGAACTAGTTAGAACTGAAAATACATATGCGAAAAACCTCATGGGTACGAATAGTAGCACACCGATGTGCCTCTCTCTACATGTAAACTGCAACTGGGATTGGACTCAGTTTAGAAAACAAACTCAAGATGGTACGTTGGTACTACATGCCGTACTGCGAGACAGATCTGGTCGAAGCTGGATTTTAAACACTCTAAAAGGCTGATTTTACTTTATTATTTTAATAATACAGTATTGTTTTCGATTTTTAAAAAAAAAAAATTTGCTACCCTCAAAATTTTTTTTTCACGTTTCATGACGAGTAGACACGAAAAAAGCAATAAAAAATTTCAGTCCGTCTGTCCGCCGTACGCCGTACGCCGTACGTCGACCGCTGTACGCAAAATCGTTTGAAGGCTCGTAGCAAACCCAAAACCTTTTAGCCATTAAATTAAAATTTCTTTTATGAATAGACTGGGTAGGCACCTTGAAGTGACCAAATTTCAGTCCGTCTGTCCGCCGTACGCCGTACGCCGTACGTCGACCGCTGTACGCAAAATCGTTTGAAGGCTCGTAGCTCCCAAGCCCTTTAAGCTATAAAATTGAAATTTTTTTTATGAATAGACTGGGTAGGCCCCTTGAAGTGGCCAAGTTTGTAGGGGTGGGGGTTTGAGGGGAGAGGAGGGGGAAGTGTTTTAGACGGAAAATTTTGGTTTCTAGATCTCAGCAACCGCTTATGCTAGAAGGCTGAAATTTGGAATTTATATAGATCTTCAGTAGTGGACCCATTTGCAAAAAAATTGCCGATATAGGTGAAGGGGTTTGGGAGTGGGGGGAAAAATAATGCGTCCGAAACGCAAAAAAGGTGAGATCGACACTTTCTAAAATCCATATCTCCTAAAGGGTTAATGTCACAAAATTGAGACTTAATGAATATCTGTAGGTATACTAGGAGAATGGATCAGAAACAAAAATTTGAGTGGGGGCAGTGGCGTACGGGAGTGGGGGGTAAAAAACTTTAGATTACGATATCTCACGAACCAATTGCACTAGACAAATAAAATTTGGTTTGTGTATTAAGTTTAACAAATGAAGTTTGCTGAAAGTAAAATTTTTTAAGGGGGCGGCGGAGCATGAAAGTGGAGGGGATAAGAATTTTTCTAAAAAATTACGTCTCATATCTCAAGAACGGTGTAAGATAGATGCTTAAAATTTTTACCAGGAGTAGGACTAATAGACCCCTAGCAGAAGTATGGGTGTAGAGGGTGAGGGTGGGGGAGGGTGAAAAGGAAAAAGTTCTGATTTTTATATCTCGACAACCTATAATGATATAAAGCTGAAACTGAATAAATACCAAACTGAATAAATACCAAAATCAAAATAGTACTTTTTAAAATTCTTCCCCTAAGGCGGTGCAAAGAGGGGTTGTAAACTTTTTCACGAATTCTACTATGTCTCCAGGTCTTATAAGATATCGAATATCTTTTCACTTTCACGTGCTTGCGTAATAATCGCCTAAAACTCATTTTTAAGTTTTTTCCTTTTTCAGCTCCTAAGAGGGTGTAAACGGGTTGAACACGTTTTCACGAATTCCGTCATTTGTTTTAGAAGTGATAAGAAATTAAATTGGTTCCTACTTTCTCGTGTTGCCTTCATATTTATTTATTAACTCCCTTCAGGATTTTTGGATATTCAACCCCCAAGTGGGTGGAAGGAGGTTGCATATCTGATGATATATCGACTTCATTTTTACTTCCTAAAGTTTCCTATATAAAAAAGCCAAAATGTCAATTTCAGTATTTTAGATATTCAATCCTAAGGGGTGTAAGGCGGTTGTATTCTTTTCAAAGCTTCGACATATTTCTTAGGTGCGATGAGATATTAGATCGCTTTTCATTTCCACAGACTTTTTATATAATCGCCTACAAACCCATTTCTCAATTTTTCGATATTCAACCGCCAAGGGTTTGTATATGTTTTCACAATTTTTGCCATCCCTTAGTTCTGATGAAATTTAAAATTCATTAATACGGTCAACCAATTCACGATTTTTCGAATTTCAAAAACCAGAGTTTGCTTACGTTTTCACAAATTTTTCAGAATCCCTCGTGTCTCATGAGATATCAAGTTGCTTCTTATGAAATCGTCTAAGAACTTGTTTGACAATTTTTTCGAAATTCAAACCCCAAGTGGAAATAATGGGCTTGTATATAGTATATATGTACCATATATGTATTGTATACGTTTTAACAATTCGTCATATCTCTTAATTCTGATAAGGCAACAAATTCGTTCTTACTTCTATGGGCTTTTAGTGTACATAATATACCGAAATTTGAATAGTCTACACTGGCTTTTCCAATGTTTAATCGGCTAAAAATCGCTATCTTAAATATTTTTATTTTAAGAACAAAATTAATTTTCCAATAAATCACTCCGACTTTGACCGCTCCCGAACTTTGACCCGAAAAATAATAAAGTTTCGCCCAGACCATTGGCAGATTTTTTATCAAAAGCGCGAGTATCAGCACTACAGTTGATGTCCTGCCGGACACTGCCTTAGGCCAGCCTGATAAAAGACTCATCCTCTTCTCAAACGACTTCTGTAGAAGCTGCTTGAATGAAGAGGAGGAGGAGGAGACAGTCCGTTCTCTGTACCTGTCCAGCTCTATTCGCTAGAAGGAAAGCTCATCTAGGAGCTACTTCTTCAACAGTCTTAGTGACTTAGTGACTGAAAAGGAGGTCACGAGAATCCAACGTTGCATTGTAAGCTCTAAATAGTTCAGCGAGTAGGACCGGATTCGATGATCCTGTGGTAACACAACGGACGTTTTTATACTCTAGATGAAATCATATAGAGTATTATAAGAATTATAATCCAGCCCAAAAGTTTGTAACGCATAGAACCAAGCCTCGGACGAAAAAAAGCTATACAGTATTTTTTGTTTATTTGTGGCCAAAAACCTCAAATCCGCCTGACGTCCGTCCGTCCGTTCGTCCGTCCGTCCGTCTGTCCGTGAACACGATAACTCAAGAACGCCTTTACCTAGGATCTTGAAATTTTGAATCTGGATGTTTGGTTGAATTTGTAAGGCTAAGTTCGTTAACGGGCAAAATCGCCCTACTCCTTCGGGTAGCTGCCATACAAAATGTCCTTAAAACACGTGTTCAAGAATATTGGTCGATAACTTCAGAAGGGTTTAAGCTACGACATTGAAATTTTGTATGTGTTATTTTTCCAATAGTTGGAGCTAAATATATGATTATGAAGAAAATCCTGTTAGTCCTTCGTGTAGCTGCCATACAAATATCCTGTCAAAATGTATTCACTTAATTTACGAAACTCACTATAACTCAAGTAATCTTTTAGCTACGAATTCGAAATTTCTTACAAATAAGTTTTGAGTGAAAAGAAAGTTCAACTTTACTAGTCAGCGAAATCCTTTTACTCCTTCTGGTAGCTGCCATACAAAATGCCCTTTAGACACGTGTTCAACAATATTTTTCGATAACTTTTCAACGCTTCAAGCTACGAATTTGAAATTTTGTACACGTTCATTTTTAAGTGGTTCCAAGGAAAGAGATAAATATGTAAAAAATGGAGTGAGTCCTTCCTGCACCTCCCATGTGAAAGTCCTTAAAAAAGGAATTTTTTTTTCGATGACTTACCTAGTTCAAGATATGAAATTAAACACAGAATATTACCTTTTAGTTTTTGGTAGCAATCAAATGGGAGTCCTTAATAAAGGACATACACATGCACACACGTAATTCCAGTTTATCCCCAACTACAATATAAATCGGAGTTCAGCATTCATCTAGAGTATTATACGATTGGCTTACAGCCGATCGTGACTGCAGTATGTTTAGGTCTACGTGTGCTCATGTTCTCACGGGCAGCCACGCGTACCTACCTACCTACCTAGTCCTAAAATCTAGAAATACAAAATATCAGTTGGTAAATATGGAAATAATAAAGTAAAATAACAAAAACTATGCTAATTTTTGAGGTCATTTCTTTATGAGCTACTGTGAAGCAGTCCGCGCTTTGGGATTAACAAACATAATAATGTTTTCACATTCTAAAATTTTACCTTAAAGTGGTGTTCACAAAAGAGAGATACATCTCTGGAACTTTAAAAATAAATAAATCAATAACATGTAATTTGAACCACAAATATCAAACTATATACTGAAGTATAGATAGTAATTTATTGTAGACTCCTTTAAGAAAATCCTTTTGTCCTATAACTACATCTTATATAATGTTCTTTACAGTTTCGAATATCCTATTGCCGACGACCGTTCTAATACTGAAATTCTATTCTATTCACTTACAATATGAAAAGGAGCAACCTTTCGGAAGCGATGAAAAAAGTGCTAGTTCCTTATTTGTACGGAAGGATAAAAAGTAATATGGAACTAAAGATAAAATTGAGTTCGGTATGTACCTGCTTGTATTTACCTTGTCAACTTTTATAAGATAAGAGAGGTACTGTAGTGGAGTACTTTGGAAAGAAAATTTCTATCGAATTATTTATAAGTGTCTATTAGAAAATCAGTTCACCAGAAAATCACTCACTTTCTTAGGGGTTGATAGATAAGGTTTAAGGTTTGGCCTTGCTGCTAGCAATAAAGTGAAAATTGAAGCAAAAATGGGGAGTCAACGAACGAAAATCACTTAAATTTATTCTAAAAGGATACCAATATAATGTGACTTTGAAGATGATTGTTATTTCAAATCGTAACATTGTTTTTATTATTTAATTATATTTACGCTTACATATAAATGTAGGTAGGAAGCTTGTATGCCATCACTGTTAATTTGTCACCGACGATTCTACGTGAGTAGAATTTAATTCACTCTGAAAAATTTCTAGTCTATGTTTGCCCTAAATTAGCGAATGTTTACACCCGAAAAAATACGATACTGTGCGTTTCCCTTTTCGAAGCAGCAAATAAAGCTCGGTCTAGATTCGCTTTAGCAATTTATTCATCAACTTCGAGAATAGAACGCAGGGTATTTCGCATTTCCTTTTCGGTTGCCTAAATATGAAAATTTCATTCTTTGCTTTGTCTCTTAGGAGTTATGTTTAATAGAATTATAGTCATCAACCCTTTATGGGGTACACACCATCAGACAAGTGTCCTTACATTCGTGTTCTTTCCAACAAAAGATGGATATTCCTGGAATGGTGACAAAGTGATGAATATTAATTAGGAAATTCATCCCTGTTTACTGTATTTTACATAAAGTAATGAATTTATCATAGATATTCTCTGCCTGAAAGCAATGAGTTGTTCAAATTCTACCTTATTTCGAAGTCGGATTCTGAAAGACTCATGGCTATTTTAACAAGGGATCTCGTGAAATTAATTTCTATTTGTAGTCGGTACGATGAAACTAACAAATACTAGGATCCAAACCACCGAATTTCGGTTTGGAACTGAGTGCCTATGTAGATTTACTTCAAACTACCTTGATGTAGGTACATCGCATAAATTGTGGCCAATTGTCCCAACATCCTTCGGGATTTCGAAATATTTATGCATATTTGAGACCCGATTCGGACTAAAATAAACCCCCGAAAATTTCGAAACATGAATTGGATTATTATACGAATCAGAGTTGAAGAGTTTCGTTTTCATCCCGTGCATGATTTTATGGGAAGGGGACTGTCCAAGTACTGCTGACAGCAAATTGCAATTGCCAAGAATCTGTTACTAAATTTTAGACATTTTCCAATTCAAATGGATTTATATCATAATTCGAAAAAAGTTTTGCTATTATATTGGAGAATTTATAAAATTCTTAATAAGGTTCAGTCTACAACCACAACGAACCTTTTTTTCGTACTTTCCGAAGATAGAAAAAAATTCTCGGAGAAAAACAAGTGCTCAACAAACGATTTACTTTGCAGAGCAAACTTACGAAACAAAATATTATGTAAAATAATTTTACGTTCGTTTATTTTAAAATATCGTTCATCAAAAATGACCTAGAGAATTTCAGAATCAAAGTTTTTATTTCATATTTCTTCAGGGTTTAGGCTATGTAGTGTTATATATTCTGTCAGTTTGTCGGTTAATATGCTCTTCAGCTTTTCCACAGAAAATTATGTTTGATTGTTAAAGAAGGTGTATAAGAAGAGATAACAACATTTTCGAATGAATTCACAAAATAATTACCCAGACGCTGGGTTGTTTTCTCAGGAAAAGTCCCTTTTCGGCGGAATAAATTTTGCGAAATTTATATTACTCTAACCATTTTATAAAGATTATTATATTAAATTTTAGGAGTTGAAGATTTTCGGATATTCAAAGAGGATTTACAGCAATGCTCTGAAGCCTGTTCAAACTTTTGATAATCCGGTAGTACACAATATTTTTGTGCTACTAAGGAATGTAATAAGAAGGGAATGCCTCTAGTATTGACTCTCAATATCCTTCATTTCACAAGTATTAGGTTTAATGTTTTTAATATTGCGATAACCTGAAATGTTGGAATGAAGGATGTAGTATACCACGTGTGTGAATATAAAATTGCGGTTTTTTATTGAAAATAGAACGTTTATTTAAAAAGAATGGTACGCTAGGTACACATTTTGTCCACCTTTTAGGCAATTTGTGGATGTCACGCCAAAAAAATTGTTCTTCTTTTGATGAAAACCATTCAGAAACCCATTTTTCAAATTCTGCAGTTGTTTTGAAGTGTTACTCTGCGCGTGTTCTATCGATAAAAACAAGAGGTAATCAGAAGAAGCCAAGTCTAGTGAATAGGCGTAGCAAATCCAAGCCATATGATTTCAACGTATTGTGAGGACGCAAATTTCTAGAGAAATTTTCGCACACAAAACATGTAACACTGAATTAAAAACTTAAACTAAGACAAATAAACAACATTGAATTGTAAAAACGTATACGTAGAACGAAGAAACAAACAACATAGAACACCAAAACATAAAGGAACATGGAAAACACAAGTACGGAAATTTGGCAAAATACCTGAAAAAAAGCCGGTGGGACCGCAACAATGCCTCAGGCGAAACTGTACGGCTGGATAAAACTCACCGACAAAAACGCAAAATCCGAAAAGCCTATATACTGGCGGCTGCATAAACCAACCCCGAATCATAAAACAGTGAAAAATCCGAGCACTAACATAATAATTCGCGAATGGTAAATGTTCCCGCAAACATATAAGCAATAGCGAACGACGAGAAAGAGGTCAGTCAGTAGTAACTAGTCTGCTTACAAGGCAATGTGGACTTAAAATTCCTCTTGTAGCAACATTGACTACTGTTCTGACCGGACAACCTTCTTTAATCGGTTCCCAAGCTGGACAAGGTAATGTGGACTTAAAGTTCCTCCTCGAAAGCTTGAGACCAATTAGTTCGTGTCCAGACCACGCCAAGTGAGGACGACGAAAGAAGCGAAGACAGCAAGCAGAGGCAGCAAGCGAAGACAGCAGCCAAGCAGCGACAAACCAAGCAGCGGATAGAGCAAGGCAGCGACGATCACAGCAAACCACGACGTGCACAGCAGCAACGACGCGCAGAGAAACGCAGCGACGACCACAGCAAACCACGAGGGATACGGCTGCATTCGTGAAAATGTATACATCCCCTGAACACCAGCTTGGAGGTCGAATTTCAAAAAATCCTGAAAACGCGCTCTAGGTATTTGCATGAAGAATTCGTACAAAAAAAATTAATACAATATTTAGAAAGACCTAATAGATATGACGAAAATCGTGAAAATATATACATTCCATTCTTTCTGATAATTTTTTTTGCTCCCATTCCGAACGCCAATGGATATTTAATTTTTTTTAAACAAATATAACTTTCCTAGTTGATTTACATATACATACCAAAATTTCAACTTTCTAGCATAAGCCGTTCTATAGTTTGGAAAAACACCCCCCACCCCCGTACCATACTACCCTTATAAAAAAATCTGCCAACAGTCTGGGCGCAAATTTATTATTTTATGGGTAGAAGTCCGAAACGTGTTTAATGATGAGATGCGGTGTAGGTTACTATGCGACTGACAACCTAAAAAATAACGTTCCAAATAGCCTCCTGGTTATTTCTTGAGCCCAGACTGTTGGCAGATTTTTTTTTATTTACTTACGTATTTTTTTTTCCAATAGAATAATTCATAGTAGTAAAAGCGAATTCGATCACATTAAATCTAAGAGATTTTCGGAATCAGTGAAAACTTGAACAATACCCCCAGGGGGTTTAATTGAAAAAAATACTTAAATCGGTTTTTCCCCGACTACGTTTAAAGCTTATAGAAGTAAAATTGAATTCCAAATCTCAATATACCTTAGAAATATAGCAGAATTCGTGAATATGTACACAACCACTTAACACCCCTTTAGGGGTTGGATATCAAAAAATTTGAAGATCGTTACTAGGCGCTTATATGAATAGCCCGCAGAAGTAAAATTGCTTTGATAGCTCGACATGTCTAAAAGTTTTAACGAAGTTTATGAAAATGTGAATTCACGGACATTTTTTTTACTCAACCTCTGAACGCCAATAAAAATTTGAACTTTTGTTTTACTTTAATTACTCTAATAGTACATCTATATATACGTACTTAGTTTCAACTTTCTAGCGTAAGCCGTTTCTGAGATATAAAAAACCACCCCTTTCCCCCGTACCTTGCTACCCCTATCAAAATTTTTATTTTTCGAGGATGTCTAAATAGTGGCTCTATAGAATCCTAATTTTTTAGCTTTCTATTCATTATGGTTTTTGAGAAATAAGAATCAGAATGTTTTCCTTTCTACCCCCTTTCCCCATCACCCCCAACACCCACACCACCCTGCTAGAAGTTTACCGATCCCAACTCCTGTAAAATTTTCAAGATCATATCTGATACGGTTTCTGAGATATAAAAATTAAATTTTTTGAAAAATTGCTGTTCCCCCACTTTCGTGCTCCACCTCCCCCCTTAAAAAAATTTAGTTTCGATACACTCCTCTTGTGATCCCATATACAGAAACTAAATTTTATCTTCTTGGTGTAATTGGTTCGGAAGATATTGTAATCCAAAGTTTTTCACCCCCACCTCCACACCCCACCACCCCTCTTAAAAATGTTAGCCCTTGTCTAATCTTGAAGTATCCCTAAGGACAACAACAAAGTTTCAATCTTCTGACATCAATTGTTCAGGAGATATGGATTTTAGAATGTTTCAATCCCGTCTTTCATGCGTTTCAGACTCATTGTTTTCCCCCCCACTTCCACACCCCTTCACCAATATCGACCATTTTTTTGCAATTGAGTCCATTATAAAAGTACTACATAAGTTCCAAGTTTCAGCCTCCTAGCATAAGTGGTTCCTGAGATCTAGAAACCAAAATTTTTCGTTTAAAACGCTCCCCTCTCCTCTCCCCTTGTACCCCCACCCCTCGAAAATATACCAGTCGTAGGACTTTACCCAATCTACCCACCATACAAATTTCAATTTAATATCTCAACGGGTTTGGGAGCTACGCGCCTTCAAACGGTTTTGCGTACGGCGTACGGCGTCTACGGCGGACAGACGGACATTTTTTTTTTTGCTTTTTTGGGGTCTACTAGTCCTAAAACGTGAAAATACAAAATTTCAGGATAGCAAATTTTTTTGAAATTTCTGGTCGATAACAATACTTTATTATTACAAAATAATAAAGTAAAATTATATTTTTTCAATATAATACTACTATGGCTCTATCTAAATACTAACTTTTAGTTTTATATCAGTATAGGTTCCCGAGATATAAAAATCGGAACTTTTTTCTTTTCACCCTTTTCCACCCTCACCCTCCACACCCTCATCCTTTCTGCTAGGGGTATATTAGGCCTACTTCTGGTAAAAATTTTAAGCATCTATCTTGCACCGTTCTTGAGATATGAGAAGCGATTTTTTAAAAAAATTCTTATCCCCTCCACTTCCATGCTCCACCGCCCCCTTAAAAAATTTTACTTTCAACAAACTTCATTTATCAACCTTTATACAGAAACCGAATTTTATTTGTCTAGTGCAATTGGTTCGTAAGATATCGTAGTCTAAAGTTTTTCACCCGCCAACCCCGTACGCCACTACCCCCACTCAAAAATTTATTTCCTATCTATTGTCCTAGTATACCTACAGATATCCATAAAGTTTTCAGTTTGTGACATTAACTGTTTAGGAGATATGGATTTTAGAATGTGTCGATCTCGGCTTTCTTGCATTACGGACGCATTATTTTCCCCCACTACCACACCCCTTCGCCCATATCAACAATGTTTTTGCAAATGGATCTACTATCGAAGCTCTATATAAATTCCAAGTTTCAGCTTCCTAACATAAGCGGTTGCTGAGATCTAGAAATCAAAATTTTTCGTCTAAAACGCTTCCCCCCCCCCCCCCCCCCCTCACACTCCAAACCCTCAAAAAGTGGTCACTTCGATTGGCCTACCCAGTCTATTAAGAAAAAAAATTTCAATTCAATGGCTCATAGGGTTTGGGAGCTATAAGCTCTCAAACGTTTTGCGTACGGCGGACGGCGCACAGACGGACTGAAAATTTATTTTGCTTTTTTGGTGCTTATTAGTCATGAAACGTATAAAAAAAAATTTCAGGGTAGCAAATTTTTTTTTTTAAAAATCGATAACAATACTTTATTATTAAAATAATAAAGTAAAATGCCAGTTACCTGCTTCATCATCTGGGCATTTAATTTCATACCACTTTCACAGTATTGATAAAATGCTATATCGCATAAAATATTAACATTCCGGAACAAACTTGGCAATATTTCTAAGAACTCTGCCAGAAATCAACTTATTTTCAAGAAAAAAAATCTGTCATATCCATAATATTGCTAAAATGAATTTTCTAACTTTTCAAATTTGTTTATCCATTTCATCTGCCAAAGCCTCACTGCCAATTATTCATGTAAAAAAAACAACCCAAAAACTTTCCACAAACATCATAAACCTCATTATACACGAGGTCAGCCCATCAACCGCATGCTAAAATGTACAATCGGCGTAAAGCATCGTTTCTTCCAAAATATTGCATAATAACCCGAACGATAGTTGAGGATAAAATTAAAGGTATGACCTAAAAGCGTATAATACCCATTCTGAGGTGGAATGGAAAAAGTTTCAGGCTATAGGAAAAACGAGTTTTGCAAAACTCCAATAATGAAATCGAATAAAAACGGAATTATGCTCATACCATATCATAGCCGCCAGAGGTAGCTAGGAGCCAAGCAAAGGATCGGGGAACTCATAAAAGCAATAATCTATTCTATAAATGGAAAATCGGAACAACTATTGGAGCTACGACCAAGATGAGACATCCTATTCGCAAAGTGTGCTCATTATTCCCCAGAAAGTTGTCATACACTAACTAATACTAATGATAGCATTGCTTGTAAAGCTATAGCCAAATACGACCAACTTGCTTTTGAATATATCGAACATAATAACATCAACGCGAACGAACCGAAGCAGAAAATGTCCTTAGTATACCTACATATATGCTTATACGATGAATAGTCAAATAAAGGATAAATTTCTCTTTCATATACATATGTGTGTTACGTACGGATATGCGGAACGTTTGAAGATGGTAGCGAACGTTATAGCGGGCACCGGATATAGTTGTATACACCTATCCAGTATCCACACCCTATATGCAAGGCACAACACTCTGCGATCTATTTGCCACATTAATGCCCCGGGAATAAATAATCTTCCTTTTGCCAGGGACGGCGAACCGGTATAAGATTGCTAGTCGTAGATATGACAAAGGCGAGTAATTTCATTCGAAATGGAATGTGGGAATTCGTTTTAGAAACGTAATGCTACATACAGCGGTACCTACACAAAAATATTTAGAAAACCGATTTATGTACGGTGAATTCCAGAACAATTGCGATCACTTGAAATTCTCCTGCTATTTAAGCCAAAATTCCTAAAAAGCCATGTTTGATATGTTTTGGGTTTTAAAGTTTGCAGACTAGCATAATACCTACCAATTTCAAAAAGATAGGTTACATGCGAGAACAACACAAGAATTATGAACAACATTCCATGCAATTGAGTTCAGTAACGTCTAAAAAATTTAAGGAAATTGTAAATATAACGATATACAGTCCCTGGCAAAATTATTAGACGCACTTAAAAATTTCACCAAGAACTGGATTCAGATCCTTCTAAAGCGCTTTATTTGATGTTTAGGATGCGTAAACCGTATTTCGTATTTCTGTTATCTATTAGGTATCACCGAATGTTGCAGTCTCCCCAGGACTCGCTTGTCTATAAATTAAAACAAATGGGGCTACCTGGCTCAGTCTCCGCGAAGGTTTTGAACAAGAAGGATGTATTTTTGTTTTTGCCTCAGAATTGCAGGATTTTTGTATGTTTAGAAGTGTTTCTTATCATTTTCAAAGACATTTAAGTTTTGTGTTAAGTTTAATTAAAATTTAAAACATACTGCAGTCACGATCGGCTGTAAGCCAATCGTGTAATACTCTAGATGAATACTGAACTCCGATTTATATTGTAGTTGGAGATAAAGTAGAATTACGTGTGTGCATGTTGTATGTCCTTTATTAAGGACTCCCATTAGATTGCTACTCAAAACTAAACGACAATATTCAGTGTTTAATTTCATATCTTGAACTGGGTAAGTCATTGAAAAAAAATGTCCTTTTGGAAGGACTTTCACATGGGAGGTGCAGGAAGGACTCACTCGATTTCTTCCATATTTATCCTTTTCCTTGGAACCATTTAAAAATGAACGTGTACAAAATTTCAAATTCGTAGCTTGAAGCGTTCAAAAGTTATCGAAAAATATTGTTGAACACGTGTCTTAAGGACATTTTGTATGGCAGCTACCAGAAGGAGTAAAACGATTTCGCTGACTAGTAAACTCAAACTTTCTTTTCACTCAAAACCAATTTGTACAAAATTCCGAATTCGTAGCTAAAAGATTACTTGAATTATAGTGAGTTTCGTAAATTAAGTGAATACATTTTGACAGGATATTTGTATGGCAGCTACACGAAGGACTAACAGGATTTTCTTCATAATCATATATTTAACTCCAACTATTGAAAAAATAACACATACAAAATTTCAATGTCGTAGCTTAAACCCTTCTGAAGTTATCGACCAATATTCTTGAACACGTGTTTTAAGGACATTTTGTATGGCAGCTACCCGAAGGAGTAGGACGATTTTGCCCGTTAACGAACTTAGCCTTACAAATTCAACCAAACATCCAGATTCAAAATTTCAAGATCCTAGGTGAAGGCGTTCTTGAGTTATCGTGTTCACGGACAGACGGACAGACGGACGGACGGACGTCAAGCGGATTTGAGGTTTTTGGGCACAAATAAACAAAAAATAATATATAACTTTTTTTCGTCCGAGGCTTGGTTCTATGCGTTACAAACTTTTGGGCTGGATTAAACTTATAATACTCTATATGATTTCATCTAGAGTATAAAAATGGGTAGAGAAAGAAAATCCTCGAAGTTAAAGCTTTGATCGATGCCAAAATTTTTTCTAATCGAGAAATTTCCCGGAGATTGAATATTTCTGAGGCTTCTGTAAAACAAATAGTTAAAGGAAAAGTTCAAAATAATGAAGATTTTGGTCCTCAAAGGAACAATAACTCTGGCCTCAAATCAAAATTTTCACCACGGGGTGTACGACTCCTCAAGAAAATATGCGTGGAAAATCCTTTTGCTTCCAGCAATGAGATCACAACTCAATTAAATGAGAGTAATGTACCAGTCAATTAAAAAAAGAACTGTTCGCCGTAAGCTTCTCCAGCTGGATATGAAAGCCTGTAGAACCGCTCGTAAGCCTAAACTGACTACTGCAATGAAAGCAATACGTTTGCTTTGGGCAAGGAACCATCAGAACAAAGATTTGGACTTCTGGAAATCGGTAAATATATTTTAGTTTTATAGTTTTATACTTTATGAACTGCGTTTGGTCGTAACTTAATTAAAATTACGTAAATTTTCATCGTAATGAATATTATTTCAGGTGTGATTTAGTGATGAAAGCACTTTCGAAATTCTTTCCAATAAAACGCAATACATCAGAAGGCGTCCAGGTGAGAGATTTCATCCAGACTGCGTGAAGCCAACAGTGAGGCATCCTAAAAAGATGATGATTTGGTCAGTCATCTCTGAAAAAGGAACTGGACGTCTGTACATTGTAAAGGGTATAATGAAACAACTCCAATATGTACAAAGATGTCATCCAGACAAAATTGCACAAAAAAAAATAGTTCAATATTTGAAAAGACCTAATAGATATGACGAAAATCATGAAAATATATGTATTCCATTTTCACTGATAATTTTTTTTGCCCCCTTTCCGTACGCCAATGGATATTTGAAATTTTTTTTCTAAATTACTTTTCTAGTTGACATACATATACATACCGAGTTTCAACTTTCTAGCACAAGCCGTTCTATAGTTAGGAAAAACACCACCCACCCCCGTACCATACTATCCCTATAAAAAATTATATTTTTTCAACATGCTACTACTATAGTTCTAACCAAGTACCAAGTTTTAGCTTTATATCATTATAGGTTCTCGAGATATAAAAATCGGAACTTTTCTTCTTCACCCTTCCCCACCCTCAACCGCAAACATTTTATTTTCTCTGTTATGTCTATTGGGCCTACTTCTGGTAAAAATTCTAAGCATCTATAATACACTATTCTTGAGATATGAAACGTGATTTTTTAGAAAAATTCTTCTCCCCTCCACTTCCATACTCTATAGCCCCCTTAAAAATTTTTACTTTCAGCAAACTTTACTTATCAATCTTAATACAGAAACCGAATTTTATTTTTCTAGTGCAATTGGTTCGTGAGATATCGTAATCTAAACTTTTTCGACCTCACCTCCGTACGCCACTGCCCCCTCTCAAAAATTTGTTTCCGATCTATTCTCCTAGTATACCCACAGGTGTTCATGAAGTTTTAATTTCGTGACATTAACCGTTTAGGAGATATGGATTTTAGAATGTCTCGATCTCGGCTTTCGAGCGTTTCGGACGCATTATTATTTCCCCCACTCCCACACCCCTTCACCACTCTATATAAATTCTAAGTTTCAATTTCTTAGCCTAAGCGGTTACTGAGATCTAGAAACCAAAATCTTTCTTCCAAAACGCTTCCCCTACCTCCCCCCTCACACCCCACCACTCAAAAGGTGGGCACTTGAAGGGGTCTGCTCAGTCTACCAACAAAAAAAATTCAACTTAAAAGCTCAAAGAGTTTGAGAGCTAAGCTTTCAAATGTTTGCGGACGGAGCACAGACGGACTGACATTTTTTTTTGCTTTTTTGGTGTCTATTAGTCATGAAACGTGGAAAAAAAATTTCAGGGTAGCAAATTTTTTTTTTGAAAAATCGATAACAATACTTTATTATTAAAATAATAAAGTAAAATTCATGATAAATTACTCATTTTCGGGTGTCTAAAGGGTTTGCTCCCCTTAAGTTGTTCCGGAGGTCTAGAATATAACATAATTTTTCATTTAAAATTTCAACTTAATATCTGAACGGGATTAAGATCTACGCGCCTCCAAACGGTTTTGCGTTTTGCGTATGGCGGACGGCGTGCGGTGTACGGCGGACAGCAGACGGCGTCTACAGCGGACAGACAGACATTTTTTTTGGCCTTTTTTGGTGTTGCAATACTTTATCATTATGAAGTAATGAAGTAAAATTAATAAGTACTGTCATTGAACACAACCTACGAAAGTATCTACTCTGCTGCACAAAAGCATTGTATTGATCCAAAAACCTGCAGTTGGATCAAGGCCATGCTAGAACGCAGGAAAATAACTTCGACACTAGCCGACTCAACAGTCACAGTCACAGCTGCGAAAGGCTGTCCGCAGGGTGGGGTACTATCACCCATCCTCTGGTGCTTAGTAGTGGACGACCTTCTTCAAGACCTAACTAATTCCGGAGTCACGGTACAGGGTTACGCTGACGACCTTGCCATCCTTGTTAGAGGTAAATTTGAAGAGACGGTGACTGATCTAGTTCAGAATACCCTAAACCAGGTAGCAACCTGGTGCACTAAAGCAGGATTGGGTATCAACCCAAAGAAAAGCACAATTGTTGCATTCACCAAAAGGAGGTGTAAGGACAAGCTAGCTAAGCCTACTCTTTTTGGAGAATCCATAGAGTATTCTAGTGAGGTAAAATTCCTGGGTATTATCCTGGATGAAAAGCTCACCTGGAATGCTCATTTGGACAAAGTTCTTGAAAGGGCCAGAATCTCTCTCTGGTTGAGCAGGAGACTTCTCGGTAAAAACTGGAGACTGAGTCCAAAACTAACCTACTGGATGTATACCGTCGTTGCTAGGCCCATTATAACTTACGCGGCATCCGTCTGGTGGAAGAAAACAAAGCAGAAAACTGCTCAGCTCAAGCTGACTAAATTACAAAGACTGGCATGCCTGGGTATTACTGGGGCGATGCGCACTACTCCTACAGCTGCCTTAAAGGTGCTTCTCAACCTAGCACCCCTACACTTAGAAATACAGAAAGAAGCTAGATTCACCACATACAAACTTTTGAGCTCGGAGGACAAGTCAGAGCGCAAAATAGCTTGCCCAACTCTCTCCGCAGAACTCAACAAGGACCCAATACTAGCGATACCTCTTTCTGATTCAATGGTACCGAAATTTAATTTCACAAAGCCATTCAAAGTTGTCCTACCTGAAAGGGAGGATTGGGCCACAAACAAACCCACTCCAAAACCAGGATCCATAAGCTGGTACACAGACGGTTCTAAAACGGATCAAGGTGTAGGAGCAGGAGTTTATGGAGTGCGCCCAAATGTGAAATTCTACTGTAGCATGCACTTAACATCCACTGTTTTTCAGGCGGAGACTCATGCTATTGAACTATGCATTAGAGAAAATATCAGACGGGGCTACAAAAACCAACAAATATATATTCTCTCGGACAGCAAGGCAGCAATAATGGCACTTCAGTCCGTTCAAATCTACTCCAAACTTGTTTGGAATTGCCTTCAATGCCTGATTGAACTCGGAAATAAGAACAGAGTTAGTCTCATTTGGATTCCGGGACACAGCGGCTATGTAGGTAATGAAATGGCCGACTTAATGGCCAGGAAAGGTTCAGAAGCTGACTTCATGGGACCATATCCATTCTGTGGGATACCATTAAGCACAGTCAGAATGAACATCCGAATGTGGTAAAAATCGCAAAGTGCCATTGGTACCGGGCAACAGGCACTCAAAGCTTTTTATGCCAAAACACTCGGAAAAAAAGAACATCTGATTATCTAAAATTAAACAGATATCAGACCCGAACCTTAGTGGGAGCTCTGACTGGACATTGTCACATGAGGAAGCATCTCAATAGGATTGGTCTCTCTGAGACTAAAATTTGCAGAATATGCAATGACGAAGACGAAACACCAGAGCATATCCTCTGTGAATGTGAGGGTTTAACTCGAAAAAGACTTCGCCACTTCGGTCAGGGTTTCATGGACCCATCGAAACTCCTGACCATTCCTCTTCGCAAAATACTAGGCTTCATTGAAAGCGCAGGGATCGAAGAGGAATCATAATCAAACCGGGGGGACGTCACAATAAGCCCAACTGAGGCTGCAGTGACAGAGGGTAACCATACCAACCCCTATTTCCAAACCTAATCTAATCTGAACAAAGCTGAATTCCATCTTGAAAAGCTGCAGTTACCCTAAGGGTTATTATTACAATCGTCAGTTAAATTTTAGCCGGAACTTTAACTGGAAGTTTTGTATGAAAATCTGTCAGTAAAAGTTCCAGTTAGAACGTAACTGAACATCGTAGGAACGGGCCTTAGTGTATTATCTCAGGGTAAACGCAAGTAAACGAAGATGCATGATTACTTCATACATTGTGGTAATCTACAAAATTAGCATAATGTAATCTAAAATAAAGGAATTTTTTCTAATTTTAACATTTTACTCTAAGCAGAAGTCAAACAAAATCCCCAAGTGAAAAACATATTTAATTCACGCTGGGAAAATTCATTATTTCGCTGGAAAGCAATGAACCCACGAACGCTGCTTGATACCAAAATATCAACAATAACTTTTTTTTCATCTTCTAAGCCCCATTTAAAATCAACCCAAAAATGGAAAACATTTTCACAAGGCGTAAGAAAAATATCAAATGCAAATCAGGCAACTCACAGCACGACATCGATGATAAATAGCCCTCCGAAACTAAGTGGAAAGCAAAAAATCAATACATTCCTTACTAAAAATTTTCACAATATAATATTCGGGAAGAAAATAACGTTTTATGAAAATTAAAGCTGTTAATTATTATAGCGAAAAGTGTACCACACACAATGAAAAAAAATTGTTCGTCCTTTTTAATTTCAAACGTTTTTCAACCTTTTTTCAACCATTTGTGTTGATTGTCCACCCAAAACACTCGTAAAATTTTCTGAACTCTGACGCATTTTGTCCCTCATTTCCATGAATTTTTCATGAAGGGAAGGAACATTGACCCGTTTTTTTTTGTCCTTTTAGCATCTTTTCTTCTCATTTCTATGTGATCTATTTAAAGTCAAGTCTAACTGTGAGAACGTGGAGAAAACGGAGCAGCAATATACCTCTTGTCAAAAAAAAAACTTTTCTATAATGACAAAACGTGAAAGGAAAACATCAAAGTCTTCAGCATGGAATACATTTATACTCAAGGAACAATTCAGCACTTCAGACCCGCTGTGAAATCGATATTTCGGTAACGAGTCAGAAGCGATGCGAAGGACATTTGAACCTATCCAAAACGTTAGGAACACCTCTTGGACGAACAGACAAGACGAGCGTAATAATAAGATAAAGTACTTGGAACATTCCAACAGGAAGTAGGCCCCCAGGAAATTTCAAGGACCTCTTCGTGCCAGAATCTCAGCTTTTGTTGCATGGATTACCCTATTTTAATCCCAGTTGAGTCGAAGCGAGAGAGAATTGCATCGGCATCTCAATTTCTGGATGAACTGAATGCGAGAGAAGTGTGGATGGAATAAGGATCAAAATTTACTCATACTCTTGGAAAGTCCTTGCTGCAATCGGGCTCTATGGCATGTTATCGCAATTTCTGCATTCACTTGAAATGCTCCATTGATGGTAATGGTTTGGTACTTTGCCATCAGATTATTGGGTTGACCTCGTTGGAAGATTTTCTACTTCATCAACGACTTCTATTGCTTTTATCGTAATATGGCTAGCAGATGATTTATATCATCCGATAAATATGATGACTATGATGTAGCTATAGTACTGTATACTGTATAGTGATGCGATAGTAGGAGTCGTATTTTTTAATGAGATGAGATGTTAGGTAAAAGTGTAAGATAAATTGCAAAAATCTGTTGATACTTTAGGCGCAACTATATTATTTTTCAAATCACCCTTTAGATACCAATTACAATAATTTGGTCATACAGTCGGTGTCACAGTTATTTGTGCATAACATTTTCATGCGTAAAAGCTAAAGGGAAAGAACTATAACTTTTATAAATAAACATAATCATATTCATCTCTTTTTTTTATAGCTACAAGATGGGTCATTCCAACAAGAATCGTCAAAAATGACGAAATTTGTGACCTTACCATCTCCGATTCTTTTGAAAATTTTTGTACTTGAAGAACTAGTGAAAAAAATCTGCCAACAGTATGGGCGCAACTTTATTATTTTATGGGTAGAAGTCCGAAACGTGTTTAATGATGAGATGCGGTGTAGGTTACTATGCGACTTACAACCTAAAAAATAACATTAAACATACTGCAGTCACGATCGGCTGTAAGCCAATCGTATAATACTCTAGATGAATACTGAACTCCGACTTATATTGTAGTTGGGGATAAAGTAGAAATACGTGTGTGCATGTTGTAT
This sequence comes from Beris morrisii, assembly GCA_951812415.1. Classification (NCBI taxonomy): domain Eukaryota; kingdom Metazoa; phylum Arthropoda; class Insecta; order Diptera; family Stratiomyidae; genus Beris; species Beris morrisii. The sequence goes on along the minus strand of OX638312.1, from coordinate 88,058,127 downwards.
GTCCTTTATTAAGGACTGCCATTTGATTGCTACTCAAAACTAAAAGACAATATTCAGTGTTTAACTTCATACCTTGAACTGGGTAAGTCATCGAAAAAAATTTCCTTTTTGAAGGACTTTCACATGGGAGGTGCAGGAAGGACTTACTCGATTTTTTACATATTTATCCTTTTCCTTGGAACCATTTCATTCGTAGCTTGAAGCGTTCAAAAGTTATCGAAAAACATTGTTGAACACGTTTCTTAAGGATATTTTGTATGGCAGCTACCAGAAGAAGTAAAAGAATTTCGCTGATTAGTTAACTCGAACTTCCTTTTCACTCAAAACTAACTTGTGCAAAATTCCGTATTCGTAGCTAAAAGATTACTTGAGTTATAGTGAGTTTCGTAAATTAAGTGAATACATTTTGACAGGATATTTGTATGGCAGCTACACGAAGGACTAACAGGATTTTCTTCATAATCATATATTTAGCTCCAACTATTGGAAAAATAACACATACAAAATTTCAAAGTCGTAGCTTAAACCCTTCTTAAGTTATCGACCAATATTCTTGAACACGTGTTTTAAGGACATTTTGTATGGCAGCAACCCGAAGGAGTAGGACGATTTTGCCCGTTAACGAATTTAGCCTTACAAATTCAACCAAACATCCAGATTCCAAATTTCAAGATCCTAGGTCAAGGCGTTCTTGAGTTATCGTGTTCACGGACAGACGGACGGATGGACGGACGGACGGACGGACGGACGGAAGGACGGACGGTCGGACGGACGGACGGACGGACGGACGGACGGACGGACTTCAGGCGGATTTGAGGTTTTTGGCCACAAATAAACAAAAAATAATATATAACTTTTTTTAGTCCGAGGCTCGGTTCTATGCATTACAAACTTTTGAACTGGATTAAACTTATAACACTCTATATGATTTCATCTAGAGTATAAACATACTGCAGTCACGATCGGCTGCAAGCCAATCGTATAATACTCTAGATGAATACTGAACTCCGATTTATATTGTAGTTGGGGATAAAGTAGAATTACGTGTGTGCATGTTGTATGTTCTTTATTAAGGACTGCCATTAGATTGCTACTCAAAACTAAAAGACAATATTCAGTGTTTAATTTAATATCTTGAACTGGGTAAGTCATCGAAAAAAATGTCCTTTTTGAAGGACTTTCACATGGGAGGTGCAGGAAGGACTCACTCGATTTCTTACATATTTATCCTTTTCCTTGGAACCATTCAAAAATTAATGTGTACAAAATTTCAAATTCGTAGCTTGAAGCGTTCAAAAGTTATCGAAAAATATTGTTGAACACGTGTCTTATGGACATTTTGTATGGCAGCTACCAGAAGGAGTAAAAGGATTTTGCTGATTAGTAAACTCAAACTTTGTTTTCACTCAAAACTAATTTGTACAAAATTCCGAGTTCATAGCTAAAAGATTACTTGAGTTATAGTGAGTTCCGTAAATTCAGTGAAGACTTTTTGACAGGATATTTGTATGGCAGCTACACGAAGGACTAATAGGATTTTCTTGATAATTATACATTTAGCTCCAACTATTGGAAAATTAACACATACAAAATTTCAAAGACGTAGCTTAAACCCTTCTGAAGTTATCGGCAATATTCTTGAACACGTGTTTTAAGGACATTTTGTATGGCATCTACCAGAAGGAGTAAAAGAATTTCGCTGATTAGTTAACTCGAACTTTCTTTTTACTCAAAACTAACTTGTACAAAATTCCGAATTCGTAGCTAAAAGATTACTTGAGTTATAGTGAGTTTCGTAAATTAAATGAATACATTTTGACAGGATATTTGTATGGCAGCTACACGAAGGACTAACAGGATTTTCTTCATAATCATATATTTAGCTTCAACTACTGGAAAAATAACACATACAAAATTTCAAAGTCGTAGCTTAAACCCTTCTGAAGTTATCGACCTATATTCTTGAACACGTGTTTTAAGGACATTTTGTATGGCAGCTACCAGAAGGAGTAAAAGGATTTCGCTGACTAGTAAAGTCGAACTTTTTTTTCACTCAAAACTAACTTGTACAAAATTTCGAATTCGTAGCTAAAAGATTACTTGAGTTATAGTGAGTTTCGTAAATTAAGTGAATACATTTTGACAGGATATTTGTATGGCAGCTACACGAAGGACTAACAGGATTTTCTTCATAATCATATATTTAGCTCCAACTATTGGAAAAATAACACATACAAAATTTCAAAGTCGTAGCTTAAACCCTCCTTAAGTTATCGACTAATATTCTTGAACACGTGTTTTAAGGACATTTTGTATGGCAGCTACCCGAAGGAGTAGGACGATCTTGCCCGTTAACGAACTCAGCCTTACAAATTCAACCAAACATCCAGATTCAAAATTTCAAGATCCTAGGTGAAGGCGTTCTTGAGTTATCGTGTTCACGGACAGACGGACGGACGGACGGACGGACGGACGTCAGGCGGATTTGAGGTTTTTGGGCACAAATAAACAAAAAATAATATATAACTTTTTTTCGTCCGAGGCTTAGTTCTATGCGTTACAAACTTTTGGGCTGGATTAAACTTATAATACTCTATATGATTTCATCTAGAGTATAAAAAGGTTCGTTCCATCAAGAATCTCCAAAAGTGTGACCTTACCATCACCGATTCTTTTGAAAATTTATGTACTCGAAGAATCAGTGAAAAAAAATATGATTTTAATTTTTTTGTTTCTATCTCATGTTTTTTGTTAGTAATAGTATGTTAAAGATTTCGAAAAAAGGTGTCCGAGTTCTCTTTGAAAATTCATATCTCTGGTAATTTTTATCCTAGAATAATAAAGTAGGGCTCATTTTAAAGATTGTTGTTTAAAAATTGTCGCAATATAAAAAATACGAATAAAAATTGTCCTTGAAATTTTTTCTGAAGGATAGCGATTTTGTCCTTTATCCGCGAATATCTCAAAACGGTTTTTTTTTATTTTTTTTATTTATTCTGTTTTTCAAAACATACCTGAAAATCAACTTGGGATCTCAATGGGATCGGGGTCAAAAAATATGAAAATAGAAAATATGTGGTTCTCAATTATTTTATAAAAAAGGGTGAATTTATCATAAATCGCCGAAAGAGTATCTTTAATTTTTTTATATTTTGTATATTATACTGTTTTTCAAAACATATCAAAAAATTAACTTCTGATCTCAAGGGGATCGGGGTGAAAAATTTCTAATTAAATTATTAGAGAACTAAACTAGCCTTAATTGAGAACCACTTATGTTTTTCGATAAATAAATTTTCAAAAGAATCGGCGATGGTAAGGTCACACTTTTGACTATTCTTGATGGAATGACCTATATATAGCCTGAAACAATATTAAAAAATAAAAAATTTCTGAAAAAAGAGTATGTATAAGCAAAATTAATAACAGAAAAGATGCCACAATTATTAGTGCACATATAACAGGTCTCTATAAAGGTGAAAAACCGAAAATTTCAAATTGGTTTCAAAGGCTAAAATCTATAAAATTATGTATTTAGTGCTTCCTTATTATTTTTATACTCTAGATGAAATCATATAGAGTATTATAAGTTTAATCCAGCCCAAAAGTTTGTAACGCATAGAACCAAGCCTCGGACGAAAAAAAGTTATATATTATTTTTTGTTTATTTGTGGCCAAAAACCTCAAATCCGCCTGACGTCCGTCCGTCCGTCCGTCCGTCCGTCCGTCCGTCCGTCCGTCCGTCCGTCCGTCCGTCCGTCTGTCCGTGAACACGATAACTCAAGAACGCCTTCACCTAGGATCTTGAAATTTTGAATCTGGATGTTTGGTTGAATTTGTAAGGCTAAGTTCGTTAACGGGCAGAATCGTCCTACTCCTTCGGGTAGCTGCCATACAAAATGTCCTTAAAACACGTGTTCAAGAATATTGGTCGATAACTTAAGAAGGGTTTAAGCTACGTCTCTGAAATTTTGTATGTGATATTTTTCCAATAGTTCAAGCTAAACATATGATTATGAAGAAAATCCTGCTAGTCCTTCGTGTAGCTGCCATACAAATATCCTGTCAAAACGTCTTCACTTAATTTACGAAACTTACTATAACTGAAGTAATCTTTTAGCTATGAATTGGAAATTTTGTACAAATTAGTTTTGAGTGAAAAGAAAGTTTGACTTTACTAGTCAACGAAATCCTTTTACTCCTTCTGGTAGCTGCCATACAAAATGTCCTTAAAACACGTGGTAATGAATATTGGCCGATAACTTCAGAACGGTTTAAGCTACGACATTGAAATTTTGTATGTGTTATTTTTTCAATAGTTGAAGCTAAATGTATGATTATGAAGAAAATCCTATTAGTCCTTCGTGTAGGTGCCATACAAATATCCTGTCAAAACATCTTCACTTAATTTACGAAACTCACTATAACTCAAGTAATCTTTTAGCTACGAATTCGGAATTTTGTACAAATTAGTTTTGAGTGAAAAGAAAGTTTGGTTTTACTAGTCAGCGAAATCCTATTACTCCTTCTGGTAGCTGCCATACAAAATGTCCTTAAAACACGTGTTTATGAATATTGGCCGATAACTTGAGAAGGGCTTAAGCTACGTCTTTGAAATTTTGTATGTGTTATTTGTCCAATAGTTGGAGCTAAATGTATGAATATGAAGAAAATCCTATTAGTCCTTCGTGTAGCTGCCATACAAATATCCTGTCAAAACGTCTTCACTTAATCTACGGAACTTACTATAACTCAAGTAATCTTTTAGCTATGAATTGAAAATTTTGTACAAATTAGTTTTGAGTAAAAACAAAGTTTGAGTTTACAAATCAGCGAAATCCTTTCACTCCTTCTGGTAGCTGCCATACAAAATGTCCTTAAGACACGTGTTCAACAATATTTTTCGATAACTTTTGAAGGCTTCAACCTACGACTTTGAAATTTTGTACACATTAATTTTTGAATGGTTCCAAGGAAAAGGATAAATATGTAAAAAATCGAGTAAGTCCTTACTGCACCTCCCATGTGAAAATCCTTCAAAAGGACATTTTTTTCGATTACCCAGTTCAAGATATGAAATTAAACACTGAATATTGTCTTTTAGTTTTGAGTAGCAATCTAATGGCAGTCCTTAATAAAGGACATACAACATGCACACACGTAATTCTACTTTATCCCCAACTACAATATAAATCGGAGTTCAGTATTCATCTAGAGTATTATACGATTGGCTTGCAGCCGATCGTGACTGCAGTATGTTTATTTCCACCCTTTTCCGCAAAAACCCCCTTAAGGCGTCTAGGCATAGAATCTATCAGGTTTTGCCATACGGTCGTTGGTATATTATTCCACACGTTTGTGAAATTTGTCCACGCTTCCTTAGGCAGCCTTTCAAAATCTTGCCGAATTTTCGAATTCATCCAGTGCCAAGTGAGATCAGAGCCTTGGGGAGGCCATGGAAAGACGTTTTGTCCAATATCTGCTAAAAACTTTGTTACAATTATTGATTTGTGAACATTGTCCTGTTGTAATATGAAGTTGCTACCAATCAATTTGTCCCTGGCGAAAGATGCACAATCATTCAATAGGTATGAAAGCTGTTTTATGCTCTTTGGGCACCTAACTAAGGATCCAATGACATTGTAGGGAAAACCCTATTATTTTTTCCGCCATGAGAATGTCGCGTTGGATTTGTCACCGGTATATTTTTTTGTTTCTTTTGGATTCGAAAAATAAAATTTGCGTTTCTATGTTCCATTTAAGGAAAAGACAACCGCATCCGTCCAAAGGATACTCATCCAAAATTGAATCGGCTTATTTATGTACTCGAGAGCGAACTTCCAGTGAAGGTTTCTGTTTTTTTTAGTTAAATATGGCTTCTGTTCCACAACGTAGGATTTTATGTTATTTTCCGCTAGCCTCCTTCGAACTGTAGTCTTACTAATTTTATTTTCGTCCAATATTCACATCGTTTAAGATGTTCTTGTAAGTTGTGAAAGGAGTTCTCTTTGCTTCTCTAACAATTACCTTTGTCTTCTTTTGCAGAAATCACCCGTTTATTCCCTCTTCCTGGCAAAGTTTTCACACTTTAGTGTTTAATTGCTTTTGATACCTGATGGTAATGGATGGTATTCCTATGACACCTATACTTTTTCGAAAGTTCTGACACAGGAACACCATTTTTGTAGTCAGCAACGATAGCTGATATTCGCACTATGGCTCATTTCACTTTTTCGGAGCATTTTCAAATGATTTAAACACAACACAATGGTATGAAAACTAAACTGAAGTGAGTGAATACTCTACTTTAGATACTTGTACAATACATAAAATACCCAATATAACTAACTTTTATTTTCCTAGAATGATATTTAGCACGTGCACAAATAATTGTGGCACGAAAATGCTATGCACAAATAATTGTGGCACCGACTGTAGTCCGGGCGGGGTCAAAGTCTATTTAGACTTGGCAAATGCTCCGAAAAAGTGAAATGAGCATAGTGCGAATTAGGCTTGTGTAGTTCGCGAACGAACTAGTTCAGAAGAGCGTTCCCAGAAGTGAAATGAACGAACTAGTTCGCATTCAGTTCCGCTCCTAGTTCGTTTCTATTTATTCATTGTTGTTCGTAATTCAGTGCTGCAATGTATTCTTGTACACCGAGGACCTTTTTTTTTTTTTTTAGGTCATCTCATTGCAATCATCACTCAACTTCCGCGAAGTAGCGAACCAGAAAAAGGAACCAGTTCCCAGTCAGTGCTGCAATGTACTCTTGTACACTGAAGACCTTTTTTTTTTTTTAGGTCATCACATTCCAATCATCACTAAACTTCCCCGAACTAGCGAACCAAAAACGGAACTAGTTCCCAGTCAATGCGGGAATGTAGTCTTGTGCACCGAGGACCTTTTTTTTTTTTTTTTTTAGGTCATCACATTCCAATCATCACTCAACTTCCGCGAACTACTGAACCCAAAAAATGAACTAGTTCGCAGTCACTGCTGCAATATACTCTTGTATACTGAGCACCTTTTTTTTTTTTTTTGCTCGTCACATTTTACCGGTCATTCCGGTACCTTTTGGTTATCACATTGCAATCATCACTGAACTGCCGGGAACTAGTGAACTAGAAGAACAAACTAGTTCGCGACGAATCAAGACCTAGTTCGTTCCCGATCACTACGGTGAACTGAAATGCGCATGCCTAGTGCGAATATCAGCTATCGTTGCTGACTACAAAAATGGTGTTCCTGTGTCAGAACTTTCGAAAAAGTTTCATAGGAATACCATCCATTACCTGGTATCAAAAGCAAATAAACACTGCTATATTTATAGCACTGCCTGTTTCGAGACGAGGAGGTTATTTCAAAAGTTAATTTTGTCACTAGAATAGCTCTTCGTAAGATATAACGTCAACATTCGTCAGTACAATTCTTCAGACAAAACCTCTTTGGGGTTTGAATGCAAATCTGTATATATGTACATATATCTTAGATTAAATTGCTTTCCCACTAAAACTATAGGTATATACAAGTAACAAATCAGCACAAACCGTTCCTGGGATAGGAAAAACTACCACCCATCGCTGTATTGAGCTAACACCATCAATAAATTATTCTTTACAGAACATGTGCTGTCGACCTGTACAAATACCAATTTATCAAATAGGTTATCAGATTAAGTTTACTTCTGCTGGTTTTTTATATAAGTGCCTAGAAAAATTCTTCTAAATTTTTCGATATCCTTAAGGGGGTGTATAGTTGTTGTGCATATTTCCACGAATTCCGATATATTTCTTAGGTCTGTTAAGATATCGAATTCACTTTAATTTCTAAAATCTTTAAATATAATCGGGGATAAAACTGATTTAAGCATTTTTCGATATCAAGCTCAGGGTGTAATGTATTGTTTAAGTTTTTACGAATTACAACAAAACTTTGTTTAAGGAAAAACAATTCGCTTTTACTTCTATGGGTGTTATATATAATAATCTAAAAATTAATTCCAGGGTTTTGTGATATTCAATCTCTTAGAGAGTGTAAAATGATTGTGCACGTTTATACAAATTCCGACATATCACCTAAGTCTAATGAGATATCGAATTCTTTTAACTTTCTCGGCATTAAACGTGTCTCGGATTTCTACCCAAAAATGTTAAAGTTGTGAATCTTAATCTAATTCACAGCTTTTGAAATAAAAGAGTCCTTGCTTGCAGTTTTAATTTAACTTTAGTTGCATCGGTGACCAAACAATCGTTGGGTTCCAAATGCAGTCATAAACTACCATCGTTGTACTCCGACCTTATTTAGATCATGGACTGAAATCAATAGGTGTGTTTTTTTCAACTGGATCAGATTACAATTGAAAAAAACGATGTGGATCAACCTAAAAGCTAATTTAGCAGGGTTAACAATCCTGTTGGTAAATGCCTTGGATAAACTGTCAGGTACCCAGCGGGCAAAGTTTCGTATATTATACGACGAAATGGGACTGTATAAAGGTCATATAAGCCATATAAAATTTTTGGGAACGATTTCCACGGTAGCCGTATATGTTTATACGTATAGTTTGTAACAGCACTATACGTGAAATATTTATACGTAAAATTATGATTCCTTTGACATACAAAAGAGATATAACTCTCCCAATTGTGCATAAGCTTTCATTTAGGTAGAACTTTATGTGCTGACATATTTCTGTCTCTTATATACAGAAAAAAAATACGGAATTTGACTTCTTAAGCCCTGTCACGTATAACGTAGACCTAGTGTCAAATTTCGGCTCTGTACCTTCCAAATTTAATAGGCAGAACTGAAAAGAAATTATAACTTTAAATAATTGTAAGCCTGAAAATAAATTGAATCGTAAAAACAAAACGCATCAATGCAGTTCGATTAGTTTTGATAAAATTGAATTGTTTTGTAATGTCCTGCTTCCCGAGACAGAAAATAACTGTGCACTCTTCTCTCGCAACTTTATCATTAGTGATATAAATAGACGAACAGCCAAACGTCACTGATAAAAATTAAGAAGCTATGCGTCGGAACTATAATTTAATTTTTAATGTGCCATTTCGATGTATTGTATATTCTACGAAAGTTCTGTTGATTCTGGTAGATGGGTAGGACTACGTGCGTAGTTTCTCTTTCTTGCATATAACGCTGAAACTGTGTAGGAAATGCATTAATATACAAGAGCTTTTTCAATAATTTTGTACATGCTGCCTCTATCTTACATATGGACTTGCATTTCCGTACAAAATGTATTGAGTTCCCACGACTTATCGACGAGCATGCTCTGCCTGCTGGATGCAAATACCTGCTACAAATTCAATTTATTGGTGTCATTATCAGCTGAGTCGCGGAGCGCCATCTGTGAAAATGCTAAAATAGTGGAAATTTAGACGAACTTTAATAGCGACAAACTGATCCAACTTTGATCCCATTATGATTTTGGATCATCTCTTTGTTGTTGTTTTCAATGTAAAACGAATGTTTTTGATCTTGATCCAGTTGAAAAAAACACAGGTAATGCATCCAAAACACGGGCCTGTCATGTGCCTACTAAACTCGCCTTTTGCCCTCCTTCTGTCGCATTTAATTTTAAATCCTTACATAACACTCAACAAAATTTGTTCATTGTTGTACCACTATCGATTGGGCTTATTTCGCTGTAGCCGGGGGGTAGAGATCGATGTAGTCCGCAACGTTATCTTCCTCAAATTTCTATGAAATTCGAAGTACTACTTGAAAAAATCACATATCTTTTTTTGGCATAAATATTGAGAAATAATCTGTATAAAAAATTATGAATTCATTCATTCATTAAGTCATCAGTTATAGATACATTTGTATTTACTCAGATTACAATCAAATTCGTTAAAATTCGAGAAGGAGGAGGAGGATAAGAAGTAAGGCTTAATTTAAAAAGAAAACAGACTTCAGTCACGATCGGCTGCTAGCCAATCGTATGATACTCTAGATGAAATACTGAACTCCGATTTATATTATAGGAGAATAAGAATAATGTTTGTGCATGTAGTTTGTCCTTTATTAAGGACTCCCATTTGGTTGCTACTCGAAGCTAAAAGACAATATCAGCAGTGATTAATTTCATGCTTGGAACTAGGTGAGTCACCGAAAAAAAATTTTCCTTTTCCAAGTACTTTCACATGGTAGGTGCAGGAAGGACTCACTTGATTTCTTACATATTTATCCTTTTCCTTGGAATAATTTAAAAATTAATGTGTACAAAATTTCGAATTTTTCTATAACATAATTGAGAAGCACTGATGTTCTTCGATTTTTTTGACCCGGATCCCATTGAGATCCCAAGTTAATTTTTTGGTATGTTTTGTAAAACAGTATAACCTACAAAATATAAAAAAAATGATTTTGAGATATTCGAGGATAAAGGACAAAATCGTTATCCTTGAAAAAAAATTTCAAGGATAATTTTTATTTGTTTTTTTTATACTGCGACATTTTTTAAACAACAATCTTTAAAATAAGTCCTACCTTATTATTCTAGGATAAAAATTACGAGAGATATGAATTTTCAAAGAGGACTCGGACCTTTTTTGCGAAATCTTTAACATACTATAACTAACAAAAAAAATGAAATAGAAACAAAAAATTGAAATTATATTTTTTTTCACTATTTCTTCGAATACATAAATTTTCAAAAGAATCGGCGATAGTAAGGTCACAAATTTCGTCATTTTTGGCGATTCTTGATGGAATGACCCAGTTATAATAAGTGCCGTAAATTAAATGAAGACATTTTGACAGGATATTTGTATGGCAGCTACATAAAAGACTAACAGGATTTTCTTGACAATCATACATTAACCTCGAATTATTGAAAAACTAACATGCACAAAATTTCAAAGTCGTAGCTTTAACCGTTCTGAAGTTATCGGCCATTATTCTTTAGCACGTGTTTTAAGGACTTTTTGTATGGGTGCTACCCGAAGGAGTAAAGGAATTTCGGTGATTAATGAACTCAAACTTAATTTTCCTTTAAAACTAATTTGTACAAAATTTTAACTTCGTGGCTAAACGATTTCTTGTGTTAATTTAAGTTTCGTAAATTGAGTGAGGACATTTTTACAGAATTTTTGTTTGGCAGCTACTCGAAGGACCTACAGGATTTTCTTCATATTCATACCTTTATCTGCAACTACTGGAAAACTAACGTATACAAAATTTCAAAGACGTAGCTTAAGGCGTTCTGAAGTTATTGGCCAATATACTTGAACAAGTGTTTTAAGGACTTTTGTATGGCAGCTACCCGAAGGAGTAATACGATTTTGACCGTTATCGAACTTAGCTGTACAAATTCGACCATACAACCTGATTCAAAATTTCAAGACCCTAGATCAAGGCGTTCTTGAGTTATCATGCGTACAGACAGACGGACGGACAAACCGACGGACGGACGTCAAACGGATTTAGAGTTTTTTGGCCACAAATAAACACAATATATACAACTTTTTTCGTTCGAGTCTGGGTTCTATGCGTTACAAACTTTTAGGCTGGAGTAAACTTATAATACTCACAGATTTCATCTAGAGTATAAACATTAGAGGCTGAAAAAGACTGCCAAGCAGATCTTTGTCTGTCCGTTTATCCATTTGTGCGTCTGTTTGTCTGTCCATCTCTCCATCTGTCGATTTGTCCATCTGTCCGTGTGTCTATTCCTCTGCCAGCGCGTTTTTCCACCTATCTGTCGGTTCATCTGCCGGTCTGTCCATTTATCCATCTGACTGGGTAGTTTTTAGAATTGGGGTTGAATTCATCCCTGAACTGATTTCACCGTCTATCTGTGTATCTTTCTGTCCGCTTGTTCGTATATCTCTCTCTACGAACACAGTATAACTCAAAGACGCCTTGACCTAGGACGTTGAAATGTCTTTAATTCAGATATTTGCGATACAAAAATCCTTAAAACAAGTTTTGGACAATGATTTCAGAACGCTTTAAGCCACGTTTTAGAAGTTTTAGTTCCTTGATTTTCCAATATTTTCAGATAAAGTTATGAAAATGAAGAAAAGCCGCTGAGACTTTCGTCCCACTTTGACTCAAGAAGTTATTCAGCCAAGAAGTTGAATTATTCTAAGAGTTGGTTCCAAGTCATGAGTTCATTAGTGAGCGAAATTCTACTATGGATACTTTACCTACGGTCATAAAAACACATATTAACTAACATTTACTGATAACTTCAGAACGTTTTAAGCTAGAAATTTCAGATTTTCTACACATTAATTGTTCAATGGTTCCAGGTAAATGGATTAGTATGTAGAGGATCGAATGAGTCTTTCATGCAACCCTAGATAAAAGTCCACAAAAAAGGAAAATTGTTCATACGGTGATTTACTGTTCGCTCTAGTGCTTGGAACGTTATTGAAAACAGGGATACGTATATTCTCCGCCTTCTTCGAATAGACCTTACAAAAGGACCCTCCTTAATCTTCTTTATCCTCAATTCCAATATAAATCGGAGTTAAGTATTTAATCTAGATTGGTTTTGTGTCTAGCTAGCTTCTAGGATGAATATTTAAAGATATATTACAAGATGTGATGGAAAATACTAAGATAGGTGTTATTTTGACCTCAAATTGTTCAAATGAATTTTTAAATTGTAGTGCACCAGATTTATAGTTTGTCGTGTACAGTCCTTAAACTTTCCAATTTTCCGAACAAATTTTGGCAGTTGTGGGATGAGCTATAATATGGTAGAGTTACATATTTAGATTAGGATCAACTTTATGGAAGCAGCTAAAAAGTTCCGTATACTACATCCCACTTTAGGTCATAAATAAAATACCACGTCCTTATCACTTATATGTACCTTAATAGTTCCATCCAATTATTGTGTCCTATCTCGAAGTTACATTCAATCGATTAAGGATATTAATATCCTTAGTAGTTCTTCTTCGTGTATACTAAAACTTGGTCGATAACTTCCGGACAACTTAATTTATCGGTTGTCCTAGTTTATTTCTGTAAATAACTACTAAAACTGTAAATGTACTGAACATAAAACTTTTCTCGTTCGACTCGATTTAATACTTCTGTACATACATACATATCTTGAATATCGATTCATGTTATATATAGCTACTCCGACCATTTATTTTTATATAGAAAGGCATTATTCCGTCACATGAAGCAGATAGAATTGGCCCAGCATAAAGGTCATTCAAATCCCCACTATATGTAGAAACGTGAGAAAATTAGTTGCCTTAATAGAAAAAAATTGTACCGCAATCACGCTCAAAATAAGTTGATTAAATCCTTAATTTCGATATATGTACATATGAATGGCTCCATGCTAAAAGCTCATCAGTCCATTTTTGTAAACTGTTGGAAAAACAAAAAAACGCCTAGGTAGACAACAGTTAAATTAAATTCACAACAATACTCTACTGAATCAATAAAAGAGGTTATTTATAACTCATATAATTATATTTTACAAATTTGTCTATGCCGCGCGAATTTTGGCAAATTTTTGAAACCCATGGACTGATGCCCTTTTAGCATGGATCGAGTTAGCCAGAATAACTTGGTAGGTTTACTCATCATTCTAAAATCCATATCTTCTGAACCACTTTGTGGTTAACTTAAGAAATACTAGGAGATTGGAAATGGGTTAACATTTTTAAGGGGGTGGTGAGGTGTGAGGGTGGGTGGTGAAAAACTTTAGATTACAATATCTTCCGACTAAATTGTACCGGGAAGATAAAAATCTGCCAACAGTCTGGGCGCAACTTTATTATTTTATGGGTAGAAGTCCGAAACGTGTTTAATGATGAGATACGGTGTTGGGTACTATGCGACTGACAACCTAAAAAATGACGTTCCAAATAGCCTCCTGGTTCACCTGGTCCACTATCATAGTACTACATAAGTTTCAAGTTTCAGCCTCCTAGCATAAGTAGTTCCTGAGATCTTGAAACCAAAATTTTTCGTCTAAAACGCTCCCCCTCATCCCCCCTTACACCACACTTAAAAGATACCATCCGTAGGGGTTCACCCAATCTACCCACCATAAAAATTTCAACTTAATACCGAAACGGGTTTGGGAGCTACGCGCCTTCAAACGATTTTGCGTACGGCGTATACGGCGGACAGGCGGACAGACGGACATTTTTTTTTTTTTGCTTTTTTGGTGTTTACTAGTCCTAAAACGTGTAAATACAAAATTTCAGGGTAGCAAATTTTTTGGAAATTTCAAGTCGATCACAATACTTTATTATTAAAAAATAATAAAGTAAAATTGGTTGGTGTACCATATATAGAATTATAAGTCGAGTCTACTGAATATAAAATTTTTGAGCGGGGAAGTGGAAGCCATTTTAAAAAAAAAAAAATTTATATCTCAAGAACCGTACTAGATATAATCTTTAAAATTTTACAGCAGTTAGTACTAGTAGACCTCTATCGGGGACAAATTGGTGTGGGTGTATGGTGAAAGGGGCTGGAAATGAAAAAATTTTGATTTTTAGTTTTCGAAAGTCGCAAAAGATAGAAAGCTAAAAATTGGCATCTATATAGAGCTACTATAGAGACATTCCAGAAAAATAAAATGTTTGATAGCGGTAGCAAGGTACAGGGGTGGGGGGTGGTTTTTCATATATGTTGAAACTTAATACCTATATGTAGATGTACTACTGTATAAATTAATGATAGAATGTGCCGGACTTGCAAGACTTCGAAACTAGTGTAATCGCAATTTCGATAAAAATTGGACTGATGACCTTTTAGCATGGACCCATTCATATATTGTACATGGGGATAAAAATTGAAAATTGGAAGTGTGTACCTATGAAATGTTGCATTGAGTTTATTAGTGAGCGAAAAGACTAGAGGTATGAAGATAAGCCAAAGAGTTGAGCGATTACTTATTAATACACTCAAAGTCACTTCCTGCTCTCAACTGAATTATATCTAGCTTGTTGGCTGGATACTTTACGAATTGTTACGAGTTTGTCGTTTGCGTAAATTTTTTAAGAACTTTTGTATGGTTTTTTGGATACTAGAAGACGTACTTTACTTTTACCAGTTCCGATTCCAGTAATTTGAAATGAGGCGAAATTACAGTTCACGAAATTGTTAAGTCTTTGCTGGCGGTGACGATGCCGGCATCCTTAAAAATTAACCAGGAGGCTATTTAAAAAGCAAACTGTTGTGGGTAACTGCATCTACACCAGTAGTGTTACATTTCGACTTCGATCACGTCCTCGACTATGACCCAAAACAGATATTTTTTGTTTTACGGTTAGCAGTAGCATAAGTACTTCTGTGGTACCCCGACTTTATATGCTTCACGGATTTTTCCCCCTCTTACCCTCACCACCTATTTATTATTGTTCCCGGTTTTTCGCCCTGTTACCCGCACCCCCTATTTGTGATATGGTATGGTATGTGGGGTAGTGATATTGCCATCCTCCTTCACATAGACGTTAGTGTTCGTCTGCTGTTCTCCCCATTGGAGTACGATAACTCGTGAAACCTAAAACTATTTTGTTGATTTTATAAAATCTGCAACGGTTATTACATGTCAATTGTTGGACAAGTGCTGTTGACTTTCACTACACTCTCTTTCCCTTTTTCGGGTCAAATCATTGACGGAAGGAATGGAGAGCAGCCCTGATCAGCTACGAATTAGGCCCAGCCGAGGATGCAGCGGCTGATGAACCACCGAATCCGACTAACCGCTGAAGACTTCTGTTGCATTAATTTTAATTATTGATCTAAAAAGAAACATTTGAAATTTTGCTTATATTATGCGATACCTCATATTAGTTTTAACTTATCTTAAAAGTAATATTTGAAGTTTTGTAGTCTTGCTCATGGTATACGAAGACCGATTAGATGGATCTCAGCTCCGCTGATGTTATTAGAACTGGGTTCCTCTACGTTCTTCCCGCGAACCGGTTAAGGCTTTCAAGCCGGAAGTAAGGCCTGGTGGGGAGAGGGAAATGTAGTTTCATTCGTGAGCGACGTTCTATTTTACGATCCATTTTCCGACATCGCCGTTCACGTCGATTTCACCAGCGACCAGACACTATTGCGCGTACGTTGCTGATAATTCGCATAACGAGCAGACGAATCCCCACAGGCTCAGCTGCCGTGCGTGAAATCCGTCAGCTGATAGGGTAAAAGGATCACGACAGGATCGAGGAGGCCGGCCGGAGTTCGAACGCCAAATAGAACACTCGCGGAATATTCTTTCCAGTTAACACTTGACAGATGGGAAACAACACGATGGACCCGGCTTAGTGACCTGTCAAACGTCAGAGATTGTTGCCGGGATTAACTGGAACGCTGGAAACGAAACAGGCAAATGTCCGAGACGCAGCCTACTTAACGAGGGAACTCGTTCTGGCCGGGACTTTTTGGTTCCTGACGGTAGTGAAGAACGGGCTTTTTTTCGATTGGAGTTTGAACGATGGCTTTTTCTTTTAATAGAAAGAGAAACAGTTAATTGGAATTTCGGAAGGAAGGACGGGAATTTGGCTAAAGTTCCGAGGAGTTCTACGAAAAGCAGCTGACGAGGCGATAGGCGAGATCATTTCTGGAGAGATTTTGTGTACGAGGAGTAACGGCGGTGTCAGAGTGCGCGTCAGGATTAGGTCCAAGTACAAGGAATACAGGTACGTTTCCCTTTCCATTCTGTGTGAATGCCCGGGGATCGCTAGGAGGCGTCTGAAATGGTTGGGTAGCCTTTTCTTCGAGAACATCGAGGATTTGAGGTCGTTAGGATATGACAAATTAGTCAGGTTCTGCAGGGAATTGGAGTGTTTCTGAGGTGATGGAATAGACCACGAGGACCTGAAGGGATCGCAATGGGCCCGTTTCGCGCCTAGTGAGCGGGGTGGTTTTAGCGCTGCGCCCCTTCTTAAACCTAAACCTAAACCTTCCCTTCCCTTGTTAGGTTTACCCCTTGTACAGGAGAATGAAATTGAGGAAGAACGTAGAGGCTCACATCGAAGGAGATCCCACTAATTGGGTATAAATTTTTGGAATATATATATCCTAATGATTTCTTTTTATATATAAATTGTTGTTTAATTTATAAAAGAGGTTTCGCAATTTTCCTCGTTGTGTAGATTGGATGGCTCCCGGTAAGAAAGTAGTCTTCGGACAGGCCCATCTTTGACTGAGCGAAGCGCGGCGAGCGCTTGGAGTGGGCTCACAGAAGCAAAACAAAATAAAAATACTGTGGTGACGGTAATAGAATCGACGCCTTGAAGACAGTAGAGATCCGGTTCGATTTCTTGACCCCTCATAGTTTTTTTGGTTGTTCTGCGGTCAGATTCAAGAATTCCCCTTTTGAGAGGGTAATATTGTACAGAGCTTCCCCTTATCGATATTACCGAAGTTGTCAAGAAAATATGAACTGAGGATCCGTCTTCTCGTTCCCGATAGGGCCGGACACTCGCGTTGGTCGTGGAAGAGTGATTCTTCCACTTTTTGGTCACCGCAGCAAAGACAAAGATCATATGCCTCAACACCCAGTCGTCTAACATATCTTGTCAATCAGGCCGTGCCCTGTAAGTACTCCGATTAGTATACTAGCATCTTTCCTGGTCGGGCTCAGTACAAACTTGGTTTTCCCGTAATCATATTCGGGCCAAAGAGTTTTTAATATTTAGCATGTGATTAGGTTAGACCATTGCCTGCCAACTGTGAGCATAGGAAGTCGATAGACTGTTTTATGGACCCGATAGGTACAGCAACATGCTGTTCTTCCACAAAAGAGCTTTGGCTCAAGCCTGCTCGAGCGAGTTAATCAGCTAGCTCCTTCCCATGGAGTCCACAGTAGTCTAGCATCCAGCAGAGGATAATATTGTGCCGTATCCCGATAGAGTTAAGAACGCCGCGACATCGTCTAACTAGTTTGGATCGTGTTGTGAACGAACTAATGTCCTTGATGACCGCTTGGCTGTCAATGCAAATAGTGATGTCTTTTGTTGCATTCACCTTTGCTTCGATAATTTTGCAAGCCTGAAGTACTGCAAAGATTTCTGCTTGAAATACACCGGCATGATCTGGTAGCCTGCAGGATTCGTGAATTTTGAGTTCCTATGAGAATAACCCCGCGTCCGTACCGGAAATCATTTTCGAATCATCGGTGAAAAACATCGTGGTTTTATTGCCTAGATACTATTCTTCATTCCAGTCGTTCCTGTGTGGGAATTTGGCAGCAAATTCCCTACCGAAACCTATTTCTGGCATAACGTAGTACGTTTCCCCGTTGATATCGGTCTCCGAGAAGTCATTGAGTATGGTACTGTGACCAGAAGGTCTAGTTCTCCAATAACCTAATTCTCCATTGGCAGCAGATGGAGGATAGTTTCCAGTGCTGCCATGGTTCTGAGGGCGCTACTGGCTCCAACGCATGCTAAACGCAAAATTTCGCAAGGTGTACTTGAGTTATCCTGCGTAGCGTTTTCAAGCCTTGACTAAGTATTCATACTGTTCAACTGCTAACTTACATCAGTTGCTGCTGCGTCGTTCCTGAAATTCAGATCTTGCAATATTGCTACTTCCGTTGTGTACACAAGGTCCTCCATTCGTTCCTGTACAAACAAAATCAAGAATGCTATCATGACGAAATCTAGAGTATCAGATTATTTACACCGTTCCAGCGATTGCCACAATTAGAATTTAGCCAATCTTTGATTTGTCGCTGCAGCAACTTCAGGTTTGTATAAAATGGAAGCCAATCGTAGCAATTACATGTCAACCAATAAGTCCTCTAAATTATTTGTTAAAAAAGGAAAGTAATTGAAACTATTTAGCCTTGTAGGTCCAATTAAATTGTCACCATGCACACCTGAATTTATACTGAATTGGTGTTAAAATCATGCTGCTATGCTTGTATGTGAAATGCTCTCAGCCCAGTTCGCAAGTTTGTGATCTCGTGAATTGGGATTCCAAGGAATGTTGTTCAAAATTTTCGTGTTGTAATTGTCGCTCAAGCAGCCAATTCCCAAACTCCATCCCCTTGGGTAAATCATTGGTAGCAGCCCCTGCTCTGATGTGTGATGGTAGAGATGCAAGCTTTTAAACCAGTCTAAATTTTCCACTTAGAGATGTTAAACTGCTATCCCAAGCATACTGATTGATGAATCATTTCACACTGCTTTCAGTATTATTCCGTCGAGTTAGACAGCGATTACCGGTGCAGGATTTGCATTGCTCTTCCTATCCTAACATTACCTGTTTTCCGAATCCTTCAGTAAACGTTTTGAAAACTACTCTAGCAGGTATCCGTCAATTAGGACACGTATGATGATATTTCAATTGTGCTGCTGTTACACTTCCATTACAGAGTCCGTAAATGAACAAAATCTCTGCATATTCTTCAACGAAGTACGAGTTTATTACACCTTTTAGTTTTAGAAAGTGATAATAATGTGAAAGTATTTTAGATTTTATAGGCTTTTTGTTTAGTTAGGTACCTGATTTAAAACGACATTTAACTTAACCCAGTTTTTCTATCAAACCCAAGCAAGTGTAATAATTATGTCGAAACTCATTAAAATTTTATTGATTTCCTCGATAATTAAAATAATAGTACTGGACACTACAATTCTTTTTAAGTAGAACCAGAAATTGTAACAGTTTTGTTTAACGAGGTTCACTTTATCGCATGGTAAATTTTTAAATGTTTCGAGCTTTCGCTTATTAGCTGCAAAATGATAAAACTTCCGTCATACATATACTCAGAGAAAAGTATTCCATTAAATTGTTAATAGTATACCCATTGATTTACTAGTTCATAAAACAGTAAATTTTTCTTATTAAAACAATGGTTTTCTAGCTTTTTCTACCTTTGATTTTAATAGGAATACATTGTTGATTTTCAAACTGTACAAACTGTTGATAACAATTGAAATACCATTGACTTAAATCCCATTTAGCTATTATTTTTATAAGGATACACTATTGTTCTGATACTACGCGACTGTCATTTATTAATAGTTCAAGAAGAATGAAATGTATGGTGTTAAGATTAAATATCCTATTGGTTTAATGTGGTATACTATTATTTTAATAATTCTTAAACATTATTTTAATATATCGTACGATTAAAATAATAGGATTAGTAAAAAATAAATGCATGCCATGTTTATATTGTCAATTGTTTTTCTTCTGAAATATTTCGTATATATACATTAGTAACTTAATGTGATCATTCCATTGGACCAATAGGATTCATATGTACTTGCTATTAAATAAATGTGATCATCCCATTGAATCCATAGGACACACATCAATTTCCTTCTTTTCAATGCTTTGTTCTGTTTAGCTGAAATATTAGTGGTTAGAGTTCAGTTGATGAGTGATGTGAAACGAGTGAAAAAGTGATTTAAAAAAATAAAATAATATACAAATTAATTACAATTACAAAACTTTTTTAAATTGAACAAGTTGTTTTATGCAAAAAAGATTTTTTTTTTTGTATGTAGACATTGGAATATCCATTGTTTCAGTGAGCACTATCAAGCATACATAGTACAAAGAAATATCGATTTATTTTCTATACACTTTGTTCTTGGGTTTGACGGTCCTCCAATTAAAATACATTTTTTAAATAATGGAAAAAAAGCATTAAGACTTAAAAAACAATAAAAACTTGTACTAAAGTTAAAATAAAGCCTGGAATACATTTAAATAGTTAAGTTTGTTTTATTTCTTTTTTTATAAGAAAACCATAAGAATAAAATAATAATTTTCATTATATATACATACATAACGAATAAACAGTATTTTAAGTTAAAAAACAATTCAATATTTCAAATTTTCAGGCACAACTTGGATATTAATTAGATATTCAACATTATTTATGTTACTTTTTATGTTTGCTCACATTCTTTTTCAATTTCAATGTGATCCATCATATTAAATTAATATGTATGTACAGCTTTTAAGATCATAGTTCATACGATTTCAGATTTACGTGGTGTACTATTAAATTAATCAGAAAAGATTCTAATTATAATAACATAAGTCAATTAAAAACAATAAATCAATCCTATTAAAACAATAGTATCATCGTAAATTTTCCAGTTGTTGCAATATGATTGTCCTTTTCTATTTATGGTCGGTTCAATTAATCTCAAACGTTGTTTGTCAATTAAATTAATATGAGCAACGTTTAAAACAATACCATTTCCGCTTAAAGATTTACATGGTATACTATTATTTTGAAATCGTAAAACTATTAAAATAATTTGAGAATTATACCATTAAAATCCATGTAAACCTTTTGCTCAAAACAGTATCAGTTTCCCAATCGTCGCCAAATTTGGGAATTATGGCATTTTAGACGGAAAATATTTATCGCGCCTATTTCAAGTCAATCATAATTAGATCTATTAATGGGAACTTTACCTATACAGACACCTTGTAGTTAACCTGTTACTAAAAATCCCTTTTGCGGAGCAGTATTAGGAAGTGTTACTTTATCTATACCCTTCATGAAACAAATTGTTAATGCATCTAATTGGAAGCAATTTAAGTTACATTTACGGAATTTTTATACGGAACAACCACGTTTCTATTCTGCAACATACTAGGCAAAATTACTATAAAGTAGCATCAGAACATTTTCAATGGCGAACAAAATTTATTGAATAAACTAAATCAGATTTTTTACCGAATATAGAATTTTTCAAAATTTTAGTTTATTACTTTAATAATAAAATATTGTTATCGATTTTAAAAAAAAAAATTTGCTACCCTGAAAATTTTTTTTCCACGTTGCAGGACTAGGCACCAAAAAAGAAGAAAAAAATTTCAGTCTGTCTGTGCGGCGTCCGCCGTACGCAAAATTGTTTGAGGGCTTATAGCTCGCAAACCCTATAAGCTGTTAAATTTAATACATATAATTTTTTCAGAATAGACTGGGTAGGCCCCTTGAAGTTACCACCTTTTGAGGGGTGGGGCTGTGATGGAGGAGGTGGGGAAATCGTCTTAGACGGAAAATTTCGGTTCTAGATCAGCTACCGCTTATGTTATCAGCAACCGCTTATATAAAGCTTCGATAGTGGACCCATTCGCAAAAAAAATGATTATGTATACGTAAATCAACTAGAAAAGTAATACCCCTTAAAAAAATTCTAATATCCATTGGCGTTCGGAAGGGGGGCAAAAAAAATGATCAGTGAAAATGGAATGTATATATTTTCACGATTTTCGTCATATCTATTAGGTCCTCCCAAATATTGAATTCGTTTTTATTGTACGGATTCTTCATATAAATACCTAGAAAGCGTTATCAGGATTTTTTTTAAATTCGACCCCCAAGGTGGTGTAATGGTGTTGTATGCATTTTCATGAATTCAGCGGTATACCTCAGGTCTGATTAGATATCGAATAACTTTTCACTTCTACGGGCTTGTTTAATAATCACCTAAAACTCGTTTTCATGTTTTTTCCTTTTCCAACCCCTAAGAGGGTATAAACGAGTTGAACACCTTTTCACGAATTCCGCCATATCTCTTAAGAGTGATAAGACATCGGATTGGTTTTTACTTCCTCGAACTTTCTTTATATATACCTAAAAACTAGTTTTAGGATTTTTGGATATTCAACCCCAAAGTGAATGCAAGGAGGTTGCATATGTTTTCACAAATTTCTACATATTTCTAAGTTCTGATAAGATATCGAATTAATTTTCACTTCCCAGAGATTCCTACATAATCGTCAAAAAGTTGATTTCAGGATTCATTGATGTTCGTCTGTAAGGGGACGTAAGGCTTTCGACATATTTCTTAGGTTAGATAAGATATCAAATTGGTTTTCACGTACACAGACTTTTCATATTATACAGTCGTCTACAAACGCATTTTCGATTTCAAGTAATGGCCCAACACCAAATGAGCCGTTTATTTTGAAAGTGGGGCAAGTCCATTTTTCAAAAAAATTAAGATAATGATAACTATAGATAAAATTTAATATGATCTTTTTATCTGTAATCAATTTTTAGTCAAAAAATTCAAATTCTGTAATATTTGGGAGATGGAAGTTTTAGCTATTAACGGTATTGTAAATATGTTTATTTTGAAAGTGATGCAAGTCCATCTTTGGCTGAAATTATTTTTAACCGAATATGTTATGGCATAATTTAGCTCCGGTTGTTGTTGTGAAACCAATGTGTTGGTTTTACATCATGTCTAAAAAATATGTTTCTATCTATCTATTCCTGACATTGGTAATTGATAATTGTACAATACTTCAAAAATAATAACAAGTACAAATTTCATTGTTTCGATAAAAATATAACTAATTTCGCAAATATAAAATTACCTTCTTTGTATGAAAAACAAAACTATTACATCTGAAAAATATAAGGACATGATGGACTTATTGCCATATATACCTCCCGTTCATCATGAATATTTTAAGATGTTAAATCCTAAGTAAAATTCAATACGTATAAAGTAAATGATTTATGAAAATGAATAATTCCATTCAAATTGTTTATAAAAATGAATTGTTTTTTGTTAAGTTATATTCTTTACTGAATATTCAAAAACTGTTTTCTTTGTTGTATTTTACTTTTTCTCAAACTAATAAATATTTATATAAAATTAAACAGTATTTTGTTTTTATTATTAAAAAAGGATGATGCAACTAAAATATTATCCGTTTAGGGTCATTCTATCAAGAATCGCCAAAAATTACGAAATTTGTGATCTTACCATCTCCGATTCTTTTGAAAATTTTTGTACTTGAAGAACTAGTGAAAAAAATAATTGAAATCCAATTTATTGTTTCTATTTTTTTTTTGTTAGTTATAGTATGAGAAAGTATGCTAAACTTAGCTCAAAAAAGGTGTCCGAGTCCTCTTTGAAAATGTATATCTCCGGTAATTTTTATTTATACAATAAAATTGGGCTCATTTTAAAGGGGAAGATTGTCGCAATAAAAAACATTACGAATAAAAATTATCCTTGAAATTTTTTTCAAGGATAACTATTTTGTCTTTTATCCTTTAATATCTCAAAATTCGTTTTTTTTTATTTTTTTATTTTTTTGTATTTTGTAGGTTATAATGTTTTTCAAAACATATCAAAAAATTAACTTGGGATCTCAACGAAAAAAAATTTAATAAGATCAGTGGTTCTTAATAATTTAAAGCTAGTTTAGTTCTCTAATAATTTAAATTGATATTTTTTACCCCGATCATCTTTTTTAATTTTTTGATATGTTTAGGAAAACATTATAACCTACAAAATATAAAAAAATAAAAAAGAAACGCATTTTGAGATATTTAAGGATAAAGGACAAAATAAATATCCGTGAAAAAAAAATTTCAAGACTAATTTTTATTTGTATTTTTTCTATATTCTATATTTATCTATATTTTATCTATATTTTATTTATATTTCCCTCTTAAAATAAGCCTTATTTTATTGTTCTAGGATAAAAATTACCGGAGATATGCATTTTCAAAGAGAGCTCGGACACTTTTTTTGAGCAAACTTTAACATACTTTTACATACTATATCTGACAAAAAAAATTAGATAGAAAAAAAAATTGAATTTCAATAATTTTTTCACTAGTTCTTCAAGTACAAAAATTTTCAAAAGAATCGGAGACGATAAAGTCACAACTTTGGCGATTCTTCATGGAATGATCCTTTAAAATTAACGATTAAAATAATTCATAAATTTTGAGAGGGGGGCAAGTCCATTAAGGTATAATTAAACCATTATTTTTTTAGCTAGCACTATATACATTATTGGATAAAAAACTTACATTATCTAATACCACAAAAGGCAAAAATTATGTTTATTACTGCTTACCAATATTTTTAAATTTATTGAAATGCAAACCTTTAAATATCTCGCAATAACAAAAAATGGACTTGCCGCACATTCAAAATAAACGGCTCAAATCATGAAAACCTTCAAATCCTTAAAATCTGAAAATCTGATAATAACTGATATAGTACTGTAGAGAATAGGAACTTGTGATCGTATACGTTATTTGACCTTACCTATATTAATTTAAGTTTTGAAAATTTATGCAAAGCTTTTAGTTATTTTTTATATAATCGTCGTGAACACATTATTTTATTAGATGTAAGCATTTAATTATAAAAAATATATAAACTGTTGTAATATTAATTTTAGAATTAATTTAAAGTTATATAAATAAATTCTTGGATTAAATTAAAATTAGTTCTAACTTTTTTAATTACTTAAATCTTTGATAATTATTATCTAGCTCAATAGCTGATAAGATTAGTTAATTTTATTATTTTTTTAAAACATTAATTGACATTTATTTGGAATGTTTCTTTATTGAAATTCAAATTTCAATTGCTTAAAAAAATATGTTTTTTAAATAAAAACAATTTCGTCGACGATCATGACCCAATTATGTAATTCATATGTTCTATGTGGCAGCGGCGTAAGTATTCTAGCGCGACTTCATCCTAACCGCTTCTCGCACTTTTTTTAGGTTTTCAGACACATATTAACCTACACCGCATCTCAGAATTAAACGCATTCCGGAATTCTACCCAAAAAATAATAAAGTTTCGCCCAAATTGCTGGGATTTTTTTTTTTCATTTTCTATTGAATTTTTTTATTTCATTTATGTATATAGATATTTATTTATTTTTCTTTTGTTTGTAATTATTACTATATTATTGTTATATTATTATTATATATTTATTATTATTATTAGGTATATCTAATTTATTTTTATGACTCTTTTAAGAGATGCATAATTATTTTATTTTAAATATAGCATTACTTGCTTAATACCAGCTTTCTCCTATCTAGAAAGTACGTACGCTTCGCTCACGTTGTTCCATCGCTCCTGTTACTCCCGTTGATCCCGTTGCTCCCGTTGGTCCATTGGTCCCGTTTCTCCCGATACTCCTGTTACTATCGTTGCTCCCGTTACTCCGGTTGTTCCATTTCTCCAGTTGCTCCCGTTACTCCATCCATCATCCTCCATCCACCATCCCCTATCCACCATCCTCCATCCACCATCCCCCATTTCTCCCGTCGCGCCGTTGCTAACGTTACTCCATCCTCTATCCACCATGCTCCATCCCCCATCCACCATCCTCCATCCTCTACCCACCATCCTCCATCCACCATCCTCCACCCACAATCCTCCATCCTCTATCCACCATCCTCTATCCACCGTCCTCCATCCACCATCCTCCATCTTCCATCCGCTATCCACCATCCCCCATCCTCCATCCTCCATCCTCCGTCCTCTATCCACCATCCTCCATCCATCATCCTCCATCTTCTATCCTCCATCCTCTATCCACCATCCTCCATCCACCATCCTCCATCCTCCATCCACCATCCTCTATCCACCATCCTCCATCTACCATCCCCCAAACTCCATCATCCATCCTCCATTCTCTATCCACCATCCTCCATCTTCCATCCTCCATATTCCATCTTCCATCCACTATCCTTTTATACCATTTAGTAATAGGAATAGGCATAACTAATACACCAAAAACGAACTGCCGCTAAATCATATGAAAAACACTCAAAAGTTGAAATAACTCGTGAACCACCAACTGTTAAATAATTTTGTTAACGCAGAAACCATAGAGGGCGTACCCTCAACAAATCACCAAAGTTTCATCGCAATTGGATGAGTGGTTTAGGAGCCTATACAGGACGAACAGACAGACAAACATTCATTTTTATACTCTAGACTAGATGAAATCATATAGAGTATTATAAGTTTAATCCAGCTTAGAAGTTTGTAACGCATAGAACCAAGCCCCGGACGAAAAAAAGTTATATATTATTTTTTGTTTATTTGTGACCAAAAACCTCAAATCCGCTTGACGTCCGTCCGTCCTTGAACACGATAACTCAAGAACGCCCTCACCTAGGATCTTGAAATTTTGAATCTGGATGTTTGGTTGAATTTGTAAGGCTAAGTTCGTTAACGGGCAAAATCGTCCTACTCCTTCGGGTAGCCGCCATACAAAATGTCCTTAAAACACGTGTTCAATAATATTAGCCGATAACTTCGGAAGGGTTTAAGCTACAACTTTGAAAATTTGTATGTGCTACTTTTTAAATAGTTGAAGCTAAATGTATGATTATAAAAAAATCCTGTTAGTCCTTCGCGTAGCTGCCATACAAATATCCTGTCAAAATATATTCACTTAATTTACGAAACTCACTATAACTAAAGTAATCTTTTAGCTACGAATTCGGAATTTTGCACAAATTAGTTTTGAGTAAAAAGAAAGTTCGAGTTTACTATTCAGCGAAATCCTTTTACTCCTTCTGGTAGCTCCCATACAAAATATCCTTAAAACACCTGTTCAAGAATATTACCGATAACTTCAGAAGGGTTTTAGCTACGTCTTTGAAATTTTGTATTTGTTATTTTTCCAATAGTTGGAGCTAAATGTATAATTACGAAGAAAATTCTATTAGTCCTTCGTGTAGCTGCCATACAAATATCCTGTCAAGACGTCTTCACTTAATTTACGGAACTTACTATAACTCAAGTAATCTTTTAGCTATGAATTGGAAATTTTGTACAAATTAGTTTTCAGTAAAAACGAAGTTCGAGTTTACTAACCAGCGAAATCCTTTTACTCCTTCTGGTAGCTGCCATACAAAATATCCTTAAGTTACGTGTTCAATAATATTTTCCGATAACTTTTGAACGCTTCAAGCTACGAATTTGAAATTTTGTACACATTAATTTTTGAATGATTCCAAGAAAAAGGATAAATATGTAAGAAATCGAGTGAGTCCTTCCTGCAGCTCCCATGTGAAAGTCCTTCAGAAAGGAAATTTTTTTTCCATGACTTACAAAGTTCAAGATATGAAATTAAACACTGAATATTGTCTTTTAGTTTTGAGTAGCAATCTAATGGCAGTCCTTAATACAGGACATACAACATGCACACATGTAATTCTACTTTATCCCCAACTACAATATAAATCGAAGTTCAGTATTCATCTAGAGTATTATACGATTGGCTTGCAGCCGATCGTGACTGCAGTATGTTTATATATAGAGATTGTAAAACTACTCTGATTTGTATTAAATATTGTAGATATACCTAATCAATTAAAATAAATTGAAATAGAATTTAACATATCAATTTGGACATTATTATGGTAGCAACTACCTCACCAGGAATAGCTCAAATTGTATTGCATCACAAATTTGAAATTATCATAAACAATCCCGAACGACTGAAATCGAAAAAGCATTTAGACAGGGACATACCAAAAAAACCGTCCATAGGAAACGACACTAATTTAATTCAAACATCCCGTACAACACAAAGAAAATAGCCTGTGATTGTTTTATTTTTATCAATAATATGCTAGTGTCGAAATTAGTAAACAATCAAATACAGGCTTTGCCCTGATTCATGCACAACGATACGAAAATCGTCAGACAATTATGTCGATATGACGGCGTCCATTGGTATAATTGGTGCCCGGCTTTGAATATCTACCCACCATTGCATGATATGTTTCTCATGATTTTGATTTAATTAATCCCCAGGCTTTTTGTCGTGACATCGTGAATTGTTTCGAATACATTTCGCCTTTATTCTGTAGTACGCCGCAGATTACATTGTGCTATGGTTTCGTACATAATTTCAAAATGGAAACCATAATTTCATTTAGTTCCGATTAGGCTGCTGATCACCCAGGTGGCAAAATTCTGAACTTTTGATTAAGGCAATAATTAAGCTGTAACTAAGGTAATGTAATGATTCGATACACGATATCCGTGCAGTATGTTTTCATGTAAATATTAAGTAAAGGTAAGTGCACCTTTTACCCATATACTTTTTGGAATTAGATTAAGTCGTGGTATAATTAATGTAGGCGTAAATTTCAGTACGAACGTTGAGTTTTGTGAGATTAGTCGAAGTTTGTAAAATGAAGAAGTTCAAACAGATTTGGGATTTTAATCGTATAATCGTTGAAAACCACGAATTTAAAATCTTCCAAGTCTTCCAGTCTAGGCGCAATCTTAGAATTCCGAAACGCAATTAATTCTAAGATGCGGTCATGGTTACTAAGCGGCGAACAACCTTAAAAATAACGTTCCAAATAATCTCTTAGTTGTTCTTTAGGTTGTGAGTCCTATAGTAACCTACATTTTATATCAGAATTAAACGCGTTTCAGGATTCTAACCAAAAATAATAAAGTTGCGCCGGACTGTTGCAGATCTTTTAAAATACTTTTTTTTTAATTTCAATATAAATTTAAG
Organism: Beris morrisii; assembly: GCA_951812415.1. Taxonomy (NCBI): domain Eukaryota; kingdom Metazoa; phylum Arthropoda; class Insecta; order Diptera; family Stratiomyidae; genus Beris; species Beris morrisii. The sequence continues at coordinate 88,028,858 of OX638312.1, read as the reverse complement.
TGATAAGATATTTATTTTCAGGCGATTGTATAGAAGCCCGTTTAAGAAAAGAAGAATTCGATATGTCATCAAAATCTGGAAAATTTTTTTTAAATCCTTGCATATAAAGCCCATAGAAGTAAAAGCAAATTCGATCTCATTAAACCTTAAAGATTTGTCGGAATTCGTGAAAACTTAAACAATACTTTACACCAACTAAGGTCGAAATTCGGAAAACGTCTAAATCGGGTTTTCCGATAATATTTAAAGTCTTGAAGAAGAAGAAAAAGCGAGCTCGTTATTTTATTAGACCTAAGAAATATATCGGAAATCGTGAAACACCCACTTATGGTGCATACATAAAGAGCCCGCAGAAGTGAAATTAGTTCAAACTAATTTTACTTGCCGGCATGCCTAAAAGATATAACGAAATTCATGAAAATGCGGAAGAAACATGTTTCACTAGCATAAGCCGTTTCTGAGTTACAAAACACCACAATCTACCTGTACCTTGCTACCCCAGTCAAAAATTTTATATTTTGGAAAACCGCTGTAGTGACGCTCTGTAGTTGTAGTTGTAATTTGCGGTTTTCGAGAAATAAAAAACAGAATTTTTTTACTTTCCACTTGTTCCCGCCATTATTCTAACCTGGACCATACCCCAAAATTGTTTTCTCTACAAGAAATCTACCGGGCCTATCTCCTGTCTTTTTATACTCTAGATGAAATCATATAGAGTATTATAAGTTTAATCCAGCCCAAAAGTTTGTAACGCATAGAACCAAGCCTCGGACGAAAAAAAGTAATATTTTATTTTTTGTTCATTTGTGGCCAAAAGCCTCAAATCCGCTTGACGTCTGTCCGTCCGTCCGTCCGTCCGTTAGCACGATAACTCAAGAATGCCTTCACCTAGGCTCTTGAAATTTTGAATCTGGATGTTTGGTTGAATTTGTAAGGCTAAGTTTGTTAACAGGCAAAATCGTCCTACTCCTTCGGGTAGCTGCCATACAAAATGTCCTTAAAACACGTGTTCAAGAATATTAGTCGATAACTTCAGAAGGGTTTAAGCTACGACTTTGAAATTTTGTATGTGTTATTTTTCCAATAGTTGGAGCTAAATATATGATTATCAAGAAAATTCTGTTAGTCCTTCGTGTAGCTGCCATACAAATCCTGTCAAAATGTATTCACTTAATTTTCGAAACTCACTATTACTCAAGTAAACTTTTACTTGCGAATTCGGAATTTTGTACAAATTAGTTTTGAGTGAAAACGAAGTTCGAGTTTACTAGTCAGCGAAATCTTTTTACTCCTTCTGGTAGCTGCCATACAAAATGTCCTTAAAACACGTGTTCAAGAATATTGGCCAATAACTCTTGAACGCTTCTAGCCACGAATTTGAAATTTTGTACACATAATTTTTTGAATGGTTCCAAGAAAAAGGATAAATATGTAAGAAATCGAGTGAGTTCTTCCTGCACCTTACATGTAAAAGTCCTTCAAAAGAGAAAATTTTTTTCGGTGATTTACCCAGTTCAAGATATGAAATTAAACACTGAATATATTCTTTTAGGTTTGAGTAGCAATCAAATGGGGGTCCTTAATAAAGGACATACAACATGCACACACGTCATTCTATTTTATCCCCAACTACAATATAAATCGGAGTTCAGTATTTCATCTAGAGTATCATACGATTGGCTTGCAGCCGATTGTGACTGCTGTATGTTTTTTTAAAAGACTGCGTTGGACTGGCTCCGAAAGAGCTGTTTCGTCATCGGATGGCATAGACTCGTCAGAGGATGTTTCAAGCCTAAATCCGACACACCCTTACAGCTGGTGGCATTGCTTGGGGTTATTCTATATAGGCGATGTTGAAACTAATTTCATTATCGCGAATTATAATTTAAGTAACATTCTTGCCTTCGCCTTAAACACTTAAACTTAAACAAATTTGCTTCTATGGTAGCTTTTCACCATGAAAAATTCCATTCTTATAAAAATTGGTAAAAAAATAAAATTGCTGTTGGCGGCATTCGATTCGGCGTTCTTAGCGTTGAATTTCATTTATCATGGCGAACAACCAAAAATTTCACCAAATTGGTTTAAATATTATGTGATCTTCAGTGCCACCTACCTTTAGTATAAGGAGGCGAAGGCAAGAATGTTACTTAAATTATAATTCGCGATAATGAAATTAGTTTCAACATCGCCTATATAGAATAATCCCAAGCAATGCCACCAGCTGTAAGGGTGTGTCGGATTTAGACTTGATACACCCTCTGACGAGTCTATGCCATCCGATGACGAAACAGCTCCTTCGGACCGAGTCCAACGCAGTCTTATAAAGAAACTGGCCTATCCAGTGAAGGTTTTCCAACTGTCATGCCCTCAGGGACAGCGATTAATCAGCAGTCGGGGATTTCGTGTTGGGGTTTCACACCAGAAACTCCACTGACGCCGGAAAACAACAAAAAACTTAAACAAATTTGCTTCTATGGTAGCTTCTCACCATAAAAAAATCCATTCTTATACTGATATTATTTGTTTTAAAAAAAGATTTTACTTTTATTTTTATAAAAAATAATTTTGTTCATTTCTGTTAAAAATGTGTTTCATTCAAACTGTCTTCAATTACTAGCGTGTCCATAGGTACATTTACCTATGCCCATAGGTACATTGCACAGCGTGTACCAGTGAACGAAAGCTCCAATTCTTAAAACATTCTATAACTAAAAATCTTATACCAGAAAATAGTATCTAACAACTTCTAGAAAAACTAATATCTTCCTAGACATTAAAAAAAAATAAAAATAAAAACAAATTAAAGCAAATTAAAGATAGAGCAGTTTCTGTGGGAAAAAATTACAATTGTCCACAGGTACACGGGTTGCCTTACACTTATAAATACTTTATTATTAAAAAATACTAAATTAAAATCAAGAATTAGTCAGTTCCTTGACGTGGTAATAGAAACCGCTGTAAGAGCTTCTGAACAAACTCTTTCACGCCGTCACACGAAAAGTTCACCGGAACTTATACTCTAAGACCGGAACGAACTACCCGTCCATCCCGTTCATTGGGGCAAAGGCAATAGACACTAAAAGATGTCTCAAGTCAATTAAAACGGCCGAAGGAGCTCGCTGTTTTAAAAAATATTTTAAGTTTAAATTTTCTTTGAAGGAATAAGAAAGACCCAGTACTTGAATTTCTTTTTGAAAAAAGCTTTAAGTCGGGACATAAAACACCGAGACAATTCAAAACTAAAAAGTAACCATCCAAAATTTCTTGGTCTTGTACCACTTTTTCTAGTAAAAATAAGTACAAAAATTTCTTTAGAGAATTAAAATTGTGACTTGTGACTGTACACAGAATTAACCAGGTAATTTAAATTTATATACAATACATAAAGAAATTAAAATTGTTAAGGTAATATGATTGTCTAGGCAAAAGACTGTCTAAAAAATATTTAAATAAATTTCTCCTTCACAATTTTTTCTTCAAAGAAATGCATTAACCTTTCCATAGATAATTAAATTGCCAGAAAGATGCAAATGATACTAGAAGCTCATACTCAAGATAGTTTCCTGACAGGAAACCTAGCGCTATTTTTTTGCCATATAATTTCAATGTCATGATATAAAAGAGGGTGTTTCCAGAGGCGTAAGATTTAAAGTTGGAGTGATCTTAGTAGCACAACCAAAAGGTTTTAAGTGATAAGGGTATGGAACGCTTTGTTGGTCGTAAAGTATGGTACTGTGTTCTAGCGAAACGAACTTGAACGAAAAGGTACCTTCGAAGTAGAGCGAAACAAATTATACAGTTCACTTCTAGCGCGCAAAATTTGAACGAAATTAAAATATTGACAAGAAATTACAGTTCCGACACACAACACAACAAAATATAACGCACACAAAATTTCCCGGGCACAAACGAATTGTAAATATTTCGATTGAAACGAAACCAAGCACCATCTATTAGTGACCAATGAAAATGTCCATTCCGCCCATGAACACAGTACTAGAAAACGAACGAAATTTAATTTAATTTTTACTTTATTATTTTTTAATAAGTAATAAGTAATCGACCTAAAATTTAAAAAAAAAAGTCTACCCTGGAATTTTGTATTTTCACGTTTTAGGACTAGTAAACCTCAAAACAGCAAAAACAATGTCCGTCTGTCCGCGTACTCCGTACGGAAAAGTGTTTGTAGTCGCATAGCTCACAAACCCGTTCATTGGGTTAACCCCTATTTGTAGCCCGGGGGGGAGGGGGAGGGGATGTCGTAGGTGTGGGGAGCGTTTTATACGAAAAGTTTTGGTTTCTAGATCTCAGGAACCGCTTATGCTAGGAGGCTGAAACTTGGAACTTATGTCCGAAGCGTTTGAAAGCTCTGATTGAAACATTCTAAGATTTCTAAAAAGAGTATTTTTAAGACGGGAGGTAGGGTGTAGGAGTGGGTAGTAAACATCTTTTATAATATCTTCCGAACCAATTGTACCAGGAAGTTAAAATTTGTATTTTGTATAGAATTATAAGTGAGGCCCACTGAATCTAAAACTTTTAGCCGTTTTTCAAAAAAAATTAATTTTTTTATCTCAAGAACCGTGCCAGCTATGATCTGAAATTGTACAGCAGTTAGGCCCAGTAGACTTCTAGTAGAGAAAAACATACAGCAGTCACGATCGGCTGCAAGCCAATCGTATGATACTCTAGATGAAATACTGAACTCCGATTTTTATTGTAGTTGGAGATAAAGTAGAATTACGTGTGTGCATGTTGTATGTCCTTTATTAAGGACTGCCACTTGATTGCTACCCAAAACTAAAAGACAATATTCTGTGTTTAATTTCATATCTTGAACTGGGTAAGTCATCGAAAAAAAATGTCCTTTTTGAAGGACTTTCACATGGGAGGTGCAGGAAGGACTCACTCGATTTCTTACATATTTATCCTTTTCCTTGGAATCATTCAAAAATGAACGTGTACAAAATTTCAAATTCGTAGTTTGAAGCGTTCAAAAGTTATCGAAAAATATTGTTGTTTAACGAACTTAGCCTTACAAATTCAACCAAACATCCAGATTCAAAATTTTAAGATCCTAGGTGAAGGCGTTCTTGAGTTATCGTGTTCACGGACAGACGGACGGACAGACTGACGGACGGACGGACGGACGGACGGACGGCAAGCGGATTTGAGGTTTTTGGCCACAAATAAACAAAAAATAATATATAACTTGTTTTCGTTCGAGGCTTGGTTCTATGCGTTACAAACTTTTGGGCTGGATTAAACTTATAATACTCTATATGATTTCATCTAGAGTATAAAAATGTTGGTGGAACGAAAAGAATTTTGATTTTTATACCTCGAAAACGGCATAGCATAGGAAGCTGCAAATTTACGACTATGTAGAACCACTGTAGAGGTATCCTAGGTTGGGTGGGGGTTTTATTTTTATATCTCAGAGACGACTTATACTAGGGAGTTAATACTTAGTACGAATATGTAGAAGTACTTCAGGATTAATTAAAGGAACGAAAAAGTTTGGTGTACAGGGAGTGTAAAAAATGTTTGTGAAAAGGGTTTCTTCCACATTTTCATGAATTTCGGTTCACTTTTTAGTCATGTCTAGTTATCCTATTAATTTTACTTCTGCGGGGTCTTTATATAAGCACCTAGAAATATTTTTTAAAGTTTTGCGATATCCAACACCTAAGAGGGTGTAAAGTAGCTGTGTACATTTTCACGAATTTCGATATATTTCTTAGTTCTCATTAGACGATATAACCAATATCGAATTCAGTTTCACCTGCAAAGGCCCTTAATATAAACGGGAAAAACCAATTTAAGCAATTACGATATTAAACTTCCTGAGGTATAAGGCATTGTTTAAGTTTTCACGATTTGGGCACAACTTTATTATTTTTTGGGTAGAAGTCCGAAACCTGTTTAATGATGAGATGCGGTGTAGGTTACTATGCGACTGATAATCTAGAGAATAACCAGCAGGCTATTTAGTTATTTTTTAGGTTGTCATTTGCGTAGTAACATACACCGCATCTCAGCACTAAACACGTAGATATATTTTAGAAAATAAAATAACTTTCTCCAGTGGCAAATTGAAGATTTTTGACCACTTTTTCAGTCTTTGAAAATCTTCGCTACTATAATTAAGTGAAAATTCGACTATGTTCACCCAATTTTAATTGTACAACGCTTACTTTAGTAATAACAAATTCTGGAATAACACTTGAAAAGTTGTAAGTATCATATAAAACATAAATAATAAAAATAATATTAGTAATTTCGTTAAGTTAAAATAATGAAAAACATACATATGTACAAATTTAGTATTTCTGAATAAATTGGGGCTTACATTTTAGTAAATTTTTGTCAACTTTATGATTTATTAAATAAATCAGTGCTTGACTATACTATAATATGTTTGTGGAATTATGTTGTACACAATGACATGTAACGTTTATCGAAAAAATATTGAGCAAGTTTTCACAAAAACAAATTTAATGGAATAGAAGCTCACTTCATAAAAGCCTTTTTTCTTTAGAATATCCTTCATTGCCGATGATAAATAATATAAAATGGTTTTCCTCGAAATTTTGAGATTTCTACAAAACTATAAAAATCTACTAGATTTTTCAAATATTTGACATATTTTGAAATCTCTTTGTGAGATTGAAATTTTTAAAAATTCAACTATAAATCTTCTGAAACCAGACCGGACAGACTTGAAATTTATGTTTCACCACGTTCAAATTTCACAAGAATATTCACTGTCCCATACTTCAAATTAAATTTTCGAGTGCAAGCTTTGAATTCCAAAAACCTTTTTTTTTCTACTCGTGCTGTTCAATTTTCCACTGCATAGTAACTCACAATTACATAACACAAATCAAAATTTTTGATAGTATAGTCAGATAATAAACACTTAAATTGTCAAGGAATTAAATTTTCAAAAATTGTTGACAAAATTTGCGATATAAATCAGCTATCAATTTAAATTTTGGATGTTTTCGAATACTTCGCTTCGTCTATTCGTCAGATTGTTGATTATCTCATTTTCTCTTTAACAAACATTATCCTTTTTTGAGCTTACGGAAATCGGTTTTTAGTATAACCATTTCACACAGCAGATTGATTTCGGTTTAGCAAACGTTTTAACTACCAAATATTGAAATTTAATACTGATGTCATAGCTAAAGTGATTCTTAGTTTAGTTTGATATTTTGGTCTAGAGATGCGTTTTTGAGCAATCACGCACATATCGAAATCAGTTTTAAAAGCAGTGAAATGATTGAGCTCATATCGAATAACATTGTTTATAGTCGGAACGAATTTAAGTTATTGACGTGACGTAGGATCATTGCTATTACACAAGTTTAGAAAAAGCTAAGATAACCTGTCCAAATAGTCAGCATTTTACTTCATAATACAGACGTCATATTTATGGAAATTTAATGATTCAAATCTTAGCTAGATATCTATAAATTTCAATCTAGTATAGTAATAAATAAAATTTTTTAACTTTATTCTCATTTCGACTTCGTCGGCTGTTTTAAAACGAGTCAAGCTAAGTCCAGACACCAACCAAAATTTCATTCAGACACGAATCTTATCTGCCTTATACTCTGTACAGACTATGAATTTTAAACGCGTTTAAGTAGGCAAAATTAACGATTAAAAAAAGTAACGCCCTGTTTAGTTGAATGCTATTTACTTAATTTTCTGATATTGCACTATGTTCAAACGAAGTAAATTTTATCCTTCGTATTTTTCACTTTAAAATAATTAGCAGGCTATCATCGTTCTTTCTTTTAACTACCATTTAAGTTTCTCAGGAGAAAAATTCACATGTAAAACAGCATGTAAATAGTCTGCTACACAAGTCAAAATCTGGACAAAAGAACCTTCCTAGACAGACCTTGTTGGCTCAACTTCTTGGAACTTCAGCGAGTAATGATTTTAATACAGACTCCACCAGGGCGTTAGTTGCAGCTAATATTCCGTGGAATGCACTACAAAACCAGATTCTTCGTAATTTTTTGGATAAATACTGCAAAAACTCAATTCCATCAGAATCAACACTTCGAAAGTCATATTTGGACTCCGAATATCAAAGAAAACTTTCAAACCTTCGGCAAGATGTAGGAGATTCCTGCATCTGAATAGGTATTGACGAGATAACCGATGCCTGTAATCGTTGAAAAACTCGACGAAACCGGACCTACCACTCCACATCTCTTCTGCTGCAAAAAGATACAGAAAGTTAATGGTCAATCCATGGCCTTTTTTGTCAACAAGAGTTTACAACTTTTGTACCCCGGTGGTGTTGATGAAAGCAAAATTTGTCTACTTTGTACAGACGCGGCTTCCTATATGATCTCAGCGTATGCTCTTTTGAAACCGTTTTATCCTCTACTGGTCCATGTAACCTGTTTAGCACACGCTTTTCACCGAAACGATCCGAAATGAATTTCCGGAAGTTAATGCTCTGATTTCCAACATAAAAAAAAACTTTCTGCAAAGCTCCATCTCGGATTGCTTTATTCGAAGAAAAACTTCCACAAACTCCACTACCTCCTCAACCAATTATAACCCGATGGGGCACCTGGATAGAGTCAGCTCTGTAATATGTCAAACACTTGAAAGACATTACTCTCGTCATTGAAGGAATACCTGCTGATGGTACAGCAAGTATTTCATCTGCAAAGGAGCTACTGAAGACTTCAAAAATCAAGCGAGATCTTGTATATATTAAGGCCAACTTTGCGTTCTTGCCTGCGAGTCTAGAATCTCGAGTCCAAAAGAAAATCTTTGTATGAAGGTATCATTGGTTCAAGATGGAGAAGAAAAGATCAGAAGTGCAATGGGGGCAGACGGACAAAATGGGAGAGTGTGGTTAAAAAAATCAGGGATTTTCAAAGTTGAATGTTGTGAAGTTATTGTTGGGGTTAAATGGGGAGATTCCCGACGAAATGCAAATGGAAGATGCGATAAAATTTAAATATGCTCCAATAACATCAGTGGCAGTAGAAAGATCATTTTCAGCATTTAAAATAATTTTAACTGATGTGTCTTTACACCGCCTAACAGTTGAAAATTTGGAAAAATGTTTAATTATTTACTGTGCAGCTAATTATGAATAAATATCAAAAACAAAAATGGCAATATTTTTTAAAACTCTTTTTTGGTACAACATGTCTAGGTTAACTCTTCTGTGGGCTACTTTAGGTGTGTAAAACATAAGTTTCTTTAGAACTAAATACGTAATTGAATATTTTCACGGCCTATATTTTATCTGCCTAAAACGTTATTTTCCATAGTCGTAAAAGCCTATTTTAACATTTTTAGTGCCTATTTTAGGCGCCTAAAACGTTGTTTTATCGAGCCTAAAAATCCGATGTTTACTTATCACCTATTTGAAGTAGATGTTTTTCAAACCTTTCGTTTGTCCGACTAATTCGACGCACACTAAAGTTGGTAAAAAAGACAGTTTTTCTACATATTTGTGAATTTGCCTAACTACATTATTATAAGTGGGAAATTGTATCCACTACCATCACTAAAATAATTAATAAATATATCTAATAATTTTGGCAAGACATAATTTTTCAGAATTTCATGAGCAACTAATAGAGGTTAGAGAAAATAAAATTACTGCAGTCACGATCGGCTGCAAGCCAATCGTATGACACTCTTGGTGAAATACTGAACTCCGATGTATAATGTAGTTGGGGATTAAGTAGAATAAGGAGTGAGCATGTAGTTAGTCCTTTATTTAGGACTCTCATTTGGATGCTACTAGAAAGTAAAATGCAAAACCTTCATTGTTCAATTTCATATCTGCAACTAGGAGAGTACTCAAAAGTAAAATATTCCTTTTTACATAAGAAGTGCACGAAAGACTCAGTAGATTTTTGGCATATTTTATTTTTTAATTGGAACCATGTAAGAATTAATGTGTACAATAATTCAAATTTCTTGCTTAAAGCGCTCAATAGCTATCGAAAAATATTGGTGAATAAGTGCCTTAAGGACATTTCATATGGGAGTTACCGGAAGAAGTGGAATTATTTGGCAAAATAGTAAACTCGAACTTTGTTTTCACTCAAAACTAATTTGTTTAAAGATTCGAATTCGTGACTGAACGATTACTTGATTTATAGGGAGTCCCTTAAAATAATTAAAAATATTTTTACAGGATATTTGTATGGCAGCTATACGAAGGACTAATATGATGTTCTTCCTTTTCCACCAATTATTGGAAAATTAAAACATTCAATATTTTAAAGTCGTACGTCTGAAGCATGGAAAAGATGTTTTAAGGGCTTTTTGCATGAGAGCCACACGAAGGAGTACAGGGATTTTGCTGAATACGCTCGAACTTTATTTTTCTTCAAAACCAATTTGTGCAAAATTTCAACTTTAGCTAAACGACTTCTCGCGTTATAGTGCGTTCCGTAAATTGAATGAGTGATTATTTTTTAATAATAAAGTATTGTGATTGATCAGAAATTTAAAAAAAATGTTTACCCTGAAATTTTCTATTTTCACATTTTAGGACTAGTTAAGCCAAAAATTGAGAAATGGGTTTGTAGCCGATTATATAATATAAAAAGTCGGTGGAAGTAAAAAGTGATATAATATCTCATCAATCCCAATAAATATGTAGAAGCTTTGAAAAGCATACAACCCGCTTACATACCCCAGGATTGAATATCTAAAAATACTGAAATTGACTTTTTGGCGCTTATATAGGAAACCTTAGGAAGTTACAATGAATTCGATATATCATCAGATCTAAACAATATGTAGGAATCTGTGAAAACATATGCAACCTCCTTAATCCCACTTGGGGGTTGAATATCCCAAAATCCTGATAGGAGTTAATAAATAAATATGAAGACAGTACGAGAAAGTAAAAACCAATTCAATTTCTTATCACTTCTAAAAGATATGACGAAATTCGTGAAAACGTGTTCAACGATTTTATACCCTCTTAAGAGCTGAAAAAGGAAAAATATTGTAATTACAGGTTTTAGGCGATTATTGCGCAAGCCCAGGAAAATGAAAAGATATTCGATATCGATGAGACCTAGGGGATAAGGCAGAATTCTTGAAAATGTATACAACACGTTTACACCCTCTTAGGGGTCGAATTTTAAAAATCCTGAAAACGCTTTTTAGGTATTTACATGAAGAAGCCGTAGAATAAAAATGAATTCAATATTTGGGAAGACCTACTAAATATGACGAAAATCGTGCAAATATATGCATTCCCTTTTCACTAATAATTTGTTTCGCCCCCCTTCCGAACGCCAATGGATATTTAAAATTTTTTTTTATCTAAATTACTTTTCTAGTTGATTTACATACACGTACTGAGTTTCAACTTTCTAGCATAAGCTGTTCTATAGATAGCAAAAACACACCACCCCCTCGTACCATACCAGCGCTATAAAAAATTTTATTTTTCCAAATTTTATTTCTCTAGTGCAATTGGTTCGTGAGATATCGTAATCTAAAGTTTTTCACCCCAACCCCGAACGCCACTGCTTCCACTCAAAAATTTGTTTCCGATCTATTTTTTTTTTATTTTATTTTTTATTTATTATTTCATCTACTGAACATATATATTCTACAGACTAAAAAAGAATAATAATAATAATGCCATTTAATCACACCGTTTTAGGCCATCAATTACTGCCTTCTTAAAGATAGATCTACTGTCAGTATGGTCGATCATGTTAGAGATAGAGTTAAAGTGAAGCACATACCTAGAGATCGGTTCATTAGATCCGTACCTAGTACGATGTGGATCCACGTAAAGAAGAGATCTAGGCCTTAAAATTTTAGAAGGAATATAGAGCTTGTAAAGAGATAAAAGTTCTGGTGAATTTATGCTGTAAGTTAAACAGTCCCTGACAAACATAATGCTTAAGAAAGTTCTGCGCGACCTTAACGTCATTATATCTAGTAATTGGCATCTAGCCTCATAGGCAGGTAAAGCCGAAGCCCAGTTCAATCTACGTAGAGCAAATCTCGTAAACCTCCTTTGGATCTTTTCAATCCGACTAATGTGGACCTCATATGATGGATCCCAAACCACGACGCAATATTCCAAAATAGGACGCACTAGAGATACGAAGAGTGATTTGAAAGTATAAGGGTCATGAAAATCCGCGGGGGATCGGTTAATGAAACCCAACATTGAGTTGGCTTTAGATATGATATAATCAACATGAGAATTGAATGATAGTTTTTCATCAAATATGACACCAAGATCTTTAACTTCATTCGTTCTACCCAACAGTAAATCATCCATCCTGTAATCAAATAAGAGTGGAGAAGAAGTTCTAAATGCCGAAAAAATTTTACATTTTGGAATACTGAGTCGTAATGAATTTGAAATACACCATAAATTGAATTCATCTAAATCATTTTGAAGCCCTTGACAGTCCTCCATGCAAGAGATCTTCGAAAAATTTTTCGCATCATCAGCATACATAAGACACTGTGAGTGCTTCAAGATTAAGGGAATATCGTTAACAAAAATTAAGAACAATAGTGGTTCTAAATGACTACCCTGTGGTACACCAGATACTACATCAATGAACGATGAAGTAACGTTACCTATTTTTACTAACTGTTTCCTGCTATGGAGATACGAAGTAATCCACTCGAGAAAGTTTGAATGGAAACCAAACGATTCCATTTTTTTGACCAGTAAACCATGGTGAACCCTGTCAAAAGCTTTTTGAAAGTCCGTAAACACAGCGTCCACTTGACAACCATTTTCAATAGAGTTTAAGCAGAAATTAGTAAAAATGGATAAGTTAGATGAGGTTGATCTACCCTTAATGAATCCATGTTGATAATTTGTAATTTTTTCTCTAATGGAGAAATACAACTTATCTTTGACAATGCTTTCAAAAAGTTTCGGAATGGATGAGATCTTAGAGATAGGTCTGTAATTTTCAACCGAGTTCTTTTTACCTGACTTAAAAATCGGTGTCACGTATGAAATTTTCCATTCATCCAGAAATCTTCCGGAAGTAAGCGACTTATTGAACAAAATTGTGAGGGGATCATGAAGTGATAGCGCACAGCATTTCAAAAAGGCTGCAGGAATTAAGTCATAACCAGCCCCTTTACCAGCGTCGAGACTTAACAACGCAGACAACACATCATCGTTGGACAAGTGGATAGCACCAAGGTCAGTTAATGGTACCAAATGATCAAAATTAGGATTACTCTGCCCGCTAAGTACAGACCCGTCTAAATTATACACAGACTTGAAAAAATCAGCAAAAAACTGACAAGATTCCTTCGTACTGCTCGACAATTTTCCCTCGTACTCGACACGATCAGGAATTGCCGAGTCTTTCCGTCTTGAATTAATAAAAGTCTAGAACGCTTTGCTATCCTTCTTTATGCGGCTTTCTGTTGATAAGATATATTGCCTATACAAGAAACGATTTAAAAAATCAAATTCCTTCCTTAGTCTAATAAATTGGTTTTTATCGACGTAGTTTTGGGATGCTTTGAAACGTTTGAAAGCCTTATTTTAGCATTTTTTATATTGTACAGTCTAGAATTGTACCATGGTAAGTTACGCCTAGACCTCTTTCTCACTATAGGAATAAACGATTTAAAAGCTATATCAAGATAATATTTAAAAAAGGCATATGCTTCACTTAAATCGAAATTCAAGAATATTGAGTTCCAGTCTATGGAAAGAAAGTATTGATTTAACGCAACATAATCGGCCCTGACAAAATCGTAATGCAATACATTTTCATTTACTGAATTCGAGATAAAATTATAAAATTCAACATTGAGAACAAGAGCCTTATGATGAAGGCTATTATTTAACATAGGCAATTCTACTTCTATCAACTTAGTCATGAAATCATTATTTGTAAACACTAAATTCAAAATTCTATTAAGACTGTTTCTTACGGTGTTGATCTGAAAAAGGTCCATAGAGTATAGCGAATCAGTGACAAGAAATTCACATTCTGATCTAATATTAAATGTAACCAACTTCATCAGATCATCATCAAAGATCCAGTTTACAGTACTCAGGTTAAAATCGCCAACAATGCAAGGAAATTGTTGTTCAGAGAGCTGGCTCACAATTTGTTCTATATTATCAATGTGGATTTTATACAAAAACTTTGAACTATTAGGCGGAATGTAACTAACGCAAAAAAATATTGTGCATTCAGATGAATTCTCGGATACGTTAAAATTTACGCTTACACAAAGCTGTTCGATATCGTCAGTTTTGCAAAGTAGATCAACCTCTGTGCTATGTAGACGGGAGCTCACCGCTATTAGTACACCTCCACCGCGCGACCTGCCAGTTGATGATGAACGATCACAACGATACACGACGTATTGGTTGACGAATAATTCAGAGGAGAAGAACTGCGAGTTTAACCATGTTTCTGTTAGAATTATGACATTGTATTCAAGATTTGAAGATTGCAAGAAAAGCTCGCGAGTTTTAGTACGAATACCTCCCGCGTTTTGATAGTATACAGAGAATGATGGAATCGGAACATGAGTATTTTCTCCTACGAAGTCTTTATATTTATCTCCGGATTTTCGTTTTTTGCACGATATATAAACGACTTCACTTGTACCGAAAAGGGCCAGAAAGTAGGATCTGTAACCATTCCGGTAAACGACGAAGGAACGCCAATTTTGAAGCTTACAAAACGGAAGGTCGAAAGATCCGCATCGCGCTTGGTAAGCCTACTACATACAATCATTTCGTGTTGAATCCCGAGCTTTTTCGCGACAAATTCTTTTAACGCTGATTCCGATGTTTCGACGTGAAAACGCGAAATATGGAACCATTTTAAGATGGGAATCACCTTGAGGCTAGTTGCCGATGTTATATCAGAGCCGACAATAGGGTTTTTAGCCTTACGCCTATTGTTCTTTCTAGAAACCAAGCTCCATTGATTGGAAGATTCATCATTTCCGTCATCTTCAATCCGACGATTTCCATGACGATTATCACTTTCTGCTGGAAGCTTTGACAACGACGATACAGAACTTGTTTTTGGTTTTGTTTTTCGGGTTGGTGCACCCACACTAACTACATTTGCATTTCTGGGCCGCAAACGTGATAACGGAGATATCATATCGGCTGCATCAGTAATTAAAGCTGTCGATGTACAGTGATTGCTAGGCAACGATGACGACGACGACGACGACGCGACAGGACCGTTCAAACACACCGTGGGCATAGTGTTACGAATAGGCGACGGCACACATGTACGGTTAATGTCAATTAGAACAGCATCGAGTTTATTTTGCAGTACATTAAAATCACTATGCAGAGATTTCACAGTTTCTTTTGTTTTTAAAATTTTTGAAGCATACGCTGAGGATGACGACGGTCGGCATTTCAAACAAAACCAATAAAGGCCACTAGCAGAATTTGCCACTGCATCTCCAACAATACCGGATAATCCCACGCATTTGCTGTGAAAAACTTTCGCACATAAGCCGGAGCAGCACAGAAAAGGTGTCTTATGCTGTTATGACACTGGCTATTTTTGCGGCTTTAAAGCGGCTAGACAATCCAAATGGAGAGGGATAGAGACTTTAACATACAATTTAGACATTGGTGTGAGAGAGACAGTCCGAACAGCAAACTATGGGTAACTGTCAAAAAACAATCCATAACTGTCAAAAAAAAAGCTGCAACAAAGCGCATTCGAGCAGTGTTTCGCAACATTCTAGCAGTTAATCCAAGAAAAATCCGCTGGCGGCTAGATTTTCCAGGCGCTACGGACTTGTTGTCGACAGTTCGTTATGTATAAATTATGGAAAGTGTCATGTTATGTTATGAAACGCGCTAAGATCAGTATTTTTTATAAAAAATCAGTTGTTAATTTCGTCTACTAGATGCCGGTAGCATCAGCAAGGGTATTTTTTAGCGGTAATCTCTTTCTCTCTATATTGGTCGCCTTGTCGCACGATTGACTTTTATTGCACTTGAAACTAGCGAGGAAATAGCCAGTGTCATAACAGCATTATTGTCTTTATCGACACACGCTGATACACTGCACTCCGCCATAAAGTTAGTTACCGAAAATTTCCGAAATTTAATTAAGTAATAGTAATAATATCGCGACACTAATAAAAGTACGCGAGAGAGTTGAAGTAATACGTCCGAAACGCTCGAAAGTTGATCGGATTTTCCTAGTATACCTGTAGATATTCATTAAGTTTCAATTTTGAGACATTAACCGTTTATGAGATATGGATTTTAGAATGTCTGCATACACCGGCGTACGGCGGACAGACAGACTGAACATTTTTTTTGCTTTTTTCGTGTCTACTAGTCATGAAACGTGAAAAAAAAAGTTTTCAGGACAGCAAATTTTTCTTTTAAAAATCGATCACAATATTAATTTTATTATTGAAATAATGAAGTAAAACGTTCGTTTGTCCACCATATAACCAGGCGGCTATTTGGAACGTCATATTTCGGTTGTCAGTCGCATAGTAACATACACCTCATCACAGTCAAAGAGAATAAGATAGAGTGGAAGCGGACCGTATTCGAACAGCAGCGCTATCGGTTTTCTCTGATGATTAACGGTCAAAAAACATTAAACAGTACAAAGTGAATCCAGACTTGGGGAATGGAAATCAAAGGCATTCGGTGGCGCAGTGGTAAGCCAAGACGAACTAGAAACCAAAGAAAATTAGCCAAAAACTTTGGTCGCGGGTTCGATTCCTACCCACAGCAGAATTTTTTATTATGTTTTTATTTCATTATTATAATTTAGTAATCGACAGAGAATGTGGTGGTGCTGAAACTCGATACGGTTTTTGCTATGGAGCTTATATGAGCGCTTCCCCTTTATTTCATACTCTTTGATCACAGTATTAAACGCGTTATGGACTTCTACCCAAGCAATAATAATGTAGCGCCCAGATTTTCAGATTTTTTACAGACGGATAAACGGATTATCGGACAACATGCGGATTTGGAGTTTTTGGACACAAATGAATCAAAAATAAAATATAACTTTTTTTCGTCCAAAGCTCCATTCTATCCTATACAAACTTTTGGGCTGGATTAAACTTATAATACTCTCAGATTTCATCTAGACTATAAAATCAAATTTGATTTTCGTTTTTTCGTATAAAGCCTTCTACGTTTATTCAGAAAATTTTCAATTCATGTTGTTTTAATCAAAGCGCTCCCGAGGTTAAAGTTTTGTACAAAAGTTATCGTCAAGACGTTATGAATGCTCTCCTGCAACTTTCTTTCGCTATTGTATTCTCCAACTATACATTGATCTGATATAAATTTAATAACATGACATAAATTAAAATCATCATAACTGTATCATAATTTTATTTCTCCACTCAATCTGACAATGAACATTAATCAGCCGGACTACAAAATCAATTCATGCCGTACAGGCCAATAGCCTGATTTCACAAAAATGAATTACGCCATCAGGGACATCAGCTTTTAACATTGAATAAAAACCTTTGCTTTACAAATCTGCCTGACCGCATAACCCACACCCACTTACCGGTGAACTACACCAAAAAACCTTTTATCCCAGCTTTTCTCCGTGTAAGCATAACTCCAATCCCGACATTAGAGAAGAGATAAATCAAATATTTATACCCAAACATCATTTACACTTAGCATTAGTTTCTCGTACAAAACAAGATGCTCAGAGTGATACACGATGGGCCCCTGGATTGCTGGTCCGGTTTTAGATTTTCCGTAAGACCGAAACTTAGGCCCACTTCCTCGCAAGTCTCGAAATATGTACACGTATGTCCATATACGCCACCGAGGAATATGATACAGACAACGTTCGTTCACATATCCCGAGACGGGTATCCTGTTTTGCCAGAGCTGAAAAAAGGACGAGGGAAAAACACACATTCTGACTTGGGAACGAGGTCGAAAGGGAAACAAATAAAATCGTTAGTATTCGCAAATTGATTGAAAATGCTTTTGCCCCGTACAGCCCATGTCCCTGGAGCTACATATTGTCTGGCGAGGAGAAATCAGAAATCCATTTTCTGGGATATAACGAGTATACCTAGTCGTAGATACGAGTACGAAATGGGCGGCAGGATACCAAGATGCTATTACTAGAATATTATATTAGTTTAGTACCAGGGTCTGTTATTGGAAGCCGGAACAGCTGCTGTCGGCCACGTCGCTATCCTTATTTTTACGCTTCAGGATCTTTCGATTCACATTATTTCACACGCGTCAATTTTCATATTCTCCTCTTTACACTAAACCGGATTTGATATTTTTCATTCACTGTATAATCAAATTAATCACTCGAAACAACGACAACCACTACACGTCTTTCACTTTTCAAAAAATTCGCGCCAAACCGAACTAAACAATCGCATTATATCGCACGATTAATACCGGCACGCGGTGCGAATAATCCTTGCTTGTGGTGTTATTCCAGTTAATTGGTATTCCATGGCCATAATCCAATTATCGGTCGGCTATCTTTCATGAAATGGGAAATATTTTCAATAACTCACTAAAAATTCCTTGCGCATTAATTACGTAATCCCGTGGCGAACTCTCCTTGAGACGAAAACCGAGCGATGATAGAACGAATTTACAGAGGGACAATTTTTTAATTTTTTTTTTTCAGATATTTCTCACCGATTCAGATATCCTGAAATCGCATCGAAACCACTTCAAATAGCAGAAGTCATCAAACTGCACTGCACTAATCCGAAACTCACGCACACACTGCGACACGATATACGATAATTGGATGGCAATTAATCGCCCTGATTAATGAAATTAACCTTTTCTGAAATTTGTCACCACGAGACATCCCACGATTTCGTCATCGGAAGCCACTCACTCTTCTAGCGCGACAAGTTTGAGTGCACAGTTCCACCTTTTTGGTCGATAGCGCGTTTGAAGAATTCTTCCCGTAGATTTTCGGCTCTAATCATGACAGATTTCGGTATAGAACTGACGTCAAGTTCGAGTATGTGTCCCGAAAGGAGTACGTCCCATGCATGGATACATCCTTAACGCGACGGTGGCGCCCGAACAGGATAATCGGTCACGGAATACGATCGGTTTTTTTTGTGCTTTTTCAGTCGCTCTTCTCGGCTGCGAAGGACGCAAGCGCTCGGAGAAAATCAAAATTTCCCTTGTCTGACTGCTAGAACTCGATTCTCCTGTACAGGGAAAAATATTTCAGGGGTCGTGTGGAACGAAAATCCGCCCCAATGCTATGTGAACATTAGGGGAGCTTTATACGGATGAATTTTTCGCACAACGTAGAAAAACTGTAGGAGGTCATGCGATTCATCGAATTTGGGACAATTCGCCCATTCGGGGCGCGAAAATTCAAACAACGATTAACACAATGAATGCACCCTAACTATCTGTTCAATTTCAAATTTTGAATTATTTCAGATAAATTAATTTTAATTTATTAGGTGCATTTTAATGCTCTCCAGAGTAGGATAGGACAGCATAAGTATACGTGAAACAAGAACAACATCCAGAATAGTCAACCTACTAATTTTACTGGGTTATAAATCCTATACCGGATAGAATGAAATGGTGTGAGTCTAGGATGATTTCGCTTCAATTCGCTTTACTCGTTTCGATTAGAATGACTGGCAGCATTTGTCTTTATCACAACACAAATGCAACAGAACTGCAATAAAATCCAATCCGGTGACAGTTTTATTGCCGTTTGTTTTAAAACAAAGCAAGGGAAAAGAATCACATAAGTGTAACACAACGAAACGGAAATGTCATTTAACTTCAAACTTGACAACGCAGGGCTGCCAAACATTACCAATGAAATTTACTCCACATAATAACCTGGATCGGTTTTTGTCGCCTGCCGATTAGGTGCTCTATTCTGGAGAGTATTAAAACAAACCTATATAATAATAAAGTTTTGTTATCGACCTGAAATTTAAAAAAAATTTGCTACCCTGAAATTTTGTATTTTCACGTTTTAGGACTAGTAAACCCCAAAAAAGAAAAGAAAAAATGTTCGTCTGTCCGCCGTAGACGCCGTACACAAAACCGTTTGAAGGTGCGTAGCTCACAAACACCTTGAGATATTAAGTGAAAATTTTTATGGTAGGTAGAATGGGTCAACCCCTACAACTGGTATTTTTTGGATAGGTAGGGGAGTGAGGGGGAGGAGGAGGGAGCGTTTTAGATGAAAAATTTTGGTTTCTGGATCTCTCTTATGCTAGGAGACTGAAAGTTAAAACTTATGTAGTACTATGATAGTGGACCCATTTGCAAAAAAATGGTCGATAGTGGTAGAGGGGGGTGTGAGTGGGGGGGAAAAGAATGCATCAAAAACGCTTGGAAGCTAGGATTGAAACATTCTAGAATCCATATCTCATATCTCTCATAAAATTTGGTTTCTGTATATAGAACTACCAGTGGAGTCTACTGAATGTAAAATTTTTGTGGGAGGTGAAACGTGGAAGTGGGGGACAAAAATTTTTAAAAAAACGAGGCTTGGTTCTGTGCGTTACAAACTTTTGGGCTGGATTAAACTTATAATACTCTATATGATTTCATCTAGAGTATAAAAATTAAATTTTTATATCTCAAGAACCGTATCAGATATGATCTTGAAAATTTTACAATAGTTTGGACCAGTAGACCTATAGCGGAGAAAAACTTTGTGTGTGTGAGTGTAGGGAGCGATGGGGGGAGGGGGTGGAAATGAAAAAAAACTGATTTTAATTTCTCGAAAGCCGTAAAGGATAGAAAGCTGAAAATTTAAAGCTATATACAGCTACTATAGAGACATTGCAGAAAAATAAATTTTTTATAGTGCTAGCAAGGTGCGGGGGTGGGGGGTGGTTTATCATATCTCAGAAACGGCTTATGCTAGAAAGCTGTAACTTAGTACCTATGTAGATGTGCTACTAGAGTAATTAAAACTAAAAAATTAATCGGCCAACAGTCTGGGCGCAACTTTATTATTTTATGGGTAGAAATCCGAAACGTGTTTAGAGTAACTTCGGGTAATATGGTATACCTATTTGTTTTTTATCTATTGCTAGTAAAGTTTCATGAAAAAATCAACCATTATTAGCCACAAATACTAATTAATTAGTTTGTTGTTATTTTCCATTTAATTTAGACTATTTTTCGTATATATCTTTATGAATATCAAATATATAGGCTTCCATCAAGAATCGCAAAAGTTGTGACCTTAACATCGCCGATTCTTTTGAAAATTTGTGTACTTGAAGAATTAGTAAAAAAAATATGTAATTTAAATTTTTTTTTCTATCTCATTTGTTTGTTAGTTATACGTAGTATGTTAAAGATTTCGCAAAAATGATGTCCAAGTCCTTTTTGAAAATTCATATCTCTGATAATTTTTTTAATAATAAAGTATTGTGATCGACCTGAAATTTCCAAAAAATTTGCTACCCTGAAATTTTGTATTTACACGTTTTAGGACTAGTAAACACCAAAAAAGCAAAAAAAAAAAAATGTCCGTCTGTCCGCCGTATACGCCGTACGCCGTATTCAAAATCGTTTGAAGGCGCGTAGCTCCCAAACCCGTTTAGGTATGAAGTTGAAATTTTTAAGGTGGGTAGATTGGGTGAACCCCTACGGATTGTAACTTTTAAGGGGGTGGGGGTGTAAGGGGGGATGATGGAAATTTTGGTTTCTAGATCTCAGGAACCACTTATGCTAGGAGGCTTGATAGTGGACTCATTTGCAAAAAAATTATCGATAAGAGTTGAGGGGTGTGGAAGTGGGAGGGAAAACAATGAGTCCAAAACGCTAGAAAGCCGGGATTGAAACATTCTAAAATCTATATCTCCTGAACGATTGATGTCAGAAGATTGAAACTTTGTGGTTGCCCTTAGGGATACTTGAAGATTAGACAAGGGCTAACATTTTTAAGAAGGGTGGTGGGGTTTGGGGTTGGGGGGTGAAAAACTTTGAATTACAATATCTTCCGAACCAATTGCACCAGGAAGATATAATTTTGTTTCTGTATATGGAATTACAAGTGGAGTCTAATGAACGTAAATTTTTTGAGAAGGGAGGTGGAGCACGAAAGTGTGGGGACAGCAATTTTTCAAAAAATTTAATTTTTATATCTCAGAAACCGTATCAGATATGATCTTGAAAATTTTACAGGAGTTGGGATCCGTAGACCTCTAGTAGGGAAAAAAAATTTAGTGGTGGGGGTGTAGGGGGTGATGGTGAAAAGGGGTAGACCGGAATGAGTGGAAAGCTAAAAATTTAGGATTATATAGAGCCAGTATAGAGACATCCTGCAAAAATAAAATTGTTGATAGGGGTAGCAAGGTACGGGGGTGAGGGGTGGTTTCTTATATCTCAGAAACGGCTTATGCTAGAAAGTTGAAACTTAGTATGTATATGTAGATGTGCTATTAGAGTAACTAAAGCAAAAAAAAAGTTCAGATTTTTATTGGCGTTCAGAGGTTGAGTAAAAAAAATGTCCGTGAATCCACATTTTCACGAATTTCGTTAAAACTTTTAGACATGTCGAACTATCAAAGCAATTTTACTTCTGCAGTAACGCCTAGTAACGTTCTTCAAAAACTTTTGATATCCAACCCCTAAGTGGGTGTAAATTGGTTGTGTACATACTCACGAATTCTTATATATTCCTAAGGTATATTAAGATTTGGAATTCACTTTTACTTCTATAAGCTTTAAACGTAGTCGGGTAAAAACTCGATTTAAGAATTTTTCTCTATTAAACCCCCTGGGGGTATTGTTCAAGATTTCACTGATTCCGAAAATCTCTTAGGTTTAATGTGATCGAATTCGCTTTTACTATGAATTATTCCATTAATAAAAACATACTGCAGTCACGATCGGCTGCAAGCCAATCGTATAATACTCTAGATGAATACTGAACTCCGATTTATATTGTAGTTGGGGATAAAGTAGAATTACGTGTATGCATGTTGTATGTCCTTTATTAAGGACTGCCATTAGATTGCTACTCAAAACTAAAAGACAATATTTAGTGTTTAATTTCATATCTTGAACTGGGTAAGTCATTGAAAAAAAAAGTCCTTTTTGAAGGACTTTCACATGGGAGGTGCAGGAAGGACTCACTCGATTTCTTACATATTTATCCTTTTCCTTGGAACCATTTAAAAATGAACGTGTACAAAATTTCAAATTTGTAGATTGAAGCGTTCAAAAGTTATCGAAAAATATTGTTGAACACGTGTCTTAAGGACATTTTGTATGACAGCTATCAGAAGGAGTAAAAGGATTTCGCTGATTAGTAAACTCGAACTTCCTTTTTACTCAAAACTAATTTGTACAAAGTTTCCAATTCATAGCTAAAAGATTACTTGGGTTATAGTAAGTTCCGTAAATTAAGTGAAGACGTTTTGACAGGATATTTGTATGGCAGCTACACGAAGGACTAATAGGATTTTCTTCATAATCATACATTTAGCTCCAACTATTGGAAAAATATCACATACGAAATTTCAAAGACGTAGCTTAAACTCTTCTGAAGTTATCGGCCAATACTCTTGAACACGTATTTTAAGGACATTTTGTATGGCAGCTACCAGAAGGAGTGAAGGGATTTCGCTGACAAGTAAACTCAAGCTTTGTTTTTACTCAAAACTAATTTGTAAAAAATTCCGAATTCGTACCTAAAAGATTACTTGAGTTATAGTGAGTTTCGTAAATTAAGTGAATACATTTTGACAGGATATTTGTATGGCAGCTACACGAAGGACTAACAGGATTTTCTTCATAATTATATATTTAGCTCCAACTATTGAAAAAATAATACGAATAAAATTTCAATGTCGTAGGTTAAACCCTTCTGAAGTTATCAACCAATATTCTTGAACACCTGTCTTAAGGATATTTTGTATGGCAGCTACCAGAAGGAGTAAAAGGATTTCGCTGACTAGTAAACCCGAACTTTGTTCTCACTGAAAACTAATTTGTACAAAATTTCGATTTGGTAGCTAAAAGATTACTTGAGTTATAGTGATTTTCGTAAATTAAGTGAAGACATTTTGACAGGATATTTGTATGGCAGCTACACGAAGGACTAACAGGATTTTCTTCATAATCATACATTTAGCTCCAACTGTTAAAAAAGTAATACATACAAAATTTCAAAGTCGTAGCTTTAGGCGTTCCGAAGTTATTTGTCAATATTCTTGAACACGTGTTTTAAGGACATTTTGTATGGCAGCTACCCGAAGGAGTAGGACGATTTTGCCCGTTAACGAACTTAGCCTTACAAATTCAACCAAACACCCAGATTCAAAATTTCAAGGTCCTAGGTGAAGGCGTTCTTGAGTTATCGTGTTCACGGACATACGGACGGACGGACGGACGGACGGACGGACGGACGGACGTCAAGCGGATTTGAGGTTTTTGGGCACAAATAAACAAAAAATAATATATAACTTTTTTTCGTCTGAGGCTTGGTTCTATGCGTTACAAACTTTTCGGCTGGATTAAACTTATAATACTCTATATGATTTCATCTAGAGTATAAAAATACGTAAATAAATAAGAAACATACTGCAGTCACGATCGGCTGCAAGCCAATCGTATAATGCTCTAGATGAATACTGAACTCCGATTTATTTTGTAGTTGGGGATAAAGTAGAATTACGTGTGTGCATGTTGTATGTCCTTTATTAAGGACTGCTATTAGATTGCTACTCAAAACTAAAAGACAATATTCATAGTTTAATTTCACATCTTTAACTGGGTAATTCATCGAAAAAAAATGTCCTTTTTGAAGGACTTTCACATGGGAGGTGCAGGACTCACTAGATTTTTTACATATTTATCCTTTTCCTTAGAACCATTTAAAAATGAACGAGTACAAAATTTCAAATTCGTAGCTTGAAGCGTTCAAAAGTTATCGGAAAATATTGTTGAACACTTGTCTTATGGACATTTTGTATGGCAGCTACCAGAAGGAGTAAAAGGATTTCGCTGATTAGTGAACTCAAACTTTGTTTTTACTCAAAACTAATTTCTACAAAATTTCCAATTCATAGCTAAAAGATTACTTGAGTTATTGAAAGTTCCGTAAATTAATTGAAGACGTTTTGACAGGATATTTGTATGGCAGCTAAACGAAGGACTAATAGGATTTTCTTCATAATCATGCATTTAGCTCCAACTATTGTAAAAATAACACATACAAAATTTCAAAGTCGTAGCTTAAAGCCTTCTGAAGTTATCGGCCAATATTCTTAAACACGTGTTTTAAGGACATTTTGTATGGCAGCTACCTGAACGAGTAAAAGGATTTTGCTGACTAGTAAAGTCGAACTTTCTTTTCACTCAAAACTAACTTGTAAAAAATTTCGAATTCGTAGCTAAAAGATTACTTGAGTTATAGTGAGTTTCGTAAATTAAGTGAATACATTTTGACAGGATATTTGTATGGCAGCTACACGAAGGACAAACAGGATTTTCTTCATAATCATATATTTAGCTCCACCTATTGGAAAAATAACACATACAAAATTTCAATGTCGTAGCTTGAATCCTTCTGAAGTTATCGACCAATATTCATGAACACGTGTTCTAAGGATATTTTGTATGGGAGCTACCAGAAGGAGTAAAAGGATTTCGCTCACTAGTAAACTCGAACTTCCATTTCACTCAAAACTAATTTCAACAAAATTTTGAATTCGTAGCTAAAAGATTACGTGAGCTATAGTGAGTTTCGTAAATTAAGTGAATACATTTTGACAGGATATTTGTATGGCAGCTACACGAAGGACTAACAGGATTTTCTTCATATTCATGTATTTAGCTCCAACTATTGGAAAAATAACACAAACAAAATTTCAATGTCGTAGCTGAAACCCTTCTGAAGTTATCGACCAATATTCATGAGCACGTGTTTTAAGGACATTTTGTATGGCAGCTACCCGAAGGAGTAGGACGATTTTGCCCGTTAACAAACTTAGCCTTACAAATTCAACCAAACATCCAGATTTAAAATTTCAAGATCCTAGGTGAAGGCGTTCTTGAGTTATCGTGCTAACGGGCAGACGGACGGACGGACGGACGGACGGACGGACGGACGGACGTCAGACGGATTTGAGGTTTTTGGGCACAAATAAACAAAAAATAATATATAACTTTTTTTCGTCCGAGGCTTAGTTCTACGCGTTACAAACTTTTGGGCTGGATTAAACTTATAATACTCTATATGATTTCATCTAGAGTATAAAAATCTGCCAACAGTCTGGGCGCAACTTTATTATTTTATGGGTTGAAGTCCGAAACGTGTTTAATGATGAGATGCGGTGTAGGTTACTATGCGACTGACAACCTAATAAATAACCAGGAGGCTATTTGGAACGTTATTAGGTGTGAAAGTATAGTGTAATATTATCTTCTGGTTTTGCTTGTGAAAATGTAAGTAAACTCCTTATTGTTTCTATAGGTGACTTATTTAAGATAGGTTATTTATTTTCTTAATGACAAACCAATTCAGTTCAGAGGAAATGGGACGTAAACGGCACTGTACGGAAGAGGTCAGGGAAATCATCCGCAAACTGAGGAGAGAAGGCAAAACGTACAAAGTTATCGCCGAAACAGTGGGTTGTTCACAGAATATGGTAACAAATGCTTTAAAAAGGCGCGAAGGTACAGAAACAAGGAGCAGGCCACGAAAACTCTCGGAAAAAAGTGTTCGGCAGATAACAAGGTTGGTCAAAAGAAAGCCATTTATCACTTCTGCTGAAATAAAACAAAATCTTGGGCTCGGTGTTAACACGTCGACAATAAGAAGAAGGCTAGTAGAAGCTAATCTGCCAGCCAGAAAGCCTAGGAAGTGCCCATTGTTAACATCTAAACATAGGCAACGGCGAAAATTGTATGCGCAAGAGCATCTCAATTGGCCTAAAGAAAAATGGCGAAATATATTATGGTCGGACGAGTCCAAGATAAATTTATTTGGTGCAGATGGTACCAAGAAATTTGTACGAAGGCCTACATCATCTCGTGATGGCCGTCATCGACAGGAGTGACGATGACGGAAGGATCACTCTAGACAAGTGGAAAGACGTGCAGAGCGAGCTGGCGGATGGTTTCCTCAAACTTATGAGGAAGCATCCTGGTCCTGTCCCCTCCTGCCGCGACGGTGGGTGGCATCAGGGCCATGTCAAGCTGGTGATCTGCTCCGACCAGAGATCGGCGGATCTCTACAAGGAGGCAATTGCTGGTCTAGGCGAGGTTTGGCCTGGAGCAAAGTTGGAGGTTGTGGCAAGGGAGGACATCCCAAGTCGGCCTCGAACAAGAGCCAGGATACCAAGCAAGCCTTCTGACGCGGCGGCTGTCCTGGAGATCCTAAAGATCTGCAACCCTGATCTTCCGACGCATAATTGGAAGATCGCCAAGATGGAGGAGCCAAAAGGGGCCGAGAGAGTCGCGACAATCGTGATTAACAAGGAGTCCCTGGCCCCCCTAGCTAACCTGAAGGGTGTGGTCAATTTTGGCCTTGGCCAAATCACACTTCGGGTCTACAAGGCGGACGCTGAGAATCCCTTACCGAGCGCGTCGGACACCGAAGCCTCGAAAATGGAAACGGATTCCGCCTCCCACGTCGTCCATAGTGACGACTCAAACCTCGCTGAGTCTGAACTGGCGATGGAACTGGACCCGGTGCAACCCGATTCCGATTCAGTACTGGTTTGCCAGGATCACTGCTCCTTAACGGACGAAGATGATCTTGGCTCGGATGCTGGACTGGATGAAGGCTCGACTGGTCCTCCCGATGGCAGTGAGGAAGATCTGCTGGCATCTGACCCGGAAGACCCGGAAGATGCGAATATAACCGTGATCGAGGCCTAATGCTGCGAATACTGCAGATTAATCTTCATCACTCGAAAACGGCATCAGCCTCATTACTTCTTCGTCTAGCCAGGGATGGAGAAGACCTTGTCTTGATCCAGGAACCATGGATTGTGCATGACGTGGTAAACGGTCTCAAGACTCCAAACTATACTCTGTTCTATGTAAGGAATAATGGCAAGCCAAGAGCATGCATTCTTGCAAAAAACGGTTTAAATATATTTCTGCTACACAGCTTCAGTGATCCTGATATCGTCACAGTCAGCCTTGAACTGAATAATAAGATTCACTGGCTGATCTCGGCCTATCTGGCCCATGACCATCAAGGTCCACTGCCACCGAGTATTATGAGCGATCTAATCACGGAAGCTAGTAAGCTCAACACTGGTGTCATTCTAGGGTGTGATGCAAATGCGCATCATGCAGTCTGGGGTAGCACTGACACAAACGAAAGAGGCGAGTTGCTTTTTGACTACTTTTTAAGCACTAACCTCCTTCTATGCAACACAGGGCAAGAGCCTACCTTTATAACCAGGAATAGACAAGAAGTCTTAGACATAACCCTGGTTTCCGAAAACATCTCACACATGGTCAGCAACTGGAAGGTTTCTGAAGAAAACTCCTTCTCGGATCATCGCTACCTCCAATTTAATCTGAAAGATTACAAACCTATCCCACCGGCCTTTAGGAACTACCGGAGGACCGACTGGGTCAAATACAGGGAAACTCTTAGCGGCTTACTCCCTCCCATACCGCCACTCCAACCGAGTAGCTCAACTGATCTCGAAGGTCTGGTCACCACCCTTACGCGCGCCCTAAACGAGGCATTGTCGAACTCCTGTCCTGAGAGCAGGCCAAGAGGGAAACATAAGCCGCCATGGTGGAACGCAGAACTCGGGGCTCTTAGAAAATGCTGTAGGCAACTGTTTAACAAAGCCAAAAGCACGAAAGACGTTTGCGACTGGGACTCCTATAAAGGATCACTTCGTAAATACAAATATGAACTGAGAAAGGCGCAGCGCAAATCCTGGGGACTCTTCTGTAGCGAAATAGAAGATTCATCCGAGGCATCCAGGTTCCGCAAAATTCTCTCTAAAAATCCAACCACACCATGCTACCTGAGGAGACTGGACGGATCTTGGACTACCTCAAGTAGGGAAACCACTGATCTCCTCCTGGACACCCACTTCCCTGGTAGCTCTCCTGTTGAGTCGGAGCGGGTAAACATTACAAGAAACCATGCACCGTTCAACTCTGACGCTCTTATAACAGAGACCAAGCTCCTCTGGGCGATAGAAGGCTTTAAACCATTTAAGTCTGCGGGACCGGATGGAATAATTCCTGCTGAAATCCAGCAGACCTCGGACATAATTCTTCCTTGGCTGAAGGTTATCTTGAAAGGCTGCCTGGATCTAACCTACATTCCTGAAACGTGGAAGGAAGTCAGAGTGGTATTCATACCCAAAGCAGGAAAAAGCTCTCATGTCTGCCCTAAGGACCTCAGACCTATCAGTCTATCATCCTTTCTTCTGAAAACACTGGAAAGACTAATGGATGTGTACATCCGCGACAATATTGACAAGCGACTGCTGTCAACATCCCAACATGCGTACTGGAAGGGGAGGTCGGTTGAAACGGCCTTACATTCGCTCGTGCGCACCATTGAAAAATCTCTCAGTATTAAAGAATACACCATGGTTGCATTTCTCGATATCGAGGGAGCTTTCAACAACGTCAGACCACAAGCAATCACTGACGCAATTTCTATCCTGAAGGTAGAGTCCTCGCTTGGCGCGCTGATCAATTTGATGTTAACATCCAGGATTGTGAACACAAAGCTGGGCGAGTCCTCCTCGCGAAGGTTTGTCAGCAGAGGTACACCACAAGGTGGTGTGCTCTCCCCTCTTCTATGGAATTTAGTGGTCAACAAACTACTATTGAGATTGGAAGGGGCGGGCTGCAGAGTGATTGCCTATGCAGATGATGTTGCAATTGCTGTCTCGGGAAAGCACCTCAACACGCTGAGTGAGATATTGCAAAATGCTCTCTCTATCCTCTCCAAATGGGCAGCTGAATGCGGGTTGGGTGTGAACCCACGCAAAACAGAATTAGTCCTCTTCACCAGGAAATATAAAATTCCTCACGTAGACCCTCCCTCTCTGAATGGTACTAGTCTAGTTTTCACCTATAGTGCAAAATATTTGGGTCTTATTTTGGACAGGAAACTTCATTGGAAACCTAACATTCAGGAACGGGTAAAGAAAGCAACAGTTGCGCTTTACTCGTGCAAAAAAGCCATTGGCAAAAAATGGGGTATGCAACCCCGGATAGTTCATTGGCTCTACGTGTCCGTCATCAGACCGATACTAATGTATGGTGTTGTTGTCTGGTGGACGGCCTTAGACAAAGCAGTTAACTGCACCACCCTAGGGAAGGTACAGAGATCAGCATGCATATGCATCAGTGGAGCTCTGAGAACAACTCCCTCTGCAGCACTAGACATGCTATTCAGTCTGCCACCCCTAGACATTTTTGGCAAGCAAATGGCAGCCAATGCAGCCATTCGACTTAGGGCCTCTGCACAGTGGACTGGCATATATGCAGGTCACTCAACAATATTGAATCACTTCAATAACATTGCTGAAAACACCGACTACACCCCTCCCAGTTATGATTTTGAGAAAAATTTTCTAACAGTCATCCCAACCCGTCTAGAATGGGAAAGGGATTCGGTACGGATGGAAGAGTCCGCCCACATATATACGGACGGCTCCAAAACTGAAGGCGGGGTAGGTGGAGGTGTTTTCTCTGATATGCTTAACATTAGCAGCTCCTTCCGCCTTCCGGACCACTGTAGTGTCTTTCAGGCGGAGCTTATGGCGATTAAGGAGGCCTTGTCCTGGCTGAGGTGTAATGTAATATCTACTAGGGACATTAGCATTTTCACAGACAGCCAAGCGGCAATAAAATCCTTAGAATCGGCCTCGACAACATCAAAGGTCGCCGCAGAATGTCGATCATCTCTTAAGGAGATGGCTGAACAGTTCAATATTCTCCTGTGCTGGGTGCCAGGACACAGGGATATTCCAGGGAACTGCATGGCTGACGAACTCGCTCGACGCGGTACTACCCTTCAGATTATGCCGGAACACCGGAATCTGGGTGTGCCTCTCTCTACATGTAAACTGCTACTGGGATTGGACTCAATTGAGAAAACCAACTCAAGATGGGCAAACGGTGTTACATGTCACACTGCGAGACAGATCTGGCCGGAGCTGGATCTAAAACGCTCTAAACAGCTGACTTTGCTCAAAAGGGCGAACATCAGCACCACAGTCGGTGTCCTGACCGGACACTGTCTTATAGGTCGACATGCTAAAAGACTCGGTCTCTTCTCAAACGACTTCTGTAGAAGCTGCCTGGATGAGGAGGAGGAGGAGACAGTCCTTCACCTTCTCGGTACCTGTCCAGCTCTTTCAGCCAGAAGGAAAGCTCATCTTGGAGCTTACTTCTTCAACTGTCTCGGTGACCTTGCCTCAAAGGAGGTCGCGAGAATCCAACGCTTCATTGCAAGCTCTAAATGGTTTGACGAGTAGGACCGGATTCGATGATCCTGTGGTAACACAACGGACCTTTTAGGTCTAAGTGTGTCCGTGTTCTCACGGGCAGCCGCGCGTACCTACCTACCTACATCAAAAGAATTCTCTCCCGAGTACACCGTCAAGACAATAAAACATGGCGGTGGCAGCGTCATGGTTTGGGGATGTTTTTCGTGGTACGGTGTTGGTCCCATACATTGGATCAAAGACACTATGAACTCTGCACGATACATCGAAATACTGGAGACAACTACGCTTCCATTTGCAGAAGAGGAAATGCCAATTCGTTGGATCTTTCAACAGGATAACGATCCAAAACACACCTCAAAAACGGCTAAGGTCTGGTTTGAGCGCAATATGATAAACGTTATGAAATGGCCAGCGCAATCGCCAGATCTTAACCCTATTGAACATCTTTGGGGTGATGTTAAGAAGACGCTTGGCGACAGTAGACACCGTAATAAAGAAGAATTATGGCAGTCAGTGAGAGCAGCTTGGGAGTCTATACCTGTTGAAAGGTGCCAACGATTGGTTGACTCCATGCACAGAAGATGCCAGGCTGTTCTAAAAAATAACGGATGTGGAACTAAGTATTAGGTATTTAAACATTTTCGAATGTTTTAAAGCAAAATTAAATATTAATTTGTGTCTTTTTCCGAATTTTAAGAAATACACCTATTTGCTATATGCACAGCCCATCAAACTAAAATAATATTTAGAAGTAACTTTAGTTTTTTTTTTAATTAAAATTTTTGTTTTGTTATTTATATATTACACAAAAGAATAAAAGAAAAAATTTTTGTGGGTTAAAATACTGAAATATAGTTGCTATACACAAAAGTTAAGTTTTTTAAGTTCACACCTATTAGCACAGCGCTGTATGTGGTATTCTATTATGGACAATGAACATCTAGTAGGTACATTTAGTATACATAACACAAACTTAAATAAAACATTAAAACATTCTTGAATTACATTACAATTTTTTTTTTATTTTTACATGCTAGTTGTTACATAAACTATTTGTTCATCTTCTTCAGAAGATAGAGAAAACTTTTTAATTTTCACGCATCCTTTCCTCACAGGTATAACGCAATGTAGTGTTTGAGTTGAAGAAATTGCTTCTATAAGATTATATTCTTCACTCAATAAATTTTCTTCATTTTACTTTATTATTTCAATAATACAGTATTGTTATCGATTTTTAAAAAAAAAAAATTTGCTACCCTCAACATTTTTTTTTTTACGTTTCATGACGAGTAGACACGAAAAAAGCAAAAAAAATTTTCAGTCCGTCTGTCCGCCGTACGCCGTACGCCGTACGCCGTACGTCTACCGGTGTACGCAAAATTGTTTGAAGGCTCGTAGCACCCAAACCCTGTGAGCTATTTAGTTGAATTTTTTTTCCTGGGTAGAGTGGGTAGGCTCCCTGAAGTGACCAAATTTGGAGGGATGGGGGTGTAAGGGGGGAGGAGGGGGAAGTGTTTTAGACGGAAAATTTTGGTTTCTAGATCTCAGCAACCGCTTATGCTAGGCGGCTGAAATTTTAAATTTATATAGAGCTTCGGTAGTGGACCCATTTGCAAAAAAATTGCCGATATAGGTGAAGGGGTTCGGGAGTGGGGTAAAAAATAATGCGTCCGAAATGCAAAAAAGGTGAGATCGACACATTCTAAAATCCATATCTCCTAAACGGTTAATGTCACAAAATTGAAACTTAATGAATATCTGTAGGTATACTAGGAAAATAGATCGGAAACAAAAATTTGAGTTGGGGCAGTGACGTACGGGGGTGGGGGGTGAAAAACTTTAGAATACGATATCTCATGAACTAATTGTACTAGATAAATAAAATTTGGTTTGTGTATAAAAATTGACAAATGAAGTTAGCTGAAAGCAAAATTTTTTAAGGGGGCGGTGGAGCATGAAAGTGGAGGGGATAAGAATTTTTCAAAAAAATCACGTCTCATATCTCAAGAACCGTGTAAGATAGATGCTTAAAATTTTTACCAAAAGTAGGCCTAATAGACCCCTAGCGGAAAACAAAATTTTGGAAGTGTGGGTGTAGAGGGTGAGGGTGGGGGAGGGTGAAAAGGAAAAAGTTCCGATTTTAATATCTCGACAACCTATAATGATATAAAGCTGAAACTTGGTATTTGGATAGAGCTATATTAGTAGCATCTTGGAAAAATATAATTTTTTATAGGGGTAGTATGGTACAGGGGTGGGGGGTGTTTTTCCTATCTATAGAACGGCTTATGCTACAAAGTTGAAACTCAGTACGTTTATGTAAATTAACTAGAAAACTAATTTAAATAAAAAAAAATTTCAAGTTTCCATTGGCGTTCAGAGGGGAGGGGCAAAATAAATGATCAGTGAAAATGGAATGCATATATTTTTACGATTTTCGTCATATCTATTAGGTCTTTCCAAATATTGAATTCATTTTTATTGTACGACTTCTTCATATAAATACCTAGAAAGTGTTTTCAGGGTTTTTTTAAATTCGACCCCTAAGGGGGTGCGAAGGTGGTTGTAAACTTTTTCACGAATTCTACTATATCCCCACGTCTTATCAGATATCGAATATATTTTCAGTTTCACGTGCTTGCGTAATAATCGCCTAAAACTTGTTTCTAGGTTTTTTCCTTTTTCAGCCCCTAAGAGGGTATAAACGGGTTGAACACGTTTTCACGAGTTCCGTCATTTCTTTTAGAAGTGATAAGAAATTG
Source organism: Beris morrisii (assembly GCA_951812415.1). Taxonomy (NCBI): domain Eukaryota; kingdom Metazoa; phylum Arthropoda; class Insecta; order Diptera; family Stratiomyidae; genus Beris; species Beris morrisii. Next base: position 87,994,626 of record OX638312.1, on the reverse strand, counting down.
AATTGGTTCCTACTTTCTCGTGCTGTCTTCATATTTATTTATTAACTCCTTTCAGGATTTTTGGATATTCAACCCCCAAGTGGGTGTAAGGAGGTTGCATATCTGGTGATATATCGAATTCATTTTTACTTCCTAAGGTTTCCTATATAAAAAAGCCAAAAAGCCAATTTTAGTATTTTAGATATTCAATCCTCATGGGTGTAGGGGGGTTGTATGCTTTTCAAAGTTTCGACATATTTCTTAAGTTCGATGAGATATTAGATCACTTTTCATTTCCACAGACTTTTTATATAATCGCCTACAAACCCATTTCTCAATTTTTGGATATTCAACCCACAAGGGTTTGTACATGTTTTCACAATTTTTGCCATTCCTAAGTTCTGATGAGATATAAAATTGATTATTACGGCCAACCAATTCACGATTTTTCGAATTTCCAGAACCAAGGGGGTGTGAACGGTTTGCTTACGTTTTCACAAATTTTTCAAAATCCGTCATATCTCATGAGATATCAAGTTGCTTCTTATGAAATCGTCTAAAAACCTGTTTCACAATTTTTTCGAAATTCAAACCCCAAGTGGAAGTAATGGGTTTGTATACGTTTTAACAATTCGTCATATCTCTTAAGTCTGATAAGGCAGCAAATTCGTTCGTTTTACTTCTATGGGCTTTTAGTGTACATAATATACCGAAATTCGAATAGTCTACACGGGCTTTTTCAATGTTTAATCGGCTAAAAATCTCTATTTTAAATATTTTTATATTAAGAACAAAAATAATTTTCCAAGAAATCTAATAATCTCGAAGCAACTCATGATACACTTCGACTTTGACCGCTCCCGAACTTTGACCCGAAAAATAATAAAGTTTCGCCCAGACCATTGGCAGATTTTTATATTGTATGCAGTTGATGAGTTATAAATTAATATTTACTGTATTATCCTTAGCCCATTCAAAAAGTTTTAATGGAGTGGTTATTTGGTCTTCATATGGCCGCTGTAAACTTGCTCTTGCTGCAAGTCGCTTCATTGTACCACCGAGCCCATCGCAGTTATTTTTACCATGGGCGGTGGCAAAAAAATTCCATTCTGCATCAATTTAGAATTCCTGAGTGTGCTTGCTCAAATTAAAGAAATTTTTTCGGTTTTTATATTGAGCGGCTGAGCCATCCGAAAAATAATGTATTTTCTTAACATTAAAACACTTATCTATAAAGAATTTTATTAAATAGCGTTGAAATAGATGAACGGCTATAGTGTTATGTTGCAAACAATCGCTAAAAATCTGCCAATGGTCTGGGCGAAACTTTATTATTTTTCGGGTCAAAGTTCGGGAGCGGTTAAAGTCGGAGTGTATCATGAGTTGCTTCGAGATTATTAGATTTCTTGGAAAATTATTTTTGTTCTTAATATAAAAATATTTAAAATAGAGATTTTTAGAACAAGATTTTATACATTGAAAAAGTCCGTGTAGACTATTCGAATTTCAGTATATTATGTACACTATAAGCCCATAAAGGTAAAGACGAATTTGTTGCCTTATCAGAATTAGATAGTCGAATTGTTAAAACGTATACAAATCCATTACTTCCACTTGGGGTTTGAATTTCAAAAAAATTGTGAAACAGGTTTTTAGACGATTTCATAAGAAGCAACTTGATATCTCATGAGACAAGACGGATATTGAAAAATTTGTGAAAACGTAAGCAAACTCTTCACACCCCCTTGGTTCTTGAAATTCGAAAAATGGTGAAATTGGTTTTAAGGTCATTACGTCAAATGCCGTAATAACCAATTTTATATCTCATCAGAACTAAGGGATGGCAAAATTTGTGAAAACATATGCAAACCCTTGGGGGCTGAATATCCAAAAATCGAGAAATGGGTTTGTAGGCGATTATATAAAAAGTCTGTGGAAATGAAAAGCGATCTAATATCTCATCAAACCTAAGAAATATGTCGAAACTTTGAAAAGCATACTACCCCCTTACACCCATTAGGATTGAATATCTAAAATACTGAAATTGACTTTTTGGCTTTTTTATATAGGAAACCTTGGGAAGTAAAAATGAATTCGATATATTATCAGATATGCAACCTCCTTACACTCACTTTGGGGTTGAATATCCAAAAATCCTGAAAGGAGTTAATAAATAAATATGAAGACAGCACGAGAAAGTAGGAACCAATTCAATTTCTTATCACTTCTAAAAGAAATGACGGAACTCGTGAAAACGTGTTCAACCCGTTTATACCCTCTTAGTGGCTGAAAAAACTTAAAAACAAGTTTTAGGCGATTATTACGCAAGCACGTGAAAGTGAAAAGATATTCCATATCTGATAAGACGTGGGGATATAGTAGAATTCGTGAAAAATTTTACAACCCCCTTTGCACCCCCTTAGGGGTCGAATTTTAAAAAATCCTGAAAACACTTTCTAGGTATTTATATGAAGAAGCCGTAGAATAAAAATGAATTCAATATTTGGGAAGACCTAATAGATATGACGAAACCCGTGAAAATATATGCATGCCATTTTCACTGATCATTTTTTTTGCCCCCCCCCCCCTCTGAATGCCATTGGAAATTTGAAATTTTTTTTTATTTAAATTAGTTTTCTAGTTGATTTACATAAACGTACCAAGTTTCAACTTTGTAGCATAAGCCGTTCTATAGATAGGAAAAACACCCCCCACCCCTGTACCATACTACCCCTATAAAAAATTATATTTTTCCAACATGCTACTAATATAGCTCTATCCAAATACCAAGTTTCAGCTTTATATCATTATAGGTTGTCGAGATATTAAAATCGGAACTTTTTCCTTTTCACCCTCCCCCACCCTCACCCTCTACACCCACACCTCCTAAATTCTGTTTTCCGCTAGGGGTCTATTAGGCCTACTTCTAGTAAAAATTTTAAGCATCTATCTTAAACTGTTCTTGAGATATGATAAGTGATTTTTTTGAAAAATTCTTATCCCCTCCACTTTCATGCTCCACCGCCCCCTTAAAAAATTTTACTTTCATCAAACTTCATTTCTCAACCTTTATACACGAACCAAATTTTATTTATCTAGTACAATTCGTTCATGAGATATCGTAATCTAAAGTTTTTCACCCCTCACCCCCGTACGCCACTTCCCCCACTCAAATTTTTGTTTCCGATCTATTCTCCTAGTATACCTACAAATATTCATTAAGTTTCAATTTCGTGACATTAAGCGTTTAGGAGATATGGATTTTAGAATGTCTCGATCTCACCTTTTTTGCGTTTCGGACGCATTATTTTTCCCCCCACTCCCGAACCCCTTCATCTATATCGGCAATTTGCAAATGGCTCCACTAACGAAGCTCTATATAAATTCCAAATTTCAGCCTCCTAGCATAAGCGGTTGCTGAGATCTAGAAACCAAAATTTTCCGTCTAAAATGCTTCCCCCTCCTCCCTCCTTACACCCCCACCCCTCCAAATTTGGTCACTTTAGGGGACCAACCCACTCTACCCACGAAAAAAAATTCAATTAAATAGCTCATAGGGTTTGGGTGCTACGAGCCTTCAAACAATTTTGCGCACACCGGTAGACGTACGGCGTACGGCGTACGGCGGACAGACGGACTGAAATTTTTTGTTGCTTTTTTCGTGTCTACTCGTCATGAAACGTGAAAAAAAAAATTTTGAGGGTGGCAAATTTTTTTTTTTTAAAAATCGATAACAATACTGTATTATTGAAATAATAAAGTAATAATTACAAAATTTGTAGTTTTAACGTCCTGTTGTCCCTCAACCCGATAATAAATCCCAAACGGATGGATTGTGGCTTGACAGTTATTCCAGTGGAACGCATCTTGTACAACGAAGGAATAATTTTCTGAAAAATCCATAACCACAACGACCTCATTTACTGGTAAGTTATTCTTTTTCTCATCAAAATATTTGGCTTCTTGTTCAATGATAAATGCGTGCCGAAGTAAAGAAGGAAGTCGTTCAACAAGGCCATCTATAAACTTTTCTGAAGATTGTATTTCGTCTCTAGCGTTCACCGGTCTGTGGACGTCCATTGGTTATAGGTAATACTTTCTACATTATTGTTACTTAAAGCATTCTGAAAAAGGTCTTTTACTTTTTCATATCCTGGACATTCGGTGCATTTGTTTAAAACGCCACCAATATTAGGAGGATTGCATATTCCAACAGCAAGGCACGACCGGTAGTCGTATCTTGAATGTGTATCTTCATTTGCAGTAAAATATTTAATACCGCAACCATCCAGCATAAGCTTTACGTTTTGATGGATGACACACACACACACCGAATGTGTTCCAGAAGATCCAGCCAAAACACAGTATTTGGGTTGTAGGAAAGTAAATTTGGTAAGTCCTATCTTCAGTTAAAGATAAGTTTCCTTAAAGTGCTGCTACACTTCCTTCAAATTCCCCAAAATGAAACGTTTTTGGACGTGATCTTTCTTGCCCTCCTACCTTTTTACTTTCTTGATGACATCGGAAGTAAGGCTTCTCCAGAGTGGGATGTGTAGATTTTCTTTAGAATCTGATGCCCGTTTGTACTTTCGAACTGCATACAAAGATGTTCCGGGAAATTCTTCAGTTGTTCTTTTTCTAGTCCATTTATCAGGACTAACAGATAAAATAAATTCCTTGATATTCTTGTCACTGGTGGTTGAATATTCAGTCTTCAATCTGTGAATCAACTCGTCCTCTCGTGGTTGGTTTTTTTGATCTTCTAATCCAAACTTTTTATACTCTAGATGAAATCATATAGAGTATTATAAGTTTAATCCAGCCCAAAAGTTTGTAACGCATAGAACCAAGCCTCGGACGAAAAAAAGTTATAAATTTTTTTTGTTTATTTGTGGCCAAAAACCTCAAATCCGCCTGACGTCCATCCGTCCGTCCGTCCGTCTGTCCGTGAACACGATAACTCAAGAACGCCTTCACCTAGGATCTTCAAATTTTGGATCTGGATGTTTGGTTGAATTTGTAAGGCTAAGTTCGTTAACGGGCAAAATCGTCCTACTCCTTCGGGTAGCTGCCATACAAAATGTCCTTAAAACACGTGTTCAAGAATATTGGTCGATAACTTCAGAAGGGTTTAAGCTACGACTTTGAAATTTTGTATGTGCTATTTTTCCAATAGTTGGATTTAAATATATGATTATGAAGAAAATCCTGTTAGTCCTCCGTGTAGCTGCCATACAAATATCCTGTCAAAATGTATTCACTTAATTTACGAAACTCACTATAACTCAAGAAATCTTTTAGCTACGAATTCGGAATTTTGTACAAATTAGTTTTGAGTGAAAAGAAAGTTTGGGTTTACTAGTCAGCGACCTATCCTCTTACTCCTTCTGGTAGCTGCCATACAAAATATCCTTAAGACACGTGTTCAACAATATTGTCTGATAACTTTTGAACGCTTCAAGCTACGAATTTGAAATTTTGTACAAATTAATTTTTGAATAGTTCCAAGGAAAATGATAAATATGTAAGAAATCGAGTGAGTCCTTCCTGTACCTCCCATGTGAAAATCCTTCAAAAAGGAAATTTTTTTCAATGACTTACCCAGTTCAAAGTATGAAATTAAACACTGAATGTTGTCTTTTAGTTTTGAGTAGCAATCTAATGGCAGTCCTTAATAAAGAACATACAACATGCACACACGTAATTCTACTTTATCCCCAACTACAATATAACTCGGAGTTCAGTATTCATCTAGAGTATTATACGATTGGCTTGCAGCCGATCGTGACTGCAGTATGTTTTTTTGATACGATTCTTTTCATATCTTCAAGCTTTTTCCGAATGTAGTTTTCTCTGGTAAATGGTTTTTTGTCGAAAGGTTCTTCTCCTAAATATTGAAGACATTCATTTAATGACTTCAATGCGGCTTCCGTGCTGATGAATTTTTGGTCTAGCGCTTCATCGTTGTTGGGCTCCTCATCCATATCCGAAACGAAAGATTCTTCTTCCTGTTCTAACATATCATCATCAGTAGTCTCCGTTGATGTTCCTGGTAGCATTTGAACCCTTTTTCTACAGGAAGAGCAAATTTAGGGATACTTCAAGATTAGACAAGGGCTAACATTTTTAAGAGGGGTGGTGGGGTGTGGGGTGTGGGGGTGGGGGGTGAAAAACTTTGAATTACAATATCTTCCGAACCAATTACACCAGGAAGATAAAATTTAGTTTCTGTATATGGGATCACAAGAGGAGTCTACCGAAACTAAATTTTTTGAGGGGGGTGGTAGAGCACGAAAGTGGGGGGACACCAATTTTTCAAAAAATGTAATTTTTATATCTCAGAAACCGTATCAGATATCATCTTGAAAATTTTACAGGAGTTGGGGTCGGTAAACTGTAGTGTGGGTGTTGGGGGTGATGGTGAAAGGGGGTAGAATGGAAAAGATTCTCATTTTTATTTCTCAAAAACCATAATGAATAGAAAGCTAACAATTTAGGATTATATATAGCCACTATAGAGACATCCTAAAAACACCGCATCTCATCATTAAACACATTTCGGACTTCTACCCATAAAATTATAAAGTTGCGCCCAGGCTGTTTACATAGAAACAATTGCAAAAAATCTGCCAACAGTCTGGGCGCAACTTTATTATTTTATGGGTAGAAGTCCAAACCGTGTTTAATGATGAGATGGGGTGTAGGTTACTACGCGACTGACAACCTAAAAAATAACGTTCCAAATAGTCTCCTGGTTATTTCTTAGGTTGTCAGTCGCATAGTAATCTACACCGCATCCCATCATTAAACACGTTTCGGACTTCTACCCATAACATAATAAAGTTGCGCCCAGTCTGTTGGCAGATTTTTGATATGTTTTGAAAAACAGTATAGGTAATACAGAAAATATAAAAAAATATGGCTTTTTGAGATATTCAAGAATAAAGGACAAAATCGTTATCTTTAAAAAAAATTGAAGGATAAATTTTATTGATATTTTTCTTATCTTGAGACAACCTTCCACTTTAAGATAAGTCCTATTTTATTATTCTATGATAAAAACTAACAGAGATATGCATTTTCAAAGAGGACTTGAACACCATTCTTGCGAAATCTTTAACACATACTTTGTCTTTCGCACTTACATAGGTTCTATAATTATGAATTTATTCATACATATATATTGTCATCCTACAAAGGAGGAAAAAAATTAGTGTAACATAAATTCAATTTAGAGTTCCACTCCTATTACAAGAAAAGAAAAATGCTCATCAAAAAGGGCACAGCCTTCCTTCAGATCCATTCACATCGTAATGGCAACAATCTCAACTTCATTTAGCTGGTATAAAAGGAAACCCATTTCAGGGTACTACACATACAGAGATACAGACACAGCAAGAAAGCCACTGTGGCGTACCAAAACTAATTCTGAATGAGTCCCATAATAAACATCTTGACACATAAAAATTGCAATTGACATCTCAACTATGGAACATAAATCTCATGACAGCCTCCCGGAAAACATCCACATCGCATAGAAAAGGCTCTGGCTTTTAAAAAGCAGAAAGGGAAAATGAGGACATGTAGACAAAATACAAAAAATACTGGGTTTTGTCGTTCTCGAGGGTGGATATATCACTCCGCCTATACTAATCACCCACCCACTATTCCAACTGTGGCATCTTTTTTGAAAAGAACCCGTAGTACAAAATCCGTAGACATAAAGGAATTAAATGAAAAATCCGAAAAAGCAACTACTGTTTGTGCCTTTTGTATCATTTTAATGTGTCACTTACAGCATAAAAACCACAGAATTAATCTCGGTGCACAAAGTCCTCCCATGAAGGACGACTTCGTACGACCCATTCTCATTTCTGTTTTTTTTCGACGTCTAATATAGCAGCGAGCTAAACCCAAGTCATTCTCTATCCTATAATCCTTTGGTTATCTGAAGTGCATTATTCGAAATATGGAGCATACAGTCTCAATGTCCTTGTCAGTGACATAAATTGACATTTCATTTCTCTCTCCGGGGGCCGAAGGACTCTTCCGCGATGGCTACCAGAATACAAAATAAAAAATCTGAATATGAAATCTTTATCTGATGAAGAAACATAACAGCTATCAAGATTATGGCGAAAGTCTATCGTATGATAGTTCAGTTGAAATGCTGACGTTAATAAAAAATTTAATGGGGATTTAAAAATCTGGGGAAGTAAGATAATATGAAAACATACCCCTGTCACCAATGTCCTGTACGCATTCATGAAATACGATAGAAGATGAAATACTGAATTGATTGTAAGACATACGAAGCAACGATATACTCATGAGGGTTTCACACTACCGGAACGCAGTATTCATTTGAGAATGAAAACACAACAGAATACTTCACTCGATTGAAGGGAAAAAGGCTGGAGATAAATAGATCGTTTTGCGATGAATACAATGTTTTTAGGAATTTCATAAAAAGCTAGTTGGGTTTAGTAGAGATATACTTTATTATTAATTACTGTTTCCAATTTTTATTTCGAATATTTAGACAATGTTTAAAGTAAAAATCATGCTGTTTCGAGAGATATTATTGTACGCAAACGCGTTTAAAGACATGTATCTCCCAAACCCTTTGTGCTATTAAATTCAAATTTTTTGGTGGACATATTGGGTGGTATGAGGTGGATGTGGGTTCAGTTTTTTAGATGAAATATTTTGGTTTTTGTACATAAGAAACGCTTACGATTATATGTTGTTTAATATGAATATATCAGAAGTAAAATCTTAATGCTGGTCAATGCCGTGGGGTTTGGGATGACAAACTTTAGATGTTGGACGAACCATTGAACGAACCATTGGTACCAACCAGAAAGATGAAATTTAGTTGGTGTATGTAGGTGGACAAGGTTCAATGAATATAAAACTTCGGAGGGGTGGTGGTCCATGAAAGTGGAAACAAGAATTTTTAAAAAGATAACGTCTCATATATCATTGTTCAAAATTGGTTCTTGGAAGTTATACGGGAGGTAGGATTGACAGACCTCTACTGAAGGAAAAATTTTTGGATGTGGGTGCAAGAAGTTCATTGAGAGTGAAGAGATAAAATTGTGATTTCGAAACCCACTAATGATGGATGGCGAAAACAAGGAATTTACTTGGAGCTACACTCGCGATAAGTTCTAAAAATACAATTTTAAAAGAGGTGGTATGATACAGGGTTAGGAACGTTCTCTGGATCGGCTCATGATAGAAACTGGAAACTTAATGAGTGCGTTTAAATGTTCTTCGAAAGTTATTTAGTTTAAAAAAACAAGCAGCAATGACGATAGGCTTCAAGCCAATCTCTAGGAATGAAATACTGAACTCCGATTTCTATTGTATTTGGGAATGAAGCACGCATGCAGTTTACCCTTTTTTCTTTCTGCTTGTGAAAGTGAAAAACAGTATCTCCTGTGTTTAATTTAATATTTGGAATTTTAGGCAAATAACCATTTTCAAGGACTTTTACATTGGAGTACAGGAAAGACTCAATGGATTGCCGGCATATTACTTTATTATTTTAATAATAAAGTATTGTTATCGATTTTTAAAAAAAAAAATTTGCTACCCTGAAAAATTTTTATTATACGTTTCATGACTAATAAGCACCAAAAAAGCAAAAAAAAAATGCAGTCCGTCTGTGCGCCGTCCGCCGTATGCAAAACGTTTGAGAGCTTATAGCTCCCAAACCCTATGAGCTATTGAATTGAAATTAGGCCCCTTGAAGTGACCACTTTTTGGGTGGTCTGAGTGTGAGGGGGGAGGTGGGGGAAGCGTTTTAAACGAAAAATTTTGGTTTCTAGATCTCAGCAATCGCTAATGTTAGGAAACTGAAACTTGGAATTTATATAGAGCTTCGATAGTGGACCCATTTGTAAAAATATTGTTGATATGGGTGCAGGGGTGTGGGAGTGGGGGAGGGAAATAATGCGTCCGAAACGCAAGAAAGCCGAGATCGACACATTCTAAAATCCATATCTCCTAAACAGTTTATGTCAAAAAATTAAAACTTTATGAATATCTGTAGGTATACTAGGACAATAGAGAGGAACCAAATTTTTGAGTGGGGGCAGTGGCGTACGGGGGTGGGGGGTGAAAAACATTAGATTACGATATCTCACGAACCAATTGCAGCAGCGAAATAAAATTTGGTTTCTGTATAAAGGTTGACAAATAAAGTTTGCTGAAAGTAAAATTTTATAAATGAGCGGTGAAGCATGGAAGTGGAGGGGGTAAGAATTTTTTTAATAAATCATGTCTCATATCTCAAGAACGGTATACGATAGATGCTTAAAATTTTTACCAGAAGTAGGCCTAATAAACCCGCAGCAAATTTCAGGGATGTGGGTGTAGAGGGTGAGGGTGGGGGAGGGTGAAAAGTAAAAAGTTTCGATGTTTATATCTCGAGAACCTATAATGACACAAAGCTCAAACTTAGTATTTAAATAGAGCTATAGTAGTAACATGTTGGAAAAATTGGATTTTTTTATAGGGGTAGTATGGTACGGGGGTGGGGATGTTTTTCCTAACTATAGAACGGCTTATGCTAGGAAGTTGAAATTCGGTATGTAGATGTAAATCAACTAGGAAAGTAATTTTGAGTAAAAAAAAATTCAAATATCTATTGGTGTTCGGAAGTGGGGCAAAAAAAATGATCAGTGAAAATGGAATGCATATATTTTCTCGATTTTCGTCATATCTATTAGGTCTATCCAAATATTGACTAATTTTTTTTTGTACGGGTTCTTCATATAAATACCTAGAAAGTGTTTTCAGGATTTTTCGAAATTCGACCCCCCAGGTGCTGTAAAGAGGATGTATACATTTTCACGAATTCAGCCGTATCCCTCCACGTTTTCACGAATTCCGTCATATCTCTTAGGAGTGATAGGAGATCGGATTGGTTTTTACTTCCTCTAGCTTTCTTTATATATATCTAAAATCTCGTTTCAGGATTTTTGAATATTCAACCCAAGGTGCTAGGGGGTTGCATATGTTTTCACAAATTCTTACATATTTCTTAGTTCTAATGAGATGTCGAATTTAATTTTACTTCCTAAGGCTTCCTACATAATTGTTTCGATTTCAGGATGTTTGTTATTCAACTCCAATAGGATGTAATCCTTTCGACATATTTCTTAGGATTGAAGAGATATTAGATTGGTTTGCACTTCCACAGACTTTTTATATAATCGCCTACAAACGCATTTCCGATTTCATGTAATGGTCCAAAACCAAATCACGAAAAACCTTCTAATGGCGTAACAACTGATATTATACTAGGACTAGACCTCGTCTCGGAGTATGACCCAATTATGTAATTCATATGTTATATGTGGCAGCGGCGTAAGTATTCTAGCGCGACCCAATTCTAACCGCTTCCCGAACTTTTTTTTAAGTTTTCAGTCACACAGTAACCTACACCGCGTCTCAGAATTAAACGCGTTCCGAACTTCTACCCAAAAAATAATAAAGTTGCGCCCAGACTGTTGGCAGATTTGTTTTCCCTAAACCTAAAACAATTTAGAAATGAATGTGTACAAAATTTTTAATGCATTTTGTCCTAAAACGAACTCTGCAATACGAATTCGAGTAAATTTTTTCACTCCAAATTTCAATAGGTCAAGGCGTTCTTGTGTTATCGTGTGTTCGGACAGATGGACGGACGAACAGCTGGATAGACGATCATACGGCCAAACGGACGGACAGCCACTGGACTTAGGGTTCCACGCCATATCTGAAGAAAAAAAAAGTTTTAAGACTTTTTTGTCAGAGGTTCGGTTTGTGACGAATAAAACATTTGGGCTGGATTAAACTTATATAATAAACTTATATAACTCTGAATCCCGATTTTTGATCGAATTTGTACCGCTCAGTTTGTTAGCTACATACAAATCGTCCTTAAGACAAGTGATCAAGAATTTTGACCAATAACTTCGGAATGCCTTAAGCCATGACTTGTGTATAAATTTTGTAGACGTATGTTTTCCAATAAATGCACTTAAAGGTATCAATAGAAAAATTTTGCCATGAATCCTTCGTGCAGCTGCTATACAGAAATCCTGTAAAAATATCCCTCCCAGCCACAAAGTTGGAATTTAGTACAAATTAGTTTTTTTAGAAAAAAAAGGAAAATACGAGCCAAAAGTCCTTAAAACATGTGTTAAAGAATATTGACCGATAACTTCAAAAGAAATGATGGACAGCTAACTTTTGAAAAAATGCCATTATACTTTTGTACAATTAAGTTTTGATTGAAAACAACGTTACAGTTTACTAGTCAGCGCAACCCTTCTACACCTTTGGATAGTTCCCATACAAAAAGTTCTTAAGATTCAATAATATTTTCCAAGAGGTTTTGAACGCTTTCAGCTAGGAATATGAAATTTTGTAGACATTAATTTTACTTTATTATTTTTAATAATGAAGTATTTTAAGCACTTTTAGGTAAATATAAAGAATCTCTGAGGAAGTAAAAACTAATTCAAAGTATTATCACACCTAAGAGATATGAAAGAAGTCGTGTAAACGTGTTCAACTCTTTTATACCCTCTTGAAAAGGAAAAAATCTTGAAAACGGGTTTTACGCGAATAAAAAAAAAAAAATTCGTGGCGTGGAAGTGAAAAGTTATTCGATATTTCATCAGACCTAAAGGGTATGGCTGAATTCGTGAAAATGTATACAACCCCTTTACAACCGGAGTTTCAAAAAATTTTTAAAACACTTTATCGGCTTTTATGCGAAGAATACGAAGAATAAAAATTAATTCATTAGACCTAAGAGATATGACGAAATTCGCGAAAATGTACGCATCCCATTTTCACCAACCATTTTTTTGTTGCTCCGCTTCCGTACGCCAATGGATATTTGATTTTTTTTTAATCCAAATTACTTTCCTGAGAGATCTACATATACTCACCAAGTTTGAACTTTCTAGCATAAGCCGCTCTATAGATAGGAAAAACATCCCACTTCCATACCATACTACCACTATAAAATATCAGCCAACAGTCTGGCGCAACTTTATTATTTTATGGGTAGAAGCCCGAAACGTGTTTAATACTGAGATGCGGTGTATGTTATTATGCGACTGACAACCTAAAAAATAAGATTCCAAATAGCCTCCTGGTTATTCCTTAGGTTCTCAGTCCCGCATCTCATCATTAAACACGTTTCGGACTGTCGGCCGATTTTTTTTTTAGTTTTAATTACTCTTGTATCACATCCTACATATAGGTATTAAGTTTTAAGTTTATGAAAAACCAGCTCCATCCCTATGAAAAATTTATTTTTCTGGGATATCTCTATAGTAGCTCGATACAGTTTTCAATTTTTAGCTTTCTATTATTTGCGGCTTTCGATAAATTAAAACCAGAATTTTTTCTTTCCCACCCACTCCTACCATCACTCTCTATACCCACACCCTCAAAGATATTGTAATTCAAAGTTTTCCACCCTCATACCTCACCACCCCCTTTCAAATTTGAACCCTTTTCTAATCTCCTTGTATCTCTTAAGACAAATACAAAGTTTCAGCCATCTGACATCAATCGTTCAGGAGATTTGGATTTTAGAATGTTTCAATCGCAGCTATTAAGCGTTCTGGACGCATTTTTTTCCCCACCACTCGCACACCTCTCAACTCCTATCGACAATTTTTTCGCAAATGGGTCCACTATCATAATACATACATATGTACATACTACATAAGTTCCAACTTTCAGCCTCCTAGCATAAGCGGTTCTTGAGATCTAGAAACCCAAATTTTTCATCTAAAACGCTCTCCCCTCCTCCCCCCTCACACCCCACTCCACCAAAAGATACCACTGGTAGGGGCACAAACATTCTACCTACCATAAAAATTTCATTTACTTAATATCTCAATGGGTTTGTGAGATACGCACCTTCAAACGGTTTTGTATACGGCGTACGGCGTACTGTGTCAACGACGGACAGACGGACATTTTTTTTTGCTTTTTTGGGGTTTACTAGTCCTAAAACGTGAAAATATAAGATTTCAGGGTAGCAAATTTTTTTGAAATTTCAGGTCGATAACAATACTTTATTATTAAATAATAAATAATAAGGCGATTGAAAAGGTATTGTTTAGGTTGTCAGTTGCATAGTAACTTACATCGCTTCTCAGCATTAAACGCGTTCCGAACTTTTACCCAAAACATAATAGAGTTGCGCCCAGACTGTTGGCAGATTTTTTTTCTATGCGAGGTGTTTATTAGGACTAATTTCCGTAAGAATTATTCTAAGCATCTATCTTAAAATGTTCTTGAGATATGAGACGCGATATTTTATAAAAGTCTTCTCGCATCTTACATGTACCACCGCCAACTTAAAAAATTTTATTTTCAGTAAGCTTCATTTGTCGACACAAACCGAATTTTATTTTTATACTCTAGATGAAATCATATGGAGCATTATAAGTTTAATCCAGCCCAAAAGTTTGTAACGCATAGAACCAAGCCTCGGACGAAAAAAAGTTATATATTATTTTTTGTTTATTTGTGGCCAAAAACCTCAAATCCGCTTGACGTCCGTCCGTTCGTCCGTCCGTCCGTCCGTCTGTCCGTTAGCACGATAACTCAAGAACGCCTTCACCTAGGATCTTGAAATTTTGAATCTGGATGTTTGGTTGAATTTGTAAGGCTAAAATCGTCCTACTCCTTCGGGTAGCTGCCATACAAAATGTCCTTAAGACACGTGTTCAACAATATTTTTCGATAACTTTTGAACGCTTCAAGCTACGAATTTGAAATTTTGTACACGGAAAAGGATAAATATGTAAAAAATCGAGTGAGTCCTTCCTGCACCTCCCATGTGAAAGTCCTTCAAAAAGGACATTTTTTTTCGATGACTTACCCAGTTCAAGATATGAAATTAAACACTGAATATTGTCTTTTAGTTTTGAGTAGCAATGAAATGGGAGTCCTTAATAAAGGACATACAACATGCACACACGTAATTCTACTTTATCCCCAACTACAATATAAATTGGAGTTCAGTATTCATCTAGACTATTATACGATTGGCTTGCAGCCAGTGGCGGATCCAGACTTTGCTGTTGGGGGGGGCGGAAATTTTTTGGATTTGGCTATTATGTTTGATCAAGTTCTGTGTGAATTTAGCTACATAGACTGCACTTAGCAAAAACGGGATCATATTGTTTTCATCTTATTATGGGTCATTCCATCATGAATCGTGAAAGTTGTGACCTTACCATTTCCGATTCTTTTGAAAATGTTTGTACTTGAAGAACTAGTGAAAAAATTAATTGAAATTCAAGTTTTTGTTTCTATCTCATTTTTAACTAACAAAAACAACAACAATCTTTAAAATAAGCCCTACTTTATTATTCAAGGATAAAAATTACCGGAGATATGAATTTTCAAAGAGGACTCGGACATCTTTTTTGGGAAATCTTTAACATACTACAGCGGATACCGCTTATTGTAATCGCGGATAATGTTATAAGCCGCATTTTGTTATCAAAACAATTGGGTTCCATTTTTCACAAACAGAATTCATCGCTTATTTTTTTCTTCGTTTATTGTTATCACCCGGTTAATGTTATTGTTTTTGGCTGGTCCCAAAGTGATTACAATAAGCGGTATCCACTGTATAACTAACAAAAAAAATGAGATAGAAACAAAAACTTGAAATCATATTTTGTTTTCACTAATTCTTCGAGTACACAAATTTTCAAAAGAATCGGCGAGGATAAGGTCACACTTTTGGCGATTCTTGATTAAATGACCCTTTTCTATAAAATAATTGATAACCACTATGATATTCTTAGATTTTTTTGACCCCGATCCCATTGAGATCCCAAGTTAATTTTTTGGTATGTTTTGAAAAACAGTATAGCCTAAAAAATATAAAAAAATAAAAAAAAAACCGTTTTGAGATATTCAGGGATAAAGGACAAAATCATTATCCTTGAAAAAAATTTCAGGGATAATTTTTATTGCGACAACCTTCCCCTTTAAAATAAGCCATATTTTATTATTCTAGGATAAAAATTACCAGAGATATTCATTTTCAAAGAGGACTCGGACACCATTTTTGCGAAAACTTTAACATAGTATAACTAACAAAAAAAATGAGATAGAAACAGAAAATTGAATTTCAATTATTTTTTTCACTAGTTTTTAAAGTACAAAAATTTTCAAAAGAATCGGCGATGGTAAGGTCACATATTTCGTCAATCTTAGCGGTTCTTGATGCCTTGTAGTCTTTTTATACTCTAGATGAAATCATATAGAGTATTATAAGTTTAATCCAGCCCAAAAGTTTGTAACGCATAGAACCAAGCCTCGGACGAAAAAAAGTTATATATTATTTTTTGTTTATTTGTGCCCAAAAACCTCAAATCCGCCTGACGTCCGTCCGTCCGTCCGTCCGTCAGTCCGTCCGTCCGTCCGTCCGTCCGTCCGTCCGTCCGTCCGTCCGTCCGTCCGTCCGTCCGTCCGTCCGTCCGTCTGTCCGTGAACACGATAACTCAAGAACGCCTTCACCTAGGATCTTGAAATTTTGAATCTGGATGTTTGGTTGAATTTGTAAGGCTAAGTTCGTTAACGGGCAAAATCGTCCTACTCCTTCGGGTAGCTGCCATACAAAATGTCCTTAAAACACGTGTTCAAGAATATTGGTCGATAACTTCAGAAGGGTTTAAGCTACGTCTTTGAAATTTTGTATGTGTTATTTTTCCAATAGTTGGAGCTAAATATATGATTATGAAGAAAATCCTGTTAGTCCTTCGTGTAGCTGCCATACAAATATCCTGTCAAAATGTATTCACTTAATTTACAAAACTCACAATAACTCAAGTAATCTTTTAGCGACGAATGCGGAATTTTGTACAGGTTAGTTTTGAGTGAAAAGGAAGTCGGAGTTTACTAATCAGCGAAATCCTTTTACTCCTTCTGGTAGCTGCCATACAAAATGTCCTTAAAACACGTGTTCAAGAATATTGGTCGATAACTTTAGAAGGGTTTAAGCTACGACATTGAAATTTTGTATGTGTTATTTTTCAAATAGTTGGAGCTAAATATATGATTATGAAGAAAATCCTGTTGGTCCTTCGTGTAGCTGCCATACAAATATCCTGTCAAAATGTATTCACTTAATTTACGAAACTCACTATAACTCAAGTAATCTTTTAGCTACGAATTCGGAATTTTAAATAAGTTAGTTTTGAGTGAAAAGGAAGTTCGAGTTAACTAATCAGCGAAATTCTTTTACTCCTTCTGGTAGCTGCCATACAAAATGTCCTTAAAACACGTGTTCAAGAATATTGCCGATAACTTCAGAAGGGTTTAAGCTACGTCTTTGCAATTTTGTATGTGTTATTTTTCCAATAGTTGGAGCTAAATGTATGATTATGAAGAAAATCCTATTAGTCCTTCGTTTAGCTGCCATACAAATATCCTGTCAAATAGCCTTCACTTAATTTACGGAACTTACTATAACTCAAGTATTATTTTAGCTATGAACTCGAAATTTTGTACAAATTAGTTTTGAGTGAAAACAAAGTTCGAGTTTACTAATCAGCAAAATCCTTTTACTCCTTCTGGTACCTGCCATACAAAATGTCCTTAAGACACGTGTTCAACAATATTTTTCGATAACTTTTGAACGCTTCAAGCTACGAATTTGAAATTTTGTACACGTTCATTTTTAAATGGTTCCAAGGAAAAGGATAAACATGTAAGGAATTGAGTGAGTCCTTCCTGCACCCCCCATGCGAAAAGGACATTTTTGTTCGATGACTTACCCAGTTTAAGATATGAAATTAAACACTGAATATTGTCTTTTAGTTTTGAGTAGCAATCTAATGGCAGTCCTTAATAAAGGACATACAACATACACACGCGTAATTCTACTTTATCCCCAACTACAATATAAATCGGAGTTAAGTATTCATCTAGAGTATTATACGATTGGCTTGCAGCCGATCGTGACTGCAGTATGTTTATCATGGTGCGTTTACACTCACCCTTGAGGCGAGCCTCGAGGCAAGCCTCTACCCTCATCAGGCCATTGCAAACCGGTTTTCGTCGACTGTATTCTTTGCTGTGTTGAAAGCAATTTACACTCAACATGTCTTTGAGGCGCAACTTGAATATAAGTGCGAAACGACAGAAATACGATGAGCTGCGAATTGTGGGGTACCACAGTTCATTGCATGTGTGTACACATATGGAAACGTGCGTCGGAGAAAAAGTTGAAGAATGTTAGACTCTTGCGACTGCACGAGCCATCTGATTGGTAGATTTTATGGTGGGGATAGAGGCGCGCCTCAAACGTTGAGTGTATGGTAAATCCACCATCATGGTTCTGTTCTGTGCTTTGTATTGCACCGCAGAACTACAGTAAATGGTAATTGCAGTGCACATTGCAGTGGAGTAAAAAATATCGGAGAACGGTAGAAGTAGGTATGTATGTTTAGAAAATTCGGAATAGCTCTTGGGGGGGCGGCCGTCCGACCCCCTTGTATCCGCCAATGCTTGCAGCCGATCGTGACTGCAGTATATTTCTAGTGCAATTGGTTCGTGAGATATAGCATTCTAAAATTTTTCTTCCCACACCCCCGCACATCACTGCTCCCACTCCAAACTTTGTTTCCAGTCTATTTTTCTAGTATACCTACAGAAAGATCCTTCATTAAGTTTCAATTTCGTGACATTGACCGATTAGGAAATACCTATAGATTTTAGAATGTCTTAATCTCGGCTGTCGAGCGTTTCAGACGCATTTTTTCCCCACTTCCACAACCCTACCCATATTAAAATTTTTTTTGCAAATGGGTACACTAGATTAGATTAGATTAGATTTCATCGGAGGTGGAAAGATTCCTCCAAGCACCGCGACCAGTGGTCTTTGTGCTATACCTCAAAGATCTTTCTCCAGTTTCAACCTAGAGGTCCTCATCCAGCTTTATATCTCTTAGGATTTTATCTAGTTGGTGTAGGTATATTTTTGTGACGGTACTATGGTCCACAAAGTGTTCTCCAAGACGTTGGTGTTGAGTTCCGTTGGCGTTGAGTTCCGATTACCTCACAGCAACACAGATTGTGTTCAGAGGTTTCTGCCTGCAATTCGCAGAACCGGCAAAGGTTAGCAGTTACGATTCCTAATCTTTTAAGATGATCTTTCAAGCGCGAATGTCCCGTGACTGTTCCGGTTATTACCCGTACTTTGTTTCTATCCAACTGTAGAAGCTGTTTGCTTCTTTTAGTTGAGTGATTCGGTATGAAGCATTTGGCCTGTGTAAGTCTGGGCAGTGTGGCCCAGTGTTGGCATTTCTTATGTTCCTTCCATACCCTTATGCTCCGCTTAATGGAGCAGGTTGAGATTCCACAGATCGGCTCTGGTCCAGTTGGGCGACCGGCTGCTTCGTCTCTTCCAAGTTGGTCTGCTATTTCGGTGCCCTCTATGCCCTCATAACCGGACACCCAGTGCAAGTGGACTCTGCTGTTGGTACTAAGGATATATGGTTTTTCTTGGCATTCCCTCACCAGCTTTGAGCTTACCGTGTGTGCAGTCAAGGCTTTTATCGCTGCCTAACTATCTGTGAAAATGACTATATTCTTATTTGAGTAACCCCTTTCGAGGTTTATTTCTATGGACGTGGATATAGCATGGATTTCGGTCTGGAAAACGGAGGCATATTCACCGAGGGATTTCGTTATCCTGGCGCGGGGTTCGCATATGCCAGCTCCGGTGCCTTCACTCGTCTTAGATAGATCGGTATACCATACAATGCTATCCGGTCCGAACTGCGGTGGGTCCCTTGCCCAGTTCTCTCTGTCGCAGACTGTGGAGTTGATAGGGATTTTGAAGCGATATTTATAGCAAAGCTCTACATAAATTTCAAGTTTCAGCCTCCTGGCGTAAGCGGTTGCTGAGATCTAGAAATCAAAATTTTCCGTCTAAAATTCTCTCTTTACCTCCCCTCTCACAAAACGCACACCTTAAATCTTTAAGGTGCCTACTCAGTCTATCCATAAAAAAATCAGTTGAAAGGGCTTAAGAGCTACGAGCCTACAAATGATTTTGAGTGCGGCTGACGCCGTACGACGTAAGGCGAGCAAACGGACTGAATTTTTTTGGCTTTTTTGGTGTCTACTAGCCATGAAACTAGTCATGTAATGTAAAATTTTTCACGGTAGCAAATTTTTTTTAAATCAATCACAATACATTATTATTGAACTAAGAAAGTAAAATGACTGTGTGCACTGGAACACTTTGAAAAGTTCAATGTTTTCTAAAGTTAAGCCAATGCTGAAACCATTTTCTTACAGTAATAAAAGCTTTCTCATTGTTATACCACACTGAACAAGTAGCTTATATCCTTATAGGTACATTAATTAATAAATCAATTTAATCTGAACGTTTCACTTGTATTCTGCAACTACAGTCTTTAAAGAACTAGAGTATTGTAGTTAAACCAAAATTTCGACAAAATTTGCATTAAAACTGTGTTGGACTAGGTCCAAAGGAGCAGTTTGTTCACCGGATGGCATAAACTCATCAGAGGGTGTATCATCCGAAACATAAGTACAGCTGCTAGAATTGTTGAGGATTTTTCCCTATATGTGATATACTCGTAGAATCGAAATTCATTATCATGAATTGTGCACTTTAGTAAATTTGTTATTTGTTATATGCCGAAAATCAACAAAAAAAATCTTAAAAATTAATAGTTGCTATGGTCGCTTCACCACGAAAAATTCTATTCTCATTACTCTTACTTCTAAACGTTTTTCAGATAAATGCCTAAAAACGTTATCAGTTTTTTTGAATTAAACCCCTAACATGGTGTGAAGGGGTTGTATATACATATTTTGATGAATTTAGTTATATCTCTTAGGTGTGATCAGATATTGAATAAGTTTTTATATAATCATCTAAAACCGCTTTTAGGATTTTGTTTTCGCTTCTGAACCGCTAAGAAAAACAGTTGTATTTTGAAAGTATTTTAAGTTTAATCCAGCTGAAAATTTTGTAACGCATACAGGGGAACAAAAGTTATATTATTTTATGCTCATTTGTTGGCAAAAACCTCAAATCCGCTTACCAAGATTTAACGTCCGTCTGTCCGTGAACACGATAACTCAAAAACGCCTTGACCGAGGATCTTGAAATTTTGAATCTCGATGTTTGAACCAATTCGTAAGGATCAGTTCGTTAACGGGCAAAATCGTCCAACTTCTTCGGGTAGCTTCCATACAAAAAGTGTTCAAAAATATTCGCCCGTAGCTTCGGAAGTCCTTACGCTACGAGTTTGAAATTCGGTACACGTTGGTTTTCCAATATTTGCAGTTAAAGTTATGAATATGAAAAAATTTTCATGAGTTCTTCAAGTACAGCTACAAAAATCCTAAAAAAATGCCTTCACTCAATTTACGGAACTCATTATAACTCGAGAAATCATTTAGCCATGAAGTTGAAATTTTGTGCACATCATTTTTGATTGAAAATGAAGTTCGGGTTCATTAGTTAGTAAAATGCCTTTACTCTTACAGGTAGCTCCAATATGAAAATGCCTTAATACACGTATTAAGGAATATTGGCCAATAACTTCAGAAGAGTTTAAGCTACGACCTTGAAATTTTGAATGTTATGATTTTGCAAAATTTAGAGCTGAAAGTATGATTATGAAGTAAATCTCATTAATACTTCGTGCAGTTGCCATACAAATGTCCTGTATGCTGATTTTGAGTGAAAACTAAGTTCGAGTTTACTAGACAGCGATATCCTTCTACTTCTTTGAATAGCTCCCAAACAAGAGTCCTTAAAACACGGGTTCCAGATTATTTTCCGATAGCTTGTGAGGACGGAAATTGCCGCGATAAATTTCGACACACAAACATTGAACTAAAACATTTAACACTGAATTTAATTTTAAAACTAAGAAACAAACAACATTCATCATAGAACACCGAAGACATAAATGAACAAAAAAAGGTGAAAAGGAGAAAAACACGAGCACAGAAAGCTAAAAGAAATGGAGCACTTTGGCAACAAAGAATCAAAATGCCTGAAAGTCGGTGGGGCAACAACAATGCCTCAGGCGACACTGTGCAGCGGGATAAACCTACCGACAAAAGTACATGTAAGATCCGAAAGTACTACTATATATGGACGGATCCATAAACCGACCACGAATCACAACAAAGTAAAATACCGAGTACTAATGAAATGATTCGCGGATGATAAATGTTCTCGCAAACATATAAGCACCAGCGAACGACCAGAAGGGGGTTAGTCGGCAGTAATCTGTGTCTGCGAACAAGGTATTGTGGACTTATAGTTCCTCTTGTAGCAACGTTGACTATTAAGTTTGATCGATTCGACCTGTGTTTCACAGACTCGAGGAGAACAACGTACTGACTAGACAACCGTCTCTAATCGGTTCTCAAGCTGGATAAGGCATTGTTGACTTATAGTTCCTCTTGGAAACAGGGTTTGCCAGGTTTTCAAGAGACGGAGTAGCCAATTTTCAAACGCCGAGTAGCCCAAAATCGCCAATTTTAAATAAACGGATCCTAGTGAATTCTTATATTATACAATGCAAATAAATAGATTCAAATACATTTCTACAATTTTTAGTTTAATATATCCACTATATCGATAAAATTAAGGAAAAAAACAAAATAAATATAACGTTCATTAATAACAAAGAGTAAGAAGAAAAGTATAAAAATGAAAACTCTGCTGCTTTTTCTAGAAACTCTTGTATAAATGTTTCCTGTTCTGTCCTCTGATGATTGATTTTGATATACATTTGCTGTTGTTAAATAGACTTCATCTCCTTTGTAAGAATGGAAATTCTACGAATTTCCACCCATACTAAATGGCTATAGTTAGCCCTAAATTCATTGAGTAAAATGAACACGTAACACTAAATACATTGAATTACACACAACACAAATTAAAACTTAGAACTAAGAACATTGAATTACAAATACAACACAAATTAAAACTTAGAACTAAGGATATTGAATTACAAATACAACACAAGCTAAAACTTAGAGCTAAGAACATTAAATACAGGACAAGCTCAGAACATTGAAGACGAAACACAAAGAAAAACATGAAACACAGAACCTGAAAAAC
This sequence comes from Beris morrisii, assembly GCA_951812415.1. NCBI lineage: Eukaryota > Metazoa > Arthropoda > Insecta > Diptera > Stratiomyidae > Beris > Beris morrisii. The sequence continues at coordinate 87,971,477 of OX638312.1, read as the reverse complement.
ACACAACAAAGGCTGAAAAGGGGAAAAATTTGGAATACACCTGGAAAAGGTCAGCGGGATCACAAAAGCGCCCCAGGCACCCCATGCGACAGAAAAACCCGCCGACAAGTATACGAAATCCCAGCGAGACTTTATACCGATGTAGGCATACACCGGACGCGAATTATAAGAAGGCAAAATTTCTCCTATACAAAATTACTTCAATAAAATAATTCGTGGATAGCGAATGTTTGTCACTAAATATATAGTGAACGAATCAACCAGAAGAGTAAAGCCAGAAATACATGTGCATATTTCTGCATGCAGCGCGGCAAAACGGATTTAGAACGCTTGAGTTTAAATACGACGAAACACACGCTTATTCTGCGTGCAGCGGAGCGCTGTAACATGTCTCTACTTCTACTTTTGCTGCGCAGCGGCAGTATTGCCACAACTTGAGATTGATATTTACCAACACAGAAAAAGAAAAAAGTGGTTAGACAGGTTATTTTTTAGTTGTAATTTTGTACCTGTGGAGTGGAGTAGCAATTGAGGAGCGTTTCATACTCAAACTGACTATCAGAAAATGCGGTGATTTATGACAAATACAACTAAGAGATCTGTCTAAAACTCTGCACGTCTGTTTCACATGCAGAGATGCGTGCATCGCTGCGTGCATATATTCTGCACATGTATTTCTGGCTTAACTCGGTCAGCAGTGAACAAGTCTGCGAAGAAGGCTAGCGAAGTTGCACTTCCTCTTCTAGCAACAGTGAAACTGACTGGACAGTCGTCCTAAGCGATTCTCAGACCGGATAAGGCTAGCGAAGTTGCACTTCCTCTTAGAAAGTCTGAGATCTATTAGGTCTAGTCCGAGCTGAAGCCAAGTCGAGCCGAGCCAAGACATAAGCAGCGAAGACGAGAGCCAAGACGTAAGCAGCGAAGACGAGCACGTGAGCAGTGAAGACGAGCAGTAATGTACAAGACAAGAGGAGCGAGGCAAAGACAAGAGCAGAGCCAAGACGTAAACAGCGAAGACGAGAGCAGCAAAGCACGAACGAGAGTAGAGCCGAGACGTGGGTAACGAAGACGAGCAAGCGACGTACAAGATTAGAGCAGCAAGGTCAGAACAAGAAGCACCAAAGACGCAAGCAGCGGGAGGAGTCGATAAGGCAAGACGAGAAGAGCTGCAACGCGACGTGGGCGGCAAAACAGATGAATTAAATGAAATTGAATATGAATAATGAATGAATATATGTAGTAAATAAAGTGAAGTCAAATCAAATAAATATTTTGTAACGGACACTGGCACCCGATGAGCATACCCCGGAATTTGAGACGTTACACCTTCGTGACTGGAAAATCTTTGCAACATAGACCGGTTAACTGAATTGGAGTTCTAATTCCTAAAATTGCACCCAATATTTCGAAGCTTAATTTATGTCTAAGCTTTTTTACCAAATTCAGTAAATATTCTACATCTAGGTCTCTTCCAAACTATACGTTGACATATACGGTTACCGCGGACATCGTACCCTAGAATTCTACGGTGTTTATCCGGTATTATTTTTCGTATAGTATACGGAAATAAGTCTGATGGGAATCGATGTACAAACCATTCACAATAGAATTAAATGGGTATCAAGATAGCCCAAAATTTGTCGAATTAAAGATAGCCCATAATTCGACGATTCAAATCAAAAATAGCCCAAGTTAGTTAAATCAAAACTTTGATTTTTTTGTAGCGATAACAATGTCTGATAATGATAAATAGCCTGACCTGGCAACCCTGAATTACTAGTAACTGGATGAATTTTTCCTCTGTAAAATGGTGAGGCTCAGCCTCACTAGCCTCATGTGGCGAGCCACCATTGGTCTGTCGTAATCGGTGCTAATGGAGTGGGATTGAGAAGATGTTCGAAATAGGAAACCCATCTTTTAATTTCTTGAGTGTCGCTGATGGTGTAATTTTGATTTTTAGAACGGATAGAAGTTGAAACTTTACCCCTCCGTTTTACGTCTCGGCTAATTAACGGGACGATTGTGACAAATCGTTCCGCAATTCCCTTTAGATGTGTGTCGGATGTCCGTTTTGCGGATCGGATCCAATCGGAACTATTATAACTGAGGCTTTACTTTTTCTATATTTAATGTTGTGACAAAATGTCAACTTCCTAGGTCAACGTTTTCTTGAGTTATCGTGCAAAGGGACAAATGGACGAACGGACAGACAGATGGATAGTCGGACAGACGGACAGATAGACGGGCGGACGGTAAAACAGACGGACGAACATAAAATATTAAATAACTTTTTTTCGTCCGAGACATATTTATCCTTTTACCTGAAAACATTTATATTTTAATGTGTGCAAAAATTTCAAGTTCATAGCTTAAAACGTTCAAAAGCTTGTAACGACTCGAATTTCCGGGGTAGGCTCAAAGGGTGCCGGGATCCGTTACAAAATATTTATTTGTAATTTGACTTCAGTTTATTACTTCTAGTTGACATACATTAAAATTATTATTTGATTTCCTTTGGGTTTTCTCCTTGCCGTCTGATCGTCGCCTCTGCTAAACGTAACTCGATTCGTATTTTCTGTGGGTACGACTTCATTTCTGCTCTCTCCCTGTCTTCGTCCCTCTGTGTGGCCTTTGCCCTATCTGTCTTCGTCTTTCCCTGTGTTCGTCCTTCCCTGTCTTCGTCTCTCTATATGGCCTCTGCTTTATTCGTCTTGGTTCAGCTATGTCTGTTTGTCGTAATTTGGAGTCGTTAGTCGTGGCTTGTTGTAGCTGGATCTAGCTCGACTCCTGGCACGACTCTGCTTTCCTTAACTTGACCCTGATCCCTGACTCTGATGTTACTGATCGTCATCTTGTCTCTGTTCGTCTGATCTGCTCTGTTGCTTGGCTTGTTGCTGCTCGGCTAGTCGCTGCTTGGCTTGTCGAAATTTTGTGCAAATTTGTTTTGAGTGAAAATAAAAATCGAGTCTTCAAAATCTTTCCAATTCGATTTTTTAATGGTGAAATACAGGAATTGGTAGGAAGAGATCCATTTAAACCCTTCGTGCAGGTGCCATACAATGATTCTTAGAAAATATATGTATTTAAATTTTAAAACCCACTATAACTCGAGAAATCGTCGTCTAGGAAGCGAAGCCTAAATTTTATAGCAATTAGTTTTGAGCAAAAAGTAGGATCGGTTTTTCAGCACTGCTTCGAGTAGATTCCATATAATAGTCCCTAAAACACGTTTCCACGAGTGTTGGCCGATAGCGTTTGATAGCTTCGAACTAGAAATTTGAAATTTTTTGCACATTCATTTCTAAATGGTTTCAGTTATAGTGATAAATATGCTAGAAATAGAGTGAGTCCATCCTGCACCTCCACGTGAAAGTTCTTGAAAAGGGAAATTTTTACTTTCGGTGAGATACCTAGAATTCTAGATATGAATCCGAAAAAGGAAGATTTTCGAGGTGTAGTCAAACGAGATTCCTTAAAGGGTGCAAAATACAAGCGCGCTCCTAATTGTGCTCTATCCCCAATTACATTAAATATCGGAGTTCAGAATTTCATCTAGAGTATTATACGATTTGCTGACAGCCGACCGTGACTGTGGTATGCTTTTATTTAATTTCAGTGTAGCATTTTCTGAAATTTCAAATTTATCACAGATTATTAAAAATGGTAGTAAAATGTGTTAAATAAATGTTCTATTCGTCACTATTATGTGGCCACTAATTCAAATTGCCATAATTAAATAAATTTTTGAAAGTTATGTTGAATTGTTACATGTATTTATTTCGTTTCAAACGCATGCACCTTAAAATTATGCATGCCACTGCAATTGCAATATCAGCTGATTGATTGTTGATTGTGATTCTTATCGCCTTGGTAGCACTAATTGCTTTCTCTAAAATAGAGCCATCTATCCACACTTTCCGAAAGCAATATCCAAGACACATCCACTATCCACACATACCGATTTTGGATTAAAAGTATACGCGCATGTTTGGCAACTGTTCTATGAAAATTTGATAATATTCAAAAAGATTTTCAAGATTTTAGCAAGTGTCCATCATAAACCATTACGACGGCGCTTTGTTTATGCAAATCATCTGAGTTTGGACACATCGCAACATCTGTTCCTGATTTATTTACATTCACAGCTCATTAAAGCGATTTCCCAGATTATCTTTAGATCTACGCTCAAGCTTCCCGTACTAAAAAGTTTGCTTTGATTGAAAATGTGTGGGGTGTATGTTTTTCGTGTTTGATTGCGCTTTTATACCGAGTGGTTTACATTAATAAAGTGGAACTTATTCGAATAATGTTTGATTATCCACAACGGATATTTATTTGTATTGATCTTTTAAATTACTGTGAACCGAATTACCCAAATTGCTGTAATGAAAAGAGTAATGTGATTTATTTTTATACTCTAGATGAAATCATATAGAGTATTATAAGTTTAATCCAGCCCAAAAGTTTGTAACGCATAGAACCAAGCCTCGGACGAAAAAAAGTTATATATTATTTTTTGTTTATTTGTGGCCAAAAACCTCAAATCCGCCTGACGTCCGTCCGTCCGTCCGTCCGTCCGTCCGTCCGTCCGTCCGTCCGTCCGTCCGTCTGTCCGTGAACACGATAACTCAAGAACGCCTTCACCTAGGATCTTGAAATTTTGAATTTGGAAGTTTGGTTGAATTTGTAAGGCTAAGTTCGTTAACGGGCAAAATCGTCCTACTCCTTCGGGTAGCTGCCATACAAAATGTCCTTTAAACACGTCTTCAAGAATATTGGTCGATAACTTCAGAAGGGTTTAAGCTACGACTTTGAAATTTTGTTTGTGTTATTTTCCCAATAGTTGAAGCTAAATGTATGATTATGAAGAAAATCCTGTAAGTCCTTCGTGTAGCTGCCATACAAATATCCTGTCAAAATGTATTTACTTAATTTACGTAACTCACTATAACTCAAGTAATCTTTTAGGTACGAATTCGAAATTTTGTACAAATTAGTTTTTGGTGAAAAGAAAGTTTGAGTTTACTAGTCAATGAAATCCTTCTACTCCTTCTGGTAGCTCCCATACAAAATGTCCTTGAAGCACGTGTTCAAGAATATTGGTCGATAACTTCAGAAGGGTTTAAGCTACGACTTTGAAATTTTGTATGTATTATTTTTTCAATAGTTTGAGCTAAATGTATGGTTATGAAGAAAATCCTATTAGTCCTTCGTGTAGCTGCCATACAAATATCCTGTCAAAACATCTTCACTTAATTTACGGAACTTACTATAACTCAAGTAATCTTTTAGCTATGAATTGGAAATTTTGTACAAATTAGTTTTGAGTAAAATCGAAGTTCAGGCTTACTAATCAGCGAAATCCTTTTACTCCTTCTGATAGCTGTCATACAAAATGTCCTTAAGACACGTGTTCAACAATATTTTTCGATAACTTTTGAACGCTTCAATCTACGAATTTGAACTAATTCCAAGGAAAAGGATAAATATGTAAGAAATCGAGTGAGTCCTTCCTGCACCTCCCATGTGAAAGTCCTTCAAAAAGGACATTTTTGTTCGATGACTTACCCAGTTTAAGATATGAAATTAAACACTGAATATTGTCTTTTAGGTTTGAGTAGCAATCTAATGGCAGTCCTTAATAAAGGACATATAACATCCACACACGTAATTCTACTTTATCCCCAACTACAATATAAATCGGAGTTCAGTATTCATCTAGAGTATTATACGATTGGCTTGCAGCCGATCGTGACTGCAGTATGTTTTTCATACAAAATTGAGATTGAGCTCGAATAAAAGTATTTTACTCCAAAATATCGCTTAAAGTGAATTTAAATGAACCTCATAATTATATAAGAAAGACAAACGTAACATAACATATCAAAAACAAAATTTATTTTTTTCAGAAACCAATTTCAAGCACCAAAACGAAAGAAAAATAAAATGTAAACATACTGCAGTCACGATCGGCTGCAAGCCAATCGTATAATACTCTAGATGAATACTGAACTCCGATTTATATTGTAGTTGGGGATAAAGTAGAATTACGTGTGTGCATGTTGTATATCCTTTATTAAGGACTGCCATTAGATTGCTACTCAAACCTAAAAGACAATATTCAGTGTTTAATTTCATATCTTAAACTGGGTAAGTCATCGAACAAAAATGTCCTTTTTGAAGGACTTTCACATGGGAGGTGCAGGAAGGACTCACTCGATTTCTTACATATTTATCCTTTTCCTTGGAATTAGTTCAAATTCGTAGATTGAAGCGTTCAAAAGTTATCGAAAAATATTGTTGAACACGTGTCTTAAGGACATTTTGTATGACAGCTATCAGAAGGAGTAAAAGGATTTCGCTGATTAGTAAACTCGAACTTCCTTTTTACTCAAAACTAATTTGTACAAAGTTTCCAATTCATAGCTAAAAGATTACTTGAGTTATAGTAAGTTCCGTAAATTAAGTGAAGACGTTTTGACAGGATATTTGTATGGCAGCTACACGAAGGACTAATAGGATTTTCTTCATAATCATACATTTAGCTCCAACTATTGGAAAAATATCACATACGAAATTTCAAAGACGTAGCTTAAACTCTTCTGAAGTTATCGGCCAATATTCTTGAACACGTATTTTAAGGACATTTTGTATGGCAGCTACCAGAAGGAGTGAAGGGATTTCGCTGACAAGTAAACTCAAGCTTTGTTTTTACTCAAAACTAATTTGTAAAAAATTCCGAATTCGTACCTAAAAGATTACTTGAGTTATAGTGAGTTTCGTAAATTAAGTGAATACATTTTGACAGGATATTTGTATGGCAGCTACACGAAGGACTAACAGGATTTTCTTCATAATTATATATTTAGCTCCAACTATTGAAAAAATAATACGAACAAAATTTCAATGTCGTAGGTTAAACCCTTCTGAAGTTATCAACCAATATTCTTGAACACCTGTCTTAAGGATATTTTGTATGGCAGCTACCAGAAGGAGTAAAAGGATTTCGCTGACTAGTAAACCCGAACTTTGTTCTCACTCAAAACTAATTTGTACAAAATTTCGATTTGGTAGCTAAAAGATTACTTGAGTTATAGTGATTTTCGTAAATTAAGTGAAGACATTTTGACAGGATATTTGTATGGCAGCTACACGAAGGACTAACAGGATTTTCTTCATAATCATACATTTAGCTCCAACTGTTAAAAAAGTAATACATACAAAATTTCAAAGTCGTAGCTTTAGGCGTTCCGAAGTTATTTGTCAATATTCTTGAACACGTGTTTTAAGGACATTTTGTATGGCAGCTACCCGAAGGAGTAGGACGATTTTGCCCGTTAACGAACTTAGCCTTACAAATTCAATCAAACACCCAGATTCAAAATTTCAAGGTCCTAGGTGAAGGCGTTCTTGAGTTATCGTGTTCACGGACAGACGGACGGACGGACGGACGGACGGACGGACGGACGGACGGACGGACGGACGTCAAGCGGATTTGAGGTTTTTGGGCACAAATAAACAAAAAATAATATATAACTTTTTTTCGTCTGAGGCTTGGTTCTATGCGTTACAAACTTTTCGGCTGGATTAAACTTATAATACTCTATATGATTTCATCTAGAGTATAAAAATTGCTCCATCATAGGAGTTATAAGGAGTAATTATCTACATACCCACATAAAGGAGACAATCTACAACTCATTTATCTTATCTATTATAACTTACGGTCTAATAATTTGGAGCCAAACATCCAAAAATAATCAGGATAAAATTTATAGGATAATGAACAAAGCCATTAAAGCAATATATAATCTACCTAAGCTGACGCCATCGGAGGAACTTTACCTAACCTATAAGAAACTGAACATCTATCAACTTGTAAGGTTAGAGAGAATAAAGATAATTTACACCGCCAAAAACGATCTTATTAAGACCTCAATCAAAAAAACATATGGCCAAAATGTACAGAACTTCAATACACGAAGCGCAAATTCGATTAGACAGCAATATTGTCCAAGAACAGCTCGAATAAGGAATGATCCTATTTTTGAAGCTATCATAGAATTCAATGCATTGTCTAGTAATATTCAGGTTGCAAAAAATTTCGGGAATCTGAAAAAACTAGAGAAGCTACATATTAATAATATGCCGTGAAAAAGGAAAATTTAATTAATTTAATTTAAAATTTAAAATTTAATTTAATTAATTTAATTTAGAAAAAAATCTGCCAATGATCTGGGCGAAAATTTATTATTTTTTGGGTCAAAGTTCGGGAGCTGTCAAAGTCGGAGTCTATCATCAGTTGTTTCAAGATTATTAGGTTTCTTGGAAAGTTAATTTTGTTCTTCAAATAAAAATATTTAAAATAGAGATTTTTAGCCGATTAAACATTAAAAAAGCCCGTGTAGACTATTGGAATTTCAGTATATTATGTACACTAAAAGCCCATAGAAGTAAAACGAATTATTAAAACGTATGCAAACCCATTACATCCACTTGGGGTTTGAGTTTCGAAAAAATTGTGAAACAGCTTTTTAAACGATTTTATAAGAAGCAACTTGATACCTCATAAGACACGAGGGATTTTGAAAAATTTGTGAAAACGTAAGGAAACTCTTCACACCCACTTGGTTCTTGAAATTCGAAAAATCGTGAAATTGGTTTTTAGGTCATTACATCAAATGCTGTAATAACCAATTTTACATCTGATCAGAACTAAGGATGGCAAAAATTGTGAAACCATATGCAAACCCTTGGTGGTTGAATATCCAAAAATTGAGAAATGGGTTTGTAGGCGATTATATAAAAAGTGTGTGGAAGTGAAAAGCGATCTAATATTTGATCAAACCTAAGAAATATGTCGAAGCTTTGAAAAGGATAAAACACACTTACACCCCTTAGGACTGAATATCTGAAAATACTGAAATTGACTTTGTGGCGCTTATATAGGAAACCTTAGGCAGTAAAAATGAATTCGATATATCATCAGATCTAAGCAATATGTAAGAATCTATGAAAACATATGCAACCTCCTTACACCCACTTGGGGGTTGAATATTCAAAAATCCTGAAAGGGGTTAATAAATAAATATGAAGACAACACGAGAAAGTAAAAACCAATTCAATTTGTTATCACGTTTAAAAGATATGACGAAATTCTTGAAAACGTGTTCAACCCTTTTATACCCTCTTAGGGGCTGAAAAACGAAAAAACTTAAAAACAAGTTTTAGGCAAATATTACGCAAGCGCATGAAAGTGAAAAGATATTCGATATCGATCAGACCTGGGGGATACGGCACAATTCGTGAAAAAGTATGCAACCCCTTTACACCCTCTTTGAGGTCGAATTTCAAAAAATCCTGAAAACACTTTCTAGGCAATTATATGAAGAAGCCGTAGAATAAAAAGGTATTCATTATTTGGGAAGACCTACTAGATATGACGAAAATCGTGAAAATTTATGCATTCCATTTGCACTGATAATTTTTTTCCGCCCTCCTTCCAAACGCTAATAGATATTTGAAATTTTTTTTTATTTAAACTAATTTCCTGGTTGATTTACATATACATACCAAGTTTCAACTTTGTAGCATAAGCTGTTCTATAGATAGGAAAAACACCCCCACCCCCGTACCATACTACCCCTATAAAAATTATATTTTTCCAACATGCTACTACTACTTGTCTATCCAAGAACCAAGTTTTAGCTTTATATCATTATCGGTTCTCGAGATATAAAAATCAAAACTTTTTCTTATTTACCCTCCCCCACCCTCTACCGATACACCCCCACTAAAAAACTTTTTTTTCTCAGATAGGGGTCTATTAGGCCTAATTCTGGTAAAAATTCTAAGCATCCATCTTACACTGTTCTTGAGATATGAGACGTGTTTTTTTTAAAAATTCTTATCCCCTCCACTTCCATGCTCCACCGCCCCCCTAAAAAATTGTACTTTCAGTTAACTTTATTAGTGAACCTTTATACAGAAACCGAATTTTATTTGTCTAGTGTAATTGGTTCGTGAGATATCGTAATCTAAAGGTTTTCACCCCCACCCCCGCACGACAAAGCACTAACTCAAAAATATGTTTCCGATCTATTCTCCTAGTATACCTACAGATGTCCATTAAGTTTTGATTTCGTGACAGTAAGAGTTTAGGAGATATAGATTTTAGAATGTCTCAATCTCAGCTATCAAGCGTCTTGGACGCATAATTTTTAACCCCACTCTTTCACCCCTTTAAACTGGGTCGCATTAAATCATCAGAGGGTGTACCATGCAATTGTCCACACTGTTAGCTGGGATTCCTCTATATGTGCGATCTTCAACCGCAATTCATAACTGCAAATTACAACAAGACTATGTTTAACATCGAATTTATTGATTAAGGTACATGTACACATTCATCTAATATTTAAACCAATTCGATTGTTCCTAGTTCTAATTGTGAAATTCTAATGGCTTCAATGGCAATAGTCAACGCAGCGAGCAATCTCAGCCGGAATACTTTGCGAAAAAGAAACTAATCTGACACCCTAAAATCACAAAACAACTTTTGAAAAATTCCAATTTATGTTTAAATTCTTTTTTGGGTAATATTCTCTTTCAGCCAGGACATTTAAATGATCTTTGGTTTAAATAAATGCCGTATCCCAGTGAAATCCTTACAAGCTCAATTTAACTTTTTGGAGGATTTAGTTCAGTGTGAAATCAAGAGGGACCATTTTGATTTGTGGTCATATACTCTTATGATAATCAAAAGACATGATTTATCGTACGTTGATTGATCTTAGCTGGTCTTAAGTGTGAATAGCAAAAAACCTTTAGCGTAATGCGGTGCTTCCATCATCGCGCGAATCTGTGCGAAGCGAATGCGAATGTGAAAACAGCAAGTTTGCGTCAGTTCACAACTCTAGTCGAGGCTCGCGTAGCTTCGCGTCGATGGCGGTTTTTGGACTTGAATCAAAGGAATTCGCATTGAACACAAATATAGTGTTTACACATTTGCCTAACCATTCGTGTGCAATGCGAATGTAGACAATGCGCGAATGCGATTGTGGAAAGGCGGCATTAAATTCGACAGTATTCGGTCTGTTATTCTGTTTCTATTTATATTTTATTCAAGAAAGAAATGTAGAGCAATATTGAAACTATAATAACAAAAATTATAAACTTATTAAGTGTCATCTCCAAAGCCAATATTATGCTTCAATCAATAATTTAGTTATCTATCGAGTCCCCCAACGAATGTCAGTCTCAGACAAGTTCTCAGAACATCGCAATAAATGCACGCCAACCCCAGGTCACTCACAATGTTTCAATCATTTAATCCTTTGGCTGAAGCCTACAGGCTCCAAAGCGAAGAAATCGAAGGTATGATAGGTATTATACAGGTGGTCCTTGGCCATACTGGAAAGCTGTTCTTGTCAGGTTCAATCGATTTGATACTCCATTCAGAGCGATGAAAAAGCGATAGTACACTTTGTTCTGAAGGAAAATACAATTCTGATGTGATAAGTGGCAGCATTTACCTTGTGAACAACTGGATCTCGAAAATGAAGCTGTTTGCTTGAGACTTTGGTCCGCCTGGTTAAACCAAGTAAACGGATTGTCGCTATTTCGGTATAGAGTGCGAGTATCGAAACAGTTTGAATGACAGCTGTAGGTACTCGAGCCACGAGACCAGAAATTTATTCACACAATAGCATGTGCTATATACGCTGATTAAATTTGGGTTAATACCATACACCTATGCATATAACAATAAAAATACTCAGATGTCGACAAGGCTTATACTGGATTTTATTTTTCAAGTCCATATATGGTACTGCAATCGAAATGAGATTAAATTCCAACACAGAATACCATAAACCGTTCGATTTACAAATTCCATTATTTTTAATTTTTAATTACTATCAGTGACAACGAAAATTAATTAAAGCGGTTTTTGTGAGTGAATTACATTTATCGCTTCAAAAAACTTGTAAAAAATATTTCACAAGATTGCGAAAATCGAAATGAATAAGGCGTAGGCATAAATGGATGGAAACGTTTTTTTTTTAAGTGAATGTAGGCACCTATACTAATAATAAAACCTACTGCAGTCACGATCGGCTGCAAGCCAATCGTATAATACTCTAGATGAATACTGAACTCCGATTTATATTGTAGTTGGGGATAAAGTAGAATTACGTGTGTGGATGTTGTATGTCCTTTATTAAGGACAGCCATTAGATTGCTACTCAAACCTAAAAGACAATATTCAGTGTTTAATTTCATATCTTGAACTGGGTAAGTCATCGAAAAAAATGTCCTTTTTGAAGGACTTTCACATGGGAGGTACAGGAAGGACTCACTCGATTTCTTACATATTTATCCTTTTCCTTGGAACCATTCAAAAATGAACGTGTACAAAATTTCAAATTCGTAGCTTGAAGCGTTCAAAAGTTATCGAAAAATATTGTTGAACATGTGTCTTAAGGACATTTTGTATGGCAGCTACCAGAAGGAGTGAAAGGATTTCTCTGATTAGTAAACTCAAAGTTCGTTTTTACTCAAAAGTAATTTGTTCAAAATTTCCAATTCATAGGTGAAAGAATACTTGAGTTATAGTAAGTGCCGTAAATTAAGTGAAGACGCTTTGACGGGATATTTGTATGGCAGCTACGTGAAGTACTAATAGGATTATCTACATATTCACACATTTAGCTCCAACTATTAGAAAAATAACACATGCAAAATTTCAAAGACGTAGCTTAAACCCTTCTGAAGTTATCTTCAAGACGTGTTTTAAGGACATTTTGTATGGCAGCTACCAGAAGGAGTAAAAGGATTTCTCTGACTAGTAAAGTCGAACTTTCTTTTCACTCAAAACTAATTTGTACAAAATTCCGAATTCGTAGCTAAAAGATTACTTGAGTTATAGTGAGTTTCGTAAATTAAGTGAATACATTTTGACAGGATATTTGTATGGCAGCTACACGAAGGCCTAACAGGATTTTCTTCATAATTATATATTTATCTCCAACTATTGGAAAGATAACACATACAAAATTTCAATGTCGTAGCTTAAACCCTTCTGAAGTTATCGACCAATATTCTTGAACACGTGTTTTAAGGACATTTTGTATGGCAGCTACCCGAAGGAGTAGGACGATTTTGCCCGTTAACGAACTTAGCCTTACAAATTCAACCAAACATCCAAATTCAAAATTTCAAGATCCTAGGTGAAGGCGTTCTTGAGTTATCGTGTTCACGGACAGACAGACGGACGGACGGACGGACGGACAGACGTCAAGCGGATTTGAGGTTTTTGGCCACAAATAAACAAAAAATAATATATAACCTTTTTTTCGTCCGAGGCTTGGTTCTATGCGTTACAAACTTTTGGGCTGGATTAAGCTTATAATACTCTATATGATTTCATCTAGAGTATAAACAGTAAGATGCGCTTTTCTGTAAGGGAGGGGCAGGGAGATTAGACGAAACATTTTTGTTGCTTGATCTCAGGAACCGCTTATTCTAGGTGGCTGAAACTTGGAATTTATGTACTATGAGAGTGGACCTAGTATGCTTGATATTGCATTCGAAACGCTCGAAACCTGGGATCGAAACATTCTAAAATCCATATCTCTTTCATAAACAGTTGACGTTAAATGGCTGAAACTTAGTGAATGTATCTAAGCATACTAGCAGCGTATATTAAGACTAAAATATGGAAGGGGAACGTGGAGTGAAGAGCGAATGAACTACGGAAGAATTCCCAAATGTGGTGTAGGTTAATATGCGACTGAAAACTTAAAAAATAACGCTCCAAATAGCCTCCTGGTTATTCTTTAGGTTGTCAATCCCATAGTCAAATACACCGCATCTCAGCATTAAACACGTTTTGGACTTCTACCCATAAAATAATAAAGTTGCGAACAGATTGTTGACCGATTTTTATACTCTAGATGAAATCATATAGAGTATTATAAGTTTAATCCAGCCCAAATGTTTGTAACGCATAGACCCAAGCCTCGGACGAAAAAAAGATATATATTATTTTTTGTTTATTTGTGGCCAAAAACCTCAAATCCGCTTGACGTCTGTCCGTCCGTCCGTCCGTCCGTCTGTCCGTGAACACGATAACTCAAGAACGCCTTCACCCAGGATCATGAAATTTTGAATCTGGATGTTTGGTTGAATTTGTAAGGCTAAGTTCGTTAACGGGCAAAATCGTCCTACTCCTTTGGGTAGCTGCCATACAAAATATCCTTAAAACACATGTTCAAGAATAGTGGCCGATAACTTCAGAAGGGTTTAAGCTACGTCTTTGAAATTTTGTATGTGTTATTTTTTCAATAGTTGGAGCTAAATGTATGATTATTAAGAAAATTCTATTAGTCCTTCGTGTAGCTGCCATACAAATATCCTGTCAAAACATCTTCACTTAATTTACGGAACTTACTATAACTCAAGTAATCTTTTAGCTATGAATTGGAAATTTTGTACAAATTAGTTTTGAGTAAAAACAAAGATCGAGTTTACTAATCAGCGAAATCCTTTTACTCCTTCTGGTAACTGCCATACAAAATGTCCTTAAGACAAGTGTTCAACAATATTTTTCGATAACTTTTGAACGCTTCAAGCTACGAATTTGAAATTTTGGACACGTTCATTTTTAAATGATTCCAAAGAAAAGGATAAATATGTAAGAAATCGGGTGAGTCCTTCCTGCACGTCCCATGTGAAAGTAATTCAAAAAGGAAATTTTTTTCGATGACTTACCCTGTTGAAGATATGAAATTAAACACTGAATATTGTCTTTTAGTTTTGAGTAGCAATCTAATGGCATTCCTTAATAAAGGACATACAACATGCACACACGTAATTCTACTTTATCCCCAACTATAATATAAAACGGAGTTCAGTATTCATCTAGAGTATTATACGATTGGGTTACAGCCGATCGTGACTGCAGCCGATCGTGACTTGTTTTGTTTTTTGTTTTGACATTTTTAGCTTTCTATCCTTTGCGGCTTTCGAGAAATTAAAATCAGAATTTTTTTATTTCCACCCCCCTCCTACCATCACTCCCTACACCCACACCCTCAAAATTTGTTTGTCCGCTAGAGGTCTACTGGACCTAACGTCTGAAAAAATTTTCAAGATCATATCTGATACTGTTCTTGAGATATAAAAATTTAATTTAATTTAATTTTAATAACCACACTTCCGTGCTTTATCTATCATCTTAAAAATTTTACATTCAGTAGACTCCTCTGGTAATTCCCTATACAGAAACCAAATTTTATCTTCCTCGCACAATTGAGTCGGAAGATATTGTAATTCAAAGTTTTTCACCCCCCACCAACATACCTCACCACCACCAATAGCAATTTTAACCCTATTCTAATCTCCTAATACCTTTTAAGACAACTACAAAGTTTCAGCCATCTAACATCAATCGTTCAGGAGATATGGACTTTAGAATGTTTGAATTCCAGCTTTCAAGCGTTTTGGACGCATTGTTCTACACTCACTCGCACACCCCTCAACCCCAATCGACCATTTTTTTGCAAATGGGTCCACTATAAGTTCCAACTTTCAGCATCTTACCATAAGCGGTTCCTGAGATCTAGAAAACAAAATTTTTCATCTTTTTCATCTAAAACACTTGAAAGGGCCAGAATCTCTCTCTGGACCTGCAGGAGCCTTCTCGGCAGAAACTTGAGACTGAGTCCAAAACTAACCTACTGGATGTATACTGTCGTTGCTAGGCCCATTATAACTTACGCGGCATCCGTCTGGTGGAAGAAAACTAAGCAGAAAACTGCTCAGCTTAAGCTGACTAAATTACAAAGACTGGCATGCCTGGGTATTACTGGGGCGATGCGCACCACTCCCACAGCTGCCTTATAGGTGCTTCTCAACCTAGCACATCCACACTTAGAAATACAGAAAGAAGCTAGGTTTACCACATACAAACCTTTGAGCTCGGAGGACGAGTCAGAGCGCAAAACAGCTGGCCCAACTCTTTCCGCGGAACTCAACAAATACCGCATACTAGCGATACCTCTGATTCAATGGTACCGAAATTTAATTTCACAAAGCCATTCAAAGTTGTCCAACCTGAAAGGAAGGATTGGGTCACAAACAAACTCACTCCAAAACCAGGATCCATAATATGGTACACAGACGGATCTAAAACAGATTAAGGTGTAGGAGCAGGAGTTTATGGAGTTCGCCCAAGTGTCAAATTCTACTGTAGCATGCACATAACATCCAATGTTTTTCAGGCGGAGCCTCATGCTAATAATGGCCATTCAGTCCGTTCAAATCTACTTCAAACTTGTTTGGAATTGCCTCCAATGCCTGATTGAACACAGAAACAAGAACAGAGTTAACCTCATTTGGATTCCGGGACAAAGCGGCTATGAAGGTAATGAAATGGCTGACTTAATGGCTAGGAAAGGTTCAGAAGCTGACTTCATGGGACCATATCCATTCTGTGGGATACCATTAAGCACAGCCAGAATGAACATCCGAATGTGGCAAAAATCGCAAAGTGCCATTCACTGGGACTTGGCACCGGGCAACAGGCACTCAAAGCTTTTTATACCAAAGCATTCGGAAAAAAGAACATCTGATTATCTAAAATTAAGCAGACATCAGATCAGAAGCTTAATGGGAGCTCTGACTGGACATTGTCCCATGAGGAAGCATCTCAAAGGAATTGGTCTCTCTGAGACTAAAATTTGCAGAATATGCAATGACGAAGACGAAACACCAGAGCATATCCTCTGTGAATAGGCACAACTGTGGCTTCAGTGACAGAGGTTAACCATACCAACCCCTTTTGCCAATCTATCTATCAACTCCAACTTTGACCGCGTCCCGCGTCCCAATTACGTAATGCATATGTTACTTGCTTTGGGAATCCCCAACTCCATGTCATGTGTGTCTATACGTCCTAATCGTAAAGTCCCCCCCCCCCCCCCCTTCGCCGTAGGACCGATCTACTACAATAAAAGGCAGCTCGAAGGGTCCCGGACTGTCCAGCGGAAAATATGGTCTCCCTAATAAAATTACCAAAAGCTTTTACTTTAAAATAAAAAACCTTTCATAACTTCTTACGTCAACTTTCTCAATAGCTTTTCTAATTATTAAAGTCAATCCCTTCAACTATTTATTACACACGCCACACAGTCATCAAAATGCTGTTCTATTTTGCGTTCGATTCTTTGAAAACCCACTTAAGTGTTGTTTTTCTATTTCGAGAAAATTGTTTAGAAAATGTGACGTACCTCTCTGCACTTTCGAAATTTTCCTGTCAGTTTAATGAATGAATGTTTTGCTTCGTTTTACGACTGAAAACTGATTTCCTCTTGTTAAACCTAAGATTTATGACTTTCATTACGAAAAACTATAACAGTAAAATTTGCGATTAGAGTTAATTGAATTTCAGAATCAAATTATTATTTCAACAATTAATTTTACTAAGTTCATAAGCTACACAAAATGGAAAATTACTTGCTCTTAAAATTTCATTACATATTACTAATGATAGATATAGCATGTAATCATACATAAAATTTTTACTAAAACTTATCCGAACTATTTTTGTTTGCTGAAATACTGGGTAAATAGTTACATATAAATATTTAATAGATTTTCAATTTTAATCTATTTTTGTCACATCGTTCAACTAACCCGTCTGTAGATCTACATACATGTTTGTCCTCTTGGTAGTCTGACTTATCGACCTTCTTGTCTTTCCGTAAGAACAATAACCATCAACAATAACTCCGGAACGTGTTGATCTTGAACATTGAAACAAAGTGCTTCTGTGGAGATGTTTCACTTCGATTTCTATATATAAGGTTGAGGACGAGAAATCGAAATGGCAATAATTACACCACCAGTGTATAAAAAGCAAAACTGTGACAACCCAGCAAAAAATCACGTCAGGTATATCAGGCTAAGATTTAAATAAGGGATACCGAGTTAGAAGAAAAGTCTAAAATTTTATTGAATAACCATACTAATGCTTAGATAAGTCTTATTTTTAGGTATACTTAAGGTTTTGAATACCAAGAATATAAGAAAAGTCGGCAATTTTATGGAATATCCATACTAATGCTTAAATAAGTCTTATTCTTAGGTATACCGTTTAAAAACTAAGAATAACGAGAATACGCGCTATGGCGAAATTTTTGTTATTCCAGTGCAAACTTTTGAGTGATTGCCAAGTTTTTATGCAGTGAAATGGAATAAAGTGAAATAAATAAAGTTAAATTCGGTGAAATACAATTAAATACAGTAAGTATAATGGCTTCTTCTACGTTGGGCTACTCTAAACGCTATTATAAAAGACTAAATTGTCGGATTTGGAATGATACCAATCCACACGAGATACACCAGCACCAAATGCATCCCGAGAAAGTCAATCTCAAAATCTTTTTTATCAGAAAATATTGATAACAACAAAAATAAAAGGAAAAATTCCATAAAATTTAAGCCTTTTGATAGCTGACGCTCTGCTAAGCGAGATTAACTGGAACGGTCGAGAAAAAATTAAGGCCATAAACAAATATAAATTTTCTTAGCATAATTAGAAAATTTCATTCTTCGTTAAATGTATTTTCTATTTAAAGCTGCCTACATCAAATTTATACTTCCTTTGAAGATTATGAAAAGGATGTGAAAAAAGCCATGAAGAAAGGAAAAAACCGTATGGATCAGCGGCGGCATGAGCAACAACTAATTTTTACTTCTATAAATATATTATTTTTAAGAATGAGAATATGTGGAACAAAGAAGCTACAGAATAAATTTCAATTCCTATAGCATACGCCGTTTTTATGAAAGTGCGCAATAAATTGAAGTTGTTTAATTGAACTTTGTATTGTTTTTTTTTTATTATTACTCCCCTTACAGCCAAAAAACTTATAATAGGTGTTTTTATTAATGTGCTTAATAATTCATTGTACGAAAGCATCGAGAAAAATCTTCAAGAAGTAAACTTCTGCGGACTTCTTCAAGTTGTTTATTCTCAATAGCTTGTTTATTCTAAATGATAATTATAATACCGCAAAATAAAAATAACTCATTTTATATGAGTTTAAAAATTGAAACCAATTCATTCATGTTTATAAATATGGGAATCAAAACAAAATCTTTAACCTAATCGTATTACTATGCCAGATCATTAACAAAAGTACTGGTTAGTATAAGGCTTCACCTAATCTTTATATTAAACCTGATTATTACCAAAAGTCAAGTTTACTATAAGGCTTAACCTAATTCTTACATAAG
Source organism: Beris morrisii (assembly GCA_951812415.1). Taxonomy (NCBI): domain Eukaryota; kingdom Metazoa; phylum Arthropoda; class Insecta; order Diptera; family Stratiomyidae; genus Beris; species Beris morrisii. The sequence goes on along the minus strand of OX638312.1, from coordinate 87,952,175 downwards.
CATGATCATAAGGTAAATATTAAAGTATCCCCTTTATACCTGATTGCCAATGACATGGCCAATGTTAGAATCAGGGATAAAGTAAGGTAATTCGTTTGCGCGGAAGTTTCCCTTACAATTCATAGGCCTTTTTCACTAAGGAATAGATTGCACCTAATTAAGGCTTATATAATGATTACGTTGTTTGCTGAGAAAGGCTTCAGGTGGAATTACAGTGAAAGCGAAGCGCGCGATGAGCCAATCGCATCGCGCACGCCATGTCGCGACACCAGTTATAATACCTCGCTGAATCGGTTGCCACAACTGCCAAATGATATTCGCAAATACTTAAATATTTTGTCCATAACCCGCGACTTAAGTAAGTTCCTAAATCAAATTAGGCGATGAAATTAGAAAATAATCTACCGTAGCGATGCGATTGGAGCGATGCGATTGGAGCGATGCGATATCAATATAACGGGTTACACTCACTAACATGCATTCAAATTAGCTGTCATCACGCCAGCTTTTATCTCAGCTGCAAGTACCGCAACAGCATAGTGCCGTCAACAGCGGTAGAAACCAGCAATAAGAAACGGCGGTTGCATCGTCCTCTGCAACAAGGAGGCGCCTAAAGTGGTTGTTGGGCAGTCTTTTCTTCGACAATTTGGAAGATCTGAGGTTAATAGGGCATGACAAGATGGAAAAATTTATTAGGGACTTAGGATGTTTGATTAGTTAGTTCCACGTTATTTCCGAAGGAATCGCTATGGGCCCTCTTTTGGTGCCTAGTGTGCGCTGCGGCTCAGCGTGGTGCCCCTTCCTAAAACTAAAACTAAAACTAATCGTCCGCTGTAGTATTAAACTTCAGTACGCATCACATGTGACAAAGGTTTAGTTCTTAACATTAAACTTAGTACACGAGAACCGGAGAACTTGATAATCTGGGAACTTAAAATTTTGTAAATTGTGATTTATTCCAAAAGCTTCGTGATAGGCTAGCAACAAATCCCTGGCAAAATAAATATTGGTGCAAAGATTCGAGAGAAAACTCAGATCGGATAAAAGGTTAACAGTAGGTCCCCATATTCGATCGCTGAACTATCATCGAAGGGGCTGTTAGAATTTGTAAATTAAACTTTTGATAAATTATTTACATTGTAAAGTTTGAGCCAATTTATATGGTAGCACCCGACTACTGGCGACTTAACGGGTTGTAAATTAAGCAAATGCACCAAAATCTCATTTCAAAAACTTGCAAAAGAGGTCTTTTGCATTTCGACCGCCGGCAGGTAAACTTCCAACAACCAATTTTATTAAATATTTATTAAATTATATCAATTTTATTAAATTGCCTTTCGTTGTTATAATTTCATACCGCAAAAACTCTTGCGAGAAACAGGGGCTATGACCCGATTTAGACTGTCAGGCAATGAAACATAATCACAATTCATCACTGGTAGAATACCCACCGACTAGAGATTTTTAATCGGGCAATAGATTAGTCTAATGGCTAATGTCACTTCAGTTATATTAAAGCGCGCACACCGATTGTTTCGATTCGTCCAAACTAAATAGTTGAATATGCAAGACCAATTCCTTTCGATCGAAGCGCCACTAAACTATCGCAGGAGATCTCTACATGAACAGCGGCTTATGAAGATACGCATACGCACCAAATTAAAAATTTCATACAATCGGCTTCCTCTCTGCATTTGGTCGTGTCCTGTGTGTAACATGTAATTAGATCAGTCTGGTGTGATTCAGATTTCAGCATTAATACTCTGCCAGAGGATGTGATAAGTTGATACGGGTACCAATTGATGGTGGATTTACACTCAACGTTTGAGGCGCGCCTCTATCCCCACCATAAAATCAAACCATCAGATGGCTAGTGGAGTCGCAAGAGTCTAACATTCCTCAACTTTTACTCCGACGCACGTTTTCATATGTGTACACACATCCAATGAAATGTGGCACCACACAATTCGCAACTCATCGTATTTCTCTCGTTTTGCACTTATAGGCAAGTTGCACCACATAGGCATGCTGATTGTAAATTGCTTTCAACACAGCAAAGAATACAGCATAGGAAAACCGGTTTGCAATGGCCTGATGAGGATAGAGGCTCGCCTCAAGGGTGAGTGTAAATGCACCGTAATGGTGGATTTACACTTAACCCATTGAGGCGAGCATATTCACATCGCGCACGCGAATATGTCGTTCATTTTCGGCTGTATCTTTAAGTTCCTTTACAAAAAGATTAGATGAAGCACATACCGTATGTTTCGAATAAGTGAGATTGAGAAAGTTTATTTATAGGACTTTATGTATAAATTTGGCTGAAAGGCCTTTGCAAGCCAGTTTTCGTCGGCTGTAGTCTTTGCTGTGTTGATAGCGATTTATGGTGCATTTACACTCACCCTAGAGGCGAGCCTGTACCCCCCTCAGGTCATTGCAAACCGGTTTTCGTCGGCTGTGTTCTTTACTGTGTTGAAAGCAATTTACACTTAACATGCCTCTGCGGCGCAACTTGCCTATAAGTGCAAAACGACAGTAATACGATGAGCTGCGTGTGGAGGCACAGTTCATTGGATGTGTGTACACATATGGAAGCGTGCGTTGGAGAAAAAGTTGAAGAATGTTAGACTCTTGCGACTCCACGAGCCATCTGATTGGTTGATTTTATGGTGGGGATAGAGGCTCGCCTCAAACGTTGAGTGTAAATCTACCATTACAGTGAACATGCATCTGCGGCGCAGCTTGCCCATAAGTGCGAAACGACAGAAATAGGATGAGCTGTGAATAGTGTGCTGCGTGCGTCGGAGAAAAAGTTGGACTGTTACACTTTTGATTGGTTGATTTCATGGTGGGGATAGAGGCGCGCCTCAAAGGTTCAGTGTAAATCCACCATCACGAAAATTTTTATTATTTTTGTTTGGGGAAAAGATCGGCAAGTGGTTAAAGTAGAAATGCGCGACAGAAGTGTCGACGCTACTGACTTATCTAAAACACCAACTACAATTTGCACTAATGGTCCGAGACACGGTCTAATTTTAATATAGGTTGTTTCGAGACAAGGAAATTATTTGACAAATTTATTTATAAATATTATCCTTGTATGATCAAATTTCCACCCTTCATCAGAGGTTCTTCGAACAAAAATTTAAATATTTAAAAAGACTGGAAATTGAAACTTTTTCAATACCTAATCAGAAACACATGACAAAATTTGTGAAAACGAATATATACAACAAAATTCGTGAAAAACATATTCAACCCCCTTCCTTACTGTAGGATGAAACGCGAAAAATCCTAATTTCTGGTGATTGTATGGCAACCCCGTGGAAGTAAAAACTAGTTTGATGTGTCATCAGACTTAAGCAATATAGAGGAGTTAGTGAAGCATATCCTACTCTCTTGCACCCCCATAGTGGTTGAGTATCAAAATATCTTGAATTTGTTTTGATGCCATTAGATAAAACGGTCGAGAAAATAAAAAATCCGCCAACAATCTGGGCGCAACTTTATTACTTTTTGGATAGAAGTCCGGAACGCGTTTAATGCTGAGCTGCGGTGTAAGGTTACAATGCGACTGACAAACTAAAAATTAACTTTGAGCGGATGCAACTCTTACAGGAAGTACGAAAATATTTTACACAATTTTCGGAAATGAAAAAAGACGGACGTAGTCGGACTTATCACAGCGAAGTCCTAATTCCTCGTTTCAAAAGGTGAAGTGATGAAGATTACAAAATAACGAAATGGATTGAAAGGTAGGTAAAATTTATCCCAATATTCTATGCCAGCTGAAACCTGATCAAAGCCGTAGCGAAAGAATTTATGATGAATTTATTTTACAATCTGCTTAATGCCGTAAAACTCATTAATTTTTGAAAAATACTCAAAAATGTAATAGAATTTAAATAGTGCCACTATCTCACGATAAGTTTACAAAGCGGCATTATATTCCTTTCATATTCAAATTAGATGTCACAGAAAGTATATTTATACAAAATTTCATCACATACGAACCCACCAAGCCCTGACGCTAATGTTGTTTAACAGGAACCGCACTCAAAGCACTTCGACTTAATAGGATTACGTCATGACAAAGGCCTGCTAACAATGCGTTTTTTCTTATACCAGCTGAAGCATATTCAGTTCAGGCTAATATCCATATGAAACATCAAAAAAAATTATGCTGAAAAGACACATCTCTTATCTTAGAATCACCTCGCGTCGTTTCGTCTAAAAATACTTGACTTTAGAATGCGCGCATCGCGCACGCGAATATGTCGTTCATTTTCGCGCTTCATCTTCGGCTGTATCTTTAAGTTCCTTTACAAAAAGATTAGATGAAGCACATACCGTACGTTTCAAATAAGTGAGATTGAGAAAGTTTATTTATAGGACTTTATGTATAAATTTGGCCCTTCAAAAAGAACTAACAGCAGCGTCAAGAGTTCGAGCTTCTATTTGCGGTCGAAACTGCCTTTTGAGATCAAGCCAGCTCGAACTTAGGAGAACTACGGGTAAAATGGGAACCACACAGAATACAAGATTAGCTAGTAAACATACTGCAGTCACGATCGGCTGCAAGCCAATCGTATAATACTCTAGATGAATACTGAACTCCGATTTATATTGTAGTTGGGGATAAAGTAGAATTACGTGTGTACATGCTGTATGGCCTTTATTAAGGACTCCCATTAGATTGCTACTCAAAACTAAAAGACAATATTCAGTGTTTAATTTCATATCTTGAACTGTGTAAGTCATCGAAAAAAAAAGTCCTTTTTGAAGGACTTTCACATGGGAGGTGCAGGAAGGACTCACTCAATTTCTTTCATATTAATCCTTTTCCTTGGAACCGTTTAAAAATGAACGTGTACAAAATTTCAAATTCGTAGCTTGAAGCGTTCAAAAGTTATCGAAAAATATTGTTGAACGCGTGTCTTAAGGATATTTTGTATGGAAGCTACCAGAAGGAGTAAAAGGATTTCGCTGATAAGTAAAACCCAAACTTCGTTTTCACTCAAAACTAATTTGTACAAAATTCCGAGTTCATAGCTAAAAGATTACTTGAGTTATAGTGAGTTCCGTAAATTAAGTAAATTCATTTTGACAGGATATTTGTATGGCAGCTACACGAAGGACTAATAGGATTTTCTTTATAATCATACATTTACCTCCAACTATTGGAAAAATAACACGTACAAAATTTGAAAGAAGTAGCTTAAACCCTTCTGAAGTTATCGGCCAATATTCTTAACACGTGTTTTAAGGACATTTTGTATGGCAGCTACCAGAAGGAGTATAAGGTTTTCGCTGATTCGTAAACTCGAACTTTGTTTTTACTCAAAACTAATTTGTACAAAATTCCCAATTTATAGCTAAAAGATTACTTGAGTTATAGTAAGTTCCGTAAATTAAGTGAAGACGTTTTGACAGGATATTTATATGGCAGCTACACGAAGGACTAACAGGATTTTCTTCATAGTCATATATTTAGCTTCAACTATTGGAAAAATAACACATACAAAATTTCAAAGTAGTAGCTTAAACCGTTCTGAAGTTATCAACCAATATTCATGAACACGTGTTTTAAGGACATTTTGTATGGCAGCTACCCGAAGGAGTAGGACGATTTTGCCCGTTAACGAACTTAGCCTTACAAATTCAACCAAACACCCAGATTCAAAATTTCAAGATCCTAGGTGAAGGCGTTCTTGAGTTATCGTGTTCACGGACAGACGGACGGACGGACGGACGGACGGACGGACGGACGGACGGACGGACGGACGGACGGACGTCAAGCGGATTTGAGGTTTTTGGGCACAAATAAACAAAAAATAATATATAACTTTTTTTCGTCCGAGGCTTGGTTCTATGCGTTACAAACTTTTGGGCTGGATTAAACTTATAATACTCTATATGATTTCATCTAGAGTATAAAAATCTGCCAACAGTCTGGGCGCAACTTTATAATGTTTTAGGAATGAGTTTAATTCTGAGATGCGGTGTAGGTTACTATGTGACTGAAAACCCAAAAAAAGTTCGGAAAGCGGTTAGAATGGGGTCGCGCTAGAATACTTACGCCGCTGCCACATATAACATATGAGTTACATAATTGGGTCATACTCCGGGACAAGGTCTAAGTCATAGTATAATATCAGTTGTCACGTGATTAGGAGGTTTTCCGTGATTTGGTTTCAGTCCATTACATGAAATCGGAAATGCATTTGTAGAAGATTATTTAAAAAGTCTGAGGAAGTGAAAACCAATCTGATATCTCATCAATCGTAAGAAATATGTCGAAAGCATTACGTCCCATTGGAGTTAAATATCTAAAAATACTGAATAAACCTTTTGACGATTATGTTCGAAGCCTTAGGAAGTAAAAATTAATTCGATATCTCATCAGAACTAAGAAATATGTAGGAATTTGTGAAAACATATGCAACCCCCTTGCACCCACTTTGGGGTTGAATATCAAAAAATCCTGAAATGAGTTTTTGGATATATGTAAAGAAAGCCCGAGGAAGTGAAAACCAAACCGATGTCTTATCAGTCGTAAGAGATATTAAAAACATACTGCAGTCACGATCGGCTGCAAGCCAATCGTATAATACTCTAGATGAATACTGAATTCCGATTTATATTGTAGTTGGGGATAAAGTAGAATTACGTGTGTGCATGTTGTATGTCCTTTATTAAGGACTGCTATTAGATTGCTACTCAAAACTAAAAGACAATATTCAGTGTTTAACTTCATACCTTGAACTGGGTAAGTCATTGAAAAAAAATGTCCTTTTTAAAGGACTTTCACATGGGAGGTGCAGGAAGGACTCACTCGATTTCTTACATATTTATCCTTTTCCTTGGAACTCTTTCAAATTCGTAGCTTGAAGCGTTCAAAAGTTATCGAAAAATATTGTTGAACACGTGTCTTAAGGACATTTTGTATGGCAGCTACCAGAAGGAGTAAAAGGATTTCGCTGATTAGTAAACTCGAACATCCTAATTTGTACAAAATTCCGAATTCATTGCTAAAAGATTACTTGAGTTATAACGAGTTCCGTAAATTAAGTGATAACGTTTTGACAGGATATTTGTATGACAGCTACACGAAGGACTAATAGGATTTTCTTCATAATCATACATTTAACTCAAACTATTGGAAAAATACTACATACAAAATTTCAAAGACGTAGCTAAAACCGTTCTGAAGTTATTGGTAATATTCTTGGACACGTGTTTTAAGGACATTTTGTATGGCAGCTACCAGAAGGAGTAAAAGGATTTCGCTGATTAGTAAACTCGAACTTCCTTTTCACTCAAAACTAATTTGTACAAAATTCCGAATTCGTAGCTAAAAGATTACTTGAGTTATAGTGAGTTTCGTAAATTAATTGAATACATTTTGACAGGATATTTGTATGGCAGCTACACGAAGGACTAACAGGATTTCTTTCATACTCATATATTTTGCTCCAACTATTGAAAAAATAACACATACAAAATTTGAATGACGTAGCTTAAACCCTTCTGAAGTTATCGACCAATATTCTTGAACACGTGTTTTAAGGACATTTTGTATGGCAGCTACCCGAAGGAGTAGGACGATTTTGCCCGTTAACGAACTTAGCCTTACAAATTCAACCAAACATCCAGATTCAAAATTTCAAGATCCTAGGTGTAGGCGTTCTTGAGTTATCGTGCTAACGGACAGACGGACGGACGGACGGACGGACGGACGGACGGACGGACGGACGGACGGACGGACGTCAAGCGGATTTGAGGTTTTTGGTCACAAATAAACAAAAAATAATATATAACTTTTTTTCGTCCGAGGCTTGGTTCTATGCGTTACAAACTTTTGGGCTGGATTAAACTTATAATACTCTATATGATTTCATGTAGAGTATAAAAATGTAAAAAAATCTGCCAATGGTCTGGGCGAAACTTTATTATTTTTCGGGTCAAAGTTCGGGAGCGGTCAAAGTCGGAGTGTATCATGAGTTGCTTCGAGATTATTAGATTTCTTGGAAAATTATTTTTGCTCTTAATATAAAAATATTTAAAATAGAGATTTTTAGCTGATTAAACATTGAAAAAGTCCGTGTAGACTATTCGAATTTCGGTATATTATTTACACTAAAAGCCCATAGAAGAAAACGAATTTTATGCCTTATCAGAATTAAGAGATATGACGAATTGTTAAAACGTATACAAACCCATTACTTCCACTTCTGGTTTGAATTTCGAAAAAATTGTGAAACACGTTTTTAGACGATTTCATAAGAAGCAACTTGATATCTCATGAGACATGATGGTTTTTCAAAAATTTGTGAAAACGTAAGCAAACCGTTCACACTCCCTTGGTTCTGAAAATTCGAAAAATCGTGAATTGGTTGGTCGTAATAATCAATTTTATATCTCATCAGAACTAAGGAATGGCAAAAATTGTGAAAACATATACAAACCCTTGGGGGTTGAATATCGAAAAATTGAGAAATGAGTTTGTAGGCGATTATATAAAAAGTCTGTGGAAATGAAAAGCGATCTAATATCTCATCGAACCTAAGAAATATGTCGAAGCTTTGAAAAGCATACACCTCCTTACACCCATTAGGATTGAATATCTCAAATACTGAAATTGACATTTTGGCTTTTTTATATAGGAAACCTTAGGAAGTAAAAATGAATTCGATATATCACCAGATATGCAACCTCCTTACACCTACTCGGGGGTTGAATATCCAAAAATCCTGAAAGGAATTAATAAATAAATATGAAGACAGCACGAGAAAGTAGGAACCAATTCAATTTCTTATCACTTTTAAAAGAAATGACGGAATTCGTGAAAACGTGTTCAACCCGTTTATACCCTCTTAGGGGCTGGAAAGGAAATAACTTAAAAACAAGTTTTAGTCGATTATTACGTAAGCACGTGAAACTGAAAAGATATTCGATATCTGATAAGACGTAGGGATATAGTAGAATTCGTGAAAAAGTTTACAACCCCCTTCGCACCCCTTTAGGGGTCGAATTTAAAAAAATCCTGAAAAAAGCTTTCTAGGTATTTATAGGAAGAAACCGGAGAATAAAGTTGAATTCAATATTTGGGAAGACCTAATAGATATGACGAAAACCGTAAAAATATATGCATTCCATTTTCACTGATCATTTATTTTGCCTCCCCCTCTGAACGCCAATGAAAATTTGAAATTTTTTTTTATTTAAATTAGTTTTCTAGTTGATTTACATAAACACACCGAGTTTCAACTTTGAAGCATAAGCCGTTCTATAGATAGAAAAAACACCCCCCACCCCTGTACCATACTACCCCTATAAAAAATTGTATTTTTCCAAGATGCTACTAATATAGCTCTATCCAAATTCCAAGTTTCAGCTTTATATCATTATTGGTTGTCGAGATATTAAAATCGGAACTTTTTCCTTTTCCCCCTTCCCCACCCTCACCCTCTACACCCATACTTCCTAAATTTTGCTTTCCACCAGGCGTCTATTAGGCCTACTTTTGGTAAAAATTTTAAGCATCTATCTTACACGGTTCTTGAGATATGAGACGTGATTTTTTTGAAAAATTCTTATCCCCTCCACTTTCATGCTACACCGCCCCCTTGAAAAATTTGGCTTTCAGCAAACTTCATTTGTCAACCTTTATACACAAACCAAATTTTATTTATCTAGTATAATTTGTTCATGAGATATCGTAATCTAAAGTTATTCACCCCCCACCCCCGTACGCTACTGCCCCCACTCAAATTTTTGTTTTCGATCTATTCTCCTAGTATACCTACAAATATTCATTAAGGTTCAATTTCGTGACATTAAGCGTTTAGGAGATATAGATTTTAGAATGTCTCGATCTCACCTTTTTTGCGTTTCGGACGCATTATTTTTTCCCCCACTCCCGAACCCCTTCATCTATATCGGCAATTTGCAAATGGCTCCACTAACGAAGCTCTATATAAATTCCAAATTTCAGCCTCCTAGCATAAGCGGTTGCTGAGATCTAGAAACCAAAATTTTCCGTCTAAAACGCTTTCTCCTCCTCCCCCCTCACACCCCCTCCTTGACAAATTTGGTCACTTCAGGGGGCCTACCCACTCTACCCACGAAAAAAAATTCAACTAAATAGCTCATAGGGTTTGGGTGCTACGAGCGTACGGCGGACAGACGGACTGAAATTTTTTTTTGCTTTTTTCGTGTCTACTCGTCCTGAAACGTGGAAAAAAAAATTTTGAGGGAAGCAAATTTTTTTTTTTTAAAAATCGATAACAATACTGTAGTATTGAAATAATAAAGTAAAACATACTGCAGTCACGATCGGCTGCAAGCGAATCGTATAATACTCTAGATGAATACTGAACTCCGATTTATATTCTAGTTGGGGATAAAGTAGAATTACGTGTGCATGTTGTATGTCCTTTATTAAGGACTGCCATTAGATTGCTACTCAAACCTAAAAGACAATATTCAGTGTTTAATTTCATATCTTGAACTGGGTAAAACATCGAAAAAAAATGTCCTTTTTGAAGGACTTTCACATAAAAGGTGCAGGAAGGACTCACCCGATTTCTTACATATTTATCCTTTTCCTTGGAACCATTTAAAAATGAGCGTGTTCAAAATTTCAAATTCGTAGCATGAAGCGTTCAAAAGTTATCGAAAAATATTGTTGAACACGTGTCTTAAGGACATTTTGTATGGCAGCTACCAGAAGGAGTAAAAGGATTTCGCTGACCAGTAAACCCGAACTTTGTTTTCACTCAAAACTAATTTGTACAGAATTCCGAATTTGTAGCTAAAAGATTACTTGAGTTATAGTGAGTTTCGTAAATTAAGTGAATACATTTTGACAGGATATTTGTATGTCAGCTACACGAAGGACTAATAGGATTTTCTTCATAATCATACATTTATCTCCAACTATTGAAAAAGTAACACATACAAAATTTCAAAGTCGTAGCTTTAGGCGTTCCGAAGTTATTGGTCAATATTCTCGAACACGTGTTTTAAGGACATTTTGTATGGCAGCTACCCGAAGGAGTAGGACGATTTTGCCCGTTAACGAACTTAGCCTTACAAATTCAACCAAACACCCAGATTCAAAATTTGAAGATCCTAGGTGAAGGCGTTCTTGAGTTATCGTGTTCACGGACAGACGGACGGACGGACGGACGGACGGACGTCAAGCGGATTTGAGGTTTTTGGCCCCAAATAAACAAAAAATAACATATAACTTTTTTTCGTCCGTGGCTTGGTTCTATGCGTTACAAACTTTTTGGCTGGATTAAACTTATAATACTCTATATGATTTCATCAAGAGTATTAAAAGGTGTCGGGTCCAACATTTCTATTTTATTTATTTCTATTAATATTTCCACTTACGCTTGCATACAAATTAGTGATATTCATTTTCCCAAGAAACCCGACAATCGCTAGGAGAAATATTACCCCCCAAAATTTTCCAGATTAAAAGCAACCTAAAAGTTAACTTTGCACATCATCTTTTTGCCATACGACGAGCGAATTTGTTAACTTTTATATAGAAATCGAGTTGTATATGTCTAGTGCAATTGGTTCATGAGATATCGTTATCTAAAGCTTTTCACACCCCCCTCCCCCACCTCTGTACACCACGGCTCCCACTCAAAAATTTGTATCCGATCTATTCTCTTAGTATACATACATACAGATGTTCATTAAGATTTAATTTTGTGACATTAACCATTTAGGAGATATGGATTTTATATCGATCTAGGCTCTCGAGCGTTTTGGACGCATTATTTTTCCCCCCACTCCCACACCCCTTCACCTAAATCAGCAATTGTTATACAAATGGGTCCACTATCATAGTTCTATATAATATCCCAGTTTCCCCGTAAACCGGCCTTTAAGGCCGGTTTACATGTTGGTTGCAAATAATTTTTACTGAGATTGTGAGGGAGCTATAGCTTATCGAATTTTCAATGGAGTAGAAGCAACCACTACAAAAAAATGTTGGCACGCACACATGGACAGAAATATCGTCAATATTTTTTACTGGATATATCTCTGTTCGTTTCACTCCTGATCAGCTTCTCATTAGAGATTTTTCTTCTCCCTCCCAATCTCAGTAAAAATTACTTGCAACCGCCATGTAAACCGGCCTTTAGTCATCAAACGTGGAAAAAAAATGTTCAGGGTATCAAATTTTTTTTTTTTTAAAATCGATAACAATACTTTATTATTAAAATAATTAAGTAAAATCTAGAGGTTTTGCAACACGCGATTTTGAAAAACAAAATCTTATGTCACAACTCATTCAACCAATTCAAAATGTATGTCTTTAATATGGTGTCCAGCAAGGCTTGCATTTTTTCCCTTTAATACTTTTACCTTTCAAGCATTGATGTGTGCTTGCAAAAGAAGTCGTAATATAATATACCTTAATTACCTAACTAGCGGTTATTTCAGTTTGATGGTCAGTGCTATTAAAAAACTTTCAATTTGAATGTTGCAAATGTAATTTGCTAAAAAATATGAAACTATTTGATTAGATTTGGTGTTGCCTTACCTATTTCCCCGTTTTGCCCAAGGTTCCCGTATCTGACAACATACTGCGAGTACTCGTATGTTATTATATATATAAACGTACTCATTCAAATATATATAAATGTAGCTACATGCGAGCTGAGATACAGATGATTACTATTTTTATGGAAGGGTCACAAGTCTAGAATACGTAGTATACGAACTCAATTTCTGCATTTCTGTTTGAGGACGATGTTGTTATGCTCTGCACTGCAGACTTTGCACTCACATTCCGGATGTTTTATTTTCTGGTCATGTGGTGCTTGTATGGAGCATAACACGCATTAGTGGTGCACTCGGGTGGATGTTTGTAAATTGACAGGTACCAGATAAGTGGTGATAAAGTTATAGGATTTAGTTGTCCGTTCAACAACGAATAAACTCGTAAACAACTTTAAACATACTTGCTCTAGTCTATTTTAAACAGTTTGGAATCGTTTTATGCTATGCTAAAAGGTGTTATTTTAAGAATTATTCCAACTACAAATATAAGATCTAGTAGTGGGATCAAGAATAGTAGTTCAGAATTTCAATTAATTATGTATAATTATCAAGGAGCGCATGTACAAGCTGCTATGGAACTGTAGGAATTGAAGAGCTTACTTTTTCGTGGCCAATCGGTGGCCAGGAGATCTTGACTAGTCCATCTTATAGCTAGGTTTAGAAATTTCCCTTGGACGGTTATTATTTACATGTTTACTCGAGGCGTGCCAAGGGTAAAATGAGTGCGTCCGAAACGCTAGCATGCTGCGATCGAAGCATATCTCCTGAACGATTGATGTCAGAAAGTTGAAACTTTGTAATTGCTCTTACGCATACTAGGAGCCTAGATAAAGACTACATTTTTCAAGAGAGGACGTGAGGTGAAGAGTGAAAGTCTTTGATCTTACAATATCTTCCAAACCAATTGTATCAGAAGGAAAAAATTTGGTTTATGGTATGTATATAGGATTATAAGTAGAGTCTATTCCATGTGAATTTTTGAGGGGGAGATGGAACACAGAAGTATGGGATGATACCAATTTTTTTTAAAAAAAACTATTTTTATATCTCAGGAGCCGTATCAGATAGGGCCTTAAAATTCGTTTACAGGAGTTAAGGCCAGTATACCACCAGAAGAGAAAAAAATTTTGGGGATGGGGGCAGTGTATAGAAAGCTAAATCTAATTTCTGAGTACAGAAAGCTAAAAACTAATTTCCGCAATTTCCGCATCATAGAAAGATAAAATTTTTGATAAGGGCTGCAAGGTGCAAGGTACAGGGGTGGTAACGGTTTCTCTATCACAGAAAGGGCTTATGCTAGAAAGTTTATTTCTTCTTTGGTACATATAGGTACTAAGGATATGTACTACAGAAGTAACAAAGGCAAGAAAAAAATTCAGATTTTCAAAAAAATTGTCCGCGAAAAATTTTTGTTTTTCATTGTCACAAATTTCGTCATAGGTATTTAGGTATGTCGAGGAATCAAATTAATTTCATTTCTATTGACTCTTTTTATAAGCGCGTATTTATCGAAATTAGAACCCAGAGACCAGAGAGGCTATTAAGTTGTTGTGACATTTTTTCCGAATTCCGATATATTTCTTAGGTCTAATGAGAAGTCGAATGCATTTTCTTTTCTAAAGGCTTTAAATAAGATTAGGCTGAGATGCGGTGTAGGTTGCTTAAGTCTATCGCAGTTCTTCAGCAATTTTAACTATTCACTGTACCTGCACAAATTAAATAAATTTTTACGTTTCTTATATTGAACCATCCGAAAGATAATAAATTTTCTCAACTTTAAAACACTGTCTATTAAAACCTTTTCAAATAACGTTGAAGTGTTATGTTGCAAACAATCGCCTATAATTACCAAATTGGTTTTTTTAATATCATATTGCATCTCGTTATGATAATAAATCTCAATCGAATGGATTGTGGCTTGAATATTATTTCAGTCGAATGCTTAACTTGTAGAACTACGGAATAATTTTGCGAGAACTCATAACTAAGGATTAAGGATTAAGCCTCCTGGGCGTCCTAGGCTTATATAAATTTGACGCCTATTTAGTAATTTGGTGCCTGTTTACTAAGTTAGCATCTATTTAACAATTTAACGTTTATCTGCATACATATTTAAAATATCACTGCGTAGCGTTCTGAAATAGCAATTTTAGTACTTCTCGATAACGTCTATGTGCACATCGACTTATACTCTAAGACATCGACCCCATGCGTTGAGGTCAAATACGTCGGAGCATGATAGTGACAGGTTTTGTTTGTACATATACCAGTTTACTTATAAAAATCATAAGCCCTTGAAACCGTGTACTTTATGAATTCATATGCATATACTCGTAGCAGAAAGATCAGTAGTTTTCTCATTAGATAAAGAGCTTCTAAACATGATTTCACACGTTTTAGTGTAAAAATGAAACTTTTTACCGTGCAGTAATAGAATAATATCCATATTAGGAAATGAACAAATTAAATTTTTGTTTAGAATTGTTCGTATTTGTATATTAATCACCGAATAGTCTTCGTCAACTTGTATCGACTCGTTTTAGGAAATTTTTGAACTGTACACATTCATCTCCAAAATTAGAATTTATGCCATTAACACAGATCTTCTGCAGATGTTTGCAAGTCTCAATAATAATATAGTCGTCAGAATGCAAAAATGAAGTGAAATTGCACTGCAACTAAGGGAAAGTTTTTAATCACATCGACCTGCGCACACTTTCATCTGTTGGAATAAACTGTTTAGTCGATGTACATGCGCACATTACTCAAACTGTAACGACTCGAATTTCCGGGGTAGGCTCATCGGGTGCCGGGATCCGTTACAAAACATTTATTTGATATTAGGACTTCACTTTATCCTCTAACTATAATACTACTCCAAACCAATGTTTCAATGATTCTTGCTCGTTGCGTCATTCAACTCCGCTCCTGGTTTCCTTCTTGTTCGCCTCCGCGCGTCTGCTCTACTCGCCTTGACTCGCTACTGATCGCCGCCTCTGCTCAACATGCCCATTATGTTGTTCTGTTTGTCGCTGTTAGGTTGGCTTCGTTGCTTGGTTTGCTGCTACCTGTCTCAACGTCGCGTGGTCCTTCGCTGCTTGGCTCATCACTGGTCGGTCTGCTCTGTTGCTCGGATTGTCACTACCGGGCCCAACATCGCGTCGTCCTTCGCTGCTTGGCTTTTCTCTGCATGGTATGTCGCTGCGTGGCTTGCCTCGCCGTTTTGGCCTGTCACTGCTTGGCTTTACTCCGCTGCTTCGTTCATCGCCGCTTGGTTCGCTCCGTTGCTGGGATTGTCGCTACCTCGCTCAACGTCGCGTAGTTCCTTGTGGCTTGACTTACTCCGCTGCTCGGCGTGGCTTGCTTGCGTGGCTTACTTGCGTGGCTTACTTGCGTGGCTTGCTCTGCTTGTCGTGGCTTGTTCTGCTCTGCTCGTCGTGGCTCGCTATGTATCGCTGCGTTGGCTTGCGTTAGCTATATTTCTTCGGCGTCGTATTCTTGCGGTAGCTACGTCTCGTTGCGGTGGCCTGCGCTGACTGCGTTGCTTCGGCGTCGTCGTCTCTCGGCTTCCTGCAGCTACTGCGTCCTGCTGCATTAGCTTGCGCTGACTGCGTTGCTTCGACGTTGTCTCCTCTTGGCTTCCTGCTGCTACTGTGTCCTGCTACGTTGGCTTACGCTGACTGCGTTGCTTCGACGTTGTCTCCTTTTGGCTTCCTGCTGCTACTGCGTCCTGCCTCGTTAGCTTGCGCTGACTGTGCTGCTTCGACGTTGTCTCCTCTTGGCTTCCTGCTGCTACTGTGTCCTGCTACGTTGGCTTACGCTGACTGCGTTGCTTCGACGTTGTATCCTCTTGGCTTCCAGCTGCTACTGCGTCCTGCTGCGTTGGCTTGCGCTGACTGCGTTGCTTCGGCGTCGTGGTCTCTTGGCTTCCTGCGCTGACTGCGTTGCTTCGGCGTCGTGGTCACTTGGCTTCCTGCACTGCTACGCCTGGCTGCGTTGACTTGCGCTGCTTCGTCGTCGTCGTCTTCCTTGCTCAGTTCTTCGTTCGATTCAGACTTGCTTATTGATGGAAGTACAACTCCACAAGAGCAATAGCACAAGTTGAATCGATCGAGCTCAGTTTCTCAATACTGTTTCAAAGAAAGGAAGTACAACTCCACTATCTTCGTCACAGCATGAGTACTGCCGACTGACTCCCCGACCGACTGACCACTGATCGATTCGTTCTCGTATATATTTAGTGACAAACATTCGCTATCCATGAATTATGTTATAGAATAAATTTCGTATGGGAGAAATTTTGCCTTCTTATAATTCGCGGCCGGTGTATGCCTACCTCGGTATATAGTCTCGCTGGGATTTTGTATACTTGTCGGCGGGTTTTTCTGTCGCATCGCGTCGCCTGGGACGCTTTTGTGATCCCGCTGACCTTTTTCCAGGTATATTCCCAATTCTTGGTGCTGTGTTTCAGCTTTGTTGTGTTTTATGTCTTTTGTTTATTGTATTTCGGGTTCTATATTCTCTGTTACGTGTTTTATATTATACGTAATCCTAAGTCTTTAATTCATGTACCTAATCCTATGATGTTTGGTACTCCTTGTACTTGTTCCTTAGGCGATTGGTGTGGATGGAAATTATCAAAAAGTTTCCGTCCTTACAAAACTACCGCCCAATAAGTACAGTCAAATGATACTCGTATCGACCTATCACCACCGCTAACAGAATATTAATGCAGTAATCTGCATCACACTAAACAGATCAATTTACATGTTACACACAAGGCACAACCAAATGAAAAGATAAAACCGGCTTATGCAATTTTACTTTATTATTTTTTAATAATAGGTGCGTTTTAATGCTCTCCAGAGTAGGATAGGACAGCAAAGGTATACGCGAAACAACAACAACATCCAGGATAGTAAACTCACTAATTTTACTAGGTTACAAATCATACTCCGGATAGAATGAAATGGTGTGAGCCTAGGATGAATTCGCTTCAATTCGATTTACTCGTTTTGATTTGGATGATTGGCAGCATTTTTGTTTACACAACAGAAATAAAATAAAATCAAATCCGGTGACAGTTTTATTGCCGTTAGTTTTGAAACAAAGAAAGGAAAAAATTGTTTGAAATTGTTGGTAAAACATACTGCAGTCACGATCGGCTGCAAGCCAATCGTATAATACTCTAGATGAATACTGAACTCCGATTTATATTGTAGTTGGGGATAAAGTAGAATTACGTGTGTGCATGTTGTAAGTCCTTTATTAAGGACTGCCATTAGATTGCTACTCAAAACTAAAAGACAATTTTCAGTGTTTAGATGCATATCTTGAACTGGGTAAGTCATCGAAAAAAAATGTCCTTTTTGAAGGAGGTGCAGGAAGGACTCACTTGATTTCTTACATATTTATCCTTTTCCTTGGAACCATTTAAAAATGAACTTGTACAAAATTTGAAATTCGTAGCTTGAAGCGTTCAAAAGTTATCGAAAAATATTGTTGAACACGTGTCTTAAGGACATTTTGTATGGCAGCTACCAGAAGGAGTAAAATGATTTCGCTGATTAGTAAACTCGAACTTTGTGTTTACTCAAAACTAATTTGTACAAAATTTCCAATTCATAGCTAAAAGATTACTTGAGTTATAGTAAGTTCCGTAAATTAAGTGAAGACGTTTTGACAGGATATTTGTATGGTAGCTACACGAAGGACTAATAGGATTTTCTTCATAATCATACATTTAGCTTCAACTATTGGAAAAATACTACATACAAAATTTCATAGACGTAGCTTAAACCCTTCTGAAGTTATCGGCCAATATTCTTAAACACGTATTTTAAGGACATTTTGTATGGCAGCTACCAGAAGGAGTAAAAGGATTTCGCTGACAAGTAAACTCAAGCTTCGTTTTTACTCAAAACTAATTTGTAAAAAGTTCCGAATTCATAGCTAAAAGATTACTTGAGTTATAGTAAGTTTCGTAAATTAAGTGAATACATTTTGACAGGATATTTGTATGGCAGCTACACGAAGGACTAACAGGATTTTCTTCATAATCATATGTTTAGCTCGAACTATTGGAAAAATGACACAAACAAAATTTCAATGCCGTAGCTTAAACCCTTCTGAAGTTATCGACCAATATTCTTGAACACGTGTTTTAAGGACATTTTGTATGGCAGCTACCCGAAGGAACAGGACGATTTTGCCCGTTAACGAACTTAGCCTTACAAATTCAACCAAACATCCAGATTCAAAATTTCAAGATCCTAGGTGAAGGCGTTCTTGAGTTATCGTGCTAACGGACAGACGGACGGACGGACGGACGGACGGACGGACGGACGGACGGACGGACGGACGGACGGACGGACGGACGGACGGACGGACGGACGGACGGACGGACGGACGGACGGACGGACGGACGGACGGACGTCAGGCGGATTTGAGGTTTTTGGGCACAAATAAACAAAAAATAATATATAACTTTTTTTCGTCCGAGGCTTGGTTCTATGCGTTACAAACTTTTCGGCTGGATTAAACTTATAATACTCTATATGATTTCATCTAGAGTATAAAAATTGAAGAATTGAAATGGATAAGCAAGAAAAGAAAAGGTGAGTGATTGCATTGTTTGTATAAAATTTCGTACATAAAAAGATGTGACAATTAGAAAGTATGTATCTCAAATCGCAGTTTATTTACTTTAAATAAGAAGGAACTTAAACAAAACTTAACCGTCTAAAACAGATCTCGTCGTACTTGGGGTCGAAAGGAAACTTTATCTTTTCTCGAAGCTTACGGAAGAAGGAAGGAGGAATTTGACCACCCGAGAAAAAAGAAATTTGCCTACGGTCATGTACTGGACGATTTGATAAGCACTAATACTTTGGTAATTAATTTACAACAACAGTATATACCAATTTTAAAATATCCAAATCAAATAATTGTGTTTCAGGAAGATGAAACCACCGCTGAAATGCTTGAATCTCGGATGAAAACGCTGCTTAGAGCTTATAAAGCGAGCAAAGATAACGAGAAAAGGACTGGAAGTGCACCATGCCCGGCTCCGTTTATGGAGCAAATGGAAGAAATATTTGGTGATAAGCCCCTATTTTCTAACAGCCACTGCATGAATATGAGTGGGGACGCTGTTGCTCCATTACATGATTCTTTTGCAAATAAAAGTGCTGAGGCAGAGAAAGCCGCTGAAGAATCTCATTCAGATGTAGAATCTCCAGGACGAAGAACTCCCGTTCGTACAATTATTGCCCCGTCATCAAGCCGCCAACCGAGAAAGAAAACAACGCCGAGACAACTCTATTTCGCCAAAAAAATTGAATTTTTGGAGAGGAAGGAACAATTGAAGGCTGCTGAAAAGGAGAAACTATTAAACAAACTTGATGAAAGTATGAATAGAAGATTTAAAGAAGCAGAAGAAGCAAAGGAGCGGCGGCATAAAGAAAACATACTGCAGTCACGATCGGCTGCAAGCCAATCGTATAATACTCTATATGAATACTGAACTCCGATTTATATTGTAGTATGTTGTATGTCCTTTATTAAGGACTGCCATTAGATTGCTATTCAAACCTAAAAGACAATATTCAGTGTTTAATTTCATATCCTGAACTAGGTAAGTCATCGAAAAAAAAAGTCCTTTTTGAAGGACTTTCACATGGAAGGTGCAGGAAGGACTCACTCGATTTCTTACATATTTATCCTTTTCCTTGGAACCATTTAAAAATGAACGTGTACAAAATTTCAAATTCGTAGCTTGAAGCGTTCAAAAGTTATCGAAAAATATTGTTGAACACGTGTCTTAAGGATATTTTGTATGGCAGCTACCAGAAGGAGTAAAAGGATTTTGCTGACTAGTAAACCTGAACTTCGTTTTCACTCAAAACTAATTTGTACAAAATTTCGAGTTCATAGCTAAAAGAATACTTGAGTTATAGTGAGTTTCGTAAATTAACTGAAGACTATTTGACAGGATGTTTGTATGGCAGCTACACGAAGGACCAACAGGATTTTTTTCATAATCATACATTAAGCTCCAACTGTTGGAAAAATAACACATACATAATTTCAAAGACGTAGCTTAAACCCTCCTGAAGTTATCGGTAATATTCTCGAACACGTGTTTTAAGGACATTTTGTATGGCAGCTACCCGAAGGAGCAAAAGAATTTCGCTGATTAGTTAACTCGAACTTCCTTTTTACTCAAAACTAGCTTGTTTAAAATTCCGAATTCGTAGCTAAAAGATTACTTGAGTTATAGTGAGTTTCGTAAATTAAGTGAATACATTTTGACAGGATATTTGTATGGCAGCTACACGAAGGACCAACAGGATTTTCTTCATAATCATATATTTAGCTCCAACTAATAAAAAAGTAATACATACAAAATTTCAAAGTCGTAGCTTTAGGCGTTACGAAGTTATTGGTCAATATTCTTGAACACGTGTTTTAAGGACATTTTGTATGGCAGCTACCCGAAGGAGTAGGACGATTTTGCCCGTTAACGAACTTAGCCTTACAAATTCAACCAAACATCCAGATTCAAAATTTCAAGATCCTAGGTGAAGGCGTTCTTGAGTTATCGTGTTCACGGACAGACGGACGGACGGACGGACGGACGGACGGACGGACGGACGGACGGACGGACGGACGGACGGACGGACGGACGGACGGACGGACGTCAGGCAGATTTGAGGTTTTTGGGCACAAATAAACAAAAAATAATATATAACTTTTTTTCGTCCGAGGCTTGGTTCTATGCGTTACAAACTTTTCGGCTGGATTAAACTTATAATACTCTATATGATTTCATCTAGAGTATAAAAATGGAACTGCTTAAAACTATTCATAAATTAAAATAATGTTAATTTTAATGTTTTTAAATTTTACTTTATTTTTATGTAGTGTTTAATAAAACTCAGTTTAATATTAAATGATAAAAATTATGCTCGTATTATTCTATTTGATATAAGATATTCTAACAAGATTTGACGTCTGCCTGGATTAACATCGATTGGGTTCGCTTCGATAGGTATAGGTTCCTCCAAATCTTCTACTGCAAATTCGTCATTCCATAAAATACATATGTTGTGTAAAATGCAAGCACTTGACACTATGTTTACAATTGCTTGTATATCTGATTGTTCCGTAAAAAACAATAGCCTTCTAAAACGAGTTTTCAACAATCCAAATGTGTTCTCAACGATCATTCTTGTAGATGAATGTATGTAGTTGAATTGACTCTGCGCACTAGATAGCGAACCAATATTTTTAAATGGAGAAACAATCCAACTACTGGATTGATAAGCTGAGTCACCAAGAAGGAACGTATCATGTGGAAATAATTCTATTTCGTTCTCGGTCGCTTTTCTGAAAAGCTCGGATCTGCGCAAAACTCTACTGTCGTGTAGAGATCCTGGTTCTCCAATATAAACGTCCGTAAATTTCTTTTCTGCATCTACTACAGCTTGAACTACGATGCTGTAGTTCCTTTTACGATTAAAGTAGTCCGTTTTATTATCTTTCGGGGCTTTTATACGAATATGCGTGCAATCGACAGCACCTATCACGCCAGGAATGCCATTCTTCGTTCGAAATTTCTCAAGTTATTTGACAATTTCATTTCCTGCGGGCCACTTTACATAATCATGTCCAATAGAAATAAGCTAATGGCACACTCTCCTTACAGCAAACCAAGACGAAGATTTTGCAACACCGAATAAGTTTCCTAATTGACGAAATGTTATGGTATTCGCAATGTACCAAAGGAAAAGGTAAATTTCCCGTCTTGCGCCTATTCGGCTTCTTCCGCCAGTTGCAATATTCGGCAGGAAGGTTGAGTCTGCATACATATCTAAAATAAATTAAAAAACATACTGCAGTCACGATCGGCTGCAAGCCAATCGTATAATACTCCAGATGAATATTGAACTCCGATTTATATTGTAGTTGGGGATAAAGTAGAATTACGTGTGTGCATGTTGTATGTCCTTTATTAAGGACTGCCATTAGATTGCTACTCAAAACTAAAAGACAATTTTCAGTGTTTAGTTTCATATCTTGAACTGGGTAAGTCATCGAAAAAAAATGTCCTTTTTGAAGGACTTTCACATGGGAGGTGCAAGAAGGACTCACTTGATTTCTTACATATTTATCCTTTTTCTTGAAACCATTTTAAAATGAACTTGTACAAAATTTGAAATTCGTAGCTTGAAGCGTTCAAAAGTTATCGAAAAATATTGTTGAACACGTGTCTTAAGAACATTTTGTATGGCACCTACCAGAAGGAGTAAAGGGATTTCGCTGATTAGTAAACTCGAACTTTGTTTTTACTCAAAACTAATGTGTACAAAATTTCCAATTTATAGCTAAAAGATTACTTGAGTTATAGTAAGTTCCGTAAATTAAAAGAAGACGTTTTGAAAGGATATTTGTATGGCAGCTACACGAAGGACTTATAGGATTTTTTTCATAATCATACATTTAGCTTCAACTATTGGAAAAATACTACGTACAAAATTTCAAAGACGTAGCTTAAACCCTTCTGAAGTTATCGGCCAATATTCTTGAACACGTGTTTTAAGGACATTTTGTATGGCAGCTACCAGAAGGAGTAAAAGGATTTCGCTGCCAAGTAAAATTAAGCTTTGTTTTAACTCAAAACTAATTTGTAAAAAATTCCGAATTCGTAGCTAAAAGATTACTTGAGTTATATTGAGTTTCGTAAATTAAGTGAATACATTTTGACAGGATAATTGTATGGCAGCTACACGAAGGACTATCAGGATTTTCTTCATAATCATATATTTAGCTTCAACTATTGGAAAAATAACACATACAAAATTTCAATGTCGTAGCTTAAACCCTTCTGAAGTTATCGACCAATATTCTTGAACACGTGTTTCAAGGACATTTTGTATGGCAGCTACCAGAAGGAGTAAAACGGATTTCACTGACTAGTAAACCTGAACTTTGTTTTTACTCAAAACTAATTTGTACAAAATTTCGAATTAGTAGCTAAAAGATTACTTTCGTAAATTAAGTGAAGACATTTTGACAGGATATTTGTATGTCAGCTACACGAAGGACTTATAGGATTTTCTTTACAATCATACATTTAGCTTCAACTATTGAAAAAGTAATACATACAAAATTTCAAAGTCGTAGCTTTAGGCGTTCCGAAGTTATTGGTCAATATTCTTGAACACGTGTTTTAAGGAAATTTTGTATGGCAGCTACCCGAAGGAGTAGAACAATTTTGCCCGTTAACGAACTTAGCCTTACAAATTCAACCAAACATCCAGATTCAAAATTTCAAAATCCTAGGTGAAGGCGTTCTCGAGTTATCGTGCTAACGGACGGACGGACGGACGGACTGACGGACGGACGGACGGACTGACGGACGGACGGACGGACGGACGGACTGACGGACGGACGGACGGACGGACGTCAAGCGGATTTGAGGTTTTTGGCCACAAATAAACAAAAAATAATATAAAACTTTTTTTTGTCCGAGGCTTGGTTCTATGTGTTACAAACTTTTGGATTAAACTTATAATACTCTATATGATTTCATCTAGAGTATAAAAAAAAATCTGCATGCGCACTCCATATTCTGCTTTATACCCAACTACAGCATAAACTGGTGTTCTGAATTTCATCTAGAGTAAAATACGTTGGCATACAATCGATTGTGACTGCGGTATGTTTAATTTACTTAAATTAAATTTAAATAAAATTCCTCAAAGTAGAAAAATGTTCTCTGACTGCAAATGGGTGCTCTTATTCAACGTGGTTTCAATATTTTGCCGACCAAATACCTACCTACGTATTTCTAACAAATAGTAACTTTTTATTATCGATAGATACGTTGATATATAACTTCATTATATTTGCAGTATGTAATAATGAAAAAATTTCATATTGAACATGTGTGCGTTTCAAAAATTCCAAATCGCAATGCCTACGCTTAATACAAAAAATATAAAAATACGTATTTTAATTGTACCCCATATGTTGAAGTTTTGAATTGGTCCCAATATTCTATTTAAATGACGTGCTATAAAATATGTCACAACTCATTCGCTTCCAAGAATTTGGCGGTGAGAACTCGTCACCAAATGGATGCCAAAATAATTGCGGCGCCGCACCGATTTCGGTACGGGCGTTGATGATAATTACCTTTCATTTAAAAACAAAAAAATAAATATTATTTTTTTAAATTAGTATCTTTCTCAAAAGTATAAATTTTCTCGTTCGAAATTTCCGGATCAACTTACTTCGCTCTACTGCAAGTCCCCTAGTATTTACACGGGCGCATTAACTTTTTTTCCGTATGTGGACCCTTAAAGTATCTTTTTAAGAAATTTTCACAGCACACTTCAGTTTCGTGCTAAAGATCTGAATCTACGGTAGCTGCGTACCGCTGTGCTCATCTTAGAAAATGTCTTCCGAGTGTCGCTATTTTTACATCAGTTTTGCGGTACAATCTGCGCGGATAAGACTAAATTTCGAGCCTGAAATATACGGAGTTTAATAATATTTTAGATAGATTTTCAAATCAAATTTAGATAGCACCCAGAAATACTAAAAGATATTAGTTTTAATTTTTTCGGAAAGTGCTGTAATCGTAGTGTGATTAGTTGTTGCATCTTCTAAGTTTGCAATTGTGAAAAGTTGAAGAAGTTCAGTAACCTTTTAGTGTTTATTGATGAAATCTCAATGTAATTTGGCAAGCGATCTAACCGAAAAACGCGTGCCAGAATTTTTTTTAGTGTTAATCTTCGTAACCAATGGAATCTGAAAAATTTCGGCAAACGGATATAAGAAAGAAGTGCATTTCGTGAAGTATTTGAAATTGAAAAAGAAATAATAAGACCTTATTACCACGCACCATCTATACGATGGATTTTCACATCCATTTGTTAATCCTTTTCTGTCTATCGGCCGTAGAGAGTTTATTCAGTACAACCATTCTATATGAGGAAGATCTGTTGGCACAACACTTCAGCCAAGACGCTTCTGGAAATAGACTGAAGTCTAAAGATCGGTCGCAAGATCGCCAAAAAGATGAAGCAAATGCACTTAAGGCAGATGTTCATCGCGACTATAAACTGAATGGATTTGAAGAATCACATGCGGCAGAGATAAATCATCGAGATAGTGATGCGCATCACTTTCATGTGGGCGAACAGGCCTACGATGATGAAGCCAACTATGTTATGGATCATGGAGAAATTGACCATGGTGATCTAGCAGGTGAACGGAATTTCTTTAACGACCCCCCGGCAGAGCATAGCAATGAGCAGTTCTTCGCGTATAATCGAAGACAGGTACCAGATAGGTTAATGTACACAGAGGAAATCATTACAAGGCAGGGACGAGTCAAGGGCATTGTAAGGAATATGCACCCGCAATCCGGATTGTATGACGTCGATCAGTTCTTAGGATTACCTTATGCTGAAGCACCGGTTGGAAACAAACGCTTTATGCCGCCAGGTAAGACAATGACATTATCGATGGATTTGCACACACCGGTATTTATTTAAATTGTTCACTAATATATTGACCAAATATTAAGAAATATGGCTTCATACCTTATATTGTAGGCGATAAGAAAACAGTCTAATGTATACTCAATTTTCTGTTGCCACCGTGAAAATATAGCTTTATTCAATTTTACGTATGTACCATAAAAGATTAAGATCAACAATCAACGTCCAGCCCAAGCCTCTACATTTAAAAACATGTAATTTTACTTTATTATTTTTTAATAAATAAAGTATTGATCGACCTAAAATTTAAAAAAAATGTCCTACCCTGAGATTTTGTATGTACAGGGTGGGCCAAATACAAGTTTCTTTTTAAAAATGCAATAAAATGAACAAAATTAATTTTTTTTTCCATGTATTATGGCTTTATTAGTAAGAGTAAACATTCCCATTAATAATGGAACACAACTTCGTTCAAGTGGCTGCCTCGGCTGGCTGCGCAGTAGCGCCATTCTGTAACTCCAATTTTCCAAGACCTTGTTGATGGTTTCGGGCTGTAGCTCACGGATTGCTTGGATGATATTGCCCTTAAGTGCTTGAATCGTTTCTGGATTGTTGGCATGACATCGGTCCTTCACGGTTCCCCGCAAAAAAAAAATCCAAAGGGGTCAAATCGCAGCGCCGAGGCGGCCAATTGACATCGCCAAGACGGCTGATAACACGATTTGGGAATTCGGTGCGTAAAAGATCGATTGTGGCATGGGCTGTGTGGCATGGCGCACCATCCTGCATGAACCGGATGTCGTCCAAATCCATGTCTTCGTAACGTTCACAGTTGACCGAAACGTTGTTCCCAGCCTCATTTTCGAAGAAAAATGGTCCAATGATGCCACCACTCCACAATCATCACCAAACTGTCACTCTATGTGGATGCATTGGCTTCTCGACAATAACGTGCGGGTTTTCCGAGCCCCAGATGCGGCAATTTTGTTTGTTAACGTAACCGCCGAGATGAAAATGCGCCTCGTCAGAAAAGATGATTTTTCGCCCAAAATCGTTATCCAATTCAAGCTGCTCTAAGGCCCAAATTGCGAAGCGATAACGAAGCCGATGGTCGTGCGCCTTTAATTGCTGAGTCAATTGGACCTTCTAAGCGAATAATCCGAGATCTTTGTGCAGAATTCTCCTCAGGCTAGTGCGTGAAATGTTGAGCTGTTGAGATCGACGGCGAGTTGATGTTTGTGGAGTGAGTCTCACACTCTCGGCTACAGCAGCCACATTCTCGTCTGTGCGCACTGTACGACGACGGGGGTCATGAGTGCTGTCCACTAGCATGCCAGTCTCATGAACTTTTTGCACAAACTTGCGTACAGCAGGCGCGGTGGGTGCTTCATTTCGGTCAAAACTTCTTTTCAAAAAACCCACTGTTTGGGCTACACAGCATTCACTTTGGAAATAAGTTTTCAATATTTTCCAACGTTGTTCAAGCGTAAAGTGACTCATTTCGTTCCGCGGAGGTATGATACTGACTTTCTGTCAAGATTTCGAGCGGGAAACAGCTTTCAGTGTCAAAATAACCAATGATTTAAAAAGAAACCACTAGATGGCCCACCCTGTACATGTTTTAGGTCTAGTAAACTCCGAAAAAGCCGTCTGTCGCCATATATGACGTATACAAAAGCCTTTTAAGTCCCGTAGCTCACAAACCCTTTGATATATTAAGTTGAAATTTTTGTGGTCGGTAGATTCGATAACCCGCAACGTGTGGTATCTTTTGGAGGATTGGAATGTGAGGGGTGAGGTGGAGGGAGCGTTTCTAGATCTCAGGAACCGCTTATGCTAAGAGTCTGAAACTTGGAAATTAAGTAGAACTATAATAGTGGACCCATTTGCAAAAAACTTGTCGATAGGGATTGAGGGGAGTGGGAGTGGAAAGGAAAACAATGTGTCCATAGCGTTTGAAAGCTGGGGTTGAAACATTCTAAAATCTATCTCCTGAACATAGTACCTACGTCGTATCTTAGCATTAAATGCGTTTCGGATTTCTACCCAAAAATAATAAAGTTGGGCCCATACTGTTGACTGACTTTTATTATAGAACGTTCTATGACGCAGACACACCTTAAAAAGCGATTTTTTGAAGTTTCATTCCCAAAAGATTTAAAAGGAGCTAAATGTGTTTGTTTTTAATTACTCAATAACCCTATCGAATTGATATTGACTTTTGTAGGCTACTTGGAGTGAAAGAGTTTGAATATCTTTTCAAAAGTTTTCCAATATCTTAGAGCCAATAGAAATCGATTTGCTATAGGCTAATTATATAATGGCATAAAAACCGGTTATTTCAAAACCCTAGCGGAGTTAAACACGTTTTACTTTATTATTTCAATAATACAGTATTGTTATCGATTTTAAAAAAAAAAAAATTTGCTTCCCTCAAAAATTTTTTTTTTAAGGTTTCATGACTAGTAGACACGAAAGAAGCAAAAACAAATTTCAGTCCGTCTGTCCGCCGTACGCCGTACGTCGACCGCTGTACGCAAAATCGCTTGAAGGCTCGTAGCACCCAAACCCTTTGAGCTATTAAATTGATTATTTTTTTTATGAATAGACTGGGTAAGCCCCTTGAAGTAATCAAATTCTGAGGGGTGGGGGTGTGAGAGGAGCGAAGGGGAAAGCGTTTTAGACAGAAAATTTTGGTTTCTAGATCTCAGCAACCGCTTATGCTAGGAGGCTGAAATTTGGAACGTAGGTATTAGAGCTTCGATAGTGGACCCATTTGCAAAAAAATTGGCGATATAGGTGAAGGGGTTTGGGAGGGGGGGGGGGGAAATAATGCGTTCGAAACACAAAAAAGGCGAGATCGAGACATTCTAAAATCCATATCTCCGAAACGGTTATTGTCGCAAAGTTGAAATTTAATGACTGTCTGTAGGTATACTAGGAGAATAGATCGAAAATAAATTTTTGAGTGGGGGCAGTAGCGTACGGCGGTGGGGGGTGAAAAACTTTAGATTATGATATCTCCGATTGCACTAGACAAATAAAATTTGGTTTGTGTATAAAGGTTGACAAATGAAGTTTGCTGAAAGTAAAATTTTTTAAGGGGGCGATGGAGCATGAAAGTGGAGGGGATAAGAATTTTTCTAAAAAATCACGTCTCATATCTCAAGAACCGTGTAAGATAGGTGCTTAAAATTTTTACCAGAAGTAGGCCTAATAGACCCATAGCAGAAAACAAAATTTTGGAGGTGTGGGTGTAGAGGGTGAGGGTGGGGAAGGGTGAAAAGGAAAAAGCTCCGATTTTTATATCTCGAGAACCTATAATGATATAAAGCTGAAACTTTGTATTTATATAGAGCTATATTAGTAGCATGTTGGAAAAATATAATTTTTTTTAGGGTTTAGTAAGGTACGGGGGTGGGTGGTGTTTTTCTATCTATAGAACGGCTTATGGTACTAAGTTGAAACTCGGTACGTAAACTAGAAAACTAATTTAGATAAAAAAAAATTCAAATATCCATTGGCAATGATCAGTGAAAATGGAATGCATATATTTTCACGGTTTTCGTCATATCTATTAGGTTTTCACAATTATTGAATTCATTTTTATTGTACGTTTTTTTCATTTAAATACCTAAAAAGTGTTTTCAGGATTTTTAAAATTAGACCCCTAAGGGGGTGCAAAGGGGGTTGTTAACTTTTTCACGAATTCTACTATATCTCCAGGTCTTATCAGATATCGAATATCTTTTCACTTTCACGTGCTTGCGTAATAATCGTCTAAAACTTGTCTTTAAGTTTTTTCTTTTTTCAGCTCCTAAGAGGGTATAAACGGGTTGAACACGTTTTCACGAATTTCGTCATTTCTTTTAGAAGTGATAAGATATTGGTTCCTACTTTCTCGTATTGTCTTCATATTTAACTATTAACTGTTTCACAATTTTTTCGAAATTCAAACCCCAAGTGGAAGTAATGGGTTTGTATACGTTTTAACAATTTGTCATATCTCTTAATTCTGATAAGGCAACAAATTCGTTTTTATATCTATGGGCTTTTAGTGTACATAATATACCGAAATTCGAATAGCCTACACGGGCTTTTCCAATCTTTAATCGGCTAAAAATCTCTATTTTAAATATTTTTATTTTAAGAACAAAATTAATTTTCCTAGAAATCATGAGATATCAAGTTGGTTCTTATGAAATCGTTTAAAAACCTGTTTCACAATTTTTTCGAAATTCAAACCCCAAGTGGAAGTAACAATTTTAACAATTCGTCATATCTCTTAAGTCTGATAAGGCAACAAATTCGTTTTTACTTTTATGGACTTTTAGTGTACATAATATACCGAAATTTAATTGGCTAAAAATCTCTATTTTAAATATTTTTATTTTAAGATCAAAATTAACTTTCCAAGAAACTTCATAATTTCAAAACAACTCATGATGCACTCCGACTTTGACCGCTCCCGAACTTTAACCCGAAAAATAATAAAGTTTCGCCCAGACCACTGGCAGATTTTTTTACGAGTTCCTCAATCATTGAAAACTTGGAGATTTTGCTCTTGTTTTCACTCCTATAGCCTACTAATACGCCAAAAAAGCTACTTTAGAATTTTTCAATATTTTATCCGTAAATGATGGAAGGGGCTAAAAATATTCTCATAAATTCTCAATATCTCATAGGCCCAATGTGACACCACATTATTTTTCACTTTTACAGGTTTCCTATTAAATCATTTAAGAATTTTTCTGGGAATATTTCGATATTCAACGTGTAAGGAAAAGAGTTCAATTGTGTTTTCATGAATTTCTCAATTATCTCCCAAAGCGACTGAAATATCAAATTGATTTTTATTTCAACTTATTCAAATGTGAAAAATATAATTACAGAATTGTTCGATATTCAACTCTTTTCTCGAGAATACCTCAATATTTATCACAGAAATCGAGAATTCATGTTTCCTTTATAGGGCTTTTATATAGAGGCTTGAAAAATAATTTAGGATTTTTTATACGGCTGTTAGATAGAGTGAGCAAACACTTCAATTAAAGTGCGGAACGAAGGAACGAAGAGTTCTATTGAGTGCGTAAACACTTCAATTGAAGTGACTAGTGACTACGGAACGAAGGAACGAAGGAACGAAGAGTTCTATCGAGTGAGTGAACACTTCAATTGAAGTGTCTAGTGACTGCTGAACGATGGAACAAAGGAACGAAAACGAAAGAATGATGGAACGAATAGTTCCATGGAAGTACTTCACGGGATTCGTTCCGTAAAGTGAGTAACTCGGAGTGAAGTACTTCACTGAAAGGAACTGCTTTGCCCATCTCTAGTTTCTAGTTCCTCGGGCTTTCGATTTAATAAACTAATTTCAGATATTTTGGTAACCCACCCATGAAGGGCGACCGGTGAACGTACCAGAATATGTGAAAATTTTGTGAACTAATATCTTCGACGTATCTTGGTGTTCTAGCCGGAAGTTATCTTCAGCGACAATCTTCGGAGGACAACTGCGCAGATTAGCCATTGAGATTGAGAGAAGAAAGTGGTAATGTGGTGTTGAGAAAGCCTGAGGAAAAGATCCCAGGTTTCGGATGCAAGGAAGACTTAGAATCGGTCGTCCAAGAAACACATGGAGAAGAATACTCGAGAAGTAAATTCGAGGAGTAATCAAGTCCTGGTAGAATGTAAAGGATTCCGCTCAGGATTATGATTTGTAGGGTAGTTTCGACGAGAGCGGCACATAGGAAATTATTAAGTTTATGTGCAGCTATGTATTTTTTTGCCAATAGTTATGGACCTCCCTAAAGCGAAGAATTTAGCGATTTCTGATTTATAAACTCTCTTTCTCAGAAAGAACATGAGGGTCCACTTGAAGGCGAGAACTGCGTTTCGCAATTCTCCGAACTTCTTCTTCAAATGGAAAATGGAGATTATCCTAAATCATAAGAAGGAGGTGTACATTGGGGTAAATCTTATTTAAATTTTTGGATCCTCACAATGATAAGAGTATAGAGAATAGATTTAAAGTTTCATCCGGTTCTATAACGGAAACACTTGATTCAAGGCCGGTAAAAAAGTAAAAACTGTATAAAATTCCGAGAAATTTGTCCCGAAATATTAACAAATAGCTTGTATGGCATTATTCTGTAGGTAATTGTAACTCAAAGTGTATAGGATATGTACCATCGGAAATGCCGTCTAGTGGACATAATCAGCATTTGATGTTTTCCTTATCAATCTATTATATATTTGAGCTGTAAATGATACGAAATTAAAGTCGTCGACAAAAATATGTATTTTCCAGTGCCTAATATTGTGAAAAAAAACCGTTTGGAAAGTCCTACACTTCAGTAAAAACAGCTTCAATTTGTTTTATTAGTTTTTATTTTATTTTTATCGTTTACTTTTGTGTCTACCGCGTCTCGATGGTGATCTTCAACTGCTTCCCTTTTCCAATAGTCTTGCCTGTACATTAAACATGCTTACAATCGCCAATAAGTGTTGCCAATATAAATAAATTTCAACATTCAGCAAAACCGATTATCAAGACATAACACGTTCAAAAAATAAGATTTTGATATTAACTCACTTAATCATGATATTATACATTTCGTCCCTTTTAAAGCAAATCGAAAGAGTTCTTCGTTTTGAGTGAAAACGAAGATCAAGTTTATTATTCACACAAAGTTCTTAAAACAAAGGTTGAAGAATATTGGATTTAGAACGCTTGATGCTAAAAACTTTAAATTTTTCCCATTTTGATATTTCAAAAGAGGAATTGGTACAAAGAAAATATATACATTCAAATTTCGAAAACCACCACAACTCAAGAAATTATTGGTCGTGGAAGTCTAAGTTTTATGGGAATTAGTTTTGAGCTACTTCGTCGAGTAATTTCCATACAAAAGTTCATAAAATACATGTTGGCCGATAACTTTTAAACTCGTCAAATTAGGAAATTGAAATTTTAAATTGTTCCAGTTAAAGTGATAACTATGCTAGAATTCGATTGAGTCTTTGCAGTACCACCCGTGAAAAATTGATTTTTTTTCAGTGATTTACCTGACGTTTTACGTATGAAATTAAAAACAGAAGATATTATTTTTCTCTTTCGAGGAGCAACCAAACGGAGTCCTTAAAAAACAAAAAAGTGAATGCGCACATCTTATTTATTTAATCCCCAACTATAATATAAATCGGAATTCAGAATTAGAGTATCATACGATTTGTCCGACTAGAAGGCTATTAGCTCTTCGAGATGAGTACACGCCTGCATACCATGAGTCATACAGCAGAATATGCTTGCAAGGAAAAGAATATAGCAGTGTTTCTCAAATGTTTTCCACTTATGGCCAAGTGGAATTTCCTCCAACCAACAAGCATAGGAAATCAGATCATAACAGCAAAAGATATTAAAACGATATTTCATGTTATGGTCTTAAAATGTTCTTTCATATCGTTAATTTTCTACCACGACGATCTGCAAAAAGTTGGTTTTATCAAAAGTCATCCTTAGACCAAAACGTTTGATATTCGGAAGAAGGATTCTTTATCTCGTGAGTTATGTTTATTGTAGATGGGATTTTTACAGTCTAAAAATGTTGTTGTACTATAGAAACATGGTTATAGTGCATCTAGTGTATTCCCTATGCACTGATGGTTTTTAAAACAGCTTTTTTCAAAAGTGTGGATTACGTATTCGCACAAAAAAGGAGTGGAAACCTACATAAATATAATTCTTTTGTTTATAATTACAAATAAATATAATATGGGCCAAACAACTTCCTATTTAAAGAATATTTGGCACTAAAACTATTCATCACATGTGTAATCTGAAATTAGCTCGCATGGGCACTATGTCGTTAGTAATTGCTTGCCAGTACTTCTGAAGCCGAAAATAAATATATAAATAAATCCACAGGCGTCACTCAGTTTCAATATAAGTTTTCCGTTCCCGTCATGCGATTGCCTTCGGAAGGCGTTCCTCAATGATATTAAAAGTAAAATAAAGATTGAATCGAAATCAAAATAAAACTTTCACTTATTCATGAAAAATTGCAAACATGTTGGTTTATTTGTTTTTTTAATAGAGCGTCATGCTGTGGAACAATTTGCAAAGTAAACAATGTTGCCAGCGTGTCGCTTAAAGTATG
Source organism: Beris morrisii (assembly GCA_951812415.1). Lineage (NCBI taxonomy): Eukaryota > Metazoa > Arthropoda > Insecta > Diptera > Stratiomyidae > Beris > Beris morrisii. The sequence continues at coordinate 87,917,911 of OX638312.1, read as the reverse complement.
TATACTCGCGTATCTAAACAAGTTAAAGTGATATGTGCAACGTGATTAATTTCAAGTATTGCACTATGAATACCGAATAAAAATAAAAACCAAGATCCACCAGGAGGCCGTTCAAAGTTTGGGAGATGTCTAAAGTTGGGGCAACATAGTTTGACACAATGTAGCCACTGGGAATGGCTGAATGGTGATTGCAGTATTATAACTTTTCAAATGTACACCATTTCCAACTGTCCGTTCCTGAGAAAGATCTTACATCTTTTTATTACGTTCTATCACTAGAATGATGCAAGAAGCATGCAACTCTCATTTTGGTTCCCAAGTGGGGGCTTAGGACAAATTCTAGGCTCCACATATATGCTGCAGTTCATATGCTTCGGGTCTACGAAGATGGCTAAATGATCAAAAACGATCCTTGCAGTTTGCTGTTTCGGTGGTGTGGCGAGAGCCATTGAATAACGTCACCCATAGATATTTCCTTATGATGCTTCCCAACGAAGAAGGAAGAAACCTGTTGTCAACTATCCGGATATATTATCAGCTACGCGACCTATTAAACACAGTGCCGAAATTGCGATTCCAGAGCCCTCGAAAACGGTTATCTCAACATATGATAAGGAGAGTACAGATGATGAAGAGTCTGTTCCATCGACATCAACAGATCCTGACTTTCCACACAGTCGTCCACAACGTCAACAACATGCGATAAGCCAAGAGGAATTCAACGATCTGGTACGAGACCAAGAGCTACAGTAGAGTAAAGCAGAACTTCTTGCATCAAAGTTCCAGCAGTGGAACTTTTTGAAAGATGATGTTGCCAGAACTACTTTCCGTACACGCAATGGACAGTATCTTGGCATTCAGTAGCAATGTAAATTGCGTCATGGATGCTCTCAACATAAAGAACAAACCAGCTGAATGGAGATTGTTCATAGACGGCTCCGGTTCCGATTGGCATGGAGTTCATTTGAAGAAATCGTATGAAAATTTAAAACACCTTCTATTATGCATAAAATATGCAAAACATCAATGGCAGATTTGTAGAGATTTAAAACTGGTTACCCTCGTGCATGGTTTGCATCTTCGTTCCAAAAAATGTTGTTGCTCTTGTGTAAATTGGACAGCCGTGCCAAAATAAGGAGTGGCCCATTCAAAAGTCAAGGAATCACAGAAAAATGTACAGAATGTAGCATTGGTTGATTTTAAGTAGATACTGCTACCACTGCTCACTATAAAAGTGGAAATGGACCAGCATTTTTCGAGTGAAAAATTTATATCACAGTTAACCTGTAATATCCCAAAATTCGATCGAAAAGTATAAGGTGATTTCGACTATCGGTATACAGAAGAAAATGTGAATGTACTTGTATCAAACAACCAGATTTTGATTGGACAACCAACTTGCACAACTATAAATGTTGATCTTGGTTGTATATAGTAAAAATGATGAATCCAAACTCAGGACAGGAAATCTAGGATAAATAACACTATTTTTGCATCATTGTTGGTGCTAAGTTCCTGGTTCTTACTTTGATGTGCAGGACGGAGATGATGAGCTTTAAAACCGGCTGCCATATCTTTGACATTGACTGATGATATTATTGTGAGGTTGCGTCAAGGATTTGGGGCGACTAATCTAGATGATTTTGGATCCTGTATGACTGGTCTTATTTGGAAATCAATCCAGTTCGGGACTGCCGCCTTGGAGAAATCGGTGTTGGTACTTTTGATGAATGAATGAATAACAGGACTGCGATGGTTAGTGCTTGAGGACTTTATTTTAACCAGCTGTGCCTTACTTACATCAATCAGTTCTTTTTAATCTAAGTGCCAATAGTTCAAAATACATAATATTCTACAGTAACAGATTAAAGTTAATTAAATATCCAATTCTCCAATGGCAATGTGACATTCCATTACATTTCTCCATTGGAGACAGTTCATTATCATTAAGGTAGGTACAAAGCCGCCTTCTTTGAAACATGACCATACCTTGTTCCATAAGTATCTTCTGAAGATGTTTCCAGTTGATTTGTGCTTGGTGCCTGAGTTGATTCTTCCAGATCCCTTATAGTATCCTTAATAATTGTATCTTCGGGTGGTTGGATTATTTTGCCATTAATTAAAAATTTTCTCATTTCTAAAGCGTAAGATAAATACAGTAGACTCTCAATATAGTAACCTATTAAACTTTTTGGATGTATTATTGAAAATAATAATATTCACGAAATTCTTGTAAATGGTTTAGAGATATTGAACTTAAGTTTGCTTTTTAAAGGTACGTGGACTTTTTTTCGAGAGTCACTGTATTTTAGTCGAGGCCTGATCCATTTAAAAAGTTTGCACACTAAAAAATATTTAGTCTACGTTTGCCTTATAATTTAGCTTTTCTCCCGGTATTCGATTTTAATGTGTACAAAAATCTGTCAACAGCTTGGGCGCAACTTCATTATTTTTTTGGGTTGACGTTCGGCTCTATCTTTAACCGGTGTCAAGGTGGTTGGTTGCCTACGTAGATGATATCGTCTTGATGGTGAGAGGCAAGTTCCTGGACACCTTGAGCGATTTACTAGAAGTTAGGCTCAAATCTTTGAGCAGGTGACTGATACCTGCGGCCATCAATCCGGAGAAAACCGACCTTATCCTCTTCACGAGGAAAAAAGACCGAGAATTCAGACCCCCACATTTGAATGGCGTTACCATCCCGCACTCCCTTAGTGTGAAGTACTTAGGAATCTATCTTCATCCTACGTTGAACTGGAAACTCACGATTGACGACAGGATCAAGAAGGCATCGAATGCTTACTACGCTTGTCAGAAAATGATAGGAAAAACCTGGGCCTTAGCCCGAAAATAGTTCATTGGCTGTACGTCACGGTAGTTAGACCCGTTCTTACGTACGGGTCTCTGGTGTGGTGGCATGCGCTGGATGTCGGCACTAACAGGGCCGCCATGGACAGAATTCAAAGAATTGCACTCATTGGGATTACTGGCGCTTTACGTACCATGGCCTCCAGGGCATTGAAGGTAATGCTCCACATAATCCCACTAGACTTAGCGGTCAAATCAACAGCGGCAAAGAGTGCGTTGCGTCTGCGTGAGGCGGGCTATTGGAAGGAAGGCAGTGTGGGCCATACTAGGATCTTGTCAGTTTCCCTGTGCTCTGGCATTCGAGAGCGCACCGATTACAGGACACCGTCTTTTAGTTTTGGACATTCATATGTTGTGAACATTCCCACCAGAATGGAGTGGGGATCTAGGATCAGCACTCCAGACATGCTTGCTATCTACACTGATGGCTCCAAGATGGAAAGTGGAACGGGGGCACGAGTGTACTCTTGCGACCTCGATATCATGGAATCGTTCAGGCTACCGGATAGCTCGAGTGTGTTTCAGGCGGAAATATTTGCATTGACAAAAGCAACGGAAATAATTGTGCAGAAACAGTGTGTGAATAGTGCAATAACTATATACGTTGACAGCCAAGGTGCTATAAAGGCTGTCGATAGGCACGTAACCAAATCTAGACTAGTAAACGAATGTAAAAGAACTTTGCAAGAGGTGGGTTTAAACAATATCCTAAAAATCTGTTGGATCCCTGGTCACAGTGGTCGCGTTTACGTGCAGACCAGACCAGTCCACATAGACCGGTTTGGTATTTTCGGTCTTGCATTTATGTGCGCATTTTCACAGTACGAGACTGGTTTGGTTTCATTTGGTCCGTACCAAAATCAAGACCAAAATCAGTCCAAATGGACTGGTTTGGTTTGCGTTTATGCGTACGACCAAACTGGTTTTTTTGGTCTATTCAGACTGGTCTGGTCTGCACGTAAACGCGACCAGTGACTTCCTTGGAAATGAAAAGGCAGGCGAGCTCGCCAGAGGTGGGTCGAAGATAAGTATAGAGCTGTCCGATGAATCGGTTCTATGTCCCATTGAACGTGTAAAGGGAATGATTGATATAGAAGCACTCAATCAAACTGAAGGGGCTTGGGCAAATCTTTCGGGTTGCCGGCAGGCTAGAATATGCTGGCCGAAACTTGAAAAGAAGAACTCTAGTTTCATACTGTCTGTGGGTAGGAACGCTGGTAGACAACTCATAGGGGTCTTAACGGGACACTGTCCTTTTGGAACTGGTAATACCCATGGCTGATCTATGTCTATGTGGTTATGAGAATGTAGAACGAACACTGGAGCATCTAGTGTGTGGTTGTGAAAGTCTGGCTCGTACCAGATATCGGTACTTGAGGAAATTCTTCTTGACCGATTTTTCAGAACTTGCAATGATACCTTTATGGAGAACTGCTCTCTTCAATGCTACCAGACAGCAGTTGATTTGTTGTGGCCAACTTTGCTATTCTCGTATCACAGCCAATAGCAATGAAAATTATGAACATCATTAACTGCCATATGCAGCCCGATTTCTGCCCTCCCTTTCCTAAACTGACTGGACCGTACACTACTGTGTATTAAAAGCTAATCTACTAAGTCCGGTTCGATATTCTTAAAAAAACACGCATAATTAAAGAGCACGCAAAGGTAAAATTATTTCGATACCTAGGCAGACCTAAAAAAAACAACGAAATTCATGAAAATGTGGAAAAAATTCATTTCACGGATTTTTTTGCTCCACCTCCGTACGCCAATTGAAATCTGAACTTTTTTGTGTGTTAAATTACTTTCTTAAAATACTTTGTAGTACATCTACATATACGTACCAAGTTTCAACTTTCTACCAAAAGCCGTTCCTGAGATTAAACATACTGAAGTCACGATCGGCTGCAAGCGATTCGTATGATACTCTAGATGAAATACTGAACTCCTTTTTATATTGTAGTTAGAGATAAAGTAGAATAAGGTGTGTACATGTAGTTTGTCCTTTATTAAGGGCTCCCATTTGGTTGCTACTTCAAACTAAAAGACAATATCATCAGTGTTTAATTTCATATCTGGAACTAGTTGAGTCACCGAGAATTTTTTTTCCCTTTTCAAAGAGTTTCACATAGGAGGTGCAAGAAGGACTCACTCGATTTCTTACTTACTTATTTATCGTTTAACCTGGAACCATTTAAAAATTAATGTGTAGAAAATTTAAAATTCCTAGCTTGAAGCGTTCAAAAGCTATCGGATAATATTATTAAAAACGTGTCTTAAGGATTTTTTGTATGGTGATTACTAAAATCAAACTTTGTTTTCACTTAAAACTAATTTGTACATAATTTTGAAGTCATTGCTTAACGAATACTTGAGTTATAGTGAGTTTCGTAATTTAAGTGAAGACATTTTGACAGGGTATTTGTATAGCAGCTACACGAAGAACTAATAGGATTTTTTTCATAATCATACATTTAGCTCCAATTATTGGAAAATAAACACACACAAAATTTCAAAGTCGTAGCTTACACCCTTCTGAAATTATCGACCAATATTCTTGAATATGTGTTTTAAGGACTTTTTGTATGGCAGCTACCCGAAGGAGAAGGACGATTTTGCTCATTAACGAACTGAGCCTTAAAAATTCGACCAATCATCCAGATTCAAATTTCAAGATACGAGGTCAAAGCGTTCTAGAGTTATCGTACTCACGGACAGACAGACGGACGGACGGACGGACGGACGGACGGACAGACGGATGGACGTCAAGCACATTTGGAGTTTTTGGCCACAAATAAAAAAAAATATTATATAACTTTTCTTCATCCGAGGCTGCGTTCTACTTTTGGCTGGATTAAACTTATAATACTCTCAGATTTCATCTTGAGTATAAAAATATTTCTAAAAGTAAATAAAACTCATTGCACATTCAAATATTGAAACAAATAAATATTGAAACCCTTTTTCGCTGTTCTGGGTAAAAATGTTAGTGACAAAATTTTGTATTCGTCCATAAACTTTTCCAGTCCATCAAACCATATGTTAACCCTTTTTGAGCGCAGCTAATATTAAAGGCGCATTCAAATCTCGTATCTTTCCTCATGTTTAAATGGCATTCAAAGTTTATTGGTCCATATTCTCCGCATAAACTCAGCTTCGCAATGAAACGGACAAAGTCCAGTCACTTTTTTACGAGTTGAGAATAAAGGGATGGATGCTTTTAACTGTCGCCGATATCAATAACTCATATGAAGAAATTTAAAGATTCGCTATTCGTGTTCCTCAGATACGACATATTGCAGACGGAGTAATAAAAGCTTAAGGATAACAAGGACAGTGCTTCGTGATTAGGTGCAGGTTATCTTGGATTTAAGTACGGTACAACCTGTTTATAGAGTACCCCGTTTTTATATATTTTGGATGAAATTAATGAAGTCCTTTTGATCATACCTATATGCAATGAAAGTAATTTAGTACTGGACAGTTGTTAAAAGGACTTTAAACTGGTACTGTACATAACATTGGTTTATGACGCAATGGGATTGGTAATTCTTTGTAGGTGTGTCGTTGGTATAAAATGGCGGTAAACTGCTTAAGAAGTGTAAACATTTGTTTTATGAAGGAAGCGCTGATTTAAAATTTGTTAATAAATCTTTTCATTATGCGAATATAACAAAAAAATGTATTTAGTACCATTTGTCGTTCTTGTAATCAACAAAGTGTTATTCATGATTCAGGGTTGCCAGATCGTTGGCTGTAGAACCCGCCGACATAACATGTATGAAATAGCCCAAAACCCGCACAAAAACTTGTATCCCAAATACCGCTCCCAACTTTGCAATTTTAAAGACCTACTTAAACGTGTTGAACACAGTTGCGATTTCAACGACGAACTGTGCTCCAGAATTCTTAAGAAACACTGAATAATAAATGTTGTGTGAATACTTAAATTCGTATTTTATCACTATTTTAAAAATCTTATTTGTCATATCTACATTGAACTATCCTTACTATTTACCAAAACTATTTCATCATAGCTGTAAAGGCAATTTTTGCCGTAATTTGAAGTAATATTATTGAATAAATGTTATGTTATGTTAAAATCTTATTTGAAAAACATATAAGTGCAAATTAAAGGTAAAATTATACTTGAAAAATAATTTCGCCGGGTTTTCAAATAAAACACAATTCCATTTCATTTACTACTTGATCGCTGTTATCGATGAAAATCTCTTTAAAGATACACTTTCGCGTAGAGCGTCGTTTCATTCTCGCAGTAGAAAAACTTATCCCCCGGCTCTACGGCGTTTATATACTGCATGTGTTGAGTCGGGAAATTTCCAGCATATTCAGCAGTTTGTGTGAAACGCGAAAGAAGTACCTATTATGTGCAAAAAGTGTGTGGAACATGAGTGAAGTATATCTGTAATATTGCAAGTTTATTGTTTTTCTCTGGATACTTTAATATCAATAATAAGTGAGTTGTTCGGACTACCAGAGTACACATGTAACAATAACTTTGAAGGGACTGAAATTACTGTAACCTACCAATCCAGAAAAAATTATAATTATTAATAAATTATGCAAAAAATAAAGGAACTCTATGACAGCCATCAATATTGGTAAATTTTTTGTCTCTTGTATGTTATATTTCTATGAGCGTCCATAACTTGAAAGATAGTGGTTCATTTGTAGAGAGTCAAAGATAAAATAGAAAATAAGGAACCGATTCTAAATTAATTTCAGTTTGCAAATACCAAATATATATCGTGTGAACTATGATATTATTTTTCATTATTATGATTGGAGAACCGAAAATTTAGTGGCAAGAGGATTTGTGATATCATGTAATTTCAAACGTTGTATTTGAGGCGTTAACACTAGCAGATTTAACCCAAGAGACGACTGAAATTCAGTTTTCAATTTTTTTTATTTTTTTATCCTAAATCGGGTCTGTTGTAAACTAGCAAAATAACACAATTTGCGTTGGCCGAATAGCCAAAACGGCTATAAGTATCTAGCTTTTTAAAATTTATACCCGCAAATTGAACATTTAAATAGCCCAAATCGCGGGAAATAGCCCAATCTGGCAACTGGCAACGATGGCATTCACAAATTATGGTAGTTTTTTTAGTGTAAAAGAACATATCTTAAGTTTCATTCCGATCAGATAAATGGAACACGTTCCTCGAGGATGTTCAAAAAGTAGAAATTTGACAATAGAATAGGGGTAACTTTATAATTTTTTAGGTAAAACTCCGGAACGCCGTCGTGAAGGGGTGAAGGAGTGGGGTGATAAATAATGCGTCCGAGACGCTCGAAAGCCGAGATCGACTCATTCTAAAATCCATATCACCTAAACGGTTAACGTCACATAATTGAAACTTAATGGACATCTGTAAGTATACTAGGAGAATTGATCGGAAGTAAATTTTTGAGTGTGTGCAGTGGCGTACGGAGGTGGGGGGTAAAAAACTTTAGATTACGATATCTCACGAACCAATTGCAATACAAATAAAATTCGGTTTGTGTATAAAAGTTGATAAATAAAGTTTGCTGAAAGTAAAATTTTTTAAGGGGAAGGTTGATTATGAAAGTGGAAAGGATACGAATTATTCTAAAAAATCACGTCTTATATCTCAAGAACCGTGTAAGGTAGATGATTCAAATTTTTACCAGAGGTACGCCTAATAGACTTCTAGCAGAGAAATTATTTTTTGGGGTGAGGGTGTACAGAGTGAGGGTGGGGGAGGGTGAAAAGGAAAAAGTTCCGATTTTCATATCTCAAGAACCTATAACGATATAAAGCTGAAACTTGGTATTCAGATAGAACTATAGCAGTAGCATGTTGAAAAGATATAATTTTTTATAGCGGTAATATGGTACGGGGGTGTGGAGGGTGTTTTTCCTATCTATAGAACGGCTTATGCTACAAAGTTGAAGCTCGACATGTGTATGTAAATCAACTAGAAAAGTAATTTAGATTTAAAAAATTTTCAAATATCCATTGGTGTTTGGAAGGGGGGCAAAAAAAATGATCAGTGAAAATGGAATGCATATATTTTCACGGTTTTCGTCATATCTATTAGGTCTTTCCAAATGTTAAATTCTTTTTTATTCCACAGATTCTTCATAGAAATACCTAGAAAGTGTTTTCAGAATTTTTTGAAATTCGACCCCTAAGGGGATGGAAATTGATTGTAAACTTTTTTACGAATTCAGCCATATCCCTCAGGTCTGATCAGATATCGAATATCTTTTCACTTTCATGGGCTTGCGTGATAATCGCCTGAAACTTGTTTTTAAGTTCTTTCCTTTTTCAGCCCCTAAGAGGGTATAAAAGGGTTGAACAAGTTTTCACGAATTCCGTCATATCCTTTAGAAGTGATAAGTAATTGAATTGGTTTTTACTTTCTCATGCTGTCTTCATATTTATCTATTAACCCCTTTCAGGATTTTCAACCATTTTCAGGATATTCAACCCCCAAGTTGGGGTAAGGAGGTTCCACATGTTTTCACAGATTCCTACATGATGATCTGATGATATATCGAATTCATTTTTACTTCCTAAGGTTTCCCATATAAGAGCCAAAAAGTCAATTTCAGTATTTTCAAATATTCAATCCAAAGGGGTGTAAGGGGGTAGTACGCTTCGAAATGTTTCTTAGGTTTGATGAGATATTATATCGCTTTTCACTTCCACAGACTTTTTATATAATCGCCTACAAATCCATTTCTCAATTTTTGGATATTCAACCATTAAGGGTTTGCATGTGTTTTCACAAATTTTGCCATCCCTTAGTTCAGATGAGATATAAAATTGATTAATACGGCATTTGATGTAATGACCTTAAAACCAATTTCACTATTTTTCGAATTTCATGAACCAAGACGGTGTGAAGGGTTTGCTTACGTTTTCACAAATTTTTCAAAATCCCTCGTATCTCATGAGATATCAAGTTGCTTCTTATGAAATCGACTAAAAACCTGTTTCACATTTTTTTTGAAATTCAAACGCCAAGTGGAAGTAATGGGTTTGTATACGTTTTAACAATTCGTCGTATCTCTTAAGTCTGATAGGGCAACAAATTCGTTTTTACTTCTATGGGCTTTTAGTGTACATGATACACCGAAATTCGAATAGACTATTTTAAATATTTTTATTTTAAGAACAAAACTAACTTTCCAAGAAACGTCATAATCACGAAACAACTAATGATATACTCCGACTTTGACCGCTCCCGAACTTTGACCCGAAAAATAATAAAGTTTCGCCCAGACCATTGGCAGATTTTTTACTGTTGGTAGTGAAATTTGTTTGAGAGTGGATATTGTAAAATTGCTAAGAAAACTCTATAAAAGAAAAGCGAAGGACCACATCATAAATTGGTTTCGGACCCACGACTTATTCTGGCTAGTGGCAACACCAGGCTAATGGGTCTTTCACTTTTACTTTATTATTTAAATAATAATTTTAGCTTTATTATTTTAATAATAGTATTGTTCTCGATTTTATAAAAACAAATAAATTTTGTTACCCAAAAATTTGTTACCATAAACATTTCTTTTACGTTTCATGACAAGTGGACACCAAAAAACCAAAAAAAATTGTCAGTCAGTCTGAATGCCGTACGCCGTCCGCCGTCCACTGTGCAAAATCTCAAAGTCTTTGAGCAAATAAATTCAAATTTGTTTGTGGGTAGAATTGTGATGTAAGGAGAGAGGTAAAGGAGTGTTTTAGAGGAAAAACTTTGATTTCTAGATCTCAGCAATCGCTTACCGTCCAAAACGTTCGAAAGGCGAGATCGAGACATTCTAAAATCCATATCTCCTAAAAGGTTAATGTCACTAGATTAAAACTTAATGAACATCTGTGGGTATACTGGGAGAATAGATTGGAAACAAATTTGAGAGGGAGCGATGGTGTAAGGAGGTTGGGGGTGAAAAATTTAGATTACGATATCTCACAAAACAATTGCACTAGAGAAATAAAATTTGGTTTCTGTATAAAGGTTGACAAATAAAGTTTGCTTAAAGTAAAATTTTTTAAGCGGTCGGTGGAGCATAAAAGTAGAGGGGAATTTTTCTAAAAAATTACGTCTCATATCTCAAGAACTGTAGATAGATGCTTAAAATTTTTATCAGAAGTACGTAGACCTAATAGACCACTAGCTGAGAAAAAAATTTTGCGGTGAGGGTAGGGGAGGGTGAAAAGGAAAATGTTCCGATGTTTATATCTCGAGAACTGAATCTTGGTATTTAGATAGAGCTATAGTAGTAGCATGTTGGAAAAATATAATTTTTTATAGGGGTAATACAATGGAACGGGAGTGGGGGGTGTTTTTCCTAACTATAGAACGGCTTATGCTAGAAAGTTGAAACTCGGTGTAGATATGTAGATCAACTAGGAAATAAATATTGATTAAAAAAAAATTCAAATATCCATTGGCACAAAATTATCAGTGAAAATGGAAGGCATATATTTTCACGATTTTCGTCATATCTATTAGTTTTCTTCAAATATTGAATTCATTTTATTGTACGGATTCTTCATATAAGTACCTAGAAAGAATTTCGACCCCCAAGGTGGTGTAAAGGGGTTGTATTCATTTTCACGAATTCAGCCATATCCCTCCGGTTTGATGAGATATCGAATTACTTTTTACTTCCACGGGCTTGTTTAATAATCACCTAAAACTGGTTTTCAAGTTTTTTCCATTTTCAATCCCTAAGAGGGTATAACGGGTTGAACACGATTTCACGAATTCTGTCATATCTCTTAGGAGTGATAAGATATCGGATTGGTTTTCACTTCCTCGGGCTTTCTTTATATATATCTAAAAACTCATTTCAGGAGGTTTAGATATTCAACCCCAAAGTGGGTGCAAGGGGGTTGTATATGTTTTCACAAATCCCCCACCTCTGTACTCCACTGCCCCGTCCTCCGTGTTTTCGATCTGTTCTCCTAGTATACCGACAGATGTTCATTAAATTTTAATTTTATGACATTAACTGTTTAAGAGATATGGATTTATGAATGTCTCGATCTCGGCTTTTGATCGTTTCGGACGTATTATTATTCCCTCTACTCCCACACGCCTTCAACCATAACAGTATTTTTTTGCAAACTGTTCCCTTATCGAAGATCTATATAAATTCCAAGTTTCCGCCTCCTGCCATAAGCGGTTGCTGAGATCTAGAAACCAAAATTTTCCGTCTAAAACGCTTCCCCCACCTCTTCCCTCACACCCCCACCCTTCCAAAAGTGGTCACTTCATGGGGCCTACCCGGTCTATCCAGAAATTTTTATACTCTAGATGAAATCATATAGAGTATTATAAGTTTAATCCAGCCCAAAAGTTTGTAACGCATAGAACCAAGCCTCGGACGAAAAAAAGTTATATATTATTTTTTGTTTATTTGTGGCCAAAAACCTCAAATCCGCCTGACGTCCGTCCGTCCGTCCGTCCGTCCGTCCGTCCGTCCGTCCGTCCGTCCGTCCGTCCGTCCGTCCGTCTGTCCGTTAGCACGATAACTCAAGAACGCCTTCACCTAGGACCTTGAAATTTCGAATTTGGAAGTTTGGTTGAATTTGTAAGACTAAGTTCGTTAACGGGCAAAATCGTCCTACTCCTTCGGGTAGCTGCCATACAAAATTTCCTTAAAACACGTGTTCAAGAATATTGGTCGATAACTTCAGAAGGGTTTAAGCTACGTTTTTGAAATTTTGTATGTGTTATTTTTCCAATGGTTGGAGCTAAATATATGATTATGAAGAAAATCCTGTTAGTCCTTCGTGTAGCTGCCATACAAATATCCTGTCAAAATGTATTCACTTAATTTACGAAACTCACAATAACTCAAGTAATCTTTTAGCTACGAATTCGGAATTTCGTACAAGTTAGTTTTGAGTGAAAAGGAAGTTCGAGTTTACTAATCAGCGAAATCCTTTTACTCCTTCTGGTAGCTCCTATACAAAATGTCCTTAAGCACGTGTTCAAGAATATTGGTCGATAACTTCAGAAGGGTTCAAGCTACGTCTTTGAAATTTGGTATGTATTATTTTTTCAATAGTTAGAGCTAAATGTATGGTTATGAAGAAAATACTTTTAGTCCTTCGTGTAGCTGCCATACAAATATCCTGTCAAAACGTCTTCACTTAATTTTTAGAACTTTCTATAACTCAAGTAATCTTTTAGCTATGAATTGGAAATTTTGTACAAATCAGTTTTGAATAAAAAAAAAATTTGGGTTTACTAATCAGCGAAATCCTTTTACTCCTTCTGGTAGCTGCCATACAAAATGTCCTTAAGCACGTGTTCAAGAATATTGGTCGATAACTTCAGAAGGGTTTAAGCTACGTCTTTGAAATTTGGTATGTATTATTTTTTCAATAGTTAGAGCTAAATGTATGATTATGAAGAAAATCCTTTTAGTCCTTCGTGTAGCTGCCATACAAATATCCTGTCAAAACATCTTCACTTAATTTACGGAACTTACTATAACTCAAGTAATCTTTTAGCTATGAATTGGAAATTTTGTACAAATTAGTTTTGAGTAAAAACGAAGTTCGAGTTTACTAATCAGCGAAATCCTTTTACTCCTTCTGGTAGCTGCCATGTAAAATGTCCTTAAGACACGTGTTCAACAATATTTTTCGATAACTTTTGAGCTCTTCAAGCTACGAATTTGAAATTTTGTACACGTTCATTTTTAAATGGTTCCAAGAAAAAGGATAAATATGTAAGAAATCGAGTGAGTCCTTCCTGCATCATGTGAAAGTCCTTCAAAAAGGACATTTTTTTCGATGACTTACCCAGTTCAAGGTATGAAATTAAACACTGAATATTGTCTTTTAGGTTTGAGTAGCAATCTAATGGCAGTTCTTAATAAAGGACATACAACATCCACACACGTAATTCTACTTTATCCCCAACTACAATATAAATCGGAGTTCAGTATTCATCTAGAGTATTATACGATTGGCTTGCAGCCGATCGTGACTGCAGTATGTTTTTTTGTTTATTTGTGGCCAAAAACCTCAAATCCGCCTGACGTCCGTCCGTCCGTCCGTCCGTCCGTCTGTCCGTTAGCACGATAACTCAAGAACGCCTTCACCTAGGATCATGAAATTTTGAATCTGGATGTTTGGTTGAATTTGTAAGGCTAAGTTCGTTAACGGGCAAAATCGTCCTACTCCTTCGGGTAGCTGCCATACAAAATGTCCTTAAAACACGTGTTCAGGAATATTGGTCGATAACTTCAGAAGGGTTTAAGCTACGTCTTTGAAATTTTGTATGTGTTATTTTTCCAATGGTTGGAGCTAAATACATGATTATGAAGAAAATCCTGTTAGTCCTTCGTGTAGCTGCCATACAAATTTCCTGTCAAAATGTATTCACTTAATTTACGAAACTCACAATAACTCAAGTAATCTTTTAGCTACGAATTCGGAATTTCGTACAAGTTAGTTTTGAGTGAAAAGGAAGTTCGAGTTTACTAATCAGCGAAATCCTTTTACTCCTTCTGGTAGCTGCCATACAAAATATCCTTAAAACACGTGTTCAACAATATTTTCCGATAACTTTTGAACGCTTCAAGCTACGAATTTGAAATTTTGTACTCGTTCATTTTTAAATGGTTCTAAGGAAAAGGATAAATATGTAAGAAATCGAGTGAGTCCTTCCTGCACCTCCCGTGTGAAAGTCCTTCAAAAAGGACATTTTTTTTCGATGAATTACCCAGTTAAAGATGTGAAATTAAACAATGAATATTGTCTTTTAGTTTTGAGTAGCAATCTAATGGCAGTCCTTAATAAAGGACATACAACATGCACACACGTAATTCTACTTTATACCCAACTACAATATAAATCGGAGTTCAGTATTCATCTAGAGTATTATACGATTGGCTTGCAGCCGATCGTGACTGCAGTATGTTTTTTTATTTTAATAGCTCATAGGGTTTGGGAGCTATAAGTCCTCAACCGATTTTGCGTACGGCGGACGGCGCACAGACGGACTGATTTCTTTTTTTGCTTTTCTGGTGTTTATTAGTCATGAAATGTGTAGCAAATTAATTTTTTTTAAGATCAATAACAATACTTTATTATTAAAATAATAAAGGAAAAGCACCATCGATAAAAAAGCAGAAGCATATAACGCGCTTTCGCAAAAAAAGGTAATGACACAGCTCAAGAACTTCTACATAGATTTAATAGTGGTCTCCTTTTCGAAAAAATTGGTCGTATGGATAGAGAGGTTTGGAAAAAAATTCCCAAAACGCTCGAAAGCTGAGATCAACACATTCTAAAATCCAAAACTCCAAAACGGTTAATGTCACCAAATTGAAACTTAATGATTGTCTGTAGGTATACTAGGAGAATAGATCGAATCTCAATTTTGAGGGGAGTGGAGTGAAAAACTTCAGTTTACGATATCTCACGAATCAATTGCGCTAGAGAAATAAAATTCGGTTTGCATATACAAGTCTATAAATGAAGTTTGCTGCAAATATATTCTTTTAAGGGTGGTGGGGGAGGTGGAGTATGGAAGTGGGGGGATAAGAATATTTCTAGAAAATCACGTCTCATATCACAAGAACGGTTGCAGATGGATGCTTAAAACTTTTACGGAAAGTAGGCCTAACAGAGCCTTAGCAGAGAACACAATTTCGGTGGTGAGTCAAATATCCATTGGCGTACGGAAGGGTGATACAAAATGATCAAAGAAAATGGGATGCATATATTTTTACTAATTTTGTCATATCTTTTAGGTTTCCATAAATATTGAATTAATTTTTATTCTACGGATTCTTCATATAAATGGCTAGAAAGTATTTTCAGATTTTTTTTTTAAGATCACTATGTGATTGTAAAGGCGTTGCAAAAGGCTTGTAAACATTTTCCCGAATTTAGCCATATCCCTCAGGTCATGTTATATAATCAACTATAACTCGTTATCAGGATTTTTTCTTTTCCTCTCTAAGAGGATATAAAAGAAGAATTTGAATTGGATTTTACTTCCACGGGCTTTCTTTATGTTTATCTAAGTTCTCTCCAGTTCCAGGACTTTTGGATACGTTTTCACAATTACTGCCATATCTCTTACGTTTGATACAATATCAAATTAGCATTGGCATACAAACTGATCTAATGGTTTTCTGATAGCCAACCCCCAAGATGGTGTAAAAAAGTTGGATGAATTTTCACAAATTCCTACATATTTCTTGGATGTGATGAGATATCGAATTGATTTTGACTTCCTCAGTCTTCCTTTATAGCCAACAAATTAGTTTCAGGATCTGTATATATTCAATCCTATCCTAAGGGGTGTAAGGGGGTTGCATACTTTTCACAGTTTTCGTCATATTTCTTAGGTTTGATTATATATGTGATTGGTTTTACCTTCCACAGACTTTTTATATAATAGCATACAAACCCATTTCACCATTTTTCGTAAGCATTCTATCGCTATTAATTTTAACAGCTTCCCGAAAATTGACCTGAAAAACAGTAAGATTTCGACCGGACTTTTGGCAGATTTTTCAAATGTAGCGTATGGTAAATTTAAAATTCTCAGCTTAAACTCTTCTCAAACTTTTGTTCCTTAGAATATTTTTAAAGGACTTACGTGTCAAGCTACTCGAAGTGGTACGATGCTTATTCGCCTGCAAAGTTCTATTGAGTATGCTGCAACAATGTAGCTGCCTTGGTCAACCCATTATTGAAGTAACGGGTTGTCTTTGGACCTTAACCTCTCGTATAATATTGCTTATTGCAATTCAATGAGTGTTCTATGTTCTATACAGATAATTATTCAAATGTAACAACGCATTCGATTATATCCTGTGAAATGCTAGCCATGTCATATGATATTATAATTTTTAAAGTTTAATGTACAATTACTTTTAATTAAAATTATTTTAAACTGAATGTTAATTACAGTTATTGATACAACGGAAATAAATCATTTCCCGAATAAATTGATATAGCTACAAAAATAAATCCAACATATTCCATTTATCCTAGCAACAAAATATAATCGCATAGCTGAAATTTGTACCGTGTAAATTATATTATGTCGGTATTTATTAAATGCAAATTTTCGCAAACGAGATTTATTTTAAAGTATGCCGAAATTACTAGGAATTGCTTCAATATTGATTTCGATTTTTTTTATTTGCATTTCATAATGTTTATTAACAGGGTTTGTGGGGAAAATATGAAATTTTCGAAAAGATCTACATAACAACACCCGTATAAATATGTGTATTCTAAAGTGAGTATGACGGAACACATTAAATAGATTGTGGTAAATTGAAATAATGTATGTTATCGATATGGTAAGCCCACAAAAATAATTAACTGGTCTTAAGTAATTAAATTTAATAGGCTTTAGTAGTTCATTTTCAGTTAACTTAATTTTGTACATATTTATGTAGAAATATCCGTACCAATATTATAAGAGAAAGAGTTTAAATATTTTACTGGATTTTAATCAAACTTTCACTGATTTCAACTTGAGACCTTTTGGATCATATACCTAGTACTTGTTTATATTTCGGTTAGTAAAATTTTATTTAATCACAATTTTATACTATGTTCAGACTACGAGATTAACGCGTTTAAATTGAGTTAAACGCGTTGAAAACACTTCCCGAACGCGTTTACGAAAACATGTAGCTACAACGCGTTTAACTGAAAACATGTACTGCGACCTTCGCGGAAATCGAAGTAACTTTAAAAGAAACTATTTAATGCTATAGAAACTGAATTTGGTGCTTGTGCAACGACTGCATTAGCTAATTAATTCACTTTTCATTACTGCTATACAATCACTTGTGTTTCAAATAATTTAGAAACCATAAATTTGCTGAATATCTACTTGTCAAAACAGATCACGTCAAGCTGTCTTGTATCAAAATAAAACGAGTTGCCTAATGTGAACACTACTTTTTTAACTGGTTCATTTTGCCTACTTAAACGCGTTTAAAACGCATAGTCGGTACAGGGTATTAGTGTCATACATTTTACATATTCTGCAATTCAGGTTATTTTTGAGTGAGTTTTTTTCAACTTCCATTAACAAGTTGCAGAACAAATCTATAGAGAAATAAAGAAAACAGGGCTGTACATATAATTGTTTTTTTTGCGGGCGGAAGAGAAAAATCCGCCATCATCTGGGCAACTTGATTATTTTTTAAATAATAGTACGGGACCCGTTTTATGCTGAGATGTGGTGTAGGTTACTATGCTATTGGCAACCTAAAAATAACATTCCAAATAGCTTCCTTATTATTCTTTCCGTTGTCAGTAGCACAGTAAGAATTGAATATCACAAGACAAAATTAATTTTAAGACGATTATATATAAAGCCCAAAGAAGTAAAAGCGAATACGATATTTCAATAAACTATTTCTCGGAATTCGTAAAACCTTTAGGAAGTCGAAGCGAGTTCGAATTCTTTCGTTAGACCTAAAAAAATGTGTTGGAATTCGTAACAATTACATTACACCCTCTTGGGGGTTGGGTGTTGGGTTGGATTCGTGAAAATGTAGAACAAATTCTATACCAAATACAAGTCTGAACATTGCTTAAATTACTTTTGTAGTGCATCTAGATATATACTATACTAAGTTTAAATCTTCTAGCATAATTATAGTTTCCCACCCTCTGCCCATGCAGGTAAACCTCCAAAATTTTTTTGCTTGCTAGAGGTCTACTGAGTCTAACTCCTGTAAAATATTTAAGATAAAGTCTGACACGGTTCTTGTGATTTAAAATTTTACATATAATAGACTTATAAAAACATATTGCTTTTCCCTCAACTCCTATGCCCCATAATTATACTCTAGACGAAATCTGCGAGTACTATAAGTTTAATCCAGCCCAAAAGTTTGTAACGAATGGAACCAAGCCTCGGACGAAAAAGAGTTATATATTATTTTATATGTATTTGTGGCCAAAAACTCCAAATCCGATTGATGTCCGTCCGTCTGTCCACCTGTTCGTCTGTCCGTCTGTCCATCTGTCCGTCTGACCGTCTGTCTATCTATCCGTCTGTCCGTCTGCTCGTCTGTCCGTTTGTCTATCCGTGCGCACGATAACTCAAAAACGCCTTGACCTAGGATCATGAAATTTTAAATCTGGATGTTTGCCCGAATTTTTAAGGCTAAGTTCGTTAACAGGCAAAATCGTCCTTTACCTTCGCGTAGCTGCCTTACAAAAAGTCCTCAAAACACGTGATCAAGAGTAC
Source organism: Beris morrisii (assembly GCA_951812415.1). Taxonomy (NCBI): domain Eukaryota; kingdom Metazoa; phylum Arthropoda; class Insecta; order Diptera; family Stratiomyidae; genus Beris; species Beris morrisii. The sequence goes on along the minus strand of OX638312.1, from coordinate 87,898,784 downwards.
TAGCCTATAAAAAAAATCACATAAGTCCTTCAAGTAGCTGCTATCCTCACTCAATTCACGGAACTCACTATAACTCTAAAAATCGTTCAACCGCGGAGTTAAGATTTTGTACAAATTGGTTTTGAGGAAAAATGAAGATCGAGTTCATTAGTCAGTAAAATGTCTTTATTCCTTCGGGTAGCTCCCATACGAAAAGTCCTTAAAAACGTGTTCAATTATTTGGCCGATAACTTCAGAACGGTTTAAGATACGACTTTCATATTTTGTATGTGTTGCTTTTCCAATAGTTGGAGCTAAATGTATGATTATGAAAAAAATCCCATTAGTTCTTCGTGTAACTGCCACACAAATATCCTGTCGAAATGTATTCACTTAATTTACGGAACTCACTATAACTCAAGTAATCGTTTAGCTATGAATTCGAAATTTTGTACAAATTAGTTTTGAGTGAAAACGAAGTTCGAGTTTACTAGTCAGAGAAATCCTTTTACTCCTTCTGGTAGCTGCCATACAAAAAATCCTTAAGACATGATATTTTTTTTGATAACTTTTGAACGCTTCAAGCTAGGCCATATTAATATTTAAATGGTTCAGGTAAAAGGATAAATATGCTACAAATCGAGTGAGTCCTTCCTGCACCTCCCTTGTGACAGTCCTTAAAAAAGGAGAATTTTTTTTCGGTGACTCACTTAGTTCCAGACACGTAATTAAACACTAATGATATTGTCTTTTAGTTTCGAGTAGCAACCAAATCGGAGTTCTTAATAAAGGACAAACTTTATCCTCAACTACAATATATATCGGAGTTCAGTATTTTATTTAGAGTATCAGCTTGCAGCCGATCATGACTGCAGTATGTTTTTTTTACAAATGTGTCCACTATCAATGCTCTATATAAATTGAGCGTAAGCATTTCCTGAGATACTCGTATATTATAAAAACAAATAATTTTAAACACTCGCCCAAAGAAGTTCACTAAAATCAACCATAAAAATTTGAACTTAACATCACAACGGGCTTGTGAGCTACGAGCCTTGCGTACGGCGCATGGCGTTTACGGCGGACAAGTGGACTTTTTCTTGCCTTTTTTTTCAAATGGAAAAACACAATTTTTCTGAGTAGAAACTTTTTTTTAAATTTTATATCGATCACAATACTTTATTATTAAAAAATAACAACATGAACAAACTATGTAGTTCCTACTGAATTCTTGAAACTAATTCGCGTTACAAGCTAATAAGGGGTGTGTTGATAATTTCGGCTGTAGCTGCAATTAGCTGCTTTTGTATGCTTTTGTTTGTTCAAAGCAACCAAAAAGCTGCTTTCTTTTGCATGCTATTACACACTAGATCTATCCAAGATTTTAAAGAGCAGCTTTCATAGCAGCTTTTTATTGCTCATAATCCGGACTGTAAGCAAGAAAGCAGCTTTTTCAATATTCATGTGGGTGTGTAGCTCCTACTTTCGTCTCAACGTCATTTTGAGTGTTTACAATGGAAAACGATGTTTACAATGGAAAACAATGTTTACCTAATTATTAATAAAAATTAGCGTAAAATTTAAGGATACTACTAGTAGGTGGTTAGTTGGTTTGGTGGTTGGTTTACGTGGTGGCCCGTCTGCTGAAAACAGGGCCCAATTAGCACAGGAAGCGCCGTTTTGATACCACAGCTCGTTTAACCTGGTCGTTGAGGGCTGATGAAGTATATACATAGTTTTACAGAGACCTGGGGCTTGAATGGATTATCATATCCATCCAGAGCTGTTCAAGAAGGTAATCAGTTCTCCTATCTTGTTTTTCGAGATCTCATTGAGGTTATTGAAGAAGGGTTTGCCTAGTGCGCGAAGTCTGGCTCTGGCTAGGGCGAGACACTCGCAAAGAAGGTGGATAACAGTTTCCCTCTTATTTGAACCCTACAACTGCGACAATTGACGTTAGAGGGAATACCGAGTCTGGCCGCGTAGTCGCCGATCGGGCAGTGACCCGTGCTGACTGCCGTGACTCTGGAGACGATCACACGGCTCCTGCTCAGGAGTTCGTATGTTCTGCTCCGGGAGTAGGATGGCTATATCTTCCTAGATATGACGCGGTTGATCAGTTCTCTCCATCTGGAGTTCCCGTTTGTGAGAAATTGGGTGGATATTTGGCGCTTAACAGTCCCTAGTGGGACCTGAACGGATTCTACGAGAGACCCTTGAAGAGCAGAACCTTGCCTAGCTAATTCGTCTGCCCACTCGTTACCCTCTATCTTGCTGTGGCCTGGGACCCAAAGCAGAGTAAGTTTGACTTGACTTCCTAAGTGGTCTAGCTCCTTTCGGCACTGTTCGACGAGTTTAGAGGAGGTGGTAGTCGAATCCTTCGAGCCTTGAATGCGGCTTGGCTGTCAGAGAGGATTACAACATTTCGCTTTGGCGTAGCGTCTTGCTGCAAAGTCCGACAGGCCGACTACTAGTAGTACTCATTTTACTTTATTATTTTAATAATACAGTATTGTTTTCGATTTTTAAAAAAAAAAAATTTGCTACCCTCAAATTTTTTATTTTCACGTTTCATGACGAGTAGACACGAAAAAAGCAATAAAAAATTTCAGTCCGTCTGTCCGCCGTACGCCGTACGCCGTACGCCGTACGCCGTACGTCGACCGCTGTACGCAAAATCGTTTGAAGGCTCGTAGCTCCCAAACCCTTTGAGCTATTAAATTAAAATTTTTTTTATGAATAGACTGAGTAGGCCCCTTGAAGTGGCCAAATTTGGAAGGGTGGGGGTGTGAGGGGGGAGGAGGGGGAAGTGTTTTAGACGAAAAATTTTGGTTTCTAGATCTCAGCAACCGCTTATGCTAGGAGGCTGAAATTTGGAATTTATATAGAGCTTTAGTAGTGGACCCATTTGCAAAAAAATTGACGATATAGGTGAAGGGGTTTGGGAGTGGGGGGAAAAATAATGCGTCCGAAACGCAAAAAAGGTGAGATCGACACTTTCTAAAATCCATATCTCCTAAACGGTTAATGTCACAAAATTGAAACTTTATGAATATCTGTAGGTATACTAGGAGAATAGATCGGAAACAAAAATTTGAGTGGTGGCAGCGGCGTACGGGGGTGGGGGGTAAAAAACTTTAGATTGCGATATCTTACTAACCAAATGCACTAGATAAATAAAATTTGGTTTCTGTATAAAGGTTGACAAATAAAGTTTGCTGGAAGCAAAATTTTTGAAGGGGGCGGTGGAGCATGAAAGTGGAGGGGATAAGAATTTTTCTAAAAAATCACGTCTCATATCTCAAGAACGGTGTAAGATAGATGCTTCAAATTTTTACCAGAAGTAGGCCTAATAGACCCCTAGTAGAAAACAAAATTTTGGAAGTGTGGGTGTAAAGGATGAGGGTGGGGGAGGGTGAAAAGGAAAAAGTTCCGATTTTAATATCTCGACAACCTATAATGATATAAAGCTGAAACTTCGTATTTAGATAGAGCTATATTAGTAGCATCTTGGAAAAATATAATTTTTTATAGGGGTAGTATGGTACGGGGGTGGGGGGTGTTTTTCCTATCTATAGAACGGCTTATGCTACAAAGCTGAAACTCGGTACGTTTATGTAAATCAACTAGAAAACTAATTTAGATAAAAAAAAATTTCAAATATACATTGGCGTTCGGAGGGGGGCAAAAAAAATTATCAGTGAAAATGGAATGCATATATTTTCACGGTTTTCGTCATATCTATTAGGTCTTCCCAAATATTGAATTCATTTTTATACTCTAGATGAAATCATATAGAGTATTATAAGTTTAATCCAGCCGAAAAGTTTGTAACGCATAGAACCAAGCCTCGGACGAAAAAAAGTTATATATTATTTTTTGTTTATTTGTGCCCAAAAACCTCAAATCCGCCTGACGTCCGTCCGTCCGTCCGTCCGTCCGTCCGTCCGTCCGTCCGTCCGTCCGTCCGTCCGTCCGTCCGTCCGTCCGTCCGTCCGTCCGTCCGTCCGTCTGTCCGTTAGCACGATAACTCAAGAACGCCTTCACCTAGGATCATGAAATTTTGAATCTGGATGTTTGGTTGAATTTGTAAGGCTAAGTTCGTTAACGGGCAAAATCGTCCTACTCCTTCGGGTAGCTGCCATACAAAATGTCCTTAAAACACGTGTTCAAGAATATTGGTCGATAACTTCAGAAGGGTTTAAGCTACGTCTTTGAAATTTTGTATGTGTTATTTTTCCAATAGTTGGAGCTAAATATATGATTATGAAAAAAATCCTTTTAGTCCTTCGTGTAGCTGCCATACAAATATCCTGTCAAAATGCATTCACTTAATTTACAAAACTCACAATAACTCAAGTAATCTTTTAGCGACGAATTCGGAATTTTGTACAGGTTAGTTTTGAGTGAAAAGAAAGTCGGAGTTTACTAATCAGCGAAATCCTTTTACTCCTTCTGGTAGCTGCCATACAAAATGTCCTTAAAACACGTCTTCAAGAATATTGGTCGATAGCTTCAGAAGGGTTTAAGCTACGTCATTGAAATTTTGCATGTGTTATTTTTCCAATAGGTGGAGCTAAATATATGATTATGAAGAAGATCCTGTTAGTCCTTCGTGTAGCTGTCATACAAATATCCTGTCAAAATGTATTCACTTAATTTACGAAACTCACAATAACTCAAGTAATCTTTTAGCTACGAATTCGGAATTTCGTACAAGTTAGTTTTGAGTGAAAAGAAAATTCGAGTTTACTAATCAGCGAAATCCTTTTACTCCTTCTGATAGCTGCCATACAAAATATCCTTAAAACACGTGTTCAACAATATTTTCCGATAACTTTTGAACGCTTCAAGCTACGAATTTGAAATTTTGTACACGTTTATTTTTGAATGGTTCCAAGGAAAAGGATAGATATGTAAGAAATCGAGTGAGTCCTTCCTGCTCCTCCCATGTGAAAGTCCTTTAAAAAGGACATTTTTTCGATGTCTTACCCAGTTCAAGATATGAAATTAAACACTGAATATTGTCTTTTAGTTTTGAGTAGGTATCTAATAGCAGTCCTTAATAAAGGACATACAACATGCACACACGTAATTCTACTTTATACCCAACTACAATATAAATCGGAGTTCAGTATTCATCTAGAGTATTATACGATTGGCTTGCAGCCGATCGTGACTGCAGTATGTTTATACTCTAGATGAAATCATATAGAGTATTATAAGTTTAATCCAGCCCAAAAGTTTGTAACGCATAGAACCAAGCCTCGGACGAAAAAAAGTTATATATTATTTTTTGTTTATTTGTGGCCAAAAACCTCAAATCCGCCTGACGTCCGTCCGTCCGTCCGTCCGTCCGTCCGTCCGTCCGTCCGTCCGTCCGTCCGTCCGTCCGTCCGTCCGTCCGTCCGTCCGTCCGTCTGTCCGTGAACACGATAACTCAAGAACGCCTTCACCTAGGATCTTGAAATTTTGAATCTGGGTGTTTGGTTGAATTTGGAAGACTAAGTTCGTTAACGGGCAAAATCGTCCTACTCCTTCGGGTAGCTGCCATACAAAATGTCCTTAAAACACGTGTTCAAGAATATTGGCCGATAACTTCAGAAGGGTTTAAGCTACGACATTGAAATTTTGTTTGTTTTAATTTTCCAATAGTTGGAGCTAAATGTATGATTATGAAGAAAATCCTATTAGTCCTTCGTGTAGCTGCCATACAAATATCCTGTCAAAATGTCTTCACTTAATTTACGGAACTGACTATAACTCAAGTAATCGTTTAGCTATGAATTCGGAATTTTGTACAAATTAGTTTTGAATGAAAATAAAGTTCAGGTTTACTATTCAGCGAAATCCTTTTACTCCTTCTGGTAGCTGCCATACAAAATGTCCTTAAAACACGTGTTCAAGAATATTGGCCGATAACTTCAGAAGGGTTTAAGCTACGTCTTTGAAATTTTGTATATATTATTTTTTCAATAGTTGCAGCTAAATGTATGAATATGAAGAAAATCCTATTAGTCCTTCGTGTAGCTGCCATACAAATATCCAGTCAAAACGTCTTCACTTAACTTACGGAACTTACTATAACTCAAGTAATCTTTTAGCTATGAATTGGAAATTTTGTACAAATTAGTTTTGAGTAAGAACAAAGTTTGAGTTTAATAATCAGCGAAATCCTTTTACTCCTTCTGGTAGCTGCCATACAAAATGTCCTTAAGACACGTGTTCAACAACATTTTTCGATAACTTTTGAACGCTTCAAGCTACGAATTTCAAATTTTGTACAAGTTCATTTTTGAATGGTTCCAAGGAAAAGGATAAATATGTAAGAAATCGAGTGAGTCCTTCCTGCACCTCCCATGTGAAAGTCCTTCAAAATGGACATTTTTTTTCAATGACTTACCCAGTTCAAGATATGAAATTAAACACTGAATATTGTCTTTTAGGTTTGAGTAGCAATCTAATGGGAGTCCTTAATAAAGGACATACAACATGCACACACGTAATTCTACTTTATCATCAACTACAATATAAATCGGAGTTCAGTATTCATCTAGAGTATTATACGATTGGCTTGCAGCCGATCGTGACTGCAGTATGTTTTGATCATAAAACCTCAAATATATGTCATATGAAATGCTAATTTGCGTATGAATTGGTCGATCAGCTGTTGAATATTATAAAAGTTGCATTTGGCTGTCCAAAACCCGAAAAACCAATGTTTTGCTATGGCTGAATTTGACAGTTGCCAGAGTCTTGCACTGCTATGTTTTCGAAGCAGCTATAGCTGAGATCATGAACAAATCCAAGGTTAAATCGGAGCCCTGAGTCTAGCCTTCGAGCTTAACTTATTTGGTCTACAACTTAATAATGAGACTTTTTTTGGAATTTTGGGCATTTATTCATAGATTTATTCATATAACTAAATTATTCAAAATATTGGCCATCAGCAGCGATAACTTTCTCCCATCTTTCGGGAAGTCTACGAATTCCGTCGCGAAAAAAATCTTGGGGTTTCGAGGCTATCCATGAATCGAGCCAGTTCTTAGTATCCTCATATGAAGTGAAGTGCTGATCAGCCAACGCATGAGTCATCGAAGCGAATAAATAGTAATCGGATGGAGCAATGTCAGGGCTATACGGCGGGTGGGGTAGCACTTCCCATTTGGTTGTTTCCAGGTATGTTTTCACGACTTGCGCAACATGAGGGCGAGCATTGTCATGCTGAAGAATTATTTTGTCGTGCCTTTCAGCAAATTGTTGCCGTTTTTCACGCAATGCTCGACTCAAACGCATCAATTGCAGTCGATAGCGCTGCCCGTCAATGGTTTCATTCGGTTTTAGCAGCTCATAATAAAGAACACCGATCTGGTCCCACCAAATGCAGAGCATAAGCTTGGAACCATGAATATTTGGCTTCGCGGTCGATGTTGATTGGTGCCCGGGCGGTCCCCATGATTTCTTTCGCTTTGGGTTATCATAATGAATCCACTTTTCATCGCCGGTCACAATACGATGCAAAAAACCCTTCCGTCTTTGCCTTTGAAGCAGTTGTTCGCACATGCAAAAGCGCCTCTCAACATCTCTTGGCTTCAACTCGTACGGAACCCAGTGGCCTTGCTTTTGGATCATTCCCAGTGATTTTAACCGCTTCGATATGGCTTGCTGAGTCACTTCCAAAGAAATTGCCAACTCTTTTTGAGTTTGGCACGAATCTTCTTCGAGTAATTTCGTCAATTCTTCGTCTTCAAACTTTTTTGGCTGGCCAGATCGCTGTTCGTCGGTAATGTCGAAATTATCATTTTTGAACCGATGAAACCACCGAAAACACTGTGCACGCGAAAAAGCATCGTCACCGTAAACTTCCACGAGCAATTTATGACTCTGAGCTGCAGTCTTCTTAGCAAAATAATGTCCAAGTAAAACTTCCCGCAAATGTTGTTTTTTTCGTGAATTTTCGAAACTTTCCATGGTCCGGTAAAATACGTTGTCAACAATCAACACGAAATGTTTATACTGACATTGACAGCTTATGAATACAAACTTCAAATGGTATGTATGTCAAAGATGGACTACCATTGGTTTATCGGTGTTGCCATCTCTAAAAAAAGTCTCATTATTAAGTTGTAGGCCAAATAGATAGCCCCTACTTTTGTACGCTAGCGTCTCTGAAGAAATTGATTGGTTCAATATACCTCGACTATAAACTTTGTACTGTGGGGATGGGTATTCTTGAGTCATAGTAACATTTTCGATTTACACCTTTACAATTTTTGCTCTCGTTGGCGTGGTTGCGTTTTTAAGTCATTAAGAAGTTCCTTGATTTCAAGAACAAGTCTGCACAGAAAATGATCTCGAGAAGTAAATCATGATGATTGCCAGGGTATACCCTGTGAAGGGCAGACGAGTATAAATTCAATGAGTCTCGTATAGATCTTGTTATAACTCCTTAATAAGAACTGAGTTATTCAGGGGAGTAACAGAAATAGTAAGACACAGCGCGAAATATTCATGTCTAAAGGAAATTGTTTAGTTTTAATATTCATTGAAGCCAATGAAGAGATAAATTATTTGGAACCCAAATCATCATTTTAACATTACATGTAAATTAGACTGACACTTTATTTTATATTACAGGAGCACCGCTTCCATGGCATAGCCTCAAATTTGCTTCTCACCTTCCACCTGTTTGCCCGCAAAATTTACCGGACCTAAGCAAACAGCATGCAAACCTTTCGAAAGGACGTTATGACCAGCTCGTTCGACTCTTGCCATATTTGAAAAGTGAAAGTGAAGATTGTCTATATCTCAATTTATATGTTCCGAAATTGAGTATGTTATCCGGATCAAACCGTCCCAAGTTATACAAATAAATCTACTATCTGCTCTTTATTTTAGGTACGGACGGTCCCGTTCAGAAATATCCGGTCATAGTCTACATACACGGCGAATCGTATGAATGGAACAGTGGAAATCCTTACGACGGATCCGTTTTGGCCAGCTACGGTCAAGTCATAGTCGTTACACTAAACTACCGATTGGGCATATTAGGTAAGTCCTTTTTCCTATCCCAGCTACAAACTTACCCTAAATAAAAAAGAAATCTCATCGAAATCTGGTTGAACCGAAATTATTTTGATAACATCATTCGACTCCTCAACTAATAGGTTTCATGAAGCCTGGAATTGGTGACCATACAGTCAGCAATTTCGGGATCCTGGATCAAATTGCAGCCTTGCAATGGGTTAAGGATAACATCGAATTATTCGGGGGTGATAATCAGCTAGTGACCTTAATGGGACACGGTACGGGTGCCGCATGTGTTAATCTATTGATGGTGTCGCCTGTTGCCAAAGGTCAGTATCTACAAGTTCATTTGAATTTCACAGACAATTTAAATAAACGAAGCTCACGAAATGCGACAGCACAACTAAAATATTGCTTCATTTTACAGGTCTATTCCATCGTGCCATCCTGATGTCCGGCTCGGCAATGTCCGATTGGGCAACAACAAATCACTCGCTTCAACTAACTATGCAAATTGCCCATGGGCTCAATTGCCCTTTAAACGATGCAAATGACGAAATGTTGGACTGTTTGAGGAAAAAGCGGTAATTGAATTTGGGATTATTGTTCGCCATTGTTCCTTAAATCGTTCAACCCTTGCAGCATATATTCAAATCCTGCAGCCCTCATTCCCGTCGGGCTTTGTTTCATTTATTTGTAGCTACTCAACCAATTGCAGTCGGGTGTAAAGTCCTTCTATATCCTATTGTCGAGAAAAGGGTACATTTGATACCCAGTAATCTCGGCTTGTATCTAATTGGGGAGTCACTACGGGAAATGTTGTGTTTAATTAAATTTATTTGTAGAAGCACTGTGACTAGTTGAAATGCATATTTTCGTTCAATTGAATAAAGAGAGTGTGAATAAGGAACTCGCATAGTAACCAACACTGAGAGAAATAATTTGTTGGCAAGAGATTGCTTCAATAAAATTTTCGTTGCAGCAATCGAATTTCATTTATGTTAATAAGAATTAGTTTGGATCAATAGATATTCGGTTGTACAAAAAATATTCGTTTCAAGGAATAAACACGTAATACGTGCAATAAAACCATTCTGTCAAGACAATCAACTTACGTTGTTTTTCGCGATTCTGTTGAAAGAACCGAACGGAAAAATGTCTAGCAACTCGATTTTGATTGACGCAATATAATGTTGGTTGTTGCAATATAATATTGTTCATCACAACCGATTTTCTGCATCATTCTGCTGTGGTAACCGAATGTATATTGCGGTAACTTAGTTAATCCACAATAAGTTAAGTTGCACATAGGGAAATGAAAATGAAAGGCCTTCGGTGGCGCAGTGGTTAAGAACGCCGATCCAAAAACTTTCAACACGAGTTCGATTCCTACCTACAGCCATGGGTTTTATTAATTCAGTAAAGCCTAGTACGGACCTCGATCAAAATTTTGATTCCCACATGAAATACGTGTAAAAAAAGTTTTCAAAATTTTGGTTGCTCGATTTTCGCGTAGGCTTTCTTTTTTGTGGTACGGAGTTCGAGTCAAAATTTTGCTTCGATTTGACAGTTCGCTCATCGACCAAAAGATGGTGCTGAAACCGTGGAGACCAATTTTCCGCCACTTGCATTGTGGTACGATAATTTTGACATCTCCTGAATTTGAATTTGTAATTTTTTTTCTCAAACTGACTTTGGTTTTTGTGATATCGAGAATTTTTTTTTTAAACGAGACTTAATTACAATAAAAGACACACGTATAATAAATTTTATTTTTGAAAATTTTTGAAAATTAACACAAATAACTCCATTTTTGTTGAGTTTACCAACAACCCCAATGTTAAAAGATTCTGGTTGGCTAGAAAAATAATTCAGTTGTCCGAAAATATATTCGATACCAATAAACGAAAATTCGGTTCGGCCAACCCAGAATTTAGGTTCCAACAATGGGATAGGAACTTTTCCTGCAACCGTTGTAATTCGTTTGGCATATATTTCTATTGAAGCAATAAATATATTTTCTCACTGTACACCGCATCACAACGTTAAACGCGTTTCGGACATCTTCTACCCAAAAAATAATAAAGTCACTGAGATACCCACTCTAACTTTTTTATGGCTTTAAGTACGGAATATAACGTCGTTCAAATGTCGGTCGCGGCTTTGATTGGTGGTACGTATTCGCGTGGTCCAATTTTCGATGATTTTGTTGCATAAAACTGGCTGAATTTGCTGGATGGCGTTCGTAATATTGAACCGAAATTTCTTTTATTGTTTTCGAATATATTTTCCGACAACTGAATTATTTGTCTAGCCAACCAGAATCTCTTAAGATTTAGATTCCCACAAATACGCGTGATGTTGACAATCTCTAAAAAAATGGAGTTATATGTGGTAAATCCTATACTGAATTCTTTTTTGTTACCTACGAGGAGGAAGAGACTCTATTTTTCTACTTCAAATATTATTTCTCACTTATTGACTTAATAAAACCCATGGCTGTATGTAGGAATCGAACCCGGTGTTGAAAGTTTTTGGATTGGCGCGCGAATTAGGATACCAGAGGACGATTCCAACAACAAAAAAAATAAAAAATAGTTATGTTTTCAAAATCTTAAACCTGTTTTATTCACTTCTTAAAAACGACTGCCACATATTTTTAATTACTTGAAACAAGAAAACTATTGCTTTGAATTTTATGCTTAGGTAAAGTTTACAATATTTATAATAGCTACCTAAGCTTTTCAGAAAAGTGGTAACATGAGGTTAATGAATTTAGTAAATTTAATGTGGGAACGAATAAAAGTGCAACTAATCAAAAGCGTATGGATGTGAATTAAATCATTTGGGTGTACGTGGAAGAGATTACATAACTCGCGTAACCCCTGCCGCACCGAAGACCTTTCATTTTCATTTCCCTATGTGTAACTTAACTTAGTGTGGATTAACTGAGTTACCACAACATATATTCGGTTGACGGAACACACATTTGGTGAACTGAAAGATGCCGTAAATCGTCTGTGATAATCAACATTCTATTGCAGCAATCAAAATTGAGTTGCTCAACATTTTTTTGTTCGGTTGTCTTAACAGAACCGCACAAACGAAATAAGTAGATTGTCTTAACAGAATGATTCCCTTGAAGGGATATTGTTTAGTAAAACCGAACACATATTGCTTCAAGCAAATTCTTATTAGCATAAATGAACTTAGATTGCTGCTACAAAAATTATATTGATGCAAACTCATGCCAACTAATTATTTCTGTCAGTGTGGTAATGCCAGTTTCGTTTTGGAAGAAGTACGGACTAGTGTTTCTTAAACATCGTTAGTCTATCGATATTATCGATAGTATCGATGTACTATCGAAACAATCGATAGGTTTTAAAAACTATTGATAAGGCAATTGGCATAAAGATGATAAGCGGCTTTAAGAGCCAAAAACATGCATACGGAAACAGATGAATGTATGTTTCAGCAATGAGTGTGCCGATGATTTCAGATTGAGTATACATGACTGAAAAAAAAGTTTTCTTCTAAGCATTTACAATGAAATGGAGACATGTATGGAGCATGTATGCTATTTATGAATATGTGGCCTAAACAAGATTCATTAGTTATGTTGAATGTACAGGGTGGGCCATCAAATGGTTTCTTTTTAAATCATAGGTTATTTTGACACTGAAAGCTGTTTCCCGCTCAAAATCTTGACAGAATGTCGGTATCATACCTCCGCGGAACGAAATGAGTCGCTTTACGCTTGAATAAAGTTGGGAAATATTGAAAACTTATTTCCAAGGTGAGTGCTGTGTTGCCCAAACAGTGCGTTTTTTGAAAAGAAGTTTTGGCCGAAATGAAGCACCCACCGCGCCTGCTGTACGCAAGTTTGTGCAAAAAGTTCGTGAGACTGGCATGCTAGTGGATAACACTCATGGCCCCCGTCGTCGTACGGTGCGTATAGACGAGAATGTGGCTGCTGTAGTCGAGAGTGTGAGACTCACTCCACGAACATCAACTCGCCGTCGATCTCAACAGCTCAACATTTCACGCACTAGCCTGAGGAGAATTCTGCACAAAGATCTCGGATTATTCGCTTACAAGGTCCAATTGACTCAGCAATTGAAGGCGCACGACCATCCGCTTCGTTATCGCTTCGCAATTTGGGCCTTAGAGCAGCTTGAATTGGACAACGATTTTGGGCGAAAAATCATCTTTTCTGACGAGGCTCATTTTCATCTCGGCGGCTACGTTAACAAACAAAATTGCCGCATCTGGGGGTCGGAAAACCCGCACGTTATTGTCGAGAAGCCAATGCATCCACAGAGAGTGACAGTTTGGTGCGGATTGTGGCAGTGGCGGTCATATTGCTTGTTCAAGGGGGGGGGGGCATTGAAGTTCAGTAGCTACTGTAGAGAAAATCGGTAGGATAGCTACCCATTAATACAGCGTGGATGAAGGAATTTTTGAATATTAGAAAGTATTAACATTGCTCTGAAGGGATTTCTTTAACATCGTTCAATTTATCAACTGATTGTATGATATCAAAAATTTGAACCTGTCTTGTATGATTGTAAGTCTTTAAGCAATGGAAAATTGAATAGCACGGGTAGGAACTAGAAATTAAAATTAATTGATTTCAAAGCTTGGTGAACTTAATTTTCGATTTCAGTAGAAGTCGACGTCGATCTCGATTTCGACAAAATTTAGAAGCCCAAACAGACTTCAAGATCTCTTACATGTATGATGTACAACATTTCAAGAATATTGTGTCAATTTCAAGTCGATCGGAGCAAAATTAACGGAGTTATGGACAGTTTAGAGGTATACGCAGTTGTATGTGACGCTTAGTGTGCAAAACTCAAAATCTATTGCACCGATTCTTTTGAAATTTTGTACACTATTTCTACACATAAATCACCAGGTAACGCCGTTGATTTTTTTATTTTACAATAAAAAATTTCCCGAATTTTTTTAGCGGAAATCACGTTTTTGGCTTCCAAGTGCTACCAAAAATGAAAAAATCGATAAAAATAAACTCGACGGCGTTACTTCGAGAAACATCTCACTTAATAAACGCATTTTGATTTTTTTGTTTCACATGATCCAGTAACGAGTTGTAGCGTACACCGCAAAACAACTTTTTTTCGAGGCTCATGCGAAGATTTGCTGATATGCTTATTTATAAATATTTTGAAATGGAAATTTTGGAAAATATAGTTCTGATGTTGTATTATTATATAAAAATGAAATCAAATATACCGGCATTACCTGCATCGTATAAAAAAATTCTTGAAAGTTTGCCTTTTTTTCACCGAATAACCTTACCCCCTTAAGTTATCCTACAATACTTACAATCTACGAAAGAAATATTTTATGACAATGTAATTTATTAGGTATATACATATTCACTGAGTCTCCTATTGAGATCTATAGCTTAGATGACTGCCACCATAACCTAACCTGACCTGCTCTCCTAATTCAAAAATTCGGAAATTCTCTAAAACTATTTTCAATTATAATGACTTCATAAACAGTATCTTATACCTGATTTATATCGCAAGACTTTGGCAAGTATATTTTGAAATCTCGAAAAGCATTTACAACGCTCTGAAGACATTTGTTTGACAACGACTCTGATGATAAAATTTTTAATTAATTTTGTAAGAGTTAACTTTTGGAAATGAGGAAATTTAAATTGAATGAACAAGAGTCGGAAGCTGGCATTATCATGCAATTTGAAATTTTGTAATATTTTATACAGGTAGGTGTGGTGACAGATAATTTGAGGGCATCAGGGAAATCTGTTTAGTGACTATTATTTGTATTGAGGATTTTTTTCCAAAAAATTTTTTTTGCGGTACCTCTTATAATGGTTCTAATTAATGTAAAAAATATATGTTTCAAGTTTACTCCCGATCAGAAAAAAAAGAGAGATTCCAAAACATACTGCAGTCACGATCGGCTGCAAGCCAATCGTATAATACTCTAGATGAATACTGAACTCCGATTTATATTATAGTTGGGGATAAAGTAGAATTACGTGTGTGCATGTTGTATATAATTTATTAAGGACTGCCATTAGATTGCTACTCAAACCTAAAAGACAATATTCAGTGTTTAATTTCATATCTTAAACTGGGTAAGTCATCGAACAAAAATGTCCTTTTTGAAGGACTTTCACATGGGAGGTGCAGGAAGGACTAACTCGATTTCTTACATATTTATCCTTTTCCTTGGAATTAGTTAAAAATAACCGTGTACAAAATTTCAAAATCGTAGCTTAAAGTGTTCAAAAGTTATCGAAAATATTGTTGAACACGTGCCTTAGGGACATTTTGTATGGCAGCTACCAGAAGGAGTAAAAGGATTTCGCTGATTAGTAAACTCGAACTTTGTTTTTACTCAAAACTAATTTGTACAAAATTTCCAATTCATAGCTAAAAGATTACTTGAGTTATAGTAAGTTCCGTAAATTAAGTGAAGGCATTTTTACTGGATATTTGTATGGCAGCTACACGAAGGACTAATAGGATTTTCTTCATAATCATACATTTAGCTCCAACTATTGGAAAAATAACACATACAAAATTTCAAAGACGTAGCTTAAACCCTTCTGAAGTTATCGGCCAATATTCTTTATCACGTATTTTAAGGACATTTTGTATGGCAGCTACCAGAAGGAGTAAAAGGATTTCGCTGACAAGTAAACTCAAGCTCCGTTTTTACTAAAAACTGATTTGTACAAAATTTCGAATTCGTAGTTAAAAGATTACTTGAGTTATAGTGAGTTTCGTAAATTAAGTGAATACATTTTGACAGGATATTTGTATGGCAGCTACACGAAGGACTAACAGGATTTTCTTCATAATTATATATTTAGCTCCAATTATTGAAAAAATAATACGTACAAAATTTCAATGGCGTAGCTTAAACCCTTCTGAAGTTATCAACCAATATTCTTGAACACCTGTTTTAAGGATATTTTGTATGGCAGCTACCAGAAGGAGTGAAAGGATTTCGCTGACTAGTAAACTGGAACTTTGGTTTTACTAAAAACTAATTTGTACAAAATTTCGATTTCGTACCTAAAAGATTACTTGAGTTATAGTGAGTTTCGTAAATTAAGTGAAGACATTTTGACGGGATATTTGTATGGCAGCTACACGAAGGACTAACAGGATTTTCTTGATATTCATACATTTAGCCCCTACTATTAAAAAAGTAACACATACAAAATTTCAAAGTCGTAGCTTTAGGCGTTCCGAAGTTATTGGTAAATATTCTTGAACACGTGTTTTAAGGACATTTTGTATGGCAGCTACCCGAAGGAGTAGGACGATTTTGCCCGTTAACGAACTTAGCCTTACAAATTCAACCAAACATCCAGATTCAAAATTTCAAGATCCTAGGTGAAGGCGTTCTTGAGTTATCGTGTTCACGGACAGACGGACGGACGGACGGACGGACCGACGGACGGACGGACGGACGGACGGACGGACGGACGGACGGACGGACGGACGGACGGACGGACGGACGGACGGACGGACGGACGGACGGACGGACGGACGGACGTCAAGCGGATTTGAGGTTTTTGGGCACAAATAAACAAAAAATAATATATAACTTTTTTTCGTCCGAGGCTTGGTTCTATGCGTTACAAACTTTTCGGCTGGATTAAACTTATAATACTCTATATGATTTCATCTAGAGTATAAAAATCTGCCAATAGTCTGGGCGAAACTTTATTATTTTTAGGGTCAAAGTTCGGGAGCGGTAAAAGTCGGAGTGTATCATGAGTTGCTTCGAGATTTTTAGATTTCTTATGGAAAATTAATTTTGTTCTTAATATAAAAATATTTAAAATAGAGATTTTTAGACGATTAAACATTGAAAAAGTCCGTGTAGACTACTCGAATTTCAGTATATTATGTACACTAAAAGCCCATAGAAGCAAAAACGTATTTGTTGCCTTATCAGAATTAAGAGATATGACGAATTGTTAAAACGTATACAAACCCATTACTTCCACTTGCGGTTTGAATTTCGAAAAAATTGTGAAACAGGTTTTTAGACGATTTCATAAGAAGCAACCTGAAATCTCATGAGACAAGACGGATTTTGAAAAAATTCTGAAAACGTAAGCAAACCCTTCACATCTCCTTGGTTCTGGAAATTCGAAAAATCGTGAATTGGTTGGCCGTAATAATCAATTTTACATCTCATCAGAACTAAGGAATGGCAAAAATTGTGAAAACATATACAAACCCTTGGGGGTTGAATATCGAAAAATTGAGAAATGGGTTTGTAGGCGATTATATAAAAAGTCTGTGGAAATGAAAAGCGATCTAATATCTCATCGAACCTAAGAAATATGTCGAAGCTTTGAAAAGCATACAACCCCCTTACACCCATTAGGATTGAATATCTAAAATACTGAAATTGACTTTTTGGCTTTTTTATATAGGAAACCTTAGGAAGTAAAAATGAATTCGATATATCATCAGATATGCAACCTCCTTACACCCACTTGGGGGTTGAATGTTCAAAAATCCTGAAAGGAGTTAATAAATAAATATGAAGACAGCACGAGAAAGTAGGAACCAATTCAATTTGTTATCACTTCTAAAAGAAATGACGGAACTCGTGAAAACGTGTTCAACCCGTTTATACCCTCCTAGGTGGAAAAAGGAAAAAACTTAAAAACAAGTTTTAGGCGATTATTACACAAGCCCATGAATATGAAAAGATATTCAATATCTGATAAGACGTGGATATAGTAGAATTCGTGAAAAAGTTTACAACCCCCTTTGCACCCCCTTAGGGGTCGAATTTTAAAAAATCCTGAAAACACTATCTAGGTATTTATATGAAGAATCCATAGAATAAAAATGAATTCAATATTTGGGAAGACCTAATAGATATGACGAAAACCGTGAAAATATATGCATTCCATTTTCACTGATAATTTTTTTTGCCCCCCCCTCCGAACGCCAATGTATATTTGAAATTTTTTTTTATCTAAATTAGTTTTCTAGTTGATTTACATAAACGTACCGAGTTTCAGCTTTGTAGCATAAGCCGTTCTATAGATAGGAAAAACACCCCCCCACCCCCGTACCATACTACCCCTATAAAAAATTATATTTTTCCAAGATGCTGCTAATATAGCTCTATCTAAATACGAAGTTTCAGCTATATATCATTATAGGTTGTCGAGATATTAAAATCGGAACTTTTTCCTTTTCACCCTCCCCCACCCTCACTCTTTACACCCACACTTCCAAAATTTTGTTTTCTACTAGGGGTCTATTAGGCCTACTTCTGGTAAAAATTTGAAGTATCTATCTTACACCGTTCTTGAGATATGAGACGTGATTTTTTAGAAAAATTCTTATCCCCTCCACTTTCATGCTCCACCGCCCCCTTCAAAAATTTTACTTCCAGCAAACTTCATTTGTCAACCTTTATACAGAAACCAAATTTTATTTATGTAGTGCAGTTGGTTAGTAAGATATCGCAATCTAAAGTTTTTCACCCCCCACCCCCGTACGCCACTGCCCCCACTCAAATTTTTGTCTCCGATCTATTTTCCTAGTATACCTACAGATATTCACAAAGTTTCAATTTTTTGATATTAACCGTTTAGGAGATATGGATTTTAGAAAGTGTCGATCTCACCTTTTTTGCGTTTCGGACGCATTATTTTTCCCCCCACTCCCAAACCCCTTCACCTATATCGGGCATTTTTTTGCAACTGGGTCCACTACTGAAGCTCTATATAAATTCCAAATTTCAGCCTCCTAGCATAAGCGGTTGCTGAGATCTAGAAACCAAAATTTTCCGTCTAAAACACTTCCCCCTCCTCCCCCCTCACACCCCCACCCCTCCAAATTTGGCCACTTCAAGGGGCCTACCCAGTCTATTCATGAAAAAAATTTTAATTTAATAGCTCAAAGGGTTTGGGAGCTACGAGCCTTCAAACGATTTTGCGTACAGCGGTCGACGTACGGCGTACGGCGTACGGCGTACGGCGTACGGCGTACGGCGGACAGACGGACTGAAATTTTTTATTGATTTTTTCGTGTCTACTCGTCATGAAACGTGAAAAAAAAAATTTTGAGGGTAGCAAATTTTTTTTTTTTAAAAATCGAAAACAATACTGTATTATTAAAATAATAAAGTAAAATGGGTCCCAATGTATTGACAAAACGGTCAAATAATATTATTCTGTGGATGATTGTGATTCTAAATACATAGGTTATGTACCATCGGAAATACCATCTAGTGGTCGTAATGAGAAAGTGAAGTTTTTCATATTTAATCGGTTTCGGTTTGGTAATGGTTAATAATACGAAGTTAGTGTCGTCGGCAAAAATATCTGATTTCTAATGCTCAATATTATTATTATAGAAAGACAAAACGGCTCAGAAAGTCCTTCGCCAAGTACGAAACAAAAACTATGACGGATTAGTGATTAAATGTCAAAAATCATCTTTTTCGTCCTTGCTGAAGGACTCTTTTTTTCTTCTTTTCATAACATTCAGCACTCGAAAAGAAATGTTGCCGATGACACTTACTTCGTACAGTATACCGTTACAAAGTTACGCTCAAAAATTTCTTTCTTAAGAAAAACTTCACTAGATGGGATTTTCGATGGTACACCAAGAGTGACAATCACCCACAGAATGATACTCTATAGGCCCTATGTCGATATCTCGGGAGTTTTCGGAATTTTATACAATTTCGGTTTCTTTAAGGTCCTTGAGGCAATATTCCCCATATATTATCGAGCCATTATGATCGATGCTACGAAACAAATTCAAAAGTTTTAAATTGAGTGATTAGCTTTGATTAGGGTTTGAACTACCCTTTTTACCCGAGTAGATTTCAAATTCATCCAAATATGGGAAATATATTATTATAGAATTTGATAGAATCTTATCGAAATCTCGACATTTCGGTGAATTGAGTTTTAAATCTTTGGATGTAAATCAGTTATTAATATGTAATAGTTACTGTAAATACTCATAATTAAGTTTTTATAGCTGATTTACAACGCAATATTTCAGTTTTCTAGTTGATTTACATAAACGTACCGAGTTTCAGCTTTGTAGCATAAGCCGTTCTATAGATAGGAAAAACACCCCCCCACCCCCGTACCATACTACCCCTATAAAAAATTATATTTTTCCAAGATGCTGCTAATATAGCTCTATCTAAATACGAAGTTTCAGCTATATATCATTATAGGTTGTCGAGATATTAAAATCGGAACTTTTTCCTTTTCACCCTCCCCCACCCTCACTCTTTACACCCACACTTCCAAAATTTTGTTTTCTACTAGGGGTCTATTAGGCCTACTTCTGGTAAAAATTTGAAGTATCTATCTTACACCGTTCTTGAGATATGAGACGTGATTTTTTAGAAAAATTCTTATCCCCTCCACTTTCATGCTCCACCGCCCCCTTCAAAAATTTTACTTCCAGCAAACTTCATTTGTCAACCTTTATACAGAAACCAAATTTTATTTATGTAGTGCAGTTGGTTAGTAAGATATCGCAATCTAAAGTTTTTCACCCCCCACCCCCGTACGCCACTGCCCCCACTCAAATTTTTGTCTCCGATCTATTTTCCTAGTATACCTACAGATATTCACAAAGTTTCAATTTTTTGATATTAACCGTTTAGGAGATATGGATTTTAGAAAGTGTCGATCTCACCTTTTTTGCGTTTCGGACGCATTATTTTTCCCCCCACTCCCAAACCCCTTCACCTATATCGGGCATTTTTTTGCAACTGGGTCCACTACTGAAGCTCTATATAAATTCCAAATTTCAGCCTCCTAGCATAAGCGGTTGCTGAGATCTAGAAACCAAAATTTTCCGTCTAAAACACTTCCCCCTCCTCCCCCCTCACACCCCCACCCCTCCAAATTTGGCCACTTCAAGGGGCCTACCCAGTCTATTCATGAAAAAAATTTTAATTTAATAGCTCAAAGGGTTTGGGAGCTACGAGCCTTCAAACGATTTTGCGTACAGCGGTCGACGTACGGCGTACGGCGTACGGCGTACGGCGTACGGCGTACGGCGGACAGACGGACTGAAATTTTTTATTGATTTTTTCGTGTCTACTCGTCATGAAACGTGAAAAAAAAAATTTTGAGGGTAGCAAATTTTTTTTTTTTAAAAATCGAAAACAATACTGTATTATTAAAATAATAAAGTAAAATGGGTCCCAATGTATTGACAAAACGGTCAAATAATATTATTCTGTGGATGATTGTGATTCTAAATACATAGGTTATGTACCATCGGAAATACCATCTAGTGGTCGTAATGAGAAAGTGAAGTTTTTCATATTTAATCGGTTTCGGTTTGGTAATGGTTAATAATACGAAGTTAGTGTCGTCGGCAAAAATATCTGATTTCTAATGCTCAATATTATTATTATAGAAAGACAAAACGGCTCAGAAAGTCCTTCGCCAAGTACGAAACAAAAACTATGACGGATTAGTGATTAAATGTCAAAAATCATCTTTTTCGTCCTTGCTGAAGGACTCTTTTTTTCTTCTTTTCATAACATTCAGCACTCGAAAAGAAATGTTGCCGATGACACTTACTTCGTACAGTATACCGTTACAAAGTTACGCTCAAAAATTTCTTTCTTAAGAAAAACTTCACTAGATGGGATTTTCGATGGTACACCAAGAGTGACAATCACCCACAGAATGATACTCTATAGGCCCTATGTCGATATCTCGGGAGTTTTCGGAATTTTATACAATTTCGGTTTCTTTAAGGTCCTTGAGGCAATATTCCCCATATATTATCGAGCCATTATGATCGATGCTACGAAACAAATTCAAAAGTTTTAAATTGAGTGATTAGCTTTGATTAGGGTTTGAACTACCCTTTTTACCCGAGTAGATTTCAAATTCATCCAAATATGGGAAATATATTATTATAGAATTTGATAGAATCTTATCGAAATCTCGACATTTCGGTGAATTGAGTTTTAAATCTTTGGATGTAAATCAGTTATTAATATGTAATAGTTACTGTAAATACTCATAATTAAGTTTTTATAGCTGATTTACAACGCAATATTTCAAACTGGATTTGCAGAAATCTCTAGCTACTTCCTTAACATAACACACCACAACCCAAAGATTGATTATATATATTTATATTCGAAATTGTATTACTTTTCGATTGAAATATTTTTAATTAGTACAGTCTTCTTTTCAATCTGGAGGCAAAAGACAAAAGAAATATTAATGAAAGACATAAAGGAAAATCAGATTTCATTGCATAATACTTTATCAAGTGCATTAAACTTTATTAAGTGTATCTATTAATCTAATAGTCTCATATAATTTTTCTTTAAAGCAGACGTGATAAAGTAATCATGGGTGAAGATTTTGTTAGGGGGGGCCATGGCCCCCATGGCCCCTCCCTATGACCGCCACTGGATTGTGGAGTGGTGGCATCATTGGACCATTTTTCTTCGAAAATGAGGCTGGGAACAACGTTTTGGTCAACGGTGAACGTTACAGAGCCATGTTACCCGACTTTTTTATACTCTAGATGAAATCATATAGAGTATTATAAGTTTAATCCAGCCCAAAAGTTTGTAACGCATAGACCCAAGCCTCGGACGAAAAAAAGTTATATATTATTTTTTGTTTATTTGTGCCCAAAAACCTCAAATCCGCTTGACGTCCGTCCGTCCGTCCGTCCGTCCGTCCGTCCGTCCGTCCGTCCGTCCGTCCGTCCGTCCGTCTGTCCGTGAACACGATAACTCAAGAACGCCTTCACCTAGGATCTTGAAATTTTGAATCTGGATGTTTGGTTGAATTTGTAAGGCTAAGTTCGTTAACGGGCAAAATCGTCCTACTCCTTCGGGTAGCTGCCATACAAAATGTCCTTAAAACACGTGTTCAAGAATATTGACCAATAACTTCGTAACGCCTAAAGCTACGACTTTGAAATTTTGTATGTATTACTTTTTTAATAGTTGGAGCTAAATATATGATTATGAAGAAAATCCTGTTAGTCCTTCGTGTAGCTGCCACACAAATATCCTGTCAAAATGTATTCACTTAATTTACGAAACTCACTATAACTCAAGTAATCTTTTAGCTACAAATTCGGAATTTTGTACAAATTAGTTTTGAGTGAAAACGAAGTTTGAGTTTACTAATCAGCGAAATCCTTTTTCTCCTTCTGGTATCTGCCATACAAAATATCCTTAAAACACGTGTTCAAGAATATTGGTCGATAACTTGAGAAGGGTTTAAGCTACGACATTGAAATTTTGTATGTGTTATTTTTCCAATAGTTGGAGTTAAATATATGATTATGAAGAAAATCCTGTTAGTCCTTCGTGTAGCTGCCATACAAATATCATGTCAAAATGTATTCACTTAATTTACGAAACTCACTATAACTCAAGTAATCTTTTAGCTACGAATTCGGAATTTTAAACAAGCTAGTTTTGAGTAAAAAGGAAGTTCGAGTTAACTAATCAGCGAAATTCTTTTACTCCTTCGGGTAGCTGCCATACAAAATGTCCTTAAAACACGTGTTCAAGACTATTACCGATAACTTCAGGAGGGTTTAAGCTACGTCTTTGAAATTATGTATGTGTTATTTTTCCAATAGTTGGAGCTTAATGTATGATTATGAAAAAAATCCTGTTGGTCCTTCGTGTAGCTGCCATACAAATATCCTGTCAAAAGTTCCTCACTTAATTTACGGAACTCACTATAGCTCAAGTATTCTTTTAGCTATGAACTCGAAATTTTGTACAAATTAGTTTTGAGTGAAAACAAAGTTCAGGTTTACTAGTCAGCAAAATCCTTTTACTCCTTCTGGTAGCTGCCATACAAAATATCCTTAAGACACGTGTTCAACAATATTTTTCGATAACTTTTGAACGCTTCAAGCTACGAATTTGAAATTTTGTACACGTTCATTTTTAAATGGTTCCAAGGAAAAGGATAAATATGTAAGAAATCGAGTGAGTCCTTCCTGCACCTTCCATGTGAAAGTCCTTCAAAAGGACTTTTTTTTTCGATGACTTACCCAGTTCAAGATATGAAATTAAACACTGAATATTGTCTTTTAGTTTTGAGTAGCAATTAACTGGGAGTCCTCAATAAAGGAAATACAACATGCACACACGTAATTCTACTTTATCCCCAACTACAATATAAATCGGAGTTCAGTATTCATCTAGAGTATTATACGATTGGCTTGCAGCCGATCGTGACTGCAGTATGTTTTTTTACTGAAATTGAAGACATGGATTTGGACGACCTCTGGTTCATGCAGGATGGCGCGCCATGCCACACAGCCCATGCCACAATCGATCTTTTAAGCACCAAATTCCCAAATCGTGTTATCAGCCGTCTTGGCGATGTCAATTGGCCGCCTCGGAGCTGCGATTTGACCCCTTTGGATTTTTTTTTTGTGGGGAACCGTGAAGGACCGATGTTATGCCAATAATCCAGAAACGATTCAAGCACTTAAGGCCAATATCATCGAAGCAATCCGTGAGCTACAGCCCGAAACCATCAACAAGGTTGGAGTGACAGAATGCGCTACTGCGCAGCCAGCCGAGGCAGCCACTTGAACGAAGTTGTGTTCCATCATTAATGGGAATGTTTACTCTTACTAATAAAGCCATAATACATGGAAAAAAATTTAATTTTGTTCATTTTATTGCATTTTTAACTTGTATTTGGCCCATCCTGTACATGCTCCGAGTGTATTTGCCCCTTAACGTCAATTATGGAGTTTGAAATCGAGGAATTTCCCCGAAAGAATCTTACGAAATATCTTGTAAATACAGTTTATAGTAACTTTTTAAGAATACGCGTCTTTTATTAGATACAGGCAAACCAACGCGGAAGTTTCACAGCCTATGTCCCAACCTTCTACATCTACTATACTGAACAAAGCAAATTAGATGAATTACTTTCATGCCAAATAGCCAGCCACGTTCGGTATCCACTGCAGTAACTGATTCTATGATTGACGTCCACCAATATATTGTGATTGAAAAGCCACCAACCGACAAACACTGCAATGTTTTGGAACATTGGGCAAAATCAACAAATATGCTCCGAGAATTCTCAAAGCAATATTTATGTATTCCAATTACGTCAGTTCCGGCGTAAAGAATATTTTCCAAAGCTGGTGACATAATGACTGCAAAACGCAATAACGCTATAACCTTCCTTGGTGATTTGCCATACACTACTGAACAATTCACAACACATTTGACAGATGTTACTTTAACAACGTGGCCGCTATAACCTCCAAATTTCGAGCGTTTCTATTGAAAGACTCTACATATAAAGTTTTCTATGTTATTAAATTCTCCTTATATTCTACTCCACGTGTATATCAATAATTTAAACTTGATAGTTGTAAAAACTACAGCCTTAACCTAAATTAAAATGTATATGTATTAAATAATGACATGAAATAATTACACTGAATATACTAATTGAAACGGCAGGTCTTCAACTACTCATGCACTTTATATTTGGAAATATTTCCAAACATGTACGGAATTTAATCAAATTCTATCCTGGTAATGATCTGGTGAAATAAAAGTACAACCATACAGAATGGTTTCTGGCTTTTATAAGAAGTTTTAACCTACTCAATAAATATTTAATTTCCAATCACCAATGCTTAAAAATATAAACTCAAACAGTTCTAATGCTACCCTCTATAATATTTCAAATTTACAGATACCAGGAAATCGTTGCCATACCAACATCATCGCCCCAATTTTCCACTTCATTCGGTCCTATTGTTGATGGGTTGGTAATTCCAAATCAACCGTACAAAGTGATGGGGCAGTACACCGATCTCTTTAGCAGGTAGGCAGATTTCCTTCGCAACATCCTTTTTAGTATTATTTAAGGCTTTAAATTATAAAAAAAATGCACATAAATTAGCTGGAACTGCTTCTGGCTCATTCTCTGCTAAACACTTTTCTCACATCCTGACGTTTTCACTATCCGCGTGATATTATGAAAAACGTGTTGCCAGACCAAAAACTTTCTCACCGAATAATAATTCATTTTTTTCGCCCTCAGATATGATTTATTATTTGGTGTTACTGAGGTGGAATCGTATCATACATTAAATGCATTAGCACTCGAGGAAGGTTTGCGTGAAAATGAACGTGACAATTTATTACGCTTTTATATGCAGAATCGTTTTGAAATTCGTCCGGATTTGGCACTGGCTGCAACACTCAAAAAGTACGTATCTGGTGCTACGGGTCTATGCACTTTATGTTTTTGAGATTAGTGTGGTGTCCGGTAATGGATGTGCTCTTGACGAACTAGATTTACTTAAAAATACATAAAGATTAATAATGGAACGCGTGGCTTTTACAGGTACACCGATATTTACAATAATCCTGTTAAGGCATCCAGCCATGAACATCGTGATGTCGTCCTGGACATTCTTTCAGATGCTCGTGTTGTCGCACCTATGATGCAGACCGGAGTTTTCCATGCAAAAGTTAATCCGCGAAGTTACATGTACGTGTTCGGGCATAATAGTGAAGCGGGTGCTTATTCTAGTGTAAGTATTATCCAAATTTAAGAAACTCATCTGCTACCTGTATATGAAAGTAATTGTAATTTATACAGTCAATCAGTTCGAAAGCCTTACGCTACGAATCTGAAACTTAATTGAGTTGTGAACGCAGGCCATGGATTGAATATTTTAACTTGAAAAGGTAAAAATATTCGAAGGAAAGGCAAGCAAGGCAAAAGAAAGTGTGGGCCATTTCCTTCTACGTACGAATGGGTGACTGAACTTCGATCAGGAGCAACGCGGTTGCTGGAGTATATGCTAGCTGTGGATGTGGGGGTACGTGGCTTGACGACCAGTCTAGGTTAGGTAGGTTAGGTTATAGTGGCAGCCATCCAAACTATGGCTTGACTCACTTAGACCATTCGGATGGTCCATTGTGATACCTCACCCGTGACACCGTAACGAAGTCCCATATAGGGAGTTATCGTAGTATTACTACAGGGGAAAAGCTAGTCGAACCAGGCATAGGTGCGAATGAACTTGGGTAGTTCATCAATTCGTGTTCCATCCATGTCACCGAGTCTAGAGAAGAAGTAGCTGCCCATGTCTCTGAACCTACAGCTGGCTAGCTGGGGACACTAAGAAAGTAGATGCCTAACAGTCTCTTCTTCATCTTCTCTTCTGCAGCTTCTGCAGTAGTCGATATATTGAACGGCTAGGCTTTGTGCATGTCTGCCAAAGAGACAGTGTCTCTATACGACTTCCTTTCAGAAGATCGGCAGTCCTTCTAGGATGTATTACTGGCCATAACAGCCTGGAGGTTTCGCATAATATAAACCCTAGGACTGGACCACAATCATTTTTCACATCCACTTATCACGGTCATGAACATTTGTTCCCCATAGGTCTTGAGAGGCCGAGAAGAGACTTGTCAGGGTGATCTGTTGTTTTAGCGCCCTATATGCCCGCGTAGCTAACGTCTATGTAAAGGAGGATGACAATATCACCACCCCACACACCATATACCATACGCCATGCCCGCGTAGCCAAAATGAATTTGTTTAAATTTAAATTAAAACAAGCCAATCGTATAATACTCTAGATGAATACTGAACTCCGATTTATATTGTAGATGGGGATAAAGTAGAATTACGTGTGTGCATGTTGTATGTCCTTTATTAAGGACTCCCATTAGATTGCTACTCAAACCTAAAAGACAATATTCAGGGTTTAATTTCATATCTTAAACTTGGTAAGTCATCGAACAAAAATGTCCTTTTTGAAGGACTTTCACATGGGAGGTGCAGGAAGGACTCACTCGATTTCTTACATATTTATCCTTTTCCTTGGAACCATTTAAAAATGAACGTGTACAACATTTCAAATTCGTAGCTTGAAGCGTTCAAAAGTTATCGAAAAATATTGTTGAACACGTGTCTTAAGGACATTTTGTATGGCAGCTACCAGAAGGAGTAAAAGGATTTCGCTGATTAGTAAACTCAAACTTTGTTTTTACTCAAAACTAATTTGTACAAAATTTCCAATTCATAGCTGAAAGATTACTGGAGTTATAATAAGTTCCGTAAATTAAGTGAAGACGTTTTGCCAGGATATTTGTAGGGCAGCTACACGAAGGACTAACAGGATTTTCTTTAAATCATATATATTAAGCTCCAACTATTGGAAAAATAACACGTACAAAATTTCAAAGACATAGCTTAAAACCTTCTGAAGCTATCGACCAATATTCTTGAACACGTGTTTTAAGGACATTTTGTATGGCAGCTACCCGAAGGAGTAGGACGATTTTGCCCGTTAACGAACTTAGCCTTACAAATTCAACCAAACATCTAGATTCAAAATTTCAAGATCCTAGGTGAAGGCGTTCTTAAGTTATCGTGTTCACGGACAGACGGACAGACGTCAAGCGGATTTGAGGTTTTTGACCACAAATAAAAAAAAAATAATATACAACTTTTTTTCGTCCGAGGCTTGGTTCTATGCGTTACAAACTTTTGGGCTGGATTAAACTTATAATACTCTATATGATTTCATTTAGAGTATAAAAATCTGCCAATGGTCTGGGCGAAACTTTATTATTTTTCGGGTCAAATTTCGGGAGCGGTTAAAGTCGGAGTATATTATCAGTTATTTCCAAATTATGAGGTTTCTTGGAAAGTTAATTTTGTTCTTAAAAAAAAATATTTAAAATTGAGATTTTTAGCCGATTAAACATTGAAAAAGCCCGTTTATACTATTCGAATTTTGGTATATTATATATTGAAGTTAAAGCGAATTTGCCGCCTTATCAGAATTAAGAGATATGACGAATTGTTAAAACGTATATAAAGCCATTACTTCCACTTGGGGTTTGAATTTGGAAAAAATTGTGAAACAGGTTTTTAGACGATTTCATAAGAAGCAACTTAATATCTCAAGAGAGACGTGGGATTTTGAAAAATTTTTGAAAACGTAAGCAAACCCTTCACACCCCATTGGTTCGTGAAATTCGAAAAATCGGGAAATTGGTCTTTAAGTCATTACATCAAATGCCGTAATAACCAATTTTATATCTCATCAGAACTAAGGGATGGCAAAAATTGTGAAGGCATATGCAAACCCTTGGGATTGAATATCCAAAAATTTAGAAATGGGTTTGTAAGTGATTATATGTATAAAAAATCTGTGGAAGTGAAAAGCGATCTAATATCTCATCAAACCTAAGAAATATTTCGAAGCTTTGAAAAGCATACAGCCCCCTTACAAGCCTTAGGATTGCATATCTAAGAATACTAAAATTGAATTTTTGGCGCTTATATAGGAAACCTTAGGAAATACAAATGAATTCGATATATCATAAGATATGCAACCTCCTTACACCCAGTTGGGGGTTAAATATCCGAAAGCCTGAAAGGAGTTAATAGATAAATATGAAGACAACACGGGAAAGTAAATACCAATTCAATTCCTTATCACTTCTAAAAGATATGACGGAATTCGTGAAAACTTGTTCAACCCTTTTATACCCTCTTAGGGGCTGAAAAGGAAAAACTTAAAAACGGGTATTAGGCGATTATTACGCAAGACCTTGAAAGTAAAAAAATATTGATCTTAGGGGTCGAATTTCAAAAAATCCTGAAAACGATTTCTAGGTATTTGTATGAAGAAGCCGTGGAATAAGAATTAATTCAATATTTGGGAAGACCTAATAGATATGACGAAAACCGTGAAAATATATGCACTCCATTTTCACGGATCATTTTTGTGCCCCCCCTTCCGATCGCCATTGGATATTTGAAATTTTTTTTTATCTAAATTTCTTTTCTAGTTGATTTACATATACATTCTGAGTTTCGACTTTGTAGGATAAGCCGTTCTATAGATAGGAAAACACCCCCACCCCCGTACCATACTACCCACATAAAAAATTATATTTTTCCAAGATGCTACTACTATAGCCCTATTTAAATACTAAGTTTCAGCTTTATATCATTATACGTTCTCGAGATATAAAAATCGGAACCTTTTCCCTTTCACCCTCTCCCACCCTCACCCTCTACACCCTCACCGCACCTTTTTCTGCTAGGACTCCCTTAGGTCTACTTCTGGTTAAAGTTTTAAGCTTTTAAGCATCTATCTTACACTGTTTTTGAGATGTGAGACGTGATTTTTTAGAAAAATTCGTATCCCCTTCCACTTTCATGCTCCATAGCCCCCTTCAAAAATTTTACTTTCATAAAACTTCGTTTGTCAACTTTTATACAGAAACCGAATTTTATTTCTCTAGTGCTATTGGTTCGTGAGATATCGTAATCTAAAGTTTTTTAACCCCCACCCCCGTACGCCACTGCCGCCACTCAAAAATTTGTTTGCGATCTATTCTCCTAGTATACCTACAGATATTTGTTAAGTTTCAATTTTCTGACGTTAATGGTTTAGGAGATATGGATTTTAGAATGTGTCGATCTCGGCTTTTTTGCGTTTCGGACGCATTGTTTTTCCCCCCACTCCCACACCCCTTCACCAATATCAGCAATTTTTTTTCAAATGGGTCCACTATTAACGCTCCATATAAAGTTTCAGCTTCGTAGTATAAGCGGTTGCTGAGATCTAGAAACCAAAATTTTTCGTCTAAAACGCTTCCCCCACCTCCCCCCTTACACTCCCACCCTTCAGAATTCGGTCACTTTAGGGGGCGTACGCACTCTACCCAGGAAAAAAAATTCAACTAAATAGCTCATAGGGCTTGGGAGCTACGAGCCTTCAAACAATTTTGCGTACTCCGGTAGACGTACGGCGTACGGCGGACAGACGGACTGACATTTTTTCTGCTTTTTTCGTGTCTACTAGTCATGAAACGTAAAAAAAAAAATTTTGAGGGTAGCAAAAATCGATAACAATACTGTATTATTGAAATAATAAAGTAACAAACGTGTACAAAATTTCAAATTCGTAGCTTAAAGCGTTCTAAAGAATTCGAAAAATATTGTTGAACACGTGTCTTAAGGTTTTTTTTGTATGGAAAGAAGAAGTAAAAGAATTTTGCTGACCAGTAAACTCGAACTTCGTTTTCACTTAAAACTAATTTGTACAAAATTTCGAATTCGTAGTTAAATGATTACTTGAGTTATAGTGAGTTTCGTAAATTAAGTGAATACATTTTGACAGGATATTTGTATGGCAGCTACACGAAGGACTAACAGGATTTTCTTCATAATCATACATTTAGCGCCAACTATTGGAAAAATAACATGTACAAAATTTCAAAGTCGTATCTTAAACCCTTCTGAAGCTATCGACCAATATTCTTGAACACGTGTTTTAAGAACATTTTGTATGGCAGCTACCCGAAGGAGTAGGACGATTTTTCCTGTTAACGAACTTAGCCTTACAAACTCAACCAAACATCCAGATTCAAAATTTCAAGATCCTAGGTGAAGGCGTTCTTGAGTTATCGTGTTACCGGACAGACAGACGGACGGACGGACGGACGGACGTCAAGCGGATTTGAGGTTTTTGGCCACACATAAACAATTATTAAAAAAAAAATTTTTTTTCGTCCTAGGCTTGGTTCTATGCGTTACAAACTTTTGGGCTGGATTAAACTTATAATACTCTATATGATTTCATATAAAAATATCCTCACTCAATTTACGGCACTCACTATTACTCGAGAAATCGTTTAGCCACGAAGTTGAAATTTTGTACAAATTAGTTTCGAGGGAAAAGAAAGTTTGTGTTTATTAGTTACCAAAATACCGTTACTCCTTTTGATAGTTCAAATACAAAACGTCCTTAAAACTCGTGTTGAAGAATATTTGCCGATATCTTTTCAACGCTTAATGCTAGAAATTTTGAAATTTTGCCAATTTCATATTTCAGTGGTTGCATATAGAGGAATTTATTTTAAGAACATCGTGTGAGTCCTTCGTGTAACTGCTATGCAAAGGTCATTGGAGGTGCTTCAAGCTTTCGAAATCGACAGTATATTACCCCTCCAAAATGGGGCCACGGCTGGGCGAGTGTAAAAAGAAATCACCAAAGAACCGATTTCTTCTTCGGGAAATGAACCCGTACCACTCAGCTCGGACGACGACGTGCTACTCGTTCGGCCTCCGTGCTATTGGAGCAGTTCGGTCTCACGTCGCCAATACAGCCGTACGCTCTGCTTAATCGAATATGGTGTGACTGTGGGACTACCTCTCTCTTTGTTTTGGGCGCTACCTAATCGTTTTTTTAAAGGAGGACGAGTAGGAGACCTCACTAACTCGAACACGCACAAAAGAAATTAAATGGAAAAAATTGATATTCGTTATAAGACTATATATTGAGCTAATTGCATCAACGGAACAAGTAATTCAATTTGACGCGCGAGCAAGCAAAGAAAATACAAATTAACAAATAATTGCTAGTTACCCTCAATACCTCTTGATCGGGGAGGTCCTCACCTCGCTGTCCTCAATGCTTACCTCTAATTCTTTATTTGTAGTCCTGGCTAATCTCTCCGGACAAAGGGGGAATGCTTCAAGTTTACTGCACGGCGAACGCGAGTTCCCGAAACCACTCACAAACCGCAATCCACTTCTCGGTTCTCAATCCTCGCAACCGCACCAACTCTCCAATCCGACATCCGTCGAGTCGAGCACCAGATCAGAGAAAAAAGCCCCGGACAAAGGAAGTTTCCCCTTTTATCCCTTTTCGTTCGCGTTCCAATGTCACAACTATCAACTTCGAAACGCTGACAACCACCTTTCAGGAATTTCTGTCTTTTAAAATTTTGGCGGGATCGATAATCGCTTGAATTTGCAAACTCTGCTTTGGTCGGTTCAATTGATGCGATAAACCGCTGGCATGATTTTTGCCACATCCCAAATTGATTTCTCCTCGATTCCGTGGTTCGTGCTAAAACTCGATCACTACGAGGACCAGTTGTGCTTGTGCTTCGAAGCCTTTGGGACTGAATCGTCGATTTCCCCACCAGTTACCGGGATTCACATACGTCCCTCGCCGCGATCTAGGAAAAGGAAACCGATTATCAGAGCTCATGTTGTGGGCACAAAATTAGCACATAACAAGTAGCTGGAGAAATCGTTGAGCTAGGAAGTCAAAATGTCATAGAATCTAGCTTTGAACGAAAAGTAGGATCGGGTTTGGTCTTGATCGAAATCTGCGTACATATTCGGATAGTTTCCATACGAAAATGTGTCCGTAAGAGTTGGCCGATAACGAATTTGAAATATCTTACACATTAATTAATAAAGTTTCCAGATAAAGAGATAAATATGCTGAAAATCGATTGAGTCCTTCTTGCAGCCTTCATGTAAAAGTATACTTGAAAAAGGAATATTTCACTTTCGGATATTTACCTATACCTTCCGATACGAAATTTCAAAATGGCAGATATTGTCTTTCTCTTTCGAGTAGCAACCAAAGGAGAGTCCTTTGAAAATTGAAAATTCCTTGAATCGTCCTTATTCTGCTTTATCCCCAATGTGGTACTACGATCATGACCATAGCAGTCAAGATTACTGCCCGTAGCTTTACGGATCGGAGTGAGGCTGCTTGGATGAAGGTGTTCCAGTTACTTGTCTCGCTTTGATCTGTAGTGAATAAAGGAGCAAAAACCACGCCTGTTGTTGCTTTATATGCGATAACCTGTGATCTTTACGTCTGAAGTTATCTAAAATAATAATGATGCCAAATCTGGAGCGCGTTCTGGTGGTCTTCCGGGATTCCGAAAAATCAGTGCTGTCACTCATAACAGATTGCATCGTCTGATTCCTTATTATCGGGTGCTGTTGACATCGATGAGTTGGGTTTTCTGATTCAATTTACTCAGAGTCCAGTTGAGAGAATTCATTCTCTCCGAAAACAGCTAAGCTTATGCCCATTGGCAGATTGGGAATTGGTTGATTGAAAATAGGTTGTGACTACATGCCCCTTCTGAAATGAGGGATTACGGTCATCTGGGTTATTGGTTTAGAAATATGAAAGAAAAGTGGGCAGATTCTTAAAAAAAATTCATTAGGTCAATCATGTGTTTTCTGGACAAGTTGAATGTGTAAACCGTGATTTAAGACATGATCACTTAGCCGGTGATCCACCTAATTAATCAATTGTCTCCCGTTGAGTATGGTCTCAATAATACAGTTCATAGCGCAACTAAGCCGACAATATTATACATCCTTAGTAGTAATGTACCAGGTGTATAAACTTAAAACGGTCGTTTTTTAGTCAGAAAAACACATGTTTTTTTTTCAAAGAAAACAAAAACAAATTTATTCGAAGTACTCACACTCGCTAGCTACACATTTGTCCCATCTCTCGGGCAATTTGTATATACCACGCCAAAAAATTCCTTCTCTTTCGAAGCAAACCACGGACGTCTTCGTAAGAACCGAAATGCTGCTCAGCGAGCGCGTGGTCCATCGACGAAAACAAGTGGTAGTCAAAAATGGCCAGGTCTAGTGAATTAGTGAGAGGGGGTAGCACCATCCAGTTGAGTGTGTCCAAGCAGTTGCGGACCAGTTTTGACGTGTGCGATGGTGCGTTGTCGTAAAGGAAAATCACCTTGTCATGTCTTTGTTGATATTCCGGCGTTTTTTCACGCAGAGCACGGTGCAATTTCATCAATTGTTGGTGGTAGCGGTGGGCATCGACAGTTTCACCAGGTTTTAAGAGCTCATAGTAGACGATACCCTGCTGATCCCACCAAACGCACAAAATTGTCTTCCGTCCGAAGCGATTTGGTCTTACGGTAAATATTGATGATTGACCGGAATCAACACACGATTTTCTGCGCTTTGGATTATCGAAATAAATCCACTTTTCATCGTCAGTCACAATCCGATGCAAAAACGACTTTCTTCTGTGTCTGGCAAGCAACATTTAGCATGTGTTTTGGCGTCGCTCCATCACCCTATCGTTAAATTCATGCGGCACCCATTTTCCGATCTGTTGAACCTTTCCCATGCCACGTAGACGCTTGGAAATGGCTGCTTGAGTAACATCCAATTGCTCGGCAAGGGTTTTTTGCGATTGGTTATCGTCGTCGTCTAAAAGAGCCTGCTATTGGTGGTCCTCAACCTTCCTGGGCCGATTTTCGCGCTTCTTGTCGCTCAGGTCAAAATCGCCGTCTTTGAATCGACGAAACCAAGCCATGCACGTTGATTCTGCTAAAACATTGTTACCATAGGCCTCCACAACCATTTGATGCGATTCAGCAGCCGTTTTCTTCAAAATGGAAGCAAAAAAGCAGAGCTTCCCGCATATGCTCTTTTTCTGGCAAAAAACTAGACATGATCAGCACAGGGAATGTTGTTGAATGAAATTTGTGACGATGTGTATTTACGATCAGTTATGTTCTGGTATTTGTGTAGGTAACAAATATGATCAAGCTTGATCGTTGATTGTATTTTGGGTTGACGAGTTTGCCGAAGGAGAGATGGAGCTTGCTTGCCGTTGATGTGGTGTATGGTAAGAACCAGGAGGAATGGTTTGTGTGTGCGAGATTATGCCGCGCTAACGTATTACCTTTGAGGAGAGCCCCCAGCTGATGCAGCGTACAGGCGAAACTCAAAGGTTTCCGTTTTTTGATGTTGATACTTTACCTTTGCCTTTAGGTCCTACCCGCTGAATCCAGCTTGATGCGTTTCGCAGTCGGAAGTGGGGTCCCAAGAGTTGGTAAAAATAAAGTAGTCCGACTGATAGGCAGACGGCCCTTTTATAGGGCCAAGTAGCTTTAGCTACCGTTGCTTATTCCAGCAACACAGTCAACGCTGTCTAAATTGTTTCACAGTGCGGCCCATAAAAGTAGACTGTGGTGAGTAAATGTGTTTGACGTTCAAACAATGTGCACTGATTAATGTCAACAACTAGCCAACCCTTAAATAAAAAAAATGGCGTCCCTAGGTTGCTTAACACGCTCACTAACGCCATCTATGTGTCAACGATCGTTTTAAGCTTATACACCTGGTATTAATAAAATTTAATATCAAACTTGCTTCCACCACATAGTCGATTAAATTTTCAACTTATAAATATCGTACTTCAGTTATAGCTTCATATTCGAAACAGCTCCATATGTGCCTCCATATTCGAACATTAACTTAAAGTCTGTGGAGAAAGTATGTAAAGATGTAGAACAAGGGACATTTTTCTTCGTTATACGTTCCTTTATGCATTTCATTAGATGAATATAAGCTCATTCGGGTATAATTTGTAAAACCGTTTTCTATTGTAGCTCCCGCATAGTACTGTCGGTGAGGAACTGGCTTTTGTATTTGGCGCTCCTCTTGCTCCAGCAGGACCATTCCATTTACGATACAGCACTCAGGAGAGACTACTTTCGGAGGCAGTAATGCTATATTGGACTAATTTCGCCAAAACAGGGTATCGTAAAAATTTATATTTTCGTTTTCATCAAATGTTAATCTACACGACATTTACAGGAATCCGAAGGCGCCGTGGAAGGACCAATTTATAAATCTTCATCCGATGGAATGGGAACGTTACGATATCGACTGGTCCGAATTTAATCCACGAAATCAATGTTACGTGAATATTGGTAAATAGTTATTTACCTTAATTTTAACAATTTCAAACCTAATTTCAATTCAATTTCCAATTAAGGTATTCCGCCGTCCCTTGGTTATCGCTACCGTAATATCTACATGAATTACTGGAATAAAGAACTTCCCGATGAACTGAATCAAATTGCTGTAATTCAGAAACCGCCTTTTGTCCACTTTTATCCTTCGAATCCGACACAATTTCCACGTCGTGGCACTTCAGTTGATCACATAATAACAGGTCATATAAATAAGTTTCCCGGGAAGAGGGTTTTTCATTCGACGGAGGATCCACTGCGTACATTAAAGATACTTCTCGAGGGCCCTCTAGATACGGCCGGTATGTACAATGCCCAGCCCACCTTTGGGGGTTCCACGGATAATCCGAAAATTGAAATTGAAAATAAGCCCAACGAGGAAGTTATTCGGTCAGAAAGTACAGTTCACATCTTAGTTGGGTTGGTAGTTGTTTTCCTGGTAATCAATGCAATAATTTTGTCCATGTATTTGGTTAAGAAGCGGAAGAAGGGAAATCATATTACTCGAAAGTTGGGTATATTGACTTATGACGGAACGACTGATGATGATCTAAAAAGGACCAAGCATAACGATGGAGATGACAGCTATGTCCTTGACATTGTTAAGAAATCGAACACTTATGAGCCGGTTAAGACATCATATTCTCCTATAAATGGATACAAAGTGACCCGGCAACTGAGTTCAAGTACAGTTGATACTCATGCGAAAGTAAATGATTGGATATCACAAGAAATCGACCAGTACAGTTCGAAGAACACTAAAAAATCTTCTCCATCATTTTCGGTTAGGGCTAGAAGCTTCTTAATGAAACCAAGAAAGGTAAGTGTAGCCATAGATGCCACTCCACAAGCACGTAGCAACAGTATTTTGCGACAAGAACCTATCGAAGTTACCAAGCTGAAGACCGGAGATAGTCCTGTCCGAAATATTATAATTTGCCAGGAAGTTGACGTTGAATCTGACCTTCTAAATACCGATGAATCTGAAGATTCTATTAGTCTTCATAGAAGGGGTTCAACTTCCTCCATACAGGAATACGCGCGTGTACACAAGATCGACCACAAACATTCACAATCCGATCCGGTTGAGATGTATTACACGGTACACCGAAACGATGAGGAAACTACCAGTTTCATTCAAGATAAAGACATCAATGTTACTAGCTGTGATCATGATTCTACGAAGAATCCTCTAACTCATGAAGAACAGATTCAGAATATCAAACGAAGAAACTTTCCAAAGGTATTGCCAGACTATCCGCAGGACGAAAACAAGGGAGTAATGTCCGCTTCGATGAAAAGGCGTTCGTTGCCACCCCAACAGTATTCCCTTACCGGAAGTCAGATATTAAGAGTACCACCGACTCCACCGCCAAGGACTATATCGACACTGGGACGGTACCCTTCCAAACGACGACAGAGCAATAACTTTACAACTTCTCCACTAATGCTGGCGGAAGACTGCCCGGAGGAGGAGGAGCCTGAAATTTCAGAAAACACTCTTATTGTTGGACCTTTAATACCGAAAAGTTCGGAAAGTCTTTACTGTACAGTCCGAGCAAAAAAACAAACCAGCATGGATGATATTGACAGTAAAAGTCATAAGCCGTCGGGAATAAAGCCGCCATCATCGTTTTGTCCGCAGCGTTCGTCCAGTAAAACAAATATTCCTCGAGTACATAGCCATCAGGATTCCAGCTCGCGTATTCCACAGCTAAAATCCTTGCCGAGCCAACAACTAGCTCAGTCATCCGATCGGGATAAATCAACTCCCGAATCGACATCATCGGACACCAGTTCAAGCACGGGAACTGTTAAAACGGAACTGAAGCAAAAGTAATCAAATTTGTGAGACGACGTAGATACGAAAGGACATTGTTCACTTTCATCATTGCAGTACAATTTATTCGAAATTTCATATCAAAAATTCAAATTCATTTGGGACTTATGTTTCTGGTCTATTTTTGGAATCAAATTACAAAATCGGAAATTTTGCAAGCAGGACTAAACTCATTTAATAGGTCGTTTGTTCCGTGTATAAGGAAAAAATTGAGATAAAATTTATATGTACTTTGACTGACTTCGTCCTTCCAAATATCTTACACTTCCCATTTAACTTATTTAATTTTTATGAGAACACGATATGAAAAAGGGACATTTATATATTATCCTCCGTTGTCCTTTTTAACTTAGACTGTAATTGCAGTTTTTTTATATAAAACATCTGAGTCGGAATCGGCCAGGAAGGACATACTTTATGGGCTTCTTGTTAAGACAATTGCTACCCATAACGAGTACTAAACTAAATAAGTAACTAAGGATACACAGAGAGAGTGCAGCATTTGTCTTGTTTCATTTATCCTGAAGGATTTCTTTCTATCATGACTTAAATAAAATTAAGGAAAAGAAAGAGCAATGGCAATTTGCCAGACATTAACATTAAACAATAGTCCTCAGAAATTCTTGTTTGAGGACTGCTCCTTCTCATTTCGTATGTTAGTTAATTTCGTTCAAGAGACAGATTTATTTTTAATTAATTTTTTTTTTAATTATTACATTATTTTGTCGTCAACTTTATTTGATACAAAATATCACATTCCACAAACAAATAAAAATAGCAAAAATACAAATACATAAAATTATAATACTTTCATTGAAATTTGGTCAGTGTACGAAACAAACCCTACCAATTATATTTTTACTGGACTTTTTTTATTGTATTTTATTTAATTTAGTTACAAATTATAGAACTATTTTCGTAAGGAATTTTAAAACATTTGATCATAAACAGTGAAAATAGCTCTGATCCTCTCCGATCCATCAAATGGAACAAGTAAACTTTCGGAACGTTTTGTTTTGCTAGTCCCATTTGCCATATTGGAGCAGATCAGAGCTGCTCTGACAGAGACTTAACTATTCATTTTAGGCTAGTTATTGTACAATATATTAAAAATATTTAATGAATAAAAATAAAAGAGCGTGTAGATAAGGAATAGGTTATTAAATGGCCGCATGATATTATTTTCAAAATAAATAATTTTTTTAAAGCTTAACTAGTTTTTAATTGAAGAAAATATGGCAGGTAAGTAATTACGACCTCCCCTAAAATATTCTGTCTAAAAATTTAAAGAAATTCCGAGTATGGTAAAAATATGAAATAATATCTGCGACGACATGATCACGTAAGAAGCCGGACTCTCCTTCTTACGCAGCAGCAGCTCTTCGGGCAAATTTAACTAGTAGGGTAAACTACCCGGTTTCGGGCCCCCAGCCTATTTCGGGCCTCTCTGTTGCTTTTCTCTTTATAATACACTCCGCGAAATAAATATAAAGGCACAACAATCATTGAATTTTTTTTGACAGTACATAATATACTAATATAAAAATATTTTTATTGGTTTCATTGGAAGTAGAAACCCAGTGACCCATGCTTATTGTTGTTGTTATCAGAGAAACAAAAAAGATCTGTCAACTGTTCGGTTATTTGACGCGAAATAAGTATAAAGGCACGTTGTAAAATTTATTAATATTGGTTATATTCTCCGCAAAAAACGCAATATAGTGTAAATACTTCTGTTTCAAAAAAGTTTTATAATATTTTTAATGTGATTTGAAAATAATTTACCCTAAGAATATTAAAATGCCGCGCGGAAAAGTGCTCAATGACGAAGAAAAGGGTAAAATTGCAGCTTATCACGACAGGGGTTTATCAAATCGCCAAATAGCTATTAAGTTAAACAGATCGAGTTGTGTCATCGATAATTACATTAAGATGGGGAAAATGTACGGCACCAAAAAGCGACCAGGAAGGACACCAACGGTCTCTAAAAGAGAGAAAAGAGAAATGAGGAGAATTGCCGTTAATGAAAACCTTAGCGCAAACGAAATTCGAGGTCAATTGAATCTAGAAGTAGGTGTACGTAGAGTACAACAAATTATGAAGACCGAATTAAATCTTCTATATGACAACAAATGTGGTAAACCGTCATTAACACCAAGACACAAGAAGGCTAGATTACGATTTGCCGAAAAATACCGTTTTTGGGACGAAGAATGGAAAACAGTAGTCTTCAGCGATGAAAAAAAATTAAACTTGGATGGTCCTGGTGGTGCCCATAAACATTGGCGGAACAAAGGTTCAAAAAGGGAAAATAGAAAAAGTAGAAATTTTGGCGGAGGTTCTCTAATGTTTTGGGCAGCAATATCTTACAATGGTACCACGCCGATTTGCTTTGTGTCGACTCGTATGGACTCCGAATATTATATCGAACTTCTTGACAATGTTTTAATCGAATACGGAGAGAAAATTGCTGGTCCTGAGTTTGTTTTTCAACGAGACAATGCGGCTATCCATTCTTCAAGGAAAACAAGAGAATTCTTTATGTCACGGAGTATTGCGGTTCTCGATTCGCCTGCAATTAGTCCAGATCTCAATCCAATCGAGAATCTTTGGGCCACATTATCATCAACATTTTTCCATCATGGCCGGCAGTACTCCACTGTAAAGGAGCTAAAGGATTCCATTAATAGGGAATGGAAGGAAATTGATATCAGTATCCTTAATAGTTTACTGAATTCGATGCCAAGGCGGTTAGAAGATGTCATAAATAACAACGGTGGCCATACGTCTTACTAACATGTCATAAAAAACATTAAAAATTAAAAAAAAATTGTTTTTTCTTAATTGCCTTTATAATTATTTCGCTCCTCTTTTTTATATTTTGTTTTATTATGATTTAAAGAAGTTATATTATTTTTTAAATGTATTACAGCTAAAACAACATTAAAAAACAATTAAAGAATTTAAGTTAAGAAATAGAAAATAACATTTATTTTCTTTTTTAAATAAGAAGTTTAGGTGGCTTTATATTTATTTCGTGGAGTGTAAGCTTCATCTAAATAAAAAAGAATTCAATTGCTAATTTGAGGTGCTTAAGATGTTCTGAATGAATTCTTTGTCGCTTTGTATACTCTAAGTAACCCCTGCAATCATTCTGGAATATTTGAAAATGACACATCAAATTTTCGCATTTCATTAGGTATTTTGCTAAGCGCGAGTTAGAAACGCATGGTTTTGTAGTTTTGTTAACGGTTTTAAAAAATTAATTAATTAAATAATATCCTTAATTGTTTCTTTAATAAAAACATACTGCAGTCACGATCGGCTGCAAGCCAATCGTATAATACTCTAGATGAATACTGAACTCCGATTTATATTGTAGTTGGGGATAAAGTAGAATTACGTGTGTGCATGTTGTATGTCCTTTATTAAGGACTTCCATTAGATTGCTACTCAAAACTAAAAGACAATATTCAGTGTTTAATTTCATATCTTGAACTGGGTAAGTCATCGAAAAAAAATGTCCTTTTTGAAGGACTTTCACATGGGAGGTGCAGAAAGGACTCACTCGATTTCTTACATATTTATCCTTTTCCTTGGATCCACTTAAAAATGAACGTGTACAAAATTCCAAATTCGTAGCTTGAAGCGTTCAAAAGTTATCGAAAAATATTGTTGAACACGGGTCTTAAGGACATTTTGTGTGGCAGGTACCAGAAGGAGTAAAAGGATTTCGCTGACAAGTAAACCCAAGCTTCGTTTTCACTCAAAACTAATTTGTACAAAATTCCGAATTCGTAGCTAAAATATTACTTGAGTTATAGTGAGTTTCGTAAATTAAGTGAAGACATTTTGACAGGATATTTGTATGGCAGCTACACGAAGGACTAACAGGATTTTCTTCATAATTATATGTTTAGCTCCAAATATTGGAAAAATAATACGTACAAAATGTCAAAGTCGTAGCTTAAACCCTTCTGAAGTTATCGGACAATATTCTTGAACACGTATTTTAAGGACATTTTGTATGGCACCTACCAGAAGGAGTAAAAGGATTTCGCTGACAAGTAAACCCAAGCTTTGTTTTTACTCA
Organism: Beris morrisii; assembly: GCA_951812415.1. Classification (NCBI taxonomy): domain Eukaryota; kingdom Metazoa; phylum Arthropoda; class Insecta; order Diptera; family Stratiomyidae; genus Beris; species Beris morrisii. Next base: position 87,856,170 of record OX638312.1, on the reverse strand, counting down.
AAACTAAGTTGTACAAAATTCCGAATTCGTAGCTAAAATATTACTTGAGTTATAGTGAGTTTCGTAAATTAAGTGAAGACATTTTGACAGGATATTTGTATGGCAGCTACACGAAGGACTAACAGGATATTCTTCATAATTATTTATTTAGCTCCAACTATTGAAAAAATAATACAGACAAAATTTCAAAGTCGTAGTTTAAACCCTTTTGAAGTTATTGACCAATATTCTTGAACACCCGTTTTAAGGATATTTTGTATGGCAGCTACCAGAAGGAGTAAAAGGATTTCGCTGACTAGTAAACCCGAACTTTCTTTTCACTCAAAACTAATTTGTACAAAATTTCGATTTCGTAGCTAAAAGATTACTTGAGTTATAGTGAGTTTCGTAAATTAAGTGAATACATTTTGACAGGATATTTGTATGGCAGCTACACGAAGGACTAACAGGATTTTCTTCATAATCATATATTTAGCTTCAACTATTAAAAAAGTAACACACACAAAATTTCAAAATGGTAGCTTAAACCCTTCCGAAGTTATTTGCTAATATTCTCGCACACATGTTTTAAGGACATTTTGTATGGCAGCTACCCGAAGGAGTAGGACGATTTTGCCCGTTAACGAACTTAGCCTTACAAATTCAACCAAACACTCAGATTCAAAATTTCAAGATCCTAGGTGAAGGCGTTCTTGAGTTATCGTGTTCACGGACAGACGGACGGACGGACGGACGGACGGACGGACGGACGGACGGACGGACGGACGGACGGACGGACGGACGTCAGACGGATTTGAGGTTTTTGGGCACAAATAAACAAAAAATAATATATAACTTTTTTTCGTCCGAGGCTTGGTTCTATGCGTTACAAACTTTTCGGCTGGATTAAACTTATAATACTCTATATGATTTCATCTAGAGTATAAAAATATCATTATAGTACCCTAAGTTTAATTTCAACAACATTGCAATTATTTGTTATTATACAGGGGCCCGAAACTGGGCACGGTGTCTTTTTCCATTAAAATTTATTTTTCTTAATTTTTTTTTATTATTAGTTAAAATTATGATATCAAAATAGAAAAAGTACATTACGACGAATATAAAACAATAATTTTTGTACATAATGGGTACACAGTAAGATAAAAGTAAGTCTTGGAACTAAAAAAATCTCTTAAGGGGGCTCGAAACAATATGAATCACCCTATTGGAATATGCTATAATTTTTGCAAATGGCGGTAACTGTCAGTTTTGTTTTAATATTTGTGAAGTACAGAATACACGTTGACAAGCCATGAAACGCGATACTCCTCAAGATCGCGGAATACTCGTGACTATTTTTTTACGGAATAATTCGTTAGTGATTTTGACGGAACGTGAATTTCGGCGCAGTTTTCTCGACCGTCCTATACCAACTGGTCAAATACTAAGGAGTTTAGTTGCTCGCTTCGAAGAGACTGGAACAACAGGTGACAGAACAAGCACCGGAATGCCTCGTAGTGCTCGATCCGGCGAGAATATCGCCGCCGTGGCAGAAGATGTTGCTGGTCAACGTCGGCAATAATAGCTGCACTCTTCCCGCTTTGCGCTTTGTTGTTGTTATCGCATTTAGCTAACCTGCTCCGTACTGGATAAGGGAGTAAAAAAAAACACGAATACTGTTGCCAGCTAAAGGTTCACAGGAACTTCAAGTAAAAACACAACTCGATTAAATTAAAAAAGTAACAACGCTTTATTATAATCGCATTAAATTTATCAATAATTGTAACAATCACTTGGCAATCCTTCTCGGTTTCATTTAGAACGAAATCGCTATTTTCAAGAAAATAACTTCAAACATAAACTTTCCAGTAAAACTGGTGATTGTTTTGCATTTGCCGTAGAAAAACTGACTCCGTGTGCGCCATATGCTGCGCATATTCGGTGGTGTATGTCGAACATGCAGGAAGTGTCTAGCACGTGCGAGAAGTGAGTAGAGCTTTATACGCTATTCTACCTGGATATTATAAGGTTGTATCTTCTTTTTCTAAAACCTTCGCTGTCATTGATATGGTTCAGATTGCCAGAGTATGAAACTAAGTATACATTATTTGAAAAATAATGACATGTATATTTTACAAAGAGATGAGCTTGGTTCCATATTCAAAATTTCTTAATCCGACGAGACTTATTTCTCTATTGTCAACAAAAATAAGAGTTTGATGAATTTATTTTAAATTAAACAGAATATTAAAACAAAGCAGTGCTTTATTTTTTCGCATGTTTTATTTAAAAAAACACTTTCGACATTTATTTAAAAGCAACATATGAGATATGTTGGCTATGTATTTGATGTGGTTTACAAGTATCCATTATCTGCATGTTATAGCCACTACATATCCGGAACTGAATTGCGTATTATTATAGCCACAGAAAGGAAAATGAATGTTCAAATGATAGGTTTTTGCGGTTTTGTTATTACAACTGTAGAAATATGTGCATATGTGGCAACGAGCATGTTTTCCTCTTTACATTCGAGTATATTCCCAAAATGGTATTTGGATTGCATCGAATTGGACTACTCAAGCTGAACAATAATTTATAGGTCATCAAAAATAACATAAATACCGTGGTTATAGTTAACTACTCGAATCTACTAAAAAGCAACCAAATAATTTATATCTCATAAATAATTTTTTAACAATAACTAAGCGGTTGCATGCATGGTTAGTGAAATTCGGGGAAATTGAGGGAAAATTTAAATTATCGCTTTTGAAATGGGTAAAGGGTGACATGATTTATTGGTGCATAGCAAAATTCAAAGCAAACAACCGGAATGCGATACCTAATTATATATTAGTTTACAAATTAATTAGAATTTTAATTAAAATTATGAATAGTAGATATTTCTGAAAGGGTTAGCAAGCTTAGCGTTTGCAAATAGATATAATATACTCGTATATCAAAAAAGCATCGTCGACGTATATAATAAATAATAATTAACGGGTAGCAGTCACAATTTAATTTATTTAATTTTCGTAATGTACATATATTTAAGTATATTCACAGGAAGTTTCATGTCAATCCGAAAAATATTGTCGAAGTTACACTCATATTTGTAAGGTCGTCTTGGAGCGTTTGAAAGTGCTTTTGAAACTTTAAACGCGATTTTCTCAAAACTGTGTTTTTAAAGTCGGTGAAGAAGATTTCTCGGAAACTGCAAAACCGATCAGTCTCAAATTTTTACACAAGCTTTATAAATGTATTTTTTTAGTGATTAATCAAAGGTTTTTTCTCGCCGATAAATATTTTCAATTTTATAAAAAATTTAAGACCGAAATTTTTATCAAAAATTGAAATTTTTTTTTGAGAAGCCGCCATTTTGTTAAAAATTACTATTTTACTTATTCCTTCGATTGAGTACGAGATAAAACATTATACTGTCGAAATCTTTTTTTTTTATTTTAGATAATCCTATCCAGAGATATCGTCGTCACCGCAAAACGCGTTTATTTATAGGAGTTCCCAGCAATCAGCTATTGCAGTTTTAAACATACTGCAGTCACGATCGGCTGCAAGCCAATCGTATAATACTCTAGATGAATACTGAACTCCGATTTATATTGTAGTTGGGGATAAAGTAGAATTACGTGTGTACATGTTGTATGTCCTTTATTAAGAACTGCCATTAGATTGCTACTCAAACCTAAAAGACAATATTCAATGTTTAATTTCATACCTTGAACTGGGTAAGTCATCGAAAAAAATGTCCTTTTTGAAGGACTTTCACATGATGCAGGAAGGACTCACTCGATTTCTTACATATTTATCCTTTTTCTTGGAACCATTTAAAAATGAACGTGTACAAAATTTCAAATTCGTAGCTTGAAGAGCTCAAAAGTTATCGAAAAATATTGTTGAACACGTGTCTTAAGGACATTTTACATGGCAGCTAACAGAAGGAGTAAAAAGATTTCGCTGATTAGTAAACTCGAACTTCGTTTTTACTCAAAACTAATTTGTACAAAATTTCCAATTCATAGCTAAAAGATTACTTGAGTTATAGTAAGTTCCGTAAATTAAGTGAAGATGTTTTGACAGGATATTTGTATGGCAGCTACACGAAGGACCAATAGGATTTTCTTCATAACCATACATTTAGCTCCAACTATTGAAAAAATAATGCATACAAAATTTCAAAGACGTAGCTTAAACCCTTCTGAAGTTATTGACCAATATTCTTGAACACGTGTCTTAAGGACATTTTGTATGGCAGCTACCAGAAGGAGTAAAAGGATTTCGCTGATTAGTAAACCCAAATTTTTTTTTTATTCAAAACTTATTTGTACAAAATTTCCAATTCATAGCTAAAAGATTACTTGAGTTATAGTAAGTTCTAAAATTAAGTGAAGACGTTTTGACAGGATATTTGTATGGCAGCTGCACGAAGGACTAAAAGGATTTTCTTCATAACCATACATTTAGCTCTAACTATTGATAAAATAATACATACAAAATTTCAAAGACGTAGCTTAAACCCTTCTGAAGTTATCGACCAATATTCTTGAACACGTGCTTAAGGACATTTTGTATGGGAGCTACCAGAAGGAGTAAAAGGATTTCATTGACTAGTAAACTCAAACTTTCTTTTCACCAAAAACTAATTTTTACAAAATTTCGAATTCGTACCTAAAAGATTACTTAATTAAGTAAAAACATTTTGACAGGATATTTGTATGGCAGCTACACGAAGGACTAACAGGATTTTCTTCATAATCATACATTTAGCTCCAACTATTGGGAAAATAACACATACAAAATTTCAAAGTCGTAGCTTAAACCCTTCTGAAGTTATCGACCAATATTCTTGAACACGTGTTTTAAGGACATTTTGTATGGCAGCTACCCGAAGGAGTAGGACGATTTTGCCCGTTAACGAACTTAGCCTTACAAATTCAACTAAACTTCCAAATTCGAAATTTCAAGATCCTAGGTGAAGGCGTTCTTGAGTTATCGTGCTAACGGACAGACGGACAGACGGACGGACGGACGGACGGACGGACGGACGGACGGACGGACGGACGTCAGGCGGATTTGAGGTTTTTGGCCACAAATAAACAAAAAATAATATATAACTTTTTTTCGTCCGAGGCTTTGTTCTATGCGTTACAAACTTTTGGGCTGGATTAAACTTATAATACTCTATATGATTTCATCTAGAGTATAAAAAGAAAATTTGTACTAAACAGTAAAGCATGGCGGTGGAGGTGTGATGATTGCTTTATAAATTATTTTTTTCTTGAGTACAAATAATTTTGTTTATATCTGAAAATATTAAACATTTTGCTTACAAACTATGGAATCGTTTGCTCGCAACTATTTTACACTTATCTAGAAAGTAGCGACAGTATTCTTAGCTTTTGTGCAAATCAGGGCCACATTTTATATTAGTACGTACACATTTACATTTATTGCAGATTCGGTATAAGGATTTCAAAATGTTTCTGGAAACATGCAAATTGAGTTCAATCGATTTGTCCTCGTCGCTGATATTGTCTACAAATCGTCTCTGTGAACTGTTTACTTGTGTTCATAATGCCAACTGATAGAGCCTTCTGCCATTGTCTGATAAATGTACATGATAGTATCTGGATTAAAGAGGAGTTACGCTAATATAAGAACTTGGATCAAAATAAAGACGTTCGAATGATGAAAATAAGAAGTCAGGTTTCTCTTGTGTTTCGGTTTTTTAAACTTGCTTGTCTTTTCTTTGTGAAAATGTCGTTGTCTAATCTATAGAACTTCTCAGCAGATATCTTTGCACATAAAAGAGACATTTTATTTTCATGAACCTTCAACACTGATGGTTTTTTTGTTGTACTAGACTGAACCGATATGTACATTGCTATGTCATGTGTTCAGTGTAACTTCATGACTATGCAAATTTAAATTGGGGCAATATCAATAGAATATATAACAGGCAATTGTTGCAAGTATTGCCAAGATACAAGCTGCTCCACTATTAGCAGTCATATATGGATCAGCTTATGCTTTGTATCCCCACATACCTTTGCCTGTCATGAACGTGATTAATATATACTTATGGATATGCATAAATCATCAAAAGGTACACTGAAGTACAAATCAATGTTATATTGCATGCATTTCGTCATAAACTGGTGAATATTTTAATGGGCTTCCGAGTATATGTGGCTACTTACATTATTAATATACCTAGTAATTGTGCTCCAGAGCAGGATAACAGAGAGTTCAAAAGAAGTCACAGAGCAGTAGTTTTTCTTAGCTTAGCGAACTATATAAATTAACATAAACAGTCTACTATTTATCTCTTTTCAGCCAATATTAAACTTTGATAAAAAAAAATTCCGGTTACATGAAGGAGATTTTCCTAAAGATTAATGGTAGCAGGGTTCTTAAGGGATAAAACCATGGCCATCTGTCCGTCTGTCTACCTTATGCACCATACGCAAACATCTGATCTCCTCTGGTTATCGCCTCTCTGGTTATCACCTCTCAGAAGTTAACTTTTTGGGAATGTGGTACGAGTATCATAAAGAGATGAAATGGGCTTATGGCTCACATTTTTTGGTTTTTAATCTCGAGTAACTGGAGAACTAAGAACTTATCTACAGATATATATATAAGTAGGGCGGCTTAAATAAAATAGGGTTAGTAGGTGCAGCACAAAACTGAAAAGAACATAAGTTAAAGCAGCACATTCTGAAATGTGTGGCAATTTTGAAGTAGAGCTGCGATATATTAAGCATAGGGTTGTTGTTGTTGTTTGATGCGTGGGAAGACACGCAGCAAAGCAGCGCATCTCGAGCACTCAGACAAAGATTGCCCATTGTACTCGAGTTCCCCAGTCTCTACCCGAACTTTTTCGTCCTCCTCACGAATTACAAGAGCTCAAGTAGGGAGCGAGAACAGAGTTCTTCCATCCTCATAACATAAACTCCGTATACATGCATTCTCGCAAAAGAGTAAGTTAGACACTCGAGAAGGAAACGTTCCGTTGTGTCGCCCCTCTCGTCATAATCAGTGCACATAGGGTCGTCAATGATTCTCATTCTGACCAAGTGTAGCCACAAGAGTTATGCCCTGTGAGAACACCAACCATACTAACACATTCTTTTCTGCTCAATTTGAGAAGAAAAGCAGTGGTTCGTCCCCTTGGTTCCTCAGCAATGTTTCTGGTCTGCCGCATTCCCGGAAGAAGCCGCCATCTCTCAATGTGTGACTTACTCACCCACTCAGCAATGGCAGCTATAACAGAGGCAACAGGCACACCAAAAACTGGTTCTGGTCCGACCATGGCTGAGTCCGATCCAGCCTTTGCTAATGCATCAGCTTTTTCATTGCCATTAGCCAGGTAGCCTGGAACTCATATGAGCTTTAAGTCATTGAATCTGCCAACAGAATTCAATCCTTCTTTACACTCACGTACCATCTACAAAAAGACGATTGGATTATCTAGGGATTGTAGAGCGGCCTGACTGTCGTTGCAAATGCAGATCAGCTTGTCTCTCCATCTTCCCTCTATAATCCATTATACTTCCGTAAGGAAGTATGCCCTTTTCATCTCTTTATGATACCGAAGAATATTTTCCTAGGGCGAAAGAGTACCTGAGATCGTCAGTATGCAAGTATGTTCCAGCTACCGACCCGTCTTCAGTTATCGAGCTGTCCGTAAAGAATATATCAGTGAATCCGCCAAGCAGTGCGGACTGGTTTTCCCACTCCTCCCTACTGGGGATCACCACCTGATATTTCTTTTTGAGCATACAGGTCGAAGTCATAGATAGCATCCGAATGCATATCGAAGATGGAGTTGGCGCACGATTCGTCTTGAATCTACATGTTCCCTCCGGAGAAGCTTGCTATCCAGAATAATTCCAAGATAATTAACTTTCTCCGAGAGCTGAATTGTTTCACCCTTCAGCACTGGTAACACTAAACCTTCAGTCTTCCTTTTCCTAGTAAACAAAACTAGCGCAGTTTTCCTACGAGCCACAGAAAGTACTCTTTCGCCCTAGAAAAATATTCTTCGGTATTTCAAGCTGAAGTATACCAAGTGAACATTATGCTTCAAATCCACACAACTAGTAGCATATGCCGACGACATAAATATACTTGCAAGATCCCTGGAGAGTGCCAAAGAAATATTTGTAAACCTTGACTCGGTAGCAAGGGAAGTTGGACTACGTATTAACGAAAACAAAACCAAAATCATGACACAAACTAGGAAAAACACGCCAATCAGACAAAATATTACTGTAGGAGACTTTAACCTAGAAACAGTAGACAACTTTGGGAGGATTGACTCTCGGGGCAAATATATCAAAGGATGGAAGCGAACCCATCGAAATTAAAAGAAGAATAACGATAGCAAATAAGACGGATTATTCGGTACTCCCAATAAAAATGTGCATAGGAAAACAAAGCTTAAACTATACAAAACAATTATAAGACCTGTGCTATGCTATGGCAGCGAAACGTAGACATTGACTCAGGCGTCCGAAAAATTAGTTAATGCCTTTGAAAGAAAAGTCCTCAGAAGAATCCTCGGACCTGTGAGGGAAGAATCGATCTGGAGAATACGATACAATAGAGAATTGTATGCCATCTTTGATAATCCGGAAGTATCGCTCCTCATAAAATTCAAAAAGCTACAATAGGCTGGTCATGTGGATCGGCTGGATGACGGAAGAATCCCCAAACGCACACTAAAGGAAAAAGTTAATGGACAAAGATCAGTTGGAAAACCACGAAAGCGCTGGGAGGACTCTATTGACGCAGACAGCAAATCACTGCTAAGATTCACAAACTGGAGGAAGCGATCACTAAACCGACAAGGCTGGAGGCGGCACATTCAGGAGATCAAGGTCCGATTTGGACTGTAGCGCCATCGTAAGTAAGTAAGTGTATGCGATAATTATTCCAATCGTCTTTTCGAAGATAGTACGTGAGTGTAAAGAACGGTTGAATTCTGTTGGCAGATTCAATGACTTAAAGCTCATATAGGTTCCAGGCCACCATGTGGTAGTATGGTTGGTGTTCTCACATGGCATAACTCTTGTGGCTACACTTGGTCAGAATGAGAATCATTGACGAGCCCATGTGCACTGCTTACAGCGAGAGGGACGACTAAAGTGTCCAGCTTACGTGTTTGCGTGAATGCATGTATACGGCGTTGATATAATGAGGATGGAGGAACTCCGCTCTCGCTCCCTACATAGGCTCTTACAATTCGTAAGAAGAACGAAAAAGTTCGGGTAGAGACTGGGGTTCGAGTACAATGGGTCATGTTGGCCTGAGTGCTCAAGATGCGCTGCTTCGCGGAAAAACATCAACAATAACTAGAAACGAGCGGAAACGGGCCACGAAACTTGTCAAGGTGTAGCCGGCCGCGTACATAAGGAGCGAACGGCGTCTTCGCGAGCATTAAACGTACTTTATAACGTACTTTTTTGATTTTTCTTGCATGACAGCTTTTCCAATCGTCCTCTCGTAAACGGTTGGGTGGCGCCCAAACCAAGGTGAAAGGTAGTCCCCAAATTCCCCGTCTTCAGCAGAGCAAAGCCTGGGCAAAGTCTCCTGCCATGTAGGACGGGGTAATAATTAGCGCCCATCGTGCGTTTTTGGGAATACTTCGAAATCTTGTGAAATTTTGTACTTACGAGTAGGTGTGAAGTGGAAAACGTGATAAGTGAAATAAAGGGGGTATTAGTAACAGTGGATCTAATTGTTTTAATGTTGATTTGGTGCGATTAACGCGGGGGTGTATATTTATGTTGTTCTTTTTTTATGTCGGAAAATTGTGGATCGGTAAACGCAGGCGGTCCAAAATTACGACATATTTCCTTCTCCCCTCATCCCAGCTTCCTCCCTCTGGCTCGGCAGCCGTTATATGCCCGTGGGAAGTAGGGGATCTCCTCTCCTCATACAACACAGGAGCTGGGACCCTTCGGAATAAGGAATTACGGGACTACATAAAAGATTGAAAACTAAAGAGTACACATTCCAGTATACAAATAAATGACATGAATAGATTTACAGGAACTATTATATAAAGCACAACTGTCGTCTCAGTTGCGTCCGTTTACTACTTGACTTCGGGTGCTCAACAGCCATCGCTTCCTCAGTAGATATCGTTCCCGAAAAGTCTAACCATTTATATGACTTGCATACGGTTTCGTTTCAACGTATAGTATACGACATTTTTCCTGCTGGGAAATCATTGAAATCGGAGATTACAACCGCAGTCTTAGAGTGAATTAGAGTGTTGCACAACTCCGCAGCCGCAGGGGGAGTTGGTATTGTGGGCATCGCCATACAGTCCTGTGTATTCGAAAGACAGGGACTGCGCAGTCACAGTCAAGGTTCGTGTTCTGTTTAGGACTTCAGAATTAGAGTGTAGCACGACGACGTAGTCTCAATCGAAGTTGTTATTGTAGGCATCGCCACACAATCCTGTGTATTCTAAATACCGGGTCTGTATTCAGTCCCGGTCTACAGTCGCAGTCGAAGTCCGTGTTGTGTTTTGTACTTTAAGCCTAAGCTTGCTAAGAATAAAGGTAGTTTTGATTTGCCGTCTGAAACAGCAACATGTATGTATGTAAATCAAATAAAATAATTGAAATGCAAATTAAAATGTTTTATAGGTAATTTGTACCCTACAGATTTAGTTGTAATGGCGTATTAAACACTTAATCCAAGTTCCGGTATCAATTGTAATCACTATTATGGAACTGGTTAATACCTTATCAATATTCCTTTTCTTTCAAAAGTTGTTCTTGCGATCAGGGGCGGAGCTTTCATAGGAGCAAGTGGGGCAACTGCGCCGGGCGCCAAATTTTTACGGCTCCACACCTATTGCGCCACATACCTACCTAATTGTTCGGTCATGTACAATCCTGTAATTATCACTATGTTCACTGATTGTAAATTTTGCAATTCTAAAACACGGCATCCTACCTACATATACCTATCCATCCAAAAACTATTTAACAACACGTCGTACACCCAAACATTTGTTTCATTCCCCTAACTATACGGTTGCGGTTTGATCTTATCACATAAAGGTAAGCGTCCACTATAGGCGGGCCGCATCGCAACAGTGCGGCGCGGATTTTTGTTTCTGCGTCCACTTGGGACGGATTACGGAAGATGAAAAATGCCGAGTCCATCTGTTTCGCTGCGTCCATTGTGATGGGGCGAGGTGGGACGATCCGAGGCTCAATTCTGCTCGAGCAGAAATTCGCTCACAAAACGATCCGCAAGCAAAATCCGTCGCGCACCGATGCGGCCCGCCTTCAGTGTACACACTTTCATAATAATGTATGGCTGGTGGATTTTTACAATGCGGATCGGCCCGGCCCGACCCGCCTAGTGTACGCGTACCTTAAATATACATGTTCATATCACCCCCTTCCCAACTAGTTTACACAATTTTGTATGATCAAATTGATTTTCCAACACTCATCTGACACGTCTACATCGTATTGTACATGAGCGAATATATTGACTTACTCTTTGGCGCAAACATTTAATCCACACCATGGTTCGACATACAACACTCACGATACAGTGAACGTTCAACGTTGTTATGCGCGACGGCATGCGTTGTATTCCGATGAGTGCATATGTATTCATGGTATCTATGGCGCAGTTTATAAAAGTGCGCCATATGAATGAATTGGGACCTCAGACTCTGAGGCTCCTGGCGCACGCGCGGTGCCAGTGCTTCAGTTCTTTATTGAATTAAGCATACTATTTCTTCATATCAATTCCGATTGGCTTTTTAATTTTCTCTAGGTATGTTTTTTAAATATATAGGGAATTAAACTCTCATGACGTGATCACCACTATACGAATGCAATTAAGAAGTGTTATCTAATAATTAAACGACAATACGGGTACATTTGTTCTAATGTTAGCGAATAAGTTGAAATATTTAAAATTTTCACGAGTTGGAAGCACTGTTGAACGACCAAAGAAAATCTAATATTTTTCTTGCTTGGTTTTAATGAAGAGAAAAATAAGTGCTAATATCTAATACGTTTCAAAGGTTACTTTAAAATGTTTCATTAGGTCGAAACAACCTTCAAACTTAATTACTTAAAATACACTTAAAACAGAAATAACGCCTCACAGTTTCTAAAAAATTATTTAAATTCAAAAATTCTTGAACACAGCGATAGGAAAATGTGTGTGTAATATAGCACCGGAGAGCTAAATTAAATGTGTGCATAGAACCATTGGAAAAATTTCGAAACGTGTTTAATGATGAGATGCAGTGTTGGGTACTATGCGACTGACTCCTGGTTATTTCTCAGATTGTCAGTCGCATAGTAGCCAACACCGCATCTCATCATTAAACACGTTTCGGACTCCTACCCATAAAATAATAAAGTTGCGCCCAGACTGTTGGCAGATTTTTTTTATTTATTTATGTATTTTTTTTATCAATAGAATAATTTATAGTAGTAAAAGCGAATTCGATCACATAAAACCTAAGAGATTTTCGGAATCAGTGAAATCTTGAACAATACCCCCAGGGGGTTTAATTGAAAAAAATACTTAAATCGAGTTTTTCCCCGACTACGTTTAAAGCTTATTCCTATATACTTCTATATATAAGCAAAATTCAAAATCTCAATATACCTTAGGAATATATCTGGATTCGTGAATATGTACACAACCACTTTACACCCCCTTAGGGGTTGAATATCGAACAATTTTGAAGACCGTTAGTAGGCGCTTATATAAATAGCCCGCAGAAGTAAAATTGCTTTGATAGCTCGACATGACTAAAAGTTTTAACGAAATTTGTGAAAATGTGGATTCACGGACATTTTTTTTACTCAACCTCTGAACGCCAATAAAAACTTTTTTTTTGCTTTAGTTACTCTAATAGCACATCTACATATACGTACTAAGTTTCAACTTTCTAGCATAAGCCCTTTCTGAGATATAAAAAACCACCTCTTACCCCAGTACCTTGCTACCCCTAGGGATGTTAATATCGGAAAAAAATATCGATATATCGATATTGAAAAAAATATCAATATCGGCTGACGATATATCGGAGAAAAATATCGATATATCGAATATCTTTTCCAATGAAAAATAAACTCCAATGCTGCATCAAAATTAACATTAATAAAAAAAATCTGCCAACAGTCTGGGCGCATCTTTATTATTTTTTGGGTAGAAGTTCGGAACGAGTTTAATTCTGAGATGCGGTGTAGGTTTCTATGTGACTGAAAACCTAAAAAAAAGTTCGGGAAGCGGTTAAAATGGGGTCGCGTTAGAATACTTACACCGCTGCCTCATATAACATATGAATTACATAATTGGGTCATACACCGGGACCAGATCTAGTCCTAGTATGATATCAGTTGTCACCGCATTAGAAGGTTTTTCGTGATTTGGTTTCGGGCCATTAGATGAAATCGGAAATGCGTTTGAAGACGATTATATAAAAAGTCTGTGGAAGTGCAAACCAATCTAATATCTCATCAATCCTGAGATATATGTCGAAACCCATACGTCCTATTGGAGTTGAATAGCAAACATCCTGAAATCAACGTTTTGACGATTATGTAAGAAGCCTTAGGAAGTAAAAATGAATTCGATATCTCATTAGAACTAAGAAATATGTCAGAATTTGTGCAAATATATACAACCCCCTTGCACCCACTTTGGGGTTGAATATCCAAAAATCGTGAAATGAGTTTTTAGATATATATAAAGAAAGCCAGAGGAAGTAAAAGACAATCCGATGCCTTATCACTCCTAAGAGATATGACGGAATTCGTGAAAACGTGTTCAACCCATTTTTACACTCTTAGGGGTTGAAAAAGGAAAAACCTTGAAAACAAGTTTTAGGTGATTATTAAATAAGCCCGTGGAAGTGAAAAGTTATTCGATATCTAATCAGACCTGAGGGATACGGCTGAATTCGTGAAAATATATACATCCCCTTTACATCACCTTGGGGGTCCAATTTTAAAAAATTCTGAAAACACTTTCTAGGTATTTATATGAAGAACCCGTAGAAAAAAAATGAATTCAATATTTGGAAAGACCTAATAGATATGACGAAAATCGAGAAAATATATGCATTCCATTTTCACTGATCATTTTTTTGGCCCCATTTCCGAACGCCAATGGATATGTGAATTTTTATACTCTAGATGAAATCATATAGAGTATTATAAGTTTAATCCAGCCCAAAAGTTTGTAACGCATAGAACCAAGCCTCGGACGAAAAAAAGTTATATATTATTTTTTGTTTATTTGTGCTCAAAAACCTCAAATCTGCTTGACGTCCGTCCGTCCGTCCGTCCGTCCGTCCGTCCGTCTGTCCGTGAACACGATAACTCAAGAACGCCTTCACCTAGGATCTTGAAATTTTGAATCTGGATGTTTGGTTGAATTTGTAAGGCTAAGTTCGTTAACGGGCAAAATCGTCCTACTCCTTCGGGTAGCTGCCATACAAAATGTCCTTAAAACACGTGTTCATGAATATTGGTCGATAACTTCAGAAGGGTTTAAGCTACGACTTTGAAATTTTGTATGTGTTATTTTTCCAATAGTTGGAGCTAAATATATGATTATGAAGAAAATCCTGTTAGTCCTTCGTGTAGCTGCCATACAAATATCCTGTCAAAATGTATTCACTTAATTTACGAAACTCATTATAACTCAAGTAATCTTTTAGCTACGAATTCGGAATTTTGTACAAATTAGTTTTGAGTAAAAAGGAAGTTTGAGTTTACTAGTCAGCGGAATCCCTTTACTCCTTCTGGTAGCTGCCATACAAAAAGTCCTTAAAACCCGTGTTCAAGAATATTGGCCGATAACTTCAGAAGGGTTTAAGCTACGACATTGAAATTCTGTATGTATTATTTTTCCAACAGTTGAAGCTAAATTTATGATTATGAAGGAAATCGTATTAGTCCTTCGTGTAGCTGCCATACAAATATCCTGTCAAAACGTCTTCACTTAATTTACGGAACTTACTATAACTCAAGTAATCTTTTAGCTATAAATTGGGAATTTTGTACAAATTAGTTTTGAGTAAAAACAAAGTTTGAGTTTACGAATCAGCAAAATCCTTATACTCCTTCTGGTAGCTGCCATACAAAATGTCCTTAAAACACGTGTTAAGAATATTGGCCGATAACTTCAGAAGGGTTTAAGCTACTTCTTTCAAATTTTGTACGTGTTATTTTTCCAATAGTTGGAGCTAAATATATGATTATGAAGAAAATCTTATTAGTCCTTCGTGTAGCTGCCATACAAATATCCTGTCAAAATGAATTTACTTAATTTACGGAACTCACTATAACTCAAGTAATCTTTTAGCTATGAACTCGGAATTTTGTACAAATTAGTTTTGAGTGAAAACGAAGTTTGAGTTTTACTTATCAGCGAAATCCTTTTACTCCTTCTGGTAGCTGCCATACAAAATATCCTTAAGACACGTGTTCAACAATATTTTTCGATAACTTTTGAACGCTTCAAGCTACGAATTTGAAATTTTGTACACATTAATTTTTGAATGGTTCTAAGGAAAAGGATAAATATGTAAGAAATCGAGTGAGCCCTTCCTGCACCTCCCATGCGAAAGTCCTTCGAAAAGGAAATTTTTTTTCGATGACTTACCCAGTTCAAGGTATGAAATTAAACACTGAATATTGTCTTTTAGGTTTGAGTAGCAATCTGATGGCAGTCCTTTATAAAATACATACAACCTGCACACACGTAATTCTACTTTATCCCCAACTACAATATAAATCGGAGTTCAGTATTCATCTAGAGTATTATACGATTGGCTTGCAGCCGATCGTGACTGCAGTATGTTTTTTTAATCAGAATTACTTTTCTAGTTAATTTACATATACGTACCGAATTTCAACTTTCTAGCATAAGCCGTTCTATAGTTAGGAAAAACACCCCCCACCCCCGTATCATACTACACCTATAAAAAATAATATTTTTCCAACATGCTACTACTACAGTTCTATCTAAATACCAAGTTTCAGCTTTTCATTGTTATAGTTTCTCGAGATATAAAAATCGGAACTTTTTACTTTTCACCCTCCCCATCCTTACCCTCTACACCCTCATCCATGAAATTTTTTTTTCTGCTGGGGGTCTATTAGGCCTACTTCTGGTAAAAATTTTAAGTATCTATCTTACACCGTTCTTAAGATATGAGATGTGATTTTTTAAAAAAATTCTTACCCCCTCCACTTCCATACTCCACCGCCCCTTAAAAAATTTTACTTTCAGCAAACCTTATTTGTCAACATTTATACAGAAACCAAATTTTATATGTCTAGTATAATGCGTTCGTGAGATATCGTAATCTAAAGTTTTTCAACCCCACCCCCGTACGTCACTGCCCCCTCTCAAAAATTTGTTTCCGATCTATTCTCCTAGTATACCCACAGATGTTCAACAAGTTCTAATTTCGTGACATTAACCGATTAGGAGATGTGGATTTTAGAATGTCTCGATCTCGACTTTCGAGCATTTCGGTCGCATTATTATTCCCCCCACTCCCACACCCCTTTACCTATATTATAATTTTTTTTTGCAAATGGGTCCACTATCGATGCTCTATATAAATTCCAAGTTTCAGTTCCCTAGCCTATACGGTTACTGAGATCTAGAATCCAAAATTTTTCGTCTAAAACGCTTCCCCCATCTCCCCCCTCACACCCCCACCACTCAAAAGGTGGCCACTTGAAGGGGTTTGCTCAGTCTACCAACAAAAAAAAATTCAACTTAATAGCTCAAAGAGTTTGAGAGCTATAAGCTTTCAAACGTTCTGCGTACGGCGGACGGCGGACGGCGTACGGCGGACGGCGTACGGCGCACAGACGGACTGAAAATTTTTATTGCTTTTTTGGTGTCTATTACTCATGAAACGTGGAAAAAAAAATTTTCAGGGTAGCAAATTTTTTTTTTAAAAATCGATAACAATACTTTATTATTAAAATAATAAAGTAAAATACGGCGCAAGCGGCTTTTAGCAAACCGAAAGCTAATAAATAAATGACATTTGATTTCGTTGCCTGCGGACACAGTTGCCAAATTTAGCTATTTTTAGAGTCTGAAATTCAATTTCAATTTTATCATTGCAATTTCAATATCTGAGAGTTTTTTGATTGAACTATTGGAAATGTTGGTGGAAAGTGGAAAATTCTTCTCAGTTGACTTATGAAATCAAAATAATGCCTTTTTTTGATGGAAATAAAGTTGCCGGATAGAAATAGTGTTATTTTTTAAATATATTATTTTTAAAAAATAAGGATAAAAGGGGCAAAATCGAAAAAAGTATTAAGAGCAAACTCGATTTTAATTATTTATAAATGAAATATTATATATTGACATATTTTTACAAAGTAAACTTATGAGAACCAGTACTTTTCTGGGACAGTTGTTAAGAATACTCGCCCCTTAATATGCTCTCCAGTAAGCCGACTGCGATTATTTGGCACCATAATATTTATTGCCGACGCAACTCTTTCGGATGACACCGATGAGGCAGGGACAATCAGGTATTTCTGATAGTTGCCTGGTTCCCTCGTCGTACATATTTGTTGTATTGGCGCCTGAAGTGAAGATTTGCGTGCATGTGCCCGTATATATCACGTGCCTTGAACCTAGTTTCGACAGATATGGTTTCCGTGATCGAACATTTTTTTTCTACTTTCAAAGTTTCTGGCATCCCACATAAATAAGCAGAAATGCAGATTAAATGCAAAAAACCAGTTCGATTTCTAAAATATGCTATACTTAAAAAAAATATCGAGTCCGATAGTCGGATTTCAATATCGATATATCGCTTTTAACAATATCGGCCGATATTATCGATATATCGTTCAAAAAATATCGCAATTTCGATATATCGAAATTTTTTTAACATCCCTAGCTACCCCTATGAAAAATTTCTAGGACGTCTCTATAGTGGCTATATATAATCCTAAATTTTTAGCTTTCCATTCATTACAGTTTTCGAGAAATAAAAATCAGATTTTTTTTCCTTTCTATCCCTTTTCACCCCCACCACTAAATTTTTTTTTACTACTAGAAGTCTACCGATTCCAACTAATGAAAAATTTTCAAGATCATATCTGATACGGTCTCTGAGATATAAAAATGACATTTTTTGAGAAATTGCTATCCTCCCACTTTCGTGCCCCACCTCCCCGCTGAAAAAATTTACTTTCAGTAGACTCCTCTTGTGATTGCATATACAGAAATTAAATTTTAGCTTCCTGGTGTAATTGGTTCGGAAGATATTGTACTCGTAATCCAAAGTTTTTCACCCCCCAACCCCACACCCCATCACCCCCATTAAAAATGTTAGCCTTTGTCTAATCTTCAAGTATCCGTAAAGGCAACCACAAAGTTTCAATCTTCTGACATCAATTGTTCAGGAGATATCGATTTTAGAATGTTTGAATCCCGGCTTTCAAGTGTTTTGGACTATTGTTTTCGCCCCCCCACTTCTACACTACTCAACCCTTATCGTTAACCCTTATTATAAATGAGTCCCCTATCATAGTACTACATAAGTTCCAGGTTTCAGCTTCCTAGCATAAGTGGTTCCTGAGATCTGGAATCCAAAATTTTTCGTCTAAAACGCGCCCCCCTCATCCCCCCTTACACCACCTCCTCCCAAAAGATACCAGTCGTAGGAGTTTACTCAATCTACCCACCGTAAAAATTTCAAAATAATACCACAACGGGTTTGGGAGCTACGCGCCTTCGAACGATTTTGCGGACGGTGGCGGCGTACGGCGGACAGACGGACATATTTTTTTTGCTTTTTTGGTGTTTACTAGTCCTAAAACGTGTAAATACAAAATTTCAGGGTAGCAAATTTTTTTGAAATTTCAGGTCGATCACAATACTTTATTATTAAAAAATAATAAAGTAAAATAGCTAAATACTCGTAATTAAATTTTATCGGCAAAATCATATAATTATCGCCTTCTGCTCTGGGACATTCATTGTGCTCCAAAAAATCACAATTAAATGCATACTTTACTTCTTTGGTCAATATGAAAGGATTCTTAACAATTTGTGTCTTCTATATCAGATGCCGAATTAAGGGACGTAATTTGTGGCGGGGGGGGGGGGGGGGTTCAATTTCAGATTTGAAGGGAACCGTGACTTTACAATTTTTTCAAGAAAGACTATTTTCAACGGAGGTTAAAAAATGTACGTACTCATTGAACTGTTCGTGCGCGGATGCATTCACTACATATTTCAATATCGACATAAATGCATTTATATGCAGTGAAAAAGATCTTGCCCCCTGGATAAAACTGAAATGACGTCCCTGGTCGAATTCTATTCAGTCGGAGAAGCCTCATTTTCACCACTTTCAGTACTGATCTTTTCATCATCCTGTATTACATCCACATTCTTGACCGCGGCTACGTTTCGCTCCTTGAGATCTTTTGATATATTCTACCATTGATTCTTAGAAGATGCACGTTTGAAGACAATCACAGATGTTGATGGAATAAATTTTGCATATTTTTTTTTTGTTTTTTAAAACATTTATATTCATTTTACATTTTATTTATATAATCTTGCGGCAGCAAGGCAATCCTTCGGATGAATAAGCAATGCACTTCGGTTTTGTTCTATGGTGTTTATCTGTTACATATCAGAAAGCCCGATATGTAACACAAACCATAAATGGTGTAATGAATCATTAGAAATAATTAGGGAGCCAAATTAACAGCAGGGGTCACTTTACCCCCTTCTTCTCTATTTATATCATGCAAAATCTTGAAAATCACCTTTGATTTTTCTAAAACAAAATATAAAATTTGGGGTACCAAAACCTAGAAAGTGCGCCGGGCGCCAAAAGTATCAGCACCGCCACTGCTTGCGATAAAGAGACCTGAAATTTATGACCACCATCACCAATTTTATGTTCTATTTTGGCTTCCAATTCACACGCTCAACATTTCAACGCCAGCGGTTCCCGAGACACGTCTTTGGAGAATGTTCTGCTTTAGGCCATCGAGCTCTTAACGCACTCTGGTAATACCCCTTCCCCTTCCCGTACCGCGCTAAAGTTTACTAGAAGTCTAAAGACCTATGTACATAAGTTTTAAATTTCACCATTCGTATATTTACCGCTCTTAATATAAAAGAACAAACATTTTTCGCCGAAAACCCTTTTCAACTTTTTTTAGGGTTCTGTTTATGCTTTACAAACTTTTGTAGATAGATTAAACTTTTAATAGGTAGGTACTCCAGAGATTCCATCTAAAGTATGTAAGGAATCACAAGGACGATAGTAGACTTACGGTGACAGACTTTACTTACTGTAACGGAAAAAACGCTTAATCGAACTCAATCGAATAATAAACCACACAGTAAATGATGTTTGTCAACATTTGCAGACACCATCACATCACACAACGTTCATCTAATGAGCTTCATGTCGTCGGAGATCCTTGTAGAAGGACAGGGAGGAAAGTTCATTATTATTTGCTGTAAGTAGTTTTGCTGCAATGCTAGATGCATTTAATTGTGGGTGACGGCAAAAGCTCGAGCTTCTGCTCTGGAGCAGGAGAGCTATGTCCTGCAAATATTGCCATCACCGCGAAAAAGAGAAAGCATTGCGAAAAGGAAACGTAATTCTGGAGAAATTGCGCAAGGACAATGCAAGGAGCTTTCAACCCCTGATTTTTCAACACGGGGAATCTGATTTCTATTCAATAATTTTTTAACAGACAGTATCCCTCCGACCGGCAAAGGCGATGCTCGAGTGATTTCTGTTTGATCAATTTGAGAATTTTACGTATATTAAAAAATAAATAAATAAACATTTAAAACGAAAACTGCCAGTCTTCACTTTTGGAAAATTCGCCCAATGGTTCCAGTGGGAAATTGTAAATATTTATAGAGAAATATTGTTGTTTATGGTGAACCCAGTTTGCAAGGAGTACAACGGAGATACGTATGTTCAAACAACGAATTTTTAATACAAGCCTCGGAAAGCGTTTTGTATTGTTGTGGGCAATACTACTGACAAGTTTAAATAGATGTAGAGACTTAGAGGGTAGATGTTGTTTGTGTTGCAAATTAGGATTTTAGCGCTCAGGGATTGTAATGAATATTTTGCACTTGTTGTACTAGGCTAATCAGTTTGTCATTAGGGGTTGTCATGCCATGAATTTTGCTATATTGGTTTTGTGGCAGATACAGAATTACCGTGTACACTGTCATCCATTTATAATTAACTACATACTTTGTTGATTCAATACAATAAAAACTGTTAATTATCGCTGACCGCAATCGGCTAGCGTTTGTCCGGTTCAATTTCGTATTGTCCAAGTTTTCATTACTCTGTTATCATTATTTATTCAGCGGAATTAGTTGATTTAACGCAAAAATAATTTTTTAATTTGACGCCAAATGGGTTACAACTCAACAAATCAAAAGTTTCGACTTCGTTCCGAAATCGCTTCGCCTCGTCGACAAAGGACGTAGATTTCTGAGCAGATTTCGTCTCGAATTCGTGTAAAAACATACTGCAGTCACGATCGGCTGCAAGCCAATCGTATAATACTCTAGATGAATACTGAGGTTTAGGTTTAGGTAAGGTGGGTGGTCGCTTCGCGACCAAGCACATAGACCGCCAATGGGTCCGTTGTGATCCCACATGCACGGGAAAAAGGTACCCGTGTGCCTAAGACAACATTTTAAGTAAACCACCCCGCCAGCCTGACAAACTGCAGCAGCTTGTTCAGCTTGATGCTTGCGAATTCGCCCAAGTCTATGGCGAAGCGCGTACCTAAAGTACGCTCGCGCCTCCAGGCCAGACCCGGGCATTCGCAAAGCAAGTGGAAAATACTTTCCTCAGCGTCAGGTTCACCACAGCTGCGGCACAGATCTGTAACGTCCGCAACACCTAGTCTTCTGGCGTGCCGGCCGATCAGGCAATGGCCCGTCAGTACACCAATTAGGATACGAAGAGTATTCCTATCTCCAAGTAGGATAAACTTTGTCCTGCTCGCATTTAGGGTCGGCCAAAGCTGCCTGGCCACGAGACACGATGTGAGTCCTGACCATCTTGTGTTAGCCTCTGATATGGCCGTCACGTCGATAGCATGTTTAATGTCCTCTATGGGCCTCATCACTGGAAGAGCTAGCGCTTGATTCAGCGCCGAACCTCTCCTTGCGAGTTCGTCCGCAGCCTCGTTACCCGGAATCCCGCTGTGACCCGGAACCCAACAAATTGTAACGTTCAAAAGGGTGCATAGAGCACTAATTTTATCCCTGCATAGCCTCACGAGGCGGGATCTGATCAAGTGTGAGTCAAGCGCCTTGATCGCCGCTTGACTATCTGTTAGGATGACGACGGATTTGTTCTGCATCGCACAAGCCTCTAGCAGATTGCAAGCCTGAACGATTCCCATCATCTCTGCCTGAAATACGCTACAGCAGTCCGGTATTCTGAATGCCTCGCTATGGTTCAAGTCGGCGGAGAATACCCCTACACCTGTACCCGCGTCTGTCTTCGAACCGTCCATGTAGATATGACAGGCCCCTTCGTGGGGCTGATCCACATTCCACCCCTCTCTGCTAGGGATCCTCGTTGAGAATCTTCTAGAGAATTCGAGCTGCGGAATCAAGTAGTCTGTATCCTCTAACGGGTTACATTCACTAAACCGGCCGAGTATGCTGCTGTGCCCCCCGGGTCTAGATACCCAGCTGCCTGACTGTCTTAGGCGAACGGCACTTTTTGCTGCTACACTCTTCCCATAAATATCCAGCGGAAGAAGATGAAGGATCATCTCTAGTGCCGCTGTAGGTGTGGTGCCAAGTACGCCCGTTGCTCCTGTGGAAGCTAGACGTTGAACCTTGGTGAGTTTAGTGAGGTAGGTGGATTTCTCCAGCGCTACCCACCACACCAAAATTCCGTAGGTTAGGATAGGCCTGACTATGGCCGTGTACATCCAGTGAGCCATCCCTGGCTGAATCCCCCACTTTTTCCCGAACATCTTTTTGCAAGCGTAAAGGGCCACTAGAGCCTTCCTTAGTCGCTCGTCGATGTTCTTACTCCAGGTAAGTTTCCGGTCCAGGATTATACCTAAGTACCTAGCATTGTCTGTAAGCTGTAGGGTGAGACCCCCCAGTTTAGGGAGTGTAAACTCTGGGACTTTGGTTGTACGCGTAAAGAGAACTAGCTCCGTCTTTGAGGCATTGACCCCCAGTCCACAGCTGTCCGCCCACGCGCTCACTAGTGTGAGTGCCCTTTCGAGCAGGTCACAGAAACCTACCCGATATCAGAATTGTCAAGTCGTCCGCGTATGCGATCACCTTCGCACCTTGGCGGGTTAGCGAAGTTAAAATCGTGTTGACTACCAAGAGCCACAGTAGTGGTGAAATCACACCTCCTTGTGGCGTACCCCGGGCCGTGTACCTGTGTACCGTGCTACTGCCCAGTGTCGATTCAATGACACGGCTGCTTAGCATTGCGGTTATCCAGTTACGGAGCCCCATTTCCACCCCCACATCCCTCAGTGCATCGCTGATCGCCCTAACTTTAACGTTGTTAAAGGCATCCTCGATATCTAGGAAGGCCGCGAGAGTGAATTCTTTAAAAGACAGAGACTTTTCAATCTCCAGAACTACCTGGTGTAGCGCCGTTTCGGTCGATCTACCTTTCGTATAGGCATGTTGTGAGCCCGACAGGGCAATAACCCCCGCTTTGTCGCGGATGTATATCTCCAGCAACCTTTCGAGGGTTTTAAGTTAGATGAATACTGAAGAATACTGAACTCCGATTTATATTGTAGTTGGGGATAAAGTAGAATTACGTGTGTGCATGTTGTATGTCCTTTATTTAGGACTGCCATTAGATTGCTACTCAAACCTAAAAGACAATATTCAGTGTTTAATTTCATATCTTGAACTGGGTAAGTCATCGAAAAAAAATTTCCTTTTTGAAGGACTTTCACATGGGAGGTGCAGGAAAGACTCACTCGATTTCTTACATATTTATCCTTTTCCTTGGAACCATTTGAAAATGAACGTGTACAAAAGTTCAAATTCGTAGCTTGAAGCGATCAAAAGTTATCGAAAAATATTGTTGAACACGTGTCTTAAGGACATTTTGTATGGCAGCTACCAGAAGGAGTAAAAGGATTTCGCTGATTAGTAAACTCGAACTTTGTTTTTACTCAAAACTAATTTGTACAAAATTTCCAATTCATAGCTAAAAGATTACTTGAGTTATAGTGAGTTTCGTAAATTAAGTGAATGCATTTTGACAGGATATTTGTATGGCAGCTACACGAAGGACTGACAGGATTTCTTTCATAATTCTACATTTAGCTCCAACTATTGAAAAAGTAACACATACAAATTTTCAAAGTTGTAGCTTAAACCCTACCGAAGTTATCGGCTAATATTTTTCAATACGTGTTTTAAGGACATTTTGTATGGCAGCTACCCGAAGGAGTAAGACGATTTTGCCCGTTAACGAACTTAGCCTTACAAGTTCAACCAAACATCCAGATTCAAAATTTCAAGATCCTAGGTGCAGGCGTTCTTGAGTTATCGTGCTAACGGACAGACGGACGGACGGACGGTCGGACGGACGGACAGACGGACGGATGGACGGACGGACGGACGGACGGACGGACGGACGGACGGACGTCAAGCGGATTTGAGATTTTTAGCCACAAATAAACAAAATATAATATATAACTTTTTTTCGTCCGAGGCTTGGTTCTATGCGTTACAAACTTTTGGGCTGGATTAAACTTATAATACTCTATATGATTTCATCTAGAGTATAAAAACCAATTTGATGTATATCAGTCCTAAGTTGTATGGCGGCATTCGTGAAAACATGTTTAACCCTTTTATACCCTCTTTGGGGTTGAAAAGTCGCGAATAAAAAAACAAAAACCTGGAAGGGAAAAGTTATTCGATATCTAATCAGATCTGGATTATGTTGTTGAGATCATCAATGGCGCGACAGCCCAAATCGGGCCAGGGCCTGCAGGATACATTGTCTGAAGTCATCTCGGTTCAGCGCCCGTGTCCTCCAATTTGTGCATCTAAGAAGCGATCTGCAATCTGCGTCAACTGAGTCCTCGTATCTTTTCCGCGGTTTTCCCACCGGTCGTTTGCCATGTGCTTCACCTTTCAGTGTGCGTTTGGAAATTCTTCCGTCGTCCATTCGCTCCACATGACCTGGACATTGTAGCTTACGAAATTTTATATGGTTGAGATATTTAAGTTTATTCATAACCAATCTTGAATTGGGTTAATTCCAGGTGTAAGGGATCTCAGCCCTTAACAATTCAACTTCCAAGGATCCAGAAAATATAAAAAGGGATAAATTAGTAGAATACATAAGTATATTATATTTATAATAAATTTTGTAGAAAATATAATATTTAGTATAAACTTAATATTTAAATACTGATATACAATCAGATTTTTATATTACTTTATTATTTCAATAATACAGTATTGTTATCGATTTTTAAAAAAAAAAAATTTGCTAACCTCAAAATTTTTTTTTTCACGTTTCATGACGAGTAGACACGAAAAAAGCAAAAAAAAATTTCAGTCCGTCTGTCCGCCGTACGCCGTACGTCTACCGGTGTACGCAAAATTGTTTGAAGGCTCGTAGCACCCAAACCCTATGAGCTATTTAATTGAATTTTTTTTCGTGGGTAGAGTGGGTTGGCCCCCTAAAGTGACCAAATTTGGAGGGGTGGGGGTGTAAGGGGGGGAAGCGTTTTAGACGGAAAATTTTGGTTTCTAGATCTCAGCAACCGCTTATGCTAGGAGACTGAAATTTGGAATTTATATAGAGCTTCGGTAGTGGACCCATTTGCAAAAAAATTGCCGATATAGGTGAAGGGGTTCGGGAGTGGGGGGAAAAATAATGCGTCCGAAACGCAAAAAAGGTGAGATCGACACATTCTAAAATCCATATCTACTAAACGGTCAATATCACAAAATTGAAACTTAATGAATATCTGTAGGTATACAAGGAGAATAGATCAGAACCAAAAATTTGAGTGGGGGAAGTGGCGTACGGAGGTGGGGGGTGAAAAGCTTTAGATTACGATATCTCATGAACCAATTGTACTAGATAAATAAAATTTGGTTTGTGTATAAAGGTTGAAAAATGAAGTTTGATGAAAGTAAAATTTTTTAAGGGGGCGGTGGAGCATGAAAGTGGAGGGGATAAGAATTTTTCAAAAAAATCACTTATCATATCTCAAGACCAGTTTAAGATAGATGCTTAAAATTTTTACCAGAAGTATGCCTAATAGACCCCTAGCGGAAAACAAAATTTAGGAGGTGTGGGTGTAGAGGGTGAGGGTGGGGGAGGGTGAAAAGGAAAAAGTTCCGATTTTAATATCTCGACAACCTATAATGATATAAAGCTGAAACTTGGTATTTGGATAGAGCTATATTAGTAGCATGTTGGAAAAATATAATTTTTTATAGGGCTAGTGTGATACAGGGGTGGGGGGTGTTTTTCCTATCTATAGAACGGCTTATGCTACAAAGTTGAAACTTGGTACGTTTATGGAAATCAACTAGAAAACTAATTTAAATAAAAAAAAATTTCAAATTTCCAATGGCATTCAGAGGGGGGGGAAAAAATGATCAGTGAAAATGGTATGCATATATTTTCACGGGTTTCGTCATATCTATTAGGTCTTCCCAAATATTGAATTCATTTTTATTCTACGGCTTCTTCATATAAATACCTAGAAAGCGTTTTCAGGATTTTTTAAAATTCGACCCCTAAGGGGGTGCAAAGGGGGTGCAAAGGGGGTTGTAAAATTTTTCACGAATTCTACTATATCCCCACGTCTTATCAGATATCGAATATCTTTTCACTTTCACGTGCTTGCGTAATAATCGCATAAAACTTGTTTTTAAGTTTTTTCAGCCCCTAAGAGGGTATAAACGGGTTGAACACGTTTTCACGAGTTCCGTCATTTCTTTTAGAAGTGATAAGAAATTGAATTGGTTCCTACTTTCTCGTGCTGTCTTCATATTTATTTATTAACTCCTTTCAGGATTTTTGGATATTCAACCCCCAAGTGAGTGTAAGGAGGTTGCATATCTGATAATATATCGAATTCATTTTTACTTCCCAAGGTTTCCTATATAAAAAAGCCAAAAAGTCAATTTCAGTATTTTAGATATTCAATCCCAATGGGTGTAAGGGGGTAGTATGCTTTTCAAAGTTTCGACATATTTCTTAGGTTTGATGAGATATTAGATCGCTTTTCATTTCCACAGACTTTTTATATAATCGCCTACAAACCCATTTCTCGATTTTTGGATATTCAGCCCCCAAGGGTTTGCATATGTTTTCACAAATTTTGCCATCCCTTAGTTCTGATGAGATATAAAATTGGTTATTACGGCATTTGATGTAATGACCTTAAAACCAATTTCACCATTTTACGAATTTCAAGAACCAAGGGGGTGTGAAGAGTTTGCTTACGTTTTCACAAATTTTTCAATATCCGTCTTGTCTCATGAGATATCAAGTTGCTTCTTATGAAATCGTCTAAAAACCTGTTTCACAATTTTAATTTAATTTTAATTTTAATTTAAGTGGTCACTTGTAAAAATCTCAGCCTATGCGCTCATACCCATTGGGGGGTACGTGGTGGGTACGATTCGTACCCACCACGTACCCCCCACGCCCCCCGAATGAATTTCCGCTCTCCTGGGCTCAAATTTTTGTTTTTTTAAATCTGTTTGCGGATTTGAATTTAATTTTAATTTAAGTGGTCACTTGTAAAAATCTCAGCCTATGCGCTCATACCCAGTATGGGGTACGTATGGGGTACGATCGTACCCCATACGTACCCTATACGTACTCCACGCCCCCAAAATGAACTTCCGCTCTCCTGGGCTCAAATTTTTGTTTTTTTAAATCTGTTTGCGGATTTGAATTTAATTTTAATTTTAATTTAAGTGGTCACTTGTAAAAATCTCATCCTATGCGCTCATACCCAGTATGGGGTACGTATGGGGTACGATCGTACCCCATACGTACCCTATACGTACTCCACGCCCCCAAAATGAACTTCCGCTCTCCTGGGCTCAAATTTTTGTTTTTTTTAAATCTGTTTGCGGATTTGAATTTAATTTTAATTTTAATTTAAGTGGTCACTTGTAAAAATCTCATCCTATGCGCTCATACCCAGTATGGGGTACGTATGGGGTACGATCGTACCCCATACGTACCCTATACGTACTCCACGCCCCCAAAATGAACTTCCGCTCTCCTGGGCTCAAATTTTTGTTTTTTTAAATCTGTTTGCGGATTTGAATTTAATTTTAATTTTAATTTAAGTGGTCATTTGTAAAAATCTCAGCCTATGCGCTGATACCCATTGGGGCGTACGTGGTGGGTTCGATTCGTACCCACCACGTACCCCCCACGCCCCCCGAATGAATTTCCGCTCTCTTGGGCTCAAATTTTTGTTTTTTTAAATCTGTTTGCGGATTTGAATTTAATTTTAATTTTAATTTAAGTGGTCACTTGTAAAAATCTCAGCCTATGCGCTGATACCCATTGGGGGTACGTGGTGGGTTCGATTCGTACCCACCACGTACCCCCCACGCCCCCCGAATGAATTTCCGCTCTCTTGGGCTCAAATTTTTGTTTTTTTAAATCTGTTTGCGGATTTGAATTTAATTTTAATTTTAATTTAAGTGGTCACTTGTAAAAATCTCAGCCTATGCGCTGATACCCATTGGGGGTACGTGGTGGGTTCGATTCGTACCCACCACGTACCCCCCACGCCCCCCGAATGAATTTCCGCTCTCCTGGGCTCAAATTTTTGTTTTTTTAAATCTGTTTGCGGATTTGAATTTAATTTTAATTTAAGTGGTCACTTGTAAAAATCTCAGCCTATGCGCTCATACCCAGTATGGGGTACGTATGGGGTACGATCGTACCCCATACGTACCCTATACGTACTCCACGCCCCCAAAATGAACTTCCGCTCTCCTGGGCTCAAATTTTTGTTTTTTTAAATCTGTTTGCGGATTTGAATTTAATTTTAATTTTAATTTAAGTGGTCACTTGTAAAAATCTCATCCTATGCGCTCATACCCAGTATGGGGTACGTATGGGGTACGATCGTACCCCATACGTACCCTATACGTACTCCACGCCCCCAAAATGAACTTCCGCTCTCCTGGGCTCAAATTTTTGTTTTTTTTAAATCTGTTTGCGGATTTGAATTTAATTTTAATTTTAATTTAAGTGGTCACTTGTAAAAATCTCATCCTATGCGCTCATACCCAGTATGGGGTACGTATGGGGTACGATCGTACCCCATACGTACCCTATACGTACTCCACGCCCCCAAAATGAACTTCCGCTCTCCTGGGCTCAAATTTTTGTTTTTTTAAATCTGTTTGCGGATTTGAATTTAATTTTAATTTTAATTTAAGTGGTCATTTGTAAAAATCTCAGCCTATGCGCTGATACCCATTGGGGCGTACGTGGTGGGTTCGATTCGTACCCACCACGTACCCCCCACGCCCCCCGAATGAATTTCCGCTCTCTTGGGCTCAAATTTTTGTTTTTTTAAATCTGTTTGCGGATTTGAATTTAATTTTAATTTTAATTTAAGTGGTCACTTGTAAAAATCTCAGCCTATGCGCTGATACCCATTGGGGGTACGTGGTGGGTTCGATTCGTACCCACCACGTACCCCCCACGCCCCCCGAATGAATTTCCGCTCTCTTGGGCTCAAATTTTTGTTTTTTTAAATCTGTTTGCGGATTTGAATTTAATTTTAATTTTAATTTAAGTGGTCACTTGTAAAAATCTCATCCTATGCGCTCATACCCAGTATGGGGTACGTATGGGGTACGATCGTACCCCATACGTACCCTATACGTACTCCACGCCCCCAAAATGAACTTCCGCTCTCCTGGGCTCAAATTTTTGTTTTTTTAAATCTGTTTGCGGATTTGAATTTAATTTTAATTTTAATTTAAGTGGTCATTTGTAAAAATCTCAGCCTATGCGCTGATACCCATTGGGGCGTACGTGGTGGGTTCGATTCGTACCCACCACGTACCCCCCACGCCCCCCGAATGAATTTCCGCTCTCTTGGGCTCAAATTTTTGTTTTTTTAAATCTGTTTGCGGATTTGAATTTAATTTTAATTTTAATTTAAGTGGTCACTTGTAAAAATCTCAGCCTATGCGCTGATACCCATTGGGGGTACGTGGTGGGTTCGATTCGTACCCACCACGTACCCCCCACGCCCCCCGAATGAATTTCCGCTCTCTTGGGCTCAAATTTTTGTTTTTTTAAATCTGTTTGCGGATTTGAATTTAATTTTAATTTTAATTTAAGTGGTCACTTGTAAAAATCTCATCCTATGCGCTCATACCCAGTATGGGGTACGTATGGGGTACGATCGTACCCCATACGTACCCTATACGTACTCCACGCCCCCAAAATGAACTTCCGCTCTCCTGGGCTCAAATTTTTGTTTTTTTTAAATCTGTTTGCGGATTTGAATTTAATTTTAATTTTAATTTAAGTGGTCACTTGTAAAAATCTCATCCTATGCGCTCATACCCAGTATGGGGTACGTATGGGGTACGATCGTACCCCATACGTACCCTATACGTACTCCACGCCCCCAAAATGAACTTCCGCTCTCCTGGGCTCAAATTTTTGTTTTTTTAAATCTGTTTGCGGATTTGAATTTAATTTTAATTTTAATTTAAGTGGTCACTTGTAAAAATCTCATCCTATGCGCTCATACCCAGTATGGGGTACGTATGGGGTACGATCGTACCCCATACGTACCCTATACGTACTCCACGCCCCCAAAATGAACTTCCGCTCTCCTGGGCTCAAATTTTTGTTTTTTTTAAATCTGTTTGCGGATTTGAATTTAATTTTAATTTTAATTTAAGTGGTCACTTGTAAAAATCTCATCCTATGCGCTCATACCCAGTATGGGGTACGTATGGGGTACGATCGTACCCCATACGTACCCTATACGTACTCCACGCCCCCAAAATGAACTTCCGCTCTCCTGGGCTCAAATTTTTGTTTTTTTTAAATCTGTTTGCGGATTTGAATTTAATTTTAATTTTAATTTAAGTGGTCACTTGTAAAAATCTCATCCTATGCGCTCATACCCAGTATGGGGTACGTATGGGGTACGATCGTACCCCATACGTACCCTATACGTACTCCACGCCCCCAAAATGAACTTCCGCTCTCCTGGGCTCAAATTTTTGTTTTTTTTAAATCTGTTTGCGGATTTGAATTTAATTTTAATTTTAATTTAAGTGGTCACTTGTAAAAATCTCATCCTATGCGCTCATACCCAGTATGGGGTACGTATGGGGTACGATCGTACTCCATACGTACTCCACGCCCACAAAATGAACTTCCGCTCTCCTGGGCTCAAATTTTTGTTTTTTAAATCTGTTTGCGGATTTGAATTTAATTTTAATTTTAATTTAAGTGGTCACTTGTAAAAATCTCAGCCTATGCGCTTGTACAAATTCGTGCCTGAATTTGTTCCTTCTTTTTTTTGTAATTCGTTCCTCACATTTTTCTTAGCGTTTTGCTTGTTATAAAAATTCAATTGTCATCATTTTTGGTTGCCACAATAAAGTAAAGTTTTTGAGACACATTCCAAATTTCAGTTCAGTTCATATTTCACTTAAAGTTAATTTCCCATGCTTGCGAAGAATTTATGTGCATGCAGGGAATCAAGTTGCATTAAATATTTTTGTGGATAAGATGTTTTAAATCGCCGACATTAGGTCAGCATAATTTTCATTTGTGGCTAACTGTAAAGTTTTCAAATATTGTAAATTAAAATCAGACGAAATAAAGACACGGTGCGAATAACTTCGAAAACAAATTCTTTAAATTCAAGAGTGCATTGGTTTTGTACCAAGGCACAACTTATAGAAATTCTCGGTAGATATTGTATCTAACGAGACGAAAGTGAATTAATAAAAAGAGTGAAATTTTAGCGGTGGATCAAAAGAGGTCCATCGCTTTATAAACATATTTGGTGACCCCGACGTGATCTTTAGAATCATATAATAAAGGTGATTTTTAAAGTGATCTTTATAACGTAAAAGTGATCTTTATAACCGTCTCATAAAAGTGATTTTTTAACAAACTACACACAAAATTAGCTAGCGTAATCTGGGCTAAAACACAGATTGATAGGCTTCGAAATGGAACAGCTAGCAGCGGATCAAGTAGAAAGTGGTGAAACTATTAAAAGAAAGTTCACCAATTTCAAAAAGGACTGGCCCCAGAGACGGACTCCCGATTACATCAAGGATCGAGTGGCCGCATTGGAGCGAGAATGGCAAACGTGCAACATTCGTCATGCAGCGGCTGAAGGACTTCGCGAGCAACACGCTGATCACCCCTATTTCACGGAGAATCTATTCGCACAAATTAAGCAGCTCTACAATGAGTACAGCAAGGCATTAGCAGCCACCAGGGATGTGACGTATGCAGCTGAATTGAGCGGTGCAGCCGGGTGTTCAACCTATTCACCGAATACGGCGCAACAAAGGCAAATTCGGCAGCAGAAGGTTCTGATAGAGGCTCTAAAAACCATTTTGGAGCCAGCTCAAGTTAACATGGAGCAAAGGCAATCATCAGCTTACTACAAGCAAAAGATTGCCAGCATTCAGGAATATTGGCATAAAATATCCGATCTTCATTTGGAAATAATGGGTGAAAGCAACTGTCCAGATTATCAGCCCGAGCTAGTTGCCCACACAGAGAGGCAAGTGCAACAAGTTTTGATAAGTTTGCAAGAACGGCTGGATTCACAATTTTCAAATTCAGTCCGACCAGAAGGACCTCCCATTTCATCGAATTTCAATACACAAATAAAATTGCCGGAAATAAAATTACCCAGCTTCAGTGGTAATTACCTACAATGGAAGCAATTTCGTGACCTATACGTAGAACTCATCCATAACCAGCAATTACCCAAGGCAAAGAAGATGTTTTACCTGATGAGTAATCTGACTGGAGAAGCCAAAGCCCTGGTCCAGCATCTTTCGATCTCCGATACTGGCTACGAAGCGGCCTGGAACATCCTGGAGAGTAGATACGCGAACAAGCGCCTGTTAGTAAACTCTCTTATCAACAAATTGCTCTCCCAACCGTCTTCTACTAGCGAAAATGCAAGTGCAATTAGAGCTCTGCATGACACTACAAACGAGTGTTGCCAGGCTCTAGCAAACTTGGATGTTCCAGTACACGAATGGGATGCAATCCTCGTCTTCATCCTACTGCAGCGTTTGGACCAGGCAACACGCACTCAATTTGAGCAACAGTTGACGCACCCCAGAGAAGTGCCAACCTTGACGCAGTTACAAGAGTTCCTGGAGCTGCGTTTTCAAGCTCTCGAGGCCTTCACCACTGCGAACAAACCACGTGGTGGCAGAATAATAGGATCAAACACAAGATCCACATTATTAGCTACCGATAAGGATACAAGTTGTATTTTGTGCCAGCAGAGTCATCAGCTATTTTCATGTGCCAAATTTCTTTCTCTAACTCCAACTGCGAGATATCA
This sequence comes from Beris morrisii, assembly GCA_951812415.1. Lineage (NCBI taxonomy): Eukaryota > Metazoa > Arthropoda > Insecta > Diptera > Stratiomyidae > Beris > Beris morrisii. Next base: position 87,822,505 of record OX638312.1, on the reverse strand, counting down.
AACGGCAAAGAAAGAAAAGTTGTGCATAAATTGTCTGAAAAAGGGCCACACTACATCAACATGTCTTGCAAGGAGTTGTAAACAATGCCAAAAGAAACACAACACACTATTGCACAAGGATGATAAAATGGTAACGTCAAAACCGAATCATCCAATCCCTAGCAACAACGCTACTTCAAGAGCAGAACAGGATCAAGCACCTTCAAGCTGTACCACAGTATCGTTAGCAGCAGAAACATCAACATCGCAAGTACTGCTAAGTACCGTCATTCTGAATGTTTCGGACAGAAATGGATATCCAACGAAACTCAGGGCTATTTTAGATAGCGGTTCGCAGGTGAACTTGATTACGGAATCGGCTGCTAAGAAACTTTCTCTTCAACCGATGTTATCGAAAATCAGCATTCGCAGCATAGGAGGAACTGCGCAGAAAGTACACTGTCAAGTGGAACTTGCAATTCACTCCAGAATTAACAACTTTTCAACCAAGATAGAAGCCTACATTCTATCTCAAATAACATCTCCGCATCCATTACATGGTTTTGACAAGTCCAATTGGTCGATACCTAACAACATAAAACTCGCAGATCCGAGCTTCAACAAACCAGGTCCAATCGATATTCTGATCGGAGCAGAATTATACTTCCAGTTGATCTCTATAGGACAAATAAACCTTGGAAAAGGATTACCGGTATTACAAAATACAACATTTGGATGGGTCGTGGCTGGTAAGATAAATACAGTCAGAAGGTCAGGGAAACCCTTACCAATGTGCGGTATCAATAGCATTGAGGATGCTCAGTTATCCGAACAAATGGAAAAATTCTGGAAGATGGAAGACAAGGAACCAACAAACGCACAAATGACCACCCAGGAGATGAAATGCGAGGCGCATTTCCAGCAACACGTCCAAAGAACAATTGAAGGACGTTTTGAAGTGAGTCTACCTTTCTCACACCAGACTAGTATGCTCGGTGATTCTAAGGATATCGCTCTTAAACGATTTCTTCAACTGGAAAAACGGCTTGCGAAAAATCCCGAATTGAAAACTATGTACAGTGCCTTCATGGAAGAGTATATGGATTTGGGACATATGAGCAGGGTAAACATACGAGACATTCAATCGCCGCACTACTTCTTACCACATCATTGTGTAGTTCGACCCGATAGTACGACGACTAAACTTCGTGTTGTGTTTGATGCATCAGCTAAAACTACATCCAATACGAGTCTTAACCAAATTATGCATACTGGACCAACCATTCAAAGCGAATTATTTACGATTCTGCTGCGATTCCGTATGCCTCGTTTCGTTTTTACCGCGGACATCGAAAAAATGTACCGTCAAATCATGGTAGCCAAAGACGATCGAAAATACCAGTTAATACTTTGGAGAATGGATCCCAGCGAGGAGATTAAATATTATCAATTGAATACAGTCACATACGGCATCAGCACCCTACTTAGCAACAAAGTGTTTGCAGCAATTAGCCGTACAATCAGCTGACAAATATGAGCTAGGTTCCCAAGCAATCAAAGAAGACTTCTACATGGATGACTTAATGACTGGCTCAAATAACCTTCGAGAAGCTATTTGTAAAAAAGATCAAATAAATCAAATACTACAAGCAGCCGGATTTAAATTGCGCAAGTGGTGTGCCAATCACAGTGATCTTGTAAAAGATATCCCCAATGAAGATGTCGCTCTACAATTAGACTTTGAAGATGACCAAGTGAGCCAAATAAAGACTTTGGGACTAACTTGGCTACCGAAAACCGATGTATTCAGCATTAGAACAGCTTGTAGTGATTCCTCGAAGATCACAAAAAGGACCGCGTTATCGGACATCGCTCATGTCTTTGACCCGTTAGGATTATTGAGTCCAGTCACCATCACTGCAAAGATATTTATTCAGCAATTATGGAACCTTAAGCTGGACTGGGATGCAGCTCTCCCGATGGAACTGCCTTCAACGTGGATAAAATACCGCCAAGAGTTGAAAAAACTAAGCAACATAAAAATTGCCCGCCACGTATTTAACGGTAAAGTACCCAGAAGTCAGCAGTTACACGCTTTCGCCGATGCATCAGAAAAGGCTTATGGAGCCGCGATATATTTTCGTGCCATACATCAGGATGGAACTAGAACTGTACAACTTTTATGTGCCAAAACAAGAGTTGCACCTTTAAAAGTAACTACGATCCCTCGTTTGGAGCTGTGTGCGGCTAAGTTAGCAGCAGAATTAATGCACCGTCTTCGTAAGGACCTGAAGCTAACCAGTCAATCATGCTTCTTCTGGACCGACTCTAAAATTGTTCTTCATTGGTTGCATGCAGAATCTTCATCCTTCCACACTTTTGTAGCCAACAGAATCGCATCAATACAAGAATATTCGGCGGCAGAACAGTGGCGGCATGTAGGATCAAAAGATAATCCAGCTGATTTGCTATCCCGAGGAATTGCACCAGAGAAGCTGGAAGGCTGTTCTTTGTGGTTCTATGGACCCTTCTTCTTGCATGGTAGTGAAAGCATGTGGCCGGAAAAACATATTCCCGAAGACACCGTAATGGAAAGAAGACAACCCAAAATTGTGCTATCCATTACGCAAAACTCATCTCATTTCATTTACGGCATCGATCACAAAAATTCATTCCGGCATCTGCAAAGTGTTGTGGCCTACATCATTCGATTCACACGGCTAGTTTGTCGTCGGAAGGAGACTACTAAAACTGGTCAGTCGTTATCAATGTCAGAAATGGACGAAGCTTTGACCACAATTATACGAGAAATTCAACGACAGGAATTTGGCGAAGAAATCAAAATCCTAAATTCTGGTAGTCAGCTTAGCAATAGTAACCATATCAACAGTTTAACACCGTTTTTGGATCGAGCGCATATTCTACGAGTCGGTGGACGTTTGGAGCATTCCAATCTGTCTTATGGTAGCAAGCACTCTATCTTGCTGCCGTACGGCCACCATGTTACAAAACTTATCATCACCCAAATCCACAACGACAATTTGCACGCCGGACCACAAGCTCTTCGTGCAATAGTACGTGATCAATACTGGCCTATAAAGGGAATGACTATTGCTAGATCCGTGGTGCAGAAATGTGTTCAATGTTCCAGAGCGAAACCCAAAATGCTAACACAAATAATGGGAGACCTGCCAGCTGACCGAGTTCAACCAGCTCGGCCTTTCATTAAAACTGGAGTGGATTTTGCCGGACCGTTTTGGACTCACTTCAAGATTCGTGGAAAACGACCACAAAAATCGTATCTAGCTGTATTCTGCTGCTTTGCCACCAAGGCCGTCCATTTGGAACTAGTGACGGATTTAACCACAGAAGGATTCATCGGTGCGCTAAAACGTCTTATTGGCCGACGGGGGCATTGTGAAAAAATAATTTGTGATAATGCGACAAATTTCGTTGGAGCTCGGAACCAATTAGAGGAACTGAGTGAAGCGGTTTACGCCAATCCGGCAGCACAGGGTATAACAGATTTTTGTGTCTCCAAAGGAATGGACTTTTCTTTTATACCTCCAAGAACTCCACACTTCGGCGGACTTTGGGAAGCTGCTGTAAAGTCTGCGAAACAGCTGTTGCTAAAAAATGTAGGATCAACTTCATTGACATACGAAGAGCTGGAGACTATAGTAATCGAAACAGAAGCGATTCTCAATTCAAGGCCGTTAACTCCACTGTCATCCAACCCAAATGATCTAAATGCTCTGACACCAGGACATTTCTTGATAGGCGAACCGCTTACTAGCATGGTCGATATACACGCACAAGTATCAAGATCGAGTCTCTCTCAACGATGGAAACTGGTATGCGCAATCAAACACCAAATCTGGCAAAGGTGGTCGAGTGAATACTTGAGTGAATTACAGCATCGATACAAGTGGAAACAGCGAATGGAGAATGTGAAACCCGGAATGATGGTCGTTATAAAAGATGATAATCTACCCGTACTAAGATGGCAATTAGGTAGAATCATCCGAACGATCAAAGGAAAAGATGAGTCGGTTCGAGTTGCCGAAGTCAGAACCACCTCTGGAGTTTTAAAACGGCCCATCCACAAGCTGGCACCTCTCCCAGTAGAAGTCGAAGCAGAAGAGAAGGCAGTCCCCATGATGGAACATAACGACCCGTCTCATCAATCGCGCGAAATCAAGAGAACACTAGAAGTAGAAGATGAATTGACCGCAAATTCATCCAGTACTGCAACCACCAGTACGTCAAAGAGGAAGAAACCTAGTTCCATGGCATCGGTAATAAATTTGATGCTCCTCACTGGCTTTACATTACCAATTTTTGGAACACCAATCAAGGTTACTCCATTTACTTCGGCACCCGGCCTTTACTCCGAAAGAATTGGATCTGCTGATCTCATTTTTGACAGTTGGAATCTGGTCGTCTATTACGACATGACACCGTACTGGAGAGAGTTCGATACAGTAAAAGCAGGCGTCCAATACTTAAGTTCCATCTGTCAGCACTCCAAGGAAGATTCGTCATGTATCCCTACCATATCACAGTTTGAAGGTCTAATTGCCGAAATCGAAAACAACAACGAACTTTTGAAGCCAAACAATCGCAGACACAGGAGGGGTGCTCTAAACATCGTAGGAAATATCGCCAACTCATTGTTTGGAATCTTGGATGCCGAATATGCAGATAAAATCTCCAGCATGATAAGTCAAGTAGAGGGAAACGAAGAACACTTACGTCAGCTAATCAAAAACCAAACTTCTATCATTGATTCAACGGTTAACATCATGATACAGTCTCGAGAAGCTATGGATCACCACATTTTAGATCTCGAGCGCGCCATCAACAGTAGCGCTAGCCAAATTAACAATTTAACCAACGAATTACACTCGCAAAAGATCATCCAAATATTCTCTTCACTTGCAGTTAGAGTCATGCTAACTGTGAACAGCTACCAGCGACTCCAAGCTGCTTTAATAGATGTGTTGATGGATACACATCATGGCAAGATAAATCCTCTACTGTTAACGCCGCAACAACTGCAAGCCGAGATATTAAGAATCAAGGAGCATCTAAAGCCTTCAGTTCGACTACCAGTCCAACACGGTGACTTATCGATGGTTTATCGGCTCATGAAGGTCGAAGGTCGGATAGCAGGCAACCAAATGATCTTCAGGATACAGTTGCCGTTGGTCGCTTATCAACGCTTTGAGATTCTTCATCTTGTGGCCGTGCCAACCTCGATCAATGGCACTGTAGTCACAGTGATACTAGAAGCCAACTATCTACTCCTAAACATTCATCGAGATCAATATTATCCTCTCTCCAACGAGGAGCTGACCAGTTGTACTCGAATCGGGGACGCTAGCTATCTGTGCAAGCAATTGCATCCATTGTATAGGAGAGGATCTAATATTGCAGCCTGCGAATTCAGTTTCCTAAACCAGTTGGTTGAACCCAAGGAATGTCAGTTAAGAGAATGGAAACAACCTCCTCGCTACATTCAATTACTCAACTCCAACCAATGGATATATTTTATTGAGAACAGCACCATCATAAACATCGTCTGTGAAAATGATAGATCCGAAATTAGCTTGAAGGGAACCGGCATCCTCGAGCTACAGGAAGATTGTGCTCTAAACGAAGAATCAATTACGATTCAGGCCCATAAGCTGCACCATTCCTCCATAAGAACTGCAGTACTGTCTACAAGAAATTTCACAGAATTAAAGTTTCCCGCCCTATCGACAGAACTTTCCGGTGTCAGCCGTTCCCAAAAGTTTTTTAAGAAGATTTTTCAGGAGCTTCAGCTTTCCATTCAGGATTTAAAAACTAAGACGGACATTCCCGTTCCATCCGTTCAGGGCCATGACACTCATCAATTTATCCTGAGTTATGGTGGACTATTGCTGATCTTACTGACCATGACATATCTCTTATGGAATCATATGAAGCAGCGATGTCAACCAAGGTCACAAAGAAATCCGATCCCGTCACCCAGGCAACTACAAGCTGAAGCCTTCCGCCTAAATACATCATCAGAGGAAGAGTTAAACTAACCTTTAACGCGGGGAGCATGTACAAATTCGTGCCTGAATTTGTTCCTTCTTTTTTTTGTAATTCGTTCCTCACATTTTTCTAAGCGTTTTGCTTGTTATAAAAATTCAATTGTCATCATTTTTGGTTGCCACAATAAAGTAAAGTTTTTGAGACACATTCCAAATTTCAGTTCAGTTCATATTTCACTTAAAGTTAATTTCCCATGCTTGCGAAGAATTTATGTGCATGCAGGGAATCAAGTTGCATTAAATATTTTTGTGGATAAGATGTTTTAAATCGCCGACATTAGGTCAGCATAATTTTCATTTGTGGCTAACTGTAAAGTTTTCAAATATTGTAAATTAAAATCAGACGAAATAAAGACACGGTGCGAATAACTTCGAAAACAAATTCTTTAAATTCAAGAGTGCATTGGTTTTGTACCAAGGCACAACTTATAGAAATTCTCGGTAGATATTGTATCTAACGAGACGAAAGTGAATTAATAAAAAGAGTGAAATTTTAGCGGTGGATCAAAAGAGGTCCATCGCTTTATAAACAGCGCTCATACCCATTGGGGGGTACGTGGTGGGTTCGATTCGTACCCACCACGTACCCCCCACGCCCCCCGAATGAACTTCCGCTCTCCTGGGCTCAAATTTTTGTTTTTTTAAATCTGTTTGCGGATTTGAATTTAATTTTAATTTTAATTTAAGTGGTCACTTGTAAAAATCTCAGCCCATGCGCTCATACCTAGTATGGGGTACGTATGGGGTACGATCGTACTCCATACGTACCCTATACGTACTCCACGCCCCCAAAATGAACTTCCGCTCTCCTGGGATCAAATTTTTGTTTTTTTAAATCTGTTTGCGGATTTGAATTTAATTTTAATTTTAATTTAAGTGGTCACTTGTAAAAATCTCATCCTATGCGCTCATACCCATTGGGGGGTACGTGGTGGGTACGATTCGTACCCACCACGTACCCTCCACGCCCCCCGAATGAATTTCCGCTCTCCTCGGCTCAAATTTTTGTTTTTTTAAATCTGTTTGCGGATTTGAATTTAATTTTAATTTTAATTTAAGTGGTCACTTGTAAAAATCTCAGCCTATGCGCTCACACCTATTGGCGGGTACGTGGTGGGTACGATTCGTACCCCATACGTACCCCCCACGCCCACCGAATGAATTTCCGCTCTCCTGGGCTCAAATTTTTGTTTTTTTAAATCTGTTTGCGGATTCGAATTTAATTTTAATTTTAATTTAAGTGGTCACTTGTAAAAATCTCAGCCTATGCGCTCATACCCAGTATGGGGTACGTATGGGGTACGTATGGGGTACGATCGTACCCCATACGTACCCTATACGTACTCCACGCCCCCAAAATGAACTTCCGCTCTCCTGGGCTCAAATTTTTGTTTTTTTAAATCTGTTTGCGGATTTGAATTTAATTTTAATTTTAATTTAAGTGGTCACTTGTAAAAATCTCATCCTATGCGCTCATACCCAGTACGGGGTACGTATGGGGTACGATCGTACCCCATACGTACCCTATACGTACTCCACGCCCCCAAAATGAACTTCCGCTCTCCTGGGCTCAAATTTTTGTTTTTTTAAATCTGTTTGCGGATTTGAATTTAATTTTAATTTTAATTTAAGTGGTCACTTGTAAAAATCTCAGCCTATGCGCTCATACCCAGTATGGGGTACGTATGGGGTACGATCGTACCCCATACGTACCCTATACGTACTCCACGCCCCCAAAATGAACTTCCGCTCTCATGGGCTCAAATTTTTGTTTTTTTAAATCTGTTTGCGGATTTGAATTTAATTTTAATTTAAGTGGTCACTTGTAAAAATCTCAGCCTATGCGCTCATACCCATTGAGGGGTACGTGGTGGGTACGATTCGTACCCACCATGTACCCTCCACGCCCCCCGAATGAATTTCCGCTCTCCAGGGCTCAAATTTTTGTTTTTTTAAATCTGTTTGCGGATTTGAATTTAATTTTAATTTTAATTTAAGTGGTCACTTGTAAAAATCTCAGCCTATGCGCTCATACCCAGTATGGGGTACGTATGGGGTACGTATGGGGTACGATCGTACCCCATACGTACCCTATACGTACTCCACGCCCCCAAAATGAACTTCCGCTCTCCTGGGCTCAAATTTTTGTTTTTTTAAATCTGTTTGCGGATTTGAATTTAATTTTAATTTTAATTTAAGTGGTCACTTGTAAAAATCTCATCCTATGCGCTCATACCCAGTACGGGGTACGTATGGGGTACGATCGTACCCCATACGTACCCTATACGTACTCCACGCCCCCAAAATGAACTTCCGCTCTCCTGGGCTCAAATTTTTGTTTTTTTAAATCTGTTTGCGGATTTGAATTTAATTTTAATTTTAATTTAAGTGGTCACTTGTAAAAATCTCAGCCTATGCGCTCATACCCAGTATGGGGTACGTATGGGGTACGATCGTACCCCATACGTACCCTATACGTACTCCACGCCCCCAAAATGAACTTCCGCTCTCATGGGCTCAAATTTTTGTTTTTTTAAATCTGTTTGCGGATTTGAATTTAATTTTAATTTTAATTTAAGTGGTCACTTGTAAAAATCTCATCCTATGCGCTCATACCCATTGGGGGGTACATGGTGGGTACGATTCGTACCCACCACGTACCCCCACGCCTCCCGAATGAATTTCCGCTCTCCTGGGCTCAAATTTTTATTTTTTTAAATCTGTTTGTGGATTTGAATTTAATTTTAATTTTAATTTAAGTGGTCACTTGTAAAAATCTCAGCCTATGCGCTCATACCCAGTATGGGGTACGTATGGGGTACGATCGTACCCCATACGTACCCTATACGTACTCCACGCCCCCAAAATGAACTTCCGCTCTCCTGGGCTCAAATTTTTGTTTTTTTAAATCTGTTTGCGGATTTGAATTTAATTTTAATTTTAATTTAAGTGGTCACTTGTAAAAATCTCAGCCTATGCGCTCATACCCAGTATGGAGTACGTATGGGGTACGATCGTACCCCATACGTACCCTATACGTACTCCACGCCCCCAAAATGAACTTCCGCTCTCCAGGGCTCAGATTTTTGTTTTTTTAAATCTGTTTGCGGATTTGAATTTAATTTTAATTTTAATTTAAGTGGTCACTTGTAAAAATCTCAGCCTATGCGCTCATACCGAGTATGGGGTACGTATGGGGTACGATCGTACCCCATACGTACCCTATACGTACTCCACGCCCCCAAAATGAACTTCCGCTCTCCTGGGCTCAAATTTTTGTTTTTTTAAATCTGTTTGCGGATTTGAATTTAATTTTAATTTTAATTTAAGTGGTCACTTGTAAAAATCTCATCCTATGCGCTCATACCCATTGGGGGATACATGGTGGGTACGATTCGTACCCACCAAGTACCCCCACGCCCCCCGAATGAATTTCCGCTCTCCTGGGCTCAAATTTTTGTTTTTTTAAATCTGTTTGCGGATTTGAGTTTAATTTTAATTTTAATTTAAGTGGTCACTTGTAAAAATCTCATCCTATGCGCTCATACCCAGTGTGGGGTACGATCGTACCCCATACGTACCCTTTACGTACTCCACGCCCCCCGAATGAATTTCCGCTCTCCAGGGCTCAAATTTTTGTTTTTTTAAATCTGTTTGCGGATTTGAATTTAATTTTAATTTTAATTTAAGTGGTCACTTGTAAAAATCTCAGCCTATGCGCTCATACCCAGTATGGGGTACGTATGGGGTACGATCGTACCCCATACGTACCCTATACGTACTCCACGCCCCCAAAATGAACTTCCGCTCTCATGGGCTCAAATTTTTGTTTTTTTAAATCTGTTTGCGGATTTGAATTTAATTTTAATTTTAATTTAAGTGGTCACTTGTAAAAATCTCAGCCTATGCGCTCATACCCAGTATGGGGTACGTATGGGGTACGATCGTACCCCATACGTACCCTATACGTACACCACGCCCCCAAAATGAACTTCCGCTCTCCAGGGCTCAGATTTTTGTTTTTTTAAATCTGTTTGCGGATTTGAATTTAATTTTAATTTTAATTTAAGTGGTCACTTGTAAAAATCTCAGCCTATGCGCTCATACCGAGTATGGAGTACGTATGGGGTACGATCGTACCCCATACGTACCCTATACGTACTCCACGCCCCCAAAATGAACTTCCGCTCTCCTGGGCTCAAATTTTTGTTTTTTTAAATCTGTTTGCGGATTTGAATTTAATTTTAATTTTAATTTAAGTGGTCACTTGTAAAAATCTCATCCTATGCGCTCATACCCAGTATGGGGTACGATCGTACCCCATACGTACCCTATACGTACTCCACGCCCCCAAAATGAACTTCCGCTCTCCTGGGCTCAAATTTTTGTTTTTTTAAATCTGTTTGCGGATTTGAATTTAATTTTAATTTTAATTTAAGTGGTCACTTGTAAAAATCTCAGCCTATGCGCTCATACCCATTTGGGGGGTACGTGGTGGGTACGATTCGTACCCACCACGTACCTCCACGCGCCCCGAATGAATTTCCGCTCTCCTAAGCTCAAATTTTTGTTTTTTTAAATCTGTTTGCGGATTTGAATTTAATTTTAATTTTAATTTAAGTGGTCACTTGTAAAAATCTCATCCTATGCGCTCATACCCAGTATGGGGTACGTATGGGGTACGATCGTACCCCATACGTACCCTATACGTACTCCACGCCCCCAAAATGAACTTCCGCTCTCCTGGGCTCAAATTTTTGTTTTTTTAAATCTGTTTGCGGATTTGAATTTAATTTTAATTTTAATTTAAGTGGTCACTTGTAAAAATCTCAGCCTATGCGCTCATACCCATTGGGGGGTACGTGGTGGGTACGATTCGTACCCACCACGTACCCCCCACGCCCCCCGAATGAATTTCCGCTCTCCTGGGCTCAAATTTTTTTTTTTTAAATCTGTTTGCGGATTTGAATTTAATTTTAATTTTAATTTAAGTAGTCACTTGTAAAAATCTCAGCCTATGCGCTCATACCCATTGGGGGGTACGTGGTGGGTACGATTCGTACCCACCACGTACCCCCCACGCCCCCCGAATGAACTTCCGCTCTCCTGGGCTCAAATTTTTGTTTTTTTAAATCTGTTTGCGGATTTGAATTTAATTTTAATTTTAATTTAAGTGGTCACTTGTAAAAATCTCAGCCTATGCGCTCATACCCAGTATGGGGTACGTATGGGGTACGATCGTACCCCATACGTACCCTATACGTACTCCACGCCCCCAAAATGAACTTCCGCTCTCCTGGGCTTAAATTTTTGTTTTTTTAAATCTGTTTGCGGATTTGAATTTAATTTTAATTTTAATTTAAGTGGTCACTTGTAAAAATCTCATCCTATGCGCTCATACCCATTGGGGGGTACGTGGTGGGTACGATTCGTACCCACCACGTAACCCCCATGCCCCCCGAATGAATTTCCGCTCTCCTGGGCTCAAATTTTTGTTTTTTTAAATCTGTTTGCGGATTTGAATTTAATTTTAATTTTAATTTAAGTAGTCACTTGTAAAAATCTCAGCATATGCGCTCATACCCATTGGGGGGTACGTGGTGGGTACGATTCGTACCCACCACGTACCCCCCACGCCCCACGAATGAATTTCCGCTCTCCTGGGCTCAAATTTTTGTTTTTTTAAATCTGTTTGCGGATTTGAATTTAATTTTAATTTTAATTTAAGTGGTCACTTGTAAAAATCTCATCCTATGCGCTCATACCCATTGGGGGGTACGTGGTGGGTACGATTCGTACCCACCACGTACCCCCCACGCCCCCCGAATGAATTTCCGCTCTCCTGGGCTCAAATTTTTGTTTTTTTAAATCTGTTTGCGGATTTGAATTTAATTTTAATTTTAATTTAAGTAGTCACTTGTAAAAATCTCAGCCTATGCGCTCATACCCATTGGGGGGTACGTGGTGGGTACGATTCGTACCCACCACGTACCCCCCACGCCCCCCGAATGAACTTCCGCTCTCCTGGGCTCAAATTTTTGTTTTTTTAAATCTGTTTGCGGATTTGAATTTAATTTTAATTTTAATTTAAGTGGTCACTTGTAAAAATCTCAGCCTATGCGCTCATACCCAGTATGGGGTACGTATGGGGTACGATCGTACCCCATACGTACCCTATACGTACTCCACGCCCCCAAAATGAACTTCCGCTCTCCTGGGCTTAAATTTTTGTTTTTTTAAATCTGTTTGCGGATTTGAATTTAATTTTAATTTTAATTTAAGTGGTCACTTGTAAAAATCTCAGCCTATGCGCTCATACCCATTGGGGGGTACGTGGTGGGTACGATTCGTACCCACCACGTAACCCCCACGCCCCCCGAATGAATTTCCGCTCTCCTGGGCTCAAATTTTTGTTTTTTTAAATCTGTTTGCGGATTTGAATTTAATTTTAATTTTAATTTAAGTGGTCACTTGTAAAAATCTCAGCCTATGCGCTCATACTAAGTATGGGGTACGTATGAGGTACGATCGTACCTATACGTACTCCACGCCCCCAAAATGAACTTCCGCTCTCCTGGGCTCAAATTTTTGTTTTTTTAAATCTGTTTGCGGATTTGAATTTAATTTTAATTTTAATTTAAGTGGTCACTTGTAAAAATCTCAGCCTATGCGCTCATACCCATTGGGGGGTACGTGGTGGGTACGATTCGTACCCACGACGTACCCTCCACGCCCTCCGAATGAATTTCCGCTCTCCTGGGCTCAAATTTTTGTTTTTTTAAATCTGTTTGCGGATTTGAATTTAATTTTAATTTTAATTTAAGTGGTCACTTGTAAAAATCTCATCCTATGCGCTCATACCCAGTATGGGGTACGTATGGGGTACGATCGTACCCCATACGTACCCTATACGTACTCCACGCCCCCAAAATGAACTTCCGCTCTCCTGGGCTCAAATTTTTGTTTTTTTAAATCTGTTTGCGGATTTGAATTTAATTTTAATTTTAATTTAAGTGGTCACTTGTAAAAATCTCATCCTATGCGCTCATACCCATTGGGGGGTACGTGGTGGGTACGATTCGTACCCACCACGTAACCCCCATGCCCCCCGAATGAATTTCCGCTCTCCTGGGCTCAAATTTTTGTTTTTTTAAATCTGTTTGCGGATTTGAATTTAATTTTAATTTTAATTTAAGTAGTCACTTGTAAAAATCTCAGCATATGCGCTCATACCCATTGGGGGGTACGTGGTGGGTACGATTCGTACCCACCACGTACCCCCCACGCCCCACGAATGAATTTCCGCTCTCCTGGGCTCAAATTTTTGTTTTTTTAAATCTGTTTGCGGATTTGAATTTAATTTTAATTTTAATTTAAGTGGTCACTTGTAAAAATCTCATCCTATGCGCTCATACCCATTGATGGGTACGTGGTGGGTACGATTCGTACCCACCACGTACCCCCCACGCCCCCCGAATGAATTTCCGCTCTCCTGGGCTCAAATTTTTGTTTTTTTAAATCTGTTTGCGGATTTGAATTTAATTTTAATTTTAATTTAAGTAGTCACTTGTAAAAATCTCAGCCTATGCGCTCATACCCATTGGGGGGTACGTGGTGGGTACGATTCGTACCCACCACGTACCCCCCACGCCCCCCGAATGAACTTCCGCTCTCCTGGGCTCAAATTTTTGTTTTTTTAAATCTGTTTGCGGATTTGAATTTAATTTTAATTTTAATTTAAGTGGTCACTTGTAAAAATCTCAGCCTATGCGCTCATACCCAGTATGGGGTACGTATGGGGTACGATCGTACCCCATACGTACCCTATACGTACTCCACGCCCCCAAAATGAACTTCCGCTCTCCTGGGCTTAAATTTTTGTTTTTTTAAATCTGTTTGCGGATTTGAATTTAATTTTAATTTTAATTTAAGTGGTCACTTGTAAAAATCTCAGCCTATGCGCTCATACCCATTGGGGGGTACGTGGTGGGTACGATTCGTACCCACCACGTAACCCCCACGCCCCCCGAATGAATTTCCGCTCTCCTGGGCTCAAATTTTTGTTTTTTTAAATCTGTTTGCGGATTTGAATTTAATTTTAATTTTAATTTAAGTAGTCACTTGTAAAAATCTCAGCATATGCGCTCATACCCATTGGGGGGTACGTGGTGGGTACGAATCGTACCCACCACGTACCCCCCACGCCCCACGAATGAATTTCCGCTCTCCTGGGCTCAAATTTTTGTTTTTTTAAATCTGTTTGCGGATTTGAATTTAATTTTAATTTTAATTTAAGTGGTCACTTGTAAAAATCTCAGCCTATGCGCTCATACTAAGTATGGGGTACGTATGGGGTACGATCGTAACTATACGTACTCCACGCCCCCAAAATGAACTTCCGCTCTCCTGGGCTCAAATTTTTGTTTTTTTAAATCTGTTTGCGGATTTGAATTTAATTTTAATTTTAATTTAAGTGGTCACTTGTAAAAATCTCAGCCTATGCGCTCATACTAAGTATGGGGTACGTATGGGGTACGATCGTACCTATACGTACTCCACGCCCCCAAAATGAACTTCCGCTCTCCTGGGCTCAAATTTTTGTTTTTTTAAATCTGTTTGCGGATTTGAATTTAATTTTAATTTTAATTTAAGTGGTCACTTGTAAAAATCTCAGCCTATGCGCTCATACCCATTGGGGGGTACGTGGTGGGTACGATTCGTACCCACCACGTAACCCCCATGCCCCCCGAATGAATTTCCGCTCTCCTGGGCTCAAATTTTTGTTTTTTTAAATCTGTTTGCGGATTTGAATTTAATTTTAATTTTAATTTAAGTAGTCACTTGTAAAAATCTCAGCATATGCGCTCATACCCATTGGGGGGTACGTGGTGGGTACGATTCGTACCCACCACGTACCCCCCACGCCCCACGAATGAATTTCCGCTCTCCTGGGCTCAAATTTTTGTTTTTTTAAATCTGTTTGCGGATTTGAATTTAATTTTAATTTTAATTTAAGTGGTCACTTGTAAAAATCTCATCCTATGCGCTCATACCCATTGGGGGGTACGTGGTGGGTACGATTCGTACCCACCACGTACCCCCCACGCCCCACGAATGAATTTCCGCTCTCCTGGGCTCAAATTTTTGTTTTTTTAAATCTGTTTGCGGATTTGAATTTAATTTTAATTTTAATTTAAGTGGTCACTTGTAAAAATCTCAGCCTATGCGCTCATACTAAGTATAGGGTACGTATGGGGTACGATCGTACCTATACGTACTCCACGCCCCCAAAATGAACTTCCGCTCTCCTGGGCTCAAATTTTTGTTTTTTTAAATCTGTTTGCGGATTTGAATTTAATTTTAATTTTAATTTAAGTGGTCACTTGTAAAAATCTCAGCCTATGCGCTCATACCCATTGGGGGGTACGTGGTGGGTACGATTCGTACCCACCACGTAACCCCCATGCCCCCCGAATGAATTTCCGCTCTCCTGGGCTCAAATTTTTGTTTTTTTAAATCTGTTTGCGGATTTGAATTTAATTTTAATTTTAATTTAAGTAGTCACTTGTAAAAATCTCAGCATATGCGCTCATACCCATTGGGGGGTACGTGGTGGGTACGATTCGTACCCACCACGTACCCCCCACGCCCCACGAATGAATTTCCGCTCTCCTGGGCTCAAATTTTTGTTTTTTTAAATCTGTTTGCGGATTTGAATTTAATTTTAATTTTAATTTAAGTGGTCACTTGTAAAAATCTCAGCCTATGCGCTCATACCCAGTATGGGGTACGTATGGGGTACGATCGTACCCCATACGTACCCTATACGTACTCCACGCCCCCAAAATGAACTTCCGCTCTCCTGGGCTCAAATTTTTGTTTTTTTAAATCTGTTTGCGGATTTGAATTTAATTTTAATTTTAATTTAAGTGGTCACTTGTAAAAATCTCAGCCTATGCGGTCATACCCATTGGGGGGTACGTGGTGGGTACGATTCGTACCCACCACGTACCCCCCACGCCCCCCGAATGAATTTCCGCTCTCCTGGGCTCAAATTTTTGTTTTTTTAAATCTGTTTGCGGATTTGAATTTAATTTTAATTTTAATTTAAGTGGTCACTTGTAAAAATCTCATCCTATGCGCTCATACCCAGTATGGGGTACGATCGTACCCCATACGTACCCTATACGTACTCCACGCCCCCAAAATGAACTTCCGCTCTCCTGGGCTCAAATTTTTGTTTTTTTAAATCTGTTTGCGGATTTGAATTTAATTTTAATTTTAATTTAAGTGGTCACTTGTAAAAATCTCAGCCTATGCGCTCATACCCATTTGGGGGGTACGTGGTGGGTACGATTCGTACCCACCACGTACCCCCACGCCCCCCGAATGAATTTCCGCTCTCCTGGGCTTAAATTTTTGTTTTTTTAAATCTGTTTGCGGATTTGAATTTAATTGTAATTTTAATTTAAGTGGTCACTTGTAAAAATCTCATCCTATGCGCTCATACCCAGTATGGGGTACGTATGGGGTACGATCGTACCCCATACGTACCCTATACGTACTCCACACCCCCAAAATGAACTTCCGCTCTCCTGGGCTCAAATTTTTGTTTTTTTAAATCTGTTTGCGGATTTGAATTTAATTTTAATTTTAATTTAAGTGGTCACTTGTAAAAATCTCAGCCTATGCGCTCATACCCAGTATGGGGTACGTATGGGGTACGATCGTACCCCATACGTACCCTATACGTACTCCACACCCCCAAAATGAACTTCCGCTCTCCTGGGCTCAAATTTTTGTTTTTTTAAATCTGTTTGCGGATTTGAATTTAATTTTAATTTTAATTTAAGTGGTCACTTGTAAAAATCTCATCCTATGCGCTCATACCCAGTATGGGGTACGTATGGGGTACGATCGTACCCCATACGTACCCTATACGTACTCCACGCCCCCAAAATGAACTTCCGCTCTCCTGGGCTCAAATTTTTGTTTTTTTAAATCTGTTTGCGGATTTGAATTTAATTTTAATTTTAATTTAAGTGGTCACTTGTAAAAATCTCAGCCTATGCGCTCATACCCATTGGGGGGTACGTGGTGGGTACGATTCGTACCCACCACGTACCCCCCACGCCCTCCGAATGAATTTCCGCTCTCCTGGGCTCAAATTTTTGTTTTTTTAAATCTGTTTGCGGATTTGAATTTAATTTTAATTTTAATTTAAGTGGTCACTTGTAAAAATCTCATCCTATGCGCTCATACCCAGTATGGGGTACGTATGGGGTACGATCGTACCCCATACGTACCCTATATGTACTCCACGCCCCCAAAATGAACTTCCGCTCTCCTGGGCTCAAATTTTTGTTTTTTTAAATCTGTTTGCGGATTTAAATTTAATTTTAATTTTAATCTAAGTAGTCACTTGTAAAAATCTCAGCCTATGCGCTCATACCCATTTGGGGGGTACGTGGTGGGTACGATTCGTACCCACCACGTACCCCCACGCCCCCCGAATGAATTTCCGCTCTCCTGGGCTTAAATTTTTGTTTTTTTAAATCTGTTTGCGGATTTGAATTTAATTTTAATTTTAATTTAAGTGGTCACTTGTAAAAATCTCATCCTATGCGCTCATACCCAGTATGGGGTACGTATGAGGTACGATCGTAATCCATACGTACCCTATACGTACTCCACGCCCCCAAAATGAACTTCCGCTCTCCTGGGCTCAAATTTTTGTTTTTTTAAATCTGTTTGCGGATTTGAATTTAATTTTAATTTTAATTTAAGTAGTCACTTGTAAAAATCTCAGCCTATGCGCTCATACCCATTTGGGGGGTACGTGGTGGGTACGATTCGTACCCACCACGTACCCCCACGCCCCCCGAATGAATTTCCGCTCTCCTGGGCTTAAATTTTTGTTTTTTAAATCTGTTTGCGGATTTGAATTTAATTTTAATTTTAATTTAAGTGGTCACTTGTAAAAATCTCATCCTATGCGCTCATACCCAGTATGGGGTACGTATGGGGTACGATCGTACCCCATACGTACCCTATACGTACTCCACGCCCCCAAAATGAACTTCCGCTCTCCTGGGCTCAAATTTTTGTTTTTTTAAATCTGTTTGCGGATTTGAATTTAATTTTAATTTTAATTTAAGTGGTCACTTGTAAAAATCTCATCCTATGCGCTCATACCCAGTATGGGGTACGTATGGGGTACGATCGTACCCCATACGTACCCTATACGTACTCCACGCCCCCAAAATGAACTTCCGCTCTCCTGGGCTCAAATTTTTGTTTTTTTAAATCTGTTTGCGGATTTGAATTTAATTTTAATTTTAATTTAAGTGGTCACTTGTAAAAATCTCACCCTAAGCGCTCATACCCCTTGGGGGGTACGTGGTGGGTACGTTTCGTACCCACCACGTACCCCCCACGCCTCCCGAATGAATTTCCGCTCTCCTGGGCTCAAATTTTTGTTTTTTTAAATCTGTTTGCGGATTTGAATTTAATTTTAATTTTAATTTAAGTGGTCACTTGTAAAAATCTCAGCCTATGCGCTCATACTCAGTATGGGGTACGTATGGGGTACGATCGTACCCCATACGTACCCTATACGTACTCCACGCCCCCAAAATGAACTTCCGCTCTCCTGGGCTCAAATTTTTGTTTTTTTAAATCTGTTTGCGGATTTGAATTTAATTTTAATTTTAATTTAAGTGGTCACTTGTAAAAATCTCAGCCTATGCGCTCATACCCATTTGGGGGGTACGTGGTGGGTACGATTCGTACCCACCACGTACCCCCACGCCCCCCGAATGAATTTCCGCTCTCCTGGGCTCAAATTTTTGTTTTTTTAAATCTGTTTGCGGATTTGGATTTAATTTTAATTTTAATTTAGGTGGTCACTTGTAAAAATCTCAACCTAAGCGCTCATACCCCTTGGGGGGTACGTGGTGGGTACGTTTCGTACCATCCACGTACCCCCCACGCCTCCCGAATGAATTTCCGCTCTCCTGGGCTCCTGGTACGATCGTACCCCATACGTACCCTATACGTACTCCACGCCCCCAAAATGAACTTCCGCTCTCCTGGGCTCAAATTTTTGTTTTTTCAAATCTGTTTGCGGATTTGAATTTAATTTTAATTTTAATTTAAGTGGTCACTTGTAAAAATCTCAGCCTATGCGCTCATACCCATTGGGGGGTACGTGGTGGGTACGATTCGTACCCACCACGTACCCCTCATGCCCTCCGAATGAAATTCCGCTCTCCTGGGCTCAAATTTTTGTTTTTTTAAATCTGTTTGCGGATTTGAATTTAATTTTAATTTAAGTGGTCACTTGTAAAAATCTCAGCCTATGCGCTCATACCCAGTATGGGGTACGTATGGGGTACGATCGTACCCCATACGTACCCTATACGTACTCCACGCCCCCAAAATGAACTTCCGCTCTCCTGGGCTCAAATTTTTGTTTTTTCAAATCTGTTTGCGGATTTGAATTTAATTTTAATTTTAATTTAAGTGGTCACTTGTAAAAATCTCAGCCTATGCGCTCATACCCATTGGGGGTACGTGGTGGGTACGATTCGTACCCACCACGTACCCCCCACGCCCTCCGAATGAATTTCCGCTCTCCTGGGCTCAAATTTTTGTTTTTTTAAATCTGTTTGCGGATTTGAATTTAATTTTAATTTTAATTTAAGTGGTCACTTGTAAAAATCTCAGCCTATGCGCTCATACCCATTGGGGGGTACGTGGTGGGTACGATTCGTACCCACCACGTACCCCCCATGCCCTCCGAATGAATTTCCGCTCTCCTGGGCTCAAATTTTTGTTTTTTTAAATCTGTTTGCGGATTTGAATTTAATTTTAATTTTAATTTAAGTGGTCACTTGTAAAAATCTCATCCTATGCACTCATACCCAGTATGGGGTACGTATGGGGTACGATCGTACCCCATACGTACCCTATACGTACTCCACGCCCCCAAAATGAACTTCCGCTCTCCTGGGCTCAAATTTTTGTTTTTTTAAATCTGTTTGCGGATTTGAATTTAATTTTAATTTTAATTTAAGTGGTCACTTGTAAAAATCTCAGCCTATGCGCTCATACCCATTTGGGGGGTACGTGGTGGGTACGATTCGTACCCACCACGTACCCCCCACGCCCTCCGAATGAATTTCCGCTCTCCTGGGCTCAAATTTTTGTTTTTTTAAATCTGTTTGCGGATTTGAATTTAATTTTAATTTTAATTTAAGTGGTCACTTGTAAAAATCTCATCCTATGCACTCATACCCAGTATGGGGTACGTATGGGGTACGATCGTACCCCATACGTACCCTATACGTACTCCACGCCCCCAAAATGAACTTCCGCTCTCCTGGGCTCAAATTTTTGTTTTTTTAAATCTGTTTGCGGATTTGAATTTAATTTTAATTTTAATTTAAGTGGTCACTTGTAAAAATCTCATCCTATGCGCTCATACCCAGTATGGGGTACGTATGGTGTACGATCGTACCCCATACGTACCCTATACGTACTCCACGCCCCCAAAATGAACTTCCGCTCTCCTGGGCTCAAATTTTTGTTTTTTTAAATCTGTTTGCGGATTTGAATTTAATTTTAATTTTAATTTAAGTGGTCACTTGTAAAAATCTCATCCTATGCGCTCATACCCAGTATGGGGTACGTATGGGGTACGATCGTACCCCATACGTACCCTATACGTACTCCACGCCCCCAAAATGAACTTCCGCTCTCCTGGGCTCAAATTTTTGTTTTTTTAAATCTGTTTGCGGATTTGAATTTAATTTTAATTTTAATTTAAGTGGTCACTTGTACAAATCTCATCCTATGCGCTCATACCCAGTATGGGGTACGTATGGGGTACGATCGTACCCCATACGTACCCTATACGTACTCCACGCCCCCAAAATGAACTTCCGCTCTCCTGGGCTCAAATTTTTGTTTTTTTAAATCTGTTTGCGGATTTGAATTTAATTTTAATTTTAATTTAAGTGGTCACTTGTAAAAATCTCATCCTATGCGCTCATACCCAGTATGGGGTACGTATGGTGTACGATCGTACCCCATACGTACCCTATACGTACTCCACGCCCCCAAAATGAACTTCCGCTCTCCTGGGCTCAAATTTTTGTTTTTTTAAATCTGTTTGCGGATTTGAATTTAATTTTAATTTTAATTTAAGTGGTCACTTGTAAAAATCTCATCCTATGCGCTCATACCCAGTATGGGGTACGTATGGGGTACGATCGTACCCCATACGTACCCTATACGTACTCCACGCCCCCAAAATGAACTTCCGCTCTCCTGGGCTCAAATTTTTGTTTTTTTAAATCTGTTTGCGGATTTGAATTTAATTTTAATTTTAATTTAAGTGGTCACTTGTACAAATCTCATCCTATGCGCTCATACCCAGTATGGGGTACGTATGGGGTACGATCGTACCCCATACGTACCCTATACGTACTCCACTCCCCCAAAATGAACTTCCGCTCTCCTGGGCTCAAATTTTTGTTTTTTTAAATCTGTTTGCGGATTTGAATTTAATTTTAATTTTAATTTAAGTGGTCACTTGTAAAAATCTCAGCCTAAGCGCTCATACCCCTTGGGGGGTACGTGGTGGGTACGTTTCGTACCCACCACGTACCCCCCACGCCTCCCGAATGAATTTCCGCTCTCCTGGGCTCAAATTTTTGTTTTTTTAAATCTGTTTGCGGATTTGAATTTAATTTTAATTTTAATTTAAGTGGTCACTTGTAAAAATCTCAGCCTATGCGCTCATACCCAGTATGGGGTACGTATGGGGTACGATCGTACCCCATACGTACCCTATACGTACTCCACGCCCCCAAAATGAACTTCCGCTCTCCTGGGCTCAAATTTTTGTTTTTTTAAATCTGTTTGCGGATTTGAATTTAATTTTAATTTTAATTTAAGTGGTCACTTGTAAAAATCTCAGCCTATGCGCTCATACCCAGTATGGGGTACGTATGGGGTACGATCGTACCCCATACGTACCCTATACGTACTCCACGCCCCTAAAATGAACTTCCGCTCCCCTGGGCTCAAATTTTTGTTTTTTTAAATCTGTTTGCGGATTTGAATTTAATTTTAATTTTAATTTAAGTGGTCACTTGTAAAAATCTCAGCCTATGCGCTCATACCCAGTATGGGGTACGTATGGGGTACGATCGTACCCCATACGTACCCTATACGTACTCCACGCCCCCAAAATGAACTTCCGCTCTCCTGGGCTCAAATTTTTGTTTTTTTAAATCTGTTTGCGGATTTGAATTTAATTTTAATTTTAATTTAAGTGGTCACTTGTAAAAATCTCAGCCTATGCGCTCATACCCATTGGGGGGTACGTGGTGGGTACGATTCGTACCCACCACGTACCCTTCATGCCCTCCGAATGAAATTCCGCTGTCCTGGGCTCAAATTTTTGTTTTTTTAAATCTGTTTGCGGATTTGAATTTAATTTTAATTTTAATTTAAGTGGTCACTTGTAAAAATCTCAGCCTATGCGCTCATACCCAGTATGGGGTACGTATGGGGTACGACCGTATCCCATACGTACCCTATACGTACTCCACGCCCCCAAAATGAACTTCCGCTCTCCTGGGCTCAAATTTTTGTTTTTTCAAATCTGTTTGCGGATTTGAATTTAATTTTAATTTTAATTTAAGTGGTCACTTGTAAAAATCTCATCCTATGCGCTCATACCCATTTGGGGGGTACGTGGTGGGTACGATTCGTACCCACCACGTACCCCCACGCCCCCCGAATGAATTTCCGCTCTCCTGGGCTTAAATTTTTGTTTTCTTAAATCTGTTTGCGGATTTGAATTTAATTTTAATTTTAATTTAAGTGGTCACTTGTAAAAATCTCATCCTATGCGCTCATATCCAGTATGGGGTACGTATGGGGTACGATCGTACCCCATACGTACCCTATACGTACTCCACGCCCCCAAAATGAACTTCCGCTCTCCTGGGCTCAAATTTTTGTTTTTTCAAATCTGTTTGCGGATTTGAATTTAATTTTAATTTTAATTTAAGTGGTCACTTGTAAAAATCTCATCCTATGCGCTCATACCCATTTGGGGGGTACGTGGTGGGTACGATTCGTACCCACCACGTACCCCCACGCCCCCCGAATGAATTTCCGCTCTCCTGGGCTTAAATTTTTGTTTTCTTAAATCTGTTTGCGGATTTGAATTTAATTTTAATTTTAATTTAAGTGGTCACTTGTAAAAATCTCATCCTATGCGCTCATACCCAGTATGGGGTACGTATGGGGTACGATCGTACCCCATACGTACCCTATACGTACTCCACGCCCCCAAAATGAACTTCCGCTCTCCTGGGCTCAAATTTTTGTTTTTTTAAATCTGTTTGCGGATTTGAATTTAATTTTAATTTTAATTTAAGTGGTCACTTGTAAAAATCTCAGCCTATGCGCTCATACCCAGTATGGGGTACGTATGGGGTACGATCGTACCCCATACGTACCCTATACGTACTCCACGCCCCCAAAATGAACTTCCGCTCTCCTGGGCTCAAATTTTTGTTTTTTTAAATCTGTTTGCGGATTTGAATTTAATTTTAATTTTAATTTAAGTGGTCACTTGTAAAAATCTCAGCCTATGCGCTCATACCCAGTATGGGGTACGTATGGGGTACGATCGTACCCCATACGTACCCTATACGTACTCCACGCCCCCAAAATGAACTTCCGCTCTCCTGGGCTCAAATTTTTGTTTTTTTAAATCTGTTTGCGGATTTGAATTTAATTTTAATTTTAATTTAAGTGGTCACTTGTAAAAATCTCAGCCTATGCGGTCATACCCATTGGGGGGTACGTGGTGGGTACGATTCGTACCCACCACGTACCCCCCACGCCCCCCGAATGAATTTCCGCTCTCCTGGGCTCAAATTTTTGTTTTTTTAAATCTGTTTGCGGATTTGAATTTAATTTTAATTTTAATTTAAGTGGTCACTTGTAAAAATCTCAGCCTATGCGGTCATACCCATTGGGGGGTACGTGGTGGGTACGATTCGTACCCACCACGTACCCCCCACGCCCCCCGAATGAATTTCCGCTCTCCTGGGCTCAAATTTTTGTTTTTTTAAATCTGTTTGCGGATTTGAATTTAATTTTAATTTTAATTTAAGTGGTCACTTGTAAAAATCTCAGCCTATGCGCTCATACCCAGTATGGGGTACGTATGGGGTACGATCGTACCCCATACGTACCCTATACGTACTCCACGCCCCCAAAATGAACTTCCGCTCTCCTGGGCTCAAATTTTTGTTTTTTTAAATCTGTTTGCGGATTTGAATTTAATTTTAATTTTAATTTAAGTGGTCACTTGTAAAAATCTCAGCCTATGCGCTCATACCCAGTATGGGGAACGATCGTACCCCATACGTACCCTATACGTACTCCAAGCCCCCAAAATGAACTTCCGCTCTTCTGGGCTCAAATTTTTGTTTTTTTAAATCTGTTTGCGGATTTGAATTTAATTTTAATTTTAATTTAAGTGGTCACTTGTAAAAATCTCAGCCTATGCGCTCATACCCAGTATGGGGTACGTATGGGGTACGATCGTACCCCATACGTACCCTATACGTACTCCACGCCCCCAAAATGAACTTCCGCTCTCCTGGGCTCAAATTTTTGTTTTTTTAAATCTGTTTGCGGATTTGAATTTAATTTTAATTTTAATTTAAGTGGTCACTTGTAAAAATCTCAGCCTATGCGGTCATACCCATTGGGGGGTACGTGGTGGGTACGATTCGTACCCACCACGTACCCCCCACGCCCCCCGAATGAATTTCCGCTCTCCTGGGCTCAAATTTTTGTTTTTTTAAATCTGTTTGCGGATTTGAATTTAATTTTAATTTTAATTTAAGTGGTCACTTGTAAAAATCTCAGCCTATGCGCTCATACCCAGTATGGGGTACGTATGGGGTACGATCGTACCCCATACGTACCCTATACGTACTCCACGCCCCCAAAATGAACTTCCGCTCTCCTGGGCTCAAATTTTTGTTTTTTTAAATCTGTTTGCGGATTTGAATTTAATTTTAATTTTAATTTAAGTGGTCACTTGTAAAAATCTCAGCCTATGCGCTCATACCCAGTATGGGGTACGTATGGGGTACGATCGTACCCCATACGTACCCTATACGTACTCCACGCCCCCAAAATGAACTTCCGCTCTCCTGGGCTCAAATTTTTGTTTTTTTAAATCTGTTTGCGGATTTGAATTTAATTTTAATTTTAATTTAAGTGGTCACTTGTAAAAATCTCAGCCTATGCGCTCATACCCAGTATGGGGTACGTATGGGGTACGATCGTACCCCATACGTACCCTATACGTACTCCACGCCCCCAAAATGAACTTCCGCTCTCCTGGGCTCAAATTTTTGTTTTTTTAAATCTGTTTGCGGATTTGAATTTAATTTTAATTTTAATTTAAGTGGTCACTTGTAAAAATCTCAGCCTATGCGCTCATACCCAGTATGGGGTACGTATGGGGTACGATCGTACCCCATACGTACCCTATACGTACTCCACGCCCCCAAAATGAACTTCCGCTCTCCTGGGCTCAAATTTTTGTTTTTTTAAATCTGTTTGCGGATTTGAATTTAATTTTAATTTTAATTTAAGTGGTCACTTGTAAAAATCTCAGCCTATGCGCTCATACCCAGTATGGGGAACGATCGTACCCCATACGTACCCTATACGTACTCCAAGCCCCCAA
Source organism: Beris morrisii (assembly GCA_951812415.1). Taxonomy (NCBI): domain Eukaryota; kingdom Metazoa; phylum Arthropoda; class Insecta; order Diptera; family Stratiomyidae; genus Beris; species Beris morrisii. The sequence goes on along the minus strand of OX638312.1, from coordinate 87,796,642 downwards.
AATGAACTTCCGCTCTTCTGGGCTCAAATTTTTGTTTTTTTAAATCTGTTTGCGGATTTGAATTTAATTTTAATTTTAATTTAAGTGGTCACTTGTAAAAATCTCAGCCTATGCGCTCATACCCATTGGGGGTACGTGGTGGGTACGATTCGTACCCACCACGTACCCCCACGCCCCCCGAATGAATTTCCGCTCTCCAGGGCTCTAATTTTTGTTTTTTTAAATCTGTTTGCGGATTTGAATTTAATTTTAATTTTAATTTAAGTGGTCACTTGTAAAAATCTCAGCCTATGCGCTCATACCCATTGGGGGTACGTGGTGGGTACGATTCGTACCCACCACGTACCCCCCACGCCCCCCGAATGAATATCCGCTCTCCTGTGCTCAAATTTTTGTTTTTTTAAATCTGTTTGCGGATTTGAATTTAATTTTAATTTTAATTTAAGTGGTCACTTGTAAAAATCTCAGCCTATGCGCTCATACCCATTTGGGGGGTACGTGGTGGGTACGATTCGTACCCACCACGTACCCCCACGCCCCCCGAATGAATTTCCGCTCTCCAGGGCTCTAATTTTTGTTTTTTTAAATCTGTTTGCGGATTTGAATTTAATTTTAATTTTAATTTAAGTGGTCACTTGTAAAAATCTCAGCCTATGCGCTCATACCCATTGGGGGTACGTGGTAGGTACGATTCGTACCCACCACGTACCCCCCACGCCCCCCGAATGAATATCCGCTCTCCTGTGCTCAAATTTTTGTTTTTTTAAATCTGTTTGCGGATTTGATTTTAATTTTAATTTTAATTTAAGTGGTCACTTGTAAAAATCTCAGCCTATGCGCTCATACCCAGTATGGGGTACGTATGGGGTACGATCGTACCCCATACGTACCCTATACGTACTCCACGCCCCCAAAATGAACTTCCGCTCTCCTGGGCTCAAATTTTTGTTTTTTTAAATCTGTTTGCGGATTTGAATTTAATTTTAATTTTAATTTAAGTGGTCACTTGTAAAAATCTCAGCCTATGCGCTCATACCCATTTGGGGGGTACGTGGTGGGTACGATTCGTACCCACCACGTACCCCTACGCCCCCTGTTTGGACTCCCCAAACATAATTCTATGTTTTCATAACATTCATAATGGTCACACTTATAATATTAAATACTTTCGTTCCGCACGGTCCACCCAATTTCACCTCACCAAAAATTGGTCCAGGACAACGGAAACAAAAGCTCAATCGGGCTATTTAAGCCACGCACAACGTCGGCTCGATCTCTTTGAAAATATTTCTATTGAGGTTCACCACCGTAGGCCAAATTTGCGCTGCGTGAAGGAAGCTCAACTGAAGATTAAAGGTAGCATTAATAAACGCGGTATCATTCAATTAACATCCGTTGCAACCTCTCAAGTAGGCCAAATTTGCGCTGCTTGAGTTGTTCCAACGAGAACAGCTAAATATTCGACAAATTCTTTGGCATGCCGACTGCGCTGCCTTAGAAATTTGGAGAACCATATTTTGATCTTATTTGAAATTTTTGGTAGTTTTGTAAAAGTGAAACGTAAAGCAATATATTTTTAAAGGAGAGTAAAAATAAACAATTTTATTTAATTCAACAACATTTCGTTTTTATTTAAAGAAGATTAGTAATTTCAGCAAATCACATAACTTTCACCCCCCGAATGAATTTCCGCTCTCCAGGGCTCTAATTTTTGTTTTTTTAAATCTGTTTGCGGATTTGAATTTAATTTTAATTTTAATTTAAGTGGTCACTTGTAAAAATCTCAGCCTATGCGCTCATACCCATTGGGGGTACGTGGTGGGTACGATTCGTACCCACCACGTACCCCCCACGCCCCCCGAATGAATATCCGCTCTCCTGTGCTCAAATTTTTGTTTTTTTAAATCTGTTTGCGGATTTGAATTTAATTTTAATTTTAATTTAAGTGGTCACTTGTAAAAATCTCATCCTATGCGCTCATACCCAGTATGGGGTACGTATATGGTACGATCGTACCCCATACGTACCCTATACGTACTCCACGCCCCCAAAATGAACTTCCGCTCTCCTGGGCTCAAATTTTTGTTTTTTAAATCTGTTTGCGGATTTGAATTTAATTTTAATTTTAATTTAAGTGGTCACTTGTAAAAATCTCAGCCTATGCGCTCATACCCAGTATGGGGTTCGTATGGGGTACGATCGTACCCCATACGTACCCTATACGTACTCCACGCCCCCAAAATGAACTTCCGCTCTCCTGGGCTCAAATTTTTGTTTTTTTAAATCTGTTTGCGGATTTGAATTTAATTTTAATTTTAATTTAAGTGGTCACTTGTAAAAATCTCAGCCTATGCGCTCATACCCATTTGGGGGGTACGTGGTGGGTACGATTCGTACCCACCACGTACCTCCACGCCCCCCGAATGAATTTCCGCTCTCCAGGGCTCTAATTTTTGTTTTTTTAAATCTGTTTGCGGATTTGAATTTAATTTTAATTTTAATTTAAGTGGTCACTTGTAAAAATCTCAGCCTATGCGCTCATACCCATTGGGGGTACGTGGTGGGTACGATTCGTACCCACCACGTACCCCCCACGCCCCCCGAATGAATATCCGCTCTCCTGTGCTCAAATTTTTGTTTTTTTAAATCTGTTTGCGGATTTGAATTTAATTTTAATTTTAATTTAAGTGGTCACTTGTAAAAATCTCAGCCTATGCGCTCATACCCATTTGGGGGGTACGTGGTGGGTACGATTCGTACCCACCACGTACCCCCACGCCCCCCGAATGAATTTCCGCTCTCCAGGGCTCTAATTTTTGTTTTTTTAAATCTGTTTGCGGATTTGAATTTAATTTTAATTTTAATTTAAGTGGTCACTTGTAAAAATCTCAGCCAATGCGCTCATACCCATTGGGGGTACGTGGTGGGTACGATTCGTACCCACCACGTACCCCCCACGCCCCCCGAATGAATATCCGCTCTCCTGTGCTCAAATTTTTGTTTTTTTAAATCTGTTTGCGGATTTGAATTTAATTTTAATTTTAATTTAAGTGGTCACTTGTAAAAATCTCAGCCTATGCGCTCATACCCAGTATGGGGTACGTATGGGGTACGATCGTACCCCATACGTACCCTATACGTACTCCACGCCCCCAAAATGAACTTCCGCTCTCCTGGGCTCAAATTTTTGTTTTTTACTTTATTATTTCAATAATACAGTATTGTTATCGATTTTTAAAAAAAAAAAATTTGCTACCCTAAAAATTTTTTTTTTCACGTTTCATGACGAGTAGACACGAAAAAAGCAAAAAAAAATTTTAGTCCGTCTGTCCGCCGTACGCCGTACGTCTACTGGTGTACGCAAAATTGTTTGAAGGCTCGTAGCACCCAAACCCTATGAGCTATTTAATTGAATTTTTTTTCGTGGGTAGAGTGGGTTGGCCCCCTAAAGTGACCAAATTTGGAGGGGTGGGGGTGTAAGGGGGGGAAGCGTTTTAGACGGAAAATTTTGGTTTCTAGATCTCAGCAACCGCTTATGCTAGGAGACTGAAATTTGGAATTTATATAGAGCTTCGGTAGTGGACCCATTTGCAAAAAAATTGCCGATATGGGTGAAGGGGTTCGGGAGTGGGGGGAAAAATAATGCGTCCGAAACGCAAAAAAGGTGAGATCGACACATTCTAAAATCCATATCTCCTAAACGGTTAATGTCACAAAATTGAAACTTAATGAATATCTGTAGGTATACCAGGAGAATAGATCGGAACCAAAAATTTGAGTGGGGGAAGTGGTGTACTTGGGTGGGGGGTGAAAAGCTTTAGATTACGATATCTCATGAAATAAAATTTGGTTTGTGTATAAAGGTTGAGAAATGAAGTTTGATGAAAGTAAAATTTTTTAAGGGGGCGGTGGAGCATGAAAGTGGAGGGGATAAGAATTTTTCAAAAAAATCACTTATCATATCTCAAGACCAGTTTAAGATAGATGCTTAAAATTTTTACCAGAAGTAGGCCTAATAGACCCCTAGCGGAAAACAAAATTTAGGAGGTGTGGGTGTAGAGGGTGAGGGTGGGAGAGGGTGAAAAGGAAAAAGTTCCGATTTTAATATCTCGACAACCTATAATGATATAAAGCTGAAACTTGGTATTTGGATAGAGCTATATTAGTAGCATGTTGGAAAAATATAATTTTTTATAGGGGTAGTATGGTACAGGGGTGGGGGGTGTTTTTCCTATCTATAGAACGGCTTATGCTACAAAGTTGAAACTTGGTACTTGGTATTTTCACGGGTTTCGTCATATCTATTAGGTCTTCCCAAATATTGAATTCATTTTTATTCTACGGCTTCTTCTTCAAATACCTAGAAAGTGTTTTCAGGATTTTTTAAAATTCGACCCCTAAGGGGGTGCAAAGGGGGTTGTAAAATTTTTCACGAATTCTACTATATCCCCACGTCTTATCAGATATGGAATATCTTTTCACTTTCACGTGCTTGCGTAATAATCGCCTAAAACTTGTTTTTAAGTTTTTTCAACCCCTAAGAGGGTATAAACGTGTTGAACACGTTTTCACGAGTTCCGTAATTTCTTTTAGAAGTGATAAGAAATTGAATTGGTTCCTACTTTCTCGTGCTGTCTTCATATTTATTTATTAACCCCTTTCAGGATTTTTGGATATTCAACCCCCAAGTGAGTGTAAGGAGGTTGCATATCTGATAAAATATCGAATTCATTTTTACTTCCCAAGGTTTCCTATATAAAAAAGCCAAAAAGTCAATTTCAGTATTTTAGATATTCAATCCTAATGGGTGTAAGGGGGTAGTATGCTTTTCAAAGTTTCGACATATTTCTTAGGTTTGATGAGATATTAGATCGCTTTTCATTTCCACAGACTTTTTATATAATCGCCTACAAACCCATTTCTCGATTTTTGGATATTCAGCCCCCAAGGGTTTGCATATGTTTTCACAAATTTTGCCATCCCTTAGTTCTGATGAGATAAAAAATTGGTTATTACGGCATTTGATGTAATGACCTTAAAACCAATTTCACCATTTTTCGAATTTCAAGAACCAAGGGGGTGTGAAGAGTTTGCTTACGTTTTCACAAATTTTTCAATATCCGTCTTGTCTCATGAGATATCAAGTTGCTTCTTATGAAATCGTCTAAAAACCTGTTTCACAATTTTTTTGAAATTCAAACCTCAAGTGGAAGTAATGGATTTGTATACGTTTTAACAATTCGACTATCTAATTCTGATAAGGCAACAAATTCGTCTTTACTTCTATGGGCTTATAGTGTACATAATATACTGAAATTCGAATAGTCTACACGGACTTTTTCAATGTATAAAATCTTGTTCTAAAAATCTCTATTTTAAATATTTTTATATTAAGAACAAAAATAATTTTCCAAGAAATCTAATAATCTCGAAGCAACTCATGATACACTCCGACTTTGACCGCTCCCGAACTTTGACCCGAAAAATAATAAAGTTTCGCCCAGACCATTGGCAGATTTTTTTTATTATATTTAGTTATTGACGTTATTACTGATTATTTTATTATTTATTATATTTTAAGTTAAACTCTCAGGATGAAAGTATATTTTTGTAATGAAAATTTCTCAGCTTTTTTATTTTATTTTCAATCTTACGGCTAGTTTGATCGTCAAAAAATATCGACAGTCAAAGTCGGCGTTCGCAAAAAATGGAGCGATTACCTACATAGTTACGGAGAACGATTTTGGTTAATTTACAAACCCTAACGAAAGATGTCGCCAAGCGTCATATCACCGCAATATGGCTGAACTCGTGAAAATGTACACAACTCCTTTAAACCCTCTTAGGGGTTGTATTTTAAAAATCGCTGAAAACACTTTCTAGACATTTATATGAAGAATACGTGGAATAAAATTTACTTCAATATATCAGAAGACCTAAGAGATATGACGAAATTCGGGAAAATATGCATTTAATTATCACTGATAATTTTTTTGGCCCCCATTCCGTACACCAATGAATATTTGATTTTTTTTTCTAAATTACTTTTCTAATAGATATACATATACTAACCAAGTTTCAACTTTCTAGCATAGGCCATTCTAAAGATAGGAAAAACACCGCCCACCCACGTACCATACAACTCCTATAATAAATTATATTTTTCTAGTTTGCTACTACTATAGCTTTATCTAAATACCAAGTTTGAGTTATCCATCTCTATGTGTTCTTGAGATACAATAATCCGAACTTTTTCTTAATCACCCTCTCCCTTCAGAAACCATACATACTTGGGCTGAGAGCAATCTACACACAAGAAGAGCGGCATCATTTCAGCACAGATTCAGCGTTAATTTATGGGCAGGTGTGATTGGTAACGAGGTTTAGCGATTTCATTAAACCTATTAGGCTTCCGCCTACCCTAAATATTAGTTCCAATTACTTACATTTTTTAACAAATGATCTAGAGGACTTATTGGATGATATTCCACTGGTATGATTGGCTTCCATGTTTTACCAATACGATGGTGCTCTAGCTCATTACTGCCGACAAATCACAGATTGGCTAAATACCAATTATAGTAATCGCTGGATCGGCAGAAATGGACCCATACAATGGCCTGCGAGATCTCCTGATCTTACTATTATGGATTTCTTTGTATGGGGACGAATGAAGGACCTTGTCTATGCAACGCCAGTAGTAACATTAGAAGATCTAAATACCAGGATCGATGTGGCAACAACAGAAGTAAGGCAGGAGTTAAGGAAAATGAATACCAAGAGAACACTTGCAAAACGAGCTTTGGCGTGCATTTAAAATGAAGGTGCACATTTTGAACATTTATTTTAATTAAACAATAAAGCATAAAGCATGAAATAAAGCATAACAACTATTATTAAATTCTTTCAGTTCAAGCAAAGAGTGTAAATCAGCATGTTCTTCTTTTTTCCATAAAAGTGCAATATTTTTGGAATCATAATTTTACTTTATTTATTAATTTAACTTAGCTTATGCAATGCAAGTGTATACAACTTTTGTTGGCAATAATACGACAAATAAAAAAATAAAATTAAACTGACAAAATCTGCCAACAGGCGCAACTTTATTATTTTTGTGTAGAAGTCTAAAACGCTTCCCCTACCTCCCCCCTCACAATCCAACCACCAAAAACGTGGCCACTTGAAGGGGTCTGCTCAGTCTACCAACCTAAAAAAATTCAACTAAATAGCTCAAAGAGTTTGAGAGATATAAGCTTTCAAACGTTTTTCGCACGGCGGACGGCGTACGGCGCACAGACAGACCAACCATTTTTTTTGCTTTTTCGGTGTCTATTAGTCATGAAACGTGGAAAAAAATTTTTCAGGATAACAAATTTTTTTTTTTTTTTTTAAAAATCGATAACAATATTTTATTATTAAAATAATAAAGTAAAACTACATTGATCACGGAATTTTTAGGGTTGAAGTAGAAAAATTTGTGTTTTGAAGTAAATATCTCAACATTGCGTGCAGTTAGAATTTGAACTGTTACATCAAATGAAAGGTTATTTGATTCCCTAAAAAAGAAGCCATAACATTTTGAATTCTGATTATTAGTTTTCAAGATATAACGTTTTAAGTGAGTGAGGGTACAGGTTCAACACACTTTTCTTGACCACCCTGTATCTCAACGGATATTGGAAACTGACCCTCCCTGTAAAACAATTTTTATCTCAAAATATATCAAGAAATAACCACTTACAAGGTTGTGCACGAACTACCGGACACCCTGTATATTTAAAAAAAAATAGATGATTCAACCGATGTGTTATAATAATATAAGCGACTTCGATCCCATTAAACCTAAAAGATTTTCGAAATTCATGAAAACTTGAACAATACCTTACAACTCTTGTGGTTTAATATCGAGTAGTGCTTAAACCGGTATTTTACACAAAGTATATTTAAATCCAAGAGAAAGTGAATTTGATATCTCATTAGACTTAAGAAATATATCGGAATTCGTGAAAATGTTCAGTATCACTTTACACGCCCGTGGGGGTTGGATATCAAAAAATTTGGAAATACGTTTATAGGCGCTTATATTAAAAAAGAAGTCAAATTAATTTGATAACTCGACATGTCTAAATTCGTGAAAATGTTGGAAAAACCCTTTGAACGAATAATTTTTTTACTCCACCTCTGTACGGCAATGAAAATTTGAACTTTTTTTGAATAAATGAAAATACTATTTGGCAATCAACACTATCGATTAATGCCAACAGCTCGCGCATTTGTGGCAACTTCAATTTTGTGGGATTCTTGTTGGCTAGACAAATAATTCGGTTGTGGAAAAGTATACATGAAAATTCTGTTCGGCCAACATTATTATTTTTTGGGTAGAAGTCCGAATCGTGTTTAATACTGAGATGCGGTGTAGATCACTATGCGACTGATAACCTAAAAAATAACGTTCCAAATAGCCTCCTGGTTATTCTTTAGTTTAAAATAACGAAATTCATGAAAATGTTGGAAAAACCCCTTTTCACGAACATTTGTTTTACTCCAGCTCTGTACATCAATAAAATTTTAAACTTTGTTTTTGCTTTAACTACTCCTGTAGTACTTCTACATATACATACTTTCAACTTTCTAGCATAAGCCATTTCTGAGATATGAAAAACAACCCCCTACCCCGGTACCTTGCTACCACTATCAAAAATTTAGCTTTCTATCCTTTGCGGCTTTCGAGAAATTAAAATCAGAATTATTTCATTTCCACCCCCTCTTCCCATCACATTCGTACACCCACATCCTCAAAATGTTTTTTCCGCTGGAGGTCTACTGGTCCTAGCTCCTGTAAAAATTTCAAGATCATATCTGATATGGATAATAAGATAGAAAAATTTAATTTTTTAAAAATAGCTGTCTCCACCTTCAGCGCTTCACCTCCCCCCTCAAAAATTCCTCCACACCACCAAAAGGTACCTAATTCCAGATGGAAAAGCCTAACTACCTGCGCCATATCTAGGAAGATGTGGCCATCTTACAACCGAGCCAAGTCAGACGAACTTCTATACAAGACCCGGGCAGACGTCTCCAGAATCACGGCGATCAGTACAGGTCACTGGCCGATTGGGGATCATGCGGCCAAACTGGGCATTCCATTCAATGTACACTGCCGCAGCTGCCAGGACACTAATGAGCGAGAGTCGCTTGTTCATTTCCATTGCAAGTGTCCGGCTCTAGCTAGAGCCCGAGAGCGAGCGCTAGGCAAGCCCTTCTATGGGGACCTGATGGAGATTTCGGGGAAGAAGATTGGAGAGCTATTACTATTTCTGAACAGCACAGGGTGGCTATAGCGATCCAATTCAATCAACCTTTCTCATATTCATCTTCTGTATTCCCCAGTATTAACAACCCTTAACATCCGAGTTTAACACGAGTTTGTGGTTCCAAAACGGCCTCTGAGCTAATTGAGCTCTGTCTGGGTGACAGGGCTGCCACTTAAACCAACCAACCAACCAAAAGGTACCACTCGTAGGCGTTCACCCAATCAACCTACCATAAGAATTTAAACATAATATCTCAAGGGGTTGGTGAGCTACGCACCTTCAAACGGTTTTGCGTACGGCGGACAGTGGACGGCTTAGTGTCAAATTATTGTTGTTTTGCGTGTGAATGAATGTGATGACGGTTTTGAGTACGGCGGACGGTGGACGGCTTAGTGTCAAATTATTGTTGTTTTGCGTCTGAATGAATGTGATGACATCCGCCTTCAACTCAGTCACTGCTTGTCATCTCTAGTATATACATATGTATATCTTTATGGGCCAACCAAACATTTCGTGGCGAATTCTTCTTTTCGTGTTGAATTTCAGTCTAAATTTTATTGAACGGGGAAAAGGGGAATCAGCACTATTCGAGGAGAAAACAAAATTCTCTGAAATTCCTTACCACAAGCACAACACTGACTTCAACGTCCGAATACTTATTACATCTCATTGTTTACAAGGGATTTTATGTAGGTTTAGGAGTCACATATAAGTTAATCTGGCCACCACGTGACTGATTATCCAGTGACAGTCACCTGACGAATCAATAACAGGATGAGCCCATAGTCTGGATGGCTAGTGGCTAGAGCACTTGCCTTTGGTGCACCTGGTACCAGGTTCGAATCTGCTTGGCGACAAGTAATTTTCGATAATGGGATTGGGTGCCGGACTACCAGTTCACTCAGCTGTAAATGAGTACCTGAGTTAAATATTGGGGTAATAATCACGGACGAACGTGTGGCTGACCACTTCACCTCCTAGTGTTCCGTTGGTCTAGTAATGCAGTAACTCTAGCATTACTTCAAGGCCTAGGCCCAATTTGGGCTGTTATGCCATTGATTATTATGAGCCCATCTGGCAAAGGAATAACTTTATTGCAGCGGCCAAACTGGCCGAAAACATTCTTAGATAAACAATTACATCCTTAAAATAAACAATCCCATCTGGGAACTGAATAACTTTATTACATGACAATTGACAAAATGGATTTATATATTTTTATTTGTTTCAATTGAATTTAAGAGATGGACTAATTTTTTTTTAGTAATTTAAGAATACAAGTTCGTAAGTTATTATTTTGAAATTTATAAATGTGAGAATTGTTTGGTTGTTTTCGGCGTCAGAGGAGTTTCTGGTGCGAAACACTAACACGAAAGCCCGACTGGGATCAATCGATGTCCTGGCTACTGCCATTGAGGACGGGACAGTTGAAAAACCTTCAGTGGCGAAGCCAGTTTAAAAGAGTGTTGGACTATGTACGAAGGAGCTGTTTCGTCCTCGAATGGCACTGACTCATCAGAAGGTGTACCATGCTGGTATTGCTTAGGATTTTTTTATATATGAGAAATGGATACAAACTCGTTTCCACGAATTATGTACTAGTGAAATTTGCCACAGCCAATTTTGGTGGAATTTTTGGCTATTCATTAGGGTATATTAATTCACAGACTAAGTGCGCGACATCGAATACCACCAACAACAATTTTATTTTTCTAATATTAATTAGAATGGAAATATCATGACCTCAATGGCAGTATCCAAAACGGCGATTGGTTCCAGTCGGGCTTTCGTGTTTCACATCAGAAACTCCTATGACATCAAAAACAATAAAAAGGTTTTTTGCTTTATGATTAATAAAACCTATTACTCCTGTAGATTTATTTTTTATGGTGAAACTGTGGGGAATTCTATTATGAATAATGGGGAAAAAGGGAATTTTGGGATCAATCGTGGGGAATTTTACTCAAAATGGTTGGCAAAACTGGTACTAGCAATGGGATAGAATCATGAAATGTTTGTAATTCGTTTGGCAAAAAAAAATTGTAGCAATCGATTCTCTCTCAGTACAAAATAAAAAACATAACGCAGTCACCATCGGCTGCAAGCCAATCGTATGATACTCTAGATGAAATAATGAACTCTGATTTATATTTTAGTTGGGATTATATCAAAAGAATGAGGAGTGCACATACAATTATTGCATGACCATTTATTTACAGGTAGAAACTATTGTATAGTGGCTACTCGATGGATGGTTAAACGATTTCTTGAGTTGTAGTGAGTTCCATAAATTAAGTTGGGACATTTTTACAGAATTTTTGTATGGCAACCACATGAATGACTTACGGGATATTTTTCATATTAATACCTTCAGCTGCAACTATTATAAAATTAACGTATACAAAATTTCAAAGTCGTAACTTAAAGCGTTCTAACGTTATCGTTCAATATTGGTGAACACGTGTTTTAAGAACTTTTGTATGACAGCTACCCGAAGGAGTTGATGGATTGCGCTAATTAATGAAATCAGTCTTGCTTTTGATATAAAACTAATTCCTGTAAAGTTTTGAATCCCTGCTTTAACTTGTACTAGAGTTATAGTGGATTCTGTAACTTGTACACATTTTTGAAGGACTTTTGTAGGCTGCTACACGAAGCACTCATTCGATTTGCATCATATTCGGAACTTTCGTTTCAAACATTGTAAACTTTAAGTATTCAAAATGTCAAGCTGCTAACTGGAAGCATTCGACCAATAATTGTGAATACGTGTTTTAAGGACTCTTGTATGGGAGGTACCCGAAACAGTGGAAGGATATCGCCCATTAACAAACTTAGCCTTACTTTTTCCATTTTACGGATGCTGACAAAATTTCAACTTCCTAGGCCAACGGGTTCTTGAGTTATCGTGCAAACGGACGGACGGACAGACAGACGGACGGACGGACGGACAGCAAACGGATTTGGGGTTTTTGGCCACAACTAAACACAAAATAATATATAACTTTTTTTCGTCCGAGGCTCGGTTCTATGCGTTACAAACTTTTCGGGCTGGATTAAACTTATAATACTCTATATGATTTCATCTAGAGTATAAACATACTGCAGTCACGATCGGCTGCAAGCCAATCGTATAATACTCTAGATGAATACTGAACTCCGATTTATATTGTAGTTGGGGATAAAGTAGAATTACGTGTGTGCATGTTGTATGTCCTTTATTAAGGACTGCCATTAGATTGGTACTCAAAACTAAAAGACAATATTCAGTGTTTAATTTCATATCGTGAACTGGGTAAGTCATCGAAAAAAAATTTCCTTTTTGAAGGACTTTCACATGGGAGGTGCAGGAAGGACTCACTCGATTTCTTCCATATTTATCCTTTTCCTTGGAACTATATAAAAATTATTGGATACAAAATTTCAAATTCGTAGCTTGAATCGCTATCGAAAAATATTGCTGAACACGTGTCTTAAGGATTTTTTGTATGGAAGGTACCAGAAGTAGTAAAAGGATTTTGCTGACTAGTAAACCCGGACTTTGTTTTCACTCAAAACTAATTTCTACAAAATTCCAAATTCATAGCTAAAAGATTACTTGAGTTATAGTGAGTTCCGTAAATTAGACATTTTGACAGGATATTTGTATGGCAGCTACACGAAGGAATAACAGGATTTTCTTCATAATCATATATTTAGCTCCAACTATTGGAAAAATTACACATACAAAATTTCAAAGTCGTAGCTTAAACCCTTCTGAAGTTATCGACCAATATTCTTGAACACGTGTCTTAAGGACATTTTGTATGGCAGCTACCCGAAGGAGTAGGACGATTTTGCCCGCTAACGAGTTTAGCCTTACAAATTCAACCAAACATCCAGGTTCAAAATTTCAAGATTTTAGGTGAAGGCGTTCTTGAGTTATCGTGTTCATGGACAGACGGACGAACGGACGTCAAGCGGATTTGAGGTTTTTGGCCCCAAATAAACAAAAGATAATGTAGAATTTTTTTTCGTCCGAGGCTTGGTTCTATGCGTTACAAACTTTTTTGCTGGATTAAAATTATAATACTCTATATTATTTTATCCAGAGTATAAACACCTAAAATCTTCATCCAGATCAAAGCTAGCCAAGTATTTCACCACTTCATATTATACAATCTTTTTAAGTGTGAACGTAATACCTCAAAGGGTTGATGAACCATCTAGGCGTTTGTTTCACTGATCAGTGGGCGCCTGTCATACGAACCAAATTTTCAATAAAACACCTTTATATTTCGTTTTAGGGTTTACTCACCGCAAACAAGAAAGTTCGAAACATCGTAGCAAGTTTTGTTTTAATATAAGGTCGATTACAATTCTTTATTACTAAAATATATCGAAATAAAAGTTTTTATTTGTTAAAAAAAATTACGACGAATCTTATATTGTGTTTACCTTTATTCTTTAAAATACATGTTAAGCAAATAAATGATCTTATTTTGACGGCAAAATTATTAAGTGAAACAGACTGTAATCCAGTTTAAACAACTATTAAGTTTGCTATAAAATAACGAATTAACTCATATTAAACGCAGTTCTTGCTTTACAGTTGATCAAATAATTAATCCAATTTAATATTTATCTATAACATTTAATATGAAGTGTTTGCTAATAGTTTTTTCGGCAGTAATATCTTGTGGAGGTACGTTCGTGTCTTAAATGTTTTCTAGATGAAATCTTAAAAATTTTTGTAATAAATGTAATAGAAGCAGGTAATATTTTAATTTTTGTACAATTTTAGGTAGAAATGTAGAACCCGAGAAATTAAAAACGCATTGAAAATTGAAAATTGATATTCACTAATTAGATACAATTGTTAGTGCTTTACAAAATTGTTTGTATTTGGATCTGTTCAAAGATCACGGTAAAACAGCAGAACAGAATTTGATGAATTTAAGTACTTTAGTTATATTAGTCGTAAATTTAATAAAAGAAAAAGTTGTACGAAAAGTTGTATTTAGTATAGGTAAACAGCAACGGATATATAATATTTACGATACTCGATTCACGGTGTTTTTCAGTACAGCACCATTGACATTGTATTCTATAAACACAAGCATAGCCGCCCACATTCATATAAAATACTTTATTATTAAAAAATAATAAAGTAATTTAATACAAAATTGGCGCAATATACATCATCCTTTTCACAACCTCTTTTTATACTCTAGATGAAATCATATAGAGTAGGTATTATAAATTTAATCCAGCCCAAAAGTTTGTAACGCATAGAACCAAGCCTCGGACGAAAAAAAGTTATATATTATTTTTTGTTTATTTTTGGCCAAAAACCTCAAATCCGCTTGACGTCCGTCCGTCTGTCCGTTAGCACAATAACTCAAGAACGCCTTCACCTAGGATCATGAAATTTTGAATCTGGATGTTTGGTTGAATTTGTAAGGCTAAGTTCGTTAACAGGAAAAATCGTCGTACTCCTTCGGGTAGCTGCCATACAAAATGTCCTTAAAACACATGCTCAAGAATATTGACCGACAACTTCAGAAGGGTTTAAGCTACGACTTTGACATTTTGTATGTGTTAATTTTCTTATAGTTGGTGCTAAATGTATGATTATGAAAGAAAGCCTATTTCTCCTCCGTATAGGAGCCATACTAACATCCAATTAAAATGTCTTCACTTTATTTACGTAACTCACTATAACTCAAGTAATCGTTTAGCCACGAATTCGGAATTTTGTACAAATTAGTTTTGAATAAAAACGAAGTCCGACAAAAATTTTTTTCGGTGACTCATCCAGTTCAAAATATGAAATTAAACACGATATTGTCTTTTAGTTTCAAGTAGCAACCGAATGGGGGTCTTTAATAAAGGACATACAACATGCACACACTTAATTTTTATTTATCCCCAACTACAATATAACAAACAATATAAATTGGAGTTCAGTATTCATCTAGAGTATCATACGATTGGCTTGCAGCCGATCGTGACTGCAGTATGTTTTTATCTTCGACTTTAACAGAAACAGTAGCTCAGTATTTCATCTAGTATACTCTACCTGTAATATGTTTTCAATAAAATAATTTACACATAGTGCTTGCTGTTGCCAATACTCCCAAGTATGGATATTCGAAAGCAGAGCAACTGAAATGGCCCAAGTATTTTCCGGAGTGTGGTGGAAGTAAGCAATCTCCAATTGAAATTAAATCAAAACAAGTAAGATTGAATTTACTTTATTTGAAAATTTTATTCAAAAATAAATGAATTAATCGTAAATTAATCAGGCAATACCTTTGAACATACCACCTCTTAAGCTAGTGGGATATGACAGGATCTTAAAAAGTCCTTTAATATTACGCAACAATGGCAATTCAGGTAAGTACCTAAAATCCGTTTTTATTGTCATTTGGGTCTATTATATTCTGTTTTAGTTGACTTACAAATTTACGATAATAGTTCCTCCATCCCTTACATAACTGGTGGAAATTTGAATGGTAAATATGAATTTTACAGTTTTTTCTTCCACTGGGGAAAGGAAAACAATCGTGGAGCAGAACATGTCATCGATGGAACCAGATACCCACTAGGTGTGCATATAGTTCATAGGAATATTAAATATTCAGCAAACATTGATCAGGCATATAAAAATCCGGATGGCTTTGCAACATTTGCTGTTTCATATCACGTGGGTATCAAACCGCTTTATTTTCACGGGTTTGTTTTTAACGAATTTACACTTTCATTTAGCTCTCGGCGACAGATGGTAAAGAACTAGCGCCAATATCTGATAAGCTTAGCTACATTCGAAAAACTGGTTCAAGCACTTTAATCAAGTCGAAACTATCGCTAGGTTCCTTCGTGGGAGAACTTGACTTAGATCGGTATTACACATATCAAGGTAAGGGTTGATTTCAGAAAGCAATTTGAAAATTATGATATGCATTTTTATCATCGTGCTCTTCCATCTCAGGGTCACTTACTGTACCTCCATGTAACGAAGCAGGAACATGGCTGATTATTCCTGAAACATTACCAGTATCTAATAAACAAGTAAAGTCGATAGTTTTATTTCACCTGAAAATGCTTCTATTTTAAATTCTTTTCCAGCTAAAACAGTTCCGCAGCCTCTTAGGGGCAGATGGAGCTCCGATTGTAGATAATTATCGTGCTTTGCAGCCCTTAAATAATCGTAAGGTGTATGTTCGCCGAACAGAACAAACATATTATTAACTTTATATCTAGTGAAATGCAATGCTATGTGCAATTTTCAATTATTCAAATAAAGCAATATGTTTGGTTTAAAAAAAAATCAAAATTATCTTAAATTAATACGAGCAGTAAAAAATGTGTAAACAGTCTAGGCGCAACTTCAATATTTTTGGGTAAAAGTGTAGGGCGTGTTTAAATTATGTATTGTCAAAGAAATTATGTAGGTACAACTGAACTACTTTTGAAGCGAGCGAAATGAACTTTTTTTGTGTGTCTATTAATTGCAATTGTTTTAAGCATGTCCGATTTTGTCAGCTAAAAATGTACCTTCTAATTCATAACCGAACCCGAAAAGAAAAAAGTATTATACATAAAACAGACATCTCAACTTTTGCCAAATATATATGGAAGTAATAGTTTCTTCCAAAGACGACAGATTACAACAGATGGATGACAACTTTATGGCTAATAAATCGAGACAAGCGTACAAAGCGGTGAAAGATGTGAAAACAAGCTTCTATCCACAAACCAATCTCGGTCGAGATGTTGATGGCAGTATCATCATCAGCATTGTAGCGACCATCATAGCGACAACAACACATCTGGTGGTCAACTATGATATTAATATGTCATCCATATTGATCCCAGTTCGATGATCCTGAGAACTCCCCCCTACGCCATTTTATATTACAGTTCGTTTCCAAGTGTCGTTCTGTGTAGACCAAACTACTTAGTATTAATAAATTATAAGAATTAGAAAGCACGTGTTTTATTCAAGTTTGTATAGGGCAAAACCTATAAGTGGTGACCCCGACGTAATCCCACGTGATTTGCTATGTTGTTACCGATCATTTAGTTTTTATAATTTATTAATACTAAGTAGATTGGTCTGCACAGAAGGACAATTGGAAACGAACTGTAATATAAAACGGCGTAGAACGTTCTCAGGATCATCGAACTGGTATCAATATGGATGACATATTAATATCATAGTTGACCACCAGATGTGTTGTTGTCGCTATGATGGTCGAAATCCTGCTGAGCAGAGACGACTCCTTCTCTATCGAAACATCTATTGACCACCCAATGGCTGACAGCAATTTTCCATCACTTCCAACGATACAACAGGTAGCCATGGAGCACCTTAAAATAAACAAAGCGCCGGGTATTGACGAAATACAAGCGGAGCTTCTGAAGACAGGCAGAAGATTTGCGTTGATGGCAATCCATGCACTAATTGTCATCTGGTAAGACGAAAAAATGCAAGACGAGTAGCATAGAAGCATTATCTGCTCAATCCACAAAAAGGGAAACAAACTTTGGTTTTAAAATTATAGGGGCTACTCTGCGCATGCGCTCTATGGAATAAGAGTGCAAAGATCCATAAAAAGTAACTTTAAATAGTTCAAAACAAATGTATTAAACTTATTCTGGACAAACCCTGGCATTTCTCAACCAGACTTCTGCACCAAATAGCTAATATCCCCACAGTGAAAGTTACGACGGAAAGTCAAGAACGTAAATCTTACTTGCTTTTTATACTCCAGATGAAATCATATAGAGTAGGTATTATAAGTTTAATCCAGCCCAAAAGTTTATATCGCATAGACCCAAGCCTCGGACGAAAAAAAGTTGTATATCCAGCAGTCCGTCCGTCTGTCCCTGAACACAATAACTCAAGAACGCCTTCACCTAGGATCTTGAATTTGGATGTTTGGTTGAATTTGTAAGGCTAAGTTTGTGAACGGGCAAAATCGTCCTACTCCTTCGGGTAGCTGCCATACAAAATGTCCTTAAAACACGTGTTCCAGAATATTGGCAGATAACTTCATAAGGGTTTAAGCTACGACTTTGAAATTTTGTATGTGTTAATTTTCCAATAGTTGGAGCTAAATGTATGATTATGAAAAAAATCTTATTAGTCCTTCGTGTAGCTGCCATACAAATATCCTGTCAAAATGTATTCACTTAATTTACGTAACTCACTATAACTCAAGTAATCGTTTAGCTATTAATTCGGAATTTTGTACAAATTAGTTTTGAGTGAAGACGAAGTTCGAGTTTACTAGTCAGAGAAACCCTTTTACTCCTTCTGGTATCTTCCATACAAAAAATCCTTAAGACACGTGTTCAACAGTATTTTCCGATAACTTTTGAACGCTTCAAGCTACGAAGTTGAAATTTTGTACACATTAATTTTTGAATGGTTCCAAGGAAAAGGATAAATATGTAAGAAATGGAGTGAGTCCTTCCTGCACCTTTCATGTGAAAGTCCTTCAAAAACGAAAATTTTTTTCGGTGACGCAAGGCACAGCTAACGCGAACGCGACACATAGTCTGGCATTTGCTACACAAGCTAGCATCCACCTACGCCCCGTCGATGGACTCTAATTCAGGCGAATCGAAAGGAGTGGCACCTTTTTTGGGAGAAATTCGGAACACTCTGCGACAACAACGAGCTACTCAGTCCTGCGGAGAAGTTAATCTGCCTCCAAGATTACTGCAAGGACGATGCCTACGCGAAGTTACATCGACTGGAGCCAACGGACGCCAACTACAAGGCGGTGATTGACATCCTCAAGCAAAACTATGAAGACGTTCAGCTAGCGTGTCATGACAACGTTGCCGCCATTTGCAATCTTCCTATGGTTCCTAAAGATGACGTCTTTGCGTTGAGAACCTGTGCAGACGAATTAAACGTGCTTATACGGGCAATTTCATTGCTCGACCGGTCCGGTAGACAGTTGGTGCGATTTGCAACCCCGCGTGCAAATACTCGAAAGAGTGAACTCAGACAGTCGCTCCTCATCCTCAAAACAACTCACATCGGTCGGGACGTAAGGAAGCCTGACACAACGACGTCGCTTAGGGCACGCGGTTCCACTCTTGTTACGTCAGACAGTCGACAGTCAATGGACGAGAGGAAGCCGTGTCCCGTATGACGCATTTCATACAAAAATGCCGCCGATTCCAAGCACTCACAGTTGGACAACGGCGCGACACAATCAAGCGTTTGAAGACTTGTCAAAATTGCTTGAGAGAGGGCCCCGGACCTCATCACACGCTAATTCACCGAGAAGGTTCGATCGCTCAACACAAGCCCATCACGAAGACACCTCCTGTTCATGAAGACCAGCAACCTACAAGCTCGGTAGTAGTAGGTTCGACACTCGTTGCAGGGCCACCGAACAGCACGAAGCTTCGTGAGCAACCCAGCGTGTTACTGCCAACAGCACTTGTGAACGTACGACGCAAGGATGGCACAATTGTGTCATGCCGTTGCTTAATCGGTCCGTGCTCATCGTTTCACTTAGTGACAGAAGAATTTGCACAACTTCTCAAAATGTCACGGATTCGTTGTTGCCAAACGATAAGTGCAGCAAACGTACAGCCGATCGTTAGCAGCTGGCTTATACCGATAATCGTCCAATCACGCACATCTGACTTCTTTACACAGCTCGAAGCACATGTAGTCTGGACGATTACGCTACCTCAACCAGGAAACACAGTTGATGTCACTACTGTCAAATTGCCGCAAGACATACCAATGGCTGATCCAGGTTTCCATAAACCGCAGAAAATCGATTTGCTGATTGGAGCTGAGCTTTTCAATGAACTTCTCAAGCACAGCCAGCCCATTCTACACAACAATGTACTCAACACACATTTTTGATGGATAGTTCTTGGACGGCATCCATCTTCACTAGGACCTGGCACTGGATCATGTAATGTCGTCAGCTCTACCAATGCCGGAACGAAGCGAAGCACATTGATCAACTTGACAAACCTCATGGAAAGATTCTGGTCGATAGAAGAAGGCGCACCCGGCCCAAAACCTCTAAAAGCGGATGAGGAAGCTGCGAAAACGCACTATGTGCAAACAACTCGACGTTATCAAGATGGTCGTTTCCAAGTACGTCTGCCATTCAAGAAATCTCCTGACGTTCTTGGAGTTCGAGGCGTATTGTCGAGGGCTGCTTTCGCCGTCTACCTGGCACTCATCGAGAACTGCTATGTAGACAACATTTTAAGTGGTGCCGACACGATCGATACAACGGAAGTACTTTGCCGGCCACTGAAGGAATTATTGCAAACGGCGAAGTTCGAACTCCACAAGTAGTGCAGCAACGAGCCAGCAGTACTCGCCGATATCGCACCAGGTAGGTTCGAAAAGAAAATCGACATCGACGGCACTATGACTGGAGTCAAAACATTAGGGCTCATCTGGGATGGCCTCGATAACTTCAGATATGTCGTAGACAATCATAAAGGCTTAAGCACTAGCAAGCGGGCGATCCTAAGTGACATTTCGCGCATTTTCGACCCGTTAAGTCTTGCTAGTCCGGTCATTGTTCCTACCAATGGATTAATGCAGGAGCTGTGGACAAAAAAGATAAATTGGGATGGCCCAGTAGACCGTTACTTCGTCGTTGTTACGAATATCGAACGGCTCTACCCAACCTGCGAGAGCTGGTGATCCCTCGTCTAGTTCATCCTGCTGGCAGCGAGATCACTCTGCATTGCTTTTCAGATGCATCGAAGGCCGCGTACGGCACAGCAGTCTATTTTGACGCATATCAAAATGAGATTACTGTTGCCTGCAATTTTTTGTCCGCAAGGTCTCGCATATCTCCACTGAAGGTTCAAACAATCGCACGCATGGAGCTCTGTGCAGCTCTGCTTGGCGTGGAACTAGTGCAGCGCGTAAATGAAATAATCGGATTGCCGAACATAAGCACCACATTCTGGACAAACTCAGAGATCACGTGGTATTGGATTTCGAAACCGGCATACAACTGGGACACTTTCGTCTGTAATCGTGTACAAAGAATACAGAACGTTGTCTCATCGCAACAGTGCTGATACGTTCCCTTCGCTTTGAATGCTGCTGACCTAGCGTCACGCGGTGTTACCGCCGAAACGTTTCTCTACCAAACTAGTTGGTTCCAAGGACCTCCATTCTTACTCGAGAGTAAGTTCGCATGGCCCGCGCAGCCAAGCTTTCTGCAAGCGGATGTGCCTGAAAAAAGGAAATTCAAAGAAGTCTTCTCTATCCGGCTTTATTTAATCCTTTCAACGCACATATACAATTCGTTCACCCGTTTTCAACGTTGTTTCGTGTGGATTGTTCGTTGGCGAATGAATGCGAAAACCACAGTCACTGAAAAAAAGATGAGTGGTTCACATACCAGGCTAATCATTCGCTGTGTCCAGCGAACTGTTTTTGCCACAGATATCAAAAACATTAAAAGCGGCTCATAACGGAGAGCAATCTTCGAAAAATGAATCCACACCTCGATTCAGATGGAATCCTCCGACTGGGGGACGTCTTCACAACGCAGATATTGCTACGGACGCACGACAACCAGCGATTCTTCCGTCAAATCATCCAGTGGTAGCGGCGCTTTTTCGATATTGGCATATCAAGCTCTTGCACGCAGGACCCAAGACGATGCTAGGCCACATTCGAAACTACTTTTGGCCGATTCGTGGGTCACAATTAGCAAGGAAAATAGTCTCTCGCTGCATCGTATGCTTCCCCTGCAACCCAACATTCACACGACAGCAAATGGGTCAGCTCCCACCGTGTCGTGTACAACGATGCGACTTTCCTTTCCAGGAAACGGACATCGATTACTGCGGCCCCTTTTCGATGTCGCAAGGAGGTCGTGGAAGACAAACGTTAAAAATGTACATCGCAGTGTTCATCTGCATGGCGACTCGCGCTGTACATCTCGACACTGTGTTGGACTTATCGACACCAGCCTTCTTGGCAACACTAAGACGTTTTATTGCACGACGTGGGTGTTGCCAGAGACTACATACCGACAATATGAAGGCATTTGTCGGTGCAAAATCAGAGCTGGCCCAACTTTATGAAGCTCTAGACAAGGCTAGCGACAGCATACGAAATGAACTCGCTCCGATCGAGTGGACATTCATCCCACCGCGAGCTCCACATCAAGGCGGATTATGGGAAGCCGCCATGAAGTCAGTGAAGTTCCACCTGAAACGATGTTTGCCGTCTACACCGATGACACACGACGAAAGAAGCACTCTTCTTTCCCAAATTGAGACCGTCCTCAACCCGGCTGCCGGACACTACGGATGCAGTAGATGCCCTCACACCTGGCCATTTCATAATCGGTGCACCAATGAAGGCGCTTGCAGAAAGGTCGCTTGGCACCGATGGAAACATTAGCTACCTAACCCGTTGGCGCCAAGTTCAAGCTCCCCGCGATTTTGTTTCAATATAAGGTCGATTACAATTCTTTATTATTAAAATATGCCGAAATAAAAGTTTTTATTTGTTAAAAAAAAAATCCGAAGAATCTTATATTGTGTTCACCTTTATTCTTTATCATGTTAAACAAATAAATGAGTTTAATTTGACGGCAAAATTATTAAGTGAAACAGACTGTAATCTAGTTTAAACAACTATAAAGTTTGCTATAAAATAACGAATTATCTCATATTAAACGCACTTCTTGCTTTACAGTTGAACAAATAATTAATCCAATTTAATATTTATCTATAATATTTGCCATGAAGTGTTTGCTAATAGCAAAAAAGAAAGTCCGAAACGTCGTAGCAAGTTTTGTTTTAATATAAGGTCGATTACAATTCTTTATTATTAAATATACCGAAATAAAAGTTTTTATCTATTAAAAAAAATGCCTAGGAATCTTATATTATGTCCACCTTTATTCTTTAAAATGCATGTTAAACAAATAAATGAGCTTATTTTGACAGCAAAAATATTAGGTGAAACAGACTGTAATCTAGCTTAAACAACTGTTAAGTTTGCTATAAAATAACGAATTAACTCATATTAAACGCAGTTCTTGCTATAGCATTTAACATGAAGTGTTTGCTAATAATTTTTTCGGCAATAATATCTTGTGGAGGTACGTTCGTGTTTTAAATGTATTCTAGATGAAATCTTAAAAAATTTTGTAATAAATGTAATAGAAGCAGGTAATATTTTAATTTTTGTACAGTTTTAGGTAGAAGAGTAGAACCCGAGAAATTAAAAACGCATTGAAAATTGATGTTCACTAATTAGATACAGTTGTTAGTGCTTTACAAAATTGAATGTATTTAAATCTGTACAAAGATCACGGTAAAACAGCTGAACAGAATTTGAGTGATATTAGTGCTAAATTTAAGAAAGGGAAAAATTGTACGAAAAGTTGTATTTAGTGCAGGTAAACAGAAAAGTATATATTTACGATACTGGATTTCACGGTGTCTTATAGTACAGCAGCATGGGGATGATATATCGATATATCGATATATCGAATATTTTTTACAATGAAAAATAAATTCATATCTCCCTTAACGTATCAAATTTAATGTTAAGGCCCCGTGTATACCAAAACAGCATTTTTGTTGAAAATAATGCAAACGGGATTCGCGAAATCTCCAAAGCAGCAAAAGATAGGTCTTTTCTGCTTAGACAAATATAATTATATGTTTTCAAATTTTTGTTGTTTATTGTTTTTTGAAGTTTCGATCATAAGAAAAATTATAAGCGATTACGTCGAGTAAGTTTTCGAGACTATTGAAAACACACATTTGGTAATTGCGATTTTGGAAACATTTCTGAAGTGATTTTCATTATTTTTGTTTTCACTCAATAGGAACGATTCAATCTATTTTTTTTTGGAATTAGAATTTTCGATTTTGACTTATGTTTGGAAATAATACATTTTGAAAACTCTGATTTTTAAAAAAAATTATGTTTTTATACTCTAGATGAAATCATATAGAGTATTATAAGTTTAATCCAGCCCAAAAGTTTGTAACGCATAGAACCAAGCCTCGGACGAAAAAAAGTTATATATTATTTTTTGTTTATTTGTGGCCAAAAACCTCAAATCCGCTTGACGTCCGTCCGTCCGTCCGTCCGTCCGTCCGTCCGTCCGTCCGTCCGTCCGTCCGTCCGTCCGTCCGTCCGTCTGTCCGTGAACACGATAACTCAAGAACGCCTTCACCTAGGACCTTGAAATTTTGAATCTGGATGTTTGGTTGAATTTGTAAGGCTAAGTTCGTTAACGGGCAAAATCGTCCTACTCCTTCGGGTAGCTGCCATACAAAATGTCCTTAAAACACGTGTTCAAGAATAGTGACAAATAACTTCGGAACGCCTAAAGCTACGACTTTGAAATTTTGTATGTATTACTTTTTTAACAGTTGGAGCTAAATGTATAATTATGAAGAAAATCCTGTTAGTCCTTCGTGTAGCTGCCATACAAATATCCTGTCAAAATGTCTTCACTTAATTTACGAAAATCACTATAACTCAAGTAATCTTTTAGCTACCAAATCGAAATTTTGTACAAATTAGTTTTGAGTGAGAACAAAGTTCGGGTTTACTAGTCAGCGAAATCCTTTTACTCCTTCTGGTAGCTGCCATACAAAATATCCTTAAGACAGGTGTTCAAGAATATTGGTTGATAACTTCAGAAGGGTTTAACCTACGACATTGAAATTTTGTTCGTATTATTTTTTCAATAGTTGGAGCTAAATATATAATTATAAAGAAAATCCTGTTAGTCCTTCGTGTAGCTGCCATACAAATATCCTGTCAAAATGTATTTACTTAATTTACGAAACTCACTATAACTCAAGTAATCTTTTAGGTACGAATTCGAAATTTTTTACAAATTAGTTTTGAGTAAAAGCAAAGCTTGAGTTTACTTGTCAGCGAAATCCCTTTACTCCTTCTGGTAGCTGCCATACAAAATGTCCTTAAAATACGTGTTCAAGAATATTGGCCGATAACTTCAGAAGACTTTAAGCTACGTCTTTGAAATTTCGTATGTGATATTTTTCCAATAGTTGGAGCTAAATGTATGATTATGAAGAAAATCCTATTAGTCCTTCGTGTAGCTGCCATACAAATATCCTGTCAAAACGTCTTCACTTAATTTACGGAACTTACTATAACTCAAGTAATCTTTTAGCTATGAATTGGAAACTTTGTACAAATTAGTTTTGAGTAAAAAGGAAGTTCGAGTTTACTAATCAGCGAAATCCTTTTACTCCTTCTGATAGCTGTCATACAAAATGTCCTTAAGACACGTGTTCAACAATATTTTTCGATAACTTTTGAACGCTTCAATCTACGAATTTGAAATTTTGTACACGTTCATTTTTAAATGGTTCCAAGGAAAAGGATAAATATGTAAGAAATCGAGTGAGTCCTTCCTGCACCTCCCATGTGAAAGTCCTTCAAAAAGGACTTTTTTTTTCAATGACTTACCCAGTTCAAGATATGAAATTAAACACTAAATATTGTCTTTTAGTTTTGAGTAGCAATCTAATGGCAGTCCTTAATAAAGGACATACAACATGCATACAACTACATATAAATCGGAGTTCAGTATTCATCTAGAGTATTATACGATTGGCTTGCAGCCGATCGTGACTGCAGTATGTTTTTATTATTAAAATTTTCTATAAAAACCGATTTTTTTTTATTTTGTTTTTTCTTATGTTACTTTATCAAAGCGTTCTAAAGCAACTTAAATTCAAAAAGCTTCAAAAAAGTTAATGTAACAATGTTTTTGCAACGATTTTTCAAACTACATTTTTCAATCAAATTTTCCATTCAGACCACTCACAGAGGTCGAGCTGAACGGACGTGTGGCTGTGTCGCATTTTTTTTCGGCAGGTATGTTTTTATGTTTCATTCGCTGAGAGTAAAAAGGTTACGATGTTCCCCACCCTGCAAGCCTGCAGCACACGATTCGAAGGCATAGTAACTATATGGCAAGGTGTGTGTGTGTGTTATCGGCATAATGTCTATTCGCCTGCTCAGAATGAAAAGTAATTTTTAGCTTTTCTTCTTTCTATGTGGCAAACAGGGCAAAATGTAAATCGAAAAAAAGAAAAAAAATCTGCCAATTGTCTGGGCGAAAATTTATTATTTTCGAGTCAAAGTTCGGAAGCGGTCAAAGTTGAAGTATGTCATCAGTTGTTTCGAAATTATGAGGTTTCTTGGAAAGTTAGTTTTGTTCTTTCAAAAAATACTTAAAATAGAGATTTTTAGCCGATTAAACATTGGAAAAGCCCGTGTAGACATTCGAATTTCGGTATATTTCGGTATAGTAAGAACGAATTTGCTGCCTTATCAGAATTAAGAGATACAACAAATTGGGGTTTGAATTTCGAAAAAACTGTGAAACAAGTTTTTAGACGATTTCATAAGAAGCAACTATCTCATTAGAGACGAGAGATTTTGAAAAAATTGTGTAAGCGTAAGCAAACCCTTCACACCCCCTTGGTTTTTGAAATTCGAAAAATCTTTAAATTGGTTTTTGGTCAAATGCCGTAATAAACAATTTTATATCTCATCAGAACTAAGGGATGACAGAAATTGTGAAATCATATGCAAACCCTTGGGGGTTGAATATCGAAAAATTGAGAAATGAGTTTGGAGGCGATTATATAAAAAGTCTGTGGAAGTGAAAAGCGATCTAATATCTCATCAAACCTAAGAAATATGACGAAGCTTTGAAAACCATACAATCCACTCACACCGCTTGGGATTGAATATTTAAAAATACAGAAATTGACTTTTTGGCGCTTATATCGGAAACCTTATGAAGTAAAAATGAATTCGATATATCATCAGATATGCAACCTCCTTACACCCATTTGGGTGTTAAATATCCAAAAGTCCTGAAAGGAGTTGATAGATAAATATCAGGCGCGTATCGTGAAACTTCGCAGGGCTAGCGCAATCACACGATCATCAAATTCTATGAATTCTATAACCATAAACACGTAATTTTCATTCAGAAATAAAATTTCGATTGCTAAATTCCAGGAAGTAAAAAAGGAAAAAACATGAAAAGAAGTTTTAGACGATTATTACATAAGCCCTTGAAAGATATTCGATATCTGATAAGACCTGGGGATGTAGTAGAATTTGTGAAAAAGTATACAACCCCCTTAACACTGCTTTACGGGTCGAATTTAAAAAATCCTGTAAACGCTTTCTAGGTATTTATATGAAGAAGCCGTAGAATAAAAATGAATTCAGTATTTGGGAAGACCTAATAGATATAACGAAAACCGTAAAAATATATGCATTCCATTTTCACCGATCATTTTTTTCACCCCCTTCCGAACGCCAATGGCTATTTTAAATTTTTATACTCTAGATGAAATCATATAGAGTATTATAAGTTTAATCCAGCCCAAAAGTTTGTAACGCATAGAACCAAGCCTCGGACGAAAAAAAGTTATATATTATTTTTTGTTTATTTGGGGCCAAAAACCTCAAATCCGCTTGACGTCCGTCCGTCCGTCCGTCCGTCCGTCCGTCCGTCTGTCCGTTAGCACGATAACTCAAGAACGCCTTCACCTAGGATCTTGAAATTTTGAATCTAGATGTTTGGT